>QXEO01001155.1:0-1233774 GCA_007115705.1 Dactylis glomerata
AGACATGGGCGTTGCAGATAAATAATGATAAAGCATCCTAGTACTAACAATCATAGGCATGTGTTCCGTATATACTCGTACGTGCTCACAAGGAGAAACTTGCACGACATCTTTTGTCCTACCAGCCTGTTGCAGCATGGCCTCAAGGGAAACTACTGGTAGTTAAGGTACTCCTTTTAATAAAGTACCGGAGCAAAGCATTAACACTCGGTGAACACATGTGATCCTCACATCATAGCCATCCCCTCCGGTTATCCCAATTTCTATCACTTTGGGGCCTCGGGTTCCGGACAACAATATGTGTATACAACTTGTAGGTAAGACCATAAACAACAAGTATCATCATAGAAATAATAACATGTTCATATCTGAAATCATGTCACTCAGGCCCAAAGTGACAAGCATTAAGCACAACAAGTTGCAACAATGTCATAGGCACTAAATAAAGATACTAGGCACTATGCCCTAACAATCTCATATCAAATTACATGAACAATCTCATCCAATCCCTACCATCCCCTCACCTACAGCGGGGGAATTACTCACACATGGATGGGGGGGTCATGGATGGTCGATGGAGTGACGTCAGTGATGATGGTGATGAAGATCTCCTCCAAATCCCCGTCCCAGCAGGGTGCCAGAACGGAGTTTCTGGTTCCAAATCGCGGTTTCTGATGGTGGCAGTGCAGCGGAAGTCTATCTGGGAAAAACGTCATCTCCTCGATATTTTCAGGTCAAGGGGTATATGTAGGCGGAAGGAGAGGTCGAGGAGACGGCCGAGCCGCTCTCACACCAGGTGGGCGTGGCCAGGGCTGGGCCGCGCCCCCTGTGTGTGTGGAGGCCTCGTGCCTCCCCTCCGTCTCGTCTTCTGGCTCCGTGGGTCTTCTGGTGAAATAGGATTTTTGCTAATTTTTCCCGAATTTTTACTGAAAGTTGGATTTCTGCACAAAAACGAGACACCAGAGCAATTTTGCTGAAAACAACATTAGTCCGTGTTAGTTGTATTCAAAACACACAAATTAGAGGAGAAACAATAGCAAAAGTGTTCGGGAAAGTAGATATGTTTTGGACGTATCAACTCCCCCCAAGCTTAGCTATTTGCTTGTCCTCAAGCAATTCAGTTAACAACTGAGAGCGATAAAAGAAACTTTCACGAACACATTTGCTTCATATGATGTATATATACTCACTATATGATCAAGTACTCAGGCAATTCATAATAAGAAATATGCAACTAATGTCACCTCATAGTCAAACAAGCTATGAAAGAGCGCCAACATACTAATAACAAGTAACATGAAACATAAGAAGTTGCAAGATTGTAATGCTAATAAATGATATGAAAGAGTGGTATCCCGCTTGCCTTTATTTGTGGAGAAAAACATAAATGCTGAGGCACCTCTGAAGTTCAAGAGAAGACTAGAAGTAAAAATATCAAAGATACAAGCATCAAAGTTATACCACAATTAACCGTGTTCTGGGGCAAGCACATTGCACTAAGAATAACAGTTATGCTCTAAAGAAGTTCTTTAAAGTTAGAAGATGAAGACTCAACATAAAAGTAAAAGAAAGGCCCTTCGCAGAGGGAAGCAGTGATTTAATATGTGCTAGAGCTTTTCATTTGTAAAACAGAGATAAAAATTTATTTTGAGAGGTGGTTGTTTTATGTCAACGACTGGCAATGGGGATTCTGCTAACTTGCTTCTCAAGTTGGTCTCTTCCCTCTCTGGTGATTCAAATTGGTTTGAATTAATTCTTCTCTTTCCATGGATCAACCTCTATGACTTGGACTTGTAGGGTTTTGAGTACTTTGAACAACTTCCTGAAGAATTGTGTGCCTTGACGCACTGAACTGCAATATAAGACCAAATGCTATAAAATGCTGGCGCAAAACATACTGAATCAAGGTGAAGCAACCAAGGATCGAGGTTTTAGAGCTCATAACAGTACATGTAAATTATAATGATCAAAACCCCCAGACCAAAACCTTTGCTTGTCCTCAAGTAAAGAAAAATGAGCATTGCACAAACAAGATAATGTAACAGAGCTTGATATTGATTCAGTGCTATTTCATGCAACTAATTCTTGCAATTTCCATTTCTGAAGCAAGTTTCACAAGGAGAATTTAGATATGTCTAGATCAAATTACCTGGACTCATGAGTATAAAGCAATTGGTTCTGAAATTGAATGCTCATAATCCAGTAAATAGCCATTTATGCAAGAATGAGTGAAATATGAATGCAAAGTAAGTGCTTCACCTATTACAGTTCCCAGGAACATAATAGGCTAACGCAAAAACAAGTAATCAGTTGGTTACTCAGCTTCTTGATGGGTCAACTTAATTAGTGCTTCACAAACTACAATCCCAGGATCATAGTTGCTAATGCTTGAGAGATTGCAACAAGTTTCAATTAGAATTTCAGGTTAGTGCTTCACATATCACAATCCCAGGATCATGGCTGCTAATGCCAAACTTTCTCTTACTGTTAGGAACTTCTTGATTAGTATTGGTGTTAGTGTGTTAGTGCTTCACAAATCACAATCCAGGGATAATGATTGCTAACGCAAAAAATGCTAAAGATGCAATTAGTTTAAGGCTCAGAAATGGATCATGAACTTCAGTTTCAGGGCAATTATCAATATCCTAATGTTCCAAAGGTTTTTTGAGAAGAGACATACAAAAATTCTGATTTGAGACTTGACTCTGAACATAAGCAGTTGCTAGAGTTATAAGCAGATATAAAGCAAGGTTCTCAATAGCATGCAAAGTCATATTTTCAGATTCAAGTAACAAAAGTTGATAGAACACTTTCACAAATGATCAACCAATGGTAAAGAATAATCAGATCCAGACTTCAAAATGTTATTTGTAGTGCAAAATGGTTTTAGGGAATTGGAATGTGTTCACCTGGTGATCCTCCTGCTCCTTTGCTTTACCAATCCTCAGCTAGCTATCTCCCAATTCAATTATTTCATAACTGGAACAACAGAAAAAAGAAACACACAAAGCAAGAGATAACAAAACATAAAAGGTGAAAAGAAAATGGATTATACAAGGAGATACCAGGTTGCCTCCTGATGAGCGCTTGTTTAAAGTCTCTAGCTTGACTGTAGCTTTTCATTACTGGTTCTCAGGAGCAGAAAATGCATTTGGGGCATCCTCTGGTTCATCATCTTCGGTTCCTTCATCAGCTTGAGTGTCAATCCTGTCCCCAACTCTGTAGTGCTTGAGTCTCTGACCATTCACCTTGAAAGTGCCCTCAGCTGAGCTTTGGACTTCAAAGGCACCATGTCCAAGGTCTCTCTTGATGACACAAGGTCCAAACCATCTTGACTTGAATTTTCCAGAGAACAAATGCAGTTTAGAGTCATAAACCAATACTGCCTGACCAACACTGAATTCCTTTCTGAGAATGTGTCTGTCATGCCATTTCTTGGCTTTTTCCTTGTAAATCTTGGAACTTTCATAAGCATCATTTCTAAGTTCTTCTAGTTCACACATCTGCAATTTCCTTGTGCTTCCTGCCTTCCCTAAATCCATGTTGAGTTTCCTGATTGCCCACTGAGCTCTGTGCTCTAATTCCACTGGTAAATGGCATGCTTTACCATAGACAATCCTGAATGGAGACATTCCTATTGGCGTTTTGTATCCTGTCCTATATGCCCATAAGGTGTCTGGTAGTTTCATTGACCAATCACCTCTAGATTTGGATACAACCTTCTCCAGAATCTGTTTTATTTCTCTGTTTGACAATTCTACCCGGCCATTGGCTTGAGGATGATAGGGAGTTGTTACTCTATGGTTTTTCACTCCATACTTGCTCAAGAGCTTTTCTAGCTGTTCATTATTGAAATGAGCTCCCCCATCACTGATCACTATTCTTGGCACACCAAATCTTGGAAATATGACTGATTTGAAAAATTTGCACACAACCTTGGAATCAGCATTGATAGTGGGTATTGCTTCCACCCATTTGGACACATAGTCCACAGCTACCAGGATATGCTTGAAGCCTTTTGAGGAGGGCAGAGGACCTACGAAATCTACTCCCCACACATCAAACAATTCAACTTCAAGGATTCCTTTTTGAGGCATTTCATTCCTTCTTGAGATTTTTCCTGTTCTCTGACAGGGGTCACAATTCATGATGTAATCATGCACATCTTTGAACATGCTAGGCCAAAAAAAACCAGCTTGCAAGATTTTTGCTTGGGTTTTAAACACCCCAGCATGGCCTCCATACATGCCTGCATGACACTGGAACATGACCTCATTTTTTTCATCAGAAGGCACACATCTCCTCACAATGCCATCAGCACAATGCTTGTACAAGAATGGTTCATCCCAGTAATAGTTCTTAGCGTCATGTAGGAATTTCCTTTTCTGTTGATAGGACAAGTCAGCTGGCACAATTTCACAAACTAGGAAATTTACTATGTCAGCATACCATGGGGAATTAGCACTGACTGCCATTAGATGCTCACCAGGTATATGGTCCTGTATTTCTCTGTTTTCAGAATAGTTGATTCTGGAAAGATGATCTGCTATAGAATTTTTTGACCCTTTCTTGTCTCTTATTTCAATATCAAACTCTTGTAGAAGTAAGATCCATCTGATAAGTCTTGGCTTAGAATCCTTCTTGCTTACCAAGTATTTTATTGCTGCATGATCAGTGAAAACAATACACTTGTGTCCCACAAGGTAAGGTCTGAATTTGTCAAAAGAAAAAACTACTGCCAGCAATTCTTTTTCAGTGGTAGTGTAGTTTATCTAAGCATCATCTAGTGTTTTTCTAGCATAGTGGATCACATGAACAGCTTTATCCTTCCTCTGCCCAAGCACTGCCCCAACAGCATAATCACTGGCATCACACATCAGTTCAAAAGGCAGTGTCCAGTCAGGTGGCTGAACTACTGGAGCTGTGATAAGAGCTTCTTTTATCAAGTTGAAGGCTTGCATACATGCTTCATCAAATACAAACTTAACATCATGGTTCAGAAGGTTTGTAAGTGGCTTGGCAATGTGAGAGAAATTCCTGATGAACCTTCTATAGAAACCAGCATGGCCCAAGAAACTCTGTATTCCTTTCACATTTTCTGGTGGAGGTAGCTTGGCAATTACATCAACCTTTGCCTTATCCACTTCTATTCCCCTGGCTGACACGAGATGACCATGCACAATTCCTTCAGAGACTAAAAAATAACATTTCTCCCAGTTCAAAATCAAATTCTGCTCTGAACACCTGTGTAAAACTAATGTCAGATTTTTTAAGCATGTAATAAAATCCTTCCCATAGACTGTGAAGTCATCCATGAAAACTTCCATGATTTTCTCAATGTGGTCAGAGAATATGGACATCATACACCTCTGAAAAGTGCCTGGTGCATTGCATAGCCCAAAAGGTAATCTCTTGTATGCAAATGTTCCATAAGGGCATGTAAATGTGGTCTTGTCTTGATCAGCTGGGTGAATAGGTATTTGAAGGAATCCAGAATATCCATCAAGGTAGCAATAGAATTTTTGTCCAACAAGCCTTTCCAACATTTGGTCCATGAATGGCAGTGGGAAATGGTCCTTTCTAGTTGCTTTATTTAGTTTCCTAAAATCATTAACCATTCTCCATCCAGTAACAGGTCTTGTGGTCATCAATCTTCCTTCCTCATTTTCTACCACTGTGTAGCCTCCCTTTTTAGGAACAATATGGATAGGGCTCACCCACTCACTGTCAGAGATTGGGTAAATCATTCCTGCCTTGAGCAGTTTCAGGACTTCCTTTTTAACCACATCTTGCATTGCAGGATTCATTCTTCTCTGCCCCTCTCTAGTTGGTCTGCTACCTTCTTCCAAATGAATCCTGTGAGAGCAAACTTTCTCACTGATTCCTATGATGTCATCAATTGAGTAGCCAATAACATTCTTGTACAATCTCAATATTGACAACAGGCTCTCTTCTTGCTCACTATCTAGGGCAGAGCTAATTATCACTGGATGTATTTTTTCTTTCTCTAAGAAGGAGTACTTCAGGTGAGCTGGTAATTCCTTTAACTCAACAATGGAATGATGAGATGGTTTAGCAGATTCACTTGAACTAAACTTTGGTGCATTTTCACAGATATTTATTTCACATAGTTGCTGTATTTTAGTATTATCAGCTATCACAAACACTTGTGCTTTAGGCTCTTGTGGCTGCATTTCTGGTAAAGTTTCCAGCACACTCTTTTCAACCATATCAAGGGAATGGCACTGTTCAAAAACATTGGGTACATGAGAGGCATGCTTCATACTAAACTCAGCCTGTTCTGACCCAAATTGCAGTTTTAGTGTTCCACCTTTCACATCAATTATTGCTCCAGCTGTTGCCAAGAATGGTCTACCTAGTATCATGGATTCTGCATTGTCCTCCATCTCTAGAACCACAAAATCAACTGGATAAGCAAAGTTTCCAACTTGGACAGGCACATCTTCTAGAATTCCAACTGGCTTCCTCAAAGTTCTATCAGCTAGCTGAAGTGTCATGGGGGTAGGTTTCAGAGTTCCCAACTGCAAAATCTGGCTTACAGCTGAGGGCAACACACTTACTGATGAACCAAGGTCACAAAGTGCTATAAATGTTTTCTTTCCAACTACACAGGGGATGCTAAAACTCCCAGGGTCACCAAGCTTCTTAGGCATATTGTTCAGAATGACAGCACTACAATCCTCTATCAGGGCGACTACCTCAGGGTTTTCCAAACTTCTCTTCTTTGTTATCAAGTCCTTAAAAAATTTAGCATACAAGGGGATGTGCAGCACTGCATCCAAGATGGGAATAGTGATCTGAACTTCTTTCATTGTCTCAAGGAACTTGGAGTATTGTTTTTCTTCCTTAGTTTTATCCAATCTCTCAGGAAATGGGACTTTCATAAGCAGAGACTTCTCTGTTGGTTTTGCTGCATGGTTTTGTGTCTCAGCAAGAGGTTCCACTGGTTTTTCATGTATTGGGAGAGCAGCTTCAGAAGGTGTTTGCTGCTGAATCGTGGTTCTTCTTGGTGGAGCTACATAAGTGACAGTTGGAGGGGTTTTGAGTAATGGTTCAGTATTCACCCCACTCCTGGTGGTGACAGCATCTACAACTTCAGTGGTTGATATGGCACCACATTGCTTAGGGTTCTTCTCAGCTTGGGCAGGTAACTTGTTTTCAGATTGGTTTCCAGGGTTATTGGAGATGCCAGCAGTGAGTTGCTGCATGGTTTTGTAGAAAAGTTTAGACTGCATCTTCATTGTTTCCTACATTCCACTGAACATTTCCTTTTGCAGCCTCATCATTTCACTTATTTCAGACTGACTGTTGCTGGAAGAAGCATTTTGCTGATTTGCTTGATGATGTTGTTGTGGATGTTGCATATTACCTTGGGGTCTGAAATTTTGCTGGGCTGTTTGGGCATAATTCTGCTGAACTGTCTGTGGGTAGCTTTGCTGGTTGGCATTTTTATATGATAAGTTGGGATGATTTCTCCAAGAAGGATTATAACTTTGGGAAAAAACACCTTGATTCTGAGCATAATTCACTTCTGATACCATAGTTTCAGCTGGTGCAGATAGGGTACATTCCAGGGGTGAATGACCTTCTTTTCCACAGATTAAACAGGCAGAAGAAACTTGGTTAACAGGCACCAATGCCTTGCTATTTCTCTCAGTCATGAGCTGAGACAGCTGACTTGCTAGACTGTCCAGCTTAGCTTCCAAGACATTTTGACCACTTGCCTGAATCTGCAGCTGATTGTTGGGATGAACAGCTCTCTCATTTGTCCAGGAAAAGTTATGGGCTGCCATGCTTTCTATCAGCTCAGTAGCTTCATCAAGGGTCTTGTTCATAATACCACCACCAGCAGCAGAGTCAACAAAAGACCTAGTTTGCTCTGTCAAACCCTTATAAAATGTTTGCAGGATAAGCCATTGCTCCTGACCATGGTTAGGACACATTCTGATGAGGCCTTGGTATCTTTGCCAAGTGTCATACAAGCTTTCACCTTCATACTGCACAAACCTAGTGATCTTATCTCTGCACTGAGCTGCTTTGGTAGGAGGAAAGTATCTCTCAAAGAAAGCTTGTAGTACATGTTCCCAAGTGTCTCTGCAGTGAGATGGCAGAGCATGAAACCACACCTTTGCAAGGCCTGACAGTGAAAAAGGAAACAAATGCATTCTAATTGCTTCAGGGGGTACACCATTGTGCTTGAGTGTATTGCAGTACTCCAAGAAATTCCTGATGTGCTCATGAGGACTTTCCAGAGCTGACCCTTTAAAGGGGTTGTGTTGTACCATGTTAATCAAGGCTGGCTTGATTTCCCAGTTATTAGCTTGGATGGCAGGCATTATCACATCAGCATTTGATATCTGATCCTTAGGAATCCATAAATCTCTTAACTTCTTGTCACCCATACTGAAATTTGACTCCGAAGATTCCAAATCTTCTACTGAAACTTCAGAAGCTGCTCTTCTTCTGGCAAGAAATGTTCTTTTAGGCTCAGGGTCAAAAGGAGCTAAAGGTGAGTCTTCAGACGACTGCATCAACCGAATTCCCACACTGCATGAATGTAATCATGATTCCTCTGCACACAATCACAAACAAGAACTTTTATCAAGGGTTAGTGAACTAAAACCCCTAATAACAATTCTAGGACTGGATCACAGACATGTAATTGAGACAGCTATTACACAAGATGAACACAGCCTAGTCTACTGTACTCTAAAGAAACAATCAAAAGTTGATCCCCGGCAACGGCGCCAATTTGATCACTCTAGAATAGTGGGGGTTTTATATCGTTCTCCCCACAGGGATCAACAAGGGAAGAAATGTTCTTTATTTCCAGAAGCTAAGCAAATTCAGAAAGGTTGGGGTTTTACTGTCAGAACCAGAGGTTTTGAGAGGGTTTTAGGAAGAGTGAAAGTTCAGAAATTAACTTGAAAGGTTTGGGTTGTCAAGCCAAAGTATCTCAAGGATCTAAGCAAGTTTTTTAAGGGAAAATTTAGAAGGGTGGAAATAATTTTGATTAGAGTTCAAAACATAGTCACATGAATAGGTGGCAGGCTTCAAAATGCACCAACAAGTGCATAGATTAGTTAGGGCAGATCAAAAGGAAGATAAATAGGTCATGGGATGGTCTCTGAACAATTAATTTCAAGTTTTAAAAGGGGTGAGCAAAAGTGCATCTGATAACAGTCAAATGGTCATTGATTTGATTAGCCTCAGAAACAGGATTGAAACATCTAGAAGATGGCCTCAATTGACCAGGTGGTAATGGAAGGAATGAAAGAAAATATTTCAAGGATGAGTTCTAGGAAGGTAAATTGTCATGGATAGATTAGATGAGCTTAATACAAGAGTTGGAAAACTGAATCTGTTAATAGACACGAAGATAGTTTGCACACTAGGGTTTTAGGATTGTCATCAAAATAGGTTTTATTTGCAAGATAGAATGGAAATAACTTATAAGGATATCCCCATAGGACAATATAGTATTTGATGGGTTTTGGATAGGTTAGGCCACATGCCTATCTGAAGATCCTAACTACACACAAACAACTTATTTAAAGTCAAACAGGATCACACAAGGTCAACCCATCACACAAAGCCAATCCTTAGATCAATGATAGAACAAGTACTCAATTAGGATCATGCCATGGTGAAGTTGGAAAGAGTTTCAAATAAGGGAAGAAAGCTTTTGTAAATACTTTCAAAAACTATTGGAGGCATAACATCTTCTTTACAAAGTTTTTATCAAAGGTGTTTGAAAACCTCTTATCAAAGGTTTATAAAATAGTAGTTTTATAAAATAGTGGGATCACAACACTATGTCCCTGTAGTTTTATAAATACATAATCTAGGTAAAGCTTTTGTTTTAAAATAGGTCTTGGCTCCAGATTTCAAAAATAAAACATTTTGGAAATAAAGGAGGTGCCAAGTTACTTTGTTTTGGAGGGAAAGCTAGAAGTACAAGTGAGGGCATGATCACAAGAATCACAAGGATTGTGTTGGTCCACAAACTTATCCATCAATGCACACTCTTGCAAACAAGATTTTTCACAACAATCTAGGCAAACATACATGAAACTCTATTTTATTTATCTAGTTGCAGAAAAGTTTTTGTTGGCCCTCATTTTTGCATTACCAAACTCTGCTTAAACAGTGTTACGAAAATGGGGTGCTACACAGCTGCGCATCCAAGATGTATCTTGCATGGTTTTGGGTGGTGGCGTAGCCTTGTGAGGCAATGAGCTGTGGTGTCAATCATGTCGGCCTGCAGGCCGCACCGATAGGACGCGACCGTCTGGTCTTCCCTAAGTAACCATGGCTGCCGAGCTTGTGGTTTATTCTGTTCTGGCTTCACAAATCCTTCCCCCATTTACTCATCTTCTCGAAATCCTCCTTCGAGTGAGATTCAATGAACAGTTCCCACTACTCCCACTATATCTGAGGCCACCTCTTCTTTTTGTAAGTATGAACAGTTCCCACTACTCCCAATGTATCTGAGGCCACCTCTTCTTTTTGTAAGTATCGAAATCTTCATCCTTCTTCAAATTTGCCGTGTGCTGCCATGTGTTTAGTGCCTTTGACATCATGCTCGGGGATTTTGTGTTATTCTCTTCATTACTTTAGGGTCCATGGTTTCATCCTCAACATAAATCTTGAAGCAGTATCATTTTAACAGCTTCTCCAAGACAGCTTTTTCTAATGTCAACTTCATCTTTCGCCCATAAGTCGATGCATGTGATGTGCACAGTTTCACGGACGATAACGCCTATGGCGTTGCTGTACCCACTTGCAACTTTTTTTGGACTCATAGGAACAACCTGATTATCCACTCAGCTAATCACGAAGGAACCCTCCAAACACTAGTTTGGTTTTCTTGGCTTACGCGGCTTCTTTTCCTTAACTTGCTAGTCCTAGGCAGCTTGAGATAAAATATCAGTCGGTTCGCCTTCCTCGTCCTTCTCGTCAAATGATTCAAAGCTTCCATCCGATTCATGGGAGTCGAAAGAGGTACCGATGCCGTCTTGGTGACCCCTGTCAGCGTTTTGTGTTTCTTCTAGCACATGCTGCATTTGTGAGCAACTCACATCCATGCTACAAACAAATTAAACTGGTCATAAGAAAAGAAGAATATATATATGTCATTATTGGACATCTCCATATTTTGGTATGAAATTAGGAAAGCTTAGAAGTATTACTGGATATGAAACCATTTAAATTGTCAACCATGGTGAGAAAAAAAAAGAACTAAACTGAATCAAACTCTCACATAAGCATAAAATTATCAGAATAGACTACAAATTAGCATAAGAGTGGATATGCTTAAATCACCACAACCTAAACATGCGTGGTCTAGTTAACGCACGCGTGCACACACACACACAAACATGATCATAAGCCAAATATAGCAAGCATAGATCACCACAATGACTAAGTGAGGGAAATTGGATTATAAGTACAAACTTTGCTACACCATTTATCATACATATGCAATCATCTGTCAAAATATAGGAACACTGGATCATGAGCATGGTTAAGTAAGCACAGGAGTTCTAATTATATAGTGTGCAGGAACTGCTAACTATCATATATTTTTCTAGAAGACCATGAGTCAAATATGGCAATAGTGGAGAATCAACATATGCGTGGTCATGTTAGCAAGTGAATTAATAATTTATATGATGTTTTTTCCATGACCTTAATCTTAAGGATGATTTTATGGAATGCCCTGCTGCTTTGGCGCAAGTTTGAGAGTACAAGAAAGAGCATGTAGTAGGTAGGCAAACATGCATACAACATAAATATAATAATCCAACAATATCAGAATTATAACAAGATAGTTCAAACATAGTTAGGATAGATTTCTATGAACATTTATTATGTCTGCATAGTAATATTAGTCACATACATAGTAGAACCAAACCAGCATGCTATAGATAAACCAACGCACATCACGTGCGGCAACAATGCTAGGAGTTTGTAGTTATGTCTAGGAACTCAGGAATCAGCACATAGTACACATCATAAATAGAAGGATTTATCAAAAGATGGTGACAACAAAAGATGAACCATTGCAATACTACAAAGCTAGCAGTAGATCAAGTACATGTTCATGAACAAAAATAAGATCAAACATTTTCATACTTAAGATGAAAAATAGAATTTAATTAACTTCTAAACATATAGAACTGTCCTACATGACCGGGCAATGCCTTGCTACTTGGCGACGGTTTGACAGTACAATGAAAGCATGTAGCCTTATAGGCAGACAAACCTGCATACAGGCCAGAAAAACAATATCAAAAGTGTAACAGGATATATAGTTCTACCGTAGTTAAGATTGATTTTCATGAACATTAAAATATATATGTAGAAGGTATTAATCATATACATACTAGAATAAAACCATCATGGTAAACAAAACTAAACAGCAACACCAACGCACAACACTTACAACAATAGTGCTCGAGAATTTCCTAGTTATGTCCAGGAACTCAAGAATTAGAACACAATACACAACAGAAATAAAAGGATTTATCAATTGATGCTGACAACAAAAGCTTAAGCATTCCAAGCCTACAAGAATCAGCTGTAGATCAAATACTTGATCATGAACAATATTGGAGTAAACATTATCATGTACTTAAGCTAAAATCATGGCTTTAACTTGTAAACATACAGAACTCTATTACGTGACCAATTAGAACTGAAGAAACTATTAGGAGCAGTTTAGTAGACCATTAGACAAGCTAGCTTAAGTATTGACCTAAGTGTATTAGAAATTGGATCTAAGAATATTCGTGAAAACCAGTAACAACTGAATCAGCCCTAGATAGTAGAGATACCTCTTGAATCACATGTCTAGATGGGATGTGGGCTTTAGGGTTTCTAGCGGAGTTAGGGTTTGCCTAGGATTTGGAGATTGGGATTAGTGCGCGTGGACGGTGGCTGAGCCAGAAACCAGACGTGACGGTACATAAAGAGAGGAAAGAGGGGTTCTAATGGCTAGAAAAGGAGAAGAGAGAAAGCTGAGGACAGCTGGACGAAATCACCTGTGTTGTCGTCGTCCAGTTCCCGACTGAAGGAAATATGCCCTAGAGGAAAATAATATTGGACTTATTTGCATATTTCATATAGTTCATAATAGGTTTAATACTATGCTAGAACTATGTCAATCGGAGACATTGATATAGGTGTAGTATTAAATGATTAGAAGTCCCTACTAAATTCTCTATTTACTAGTTCATTGATCAACTGACGATCAAGGTCTCCCGATCATGGAGCATTACGCCAATTGACAATGAGATCATGCCATTTGATAATGCCATGATGGACATTACCCAAAGTTTCTGTTGCAACACGATCTTGTCATGATGTTCATGTTGCAATATGAAGATAGTGTCGTAGCTTAATCCTTAGACCATGAGGTTATATTTAATCACTATTTCTAGAGGAAATTCGAATTGCATCAACCATCATAACGTAACAGGGTGACTGAAAAAGGTGTCTCTTGGGTTCTCCAAAGGGGTAGATTGAGGCGTATAAACCAATAGTGGGATTTGATCATCCACATGACGGATATGGTACTCTAGGCCCACTTAGTGAAAATACATCAAAGCTGCGTAGCATGTGACTAGGTCACGAAGATGGATTATCACAGACGAGTAAACAACATTAGCCGGTAATAAGATTGAACGAGGTATTTGGAATGCAGACCATCAGATCTTAGGTTATGTGAGTATCAGCAAAAAAAAGGGAAAGGCTCATCGACTCTTACGGTTCAACGACTAAACAAACTTTGTAGAATGCATAGGGGTCATCACAGATTTCTAGATCCGATTGAAGATCATTTACCAGAGAGAGTTCTCGGTAATGTCTATCGCATTCTCGAATCGTTGGGTAACACACTTAAGGGATCACGATGCTATAGATGATTTGGTATTATTCAGAAACACCATGTGATGTTATACAAGAGAGGAAAAGTTCCAACTGAGTCTGAAAAAGTTTCGCCAGAGTCCAAAATAGTTTCGGTGAAATCCGGACTAGTTTCGGTGGAGTTCGGAATGGTTCCGATGGAGTCCAGAAGTGTATCAGAGTAGCAGGGAATTAATTATGAGTGAATTAATATTAATTATATGTATTAATATTGATTATATAACTAATAAAACATTAATTCATCTAATGGGCCAATTTAATGAAAGAAGCCCATTAGGGAAGAAAAAGGGGGCGCCTAAGCCCTGGCCCAGGCCAGCATAGGTTAGGGTTTCTAGGAGGGGTCCAGCCTAGCCCCACCCTAGCCGGTCGCCGCCTTGCTCCTCCCATTGGCCGCCGCCCTTGGCTGCCTTGGTGGAGGGGTAAGGTGCACCCCCTCCCCACTATATAAAGGGGGGGCCCTTGGAGGAGGAGTGGTGCATAGTGTTGACGACCAGTTGGAACCCCAAGAGTAAGGTGTGATGAGCACAACGGTAAATTTTCCCTTAGTTATGAAACCAAAGTATAATCGACCAGTAGGAGAAAGAAACCACTTCTGAAGGTTGTTGCGAACTGGCTTTTGGCAGGGCACACTACCGGCGCCAGCAGCAACGTGGAACCTGCACACAACACAACCAAGATACTTTGCCCCAACTTGTAGTGAGGTTGTCAATCTCACTGATTTGCTGAAAACAAAGGATTAAACGTATCGTGTGGAAAAAGATATTTGTTTGCAGTAAGTAAATAAAATAATGCTTGTGGAAAGTAAACGGTGCTTGCAGTAGATGATAATATATATGTAAAATAATGGACCATGGTCCACAGTTCACTATAGGTTTCTCTCCATAAAGATAAATAACATGCTGGGTAAACAAATTACAGTTGGGCAATGGACAAAATAAAGAATGCATAGCAATGCATGTACATGTCATGAAGATCACTATGAGATTCACTTGGGAATTACAACCTAATACATAGACCGTAATCCAACTGCATCTATGACTAATAATCCACCCGCAGGATATCATCCGAACAACCCTTGGGTATTAAGTTGCAAGCAACAGATTATCGCCTTAAGCAAAGTGTGTAATGTAAACAATACAAATGTACTTGAACAAGAGATTGTTGTTTTCTCCCTAGTAGCAACAGCACATCTACGACCTTAGAAGTTATTGTCACTCTCCTAGATTACTAGAGGCATGAACCCACTATCGAGCATAAATACTCCCTCTTGGAGTCACTAGCATCTACTCGGCCAAGATATCTACTAGGAACGGAGAGCATGCAAGATCATAAATAACATAGACATGATAAATCATCAATCAACTTGACATAGTACTCAATATTCATTGGATCCCAACAAACACAACATGTAGAATTACATAACGACAATCTTGATCATGATAGGCAGCTCACAAGATCTAGACATGAAGCACATGGAGGAGAATACAACCATCTAGCTACTGCTATGGACCCATAGTCCAAGGTAGACTACTCACACATCACTCCGGAGGCTGGCATGGTGATGAAGAAGGCATCAGGTGATGATTCCCCTCTCCGGCAGGGTGCCAGGAAGAGCTTCTGGACCCTCCCGATCTCGGGACGACGATGGCAGCAGCTTGCATTATGTTTCATGGAAAAGTGTTCATCCCCTTAGGCATTTTCGAAGGGAATTGATAGGCGAAAGGGCGATGTCAGGGGTGGACCAGGGGCCCACACCACCTGGTGGCGCGGCCAGGGGTGGCCCGCGCCACCCTATGGTGCGGCCGCCTCCTGGTCCGGCTCCGTCTTCCCTTCAGGTAAATAGGAACTTCAGCTTTCGTTTCGTCCAATTCTGAGAATATTTCCTGTGTAACTTTTCTAAAACAAAAAAAACAGCAAAAAACAGGAACCGACACTGTAGCATCTCGTTAATAGGTTAGTTCCAGAAAATACATAAAAATGCCACCAAGTGTAAACAAAACACAAAAAGCAATTGGTGTAAAACAAGCATGGAGCATCAAAAATTATACATACGTTTGCAACGTATCAAGCATCCCCAAGCTTAACTCCTGCTCGTCCTCGAGTAGGTAAGTGATAACAAAACAATAATTTTTGAGGTGACATGCACCAACACAATCTTGATCAACTTAAAGTAAAGCATTGCATGCTGAGATCAAAGTACTCTAAACATGGGCATAAGAGATATAATTATATCCATAGAACTTATGTAACAACCCACTTTTGTAACTCTAGAAAATTTGTTATAATAGGGTTTGTAATTTTTGGAGCCAACAAAAACTTTAAATTTATTGTAGCATGGTTCTCTAATTATGTTTTGTTTGGTTTTTCTTGCTTGGTTGTGCATGCAATGTGGTGACCTCTAGTGTTTTGTGTGCTAGATAGTTGATCTTCTAAATGGAGATCACTTTGATCTTTGTTGATCAAATACACCACTAACCACCCTCCCACAAAAATATTTGCCAAATACCCTTTTGAGATCAAATAAAATCTCTATTTGGCCAAATTAGTGGTTTGGGTGAAAAACCACCACACTAGGGTGGTATTTTCTTAAAACCTCTCATTCTCTCATCTTTGATCTTTCTCAAATTTTTCCCAAACACCAACCCTCCTTATTTGCCAAATTTCTTTATGTGAATAATTCTTATTCATATGAATCCCATCTTGAGTTCCCTTGATTCTTGAAGATGATTTCTTTCACCTTCTTAACCTACTCATCTCTGAAACATATCTCTCTCTTCCATCTTGTATCAAACCTCTCCAAATATCCTCTAAGTTTTCAAATCTCGGCCGATGCTTGGTTTGAATTTTTTTCAAACCAACCTCATCTCTCTTTTCTCTCTGTTTCTCCACACCCAGCCCAGCCCATATCTCTGGCCCGATCCCTCCCTATTTCCCTGCATGTTGGCACGCCCAGAAAAGAGGCCATCGAGCCCTAGCTCGAACCTTGGCCATCGAGCCAGACCTAGCACCCCTCCCTTGCTGACGTCCGCACCCCTACGTCAGCCCACAACCCCGCGCTGACGTCTACCATCGGGCGAGGATTGGCCATTGCCACCGCCCACCGCACCCATCGGAGCCCCGCGCAGTGGTACGTCTCAAACGTATCTATAATTTTTGATGCTCCATGCTTGTTTATGCACCATTTACTTTGTGTTTTGTTACACTTCATGGAGCTTTTATGTATTTTATGGAACTAACCTATTAACGAGATATCACAGTGCCAGTTCCCTATTTTTTGCTATTTTTGTGTTTTAGAAAAGCTACACAAAAGCCGAACCTCCTATTTTTACTGAAGCTTTGTGAAGACCGAAGATGAGACAGAGGGGGGCCAGGGGCCAGTCACACCATAGGGTGGCGCGGCCCAGCCCCTGGCCGCACCACCAGGTGGTGAGGCCAGCTGGCCCACCTCCTGACGCTGCCCTTTTGCCGATATATTCCCCTCAACGGGAAAAACCTGGAGGACAGATCACTTTTCCTCGAAACATACTGCAAGCCGCTGCCGTCGTCGTCGCGAGATTGGGAGGATCCAGGAGCTCTTCCCGACACCCTGCAGAGAGGGGAATCCCTGCCGGAGGCCTTCTCCACCACCATGGTCGCCTCCGGAGTGATGTGTGAGTAGTCTACCTTGGACTACGGGTCCATAGCAGTAGCTAGATGTTCATCTCCTCCACCATGTGCTTCATGTTTAGATCTTGTGAGCTGCCCTACATGATCAGGATCATCTTTATGTAATTCTACATGTTGTGTTTGTTGGGATCCGATGAGTATTGGTACTATGTTAAGTTGATGTGCTGAATATTATCTTTTGTTATCTCTATGTTATTTATGATCTTGCATGCTCTCCGTTGCTAGTAGATATCTTGGCCGAGTAGATGCTATTGACTCCAAGAGGGAGTATTTATGCTCGATAGTTGGGTTCATGCCTCTAGTAATCTGGGGGAGTGACAGAAACCTCTAAGGTTGTAGATGTGCTGTTGCCACTAGGGAGAAAACAACATTCTTCTGTCCAAGGACATTTGCTTTGTTTACATTACGCACTTTGCTTAATGCAATTATCTGTTGTTTGCAACTTAATACTCAAGGGGTACTCAGATGACTCCCCACGAGTGGATTTTTAGTCATAGATGCAGTTGGATGGCGGTCTATGTATTTTGTTGTAATGCCTAGAGTGAATCTCATAGTGATCCTCATGACATATGTACGCTATCTTTACTCTATCAATTGCCCAACTGTAATTTGTTTACCCAGCATATTGTTATTTATCTTATGGAGAGACACCACTAGTGAACTGTGGACCCCGGTCCAATTTCCTTTACATTGCTATTACCGTTTACTATTACTCGCTCCGTTTACATTCTTGCATACTATTACCTTTTACCACTTGATACGCTCAATCCTTTGTTTACAACAAACCGGTGAGATTGACAACCTCATCGTAAGTTGGGGACAAAGTTCTTGGTTGTGTTGTGTGCAGGTTCCAGGTTATTGCTGGTGAAGAAGCTCCTACGTCAACTACGCACCAGTATTTTTCTGGCGCCGTTGTCCAGAGTGTCACGAAGCTAGCAAGCATCACCTTCTAAAGTTTGGCTTTCTCCTACTGGTTCGATAAACCTTGGTTTCAATACTGAGGGAAACTTGCTACTGTGCTCCTCATACCTTCCTCTTAGGGTTCCCAACTAGGTGCCTTAACACCGCACCATCAAGCATTTTTATGGTGCCGTTGCCGGGGAGAAAGAAGATTTCAGCAAGGGGAGTCTCCCACGCTCAACCTTTTACTTTGTTTTTGTTTTGCTTTACTTTATTTTTACTTGCATTGTTTTATCAAAAATACAAAATAATTAGTTCCTTTGATAGTTTGCATTCTGTTACTTTTACTTTTAGTTCATTATGTTGTTCCCTAAGTATGCTCTGGAGGACCTCTCAGTAGGTAGTGGTTCTATCATTGGGAAAGGTAACATCGAGGAGTTCTTTAATCATGTTAGTATGCATAAAGATGTTGAGGATAGATCTTTGGCTAAGCTCACTCCTAGTTATGAAGTTGCTGCTGCTTATTTAGTTCACAAGTTGGAGGCCAGGTTTGCTAACCTTAATCCTTTTATGCAACAAATGTTTCTTAAGCTTCATGATATCAAAGACTCCGAAAAGAAAGACTTTATTTTGGAGACTCTGCGTAGAGAATTTAGAGATGTTGTTATTGAAGCTAGGAAAGTTTTTGAGCGTTTTAATATGCTTGGCTCGCGTGTAGAGGTTTTTGGTACAAACAAGGAAGAAATCAAAGTACCAATGCCTAGCAAACTCTTAGGATTGCATGAAGCTTTGGAAAATAATTTTGATTGGATTTGTCCTAAAAATCTTTTTGATGAAAGGAGTGAACCAAAGAGTGTTCAAAAGGGGTCTTCAAAAAATTATTTGGATGCAATTCAATGCCATGTTGAAAAGACTTCTGCAATTGATCTTAATGCCTCATTTGATAATACTTGATTTGCACTTTGTGCGCCTAGCTCAAAGGGGTTAATGAAAAGCACTCTTGGGAGATAACCCAATGTTTTCTTTTCAGTACTTTTTATTTTATTTGAGTCTTGGAAGTTATTACTACTGTAATGACCTCTCCTTATCATTTTTATTTTGTTGTTGTTCCAAGAAGAACCTCTAATTTGAGGGAGGTAAGATTTGGGGAAGTTGCTGTCCTAAAACATATTTCGATGCTGCACCATAAAAATTTGTGAAAATTCTCAGAATATCTTTTTTATCTACGATTTCTTGTGCATATGCCCCAGGTTATATCCAAACTTTCATTAGTTTTGCACTTTTCGATTTGAGCAACAGAAGGTCCTCAAAAAAATCGACCTTTGTCAGCTGTTCTGTTTTGACAGATTTCTGCCACTATTTGTGTTTGCCTCTCGATCGCTTTCTTTTTTAGTTCTCTTGATCATGGAACTTTTGAGGAAGTTGCTACAGTAGTATATGCTTTATTTGTGGTGTTTTTGAGTTGAAACCTTGTCGGGGGATTTCGTGTCACAAGAACACGGGGTACCACACGATGGACCCAAAGATTCGAACGCAGAGGGTTTTACGCATGAGATCTTGATCGCAACGAAACACGGCGACGGAATCCTCGAGACGCCGGAGAGCACAGCGCACCGCAGAGAGAGACACCGAGCTTTACCCAGGTTCAGGGCCCTCGTGGTGAGGTAAAACCCCTACTTCCTGCCTTCTTGTATTACGACGCGATACATCGCGAGGAGTACAAGGCCTTGGTTACAGAGCTCTAACTGGCCGGAGGTAGAAGAACCAACTTAGCCTAGCTAGGAGTTCGGAGATGAAGATCGGATCCCCTCTAAGGGGTGGCCTCCCCTCGTTTTATAGCGCCGAGGTCCTCCTTCCCCTTATCATCTTGGGGAAGGGGTTGCCACAAATGGCCAAGGAGAGGGGACAGCTGTTTGTCTTTGGTCTTCGGTGGACGTAGTCTTCGTAGAGTAGTGGCGCCGATCCACAGGAGTGGGTGGAGGAGGCTGACGTCCTCCTCTGGCGCCCTGCACCATCCACCCTATTTTTAGGGGGGTGGTCAACAACCACTGTGCCGCTTTATACATGCACGACAGAAGCTGGTCTCCCCCCTGTCGGGGTAGCGTGGACGGTACGCTGTCTTCCGTCCTTATCTTCTTGCTCAGCACGGAAACGTACCGAGCTGACATGGATGTGGTCCATCCCCTCACGAGGAATAGATCGCGAGGAGGTCTTCTAGTCCTTAGCAGTTTCAGTCGTCGTTCTCCTCATGAGGCGCCTCCTCATGAGGGTCTTCTCCGTTGGGCTTCGGTCGTCGGTTTACCCCTGGGCCAAAGCTGGGCCGTTGAAGGGGCCCAGAAGCAGTAGCCCTCGGGAGCTTGGCCTGCAAACGCGCCCTCTCGAGGGAGCGAAGGGTCAGGGGCCCCCAGAAGCTGCTGGGCCCTCCAACGGCACGCGTCAATGCGCGCGGTCAGAGGACCATGTGAAGATGCAGAGGCCGCGGATGCATGGCCCGACCGCAGCTGGCGAGATGAAGCGGCGGGCGATGCAACAGTCCCCGAGGCGTCAAACCACCATGTTGGCGCGTCACTTAACTGCAGGGCGCTGCGCCGACGCTCTGATTCCCGCACTGGGACTTGACGCTTCGACACCGGCCACGCCTTTAAATGCAGCCTCCTCGATGCCCTCGGCACTTCACCCACTTCCTCCAGTACTACTTCCTCCTCAGATATCTTCCTCGAGCCATGGATCCTTCTGCCTCCTCCGCCGCCGCCGAATCTGCAAGCTCAGGGGCGAAGCACCGCGGGCGCCCCCCGGGCAGCAGGAACAAAATGAAGGTCCGAGCCCTGTGGATGCCCGGAGCCGGAGGCCTCCTACGCATTGGGGCGCCGGTAGAGGGCACGGTGACCCGCGCCGCCCCAGGGACCTCCATGGTCGTGACCCTTCGGGGTCCTGCACCAGGAGGTGCTCTGAACGCACCGTCGCCGCTGGCGGCAGCGCTGCCAGCTCCCCGCCCCGCGGGGAGTATCGATCGGGTGCTATGGGAGGTGGAGGCCGCTCTAGGCCCCCCCGGTTGCGGACACACCGGGGCCACAGGAGGTGGCACCCCCCGCGATCAGAGTGGTTGCGACTCCCCGCCGCCTAGCGGCGGATATGCTCGGACCCCTCATTGCGCCGGGGTCCCGATTCTTGGAGCTCCTCGTCGCTGTCGAGGCTTGGAGCTTCATCATCCTCCGGATGCCCGACGCAATCCGGAGGGCAATCTACGCTCCCGGCTTCTCCGTTGGAGAGGTTGTGCTGGTGGAGCAGAGCAGGCCTGAGCTCCTCTGGCCTGTTGACATAATCCTTGGAGCGGGCGGCAATGCCGTCCTCTTCGAGCGCTGTAGGGCATTCGCCCCCGGCCACCGTCTTCACATCGGCGACCACCTCGTCTTCCGCTTCAAGCTGGGACGCTGGAGGCCTTGGTGCGGATTTTTTCCGCCACACCTTCCCCCAGCCCGCGGCGGAGTAAAGGGGCGGCATCGCTACCGAGGTCTTCTAGGGAGGAGATCTAGTCTCCTCCCCTCTTTTGCTAGGTAGTCCTCGCCGGTGGGGTATGCCCCACCGTAGCTCTGTTCCTTCCCCCGCTGGGGGTTATTTAATTAAGTTGTCTTGTTTATTGCCTTTTCCTTCGCTCCTTGATGCTTCTTGCCGTCCTGGTCATCCGCACGCTCGAGAGCCCTGGCGAGTTGTTCACACTTGAGGGTGGCCTCCCTGCGCCTCAGAGCTCATGACGGGGTCGGCACCGGGGACGATGATGGATGATTCCTGAGACAAGTAGTTGAAGAAAGAGTCGAAAAACAAAAAACCCCAAATCCCCAAAAACGAAAAACAAATCGATAAAACAAACAAAAAAATAAAGGCGAATAAGATGCCCCTGTGACCGGCACAGGGACCTTCCTCGTTGTGAGGGAGCGCGGCACTATCTGTGCCAGCAGCAAAGAGCAAATTGCTGCACGTGGCGATTCACGGGGCCTTCCTCGTCGTGAGGGAAGCTGGACTCTCACGGACGCGAATGCGTCGATCCTCAAGAGAGCCCAGAGGCCATCGACACCTCATTGAGGGTTGCTCACGAGGTAAAGGGCCTGGTGCAGACCTCCGGATATGCGTCTCCTTCGCAAGATGAGCGGAGCGGCCTTGGTCTTTGGTAATCCTGCTGTGTTCGGCCTTCCTCGAGAGAGGGGAATCTTGACTCCTGTGGATGCTAAGTGCATCGACGTGTCTGGGCGCCCTCGTGAGGGTTGCTCATGAGGCGCTGGTCCTTAGCGGGTGCCTTGGGCACACCTTGGACTTTTCTGAAGATTTCTTATTTTCCGGTGTACTACACGAGGAACTAAGCACCACGGGCATGTGGAGGTGATCGATAGCGGGGCCGTCGCCCCTGATCAGAGCTCAGTCCCTTCGGGTTTTTTAGGCTTGCTGTTTTTTAGGCGAAGGCCCCAGCATAGACACCGTGCCTAGCCCCCTTCCGCGTGAAGTACAGCAGAAAATAAATGGACTTCATGCCATTTCAATATCATGCCGAAGCAGAGGCGCTACATGCGCTTTAACTTAATCTCAGCGCTGAAGAGCAGTTTAAGTTGATACAAGATGCCGTGATAACAGTCTTATTTCCTCGTGAGGAACCTACGGGTTGAACTTTCTCAGATGAGCTATGTTCCATGGGTTCCCCACTGGCACGCCTTTTGCAGTTTCCAGCCGCGACGAGCCTGGCCTGGCGATGTGCGTCATCTTGAAGGGGCCTTCCCACATTGGAGATAGCTTGTGCAGGCCCTCGCGAGAGAGTATCCTTCTGAGCACCAGATCGCCGACCTCCAGAGTTCTTGCTTGAACATGGCGGCTATGGTAGCGGCGGAGTCCCTGCTGGTACCTCACAGCACGAAGTGCTGCTTGGCACCGAGCTTCTTCAAGCTAGAGGAGGCAATCCTTGATGAGGTCCTCTTGATGCATCTCGTTGAAGGCGAGCACCCTTGGCGACCCAAAATTGACATCGGTGGGAAGGACAGCCTCCGTCCCATAGACAAGAAAGAAAGGAGTCTCCCTGGTGGGATTGGTTGCGGTGGTACGAATGGGCCACAAGATGGATTGGAGGTTGTCTAACCATTTCTTGCCGCAGGCTTCGAGTTTGGCGTTGAAGCTTCTTGTTTTGAGGCCCTTGAGGACTTTGGCATTAGCATGCTCGGCTTGGCCATTGCTCCTGGGATAGGTGACGGAGGCAAAGCAGATCTTGATGTCGGTCGATGTGCAGTACTCCCAGAATAGCTCGCTGGTGAACTGGTTGCCATTATCGGTGATTATGTGGTTAGGCACATCAAAACGGCAGACCAGCCCACGGATGAACTTGACTGCGGACCTGGCCGGTATGGTGCACACCGACTCCACCTCCACCCACTTGGTAAACTTGTCTATGGTGACGTAGAGGTAGCGATAGCCCCCTTGCACTCGAGGGACTGGACCCAGCATGTCCAACCCCCAAATAGCAAAGGGCCAAGTGAGCGGGATGGTTTGTAGCTCCTGCGCTAGTTGATGAATCTGCTTGGCATGGAATTGGCACGCTTTGCACCTCTTGACCATTTCCGCCACGTCCTAGAGTGCCGAAGGCTAGTAGAAGCCGCTGCGGTACACTTTCGCGGTGAGGGTTGAAGCAGAGTCATGATGCCCACACTCGCCAGCGTGGATGTCCCGGAGGAGCTCTTGGCCCTGGTGAGTTGATATGCACTTCAGAGCGATGCCATTTGGGCGACGCCGGTACAAGTCACCATCTTTGACGCAATATCTCGAGGCTTGGCATACTATCCTTTCGGCCTCTGACTCGTCTTCGGGAAGCTTGCTGCTGACGTGGAAAGCCTTGAGCTCGAGGATCCAATCTACTCCCTCCTGCCTTGGCAATGCCAGAAGGACGCGATCGCCCGAAGGTGGCCCGCAGTCCGGAGTCCCCTGCTCCGGTGGCAGCGGCAACGTAGGCGGAAGCTCAGATCCTATCGTTGATGGAGAAGCGGATGGCTTGAAGAGGCGCTCCTCGAAGACACCAGCTGGCTGCGCCAGGCGATGAGAGGCGCGCTTGGTGATTTCATCCGCTTCCACATTCTTCCCCCGTGGGATGAGCTTCAGCTCCAGTCCTTGGAAGCATTTTTCCATCTTTCGATGCTCTTCAAGATAAGCTGCCATGTTCTCATCCTTTGGAGTGTAGCTCTTGTTGGAGAAGCTCACGACCAGCTGTGAATCTCCCTTGACGAGTAGTCCTTCATATTCCATGATGTTGTTGGAGACCTTGTGCTCTAGCTTGAAATAGAGCTAAACGGCATTGAAGAGCTTTTCTCCGGAGGTAGAGGTGAGGACGGCCCCAGCCCCCACGCCGGGAAGTTTGAAGGCGCCGTCGAAGTGCATGACCCAAAGACCCGGGGCTTCCTCTCCTAGAAGTGTAGACTCCACCTCTGGAGGCTCGTCGGCAAACGGATCAGTCCATTCGGCGGTGAACTCAGCTAAAGCTTTGCTCTTGATCACCTTGGTGGTTTCAAAGGAGATATCAAAGGGCTGAAGCTCCACAGCCCACTCTGCCACCCTTTCGGTGACGTTTGGTTGTGCAGGATTGTCTCCAGGGGCCAAATAATGACAACCTTGATCGGGTGGCCCTGGAAGTAATGACGTAGTTTCTTGAAGTGATCAGCAGGGTGTAGAGCAGCTTCTGCTGCATGGTGTAGCACTCCTGCGCGTCGCGCAGTACCGTGCTGATGAGGTACACGAGTTTCTACACCTTGGCGGTGTCTTTAGGAGTTTTTCCTCATGGAGATCAGGACCATCACTCTGCAAGAGCGGCTCAGTCGGCAAAGTTGCAGCGGGCGGCTCCTCATGAGGGGCAGATGGAATTGCTGCCTCTCCCTCAGGAGGAGCCCCTGGGCATGGAGGATCGATTTTCTCTTTGGTGATTACCTTAGCGTCCCGCTTAGCGATGAGGACGGCGCTTGAAGTTCTTAGAGTCACCGCGATGTAGAGTAACAACGGCTCGCGGAATGTTGGGGCAACCATGATCGGTGGGCTCGTGAGATACTTCTTTAGCTCGACGAAGGCCTTGTCAGCTTCTGTAGTCCACTCGAACTTCCCACTGCGCTTAATGAGCTTGAAGAAAGGCAGGGCCTTTTCTCCGCTCCTCGCGATGAAGCGCCCCAGGGCTGCCATGCATCCCGCGAGGCGTTTCATCTCCTTAAGGTTGCGCGGAGGACGCATTTCTTCGATGGCCTTGACCTTGTTGGGGTTCGCCTCTACATATCCCGCGATGAGACACAAGGAACCCCAACAACTTGCCCGACAGTACGCCAAAGGCGCACTTAGCGGGGTTGAGCTTGATGTTTACCTTTCTCAGGTTGGCGAAGGTTTTCTCCAGGTCTTCAATGAAGGTATGACCCTAACGATTTTTGACGACGATGTTGTCGACGTAAGCTTCCGCATTTCTTCACATCTGAGCCCCCAAGGCCTTGCGCATGAGCCTTTGGAATATTGCTCCTGCATTCTTCAGGCTGAAGGGCATGCAGACGTAGCAGTACACACCATAGGGTGTGATGAAGGCAGTCTTTTCTTCATCCTCCCTTGCCATCTTGATTTGATGATAACCGGAGAAGGCATCTAAGAAGCAAAGGAGGTCGCAGCCGGCGGTGGAGTTGACGATTTGATCTATCCTTGGGAGCGGACAAGGATCCTTAGTACAGGCTTTGTTAAGACTTGTGAAGTCCACACAGAGGCGCCCACTGCCATTAGCCTTTGGGACAACCACCGGATTGGCAATCCAGGTGGGGTGGGCTACCTCGCGTATCAACTTGGCCTTCTTTAGCTTCTATATCTCTTGGATGATGAAGTCTTGTTTCTCTTGCGCTTGCTTCCTGGTCTTCTGCTTCACGGGATGTGCCTGGGGGCACATGGCTAAGTGGTGCTCAATCACCTCCCGGGGGACGCCGGGCATATCTGACGGAGTCCAAGCGAACATGTCAGAGTTTGCCCGCAGGATGGTGACAAGCGCGCTTTCCTATTTGGGGGAAAGCCCTGCCCTGATGGTGACAAAGTTTTCGCAGCCCCGAGCTTGGAGCGGGACCTTTGTAGCAGAGCGCTCTTGGGTAAACTAGGCCCTCCTCCCTGAGGGTACCGCAGCTTCTCCAATGCTCATGTCCAGCATTGGATGGACCAGGTCTTCGCTTGGCGTAGTTGATGTAGAGGCGGCGAATTTCTTCCCTGACAAGCCCGACAGGAGGGGCTCAAGAGAGGCCTTCTTGGCAGCAGCTCGCTCTTGTGACACGAGCTACTTCTTCCTTGCGAGGTCACCCGAGTGTTCCAGCACATCTTCATCGGTGGGAACATGGTGGCGGCCTCGCGGTAGACGTGCTCTACAGAGCGGAGAGCATCCTTTTCATTGCAGCACATGGTGATCGTGCCGTTGGCGCTAGGAATCTTGAGGACGTTGAAGCCATGATGCGTTGCCGCCATGAATCTTGCCAAGGCTGGGTAGCCAAGGATGGCATTGTAAGGCAGCGCGATGTAGGTGACGTCGAAGTCGAGGCTTTCTTTCCTGTAGTTGTCCCTGGTGCCAAAGGTGGCGGGTAGGCGCACTTGCCCAATTGACGTTGTAGAACCCTCTGTCACTCCAAAGAATGGCCGGGTTGGCATGAGCCGGTGGTACGGCACTTGCATCTTCTCGAAGACCTCGACGGAGATGATGTTGAGGCCTGCCCCTCCATTGATGAGAGTGCGGTTGATGGCGATATTATTGATTGTAGGCATGCACAAGAGGGGAATTGTGCCCACAGCCTTAATGGAGATTGGATGGTCCTCCTCGTCGAAGCCGATCTTGTTGGTAGACCACTTTAACCTGTGGCTATTGACGTTGGGCTGTGCCGCCGCGATCTCCCGCGACAGCTGCTTGAAGTGACGATTAGACAAAGGAGCTTGGGCTCCACCCAGGAGGCAATCGGCGAAGCTTTGCGGCTCTTGATAGCCCCCTGGTTCTCTTCTCGATGATCGTTTGCTGGTGGAGGTAGCGGTGGTGTCGTAGGGATGACTTCTAGGGTAGGCCAAGGGCAGAGCCGTCTGCCGGCTGACGTCCCAGGAATCTCCACGACGCTAAGTCAGGAAGAACGGCTTCGTCCAAAGGACCGGCTGTGTCAGCAACCGGCTGGCGACTCCACCGAGGAGAGCCAGAGCCAGCGAAGACGACAAGACCCCTCCAACGGCTGCTTCACCGAAAGCAGCCTGGCCCAACAAGATCGACAGAAGCGAGGGACAGGCGTGACGCCAGTGTAATGCCCCACCTTTGGATTAAGGTGGAACACCTGTGTATCTGTGCCATTCCCTGGATCAATAGATAGCACTACAGTACAAAATAATTAATCATTGCGATAGCATCAATATTATAACGTAAAACCAGTTACATAGGTCTTCAACCTTACGAGTACACAGCATAAAGCATAGTTGCAGTGAGCCTCCATTCTTCATCACGTGCCACAGGCAGACATGTTGGAATGTAGTCTCGAGGTCCTACTCCTGGTTCCTTACTCAAAATAAAACCTGCACGTTTGAATATGCAGCCCCAGAGGGGTCAGTACAATGATGTATTGGCAAATGACACATATTTGGTGGCTGTTGTGAAAGAAACTAACTACATGACATTTGGCTGGTGGATCTCATAGGCTGATTTGCATAAAGCCAATTTTATCCTAAAATCCTTTTTAATACTTTCTTTCAAAATTTTATTTTTCAAGGGTCAAGACAACTCCCATACATTACATACTGGCCGGTATATAGTTTCTGGGCGAAACTCAACATAGTTTTGAAGTACAGAAACCACCACCCCTCGGAGTGTATGGCCCTGAGCCTTCTCCTGATTGTTGCTAGTCAAATTTTAAAGCATTCAGAAATGGTGATGAGATTCTTCCATACATTCCATGTCTAGAGACTCAATTATCCATAACCGAGGACACGGCTAATCGATTAGTTTTGACACCCTGCAGGGGTTGTGCACTTTCACCTTAAGACTCATTTTATGCCCATACATAAAATAAGACGAGACCTTTTAGAAGGAGAGAGCAACCAACTGGCAAGATTCATTCCCAAACTAAAATTCAACTACCACCCCTTCTTGCACACAAGTTGCACCCTCACATCTAATCAGTCAAGACAGAGCCCATATTGTCATAAGGCTGCACTGGAAGCACTCTAAGCATGGAAGACATGTTAACCTCTTTGTTCCTGGGTGGCAATCCACAAGTGAACGCCTAGGCAGCAACTACACAATGTGTAGCCCCGGGTAGCCACTCAACATCGCCTCCATCATCAAACCAATCCAACCAGGTGTTTCATTTTAGTTGAAGTTCTTAATTTGTTCACAAAACACTTTTATCAAGTGATCACAGCATGGCATCAATATTTTTCAAAGTATTTAGCATCCTAACAGGTAGGGCTTAAGGGATAGCTAACCACTACTAGGATCTAGCAAGCAACTCTTTTCTTTGAAAACACCACCTATCATGCATACTACAAGTAGTGAATACACTAATGCATATAATAAAGAAAATGGGTAAGGGGACATGTGTGTCACTTGCCTTTTTGAAGATCACGATGTTTCACTTCTCTCAACTAAGCACGTAGCTCTTCACACCAGCTATAGCACAAAACAACATAACATAAACACACCATACAAACAAAATCAAACCAATCAAACAATTGAAAAGTGTTTGTTTAACAATTTAGATTTATTGAGATGTTATGACAAGAAAGATATGGCAAAGGATCATGATTTGTGAGATATGAATTTGAGAGCTTAGCTGGGGAAGATCAATATGATTTGAGAGAGAATTGGGCTAGGCATAATATAATTGATGAAGTTTTTATGCTTTATTAAAGCATAAAAGAGTTTTAGGAATAGCTCATGTGAAATAAATTACACAAGAGTCAATTTGTGCAACTACAACACTATAGAGTAAATGTGATAACAATTACACTTAAATAGTATCTATTGCACTTAGGAACTAGGCTAGGTTTTAAGAATGCTTGAATTACTCAATTAGCACATTTGCAAGTTGAATAGTTCAATATAGGTGAATAGAACTAAGTAGACATGGGATTGGATACGAATGATTGATATTTGAGGACATGGCTCAAATGGTTCATTGATCAACATGGTGTATAACACATACTATGGTATGGGGTATAACAACTCCACATTAATAGGATCTAGGTTTGGGATGAATTCATATTTGTACTCAAGTAGCACAATTGCAATTTGAGTACATATATTAATTAAACAAAAATAATGAGTGAGGTCTTTATGCTTTATTAAAGCATATTGAATCTTGGAATATCTCATGTGGGTAAATCACATAAGAGACAAAATAGTGCAATAGCAATACTATTGAATAAGTGTAACAACAATTATTCCTAAATAGTATTTATTACACTTAAGCTTAGGCTAGGATTATTATAACATTGAAGTACTCAATTAACTCAAATGTAAATTGAATAGTTCAATGCAAGGCTAAGATTGAGTAGACATGAGTAAACGGCTATGGGTAATTGATATGTATAGATGATGTTTGAAAACATGGCTTAAGGTTCCTAATGAGTAAATGGGATTGGGTTAAGTACTATGATGTTGATTTGATCAATACCATAGTAGCAAAAGTAGAAACTAAGATTGAAAGTATCACACTTTACTCAAATGACACATTTGTAATTTGAATAAGTGGGTACTATACAAGATAGGTCTAAGTGAATATGATCTTGATCAAGATGTTGTTTAGATAACATTGATGACTAGGTATGAATATAGGATTCACTAAAGTAGAAAGGAACATTGCTAAAAGAAATAGTTTTATTCCTATAGTAGAAATTACTCAAATCCTCATATTTAGATTCAAATAATTGTGAAGTTGCTCAAGAAAAATTAAGATGTGGCACTACTGGATAGCTTGCAGTAAAGCAAAGTCACTGCAAGTGGAAGCATCCTAAAATAAGTTATAGAATTCAAACTATGATCAAATTAGAGATTTGGATAGATTTGAATGCACAAACTGTGTGCATGTATCAACTTTGGAATTTCTTGTTCCTATGATGTTCTACATGTTGAGAGGATTCCAAAGACTACAAATTTGTAATTTTTGGATTAACAGAACTAAAGATATGATTTAAACAAGTTAACAGATAGGTTTGATTCAATTTGAAAATAGTTTCAAATTGAATCTACAAAATATGAAGTTTTATTGTATTACTGGATTCTACACTTCCTAAGGATTCCAACGAGATATTATTTGCTATTTTTGGACTTATAGATTATTTTCTATGCATTTTACAAGATCTGGACAAAAACAGATATTTAAATTTTTGAATTTGAATCAATTTGACTCGGGTTTGACCGGGGAGGGGCTTGACTGGGTGACATGGCAGATCCTAAATGGCTTATACCGATTTGGTAATGAATAGAACACGGACCGTTGGATCTTCATAGGATGTACGGCTCAGATCGAGCGTGGACCGGGGCTCACCATAGTTTGACCGGTAGGTCGCCGGCGACGAGAAATGTGGCGGCGGCGGCTCTGGAGTGGACGGAGAGGTAGTTCCGGTAGTCCTTGGCACCGGTGGAGTGGATGACGGGGATCAGCGCGGAGGTGCAGTTCCAAGGGTGTGGTCGATGCGCTCGCATGCTTCCTGGAATGCCGACTAGGTCCGGCTGGAGGTGCTCCGTGCGTCGGCGTGCTTTGGCCGAGCACGAAATGCTCGATTCACTATGGAAAATAGCAAGGGGAAACATTAGGGGAGTGCGCCAGGGATAGATAGGAAGAAAGAGGCCGAAAGGAGGTCTCGAGGTACCTTGGCTGGGTCGGAAGCGGTGTATTACAGTGGCGGAGATTCGCTTCTCCGGTGAGAAATTGCGCGGCCTGGCGGCGTCGTTGCGAAGGGGAAAGGAGAGGGACGAGAGAGGGGAAACGGGGTACTTATGGCCTGATTCACCAAGGCTTAATTGCGCGCGAGATTAACGGGGGCATGAGGCGTAACTGCCGGAGTTTCGGGTTCCAGGGAGTGAAGGAGGGAGGAGGAAATTGGGGGAGAAGGAACATGCTGACAGGTGGGGCCCGGGTGTCGGAGAGAGAGAGGAGGAGAGGTAGGGGAGCTGGGCTGGTTTAGGTCGTTGCTGGGCTGGTCCTTCCCGGGTTGGCCCAGTGGCTGGCCCTTTTCCTTTTCTTTTTCTTTTTTTGTTCTGTTTTCCTTTTCTTGTTTTTTTTTCTGATTTTCTGTTTTGCTGTTTGAAAATGCTATACAAGCTTGATTTGAATAAATTCAAATCTGACCACTTTTGAACTTTAAAAAGTGTGCTTCAAACCTATAAATCAAGGTTTAGTGATATTTTGCAAATAATAAATTACAAGGTTTTAAACATAGTCTCAAATAATTATGGAGCTATATTTTAAACCATAGCTTTCCCAAAATATTTGGTTTTCACCAATTTATTTTAAAAGGTAAATAAAATAGTAGTGCTTCTGAAAATAAAACAGTTAAACACTTTTGAAGCACTAAAAAGTAAAGTTTTGTAACAAAAATATTTACTAGAAGAAGTTAGAATAGCTTCCATAAACAATGGATCTATTTAAATAAATATTTTCTTGAAAACCTTTTGTTTCCAACCTTGGTGTAAAATGGGGAAAAGATACAGTATTCTTTGAAGAAATATGATTCAAAACTCTATTTGATATTAAACCCTTTTGTTAACAATTCTCATGCAAGGATGCTTGCATAAGATTTGAATAATTGCAAAAATAATATTTTGAAATTCTTTTCTCAAATAATCTTTCCAAACAGAAGGTTGATGGAAAATAGTTTTGAAAGAAGGAATTTGATAAATAATTTTGAAGTAGATGAGATACGGGAATAACTTTGATATTTTAGTATTAGGGTTTTGGGGTTTTTGATTTGATCTTAAATTGTTTAAGGTACACCTTAGTTATAGTTCAAAAAGTTTTAATTTCTTGTGATTTTTCAATCAAGTCAAACAATTACAAGCACTTATTTTAATTTTTTTGATTTTCCAAAAATTGGAAAAGTCAGGGATGTTACAGACTACCACCCTTAAAAGAAATCTCGTCCCCGAGATTGGAGAAAGGCTAAAAAGTTTATTGATTCTAATGGAACTAGGGTGCTACCACCCTTAAAAGAAAATTCCTCTTGGTGGTATCTTGATGCTTCTTTAGGCACCAGCATTTTTGTTCCCAGCTTGCATTCACTGTTGTGCAATTTTCCCTAAATCGCCCTTCTCAGAAGTTTTGATGTTCATAACTATGTTCAAAAGTGGGCATACCAAGGGTTCCATCCAATTCTGGTGATAAGTAGATACCATCCATTGAGTTGTCATCAACAAGGTAGTCCTCATCTTCCAAGAATGTGTATCTAGCCTTTTCTTGGTTGGTCCTCACCAAGGCCAGGAAATCATATAGATCATCGTCAAACTCCTTGTTGCTTTTTAGCTAATTTTCGTTACAGAATCTCAAAAGATGACCCAGTGCCAAGTACTGCATGCTTGCCCCATGAACATGATGAGACCACACATCCCAATGAATTAGGATGGCATCTCTCTGCAGTCTTCTCATGCATTTCATAGGGGTAAACAAGGTGGACTCTGTAGGAGGTACTTGCACCTTTAAGGGACGAAAGGTCACCTTATAACCAGCATTGTTGAATCTTTTCTTGATACCGGTGCTCATCATGCTATCTGCCACCAGTACCAGATGGTCCTTAAGAATTCCTTTCGCAACCATCTTCATAGTCATTGGAAGACGCTAGACAACTTGATCATATCTCGAAGATGAACTCCTTTGCAAGAAAAAAAAGGATCTAACAAAGCTCTCATGGGTAGGAGAGTAGTTTCAGGGATTCAGAGAGTTGCCTCATAACGTCGCAGGTCGGGATGGGGTTGACTTCGGTGGCGGAAAGGTCTGGAACCAGAAGGAAATCTCATAGGTAGTGGTGGTTGTCTCTGTTGTGACTCTCTGGAGAGGAGTGACCTCTCTTTTATAGGCTCAGGGAGGTAGCTGAACATGCCACACAGGGAGTCAAAATGAAGGGTCGGGAAGGTGAATCGAACAGGCAGTAGCCAAAGCTGAACAGCCTTTGTATTCAAAGCCCACTGAGCAAAACATCTCAGAGTCGTGTAGTCATTCAAATACCAAAATATCCTCACCGTAGTCCTACGTTTTGGCCACACTGGCTCACTATAAGGGATATAACATATTATCCTCCTAAGGTTATGGTTTAATGTCATCGTCTCTCATGTAGGTATGTCTCTCTAGATTCACCATTCCTCATACAAGAGCGAACAATATGAGTAGTCATCATGGGGCGCAAATCCATGTCGCACCCAATCATTACCTTGTATTTGGTTTGGTGCATCTCGCATTCTAACTCTTGGTCAACTTCACTAGCTTTTAAACAAAAGTTTTGTTGAAATTGGAACCAAGTTCCCAAATTCTATTTTGAATTTTGAAAACAAAATCTATCATTTCTAGCTAGAGGTTTTCAACAAAGCTCATGGCAATAAACCTTAAGTTGTAGATCCTTTGGTTTGCCATTTAAGAGGAATTTAAAATCCTTTCCATTGCTCTGTTTGCTCTTTCCATTGCTCTGTTTGTCCTTTCCATTTCTCTGTTTGCTCTTTCCATTGCTCAGTTTGCTCTTTCCTTATCTCCAACTGAGGGTCATTGTAGTTGTTCTATCATTGAGAATACTTTGGTTTGGGTTTTTGGGACAAGTCTAGGTCTTAGCATAGATGAGAATTAGATAGAAGAGATCTAAAGAAGATTCCTACCCAAACATAATAGATCAAAACAATTCATCTTTCAAACAACATCTAACAAACATTTATTCACATCAAGTACACTAGCTCTAAACACACGTAAGGTACGATCATCCACAAGTCGGTATGACCATAACGTTTATTACACGTCGTTGCTTATTAAAATTTCCTAAATGGAGGTCCAATAAGGCTTCTTGGTTTTTCTTCTAGGCAGATCCGTTGTTCTGGTCCAGCTACTTCAGTAGATTGGTAATTTGCTCATCCTTGGTTTTGATGAGGTCTCCTTGAACACTAAGTTCAGATACCAACTTTTCCATGTCACCATGAAGTTGACTTATGGTTTCCTTCAATGCAGTAGTATCCTCCTTTTCTTCTTTGAGATCCTGCTGAGTATTGTGAAGTCTCCACTTGAGTCTTTCTCCAAGTTCCTTTATGGCTGACCAAGCAGCACATCTTGCTGAGTCAAGGAATGATGGATACATCTCGGAGTTGGTAAACATCCAAAGTCCCATCTTCTTATGGCCGTCTTCCTTGTTCTTGTACAGGTGAAGTTGCACCCACCAATATTCTTCACCTTCATCCAACACGGGAAATCCTTTGTAAACAGCTTCTCCTTGCATTCCCATACTTAACATGAGGTTCTTCAAGGCTTTGGGAAACTCAGTCTCACACTTCAGAGTCATGATCATTACTGGTTCTTTCTGGAGGGATTCGATGAGGTTGGCCATCTACAAAAGAGAGAGAAGTAGTGTAAAACAAATGAATGGGATAAGTTCCTACAAGAAAATTTCAAACTAAACTAAATAGATTGATTTCATATAGAAAATTGAATTGATTTTCTTTTTAAAGAGAGAGGAAAGAATCCTAAGGCTTCCTAGTCTATTCCAAACCTAGGGTCTCAATTCCACATGCAACACTATGCTCTGATACAATTCTGTAATGCCCCACCTTTGGATTAAGGTGGAACACCTATGTATCTGTGCCATTCCCTGGATCAGTAGATAGCACCACAGTACAAAATAAGTAATCATTGTGATAGCATCAATATTATAACGTAAAACCTGTTACATAGGTCTTCAACCTTACGAGTACACAGCATAAAGCATAGTTGCAGTGAGCCTCCATTCTTCATCACGTGCCACAGGTAGACATGTTGGAATGTAGTCTCGAGATCCTACTCCTGGTTCCTAACTCGAAATAAAACCTGCACGTTTGAATATGCAGCCCTAGAGGGGTCAGTACAATGTTGTACTGGCAAATGACACATATTTGGTGGCTGTTGTGAAAGAAACTTACTACATGACATTTGGCTGGTGGATCTCATAGGCTGATTTGCATAAAGCCAATTTTATCCTAAAATCCTTTTTAATACTTTCTTTCAAAATTTTATTTTTCAAGGGTCAAGACAACTCCCATACATTACATACTGGCCGGTATGTAGTTTCTGGGCGAAACTCAACATAGTTTTGAAGTACAGAAACCACCACCCCTCGGAGTGTATGGCCCTGAGCCTTCTCCTAATTATTGCTAGTCAAATTTTAAAGCATTCAGAAATGGTGATGAGATTCTTCCGTACATTTCATGTCTAGAGACTCAATTGTCCATAACCGAGGACACGGCTAATCGATTAGTTTTGACACCCTGCAGGGGTTGTGCACTTTCACCTTAAGACTCATTTTATGCCCATACATAAAATGAGATGAGACCTTTTAGAAGGAGAGAGCAACCAACTGGCAAGATTCATTCCCAAACTAAAATTCAACTACCACCCCTTCTTGCACACAAGTTGCACCCTCACATCTAATCAATCAAGACAGAGCCCATATTGTCATAAGGCTGCACTGGAAGCACTCTAAGCATGGAAGACATGTTAACCTCTTTGTTCCTGGGTGGCAATCCACAAGTGAACGCCCAGGCAGCAACTACACAATGTGTAGCCCCGGGTAGCCACTCAACATCGCCTCCAACATCAAACCAATCCACCCAGGTGTTTCATTTTAGTTGAAGTTCTTAATTTGTTCACAAAACACTTTTATCAAGTAATCACAGCATGGCATCAATATTTTTCAAAGTATTTAGCATCCTAACAGGTAGGGTTTAGGGGATAGGTAACCACTACTAGGATCTAGCAAGCAACTCTTTTCTTTGAAAACACCACCTATCATGCATACTACAAGTAGTGAATACACTAATGCATATAATAAAGAAAATGGGTAAGGGGACATGTGTGTCACTTGCCTTTTTGAAGATCACGATGTTTCACTTCTCTCAACTAAGCACGTAGCTCTTCACACCAGCTATAGCACAAAACAACATAACATAAACACACCATACAAACAAAATCAAACCAATCAAACAATTGAAAAGTGTTTGTTTAATAATTTAGATTTATTGAGATGTTATGACAAGAAAGATATGGCAAAGGATCATGAATTGTGAGATATGAATTTGAGAGATTAGCTGGGGAAGATCAATATGATTTGAGAGAGAATTGGACTGGCATAATATAATTGATGAAGTTTTTATGCTTTATTAAAGCATAAAAGAGTTTTAGGAATAGCTCATGTGAAATAAATTACACAAGAGTCAATTTGTGCAACTACAACACTATTGAGTAAATGTGGCAACAATTACTCTTAAATAGTATCTATTGCACTTCGGAACTAGGCTAGGTTTTAAGAATGCTTGAATTACTCAATTAGCACATTTGCAAGTTGAATAGTTCAATACATGTGAACAGAACTAAGTAGACATGGGATTGGATATGAATGATTGATATTTGAGGACATGGCTCAAATGGTTCATTGATCAACATGGTGTATAACACATACTATGGTATGGGTTATAACAACTCCACATTAATAGGATCTAGGTTTGGGATGAATTCATATTTCTCCTCAAGTAGCACAATTGCAATTTGAGTACATATATGAATTAGACAAAAATAATGAGTGAGGTCTTTATGCTTTATTAAAGCATATTGAATCTTGGAATATCTCATGTGGGTAAATCACATAAGAGACAAAATAGTGCAATAGCAATACTATTGAATAAGTGTAACAACAATTATTCCTAAATAGTATTTATTACACTTAAGCTTAGGCTAGGATTCTTATAACATTGAAGTACTCAATTAACTCAAATGCAAATTGAATAGTTCAATGCAAGGCTAAGATTGAGTAGACATGAGTAAATGGCTATAGGTAATGGATATGTATAGATGATGTTTGAAAACATGGCTTAAGGTTCCTAATGAGTAAATGGGATTGGGTTAAGTACTATGATGTTGATTTGATCAATACCATAGTAGCAAAAGTAGAAACTAAGATTGAAAGTATCACACTTTACTCAAATGACATATTTGTAATTTGAATAAGTGGGTACTATACAAGATAGGTCTAAGTGAATATGATCTTGATCAAGATGTTGTTTAGATAACATTGATGACTAGGTATGAATATAGGATTCACTAAAGTAGAAAGGAACATTGCTAAAAGAAATAGTTTTATTCCTATAGTAGAAATTACTCAAATCCTCATATTTAGATTCGAATAATTGTGAAGTGGCTCAAGAAAAATTAAGATGTGGCACTACTGGATAGCTTGCAGTAAAGCAAAGTCACTACAAGTGGAAGCATCCTAAAATAAGTTATAAAATTCAAACTATGATCAAATTAGTGATTTGGATAGATTTGAATGCACAAAGTGTGTGCACGTATCAACTTTGGAATTTTTTGTTCCTATGATGTTCTACATGTTGAGAGGATTCCAAAGACTACAAATTTGTAATTTTTGGATTAACAGAACTAAAGATATGATTTAAACAAGTTAACATATAGGTTTGATTCAATTTGAAAATAGTTTCAAATTGAATCTATAAAATATGAAGTTTTATTGTATTACTAGATTCTACACTTCCTAAGGATTCCAACGAGATATTATTTGCTATTTTTGGACTTATAGATTATTTTCTATGCATTTTACAAGATCTGGACAAAAACAGATATTTAAATTTTTGAATTTGAATCAATTTGACTCGGGTTTGACCGGGGAGGGGCTTGACTGGGTGACGTGGCAGATCCTAAATGGCTTATACCGATTCGGTAATGAATAGAACATGGACTGTTGGATCTTCATAGGATGTACGGCTCAGATCGAGCGTGGACCGGGGCTCACCAAAGTTTGACCGGTAGGTCGCCGGCGATGAGAAATGCGGCGGCGGCGGATTTGGAGTGGATGGAGAGGTAGTTCTGGTAGTCCTTGGCACCGGTGGAGTGGATGACGGGGATCAGCGCGGAGGTGCGGTTCCGAGGGTGTGGTCGATGCGCTCGCGTGCTTCCTGGAATGGCGACTAGGTCCGGCTGGAGGTGCTCCGTGCGTCGGTGTGCTTCGGCCGAGCACGAAATGCTTGATTCACTACGGAAAATAGCAAGGGGAGACATCAGGGGAGTGCGCCAGGGATATATAAGAAAAAAGAGGCCAAAAGGAGGCCTCGAGGTACCTTGGCTGGGTCGGAAGCGGTGTATTACAGTGGCGGAGATTCGCTTCTCCGGCGAGAAATTGCGCGCCCTAGCGGCGTCGTTGCGAAGGGGAAAGGAGAGGGACGAGAGAGGGGAAATAGGGTACTTATGGCCTGATTCACCTAGGCTTAATTGCACGCGAGATTAACGGGGGCGTGAGGCGTAACTACCAGAGTTTCGGGTTCCAGGGAGTGAAGGAGGGAGGAGGAAATTGGGGTAGAAGGAACGTGCTGACAGGTGGGGCCTGGGTGTCGAAGAGAGAGAGGAGGAGAGGTAGGGGAGCTGGACTGGTTCGGGTCATTGCTGGGCTGGTCCTTCCCGGGTCGGCCCAGTGGCTGGCCCTTTTCCTTTTTTTTTCTGTTTTCCTTTTCTTTTGTTTTCTGATTTTCTGTTTTGCTGTTTGAAAATGCTATACAAGCTTGATTTGAATAAATTCAAATCTGACCACTTTTGAACTTTAAAAAGTGTGCTTCAAACCTATAAATCAAGGTTTAGTGATATTTTGCAAATAATAAATTACAAGATTTTAAACATAGTCTCAAATAATTATGGAGCTATATTTTAAACCATAGCTTTCCCAAAATATTTGGTTTTCACCAATTTATTTTAAAAGGTAAATAAAATAGTAGTGCTTCTGAAAATAAAACAGTTAAACACTTTTGAAGCACTAAAAAGTAAAGTTTTGTAACAAAATATTTACTAGAAGAAGTTAGAATAGCTTCCATAAACAATGGATTTATTTAAATAAATATTTTCTTGAAAACCTTTTGTTTCCAACCTTGGTGTAAAATGGGGAAAAGATAGAGTATTCTTTGAAGAAATATGATTCAAAACTCTATTTGATATTAAACCCTTTTGTTAACAATTCTCATGGAAGGATGCTTGCATAAGATTTGAATAATTCCAAAAATAATACTTTGAAATTCTTTTCTCAAATAATCTTTCCAAACAGAAGGTTGATGGAAAATAGTTTTGAAAGAAGCAATTTGATAAATAATTTTGAAGTAGATGAGATATGGGAATAACTTTGATATTTTAGTATTAGGGTTTTGGGGTTTTTGATTTGATCTTAAATTGTTTAAGGTACACCTTAGTTATAGTTCAAAAAGTTTTAATTTCTTGTGATTTTTCAATCAAGTCAAACAATTACAAGCACATATTTTAATTTTTTTGATTTTCCAAAAATTGGATAAGTCAGGGATGTTACAGCCAACCACGCCCGGTCTCCACCAATCAGCGGGCAGGAGCCTTCCCCACAAAAGGATCCGAGGCAAAAGGGAGAGCATATGCCTCTGAGATGCCGGTCCAAAGGGGAAAATGCACTTTATAAAGTTGCCATCATCAGACAAGGAGTCAGAGGACAGCGGATCATGCCAAGACCGCAACCGCGGAGGAGCCGGCAGCCGGGCAGCCGACCACCTAACCTGTAACCAGACCCCCGCCTATATAAGGGGGTCTAGACCCTTAGACTAGGGAGATCTGATCCTTCTTCTTCCTCCTCTAGACCGAACAGCTCGAGGAGCATTTTAACCACTCTGAAGATAATAAGAAACAAGGCAGGAAGTAGGGGTGTTACCTCCGGCGTGGAGGGCCCTGAACCTGGGTAAACCGTGGTGTCCTAGTTACACAATCTCGAGCCGGACCCATCGTCGCACACCATCGAGCCCCTTTGTTAAGCCATCCCCATGGCTATTATCACTATAATCCCACGACAGTTGGCACCCACCTTGGGGCAACACTCGGCAACGACCGAAGTAAAGTTCCGGCCGGGATCCCCATCAACTCTCAGCGAGAATGTCGCCTCCGGCCTTGTCTGGAGGTTCGGCACCTTCGACTGCATCAACGACAATCTAGCCTGCTTCAAGGACGGCTTCGGTGACAGCGACTCCTTCCTCGATGTCGGCAGCCACCGCTTCTATGTCGCCAAGCCCTTCCCGGAGGAGGTAACTAACATCCTCGACCCTCTCGGTGATGGGGGCTCCAGCTGCAGTGAAAGCAGTGACCTTGGCACCATGGTTGAACTGATGGCCCTGGGAGATGAGGAGGGCGGCGACTCATCGTGCCCCGCGCGCCCGCCGCTCGAACACCTTCTTCCACAGGAGCAGAACGCTCCACTCCCAAAGCAGGACGCCTCAGACATCGCCATCGTGGACCTGCGTGCACCACTCAACCATGTCATCGACCCCGTCCAGGTTGCGGAGGCCCTGGAGCGGACGCGCCTCATTATTCTTAGCAAGGTGGCTAAGGAAGAAGTCGCCCGGTGCCACGTGAGCACCACGCCCTGCGAGTTCTATGACGCGCATGGAGACGCGCCAGACGAGCTTGCTCATGGCCAGCGGCGCGGCCATAAACTCATTGCTGCGGGCCCTAGCCAGGTCCAGCGGTCGCCGTCGGCAAGCCAAGGCTATGGGGGGCGCGGACAGGGCGGTCATGCTCCGAGCTGCAACGCCCGAGGCCGTCGCGTCCAGCAGGTCGGCGGAGATGGCCGGCCACACCAACTCCCAGCGCCAACACCAGGGCTAGGGTCTCAGGCTTGCCAGCCGGCTCTGCACATCCATCTGTGGCTTGACCACATGAAGACGCTCCCCAAGGGATCTGCTAGCTCAAAGCGAGCGGCGGCTGACCAAGGAGGCCCGGAGGCTATCGGCAACGGTCAGAGGCGCAAGGAGGGCAAGTACACCCTCGATGCTGCACTTGACCAGCCCTGCAAATTCCACAGCACCCCTGGCAGGGAAGCGACCCACTCCACGCGGCAGTGCCATTTCATGAGAGAGCTGGAGCAACGCGCTCAATAGCTCCCTAGAGCTTCGCAGGCGCAATCGGCTAGAGGTCAGGAGGATCATCAGCACGAGCTGGCTGATGAGAAGCCGGACCAAGGCGACGATGACTTTCTGGCGGATGTCGAGAAGTACCATATCTTTACCACCCTGGGGAAAGACAAAAGGAACGACCTTTGGTACGAGGCAGAGGTGAACGCCGTCATGCCTGCGGAACCCCAGTTCATGCACTGGTCCGAGGCGGCCATCACCTGGGGGCGCGAGGACCATCCGCGACTGATGACCAGCCCTGGAGAATATGCTCTGGTCCTGGATCCCGACATGTGCTCTGATACGCACACATCCCGGTTCTCCCGCGTGCTCATCGATGGCGGCAGCAACATCAACCTTCTTTACTGAAGCTCAATGGAGAAGCTGGGCATCCTGCTTGCTCAGTTGAAACTGAGCCGGCTCACCTTCCATGGCATCGTGCCTGGGCATTCGTGCACCCCTATGGGTAGGGTGCAGCTGGAGGTTCTCTTCGGGAAGAAAGGTAACAGCCGCCGCGAGCCTATCTGGTTCGAGGTGGTGGACATCAGCAGTCCTTACCATGCGCTGCTTGGCCGTCCAGCCCTAGCCAAGTTCATGGCGGTGCCGCACTATGCCTATCTCAAGATGAAGCTCTCAGGTCCTAGAGGCGTGATCACAGTTTCGGGATGCTTCAAGAAGTCGCTAGCGTGCGCCAAGGCAAGCTCGCAGCTGGCAGAGGCATTAGTCGTCGCTGAGGATAAGTGACAACTCCTCCATCGTGTGGAGCTAACCCAACAAGATGTGCTGGCTCACCAATCACCGGTGGAGCAGTTCAAGCCGGCGAACGACACCAAGAAGATCTTGTTGGACGAGATCGATCCCTCCAAGATCGTCATCATCGGCACTGGCCTCTCTGCTAAATAGGAAAGCGAGCTCACCAGCTTCCTCTGTGAGAATCGGGACATCTTCGCGTGGTCTCCAAAAGACATGCCAGGTGTGCTGAGGGAGCTGGCTGAGCACTCACTCCACGTCTGGCCGGATGCCAAGCCGGTCAAGCAATGGCTACGACGCTTCGCAGAAGAGAAAAGGAAGGCCATTGGTGAGGAGATTGCCCAGCTCCTCGCAGCCGGCTTCATCATGGAAGTATTTTACCCTGACTGGTTGGCGAACCCAGTCTTGGTTCTGAAGAAGAAGAACACTTGGCGCATGTGTATGGACTACACCAGCCTCAACAAGGCTTGCCCCAAGGACCCCTTCGCGCTACCGCGCATCGACCAGGTGATCGACTCCACAGCTGGTTGTGACCTGCTGTCTTTCCTGGACGCTTATTCTGGCTATCACCAGATCCCGCTCTACCAGCCGGATCAGATCTAGATATCCTTCATCACCCCATATGGAGCCTACTGCTACGTCACCATGCCATTCGGCTTGAAGAATGCTGGAGCAACTTACCAGCAAACCATGCAGCGATGTCTGCAAGTGCAGATTGGGAGAAACATGCATGCTTACGTGGACGACGTGGTGCTGAAGACCAAGCAGAGCGGCATGCTCCTGGATGATCTCGAGGAGACCTTCGCCAACCTGCGGTGCTATTGTATGAAGCTTAATCCTGAGAAGTGCACGTTCGGCGTGCCGGCTAGACAGCTCCTAGGTTATATCGTTTCCCAGCGAGGGATCGAGGCTAACCCCTCGAAGATAAAAGCCATCGAGGCCCTGGAGCTGCCCACCCAGCTCAGGGACGTGCAGAAGTTTACTGGCTGTCTGGCCTCACTCAGTCGATATGTCAGCCGTCTAGGAGAGAAAGCCATGCTGCTGTACCAGCTGATGAAGAAGACGGACCATTTTGTTTGGTCCCAGCGCGCTGATGAGGCCTTCAACGACCACAAGCGAGCCCTATCTACTGCACCAATCTTAGCAGCGCCGGCTCCGCGGGAGCCAATGCTGCTCTACATTGCAGCTACTCTATGAGTCGTCGGCGTTGTGATCATGGTGGAGCGCACGGAGGAAGGCAAGGAGCTGTCGGTTCAACACCCGGTGTACTACCTGAGTGAGGTGCTCACTCTCTGCTCTCGGAGATCATAGGGAGCAAGGATGCAACCGGCAGAGTGGCTAAATGGGCGATTGAGTTAGTAGCTCACAACATTCAGTACAAGCCTAGGACGACGATCAAGTCTCAGATCATAGCGGATTTCTTCGCTGACTGGGGAGAGCACCAGTACTTGCCGCCGGCTCTAGACTCTACATACTGGCGCATGAACTTCGATGGCTCCAAGATGCTCGGGGGCTTGGGAGCTGGTGTCGTCTTCACCTCTCCCAAGGGGGACAAGCTGAAGTATGTGCTACAGATCCACTTCCGCGCGTTGAACAACATCGCCGAATATGAGGCCCTGGTGCATGGGCTCAAGCTGGCCAAGGAGATTGGCATTCGGAGGATCCTCTGCTTTGGAGACTCCGACCTGGTGGTGCACCAGGTCTCGGGGGAATGGGACTCCAAGGACACCAACATGGCCTCTTATCGCTTCTACATGCAGCAGCTCTGCGGATTCTTTGAGGGCTGCGAGTTCCATTATGTCACTAGAGCAAACAACGACGAGGCGGATCAGCTGTCCAAGATCGGCTCCACCAAGCAGGATATCCCGACTGGGGTGTCACTGGAGATAATCTGCAAGCCATCCATCAAGCCATCACTGGAATCCGGCTCCATCTTCGTGCCAGAAGACCCTGCTCTGGCTCAGATGCCGCTACCCGTCGTGGAAGTAGCATACCCCTTTGCCGTCGTAGTAGACTTCAACGCGGTACTTGGGCTGGCCAACACTGCACTCCCGTAGCATAGCGTAAGCCATCTCCTGGCCCTCCATCGTTTCCACGAACTGAGATCGAAGGCGGAGGCTATCCTTGGCCCCGGCGAGCACCGGGACTATGAAGGTGGACCACCCTTCAGCTGAGGTGTAGGCCGGCGGCTGGAGTGCCGGCAACACCGGTTGAAGCCGAGATGGACCAGCCGGTGGAGAGGCCGCCGCGCGGGGCCCCGCAGAGCCAGAGGCAGTGGCCCCGAGGGCAGCAAGAGTTTTTTATTCTTGCTGCTCGGTGGCCGTCCGCGGTGGCGAGACGGTGAAGGAGCGTCCGCTGCTGCCGGCATTGCTCTCTTCCCGCTCCCCTTCGGGCGACCGGGCCCCCGTTTCCTCGGAGCACCATCACCACCAAGAGCCGGAGCCACCCCGATAGCAGCTGCGGTAGTAGGGGCGGCTGCGGCTACAAGGGCCGCCAGGGTTTTTTGGTTGCGGCTCCCCTTCGGGTGGCCGCGTTTATGGGATGCTGGCGGCATCATCGCTGGCATCGCAGCCTTCTTCCTGCTTCCTTTTGGGCGACCGGGTCCCCATTTCTCTGGGACACCTTCACCTCCGGCATCGAGACCTCCAGGAGAAGACATGGACGGGCTGAGCTCTGATGAGAAGATCAAGGCAGGGGAAGAAGTGGAGTGTGCCATCGAACGCCCCCAGTATTTAAGGAGGAGTGGTGCGGGGGAAGGGGCCAGCGTAGTGGGATCGGCGATGCCCAACGCTTCGGTAACTGCCCCATTTTCCTCGCATAGTGCGCACCCACAAGAAGGCGACCACTGCAACCTTCACAGCGGATCATGGGAGGAACCGACAGGATGTGTCGCTGACACATGCCAGGCTACCCCACATGACGTCTTAAGAAGTTATTACGGTGGCTGCAAAGTCAAAGCGATGAGACGTTACGCTACGGCATTCAGGCCAGTCGCAGCGTGGGTTCAGGACCCGAAGCGGTTCAAATTCCGAGGGGCCGGGCGCCGGCTAGCGGCTGCAGAGCAGCCCAAAGCCGGATTGGACCTAGAGCCAGCATGTCCCGAGACGGCCGGTGACACTCTGCAAGGCTTGACCTCAAGATCGATGACCTCCAAGCTGGGTGAGGAATCCGGGGACTTCGACGGAAGCGTGTTAACTTCGGCGAAGATTAGAACCCGCCGAAGCCCCATGCAGACCCATGAGACTTTGCCAGTTTCAGGGGCTAGTGTCGTAGGGATGACTTCCAGGGTAGGCCAAGGGTAGAGCCGTCTGCCGGCTGACGTCCCAGGAATCTCCACGGTGCTAAGTCAGGAAGACCGGCTTCGTCCAAAGGACCGACTGCATCAACAGCTGGCTGGCGACTCCACCGAGGAGAGCCAGAGCCGGCGAAGACGATAAGACCCCTCTAATGGCTGCTTCGCCGAAAGCTGCCTGGCCCCGACAAGATCGACAGAAGTGAGGGACAGGTGTGACGCCAGCCACGCCCAGTCTCCACCAATCATTGGGTAGGAGCCTTCCCCACGAAAGGATCCGAGGCAAAAGGGAGAGCATATGCCTCCGAGATGTTGGTCCATAGGGGAAAAGGCACTTTATAAAGTTGCCATCGTCAGACAAGGAGTCAGAGGACAGCGGATCACGCTAAGACCGCAGCCGCGGAGGAGCCGGTAGCCGGCCACCTAACCTGTAACCAGACCCTCGCCTATATAAGGGGGTCTGTACCCTTAGACTAGGGAGATCCGATCCTTCTTCTTCCTCCTCTAGACCGAACAGAGCATTGTAACCAATGTGAAGATAATAAGAAACAAGGCAGGAAGTAGGGGTGTTACCTCCGGCGTGGAGGGCCCTAAACGTGGGTAAACCGTGGTGTCCTAGTTACACAGTCTCGAGCCAGACCCATCGTCGCACATCGTCGAGCCCCTTCGTTAAGCCATCCCCATGGATACTGTCACTAAAATCCCACGACAGGTAGCGGCTCAGGATCTGCACGTGATGGACCATCGCGGCGGCGACCTTTGTCCCGGTCGTCGTCGTGGCGGTCGCCCCTAGATCCACCTTTGCTGTAGCTACGGCTACTCCCACGGCGCTTGGTGACCCCATTCTCTTCATGGAACTTTCAGACTACCCAACAATCGTCAGTATTGTGGGTGTCCTTCTTGTGGAGGATGCAGTAGCAGCGGCGCCCACCCTTATCATGCTCGGAGCGGTCCCCGCGGCGCTGTTTATGATTAGGTTCCGCCGCGAGGGCAGCAGCCTCCTTACGATTAGGGTCCTGGGACTTGAGCTTTGGGGGAAGCTCCTCCGGCAGATTGTGCATGAAGAGCCTCCCCTCCTTGGCCTTGGCGCATCTATCAGCGATCTCGAAGAGCCTGATGACAGAAGTCAGCTCATCATTCACGAACAGCTTTTCCTTCATCTTGATGTCGGCGACGCCCATGGAGAACGCAGAGATAACCTCCTCGTTGGATATCCGGGGAATCTTGTTCCTCATCTGGCTGAAGCGTTGGATGTACTGGCGAAGCGTTTCGCCCTTGTACTGATGCACCACCTTGAGATCATTCTTGGTGGCGGGGCGCTCGTACGTAGGCATGAAGTTGGCAACGAACTGACGGCACAGATCCTTCCACGAAGCGACAGATTCGTGCAGAAGATTCATGAGCCAAGTCCACGGAGCATCCTTGAGGGCCATGGGAAACCAATTAGCCATAACACGCTGGTCTCCATGCGCGGCCTGAACGACGACGACGTAGAGCTGGAGAGACTCGACGGGGTTGGAGGTCCCATCATAACACGCGCCGATGTCCGGCCTGAACTTGTTAGGCCAGACCACGTAGCGTTGCTGGTGAGTGAGAGCAAGGCACCCGGGGTTGTAGACAGGATCCCCGGTGACCTTGACGTTCTTGCCAGCTTTGTCGATGTCGTCGATGGCGCGGTCATGATTTTCGCGGCGGCGCTCGAGGGAGACGCGTGCGTCTTCCGGAGCGCATTGGATGATTTGGTAGCTGGGCTCCCCGCGCGACAAAGATGCAGCGTGGGAAACCACCTTCTTGGCCTGAGCGGCCTTCCCATCTCTGGCGCCCAGGGCGCGATGCCCCGCTACCAGATCTGGTTCTCCCGTGCCCTGGGCTCCTCCCAAGGCCGGGTCTTCATTGGCGATGGCGACGAGCTCGCCGATTTGAGCACGCCACCCCTCACGCCTGTCCGCGGTGGGCTGATAGCGCAGTAACTCCTACGCCATGGCAAGAGCCTACGTAGGGGCTAGCTGACTCCCAGAATGAGCGCGAGAAGTAGCGGTGGGGGTGAAGGAGAGCGAAGGCTCTGTATGCCCGGACGGGAGATAGGTGGATTCAAGATCTTCCTCCTCTTCCTCCTTAGCCGAGGCGTGCTGGCGACGGATGATGGGCTCGGTATTTCCTCGAACAACGTTTCGGCAGTGAAGACGCTCGAGCCTTGCATTGGCGTCAGCCATGTCGAAGCAGATCTAGAAGAAACACACCACAGCCCCCTACCTGGCGCGCCAAATGTCGGGGGATTTTGTGTCGCAAGAACATAGGGTACCACACGACGGACCCAAAGATTCGAACGCAGGGGGCTATACATGTGAGATCTAGATCGCAACAAAACACGGCGACAAAAGCCTCGAGACGCCGAAGAGCACAACGCACCGCAGAGAGAGACACTAAGCTTTACCCAGGTTCAGGGCCCTCGTGGTGAGGTAAACCCCCTACTTCCTGCCTTCTTGTATTACGACACGATAACTCGCGAGGAGTACAAGGCCTTGGTTACAGAGCTCTAACTGGTCGGAGGTAGAAGAACCAACTTAGCCTAGCTAGGAGCTCGGAGATGAAGATTGGATCCCCTCTAAGGGGTGGCCTCTCCTCCTTTTATAGCGCCAAGGTCCTCCTTCCCCTTATCATCTTGGGGAAGGGGTTGCCACAAACGGCCAAGGAGAGGGGACAGCTGTTTATCTTTGGTCTTCGGTGGACGTAGTCTTCATAGAGTAGTGGCGCCGGTCCACAGGAGTGGGTGGAGGAGGCTGATGTCCTCCTTTGGCGCCCTGCATCGTCCACCCTATTTTTAGGGGGGTGGTCAACAACCACTGTGCTGCTTCATGCAGGCACGGCAGAAGCTGGTCTCCCCCCTGTCGGGGTAGCATGGACGGTACGCTGTCTTCCATCCTTATCTTCTTGCTCAGCACGGAAACATACCGAGCTGACGTGGATGTTGTCCATCCCCTCACGAGGAATGGCTCGCGAGGAGGTCTTCTAGTCCTTAGCAGTTTCAGTCGTCATTCTCCTCATGAGGCGCCTCCTCATGAGGGTCTTCTCCATTGGGCTTCGGTCGTTGGTTGATTCCTGGGCCGAAGCTGGGCCGTTGAAGGGTCCCAGGAACACCGACAAACCTGAACCAAAAGGGTTGGTTTACTATCATATCTATCTATCTATTATATTATTAAAACAACTAACAATGAACGGCTCAGATTTAATATGAGATTGGGCTAGAAAGGAGCGGCTAAGATTTGAAAGAAGAATTAAAAAAGGATGTGAGTCTGTTAGGCAGTGGACGCAAGAGTCCTAGAGCTAATACAATTGAGTACTGGGTCTGTCACGCTGCGTACGCAGAGTCCAAGAGCTAATAAAATTGAGTACGTAAGAGATTGTGCAGACAACGATTCGTAATCCAATTGGTTTCTCTTTAAACATGAATTTATAGCTAGGGTACCAGTCGTATACTTGCCACACAGACGATCGAGAGAGAGCGCTGCGATCTCCTAGGATCGTGGCAGGCGATCCGCCCAAACCAGCTTTTTGCGCCGTGGCAAGGAAGTCAGCCACGACGACCAGTGCTGGTTTGGCAGATCACTTTCTCTCCGGCCGGCATACGCCACGATTGTCATGCACCTTTCAGGGATCTTGCCGATGGATCCTGCATGTCTGGCACGACGACGCACCATTAGGCCGCTGTCATGCAGATTCTGGCGCTGGTGACTCCACTTCGAAATTAGTTTGGCTCCGATGATTTTAAAAATTAAATCATCAAACAATATAGTATATTTTTTTTGCAGGGATAACAACATGTCGTCACATGATTGTGGACTTGACCGGCAAGAGGAGGAGGATGAAAAGAACTCGACGTATCATGATCAATGTCGTCAAGTAGAGCACCGTGTTCACAAGGTGCTGCTTCTATGTGATTAAAAGGGTGTTGACATGATCGTGTACCTGCTAGCCTGCTAATATGCGTTTGTGAGATATATTCGTGTGGTTTTTAAATTTTTAGATAGGATATATGCATCATGCATGCTTGCGATCATTTTGTTGTGAATTATCCCTCTGATCGGAAATAAGTGACGATGATTTCATATTAACTTAGTACAAAGTTTGTACAAAGTCATCGATACTTATTTCCGATTAAAGGAAGTAATCTATGTTTTCTTACATAGAGCAATCCGTTCTCTTTGTTACATATTCCACCTGATTAAGTGAAAATAGCTAGATGTTGTTTACCTACAATCAGTATAACAAGTCTACCAGATCAATGGCTCAAATATATTTAGCCAAAATAATAAAAATATATTTATTGCAGGTGATTTGGCAAAGAAGGTTGTGCTCACTAGATTAACGATCCGCTATTTCGTTTACAGTGCTTTCCATTCACTTATTGTGACTACATACAGAATGAAACGAGTGAATAATATGCATATTATAATACGTCTATATATATGAGATTCAGAAAAATGATATAATTTCTTATAGTTCGGAACGGGCGTGTAGTTGACTTGAGGGTCACAATCGAGCATAAAAAAAATTCTCAAAAAGGTTTTCACATACTACAAAAATAAAAATATATTTTCTTATACTTGATGTCCCCTAACAACGTGAACTACACCCAATTCCTGTAATAGTATTATCTTAAAATAGACTAGAAGTAGAATAACTCGGAAGACGCTTATGTGTAGTTTATTATGCACTCAGATGAGGGTGGCTCACATTTGCACTGCAAAATTTCTGCGCACATGGTTCAAGTCTCCATTCCTATTTACAATATCAAGATTTATCCTACAATGATTTATAAAAAATACTATGCTAATATTTTTTGCAAATACAATCAACTTCATTTGCATTCTATAGCATTTAGTGCATGCACATATTGAGCCAATCCAGTCATGCACAATTAATATAAGCCCACAAAATTTAACCAATGCAATAAGAGAAAATAAGCTACTAGAACAACCGAGAGATGATGTATGAGAAAATTCCAATGAATATGGAGTTATAATTAAATTGACTTTTCGAAGGGCACACAAGTTAGGCAACTAGGTTAGATGAGCACGATGGAAGCATATAGAGGGATGATATAGGAGTATGGCCAGTGATTAGTCGAATAGAGAAAGATAACACAAGTTCAAGTTACAAAGCCATCAATGCAAAGTTCCTTATACTATCTATTTGTGGAAATGGAAAGATTAAAAAGGAGTTGTGGAAAGCATAAATTAAATATGTCGGTATATTATTTCGCATAGAGAAAGCATATCTCAATATTTTTTTCTCTGCATAGATACTTTACATTTGAAATACAATTGTGATACGGTCCTTTGTATGTGTGTTTCGGATTGTCTCTTGTAGAAGCTGTAGAAATATTGTTAATGCCATAGCAACAACGAATTTGCATGAAAAATATGACTTCACAAATAATAGTACCAAATAAGGTCATATGTATAAGTCTAGCCGCGCAAATGCGCGGGCCACCCAGCTAGTTTATACTAACGTTGCTAATAGAATTGTGTGAAGTTTTTTATGAAGAAAGTTTTCAAGTGTAGGGAATGGAGAGTGATGAGATGAGATGAAGTATGGACAAAATCTCAAGTTTGGGGATTGATACGTCTCAAACGTATCTATAATTTTTGATACTCCATGCTTGTTTACACACCATTTGCTTTGTGTTTTTTTACACTTCGTGGCGTTTTTATGCATTTTCCGGAACTAACCTATTAACAAGATGTCACAGTGCCAGTTCCCTGTTTTCTGCTGTTTTTGTGTTTTAGAAAAGTTACACAGGAAATATTCTCAGAATTGGACAAAACAAAAGCCAAACCTCCTATTTTTACCGAAGCTTTACGAAGACCGAAGATGAGACGGAGGGGGCAACAAGCCAGGCTCACCACCAGGGGGTGCGGCCCAGGCCTTGGCCATGCCGCCCTATGGTGAGGCTAGCTGGCCCCACCTCTGACGATGCCCTTTCGCCTATAAGTTTGCCTCGACGGGAAAAACCTAAGGGACGGCTCTCTTTTCCACGAAACATACTACAAGCCGCCGCCTGCGCCTTCACGAGATTGGGAGGATCCAGGAGCTCTTCCCGGCACCCTGTCGGAGAGGGGAATCCCTACCGGAGGCCTTCTACAACACCATGGTCGCCTCCAGAGTGATATGTGAGTAGTCTACCTTGGACTACGGGTCCATAGCAATAGCGAGATGGTTGTCTCCTCCACCATGTGCTTCATGTTTAGATCTTGTGAGCTTCCCTACATGATCAGGATCATCTTTATGTAATCATACATGTTGTGTTTATTGGGATCCGATGAGTATTGGTACTATGTGATGTTGATGTGCTGAATAATATATATCTTATGTTATCTCTATGTTGTTTATGATCTTGCATGCTTTCCGTTGCTAGTAGCTATCTTGGCCGAGTAGATGCTAGTAACTCCAAGAGGGAGTATTTATGCTCAACAGTTGGGTTCATGCCTCTATTTAATCTGGGGGAGTGATAGAAACCTCTAAGGTTGTAGATGTGTTGTTGCCACTAGGGAGAAAACAACATTCTTGTGTCCAAGGACATTTGCTTTGTTTACATTACGCACCTTGCTTAATGCGATTATCTGTTGTTCACAACATAATACTTAAGGGGTCCTCGGACGATTCCCCGCGAGTGGATTTTTAGTCATAGATGCAGTTGGATGGCGGTCTATGTATTTTGCCGTAATGCCCAGAGTGAATATCATAGTGATCCTCATGACATATGTATGTTATCTTTATTCTATCAATTGCCCAGAGTGAATATCATAGTAATGCCCAGAGTTGGATGGCGGTCTATGTACGGGCACGCCAAACGCCGATCTCCTTGTCATGACGCTCACTGTCAAGCTTCCGAAGAGTCCCCAGCTCATTGATCTGGGCTTTGCGGCTTTTGATTCTGCTGTCCAGGGTCGTGCAAAGCTCGTTCACCTCGCTGTCGTACTTCGTAGAGAGGATTCTTTTCTCCTCGGCCAGCTGGCGATCAAACTCCAGCCGCAGCGATGACTCCGCGCCTCGAACCTTCGCCAGCTCAGTTTCTAGCTCTTGAGCCCGAGCAGCCTGAGCTCGTAGGCCCTGAAGCTCCTCTGCATGCTTTTGTTTGAGCGACTCAACTGCGTCGGCCGACACCGTGTTGGCCAACTGGGACTCAAGTGAAGCGATGAGCGAGGCAGAACCTGAGAATGGAAATATGAGAGCGGAAAGGGTGGTAGAAGCATTTTGAAGCGAAGGGTCCCGAGCTTACCTGATAGCTTCTCTAGCTCCCTTTTTAGATCCTGGTACTGAACCTTGCCAGCACGGTACTTCGCCAGCAGCTTCTGGAAGACGTTGGCTTGAAGTGCGTTCAGATCCTGTGGAAGACAGAAAGGCAATGATTCTTAGCGAAATCCATTTTCGAGCCAGCTGCTTCTACAGCTACCTCGAAACTCGGGGGCTAGGGTGTATGGCAAAATGGGCCATGGAGCTGTGGGCCTTGTCTCTCAACCAGCAGAAGAAATCAGAGGCTAAAGTCGCGATACTCACATTAGTCGTCCGAATGGCATCGAGGAACTGGAAGCCGACGTTCTGGAGCGACTCCTTGACGACAGAGAACTGTTTGTCCAGCTCTGCCAGGGTTGGTTTGCTACCCTGGACCTTGAGTTTTCCTCCAGCATCGGCGCTCGAGGCAGTGTCCGCCCATTCTTGCTGAAGCTGGCTGGCAGAGCTCAAACTCCCAACGCCGGACCCAGCCGCAGCAGCAGGAGCTTTTCCCCTTGAGGCACCTTGGGTCGCAACTTCAGGAGCTAGCAAGTTTTCATCGCGTTCACTCCTCGCCACCCGAGTGGTGAGGAGTCCTTGGGAAGCTTCACCAGAGTTGGAGGCCAGCCTGAAGAGCAGGGAGCCAGCAGTTGCGCTAGCCCCTATCCCAGTTGCAGGCACCGCAGCCTGCACGCTCGGCGTGAGCGTGGGGCTGGAAGAGGTCTGGACAGCCGGTGACGAGGGTTAACTCGACAAATGTCCTAGATGAAGGACTTAGGATCGGGGAGATAGGGCGTCGGATGAACTCGAAGGTAAGATTAGTCGAAATAGGTGTATATCGAAAGTAAACTTGGGTGTTGAACCTGGCTTGCTTTCAATCTGGCCTACACCGTCCCCTCCTGGCCCCTATATATAGGTGGCCAGGTCTCGAGGATCGGGTAGGGTCTGATACAGATTACGATATCGACATACGGTAAGAACTCGTATCTCGACTATCATTACAATTGGGCCTAGCTTAACGAGCCTCAGGGGTACTCAACTAACGGGCTCTATTAGCTATACCCTTGTCAGTAGCCCCTAAGATTCTACCAGAATTGCAGATTCGGGTTGAATCTCTTATCTTTAAATCTTTGACTTGATCAATTCTTTGACTTCTTCATATCTTTAAATCTTCGACTTGGTCTTTCAACTTATTTTCATGATAATTTTTCGCAAGGGGTTTCAATGAACAAGCCTGACAACTCTGACGGATCAAGAGGTTAGTTAACTGCCAGAACAGATACTTGTCACCTACTTCAAATTCAATCCCCTTGGACTTGAATTCGGGATACCGGTCAAACCCACTCTTTTGCTGCATTTAGGACTTACAAAGAATGAATCCTAGTAATTCTCAGGGTACCCAGTGCGTCCACCAAGATTTTCTTCGCGTCCTAGACACGGATACATACCAGCAGAGCGCATCCATGTGCATATACTAGGCCACACAGGACGGATCCAGGGGTCTTACCTTCGTGACAAGTCACGACATTTGAGTTTCGTTGCGATAACACAACTCGAGAATCTCATGTCGCAGTCAAATTTGGACTGAAAATATTTGGGTTTAAACAACCATAAAACTCACTCCCGATGGGAGTAACACTCCTCCACTTCACATGTTCCAATGCTTGCCAAGAAATATCGTCGGGTGCGCGCTCAGCGCTCCCGATGGGAGTAGCCCTCGAGGCTATAGTCGAAAAATACTTTTTCGAGTATAGGCTCAAACATAATGTAGTCCATCATACTTCAACTCGAAATATTTTAATGATAACCTGTCGTCGAATACGCGTCCATCACTCCAGTTAAAAGTTGCATTCAACATTCTTAAAAGTAGTAGCCCCCAAGGCTATAATCGAAAGTCCTTCGTGTATAGTCTTGTCTATAGATTTTGCACTTGTCAGCGCCATCCTTCTTGTTTTTGACCTTTCTTATATCATCTTCTTTATGACGTCAATGAGTACGTCACTCTGTATGAGTGCGGACCGTTTTACAGGCAGCACTGTAATTTTTGCAATTTTTGACCGTTAGTGGGCTGCCGTTTCCGCTCTTTGCGCCACGTCTCATCCCACGATCCTTCTCTCAGAAGGTATATAAGGGGGGTAGTGGGGGATTTTACTTTTTACCAGCTCTTTCTCTCTGCCGCCTCCATTGCCGATCTCTTCTCCTCTCTCCGTTTGTGCATAGCCCCCAAGCGCGACATGATAGATGCGCGTGAAGCACCTAGCCACCAAGAACACCATGGCCAAGACCTCTTCTGCGACCAGCTGGGTACGCTCTGCCATCACACAGAAGGAGTTGGAGAAGGCCAGGACGGACGGCCTCATCTCCAGCTCCGATTCAATCAAGTTCCCCATTACTAAGCGGATCCCGCAGCCCCCAAGCGGCTATCGGGTAATGTTTCTTGCCTTCCTCCTCCGCAGCCTTTCTCTTCCTGCCCACGAGTTTCTTCGTGGGCTTGTCTTTGTTTACGGTGTGCAGCTTCACCAGCTCACACCTAACTCTATTCTTCACATTGCTTGTTTCGTGACTCTCTGCGAGTCATTCTTGGGCATTGAGCCCCACTTTCTTCTCTGGAGGTCAATCTTTCGGCTTCGCCCCAACGTTGCTCTGGCCAGAAAGCCTGAATTGGGCGGAGCCGTTGTCTCTGTGCGCCCTGAAGCGCAGTACCTCGAATTTTCCTTTGCCGTGTCTATCCAGGGGTGGAGAACCAAATGGTTCTATATCCAAGATCACAAAGCCTCTCCTGAAGACCAATATGGTTTAGCCCCTTTCGATGCCTCCAAGGAAGTGAAGAAATTGGCGCCGTGGGATGCGCTTCCCTCAGATGCGGAAATAGAACAAATTCTTCCTCTTCTATCTCGCATTCAAGCTTTGAAAGGAGGCAAAGGAGGCGCTTTGTCGGGTATTCAACTCATGGCGTTCTTTGTGCAACGTCGAGTTCAACCCCTGCAGCACCGCCTTACCAAGCTTTGGAGTTACTCTGGCTTGGAAGATCCTACTCATGTCTCTGAAGATCTGATAGAGAAACAAGATGTGGACAAGCGAGTTAGGAACCTCACCAAGCTCACCAAGGATCATGCGGTTGCTGATTTGACCGCTGATTACTTCAACTCCGTGCACCCTCTACCCGAGGTATGTATCTTTGTGTTCACTTGTTGTCGAATTTTGTTTACTTTGATTTGTGTTTTTCTTTGCCTTTGTACTCTGCTGACTTGTTTATGTGCAGGGGCACCAATTCCTTGTTTCGCGCCCTCCTCTTCCAGAGGAAGGGCCTCTTCCGGCTGATCTGGCCTCTTCTATATCTGAAGCCCCCGAGGCTGAAGAAAATCAGGACAGAGATGATGCCGAAGAATCAGAAGAAGACACTAGTTCGTTGACATCGCCTCCTCCTGTGCTCGCTGAAGATACTGGTGTCGACAAGAAGAGGAAGCGTGTTGATGAATTTGCTTCTTCGAGTTTTGCAGCGGCTGATAAGGCCTCTGTTCTTGCAGGAGATATGGAATACTTCGACCTCTTGGCATCGTAAGTGCTTTATTCAAGTTCTTCAATTGCACCACTCTTGTCCTTTATTTGTATATAACTCATTTTTCTTGTAGTGATGATGAAGAGCTGCCAAAAGATACTACAGCTACTCCTTCAATTCCCCCTGCAGTTGATGATGAGCCCCCTGCCCAGGGAATTGTGCCTAGGGTTACCAGGGCCTCTGTCAAGAAGGTCCCTGTGCCCCAAAACCTCAAGCGCTTGAAGAAGGCCAAAGAACCCGATGTCTCTCTGGAAGCCCATGAATCTTTGGCTTCCCCCCATGATGTGAGTGAACGCCGTTGACCTATTTTCGTTGCATAAGCTATGCTCTAATTTGTCCCTCTCCCTAGGCATTGCTGAAGAGATTTGTCGCCTTAGGCACTGAATGTGCTGACTATCTAAAGGTTGCGAAAGCTTCCGAAGGTACACTCTTTATCCTGTTTGTCGGTGTTTTGGATACTGGGGTATCCCGGTCCACCTGCTCCTGGGCCCCGTCATCGACCCATCTTCAGCCCAGGGGAAAATCAACGACACAAGCTACGGAGAAAACCCTCACGAGGAGGCGCCTCATGAGGAGAACGACGGTGGAAACTGCTAAGGACCAGAAGACCTCCTCACGAGCCCCCGCTGGTGAGGAGAAGGACCAAGTCCATGTCAGCTCAGCACGTTGGCATGCAGAGCAAGAAGATGAAGGACAGAAGACCGCGTACCGCCCACGCTACCCCCGACAGGGAGGAGACCAACTTTCTCTGTGCCTGCCCAAAGCAGCACAGTGGTTGTTGGCCACCCCCCTAAAAATAGCGTGGACGGTGCAGGGCGCCAGGGGAAGACGTCAGCTTCCTCCACCCACTCCTGTGGACCAGTGCCACTACCCTACAAAGACTACGTCTACAGAAGAGAGTAGTCTACATCTGTCCTCCCTCCTTGGCCGTGCGTGTGGCAACCCCTTCCCCAAGAAGATAAGGGGAAGGAGGACCTTGGCGTTATAAAAGGAGGGGAGGCCACCCCTTAGATGGGATCTGATCTTCTCCAAGTTGCTAGCTGGGCACGCATGTTCTTCAACCTCTGGCCAGCTAGAGCTTTGTAACCAAGACCTTGTACTCCTCGCGAGGTGACGCGTTGTAATACAAGAAGGCAGGAAGTAGGGGTGTTACCTCACCACGAGGGCCCTGAACCTGGGTAAAGCTCGGCGTCCCTCTCTGTAGTGCATAGCGCGTTCGACAACTCGAGGCTTCTGTCACCGTGCTTCGTTGCGATCCTAGATCTCACACGTTCAGCCCCCTGCGTTCGAATCTTTGGGTCCGTCGCGTGGTACCCCGTGTTCTTGCGACACGAAATCCATCGACATTTGGCGCGCCAGGTAGGGGTCGAACCTACGGCCTTCCGCTTAGGAAATGGAACTCTTCGTCTGCGCAAGGAACAAAGTGTAACGGCAGTCTCACTCGCCATTAATCTTTTCTACTCTATAGAAACTGCCTGGAATCGTGAGTCTTGGTTCCACCAGCCTCACAATTTCAGCTAACTGCGACTTAGCGCGAACGTGAGTTTTCGCTCGACTGCCTTTCGAGAAAGAGCCGGAGCACGGTGTCCGCGCTGGGGCCTTCGCCCGGAAAACAGCAGGCCCGCAAAACCCAGAACGGATCGAGCTCTGACTAGGGAAGGGATCCGCTACAGTCATCTCATACGATCCATGGTGCTCTCTCCTCTCGAGCGACGCTCGAATGAAAGCGCATGAATGCGTGGGAGTCACACAATTCATACCAATCTCGTCAGATACTCTGCTGTCCTTGTCTGTGGCTTTGTGTTTCTTCTCATGGAATCGCCTTTGTTGTTTTTGGACGCCGGGGGGCTGCAGGGAAATACTCCTGTGTGCCATTACAGTCACCTCTGGAGTGCCAGCGCCCGCTAGCCTTGCACCACGAGCTGCATACTAAGCGTCAGGCTGCTGTCCCGCTTGGAGGATGGCCCCTGAATGGCGTAGAGCATTCCCCAGACAAAGACGAGACAAGGAAAAATGTGCAAGGGTGCAAATGAGGACAATTTGGCGAACGACGCCTTAAGTACGATTACAATTTAAGCTGGCCCAGCAGGGCAATGTCTGACAGCTGCCAAGTGTGCAGCTAACTTAGTTCTTCTGGAGGAGGTCTAGGAGGAGCTTACTGGGCGACCGCCGCGTTGCCCTCGTCATCGCCGGTGCCTTGGCTGGAGCCTGAGGACGCCTCTCCGCTGGACCCCGACGCCCCGTCGTCTTCCTCCCCAGCTTCCCCGCTGCCGGACTCCCCAGAGCCAAAGGTGTCACCGCTGGATGAGCTCTCCTGGTCTGCGGCGGCGGGTGCTCTAGGGCGGGCGTAGATGGCCTGCAGCCGTCGCAGAGCGATATGCAACCGCCCCGCCCTGGCCACCGCCGCGCGGTCAGGAGTTCCTGGCGGTGGAGGCGACGGCCTCTGCAGTACCTCTTCCAGGTTGAGGTTGGGGCGGAGGCATTGGAGGTTGGTGAAGATTCACGTCCCCGCGAGCCCCAGCAGCTCTCGGCACTCGGCGTCGATGAGCTCCAGGACTTTGCCGATGCGCCGTCCAGCTGTTTAGCCAGCTGGCTGAAGAAGAGCATGATCAACCTGTCGTCCTCAGGGACGGTGGGCAGGTTCAGCCTGTGGATGCCTAGGCGGTGCGCCGCCGCCATGACGCGGGCTGAGAACCCGCGGAACATCTGCACACGCTGCCTTCGTAGCACGCGTGCCTCCTCTTCGGAGTCCCTGGCCTCCTGCAGCTCCCTGGAGATCTCCACGACCTGCAGGACTGACGCCGAGTTCTCCTCCTCATGCCTCTGCACGTCGCGCCGGAGCGAGGCGATGGTGGCGTCAGCTTTGGCGAGGGCGCGCTCGGCGCCCCGGCGCACCTCGTGCGCCCCCCTCAGCTCAGTCTCCAGGTCGCGGACCTGGCGCTCTAGGGTCTCACGCCCCTGCTTGTACCTCACCAGGGCGGCGTCGGTCTTGGAGTGGAAGTCCGCGCGGCACGCCTCGGTGACCTCGACGCGCCTCCGCTCGAACTCCTGCTCCATGCTGACCCATCGCTGGTTCAGCATGTGGTCCATCCATCCCTGGAGGGAAGCCTCGCGCTGGTTCAGCGCCTCTTGGTGCCGGGTCAGCTCAGCGGTGGACTGGCTGACCATTGCCTCCCGGCTCTCGAGGGCCTCTCGCTCCCTGTTGAGCTGATCCTCGAGGGCATGGAGCTGCTCCTCTCGGAGGCGGAGTCCCCGCTCGCACTCGCGAGCCTCTGCTTCTCAGACGGCGAGCCCAGCCTCTTGCAGGCTTAGGCTCTCCGCCCTGGAATCAGCGCTCTCCTCGCGGGCATGGAGGAGGGCCTCTCGGTCCTTGACTTCGTCCAGCCTCTGCTGGGCATTGGCAAGGAGACTGTCGGCATTCGTCCTGGCGTGGTCCAGGAGGTGCTGAGCTGCCCGCTTAGCCTCCTCCCCAGCCAAGGCTGGGTTGGGAGGCCCGACGGTGGGGGGGATCTTCTGGCGCACCTCAGAGATGATCTCCATGGCCTCTTGGTGCGCCCTGGCCAGGACCCCCCTCGCTGACTCCCTGGCGTTCGCCAGGGCTTCTTCGGCCTCCTTGACCGCGCTGGCGCGGATCTCCTCCGCCTCCTTCCTCGCCTGCTCGCGGCTCTCGGCAGCACACTGGTCCAGGAGACGGCATCTCTCCATGGCTTGGTGCAGGAGGGCCCAGCCCTCGTCGTTGCGCGCCTCCTCAGCGGTGCGTGCCCTGATGACCTCATCCCGAAGGGCGCCGGTCATGGCCACGAGCACCCCCGCCCATGGGTCGGCAGCGTGGGGCTCAGCTGCGATCCTCGCGGGTCTCCCCAGTATCTCTGGCAGGGGAGGCGATGGGGCTCTGGAGGGCCCCAGCTTAGTGGAGGCCGCCCTCTTCTCGCCGCGTCGCTCGGGGGCTGCCCTCGTGCCGGATGGCGCGGCCGTGCTCGTCGAGGGTGCCTCCGGGGCGGTGGTGGTGTTGGCTACAGAGGGGGCAGCCGCAGCTGCCCCCGTGGTCTCCGGTGTGCCCCCTGCGCTAGGGGGCTCGGTCGTGCTGGGAGCCACAGTGGCTCCCGGGGCGGACTGTGCGTCCGTAGACGCGCGGTCCTCTTCTTCTCTGGCGGCGCGTGGCGGCGTCGTCGGTGTGGCCGTGGCAGCCAGGTCAGGGCCCGGCGTGGCCTGACCGGTCTTCCTCTTCTTCCTCCTCTTCTTCTCTTCCTTCTTCTCCTCGGCATCCCTGGAGAGGAAAAGGGGGAATGAGGTTAGGGGAAAGGTAAGACGAAAGGTAAAGGTCTTTGTGCAGGAACACTCACGAGGCGTCTCGCTCCACCCATCCTCTTTTGCTCGGGAGGGCGGAAGGTGGCAGCGGGGGCGCGGAAGATTCGCCCGCCGGCTTCTTCCCATGGGAGGCCCCTGCCTCAGGTTGCCGGCTGGCGCGTTCGTCATTAAACTTGGAGCGGTGCTCCGCCTCCAGGCGGGCTCGGTGCCCCTCCTCCTCCAGGTCTCCCGAGGAGGACGCGTTGGCGTCTCCCCCGGTGGGCTGGTTTGGCAAGGAGGAGTCATCGGAGGAGGAATCTGAGAGCACCACAGTGCCCTCGGGATGCCTCCGGCGGACCAGTCGCTCACCGGACTCCACGTCGTCGTCGTCGCCATCTCCAGAGGCCGTGGGCCCCGTTTCCCTTGCTGCCGAGTCCTACTCCGAGCTGGTCGCAGGTGCGCTCGGGAGGGGACCAGGCACGACGCCGTCAGCAAGGAACGGGCCCCAGGCGTTGAACTTCAAGATCTCCGCTGTGAAGCAGCTGGCCTCCCGAGCGCCCAGATTGTAGATCGGCAAGGCATTCTGCGGGATGGCGGGGATGGCGACGGAAGAGAAGAAGGCTCTTATTACCTCCTCCCGAGCGTCGGCGTTGAGCTCGCTGACGTGGAGCCTGAGGTCGTCCCCGGCCCTGTGCCTCCAGATCTCCCGGCGGTGGTCCTGCAGGGGGGCGATGCGCCGGGTGACGAACTCCACCCCGACCATGGTCCCTGTGACACCGGCCTCCCGGAGATCTCAGATTCACGGGCGGAGCATCCTCAGGGCTTCCTCAAGAAGGGCCTCGCTTGCCCAGGTGGTGAGCTTGACGGGAGGGATCTCGGTGATGAGGAAGAGCTCCGATTCCTCGAGGATGTCGACGAAGAACCAGCGGCTCCGAAAGTCTTCAACTTTCTTCATCCACTTCAAGTCGATGAAGTTGCCCTCCGTTCCGGCGGTGGCGATGAAGGAGACGCATCCGGAACTCTGGTTCAGCCCAGAGGACCGGAGGGAGAAGAGGTGGCGAAAGTACGCCACCGATGGCTTGATGCCGATCCAGGCCTCGCAGGCGTAGGCGAAGACCGCCAGCAAGGTGACGGACTTGGGATGCAGGTGAATGGCCTGGATCCCGTAAGTCTCTAGGATCACCAGGAAGAAGGGGGAGAATGGCGGCAGCAGGCCGGCGAAGACGGAGAAGAGGAAGAAAGGCTGCGCTGTTGGGGGCAGAGTGTCCCACGGCGCGCGGCCGTGCCAGATGCGGGTGGCGCCCCACGCATTGTTCTTGCTCCCGACCATCTCTCGGACGGTCTGGAGCTCGCGGCTGCTCTTGATGCGGGAGTCGAGCAGGGGCGCCACCGGCCGCGGCACAGCTGCGGAAGACCTCGCCGCTCCAACAGCCCTGCGTGGTGCCATGGCTCTGGGCGGGGGCGAGTTGCAGCGAGAAGATTGGAAGCTAGGAGGATTTGGATGCGCAAGATCTTCGGAAGGGAGGTGGCAGCGGTGGTGTGCTATGGGAAAGAGGAAGGAGCCTTCTCTGCCAAGCTTTTAAGGGGACGGCCAGGGCGCGGTTTCCGAAGTGTCGCCCTTGACGCGACGGTTCGAAAAACGCCCGTTACCCCACCCACTATGCACGATCTCCACGCCGCTTCGCTCCGCCAACTGCAAGGGCGCCACGTGCCCACGACCTCCGCTTCTTCACATGGTCCTCTGACCGCGCGGTTGATGCGTGCCGTTGGAGGGCCCAGCAGCTTCGGGGGCCCCCGGCCCTTCGCTTCCTCCAGAGGGCGCGTTCACGGGCCGGGCTCCCGGGGGCTACTGTCGGTGTTCTGGATACTGGGGTATCCCGGTCCACCTGCTCCTGGGCCCCATCATCGGCCCATCTTCAGCCCAGGGGAAAATCAACAACCCAAGATACGGAGAAGACCCTCACGAGGAGGCGCCTCGTGAGCAGAACGACGGTGGAAACTGCTAAGGACCAGAAGACCTCCTCACGAGCCCCCGCTGGTGAGGAGAAGGACCAAGTCCATGTTAGCTCAGCGCGTTGGCGTGCATAGCAAGAAGATGAAGGACAGAAGACCGTGCACCGCCCACGCTACCCCCGACAGGGAGGAGACCAACTTTCTCTGTGCCTGCCCAAAGCGGCGCAGTGGTTGTTGGCCACCCCCCTAAAAATAGAGTGGACGGTGCAGGGCGCCAGGGGAAGACGTCAGCTTCCTCCACCCACTCCTGTGGACCGGCGCCACTACCCTACGAAGACTACGTCTACAGAAGGGAGTAGTCTACAACTGTCCTCCCTCCTTGGCCGTGTGTGTGGCAACCCCTTCCCCAAGAATATAAGGGGAAGGAGGACCTTGGCGCTATAAAAGGAGGGGAGGCCACCCCTTAGATGGGATCTGATCTTCTCCAAGTTGCTAGCTGGGCACGCAGGTTCTTCAACCTCTGGCCAGCTAGAGCTTTGTAACCAAGACCTTGTACTCCTCGCGAGGTGACGCATTGCAATACAAGAAGGCAGGAAGTAGGGGTGTTACCTCACCACGAGGGCCCTGAACCTGGGTAAAGCTCGGCGTCCCTCTCTGCAGTGCGTAGCGCATTGGACAACTCGAGGCTTCTGTCACCGTGCTTCGTTGCGATCCTAGATCTCACACGTTTAGCCCCCCGCGTTCGAATCTTTGGGTCCGTCGCGTGGTACCCACTGTCAGTGTTCTGGATACTGGTGTATCCCAGTCCACCTGCTCCTGGGCCCCGTCATCGGCCCATCTTCAGCCCAGGGAAAAATCAACGACCCAAGCTACGGAGAAGACCCTCACGAGGAGGCGCCTCGTGAGGAGAACGACGGTGGAAACTGCTAAGGACCAGAAGACCTCCTCATGAGCCCCCGCTGGTGAGGAGAAGGACCAAGTCCACGTCAGCTCAGCGCGTTGGCGTGCAGAGCAAGAAGATGAAGGACAGAAGACCGCGTACCGCCCACGCTACCCCCGACAGGGAGGAGACCAAATTTCTCTGTGCCTGCCCAAAGCGGCGCAGTGGTTGTTGGCCACCCCCCTAAAAATAGCGTGGACAGTGCAGGGCGCCAGGGGAAGACGTTAGCTTCCTCCACCCACTCCTGTGGACCGGCGCCACTATCCTACGAAGACTACGTCTACAGAAGAGAGTAGTCTATAGCTGTCCTCCCTCCTTGGCCGTGTGTGTGGCAACCCCTTCCCCAAGAAGATAAGGGGAAGGAGGACCTTGGCGCTATAAAAGGAGGGGAGGCCACCCCTTAGATGGGATCTGATCTTCTCCAAGTTGCTAGCTAGGCACGCAGGTTCTTCAACCTCTGGCCAGCTAGAGCTTTGTAACCAAGACCTTGTACTCCTCGCGAGGTGACGCATTGCAATACAAGAAGGCAGGAAGTAGGGGTGTTACCTCACCACGAGGGCCCTGAACCTGGGTAAAGCTCGGCATCCCTCTCTGCAGTGCGTAGCGCGTTTGACAACTCGAGGCTTCCATCACCATGCTTCGTTGCGATCCTAGATCTCACACATTCAGCCCCCTGCGTTCGAATCTTTGGGTCCGTCGCGTGGTACCCCGTGTTCTTGCGACACGAAATCCATCGACACTGTTTTTGCTTTTCCTCTTATACTTCTTTTTTGCTGGTTGCTTGACTTACTTTCTTTCTTTGCTGGACTACAGCTGCTCTAGCAACGGCCAATGCCCGTATTGCATCACTGGAAGCTGAGTTCAGCGCTTCGCAGAAGGCCTACAATGTTGCGACCGCCGCCAAAGCAAACACTAAGAAGTCACAGAAATTAGCGCTTGGCAAAGCGAAGAAAGCTAAAAAAGCTTTGGCCGATGCCAACAAGGATCATACTCAGCGAGAGCAAGCCATGACAGAGCGTCTTCGCATGATGTCTGCTACTGCTAAAGGTAAACACTTCGCCTTGTCTTTTATTTTGACTCCTGTTGCGTTGTTATACTTGCTGATACTTTTCTTTCCTTTTTTTCCTTTGTCCTCTTTTGTTGTGCAGGATTTACCAGGGTATCTTCGTCGTCTTTGCAACCGGGCGATGATCCTCTGCTGACCGCGGTTAACCTACTCGAGGCAAACTGGATATCTATCCAGGAGACTTTTGAGTTGGTTAGCCGCGTTCTATCGCAGCTGTTCGTCGGGTTGTGGCCGAAGAAGAAGGTGGAGGTTCCGAAGGACAACTTGGAGAAGCTTGCCAAGGCCTTCGATACAACTGAAGACCCCACCCTCTAGCTTAAGGGGCTTTCTCTGAAGCGTGGTACTGAGGGTGCTATCGCACTTTCTTTTGCGCACGGTGCAGACTTCGACTGGGAGAAGGTGAGCTCTCCCCATGGCCGCACCCGCGATGAGATGAAGGGTTTCTTTGAGAAGGCGAAGAAGTTGGCTCCTGCACTGGCGGCAATTATTTCTCCTTCGGCAGCCTCCGCGGCATCTACTGCGCCACCTCCAACGGTGGAAGATCCTCCGCCTCCGTCGACTGTTGGCGAGGAATTTGTCATGCCTTCTTCTGCCACGGAGCAAAATGCTGAGGTGGCGTAGACTCGGCTTCTTTGTAGCTTTCAATTTCTCCTTTTGAATGTAAAAACTTTTAGTCGCGTGCAACCCTATACCCTTGTCAGCCGGCCCCGGGGGTTCCAATGACCCCGCGCGCACCGGGGTCTCTTCCGTTGCTTCTGCCGTGGCCTCGCGCGTACCTTCTTGCCTAGGCGGGTCGGAGGACACGTGGGTAGCGGCATCATTCCCTGCCGCAACATCTTCGTCGGCGGGAGGAGGAGGCGCGGCAGCCCTAGCCGGGGTAATTTCCCCGGCTGGCATGGAGTCGGCCTCAGTCGCAGCAGTCGGGCTGGAAACAGCATCTGCGGGCGCCTCTGGGTGGGCAGGCTCCTCGGCCCTAGCTTCGCTCGCCACAGGCTCTAACTGCGGGGTGTGGCGGTCTTCTTCAGCGTGACCCAAGTCGCTGCCAATCTCCTCCCTGCGCGCCCTCTTGTGGCATGAGGGGCGGGAGCCGAGATCACGGTTTCCCCGGAAGCGGGAATGGGGGGAGGCTGTGTAGCCAGATCAACGGAAAGGGGAGACCTAAAAAGAAGGCGCCCCATGATCGAGTCAATCAGAGCTGCGGTGGCTGATACGTCTCAAACGTATCTATAATTTTTGATGCTCCATGCTTTGTTTTACACCATTTGCCTATTGTTTCGTTACACTTAGTGGCATTTTTATACATTTTCCGGAACTAACCTATTAACGAAGTGCCACAGTGCCAGTTTCCTGTTTTCTGCTGTTTTTGTGTTTCAGAAGTGATACACAGGAAATATTCTCGGAATTGGACGAAACAAGTTCCTGAAGTCATATTTCACCGGGGAGCTCCCAAACATCCGAAGGAGAGAAGGAGAGGGGCCACGTGGGCCCCACACACAGGGGTGGCGCGGCTAGGCCCCTGGCCGCGCCGGGCCCGTGTGAGGGGGCGTGGGACCCCCTCTGACATCGCCCTTTCGCCTATAAGTACCCCCTGACGAGAAAAACCTAAGGGCCCAATCAGTTTTCCAGAATACATCGCGATCCGCCGCCGCCGTCGACCCGAAGATCGGGAGGGTCCAGAAGCTCTTCCCGGCACCCTGCCGGAGAGGGGAATCGCCACCGGAGGTCTTCTTCATCGCCATGCTTGCCTCCGGAGCGATGAGTGAGTAGTCTACCTTGGACTATGGGTCCATAGCAGTAGCTATATGGTTGTCTTCTCCACCATGTGCTTCATGTTTAGATCTCATGAGCTGCCCTACATGATTGAGATCACCGTTATGTAATACTAAGATGTTGGTTTGTTGGGATCCGATGAATATTGGTGTTTATGATTAAGTTGCTGTACTGAATTATATCTTTTGTTATCTCTATGTTGTTTATGATCTTGCATGCTCTCCGTTGTTAGTAGCTATCTTGGCCGAGTAGTTGCTAGTGACTCCAAGAGGGGGTATTTATGCTCGATAGTGGGTTCATGCCTCTATTTCACCTGGGGGAGTGACAGAAACCTCTAAGGTGGTAGATGTGCTGTTGCTACTAGGGAGAAAACAACATTCATATGCTCAAGGGCATATGCTTTGTTTACATTACACACTTTGCTTAATGCAATTATCTGTTGTTCGCAACTTAATACTTTCGGGGTGTTCGGATGATATCCCTGGGGGTGGATTATTAGTCATAGATGCAGTTGGATGGCGGTCTATGTATTTTGTTGTAATGCCCAGAGTAAATCTCATAGTGATCTTCTTGACATATCACGTTATCTTTATTCTATCAATTGCCCAACTGTAATTTGTTTACCCAGCATGTTATTTTATCTATGGAGAGACACCACTAGTGAACTGTGGACCCCGGTCCTATTTTAATCATATTGCAATCACCTGTTTACTTTTCCCGCACTGTTTACTTTACTAGCGTTTTACTATTGTTTTCCACTCGATACACTCATAACCTTTGTTTCAAGCAAACCGGTGAGATTGACAACCTCATCGCAAGTTGGGGACAAAGTATTTGTCTGTGTGTGTGCAGGTTCCACAAACACCTTCAGTCGTCACCGTCTCCCTTCTCCTGATCGATATTAAACCTTGGTTTCTTAACTGAGGGAAAATTTGCCGCTACACTCATCATACCTTCCTCTTGGGGTTCCCAACGGGCTGGTCATCACCACGCACAAGGACAGTTTGCTCCCACATCAATTTGGAGTAGCAGCTATATTTTCTGGCGCTGTTGCCGGGGAAGGAAGAGAAGACTTCTGCGAGGGGAGTTCTTCGCACACACATCCATTGCTTTGTTATTTGTTTTGCTTTACTTTATTTATTTTACCTGCATTGCTTTTTATCAAAAACCCAAAAAAATTAGAATCCTTGGTAGCTGTTTTTACTTGTTTACTTTTGTTTTGCTGAAATGGGTACTCCTGAAAACACCAAGTTGTGTGACTTTGCTAGCACGAACAATAGTGATTTTATCTGCACACCTATTGCACCAACTGTTCCTGCTACTACTTTTTATGAGATCAAGCCTGCTTTATTGAACCTTGTTATGAAAGAGCAATTTTCTGGTGCTAGTACTGAAGATGCTGCAGCTCATCTCAACAATTTTGTTGAGCTATGTGAGATGCAGAAATATAAGGATGTTGATAGTGATATTATTAAACTCAAGTTGTTTCCTTTTTCTTTGAGAGGAAAGGCTAAAGATTGGTTGCTGTCTTTGACTAAGAATAGTATTGATTCATGGGCTAAGTGTAAGGATGCTTTTATTGGTAGATACTATCCTCCTGCTAAGATTATATCATTGCGTAGCAATATTATGAAGTTTACTCAGTTTGATAATGAACATGTTGCTCAAGCTTGGGAAAGAATGAAATCTATGGTAAAGAATTGCCCCACTCATGGACTGACTACTTGGATGATTATCCAAACTTTTTATGCAGGACTGAATTTTTCTTCAAGGAACCTACATGATTCAGCTACTGGAGGCACTTTTATGTCCCTTACCTTGGGCGCCGCATCAAAGCTACTCGACAACATGATGGTAAATTATTCTGAATGGCACACCGAGAGAGCTCCACAAGGTAAGAAGGTAAATTCTGTTGAGGAAACCTCTTCCTTGAGTGATAAGATTGATACAATTATGGCTATGCTTGCTAATGATAGGACTCATGTTGATCCTAATAATGTTCCTTTGGCCTCTCTGGTTGCTCAAGAAGAGCAAGTTGATGTGAATTTCATTAGAAATAACAATTTTAATAACAATGCTTATAAGAACAATTTTGCTAGTAACAATTATAGACCGTTTCCTTCTAATGGTGATAATAGCTATCTTGGTAGACCTAAAATGCCTAGTGAAAAAAGAATTTTTGAACTTGAAAAGTCTACCAAGAATTTTATGCAGATGCAATATGAGCAGAACAAGGCTTTCACCAAGACTATGGAGGAGCAATCAGCTCTGTTGAGGACTATAAGTCATCAACTTGAAAATTTAAACAAGGCTGTTCCTGAATTACAAGCTAAGGCTTCCAAAGCTGAAACCAATATCTCATTATTGTCTAATGTGCAATCTTCTTTAGTTAATAGAATGTCCGCTAAGCCTGATCCTTTTGCTGCCGTTAATGCAACCCAAGTTGGAATTGATAGAAATATTAGATTGTTAGCGGAATTGCATGCTAGGTGGGAAAGAGAAGATGAGATGGCTAGAGAGATGAAGGTATGTACTATTACTACCTCTAATGATGTTGCTCCTACTGATAGCAATCCTCTTACTTTGATTGGTGTAGAGAAAACTCCCACTCCTTGTGTTAAAAAGCCTAAAACTGCCAAAACTTTTTCTCAAAAGAGTGCTGAAATTTTTCGGAGTGTGGGAGATGATAGCTCTATTTCTTTTAATGATTTTGATGTTGATGGCTGCAATATATCTGAAGTTATTTTGTTCTTGCAAAAGCTTGCTTTGACTCCCAATGCTAGTTCTTTAAATATTGCTTTTACAAAGCATATTACCAATGCTCTTATAAAGATTAGGGATGAAAAGTTGAAGCAAAAGCCTCTGTTCCCAAGAAGTTAGAAGATGGTTGGGAACCCATCATTGATATGCATGTTAATGGTTATGATTGCCATGCTTTATGTGATCTAGGTGCTAGTATTTCTATCATGCCTAGAAAGATTTATGACATGCTTGATTTACCACCGCTTGAAAAATGTTATTTTGATGTTCCTATTGCTGATGTTGCTAAGAAGAAACCTTTGGGAAGGATTAATGATGTTCTTATTGTGGTTAACAATAACCTTGTTCCCGTTGATTTTCTTGTTATGGACGTTGAATGCCATGCTTCATGTCCTATTATTTTGGGAAGACCCTTTCTTCGAACTGTAGGTGCTATCATTGATATGAGGGAAGGCACTATCAAGTATCAATTCCCACTAAAGAAAGGTATGGAACACTTCCCTAGGAAAAGAAAGAAATTACTTTTTGACTCTATTCTTAGAGCGAATTATGAGCTTGATGCTTCATCACTTGATATTACTTGATTCGCAATTTTCTGCGCCTAGCTCAAAGGCGTTAAAGAAAAGCACTCTTGGGAGATAACCCATTGTTTACTTTTCAGTACTTTTTCTTTTATTTGAGTCTTGGAAGTCATTACTACTGTAATGACCGCTCCTTATCTTGTTTATTTCGTTTTTGTGCCAAGAGAAGCCTCTAATTTGAGTGAGGTAAAGATTTGGGGTTATTGCTGTCCTGAAACTGTTTTCGGTGCTGCACCGTAAAAATTCGTGAAAATTCTCTGTATATCTTTTGGACCTGAAATTTCTTGTGCTTATGTCCCAAGTTATATCCAAACTTTTCTTATTTTAACACTTTTTGATTTGAGCAACGGAAAATCCCTCAAAAATTCGTCCATTATCAGCTGTCCAGTTTTGACAGATTTCTGCCAATATTTGTTTTTGCCACTTTATCGCTTTCTTTCGAGTTCTTTTTGATCATGGAACTCTTGTGGAAGTTGCTACAGTAGTATATACTTTATATGTGGTAGTTTTGGGTTGAAACCTGAAGCTAAAAGAGGTTGAATATATTTTATGCTTACACTAATGTTGCTAATAGAATTGTGTTTAGTTTTGTATGAAGGAAGTTTTCAAGTGTAGGGATTGGAGAATGATGAGATGAGTTGAAGAATGGACAAAAGCTCAAGCTTGGGGATGCCCATGCATCACCCCAAGAAATATCCAAGAAGTACAAGCGTCAAAGCTTGGGGATGCCCCCGAGGCACCCCTTCTTCATCGGCAAAAATCAGGTCACCTTTCAAAACACTATATTTTTATTGCTTCATGCACTATGTGTTTTTCTTGGAGCGTCAGTTGTTTTAGTTTTCTTATTTTGTTTAGTTTGTTTGTTTGCTGCAATAAATGGTTGGACCCCAAAAAATTTCCTTTGGAGGAGATGTACTCGTTTTCATTTGCAAAGGATGCTCTAGTTTTCACTCTTATTATAAATCGAGCATTCTACTTTTTCTGCTACTGCTTTTGGTTTTCGTTTTCGCCTTGATATGCATTCAGATCTTGTCATATCTTTTCATCAAGGTGCATTTTTGCCTCTGAACTTTATTGGTTTTCATCAAAAGAGGTTGTTATAAAAATTTCAAATGGTGTTGGAAAAGAGAAAAAGCTTTGTGCAAAATAGTGGTACAAGAAGGAGCTTGTGTAGACTGCGGCTTAGGCTTTTTCATGTCATGCTTGATGTCTTTTTGATAGTATGCTTAGTGGTTTTGCTGTAGCATGACTTGTCTCAAATAACTGAGATTGCTTAATGAGCCTTTGAAAAAATCATGCGTTGTTTTTATTGTATGGAAGCATTATTTTGGTTTTCTCCTTGATGCTTTATTTGGGTTGACTTGGCGCATGCTCACACATGTTAGACTCTTCCAAAGTTGCCATTAGCCTTCATGATCATTTAGTTTTTGACTTTTGATGCCATCGTATGCTTCTTTTAATGTCGCTTTGTCGCTTTGCATGATTATGGCCGTTATTGCTCTTTTAGTTGGTCGCTCCCAGTCTTTTGCTAGCCCTCGCCTTGTACTGAGTATGAGCTCTACTCGTGCATCCAACTCCTAAAAGCCAAGTTTTCCATTGTGTCCACTATAAATTCCTATGTATGGTATTTGTAAGCCATTCCAAAGTAAAATTTTCGTGTGCTACCTTTCAAAAACCTTCAAAATACTTCTCGTTTTGTGACACTGTTTTCAGCTCATGGGGACGTAGTGGTCGGATTTGCTATCTTCCATATTGTTTATTCCAAAAAGAAAAAAAAGAGAAAAAAAAAGAAAAAAAGGCACTCCTCCAAAGAATGTGAATGTTGGTGGGCACCCGATGGAATCGGTTAGCCATGGTATGTGAAAGGAAAAGGTGGGGAGGAGTGCCAAGTTTTATAAAAAGAGCACGAAGTGCCAATCTCTCTCTCAAAAACTTGCTTCATTTTTGTATGGAAGATAGTAAGAACCCCATTGCCAGTCGTTGACAAAGACAACCACCTCTCAAAATCAAGTTTTATCTCTGTTTTACAAATGAAAAGCTCTAGCACATGTTTAAATCACTGCTTCCCTCTGCGAAGGGCCTTTCTATTACTTTTATGTTGAGTCACCACCTTCTTTCTTTATGCACCATTAAGAGAGCATAGTTGTCATTCTTAGTGTGATATGCATTGTCCCAAGGTTCATTGATTGACTCATATTGATTGGTTTCACTTGTTCTTAAATTATTTGTATCTAGTCGCCCTCTTAAACTTTGAGGTGTCCTATGCATTTATGTTTTGCTCTCTTTGAAGGACAAGCTGAAAACCATTTGTATGTTTTTCCTTATGATTTGAACACACGTTTGACTTTCATTGTTTCATTATCAAGATCTTTTGTTTGTGTTCATTTGCATGTTTACAACATGGTTGCTAAGTTCTTATTGTCATGATTATATCTTTCATGCCCATGTTTAAGTTCTATTGATCCCAGCTCATCAATGCTTACATATATGATCAAGATTGTGTAGGTGCATGTCACCTCAAAAATTATTCTTTTGTTATCACTTACCTACTCGAGGACGAGCAGGAGTTAAGCTTGGGGATGCTTGATACATCTCAAACGTATCTATAATTTTTGATGCTCCATGCTTTGTTTTACACCATTTGCCTATTGTTTCGTTACACTTAGTGGCATTTTTATACATTTTCCGGAACTAACCTATTAACGAAGTGCCACAGTGCCAGTTTCCTGTTTTCTGCTGTTTTTGTGTTTCAGAAGTGATACACAGGAAATATTCTCGGAATTGGACGAAACAAGTTCCTGAAGTCATATTTCACCGGGGAGCTCCCAAACATCCGAAGGAGAGAAGGAGAGGGGCCACGTGGGCCCCACACACAGGGGTGGCGCGGCCAGGCCCCTGGCCGCGCCGGGCCCGTGTGAGGGGGCGTGGAACCCCCTCTGACATCGCCCTTTCGCCTATAAGTACCCCCTGACGAGAAAAACCTAAGGGCCCGATCAGTTTTCCAGAATACATCGCGATCCGCCGCCGCCGTCGACCCGAAGATCGGGAGGGTCCAGAAGCTCTTCCCGGCACCCTGCCGGAGAGGGGAATCGCCACCGGAGGTCTTCTTCATCGCCATGCTTGCCTCCAGAGCGATGAGTGAGTAGTCTACCTTGGACTATGGGTCCATAGCAGTAGCTATATGGTTGTCTTCTCCACCATGTGCTTCATGTTTAGATCTCATGAGCTGCCCTACATGATTGAGATCACCGTTATGTAATACTATGATGTTGGTTTGTTGGGATCCGATGAATATTGGTGTTTATGATTAAGTTGCTGTACTGAATTATATCTTTTGTTATCTCTATGTTGTTTATGATCTTGCATGCTCTCCGTTGTTAGTAGCTATCTTGGCCGAGTAGTTGCTAGTGACTCCAAGAGGGGGTATTTATGCTCGATAGTGGGTTCATGCCTCTATTTCACCTGGGGGAGTGACAGAAACCTCTAAGGTGGTAGATGTGCTGTTGCTACTAGGGAGAAAACAACATTCATATGCTCAAGGGCATATGCTTTGTTTACATTACACACTTTGCTTAATGCAATTATCTGTTGTTCGCAACTTAATACTTTCGGGGTGTTCGGATGATATCCCTGGGGGTGGATTATTAGTCATAGATGCAGTTGGATGGCGGTCTATGTATTTTGTTGTAATGCCCAGAGTAAATCTCATAGTGATCTTCTTGACATATCACGTTATCTTTATTCTATCAATTGCCCAACTGTAATTTGTTTACCCAGCATGTTATTTTATCTATGGAGAGACACCACTAGTGAACTGTGGACCCCGGTCCTATTTTAATCATATTGCAATCACCTGTTTACTTTTCCCGCACTGTTTACTTTACTAGCATTTTACTATTGTTTTCCACTCGATACACTCATAACCTTTGTTTCAAGCAAACCGGTGAGATTGACAACCTCATCGCAAGTTGGGGACAAAGTATTTGTCTGTGTGTGTGCAGGTTCCACAAACACCTTCAGTCGTCACCGTCTCCCTTCTCCTGATCGATATTAAACCTTGGTTTCTTAACTGAGGGAAAATTTGCCGCTACACTCATCATACCTTCCTCTTGGGGTTCCCAACGGGCTGGTCATCACCACGCACAAGGACAGTTTGCTCCCACATCAATTTGGAGTAGCAGTGGCCAAGTAATGATAAGAAGCACTGAGGCGGGAAGCTTACCCAGCTACGGCGGTAGCTTGCCATTTGGTCACCTTCTTATCTTAGAACGGCGCAGGTCCTTCGCCGTCGGCTCCGGTTTCCTACGCTTCTCAGCCGGCTCGTTCGGAGCCGGCTGAGCCCTTCTCTTGGCGCCAGCCGGTTCGCCTCCAGCCTCTTCATGGTCTGCCGGCTCCAAAGCAATAGGATGTTGCTCTGGAGACTCTGGCAAATCCACGGTCGGGGGAGCTTGAGCTCCAACGGCGGCTGCGGCGGCTACATGAAGGGCTACGCCCCCGAGGGTGGCAGCCGATCCTGTTTCATCATCATCATCCTCGGACCAGTCTCTTAAGAGGGAGGGACCAGGAAACTTACTGGAGTGACTGAGGGGCTCACTCGAGTCTATGAGCTCCTCACTTCCTTCATCACCATGAGTGGCGCTTGAGCTCTCGACGGCGGCCTGGGAGCCAGCGTCCTCCACCTCCTCAGCATCGTCCAAAATGGCCTTGTCATCCGACTCCGCTCTGTCAGCGGCAAAGCCGGTCCGGCGCTGGGCCAAATTCTCCACAGTCTGCAGGGCAAACAAGTTCTGCCCGGGCCAAGTAAACAGAGGTCAGATGATCAGAATTGCAAGGGGGGAAAGATAGAAACCAAACCCGCAAGCTCACCTCAGCAATCAGGTTGTCTCGGTCGTGAGGCTCCAGGCCCCACATCCACGAGGCTTGAAGCTTGACATCAGCAATGCGGTTCGCCTTCCGAGCCACCTCCAATGCTGACAGCGCCTTGGAGGAGTGACGAGTAGGATCCCTGGCGGATCCCAGGAAGCACATCTTGTGCGAGCGGCGACACGCGGGCAACCAAAAAGGCGAGGAGGAGGTGGGGTGGCTCCAGGCCGCCCTCCGTCTACAGAGTGGAGATCCGCTGAAGAATCTTCTCCATGTCCGGCAAGGGACGAGGAAGAGGAGCACTCCAGCTATCCCGCTCAGGCCCGTTTGCTTCAAAGGACGGCAGATTGATATGGTCTGCGCCCTCCTTCAGATTCTTCACATAGAAGAAGGAGCACTGCCATTTCTTGCAAGACTCCTTTCCTTTTATGCCTGGGAAGTCCGTGGTCTTGCGCGCATAGAAGGAGGTGGTGCCGCATATCACCGGGACGGTTTCCGCCGTCTAGGTCTTGAAGTAGATCAGCCGGCGGAACAGCTCAATGTTGGGCCAGATGCCCAAATACGCCTCGCAAAGGGTCACAAATGCGGACAATATCATCATCGCGTTCGCCCCGATGTGGTGCGGCTGCAGGCGAAAGTGATCCAGGAATCGGCGCATGAAGCTGCTGACGGGTAGCGCGAAGCCCCGGGCGAAATTGTCATAAAAGACCACTGTCTCCCTAGGCTCAGGAGCAGGGACCCGCTCGACGCCGGTGGGACGGCAGCCCACGAGATCCGCAGGTGGGAGCACTCGACCTCGGCGCAGCAGCTCAATCTGTTTCTCCTTCACCCAAGAGCCTTCCCAGGATCCCTTCGGCAAAGCGGGTGGAGCGGCGTCCTTGTCCACGACCGCCCCCTTTCCTTTGGGCTGGGATGCTTTGGGAGCCATCCGGGTGCAGATCTGGATGAGCGGAATGGTGGCGGAGCGAGCGGAGAACCCTAATTCCTTTGGGACGAAGCTTGGGAGTAGGGGATTTTGGGTGGAGCGAATGCCGAAGGAAGAAGAGAAGCAGGCGACCGATGCTCTGCTTCAGGAACGGTCCTTGGTTTAAAAGTGAGGGGGTGGGTCAGTTGCATATTTCACCCACGATGGGCCAGCAACTGACCCCTTTCATCACGAGCCACGACTGCATAAAGATCGGGCAACCGTCATGGTTGCCGCAAAAGATCATGGGCCAGGGCCGATTGGACGTGACGCGACGGCGTGCGGACAAGGGGTGCCTCGGTCCAGTCCCCGAGGGAGCAAGTCCCAAGGAGCCGGACAACGGCAGACGGCCGCGTGGCGGTCTCCAGCCGGATCGGTCTGGGAACCGGCTCGTCCCGAGACAGCTGGTAACACTCCGCAGGACTTGACCTCGAGGCCAATCGCTTCTGAGTCAAATAAAGAATCCTGGGACTTTGACGAAGGCGGGCAAGACTTCGGCGAGAAGAAGAACCCGCCGAAGCCCCATGCTAACCCATGAGACTTCGCTAGTTTCGGGGGCTAGTGTCGTGTGGATGACTTATAGGGCGTACCAAGGGCCGAGCACTATGTCGGCTGGTGTCCCAGGAGTCTCCACGACCTCAGCACGAGAGGACCGGCTCCGTTCGAAGGGCCGGCTACGCCAGTAGCCGGCTGGCGATTCCACCGAGGAGAGCCAGAGCCGGGCGATGAAGACAAAAGCCCTCCAACGGCTGTTTCGCCGAAAGTGGGCTGGCCCTGACAAGAGCGACAGAGGCCAAGGACGGGAGTGATGAGCGCCACGACCAGCCTCAGCCAATTAGCGATCAAAGACCCTTCCCCACGACGGGATCCGAGGCAAAAGGAAGGGGATATGGCTCCCAGATGCCAGTCCAGGGGAAAGGCGCTTTATAAAGCGCCTTTGTCAGAGCGGGGCCAGAGGATCACGCCGAGGATGCCACCGCGGAGGAGCCGGCAGCCGGTCGAACCGCTACCTAACCTGTAACCAGGCCCCCGCCTATATAAGGGGGCCTGGACCCTTAGTCTAGGGACATCCGATCTTCTTCTTCCTCCTCTAGCCCGAACAGCTCGAGGAGCACTGTAATTGCTACTGTCTAAGATAATACGAAGCAGGCAGGAAGTAGGGGCTTTACCTCCACCTAGGAGGGCCCTGAACCTAGGTAAACTGAGGTGTCTCCATTGGCACAATCCCGAGCCGGACCCATCGTCACCACCGTCGAGCCCCATCGATAAGCCACCCCATGGCTACTATCTCTAAATTCCCACAACATGCCGAGGTGTTCATTGTCTGTTTGTCTTGTCATTTTGATGTGGGCCTGTTCCATGTCATCGGGAATGATGGAGGTAATTTTTGATGGGTCAACAGACACTCCACCGGCTGAGATAACATGACCCAGAAATCCAACTTCTTTCAGCCAAAACTCACATTTGCTGAACTTGGCATACAGTTGGTGCTCTTGCAAGGTTCCCAACACAAGCCACAGATGCTCTGCGTGTTCTTCCTCGGTCTTGGAATAGACCAAGATGCCATCAATGAACACCACCACAAACTTGTCAAGGAACTTCATGAACACCTTATTCATGATATTCATGAAGTAGGCAGGTGCATTGGTCAGGCCAAAGGACATTACGGTGTATTCAAACAAACCGTAGCGGGTGGTGAAGGCGGTCTTGGTAATATTGGACTCTCGGACTTTTAGCTAATGATATCCAATGCGGAGATCAATCTTGGAGAACACTTTGGCTCCATTTAGCTGATCAAATAGGTCTTCAATCTTTGGGAGTGGGTACTTGTTTTTGATAGTCACCTCGTTCAGTTTACGGTAGTCCACACACAATCGAATGGTACCGTCTCGCTTGTCCACGAAGAGAAAGGCGATCCCCAAGGTGACGCACTGGGCCGAATAAGACCTTTGCTGGGCATATCAGCGAGCTATCTTTTTAACTCTTCTAACTCTTGGGGGTTCATTCGGTAGGCTCCTTATGCAATAGGGGCAGTTCCGGGAATCAACTCAATGATGAACTCGATATCCCGGTCGGGGGCATACCTGGCAACTCTTCAGGGAAAACATCGGGGTACTCACATACCACTGGTACTTGGTCAAGGGTTGGTCCAGATACGGACTTCTTGTAGTAGGCCTTGCAGGATGGCATGGTTGCGATGTACTCAATTTGTATGCCATCACTGTTGGTCACAGTGACAGACTTCCTGGCGCAATCTATGTGACCCTGGTACTTGGACATCCAATCCATTCCAAGTACCACATCCAAACCCTTTGTGCCTAGAATAATCAGGTTGGCTCGAAAGGATACCCCATGAATATCTACCGGCACATCTACACAATTTTCCTTGGTCTTCACTGAAAGTGCAAACTTTGTATCCCTCAGGTTTTGTGTGTTAGATAACAACATTAGGAATTTTATGTGTGTTAAGTGATGCAGATTTTACAGCTCAAGAATGTTCCAGACCGGATATTCCGGCCAGGGGCCAGATAATCCACCCCCTCCGGAGAGTGGCCGAAAAACGGCTAAGTCCCTTGCTCGGCATCATGCAGTAACCGGGCTGGATATTCCGGCCAGGGGGCCGGATAATCCGCCCCCCCGGCGCGAGGCAGAAAAATGGCTAAGGACTTGCATCGGCGTCACCCAGTATAGGGGCCGGATATTCCGGCCAGGGGGCTGGATATTCCGCCCCCTTCGACGACCTCAGAATTTCTGCTAAGGACCAGAGTCGGCGTCAACCAGATGTGGGGGGCGGATAATCCGGCCAGCCGGATAATCTGGCCATACTTTGGCCAGATTATCCGGCCAAGTCAGCAACGGATACATTTTGGGAGGGGCTATAAATACCCCTCCCCTTCTTCCACCTCAAGCTGCTCGAGCTGTGCAAGAACACCCCATTTGGAGCCACCAAATTCGCAAGATCTCCTTCCTCAACCCACCAAAGCTCTTGATCTTTGGAGAATTGAAGGAGAAGGCCTTGATCTACATCCTCACCAAAGCGATTTGATTTCCCCTCCCATTTGCTTGAGGGCCCTTCAGTCTTGGGTTCCCTTGTGTCCCTTGACCTTGATTTGTGTGATTGATATCTTGATACTTGTTGATTGAGTTCTTTGTGGTGCTTGGGAGCCTCCAATTCAGTTGTGGAGTTGTGCCCTAAGTTTGTAAAGGCCGGTTCCGCCTTGAGGAATCCCTTAGTGGAAAGTGAGCTAGGCCTTTGTGGCGGAAGCTTGCACCGGAGAATAGGGTGAGCCTTTGTGGCATTGGTTAGGCCTTTGTGGCAACCACACCCCTCCAACATAGATGTACTTCCCCTAAAAAGGAAGGAACTATGGGAATTACATCCGTGTCTCCGTGTGCTCCACTCTCGGTTACCTCTATCCTTTATTGCCTTTACTACTTGTATCTTGCTTAGCTTGCTAGTTGTCATATAGGTAAATTCACCTTAGTTGCATATCTAGAGAATTTACCTTTTGTGTCAAGCCTAAATTGAAAAAGAATTAAAATTTGAGTAGCACCTATTCACCCCCCCTCTAGGTGCCCATACGATCCGTTCAATTGGTATCAGAGCCTCGGCTCTTAATTCGGGCTTAACCGCCTAAGAGTATGGATCCACCACCTAAAGAGGGCTCGGGTCAAGTTTCCATGGGTGAGTTCAAATCTTTGGAATCATCCATGACTTCCATGACATCTCAAATAAGCGAGTTGCGTGAAATGATAGCGCAACTCATGCAAGCTAAAACTGCTAATGATCCTCCACCTCTGAAAAAACCCGCTACTCCACAAGTGGAGAATGTGGGGATAGAAGAGGAGGGTGCCGATAAAAATACTGATGCTAAGTCTTCCACCAAGGGTGACGGGAAAGGTGAATTCCCTCATTGGTATTCACCCGACCCGCCGGTTCCTCATCCTCATATTAACAATAGAGAAGATCCACCTAAGCTTGATGCATTAAACTTTGGTCAATGGCAATATCAAATGATCTCTCATATGCGCAGTTCTTGCATCGAGCTTTGGAGGATTGTTGAGGAAGGATTCAAGGCCGTGGATCCCAACAACATGACAAGAAGAGAGACGGTCGATAGTCAACTCAATGCTACCGCTCTCCACATGATTCAAGTCACCGTTGGGTCCAAGGACTTGCCTCACATCCAACACTTCTCCACCGCCAAAGAAGCTTGGCAAGGACTCTCCGACGTCTTTGTTGGCAATGAGAGCATGAAGAAAACAAGATATGTGGCCTTCTCAAATCAAGCGGAGGGGTTCTTCATGATGGATGGTGAGGACCATCAAGAGATGTATAGAAGAGTCAAGGCTATCGCTACCACCTTCAAGAATCTCGGTGCTCACCATATTGATGATGAGTGGATCAAGATGAAGTACATTCTTGCTCTTACTCCATATGAGCCCGCGGATGTGAAGAGTGTTCAAGGCAAGCACAACTTCAATGAGATGACCTCCAATCAACTGATGTAAGAGATTCAAGCCTACAAGGTTGCCACACAAAATGCGGAAGATGCTCGTGCTCGTGCCATAGGAATGCAAAGAAGCTCCAATCTTGCATTAAAAGCTAGTGTGGTTGAGAAAGAGGCTCCTCTTCAAGCAAGCATTGAAGCAAGGCTAGAGATGTGTCCCGAGGACATAAGACATGAGTACAATGAGCACATGGCCTTCTATGGAAAAACCTTTTGGGTTGATCCACACAAGGCTAAAGAAGACAATCAAAGAAGAAGCAAGTCAAGTGGCTATCAAAGGAATGACAACAATGGTCAAAGTGTGAGGACATGCTACAATTGCAATGATAGATTCCACTTTGTTGCCGAGTGCCCTTATGAGAAGAGAGAAGACCATGGTGGAAAGCTCATCCTCAAAAGCAAGACCAAGTCACCATCAAAGAAGCCATTCGTGAAGAAGGGTGGACCAAAGAAGAAACAACCAAAGTTTGTGTTCTTGACTCAAGAAGAGTACTCCGCAAGTGAGAGTGATGAAGAAGGAACCACAACTAGTGAGATGGCCGCAATGGCAACCACCTCCACTTCCTCCACATCACTCTTTGAATCCCCCAATGAGGACTCTCTCGTCAAGAACGTCAAGTGCCTTATGGCCAAGTCTTCCAAGGTATCATCCACACTTTCTCATCCTCTAAGACAAATGATGCTCCCTTGAATGATCTTGCTAGTCTTAGAGTAAAGGAAGAAATTATTGCTATTGATGATTATGTGTCTAGTGTAGATGGTGTTCACAAGCTTCACTTTGAATGTCTATTGAGCCAATATGGTAAAACTCTTGAAAAACTAGATGAACAAATCAGGCTTGAAAAAGAATATGCTCAAGATATTGCCTCACTAACCGAGTCTCTTGAAGAAGAGCAAGAGGAACGAGCAACTCTCAAAGAGAAGCTCGATTCCATTGAGGAATCTAATAATGAAGTTGTTTCCAAACTCATTAAAGAGTGAGACCATGCTCGTGCTAAAGTAAAAATGCTTAAAAAGGAAAAGGTTGAATTTGGTGTTGGTCATGATATACTTGTTAAGGATTTAGAAGATCTTGACAAGGCTCACAAGGCCTTGAAAAGTGAACACTCTATTCTTACCAAGTCACATGAACAACTTCAAATTCAATTGACTAAGAATAATGTGCCTAGTTCTTCTACTTCTACTTGTGATCATGCAAATGTTATTGAAGAAAATGCTAGGTTGAAAGATGAGCTTGCCAAGTCCTCCATTCCCATAGGTGAGAAAAACTTGAATGACCTTTTGAGTAAGCAAAAGGCATTTGGTGATAAAACGGGGATTGGCTTTGTCTCAAAGAAGAAGAAGAACAACAACAACAAGAAAAAGAAGGCCAAGCCCGCACAAGCAAAGAAGGATCCTATTGTGGGTGGCAAAGCCACTCATGATGATCATGCGGGAATTGCTAACCCTCACTATGTCTTATTTCGTGATTATTATGGTGATGTTTATGCAAAATATGTTGGTCCAAATGATGGTTATGTTGCTTGGTCTATTTGGGTTCCAAAGACCCTTGTTGCTAACAAAAGAGGACCCATTGAGAAATGGGGACCTAAAACCAAGCAATAATCTCTTGTAGGACTATGCTTCTGGTGGATCAAAATGGGTGCTTGATAGTGGATGCACAAGTCATATGACCGGAAGCAAGGAGATTATGATGGAGATGAGTCCTAATGACAACAACATAACCATCACTTATGGAGACATGTCACAATCCGAGGTATTGGGTCTTGGCAAGGTGGTGGTCGCACCGGATATTTCCCTTGTGGACGTCATGCTTGTTGAGACCCTAGGTTACAATTTACTTTCAGTTCATGCACTTGGTAAGATGGGCTTTGCCGTCTTCATTGATAATGAAATTGTGGTACTCTTGTGGAGCAAGTCTCTAAAGGTCGCTTTCGTTGGGCACATTGAAAACAACTTGTATGTGGTGGACTTCTCGGGAAAAACCACTACAAGTGTAATGTGTTTATTTGGAAAGGCCGATGTGGGTTGGCTTTGGCATCGCCGACTAGCCCATGTCAGTATGAGAACTTTGCAAAGCCTTCACAAGGGTGGCCACATACTCAGACTAAAAGAGAATGTTTCTTTTGCCAAAGATCGTGTTTGCAGGGCTTGCGTTCTAGGAAAAAATGCATGATTCTCCCCACCCAAGCAAGACTATCATTTCTTCCAAGAGGATCTTGGAGCTCCTTCATGTGGATCTTTTTGGTCCTCCCTCTCATGCAAGTCTTGGTGGGAAGAAATATTGTTTGGTGATTGTTGATGACTATTCAAGATATACTTGGGTCTACTTCTTCAAGCATAAGAGTGAGACTCAACAAACCGTCATCGACTTTGCCAAGGAAGTTGAACGTCAACATGGGCAAACTATTTTGGCAATTAGAAGTGACAATGGCTCGGAATTCAAGAACTACACCTTAAATGGGTTTCTCAGTGATGAGGGGATGTGTCATCAATATTCCGCTGCATACACCCCTCAACAAAATGGTGTAGCCGAAAGGAAGAACCGGACTCTTATGGATATGGCTAGGTCCATGTTGGCGGAGTTTAAGTCTCCATACAACTTTTGGGCCGAAGCTATCTCTACGGCTTGTCACTCTTCAAACCGGCTCTTCCTCCACAAAGGCCTAAACAAGACTCCATATGAAATACTCACCGGAAGCAAGCCTAACATCCCCTACTACCGAGTTTTCAGGTGTAAGTGTTTCTTTCAAAGAAAAGGAGTTCGTTTAGGTAAATTTGATCCGAAAGAAATAGAAGGTATTTTTGTTGGTTATGGTGCCGAATCCCACACTTATAGAGTCTTCAACAAGTCCACCGGACGTGTTGAAGAATCTTGTAGTGTGGTATTCGAAGAGAATGACGGCTCCCAAGGGGGGCGAGATGTTGTTTCTTGTGATGTAGATGATGAAATACCTCGAGAAGCCATAGGAATAATGGGCATGGGATTTTCCCCCCCATTGAGTGACACCTTGTGGCGGACCGAGAAGGACTATGCTCTACTCAAGTGGAGCCTTCATCTTCACAAGGTCAACAAGCCTCTCCCAAGGAAGCAACTAATGCACCAACCGAAGAACAAGACAAGGACCTTCATGAAGAAGAAGGGGCACCACCATCCTCTCCGGTTATCTCAACCGCCCCCAATTCTTCACAAGACCAAGATCAACCTAATCATGAAGACAATGATGATCAAGGTCAATTTGATGGTCAATACGGGGACCAAAATGATCAAGATGATCAAGTGATTACTCCAAGGTCAAATGAGGAGATCGAAGCCCGTCGCAAGAGAAGAGTTGAAAGGGATTTGGAACTCAAAGGTCATACCCAGAGGCAATTGGCACAATTTAGCAAACATCATGCCTATATCTCCATGGTTGAACCCAAGAAAGTATTTGAAGCTCTTGAAGATCCGGATAGGTTGGATGCTATGCATGAAGAACTCAATAACTTCAAGCGCAATAATGTATGGGTGTTAGTGGAGAAGCCAAAGGAGTGCCGCAATGTGATTGGCACAAAGTGGATTTTCAAGAACAAGCAAGATGAGCATGGAATTGTTGTGAGGAACAAGGCAAGATTGGTTGCTCAAGGTTTCTCTCAAGTTGAAGGCATTGACTTTGGAGAGACTTATGCTCCCGTGGCTCGCCTTGAGTCCATTCGTATCCTTCTTGCATATGCCACTCATCATAACTTTAAGTTGCAACAAATGGATGTCAAAAGTGCTTTTCTAAATGGTCCATTGAAAGAGGAAGTGTATGTTAAGCAACCCCCGGGGTTTGAGGACCTCAACTTCCCTAACCATGTCTACAAACTCCATAAGCCTCTCTATGGCCTTAAGCAAGCCCCACATGCGGTACGAGCACCTTAGGGAGTTGTTGCTAGACCGTGGGTTTGAAGTTGGGCAAATCGATCCCACTCTTTTTACTATGAGGGTCAATGGGGAGCTTTTCATATGCCAACTATATGTTGATGATATTATTTTTGGCTCTAATAACAAAACTTTTAATGATGAATTCTCAAAGCTTATGACCGATAGGTTCGAGATGTCTATGATGGGCGAAATGAAGTTCTTTCTTGGTTTTGAAATCAAGCAATTAAAAGAAGGGACTTTCATTAATCAAGCCAAATATGTCCAAGACATGCTCAAGAGGTTCAAGATGAAGGAACTAAATGGGGCCGCCACACCAATGGCCACTAAATGTCATCTTGATCTAGATCCCAATGGTAAAAACGTGGATCAAAAGGTATACCGTTCTATGATCGGTTCATTGCTTTACCTTTGCGCATCTAGACCCGATATTGTGTTGAGTGTAGGTGTGTGTGCAAGGTATCAAGCCGCTCCTAAAGAAAGCCACCTTATGGCGGTTAAGAGAATCTTTCAATATTTGGTTCATACCCCAACTTATGGTCTTTGGTATCCCAAAGGCTCAGATTTCTCTCTTTGTGGCTTCACGGATTCGGATTGGGCCGGTGACAAGGATGATAGGAAATCAACCTCCGGAGCTTGCCAATTTCTTGGTAGGTCTTTGGTGTGTTGGTCTTCTAAGAAGCAAAATTGTATATCTCTCTCCACCGCCGAAGCCGAATACATTGCCGCTGCAAGTGGATGCACTCAATTTTTATGGATGAGGCAAACTTTAAAGGAATACGGTGTCAATTGTGACAAAGTGCCTCTTTTATGTGATAATGAGAGTGCTATCAAGATTGCCTATAATCCGGTGCAACATTCAAGAACCAAGCATATTGAGATCCGGAATCATTTCATTAGAGATCATGTTGCTCGTGGTGATATTGAGCTTGCTTATGCTAGCACCAAGGATCAACTTGCCGATATATTCACGAAGCCTCTTGATGAAGCAAGATTTGGATATTTGAGGAATGAGCTAAATATCATTGATTCAAGGAGTGTGGCTTGAGCATCTTGCAAATACACCTATATTTCAATGCTTGTTTGGTTTAGGTGTGGGCATGGAGATAGGGGGAGTGTGGTCCTAATCAATTGGGCTATCCCTCCCCCCATAATGCCAATAGTAATCATATCATTCTCTTAATATCATTTTTGTGATATATGAGCTTCAATGACGAGTAGTGGTTATGGACCCAAGATACATCTTCGCGGTCCAATGCCATAACACTCAAGCATGGTGGCTTCGGCCACCGACCTCTTCCTTTCGAAGAGTCAATTCCTTGCATATCTTATTTGAGGTCTTGGTGTTCTCTCTTGATGTTATTTCTTAATTTGATATGGGAAGGCACTTGCATTCGATCTTTTGTTGATTTGCTCTTGCAATGTCAAGTGCTGAGAACCACTCCATGTTTGCTCTCACACCTAAGCCATCCTATCTCAAGACATCTAATCTATGCACACGAGTTCACATTTTTCATCAAAACAACATCTGTTTTTGAAAATTTTGAGTTGGTCAGTTTTTGGCTTCCCAGGCCGGAATATCCGCCCCCCTGGGCGGAATATCTGAGGGGGCCGGATTATCCGCCCCCAGGGCCGGATTATCCGGCTGGAGTGTCGGCCAGGTATAAAAGGGGGGGGGGGGCTGGGCTGCCTCCGGGCAGTTCCAACCCTAACCCCCTTGCCCTCTCTTGCCGCCGCCGCCTCTCCGCCGCCGCCACCGGAGCTCCGGCCACCCCCTTGGCCGGATTTCGCCGGAGGTTGCTCTTCTCCACCTCTGGAGGGCCTTCACCAAGCCGATTTCACAATGGATGTGGGTATTTTTCTATCCCTAGAATGTGTTTTTACCCTTGCATGTTCTTGGTGATTTGGCCCTCTAGTTGTTGTTTTTGACTCTCTGAATCATATTGTATGGCTCTCCCTCCCCGATCTATCAAATTGTAGGCTGCAGCAACAGTTAGAATTTTTTTTCGAGGGGGCCGGATTATCCGCCCCCCCTAGCCGGATAATCCAGCCTGGGAGTTCACTGTCAATTTTTTTTCTATCTTGCTGCCCTCAATTTGATGTTTTGGTGAAGTTTGTTTGTTCATACTACATGATTCTTTGATCCTTTCTGTAACTCGTGTGCATGTGCTTATCCCCATGCTTTCCTCGCATATCTCTTTCACAGGTGGTTCGAGTATGCCGAAGCGCAAGCGTCGGCTTGTTCCAGATGAACGCGGAGTCCTTGTTGATGAGGTTGCAATCCGTCAGCGTCAGAGGGAAGCTGCTAGGAAAGCTGAGAAAGAAAAGGCTGCCAAGGTTCAAGCCCATCGTCGCAAAGGCAAAGCGACACGTCCTAACTACAAGAGCATGCCAGAGGCTGACTACCTTCTTTTGCGGCGCAACAATTGGTATGCCACAGCAAGAGATGAAGAGATTGAGGTCCATGGTTTCTGGAATGAAGAGCAGTGGGGGATTTTCCGTGATGTCTATGAGCCTTTCAAGAATCCTTGTCGCCCGATGCATCCGATTGATTTTGATCATCTTCGCAGCAAGACCTATTTTGCTGAAGCTATCTCTGTGGTTGAGAAGATGGGGTTGGCTAACATTCAGTGCAACTATAATCCCGGCCTCATCAAGCAGTTCTATGCTACTCTTGTGATCTTGCCCAACCCTCAGAAGTCTATGAAGTGGATGACCGGCGAGCATGAGTGTACATCAGACTTCTCCATGTTTGCCTCTCTCTTGGGGTATGCGTATAATGGAGACACTCTAGTGGGTCGCCGTATACACAATCCGGGGACCAAGCCTGACAAGGATAAGTTATATGATCTCTATGACTCTACAGGCGTTGTGGGCTTCATCCATGGCCTGCATCCACTCTATGATCAGCTTGTCCGCATCTTCAGAGAGAACATTGCTCCTAGTGGTGGTAACAATGATGCCATTCGCACCTCTCTTGTTGACCTCCTCGCTTTTGCTCATGAGTGTGCTACTTTGACTGACCCTGCTGAGGACTTTACCCTTGATGTGATGGATTTCATCTTCTATGAGATCAAGGATGCTATCATTCAGAGGAACACTGTGCCATATGCTCCTTACATCATGCTCCTCATTAAGCATGCCCTTGGAGATTATGATATCCATGATGATTGTGTGGAGCACCTGTTCAAGAAGATGTATGTCAAGAAGAAGAGGACTACTGCTCCTTCAGCTGCATATCCTAGCTCATTCATGGTGGATGCGAGGTCGAGTGCTTCTACTCGTGATCAGAGGGCTGCTGCATCTGATATGTCCAGGGAAGTGAGAAGCTCAGCTGGTTTGAGAGGAACGTTCTGTGCATGAAGGAAGAGATCCACCGTGAGAACTACCAAGCCTATGTTGAGAGGAAGAACATTCAGGACACCCAGCAGCTGATTCTTCACCGTCTCAGTGGTGCTCAGACCGCCGATCCCACTCCTACCGCTCCTACATCCTATGAAGCTTGGAACACTGACCGCTACAACTGGGTTGAGATGCAGAAGCATCTCTTTGCTGCTCCAGATGCTCCCACAGGAGGTTCTCATGCAGAGGCTGAAGAGGACATGGAGGCTGAGGATGAAGATGCTGGAGCTGATGAGGATGATGGCGGAGATGATGATGATGGCGGAGCTGATTATGCTGAGGACTCCGACGACATCGGTGATTGGGAGGATTGATTCCTCGGGGCGTGTAGCATCGCTCTTCTCTTTTTTTGGTGTCTTGATGCCAAAGGGGGAGAAGTAGTTCTATTAGGAGTCTCACGGGATTTGCATGGGTGGGAACACAAGCTTGCGCGTTTATCATTCATTTGGTGCTTGTGTTTCTTCTTATTTTACTTGTCTTAAGTTTGGAACTCCGTGTGGTTTGTTTGCTACTACCGTGTGTATGAGACTATGTTAGATGGTTTATATTTGCCATGTAGAACCTTATGTTTATTCATTTATGTTTGTGAGCACTTGGTATATGTGTGAGATGAATATGGAATTATTGTCCGGTATCTCGTTATTATCATATTCGGAATTTCATAATGATTGAGTTATCTATGCAAAGGTATGTCTCCTACAAACTCATTTGTGTAGATGCACACATTTAGGGGGAGCTTTATTCCATGCTCAAATATTTATTGTTTGAAATATTCGATCTCTCTTGCAAATCCTAGTGTTGTCATCTAACACCAAAAAGGGGGAGATTGAAAGTGCAAACTTTGTATCCCTCAGGTTTTGTGTGTTAGATAACAACATTAGGAATTTTATGTGTGTTAAGTGATGCAGATTTTACAGCTCAAGAATGTTCCAGGCCGGATATTCTGGCCAGGGGCCGGATAATCCACCCCCTCCGAAGAGTGGCCAAAAATGGCTAAGTCCCTTGCTCGGCGTCATGCAGTAACCGGGCCAGATATTCTGGCCAGGGGGCCAGATAATCCGCCCCCCCCCCCTCGGCGAGAGGCAGAAAAACGGCTAAGGACTTGCATCGGCGTCACCCAGTATAGGGGCCGGATATTCCGGCCAGGGGGCCGGATATTCCGCCCCCCTTCGACGACCTCAGAATTTCTGCTAAGGACCAGAGTCGGCGTCAACCAGATGTGGGGGGTGGATAATCCGGCCAGGGGGGCGAATAATCCGGCCAGCCGGATAATCCGGCCATACTTTGGTCGGATAATCCGCCCCTCCAAGTCAGCAACGGCTACATTTTGGGAGGGGCTATAAATACCCCTCCCCTTCTTCCACCTCAAGCTGCTCGAGCTGTGCAAGAAGAACACCCCATTTGGAGCCACCAAATTCGCAAGATCTCCTCCCTCAACCCACCAAAGCTCTTGATCTTTGGAGAATCGAAGGAGAAGGCCTTGATCTACATCCTCACCGAAGCGATTTGATTTCCCCTCCCATTTGCTTGAGGGCCCTTGAGTCTTGGGTTCCCTTGTGTCCCTTGACCTTGATTTGTGTGATTGATATCTTGATACTTGTTGATTGAGTTCTTTGTGGTGCTTGGGAGCCTCCAATTCAGTTGTGGAGTTGTGCCCCAAGTTTGTAAAGGCCGGTTCCGCCTTGAGGAATCCCTTAGTGGAAAGTGAGCTAGGCCTTTGTAGCGGAAGCTTGCACCAGAGAATAGGGTGAGCCTTTGTGGCGTTGGTTAGGCCTTTGTGGCAACCACACCCCTCCAACGTAGATGTACTTTCCCTAAAAAGGAAGGAACTACGGGAATTACATCCGTGTCTCCGTGTGCTCCACTCTCGGTTACCTCTATCCTTTATTGCCTTTACTACTTGTATCTTGCTTAGCTTGCTAGTTGTCATATAGGTAAATTCACCTTAGTTGCATATCTAGAGAATTTACCTTTTGTGTCAAGCCTAAATTGAAAAAGAATTAAAATTTGAGTAGCACCTATTCACCCCCCCCTCTAGGTGCCCATACGATCCGTTCATTCACGACGGACCCGGGGATCTGAACTAGTATAGCTCTAGTCATCATGGTAGACTCTAACTTCCCCTTTGTCACAAATTTCTCGGTAATGAAAGAATGCGATGCACCTGAATCAAACAACACTCTTGCAGGGATGGAGTTGACAAGAAACGTACTAAGCATGACATCCGGTGCCTCCTCTGCTTCAGCTGCATTGACATGATTCAGGAGGCCTCTGGCAACATTGGCATGGTTCTTCTGATTCTTCCCAGTGGGTCCACGGCCTTGACCCTGATTGGGCCGCGGCGCGCTGAGGCTCGGTGCAGTAGGCTTCTTAAGGGGGCACTCCTTAGAGCAGTGTCCAGGCTAGCCACAGGTGTAACATCCACTGCCTTGGCTGCGGTTAGTGGGGTTGAATGTGTTGCGGTTACCTCTAGAGAAATTCCCGCCTGCAGGGCGGTTGCTGGAGTACTGACGGTTTGGATTGTTGGGCCTAGGGGCTTGAGAGGCGAACCTCTGTGGAGGTGGCGCAGCCCTGGATGGGGGCAGGCTACAGGACTGCTGACCACTAGGTCCTCCTTGACTCATCATCCTCCTCTTGCGACTCTCGCAGGCAGCCTTATTTTTGTCCTCAACCATTATGGCCGCATCCACCATAGCCACCAGGTCGGGATAGTGCACAGCTACAAGATAAATCTGCAGCTCCTCCTGCAGTCCATTAAGGAATCACTCCCTTTTCTTCTCATCAGTGTCGATATCATTGGGTGCATACCTTCCCCAGGTGGTGAACTTGTCAAGGTACTCGGGGACGCTCATCCCACCTTGCTTCAGATTGAGGAACTTGTCCCTCATGATCTTGATGAGTCCAGAGGGAATGTGGGCTTTCCGAAAGTTGGTCTTGAAGGCTTCCCAAGTCATCACTTGGCCCTCGGGCTGCATGGCACAGACATTCTCCCACCATGCTCGAGCTGCTCCAGCTAGGAAGTGGGTTGCGTACAGTACCTTCTCGTTCGCTCCAACTCCCGCATACTCTAACTTGTTCTCAATGGTCTGGAGCCAATCATCAGCATCCAGAGGCTCAGTGGACTTGGTGAAAGTCGGGGGATTGGAATTCTGGAAATCCCTAAGCTTGTTTTGTGGCTCTTCATTGCCATTGCCACCATTGTTATTGTTGTTCTTGGTGGTGGCAATCTGGGCGAGGTGTTGGAGAGTGGCAAGATTGGCTTGGCGTTCGGCGTGTGCGGCTTCACGGTCCTCTAGCATGAGCCGCAGCACCTGCGCCATGCTAGGTTCAGGTGGTGGGGGCGGGTTGCTTCTAGCGTGGCCTCGCGTTTCTGGAGCCATTCTGGAGAGAAGTTATTGGGTGAGAAACGACGACACTGTGTGGGAGGAACAAGTCGTGCAATAAAATGTATAAATAAGCATAAGAGACATAATTACATCAAGCATCCATGAGCATACCATGACAACATCCATAAGCATCCAAGTTCAACACATACATACACGCAAAAGAAGTGCCACACAAATCTAGCACACACATCTCATAGTCTCATGCAACAACACACCGAATGGTTTCAGCTGAACCATACACAACATACGTAAAAGGGATCGGGTAGTCCTACTCAATACGCGACATCCTAAGTGAAGTAGTAGTGCGCAGGTACCTACTCGTCAATGCTAACATGGGGAACAACCTCCTCGGGGTCCTCCTCAGTCGGAGTCTCGGGCGCGTAGAAGTCCATGATAGCGTCGCGGTCATCACCATCATCGCTACCACGGTCGTCATCATTGGTGCTCGCGGACTCCTCGTCGTAGGCCTCCTGGTGGTCGTCATCGTGGCCAAGTACCACCTTGTTCTCCTTGTGGAGCTCAGCGGTCTCCTCCTCTAGCTCGGACACGTGGCTCTCAAGAGAAGCTAGGTGGTCCTCCAAGTCGTGGACGCGCTGCCTCAGAACCCTGTTCCTCTTCACGATCCTCCTTTTGGCAGCAAGGAGGCGGCGACGAGAGAAAATGGACTCCTGAAGGTCCTCACGAAGAACAGCCAGCTCTAGGCCTCTCTCATCGGCGACCATACGGACATGGTCCAGCTGCCCCTAACTGTGGTTGAGCAGGGCCTCCGTGTGGCAGAGGTGGCGGATGAAAGGAGTGTGAGCGGCGGCCTGGTAGGGAAGGCCATCGGAGTCGACCCTCCCGTAGTGCTCGTAGCGAGTGCCTAGTAACTCGTCGTAGTGGAGGTTGATGAGGCGCGAGATGGCGTGTCGTAGAACACGCATCAGGCCATCGCCCCAAGTGCGCTCAATCACCTCGATGGTGAACTCCTGAGAGGTCGGCGGGACCTCCTTCCCGCGGACCTGACAAACAACCTGGTATGCCAACTCTCGGGTACCCTCCTCGAAGAGACGGTAACCCTGCACCTCGGGTCGCGGGCGTCCGAGACGCGAAGTCAACTCCACCAAGTCGCGCTCAAAGATGAGCACGTCCTCATGGGTACCAACCTGACGGTGTGCAGTAGGAGTGTCCATCTAAACAAAATTTAATGTAGGTTTAATTAATAACTTACTCAAGTGTGTAATATTTTAAACAGTAAAAACTTGAATTAAGATGTAAGTAGTCTAAATGCTTAAAGAATAAGGGAAGAGATGAGAGCAATATATATTTACCTTATATATATTAAGCCATCTCTTTTAATTTTTAATAGTGAAAATAAGTTTTGGTCCGGTCTAACGCCCATGCTAACTAAGGTCTCCTAAGGCCAGGATGGCTCTGATACCAACTCTGTGGGGACCCCGGCTTACCACCCGGGATTCCCGTTATTCATACAATTCACGATCCCAGGAAGACCATCGTGAATCCACATAACAGAGTTGGCATTATAGAGTACATCAACCATTACACAACGAATTCAAATAGTCTTACATGGCCACTTGGCCGAATTCAAATGCCATGCAGGGCAAGTTCACTAAGCATTGCAACGGATGCAAAAGTAGCGTTGGTAGCCCGTGACATGCCTCTACCCTACAGGCGACTGACCGGGAGACGAGTCCTAGTTCGCACCGGCGTCGTCGAACTCCTCACCATCATCATCATAATCTTCATCGTAATCTAACCAAGTTAATAGCCAGGGACAAAGCCGTAAGTACATTTGGAATTGTACTCGCAAACCATCTAAGAGGAGGTGTTGACATGCAGTTTGGCTGTAGCAAGGTGAAAGGCTCTAATCTATTTTGCTCTACACTAACATAGTTTCTCTTGTCGATATAGCATGTCACATGACATCTCTATATCTTTGTTGAAAAACAATTTTTGAAAATAGATTTTTGTAAACTCTCTAGGAAACGGGGAACTAATTTATTTCTCCAGAGGGAGCCGGTGGTCAATCAGACATGACCACCTCCCTTTTATAGATCCAGGTCAATCACACATGACCATCTCCATTCCTTCGGCAATACCCTCCAAGTACTCCGAACCACAGCCGTGGCACGGCAGTACCCTCCGAGTACTCCGTCCGGCACCTTCCTCCACTTTTTCTGAAAAACATTTTAGTAAAAACCAAACTTGACATCGGGTTAGGCAACAGCCACTTCAACCGTCCATGACCGAGGACTCGGCTATTCGAATAGTTTTACACTCTGCAAAGGTTGTACACTTTACCCACAAGATTCGATAAATCCACCGGGATGCCACCATGGTCTGTCATACACAAGTATGTGGGGCTTGGATAATCGAACAAATTCTTCCATCTACCTACCTTAGTACGGGTGCCTACCCTGTGGAGTATACCTCCCCGGCAAAACCTGGCCATCTACCTCCGTCGAGCGTAGTTTTAGTGCCACGGCGGGAGAAACCCAAGTGTCTTCCGGCCGGATAAATCTCAAAGGATCCTGATTCACTATTACCCATACTCTTGCGGCAACCCAGATTCTGGGGTCCTACAAACCATTTTTGAAAACTTTTCAGTGGAGTAGATACTACTCCAAGGTTTTCGAAAACATTTTTCAAAACTTTTCTTTGAGTGTTCCCATCCTAGAGTTTTTGGCTCCACTAGAAGTTTCTCAAAGTCGTTGCTGCTAACCAACAAGCCTCTACTATAATGGTATTGAGTAGGTGTCCAAAGGGGTCATCTCGAAGGATGATAACAAATTGACTCGTGGAGCTTGAGTCAACAATAATTGCTACAAGACTATAGCAACATAATAAAACATGCAATTTAATAAACCTTTGTGAAACATGCAGAGTATTTGAATGGGATCAGATATGTATCAAGAATAGATGGCTTGGCTTGGTTGGCTAGTCCTTGATTTCTTCTTCCTAGTACTCAAAGAGTTCCCCCTCCTCAGCACACTCCTCATTCGATTCTATCATCGGAAAAATAATAACATAAAATAAATATGCATGCATACAAAAGTCACAAGCATTCCATCACTCAATATCACACAAACAAAGAGTATCATAAACAAACATGTTTAGAAATCAAAACAATAATTTACATATTTTTAGTTAACAAGTTAATCCTATTAGTAACTACGGTTTTTCAAATAAAGCAACACAACACCACTTCTCTAATATCAAGCATGCAGGTGTCCAAATTGACCAAGTAACACACTCAGCACACCTGCAGGTAGACAACACTCTTAGGAACCCAACAAAGTTGGATTTACCCCAAAACAATTTGTGGCTGATTTCCTATGAATTAAACAATAGGAACTATAGTTAGAATACCAAAATAATTCTTAGATTTTCTCTGGGCATCAGAAAAATATGAACAAAAGTGTTCTGGAAAGCTTATCCAGGAAACAATCCAAAGAAATTGGATTCAAACTAAAATTCCTAACCTATTGCAGATGATAATTTATCTAAGACTAAATACACAATTAGCCATATTAATTACTACTACAAAACTATAGGTCCTAAAGTACCAAATCTAGTTGGTCATGCAAGATATCACATTAGGGTACTTCTGAAAATTAGATGCACACTAAAACAGTACCTAGAACTCAAGATTTGCATTAAACTTTGAAAAGAGACTTACTTAACTCCACAAATTATCATTTCCTCTACAGAAATCCTACAGACATGGGACCAGTGCCATCTGAAAGGTAATAACTTAAGCTACCCATAGAAATTTGAATCACACAATTTGAATGCATAGGGAAATATCTATGAATTTTCAAACTTAGCAGCAGATCTAATTAACAGGGCATTTTCTAAAAAAAATAACAGGCCGGGATTTCGCCCGGGCCTCTGCGGACGCGAGCCGGGCCAGCCCATCGGCGGCCTACCCTCACCGGCACTTAAGCCGAATGGGTATGCTCCCATCCGATCTAGATCGGACGGTCTAGATGCATCCCGAGCAGCGGCGACCTTAAATCGGCAGCGCTATCGTGCGGCCTCACCAGAGAAGTGGGCGTGCTCACCTAGGGCTCGCCGTAGAAGCTGGATGTGATGCGATTCAGCAGCGGTGTCATGAAGGAGATCTCGACGGTCACGGTGTGGTCCTCACGGTGGCAGGAGGTGGCTGGGGAGGTCCACGTCGTTCCCATGCCGCGGCTGCTCCGGTGAGCTCCCGTTGAGCTCGAGCTAGGGCTCCTGGGCATGGGAAAAATGGTGTGTGAGTGTGGTGCATTACGAGAGGGAAAGAGAGATGAGAATGGTGGTGAGCTTCGGTCAGAAACAGCCACCATCTCCACCTTTCTCCTCGGTGGCTACGGAGGTGCAGCGATCCCTCTCCACTCGGGAGAGGAGCTGGCTCGCTCTGGGGCTGCTCGATGGGTGAGTGGGGTGGTGCTGGACGGTCTGAGCGAAAGAACGGGGAAGAGGAGAGGGGTGCTCGGCTTTATACGGCCAGGGTGGTGCATGGTGGACCAGGAGCAAGAGAGGAAGAAGGGGTGGGGCTCGGCTTCGCCATTGGCTACTGGCGGCAGTGTGGACATCGCAGGCAGCATGGGTGGTGGTTTTGGACGCTAGCTAGTGTCGGCTAGCATTTGCCCTCCCCGTGCCAACAGTGCCCTGCAGGTGTTCGACCGAGAGGTGACCGGTCGGGTCGAAGCGCCATCATGGTTAGAGGGAGAGAGAGAGAGCTGGCGTGTACCGGAAGGCTCCTGGCTGCCTCCTCTCTCCACGCGGATGAGCAAAACTGATGGGGATGCAGGGTGAGGTCGAGCGCAGCATCGTGTCCGCGGTGACATGGTCAGCGCCGGTTGGGGGTAGGTTGGCGGTGAGGTTGTACGAATGGGTGAGCGGCCTCGTCTAGGGACTATGCGAGACATAGGGCCTATATTGCATGTGCTCAGTTGGTCGGAGAGATAGAGAGGAGGGGCAGGCTTTGAGGTGTTCGACCCAGTTCCCTGTCTAGAGCGTGGTCGTGGAGGAGGCTAGGGTTTACCCTAGAGGATGACAGGTGGGGTAGGGTGGTTGATTGGGTATAGGTACTCGCCTGGCGAGTGGTGGAGAGGAAAAAGAGGGGTGGGAGAGGATCTTGGCAAGATTTTGGCATGCACGGCTTGGTTTCCCTCTCTCTCTCTCTCTCTTTCTTTCAAAATTTTCGAATGCTAAGCATGCTTGGGCATTCCCTGGGGTGGTCCTAACTGGCATTAGCAAGATAGGAGGGTTAAAGTGTGGGTGGGAGTGTTTAACCTTGAGAAAAAGAAACACTCCGAGTCACATAAAATGATAGGTCAACTCGTGCAAAAATTTGAAGTGTTAATTGGAATCTAACTTGGAGTAGTTTTTGAAGGGTTAGAAGTCATTCTCCTAGGTCACTTATTCTTGCAAGAATTAAAGAAGAAAAGAAATCCAAGAAGAAAAAGATTTTTAAATAGAACCCACACACATGCACATGAAATCATGCAAAAACCACATGAAATCACAAACCCTAGAACACAAGCACACATTTTAATGCAAGTTTTTAATTTACCCTAATTCAAAGCATTGAACTTGGTTTAAATCTGGGTTACAAAAAGTAGGGTGTTACAGACCTTCCCCTCTTAAAAGAATCTCGTCCCGAGATTTGGTAGCTAAGCATTGAGTAACTCGGGAAATTCTCGCTGAAGATAATCTTCACGTTGCCAAGTGGCCTCGTCTTCGGTATGGTTACTCCACTGTACTTTGTACATGTTGATTTTCCATCTTAGGGTGATATAGACATCTTTCTCTTGAATACGGATTGGCCTCTCACGGTAGGTCAAGTCATGGTTAAGGTCAATCGAATCTTGGTCGATCTCCTTGAAAGTCTCGTGTTGGTTAGGGGCTTGGAGACACTTGCGTAGCTGCGAGACGTGAAAGACGTCATGGAATTCAGACAGCTTCAGGGGTAGCTCTAACTTGTAGGACATCTCTCCGTGGTGTTCTAGGTTTTTGTATGGACCAATGTAGCGGGGTGCAAGCTTGCCTTTGACATGAAAATGCTGCATACCCTTGAGAGGGGTCACCCGGAGATAGAAAAAGTCTCCCACTTGAAAGGCAAGGGGCCTCCATCGGGAATCTGCGTAGCTCTTCTGTCTAGATTGAGCGGCCTTTAAACGGTTACAGATTAGTTGCACTTGCTCTTCGGCTTCCTTGATGATATCAGGGCCAAACACTTGGCTTTCTCTGGTTTCAGACCAGTTGAGAGGGGTACGGCATTTGCGGCCATATAGGGCTTCAAAGGGGGCCATTTGCAGACTAGCTTGGTAGCTATTTTTATAGGAAAACTTGGTGAATGGCAAACAGTCCTCCCACTTGGTCCCGTAGGAGAGGATGCAGGCACGAAGCATATATTCAAGGATCTGATTGACCCTTTTGGTTTGACCTCCAGTTTGGGGATGATAGGCTGTGCTAAAAGAAAGTTTGGTCCCTAAGGCTTCATGTAGGCTGTTCTAGAATCGCGAAGTAATTCTTGATAAGCTCAATCCATCTCCTTTGCCTCATGTTCAACTCCTTCTGAGAGAAAATGTACTTCAAGCTTTTGTGGTCTGTGTAGATTTCACACCGGTTTCCCATAAGGTAGTGTCGCCAAGTTTTGAGTGCATAAACAACAGCAGCAAGCTCTAGGTCATGGGTAGGGTAGTTTAGCTCATGCGGACACAGTTGATGGGATAGGTAAGCAATGACCTTGCCATCTTGCATTAAGACACTCCCAAGTCCAAGCTTGGATGCGTCGCAATAGACGTCAAAGCTCTTGGTGATATCGGGCATGGTTAGGATAGGGGCTGACACAAGTCTCTTCTTGAGTTCTTGGAAACTCTGCTCACACTTTTCAGTCCACTCAAAATTTTTATCCTTCTTGAGGAGTTGAGTTAACGGGCGAGCGATGCTGGAAAACCCTTCGACAAATTTCTGGTAATAGCCAGCTAGTCCAAGGAAGGCTCAAACTTCGGCGGGATTGGTCGGGGCTTTTCTTTCCATGATGGAGGTAATTTTTGATGGGTCAACAGACACTCCACCGGCTGAGATAACATGACCTAGAAATCCAACTTCTTTCAGCCAAAACTCACATTTGCTGAACTTGGCACACAGTTGGTGCTCTCGCAAGGTTCCCAACACAAGCCACAGATGCTCTGCGTGTTCTTCCTCGGTCTTGGAATAGACCAAGATGTCGTCAATGAACACCACCACAAACTTGTCAAGGAACTTCATGAACACCTTATTCATGAGATTCATGAAGTAGGCAGGGGCATTGGTCAGGCCAAAGGACATTATGGTGTATTCAAACAAACCGTAGCGGGTGGTGAAGGCGGTCTTGGGAATATCAGACTCTCGGACTATCAGTTGATCACATCCAGTGCGGAGATCAATCTTGGAGAACACTTTGGCTCCATTTAGCTGATCAAATAGGTCTTCAATCTTCGGGAGTGGGTACTTGTTTTTGATAGTCACCTCATTCAGTGTACGGTAGTCCACACACAATCGAATGGTACCGTCTCGCTTGTCCACAAAGAGAACAGGCGATCCCCAAGGTGACATGCTGGGACGAATAAGACCTTTGCTGAGCATATCAGCGAGCTATCTTTTTAACTCTTCTAACTCTTGGGGGTTCATTCGGTGGGCTCTTTGTGCAATAGGAGCAGTTCCGGGAATCAACTCAATAATGAACTCGATATCCCGGTCGGGGGGCATACCTGGCAACTCTTCAGGGAAAACATTAGGGTACTCACATACCACCGGTACTTGGTCAAGGGTTGGTCTAGATACAGACTTCTTGTAGCAGGCCTTGCGGGATGGCATGGTTGCGATGTACTCAATTTGTATGCCATCACTGTTGGTCACAGTGATAGATTTCCTGGCGCAATCTATGTGACCCTGGTAATTGGACATCCAATCCATTCCGAGTACCAGATCCAAACCCTTTGTGCCTAGAATAATCAGGTTGGCTCAAAAGGATACCCCATGAATATCTACCGGCACATCTACACAATTTTCCTTGGTTTTCATGACGGACCCGGGGATCTGAACTAGCATAGCTCTAGTCATCATGGTAGACTCTAACTTCCCCTTTTTCACAAAGTTCTCGGTAACGAAAGAATGCGATGCACCTGAATCAAACAACACTCTTGCAGGGATGGAGTTGCCAAGAAACGTACCAAGCATGACATTCGGTGCCTCCTCTGCTTCACCTAAATTGACATAATTCAGGTGGCCTCTGGCAACATTGGCGTGGTTCTTCTGATTCTTCCCAGTGGGTCCACGGCCTTGACCCTGATTGGGCCGCGGCGCGCTGAGGCTCGGTGTAGTAGGCTTCTTAAGGGGGCATTCCTTAGAGAAGTGTCCAGGCTGGCCACAGGTGTAACATCCACTGCCTTGGCTGCGGTTAGTGGGGTTGAATGTGTTGCGGTTACCTCCAGAGAAATTCCCGCCTGCAGGGCGGTTGCTGGAGTACTGACGGTTTGGATTGTTGGGCCTAGGGGCTTGAGAGGCGAACCTCTGTGGAGGTGGCATAGCCCTGGATGGGGGCAGGCTGCAGGACCGCTGACCACTAGGTCCTCCTTGACTCATCATCCTCCTCTTGCGACTCTCGCAGGCAGCGTTGTTTTTGTCCTCAACCATTATAGCCGCATCCACCATAGCCTTCAGGTCAGGATAGTGCACAGCTACAAGATAAGTCTGCAGCTCCTCCTGCAGTCCATTAAGGAATTGCTCCCTTTTCTTCTCATCAGTGTCGATATCATTGGGTTCATACCTTCCCCAGGTGGTGAACTTGTCAAGGTACTCGGGGACGCTCATCCCACCTTGCTTCAGATTGAGGAACTTGTCCCTCATGATCTTGATGAGTCCAGAGGGAATGTGGGCTTTGCGAAACTTGGTCTTGAAGGCTTCCCAAGTCATCACTTGGCCCTTGGGCTGCATGGCGCAGACATTCTCTAACCATGCTCCAGCTGCTCCAGCTAGGAAGTGGGTTGTGTACAGTACCTTCTTGTTCGCTCCAACTCTCGCATACTCTAACTTGTTCTCAATGGTCCGGAGCCAATCATCAGCATCCAGAGGCTCGGTGGACTTGGTGAAAGTCAGGGGATTGGAATTCTGGAAATCACTAAGCTTGTTTTGTGGCTCCTCATTCCATTGCCACCATTGTTATTGTTGTTGTTGTTGGTGGCAATCTGGGCGAGGTGTTGGAGAGTGGCAAGGTTGGCTTGGTGTTCGGCGCGTGCGGCTTCACGATCCTCTAGCATGAGCCGCAGCACCTGTGCCATGCTAGGTTCAGGTGGTGGGGGTGGGTTGCTTCCAGCGTGGCCTCACGTTTCCGGAGCCATTCTGGAGAGAAGTTATTGTGTGAGAAACAACAACAATGTGTGGGAGGAACAAGTCGTACAATAAAACATATAAATAAGCATAAGAGACATAATTACATCAAGCATCCATGAGCATACCATGAAACATCCATAAGCATCCAAGTTCAACACATACATACAAGCAAAAGAAGTGCCACACAAATCTAGCACACACATCTCATAGTCTCATGCAACAACACACCGAATGGTTTCAGCTGAACCATACACAACATATGCAAAAGGGATCGGGTAGTCCTACTCGATACGCGACATCTTAAGTGAAGTAGTAGTGCGCAGGTACCTTCTCGTCGACGCTAACATGGGGAACAACCTCCTTGGGGTCCTCCTCAGTCGGAGTCTCGGGCGCGTTGTAACATCCCAATTTTGGGGAAAGGAGAATTTATAAAATTTCACATGAAATCATGCATCATATCATGCATAACATTCATTTTCTTAGCAATTGCACTTTTCTTCAAGTTTTGTTTTGCTCCTAAATCAAAACACTCCCCGTACATTTCAAATACCAAAAGAAAAGTTTTGCAAATTCCAAAAAGTGACTTAAATTTAAATCTGCAAGTTCCAAACAAATTTCAAAGCAAAAACAGAAAAGAAAAGAAAAAGAAAAAGGGAAATAGTTGAAAAGGCCGCGGGGCAGCACTACGGCCCACGCCAGCTTCCGGCCCACGGCCCATCTCTCCTCCTTTCCGAATCGGTACCGGACCCTACTCTCCAGCCACTGACACAGGGGTCCCACCTGTCATCCCGGCCAGAGAGACCGGGACGAACACGGCGAACCTCCCTGGATGATCTCCACCGTCCTCCGAATCCGGCGCGAAACCCTACCCCCTCTGCCACGCAACGCCCACCATATAAACCCCTTCCCCGTCCGCGCTCTTTCCCCCAGAAACCCTAACTCCAACGCCGCCAGGCTGATCAGTTTCAGAGTCGCCGCGCCGCCACTGCCAAGCGAGAGCGCCGCCGTTTCTCTGTAAGCTCCGGCCTCCCCTCGATCTCTACCTGCACCTTCCTCTTCTGCCTTGGCCCCGCGAACCTTGCTGACACCTTTTCTTTTTTGTTTGAGCACCAGAACGTCGAAAGCGTCCACGTCTGGATCTCACCGTCCGCCAGGCCTAGCTCCGACGAGCGATTGCCGGAGTTCCAGAACACTGCGCCCCCGCAAACCTCGCCATCAGCTCCGCCTCGACCTCCTGACCATCCGGTATGAATCTCGTTTCCAAAAACCACCGCATCACGTTGCACTTCTCCGTGCTCTGCACGACCATGCCACGGCCTAACCTCCGGCCGTCCCTTGCCACCGATGCAGGAAGCTCCCGAGCTCTTCGACCACCTCTTCGGACTCGCCGTGATCCCCTGAAGGTCGTCGTGTACGCCATCGCCATCAAGGACCGCCGGAACCACCGCGTCGTTGCCCTCCAGAGCTGCCAGGACCTCGTCGTCGACGACTCCTCAGGTGAGCTTCCCCGGCCCTCCTCTGATCCATCGGATCAAAGATCTAGGGCTCGAAACAGATCACTTACCGAATCGGTAAGTATCGATCTGAGCTGCACGTTTCCCTTTAGATCCGACGGCGCACGTTCGCGATCCACGCGAAACGGTACCGTCGAATAGGAAGACGCCGCATGTCGCCACCGCGTTATTTCAATTTCATTTTCGTTTTAAAATCACATATTTGGTTAAAAACTTGCAAACTCATATCTAAAGTTCTACACGTCAGTTTTTAGCAAACTTTGCGTCCATAGATTCAGAAAATTGCGTAGAATTTAACTACAGTATCAAAAGCATGTATAGTAATGTTTTAAATAGAGAATTACTGCAAGCTTTATTATTGTGTTTTGGCTATTAAAAATTGTTCAAAAATTCTTTTTACAGTAAATCCTTTTCGGATAAGTTCCTATGTTATATCCTAGTACTGTAGCACGGCCAAAGCTATTTTTGGATGTTTTTGTAATACTTTTATAACCTTAGCTTGTTTAATGCCCTTACTGTTTTGAGTATTAAAAATTCAACTCTAAAATTTTGCTCATGGCATCATGCATATAGTAACAACCAGAGAACATGCTAAGTGTCCTTGATGTGATTAAAACTCATTTGCATGCATGTTTCCTTTTCATGATTGTTTGTGATGAATATGTGCTTATATTGCTATGTTTCATGTGTAGATTGTGCTGAGTGCAACGAGTGTCTGTGTGACGAGTGCACCAACTCTTCTCCTCATCAAGGCAAGTGTCACCATGTTTTTCCCTTGTCCTACTGAAAGTTTTGCCTAGTAGCTTTTCTAGTAGAGGATGCATGATTAGGTGCTTTATGTTCTCTTATTTTCTAACTTGCTAGTTTGTGCTAAGTTTTGTCTAAGCTAGCTAGTTTTGCATCTCCTAGTAGAATTGCTGCTGCTATAGGACTTTGCTTTTGTTCTTGTTGTGGGAAGGGACTACACAATGATTTTGGCTAAGTGTTGAAAACCTTGTTTTGCAAAAACTAAGAAAACTACTAAGTTAATGAACCACCTGGGTGGAAGTGGCTTGTTTGGTTTGTGTTGAGTGGTTCCCTGGGGTCATGTCGTCGAACCTCTGAACCACCAGGTGTATCTCACTTGTGGAAGGCCACCCAGGAGCAACGGAGATTGGAGACGTTCGAGTCGTGAAGCTTCCAGTGCAACCACAAGACAATATGGGCTCTGTCTTGGTCAATTAAGCTGCAAGAACTCAAGCCAGGCGGACAGAGGGTGGTTTTTGGGAGCGCATCCGTTTGGTCTGAGGGAATGCTTCTGAAAGGCCTCGTCTTAGTTTTCACTTGGCCGTTTGAGGCAAAATGAGTCTCACGGCAAAACGGGTTAACTAAGTCTCGTGGGAAAAGTGCACCACCTCTGCAGAGTGTTTAGAACTAAGTACTTAGCCGTGTCCCTGGTTACGGACAATTCTGAGTGACATGACTTTGAAGCTGTTCAAGAATCTCCTCACCCCAATTTCTCTAAGTTAAAACTTGATGGGTGAACTTGGGTAGAAAAGGGTCCTTCTGGACAAAATTTTGCTAAGGAAAATTTGAGTTTTACAAAGATAGGAAAAGGCTTGCTTTTGCTAAGTTAAAATCCACCTGGCCAAAGAGCATATACATGTAGGTGCCATTGAGTCCACCAAAGTGACAGTTGCCAATGCATTCAACGTATTGACCCTCCGTGGCTGCAACGTATCATGTTGCAGGCGGGTACTATGAAGATTGAAGATTTCAGCGCTACGGTCACGAGTCTTCGTCCAACATGTCTGCCTGCGGACCAATGAAGAAAGAAGACTCGAAGATTATTTTACTTAGTCATTTTAGAATTGTAATAGGGTTGTGGCTTTGTGCCTCTTGAGTTGTAAAAGACTAAGTTATTTGTGGATCAATCGTTGTATTAAAGACCTTTGTATTCTGGATATTTCATCTTGTAACTGTGTGTGCTGGCAGTCGATCCGGGACTAGCACAAATAAAGCACAGGTACACTACAGATGGTATCAGAGCAAAGTGTTGCCCTTAGGTTCGTGACCCTAGGATTGGACGAAAACACTTAGGAAAAATTTAGGAGATGATTTGTTGCTAACACTAGAAATAGTTTGACTTCTAACTCTTCTGCACTTTTTCTAAGTTTTTCTTCTACCTTAACTTACTAACTTGCCATGTTCCAACGTGAAGATGTCAACCTTCCGCATCACCAAGACCGGCAACTTCAAGAAAAACTACAGCTTCGGAGCGCATCTCATCGACATCACCACTACCTTGTCCCTGCCTACCCCGTTCATCAGAGGGAGCGAGATGACCAAGCTTCACAAGAAGGGCATCTGGGTCATCCACATCACGCAGCCAGGACGTGAGACAGAGCCGAAGACTGAAACTATCAAGCTCAAGACCTTCCACACCAACAAGAAGATAGGCGCCCAACTCCTCATGCAAGAGATGATAGCACGCCTCTGCGGACGTCACTTCTCCGAGCTCCAGAACCACTACTCCCACCTCTTCGGCCGACGTGACGAGAATGGCATGGCCATTGTGCTACCTGACGACAAGCAAGACCCCATGCGCATCCACCTTGCCGAGTTAGAGTATCTTGTCAGGGACATCGATGTTGAGAGGTACAACGAGATGTTTAAGAATGATGAGTTACGTGCCCAGCTTGCCGAGAAGGACAAGCAACACCTGGAGCAGGAGGAGAAGATCAAGGACATGAAGGAGAAGTTCGAGACTCAAGAGAAGCAGCGGAAGAGCCAAGAGAAGAGGATTCAAGCCAGGAACAAAGATGTTAGAGAGCTGAAGCAGAAGTTAGAGTGCAACGACTTCGAGCTTGAAGCGGACCACGACTTGATCAAGAAGCTGCGCGCCGACAAGAGGGAGCTTCAAGAGAAGGTCGACAACCTAACCGAAGAGCTGCAGGACTACAAGAGGCTACTCAAGGAGAATGGTCTTGATGTTGAAGAAGTGGAAGTCGTCATGGAAGAGTAGAATAGACCACCACCACTTTATCTTTGAGTTTGCGTTATGCCCGTGACCGCTTGTGGTATGGCATTAGTTATTGTATCCCTTTAAAGACTTAAATGTTTGTGTACCTTAAAAACTACTTGCGAGATGTTATTGCTTGTTTGGTTGAGGTTCTTCTATGCTTGTGTATGTTGTGTTTGTGTTCTTTTGAGGATTGTTTATGCATGTGGGTAGGAAACTTTATTCCTTAGACTATATCTAAGTCTAATCTCACCTATTTTCCAAACCCAACAGATGCCTCCTCGTCGCGCTCCTGAGGAACAGATGTAGCAAATGATGGAAGCCTAGGCTCAGCTCATGCAGGTCATGACTCAGTTTCTGGCCAACGCCAACAACAACAACAATAACAACAACAACAACCCTCCACCACCACCCCCTCCTCAGGTGGACATGCTTGCAAGGTTTCTGAGGCTTCGACCCGCCAAGTTCTCTCGTGCTGTAGAACCACTGGAGGCCATGGACTGGCTCCGTTCTGTCAATAAAGACTTGGTGACAACTGGCTGCACTGACGCTGAAAAAGTCAGGTTTGCAGCTCATCTTCTGGAAGGACCAGCAGCAAGCTGGTGGGATACTTATCAGATCACCCATCCCATTGAGGGTGTGACATGGGACTCGTTCCAGGAAGGGTTCCAGGCTGCACACATCTCCTCTGGTGTGATGGGACTGAAGAAGAAGGAATTCCGTGATCTCAGGCAAAAATTCCGTAGTGTCTCTGAGTATATCGATGAATTCACTAATCTGTCACGCTATGCACCGGATGATATTGACACCGATGCAAAGAGAAAGGAGAAGTTCCTAGAGGGCCTGAATGATGAACTGTCTATCCCTCTATCTGTTGCCTACACTCCAACTTTTCAGTCTCTGCTTGATCAAGCCATAACTCTGGAGAGCAAGATAAAGCAGTCTGAAAATAGAAAGAGGAAGCATCATGTCAGCAAGTACCCAGAGCCTGCACACAAACGAAGCCATCACAGTGACCATGGAAGCTCTGGATCCCACAAGAATGGAGGAAACCACCACAACCATAATGGTGGGAATGGGCAACAACGCCACAAGGGAAATGGCCACCACCATAATGGCCACAGGAACCACAACAATCATAACTCCACCAGGACTAATGGCCATAGCCATGGCAATAACAATGGCAGGAATAATAATGTCCCCGAGAAGAGGGATATTAGTCAGGTGGAATGCTACAAGTGCCACAAGACTGGGCATTATGCTAATGATTGCCCCCAGAGGAAGGATGAAGGGAACAAGCCCAATCCATTTCAGAAGGGACATGTCAACCATGTCAATGTGGAGGAAATTTATGATGAACCTGACGCTGTCTATGGTACGTATTTACTCAGTGATAATCTAGCACTTGTTCTATTTGATACTGGTGCATCTCATTCATTCATATCAAGAGCATTTGTGGATAAACATAACTTACCAACCAGAACCATAGACAGACCAATTAACATAAGCTCTCCAGGAGGGGAACTAGTAGCAGCTTTTGGGTGCCGAGACCTAACCTTAGGAATCGGAAAACATCATTTTCCCGCTCATCTCATTGTTCTGGAGTCCCATGGTCTGGATGTCATCCTAGGCATGGATTGGATGACAGCCTTTGAAGGAGTCATAGATCGTCACTCTCACAACCCCTAAAAAGAAACGTATCCGTTTCAAATCAACCTTTGAGCTTAAGGGATCTAAGGTTAATTCTCTTAAGGGGGTTAGCCTGGTTGAAGTGCCAGTCGTAAAAGAATACCCCGATGTGTTTCCAGAAGAGTTGCCAGGGATACCACCAGACAGGGATGTCGAATTTATCATCGACCTGCTGCCTGGAACAGGGCCTATAGCAAAGAGACCATACAAGATGGACATAGATGAATTAAAGGAGTTGAAGAAGCAGCTCAAGGAACAGTTGGACAAAGGTTTCATCCAGCAGAGTTCATCATCATGGGGAGCCCCTGTTTTGTTTGTGGAGAAGAAAGACTCTAGCAAGAGATTGGTTGTGGACTACCGTTCGCTGAACGAAGTGACAATCAAGAACAAGTACTCGTTGCCCAACATCAACGACCTGTTTGATCAGTTGAAAGGAGCAAAGGTGTTCTCCAAAATTGATCTTTGATCAGGGTATTTCCAGCTAAAAATCCAAGAACAAGACATACCCAAAACAGCTTTTACCACTAGATATGGTCTATATGAGTATACCGTTATGTCTTTTGGGTTAACAAATGCCCCGGCGTACTTCATGACCATGATGAACAAGGTGTTCATGGAATACTTGGATAAATTTGTTGTAGTGTTCATTGATGACATTCTGATTTATTCCAAGGATGATAAAGAACATGAGCAGCACTTACGCTTAATCATGGAAAAGCTCAGGGAGCATAAGTTATATGCGAAATTCAGCAAGTGTGAATTCTGGTTGAACAAGGTAGGATTTCTTGGCCACATTGTTTCCGCGGAAGGAGTCGCGGTAGATCCAAGCAAGGTAGCATCTGTTACCGAATGAGAGTCACCCAAAAATGCGGGAGACATCCGAAGTTTCTTAGGCCTTGCTGGGTACTATCGGAGATTCATTGAAAATTTCTCCAAGATAGCAAAGCCGATGACTGAACTATTGAAGAAGGACAAGAAGTTCGAATGGACCGACTCATGTGAAGCTAGTTTTCAAGAATTGAAGAAACGGCTAGTAAGTGCGTCTGTTCTGAGTCTGCCAGATATACAGAAGGACTTCCAAGTCTACTGCGACGCTTCTCGTCGAGGACTTGGTAGCGTGCTAATGCAAAATGGAAAAGTTGTGAGTTATGCCTCGCGCCAACTTAAGCATCATGAAAGAAATTATCCAACCCATGACTTAGAGCTAGCATCTGTTGTTCATGCTCTAAAGGTGTGGAGACATTATTTGATGGGGAAACATTGTGATGTGTTCACCGATCACAAGAGCCTTAAGTATATATTCACCCAGAAGGAACTGAACATGAGACAAAGGAGATGGTTGGAGCTCATCAAAGATTATGATATGAGTTTACAATACCATCCAGGAAAGGCTAATGTTGTAGCTGACGCCTTGAGCCATAAGAGCTACGTAAATGGACTCACAGCAGGAGAGTTGCCCGAAGATTTGTGTAGACAGTTCAAGGAGCTCAGATTAGAAATTGTGCCAGAAGGATTTCTAGCATCATTTGAAGTTCAACCTACATTGATGGACAAGATCAAAGAAGCTCAGAAACTAGATAAAGAGATAGAAGAAATAAAGAGTAATATGAGTAAAGGGAAAGCCAAGGGCTTTCACAAAGATGACCAAGGTATCGTATGGTTTGAGAAACGTGTTTGTATACCGCAAGACCCTGAACTCAGAAAATTAATTCTGCAAGAAGCACATGATTCACCCTATTCGATTCATCCTGGAAACACTAAGATGTATATGGATTTGAAGGGTAGATTCTGGTGGAGCAATATGAAAAGGGATATCGCCGAATATATTGCCCTATGTGATGTATGCAACAGAGTTAAGGTAGAGCATCAGAAACCTGCAGGATTATTGCAGCCATTGCCCATACCAGAGTGGAAGTGGGATAATGTTGGCATGGACTTTATCACAGGTCTACCAAGGACTAAGTCTGGTTACGACTCCATCTGGGTTGTAGTAGACCGTTTAACCAAAGTGGCTCACTTTATCCCCGTGAAGACCACATATACCAGTGCCAAATTAGCCAAGATATACATGAGCCGAATAGTGTGCTTACATGGAGTGCCTAAGAGCATAGTGTCAGATAGGGGTACTCAATTCACCTCTCACTTTTGGCGCCAAATTCATGAATCCTTGGGCACTAGACTAGATTTCAGCACAGCGTTTCACCCTCAGATTGATGGACAAACAGAAAGGGTGAATCAAATTCTAGAAGACATGTTGAGAGCTTGTGCCTTAGACTATTGGTCTAGTTGGGACGATAACTTGCCATATGCAGAGTTCTCATATAACAATAGCCATCAAGCTAGCATTGAGATGGCACCATTTGAAGCTCTATATGGAAGGAAGTGCACTACTCCATTGCTTTGGAGTGGTGTTGGTGAACGAAGTCTTTTCGGGCCAGACATAATAAAGGATGCCAAAGAAAAGGTTCGTTTGATCAGAGATAGACTCAAGATAGCTCAGTCCAGACAGAAGAGCTATGCTGATTCAAAGCGTAGGGAGGTAACCTATGAGGTGGGTGATAGAGCATACCTTCGAGTATCTCCACTTCGTGGGGTGAAGAGATTTGGAGTCAAAGGAAAGTTAGCACCTCGCTTTGTAGGGCCATTCAAGGTTTTGGCTCGCAAAGGGGAAGCAGCATATGAGCTAGAACTACCAAAATCTCTGTCTGCAGTGCACAATGTGTTCCATGTGAGTTAGTTGAAGAAATGTCATCCAGAGATGGCAAATACCCCACTAAGAGACACAATACCATTGGAAGAGGTTCAATTGGAAAGTGATCTCATGTATGAAGAGAAACCTATCAAAATCTTGGAGACATCAGAAAGAGTTACTCGTACCAAGACGATCAATTTTTGCAAAGTTCAGTTGAGTCACCATACTGAAGAAGAAGCAACTTGGGAACGAGAAGATGAACTCCGAGAAGACTACCCACACCTATTTGCTAGCCAACCCGAATCTCGAGGGCGAGATTCATCTTAAGGGGGTTAGACTTGTAACATCCCAATTTTGGGGAAAGGAGAATTTATAAAATTTCACATGAAATCATGCATCATATCATGCATAACATTCATTTTCTGAGCAATTGCACTTTTCTTCGAGTTTTGTTTTGCTCCTAAATCAAAACTCCCTGTACGTTTCAAATACCAAAAGAAAAGTTTTGCAAATTCCAAAAAGTGACTTAAATTTAAATCTGCAAGTTCCAAACAAATTTCAAAGCAAAAACAGAAAAGAAAAGAAAAAGAAAAAGGGAAATAGTTGAAAAGGCCGCGGGGCAGCACTACGGCCCACGCCAGCTTTTGGCCCACGGCCCATCTCTCCTCCTTTCCGAATCGGTACCGGACCCTCCTCTCCAGCCACTGACACGGGGGTCCCACCTGTCATCCCGGCCAGAGAGACCGGGACGAACACGGCGAACCTCCCTGGATGATCTCCACCGTCCTCCGAATCCGGCGCGAAACCCTACCCCCTCTGCCATGCAACGCCCACCATATAAACCCCTTCCCCGTCCGCGCTCTTTCCCCCAAAAACCCTAACTCCAACGCCGCCAGGCTGATCAGTTTCAGAGTCGCCGCGCCGCCACTGCCAAGCGAGAGCGCCGCCGTTTCTCTGTAAGCTCCGGCCTCCCCTCGATCTCTACCTGCACCTTCCTCTTCTGCCTTGGCCCCGCGAACATTGCTGACACCTTTTCTTTTTCGTTTGAGCACCAGAACGTCGAAAGCGTCCACGTCTGGATCTCACCGTCCGCCAGGCCTAGCTCCGACGAGCGATTGCCGGAGTTCCAGAACACTGCGCCCCCGCAAACCTCGCCATCAGCTCCGCCTCGACCTCCTGACCATCCGGTATGAATCTCGTTTCCAAAAACCACCGCATCACGTTGCACTTCTCTGTGCTCTGCACGACCATGCCACGGCCTAACCTCCGGCCATCCCTTGCCACCGATGCAGGAAGCTCCCGAGCTCTTCGACCACCTCTTCGGACTCGCCGTGATCCCCTGAAGGTCATCGTGTACGCCATCGCCATCAAGGACCGCCGGAACCACCTCGCCGTTGCCCTCCAGAGCCGCCAGGACCTCGCCGTCGACGACTCCTCAGGTGAGCTTCCCCGGCCCTCCTCTGATCCGTCGGATCGAAGATCTAGGGCTCGAAACAGATCACTTACCGAATCGGTAAGTATCGATCTGAGCTGCATGTTTCCCTTTAGATCCGACGGCGCACGTTCGCGATCCGCGCGAAATGGTACCATCGAATAGGAAGACGCCGTGTGTCGCCACCGCGTTATTTCAATTTCGTTTTCGTTTTAAAATCACAGATTTGGTTAAAAACTTGCTAAACTCATATCTAAAGTTCTACACGTCAGTTTTTAGCAAACTTTGCGTCCATAGATTCAGAAAATTGCGTAGAATTTAACTACAGTATCAAAAGCATGTATAGTAATGTTTTAAATAGAGAATTACTGCAAGCTTTATTATTGTGTTTTGGCTATTAAAAATTGTTCAAAAATTCTTTTTACAGGAAATCCTTTTGGGATAAGTTCCTATGTTATATCCTAGTACTGTAGCATGGCCAAAGCTATTTTTGGATGTTTTTGTAATACTTTTATAACCTTAGCTTGTTTAATGCCCTTACTGTTTTGAGTATTAAAAATTCAACTCTAAAATTTTGCTCATGGCATCATGCATATAGTAACAACCAGAGAACATGCTAAGTGTCCTTGATGTGATTAAAACTCATTTGCATGCATGTTTCCTTTTCATGATTGTTTGTGATGAATATGTGCTTATATTGCTATGTTTCATGTGTAGATTGTGCTGAGTGCAACGAGTGTCTGTGTGACGAGTGCACCAACTCTTCCCCTCATCAAGGCAAGTGTCACCATGTTTTCCCCTTGTCCTACTGAAAGTTTTGCCAAGTAGCTTTTCTAGTAGAGGATGCATGATTAGGTGCTTTATGTTCTCTTATTTTCTAACTTGCTAGTTTGTGCTAAGTTTTGTCTAAGCTAGCTAGTTTTGCATCTCCTAGTAGAATTGCTGCTGCTATAGGACTTTGCTTTTGTTCTTGTTGTGGGAAGGGACTACACAATGATTTTGGCTAAGTGTTGAAAACCTTATTTTGCAAAAACTAAGAAAACAACTAAGTTAATGAACCACCTGGGTGGAAGTGGCTTGTTTGGTTTGTGTTGAGTGGTTCCCTGGGGTCATGTCATCGAACCTCTGAACCACCAGGTGTATCTCACTTGTGGAAGGCCACCCAGGAGCAACGGAGATTGGAGACGTTCAAGTCGTGAAGCTTCCAGTGCAACCACAAGACAATATGGGCTCTGTCTTGATCAATTAAGCTGCAAGAACTCAAGCCAGGCGGACAGAGGGTGGTTTTTGGGAGCGCATCCGTTTGGTCTGAGGGAATGCTTCTGAAAGGCCTCGTCTTAGTTTTCACTTGGCCGTTTGAGGCAAAATGAGTCTCACGGCAAAACGGGTTAACTAAGTCTCGTGGGAAAAGTGCACCACCTCTGCAGAGTGTTTAGAACTAAGTACTTAGCCGTGTCCCCGGTTACAGACAATTCTGAGTGACATGACTTTGAAGCTGTTCAAGAATCTCCTCACCCCAATTTCTCTAAGTTAAAACTTGATGGGTGAACTTGGGTAGAAAAGGGTCCTTCTGGACAAAAATTTTCTAAGGAAAATTTGAGTTTTACAAAGATAGGAAAAGGCTTGCTTTTGCTAAGTTAAAATCCACCTGGCCAAAGAGCATATACATGTAGGTGCCATTGAGTCCACCAAAGTGACAATTGCCAATGCATTCAATGTATTGACCCTCCGTGGCTGCAACGTATCATGTTGCAGGCAGGTACTACGAAGATTGAAGATTTCAGCGCTACGGTCACGAGTCTTCGTCCAACACGTCTGCCTGCGGATCAATGAAGAAAGAAGACACGAAGATTATTTTACTTAGTCGTTTTAGAATTGTAATAGGGTTGTGGCTTTGTGCCTCTTGAGTTGTAAAAGACTAAGTTATTTGTGGATCAATTGTTGTATTAAAGACCTTTGTATTCTGGATATTTCATCTTGTAACTGTGTGTGCTAGCAGTCGATCCGGGACTAGCGCAAATAAAGCACAGGTACGCTACACGCGTAGAAGTCCATGATAGCGTCGCGGTCATCACCGTCATCGCTACCACAGTCGTCATCATCGGTGCTCGCAGACTCCTCATCGTAGGCCTCCTGGTGGTCGTCGTCGCGGCCAATTACCGCCTCGTTCTCCTTGCGGAGCTCAGCGGTCTCTGATACGTCTCAAACGTATCTATAATTTTTGATGCTCCATTCTTGTTTTTACACCATTTGCCTATTGTTTCGTTACACTTAGTGGCACTTTTATGCATTTTCCGGAACTAACCTATTAACAAGTGCCACAGTGCCAGTTTCCTGTTTTCTGCTGTTTTTGTGTTTCAGAAGTGATACACAGGAAATATTCTCGGAATTGGACGAAACAAGTTCCTGAAGTCTTATTTTTCCCGGAAGCTTCCATACATCCGAAGGAGAGACGGAAAGGGGCCACCAGGGCCCCACACAAGGGGGTGGCGTGGCCAGGCCCCTGGCCGCGCCGGGCCCATGTGAGGGAGCCTGGCTCCACCTCTGACATCGCCCCTTCGCCTATAAAGACCCCCCGACGGAAAAAACCTAAGTACCCGATCAGATTTCTAGAACACATCGCGATCCGCCGCCGCCGTCGACCCGAAGATCGGGAGGGTCCAGAAGCTCTTCCCGGCACCCTGCCGGAGAGGGGAATCGCCACCAGAGGTCTTCTTCATCGCCATGCTTGCCTCCGAAGCGATGAGTGAGTTGTCTACCTTGGACTATGGGTCCATAGCAGTAGCTAGATGGTTGTCTTCTCCACCATGTGCTTCATGTTTAGATCTCATGAGCTGCCCTACATGATTGAGATCACCGTTATGTAATTCTATGATGTTGGTTTGTTGGGATCCGATGAATATTGGTGTTTATGATTAAGTTGTTGTACTAAATTATATCTTTTGTTATCTCTATGTTGTTTATGATCTTGCATGCTCTCCGTTGTTAGTAGCTATCTTGGCCGAGTAGTTGCTAGTGACTCCAAGAGGGGGTATTTATGCTCGATAGTGGGTTCATGTCTCTATTTCACCTGGGGGAGTGACAGAAACCTCTAAGGTGGTAGATGTTCTGTTGCTACTAGGGAGAAAACAACATTCATATGCTCAAGGGCATATGCTTTGTTTACATTACACACTTTGCTTAATGCAATTATCTGTTGTTCGCAACTTAATATTTTTGGGGTGTTCGGATTGATATCCCCGAGGGTGGATTATTAGTCATAGATGCAGTTGGATGGCGGTCTATGTATTTTGTTGTAATGCCCAGAGTAAATCTCATAGTGATCTTCTTGACATATCACGTTATCTTTATTCTATCAATTGCCCAACTGTAATTTGTTTACCCAGCATGTTATTTTATCTATGGAGAGACACCACTAGTGAACTGTGGACCCCGGTCCTATTTTAATCATATTGCAATCAACTGTTTACTTTTCCCGTACTGTTTACTTTACTCGCATATTATATTGTTTTCCACTCAATACGCTCATAATCTTTGTTTCAAGCAAACCGGTGAGATTGACAACCTCATCGCAAGTTGGGAACAAAGTACTTGGTTGTGTGTGTGCAGGTTCCATATCACCTTCAGTCGTCGCCATCTCTCCTCTCCTGATCGATAAACCTTGGTATCTTAACTGAGGGAAAACTAGCCGCTACACTCATCATACCTTCCTCTTGGGGTTCCCAACGGGCTGGTCATTTACCACGCACAAGGACTATCTGCTTCCACGTCAACTTGGCACTAGCAGCTAATTTTCTGGCGCCGTTGCCGGGGAGGAAGAGAAGACTTCTGCGAGGGGAGTTTTTCGCACACACATTCTTTACTTTGTTATTGTTTTGCTTTACTTTATTTATTTTACCTGCATTGCTTTTTATCAAAAACCCAAAAAAATTAGAATCCTTGGTAGTTGTTATTTCTTTACTTTAGTTTATCATGTTGTTCCCTGAGTTCGTTCTGGAGGACCTCTCTGTAGGTAGTGGTTCGATTATTGGCAAAAGTAACATTGAGGAGTTCTTTAATCACATTAGTATGCATGAGGAAGTTGAGGAAAAGTCTTGGGTTGAGCTTGCTCATAGTATTGAAGTTGCTTCTGTTTATTTAATTGACATGTTGGAAACTAGGTTTGCTAGTCTTAATCCTTTTATGCAATATATGTTCCTTAAGCTTCATGAAATTGAGGACCCCGAAAAGAAAGCTTTTATCCTGGAAACTTTGCGCCTAGAATTTAAGGATGTCGTTATTGAAGCTAGGAAGGTTCTTAAACGTTTTAATAAACTCGGTTCACCTATAACGGTTATTAATACGCATGATGAAGGGGCCGAGATACCTATACCTTGCAAGCTTTTGGGATTGAGTGAAGCTTTCGAAAATAATTTTGACTGGATTTGTCCTGAAAATATTTTTGATGAGAATAGTATACCAAAGCATGATCACAAAGGGTCTTCAAAAACTTATGTGGATGAAATACAATGCCTTATTGACAATACCTCTGCTGTTGATCTTAATGCTTCATCACTTGATATTACTTGATTCGCAATTTTCTGCGCCTAGCTCAAAGGCGTTAAAGAAAAGCACTCTTGGGAGATAACCCAATGTTTTCTTTTCAGTACTTTTTCTTTTATTTGAGTCTTGGAAGTCATTACTACTGTAATGACCGCTCCTTATCTTGTTTATTTCGTTTTTGTGCCAAGAGAAGCCTCTAATTTGAGCGAGGTAAAGATTTGGGGATGTTGCTGTCCTGAAACTGTTTTTGGTGCTGCACCGTAAAAATTCGTATAAATTCTCTGTTTATCTTTTGGATTTGCGATTTCTTGTGCATATGCCCCAGGTTATATCCAAACTTTTGTTCGTTGAACACTTTTTGATTTGAGCAACAGAAAACCTTTCAAAAATTCGTCCTTTGTCAGCTGTTCAGTTTTGACAGATTTCTGCCAATATTTGTTTTTGCCACTTTATCGCTTTCTTTTGAGTTCTTTTTTATCATGGAACTCTTGTGGAAGTTTCTACAGTAGTATATACTTTATATGTGGTGGTTTTGAGTTGAAACCTGAAGCTAAAAGAGGTTGAATATATTTTATGCTTACACTAATGTTGCTAATAGAATTGTGTTTAGTTTTGTATGAAGGAAGTTTTCAAGTGTAGGGATTGGAGAATGATGAGATGAGTTGAAGAATGGACAAAAGCTCAAGCTTGGGGATGCCCCCGAGGCACCCCTTCTTCATCGGCAAAAATCAGGTCACCTTTCAAAACACTATATTTTTATTGCTTCATGCACTATGTGTTTTTCTTGGAGCGTCAGTTGTTTTAGTTTTCTTAGTTGGTTTAGTTTGTTTGTTTGCTGCAATAAATGGTTGGACCCCAACAAATTTCCTTTGGAGGAGATGTACTTGTTTTCATTTGCAAGGAACGCTCTAGTTTTCACTCTTATTAAAAATCGAGCGTTCTACTTTTTCCGCTACTGCTTTTGGTTTTCGCTTTCGCCTTGATTTGCGTTCAGATCTTGTCATATCTTTTCATCAAGGTGTATTTTTGCCTCTGATCTTTATTGGTTTTCATCAAAAGAGGTGTTTATAAAAATTTTAAATGGTGTTGGAAAAGAGAAAAAGCTTTGTGCAAAATAGTGGTACAAGAAGGAGCTTGTGTAGACTGCGGCTTAGGCTTTTTCATGTCATGCCTGATGTCTTTTTGATAGTATGCTTAGTGGTTTTGCCATAGCATGACTTGTCTCAAATAACTGAGATTGCTTAATGAGCCTTTGAAAAAAATCATGCGTTGTTTTTATTGTATGGAAGCATTATTTTGGTTTTCTCCTTGATGCTTTATTTGGGTTGACTTGGCGCATGCTCACACATGTTAGACTCTTACAAAGTCACCAATAGCCTTCATGATCATTTAGTTTTTGACTTTTGATGCCATCTTATGCTTCTTTTAATGTTGCTTTGTCGCTTTGCATGATTATGGCCATTACTGCTCTCTTAGTTGGTCGCTCCCAGTCTTTTGCTAGCCCTCGCCTTGTACTGAGTATGAGCTCTACTCGTGCATCCAACTCCTAAAAGCCAAAGTTTTCCAAAGTGTCCACCATACATACCTACTAGCAATTTGCTATTCCAAGTAAATTTGACTTGCTTTTATATTCTCTTCAAATTAAACTCTTACCAGTGTTATGCGAAATTCGGTCAGTAAAGCTCTCACGAACCGGAAGGCACACTTTACTTTTTCCTGTTCTTAAAAATTTGACATTGTGGTCTCTTATGTTGAGTTGTTATGCTTGCAAGTTGTAAGTTGGATTCTAGCCCAGCCATGCTGTCATGGGGCAAGCTTTCAACATTGCACTTCTTATTTGAGTTGATATCGTGATCTTTTGTTTATGGATGCCCGCAGTGTGAAATGAATTGGGAAACTTGTGAGGATCATGGAGTTTTTATATGTGTTAGGGAAACGCCGGGGCGCCAATCTAAGCCATGCATAATTCATGGTGGAAATTTGCAGCATACCCATGGTGAACATTCGATGACGCATCTCACAATAAAAAGCTAAACAATATAGCAAATAAAAGTGATGTCGAGGTGTTCATTGTCTGCTTGTCCTGTCATTTTGATGTGGGCTTGTTCCATGTCATCGGTCACGGAGGTACCCCATTGGCGGTTCTCAATGATATGCATATATTTACAATGACAAGAGCCTTGCTTGGGACTCTAAGTAAAGTAGCATGAGGTTTGGGTACTCGTATTCACGGGGCACGAGGTCTTCAACTTATGATTTGTCAAGCATATGCATCATAATTGTTCTCGCATTAACTTTAACCATTCAAGATGCTTATGATGGGGGCAATGAGAGCTCAAAGCCGATAAGTACCATAATTTTTGAAGGTTATAAAACTTGCAATCACTGCTTCCCTCTGCGAAGGGCCTTTCTTTTACTTTTATGTTGAGTCACCACCTTCTTTCTTTATGCACCATTAAGAGAGCATAGTTGTCATTCTTAGTGTGATATGCATTGTCCCAAAGTTCATTGATTGATTCATGATGATTGGTTTCACTTGTTCTTAAATTATTTGTATCTAGTCGCCCTCTTAAACTTGAAGGTGTCCTATGCATTTATGTTTTGCTCTCTTTGAAGGACAAGCTGAAAATCAATTGTATGTTTTTCCTTATGACTTGAACACACGTTTGACTTTCATTGTTTCATTATCATGATCTTTTGTTTGTGTTCATTTACATGTTTACAACATGGTTGCTAAGTTCTTATTGTCATGATTATATCTTTCATGCCCATGTTTTAAGTTCTATTGATCCCAGCTCACCAATGCTTACATATATGATCAAGATTGTGTAGGTGCATGTCACCTCAAAAATTATTCTTTTGTTATCACTTACCTACTCGAGGACGAGCAGGAGTTAAGCTTGGGGATGCTTGATATGTCTCAAACGTATCTATAATTTTTGATGCTCCATGCTTGTTTTTACACCATTTGCCTATTGTTTCGTTACACTTAGTGGCACTTTTATGCATTTTCCGGAACTAACCTATTAACAAGTGCCACAGTGCCAGTTTCCTGTTTTCTGCTGTTTTTATGTTTCAGAAGTGATACACAGGAAATATTCTCGGAATTGGACGAAACAAGTTCCTGAAGTCTTATTTTTCCCGGAAGCTTCCAGACATCCGAAGGAGAGACGGAGAGGGGCCACCAGGGCCCCACACAAGGGGGTGGCGCGGCCAGGCCCCTGGCCGCGCCGGGCCCATGTGAGGGAGCCTGGCTCCACCTCTGACATCGCCCCTTCGCCTATAAAGACCCCCCGATGGAAAAAACCTAAGTACCCGATCAGATTTCCAGAACACATCGCGATCCGCCGCCGCCGTCGACCCGAAGATCGGGAGGGTCCAGAAGCTCTTCCCGGCACCCTGCCGAAGAGGGGAATCGCCACCGAAGGTCTTCTTCATCGCCATGCTTGCCTCCGGAGCGATGAGTGCGTAGTCTACCTTGGACTATGGGTCCACAGCAGTAGCTAGATGGTTGTCTTCTCCACCATGTGCTTCATGTTTAGATCTCATGAGCTGCCCTACATGATTGAGATCACCGTTATGTAATTCTACATGTTTGGTTTGTTGGGATCCGATGAATATTGGTGTTATGCTTGAGTTGAAGTACTGAAATTTATCTTTTGTTATCTCTATGTTGTTTATGATCTTGCATGCTCTCCGTTGTTAGTAGCTATCTTGGCCGAGTAGTTGCTAGTGACTCCAAGAGGGGATATTTATGCTCGATAGTGGGTTCATGCCTCTATTTAATTTGGGGGAGTGACAGAAACCTCTAAGGTTGTAGATGTGCTATTGCTACTAGGAAGAAAACAACATTCATATGCTCGAGGGTATATGCTTTGTTTTCATTACATACTTTGCTTAATGCAATTATCTGTTGTTCGCAACTTAATACTCATGGGGTGTTCGGATGATATCCCCGTGAGTGGATTATTAGTCATAGATGCAGTTGGATGGCGGTCTATGTATTTTGTTGTAATGCCCAGAGTAAATCTCATAGTGATCCTCTCATCATATGCATGTTGTCTTTATTCTATCAATTGCCCAACTGTAATTTGTTTACCTAGCTTGTATTATTTTATCTTATGGAGAGACACCGCTAGTGAACTGTGGACCCCGGTCCTATTTCCTTTATATTGCAATCACCTGTTTACTTTACTCGCACTGTTTACTATACTCACATACTATTATCACTTTCCACTCGATATGCTCATACCCTTTGTTTCAAGCAAACTGGTGAGATTGACAACCTCATCGTAAGTTAGGAACAAAGTATTTGGTTGTGTTGTGTGCAGGTTCTGCATTGCAGCTAGCAAAGCAAAGCTTGGACGAGGTGCCTTATAAATTGTCCTGAGCTGTCGCAAGCTAGCAAGCATCACCTTCAGTCGTTTGTCTGCTCCTCTCCTGATCAACATACCTTGGTTTCTTAACTGAGAGAAAAACCTTGCTGCTATATTCATCATACCTTCCTCTTGGGGTTCCCAACTGGACGGTGAAAAGATAACACAACCGTCCCGCATCAAGCTCTTTTTCTGGCGCCGCTGCCGGGGAGGAAGTAGAAGACTTCTGCGAGGGGAGTTTTCACACGCACATCCTTTACTTTGTTTTAAGTTTTGCTTTAGTTGCATCGTTTTATCAAAAACCCAAAAAAATTAGAATCCTTGGTAGTTGTTATTTCTTTACTTTAGTTCATTATGTTGTTCCCTAAGTACGTTCTGGAGGACCTCTCAGTAGGTAGTGGCTCAATTATTGGAAAAAGTAACATTGAGGAGTTCTTTAGCCATATTAGTATGCATAAAGAAGTTGAGGAAAAGTCTTTGGTTGAGCTTGATCCTAGTATTGAAGTTGTTTCTGCTTATTTCATTCACATGTTGGAAGCTAGGTTTGCTAGCCTTAATCCTTTTATGCAACACATGTTCCTTAAGCTTCATGAAATTGAGGATCCTGAAAAGAAAGCCTTTATCTTGGAAGCTTTGCGCTTAGAATTTAAAGATGTTGCCATTGAAGCTAGGAAAGTTCTTAAGCGTTTTAATAAACTCGGTTCACCTATAAAGGTTATTAGTACAAACAATGAAGGGACCGAAATACCTATACCTAGCAAGCTTTTGGGATTGTATGAAGCTTTTGAAAATAATTTTGACTGGATCTGTCCCAAAAATCTTTTTAGTGATTCGAGTGAACCAAAGCAGGATCACAAAGGGTCTTCAAAAACTTATGTGGATGAAATACAATGCCTTATTGAGAAGACCTCTTCAATGGATCTTAATGCTTCCTCTGATGTTACTTGATTCGCATTTTCTACACCTAGCTCAAAGGCGTTAAAGAAAAGCACTCTTGGGAGATAACCCAATGTTTTACTTTTAGTTCTTTTTCTTTTATTTGAGTCTTGGAAGTTATTACTACTGTAATGACCTCTCCTTATCCTTTTTATTTCATTTTTGTGCCAAGAGAAGCCTCTAATTTGAGTGAGGTAAGATTTGGGGATGTTGCTGTCCTAAAACAGTTTTCGGTGCTGCACCATAAAAATTCGTGAAAATTCTCTGTACATCTTTTAAACCTGAGATTTCTTGTGCATATGCCCCAGGTTATATCCAAACTTTCATTAGTTGAACACTTTTTTATTTGAGCAAAATAAAACCCCTAAAAAATTCGACCTTTATCAGCTGTTCTGTTTTGACAGATTTCTGCCAATATTTGTGTTTGCCGCTTTATCGCTTTCTTTTTGAGTTCTTTTGATCACAGAACTTTTGGGGAAGTTGCTACAGTAGTATATGCTTTATATGTGGTGGTTTTGGGTTGAAACCTGAAGCAAAAATGGTTGATTAAATGTTATGCTTACACTAATGTTGCTAATAGATTTGTGTTTAGTTTTGTATGAAGGAAGTTTTCAAGTGTAGGGATCGGAGAGTGATGAGATGAGTTGAAGAATGGACAAAAGCTCAAGCTTGGGGATGCCCGTTCATCACCCCAAGAAATATCCAAGAATTACAAGTGTCAAAGCTTGGGGATGCCCCCGAGGCACCCCTTCTTCATCGGCAAAAATTAGGTCACCTTTCAAGACACTATATTTTTATTTCTTCATGCATTATGCATTTTTCTTGGAGCGTCAGTTGTTTTTAGTTTTCAGTTTAGTTTTGTTTTGTTTGCTGAAATAAATGGTTGGACCCCAACAAATTTCTTTTGGAGAAGTTGCCTTGCTTTTCATTTGCCAAGAACACTCCGTTTTTCACTCTATTGGTTGGACCCCAACAAATTTCTTCTTTTTCTAGAACTGCATTTAGCTTTCGATTTTTTCCTTGATATGTGTTCAGATCTTGTTATATCTTTTCATCAAGGTGTATTTTTGCCTCTGATCTTTATTGGTTTTCATCAAAAGAGGTGTTTATAAAAAGTTTGAATGGTGTTGGAAAAGAGAAAAAACTTTATGCAAAAAAGTGGTACAAGAAGGAGCTTGTGTAGACTGCGGCTTAGGCTTTTGCATGTCATGCTTGATGTCTTTTTGATAGCATGCTTAGTGGTTTTGCTGTATCATGACTTGTCTCAAATAACTGAGATTGCTTAATGAGCCTTTGAAAAAAATCATGCGTTGTTTTTATCGTTTGGAAGCATTATTTTGGTTTTCTCCTTGATGCTTTATTTGGGTTGACTTGGCGCGTGCTCACACATGTTAGAATCTTACAAAGTCGCCAATAGCCTCTATGATCATTTAGTTTTTGACTTTTGATGCCATCTTATGCTTCTTTTAATGTCGCTTTGCATGATTATGGCCGTTATTGCTCTCTTAGTTGGTCGCTCCCAGTCTTTTGCTAGCCCTCGCTTTGTTCTGAGTATGAACTCTACTCGTGCATCCAACTCCTAAAAACCAAGTTTGCCAAAGTGTCCACCATACATACCTATTAGTAATTTGCTATTCCAAGTAAGTTTGACTTGTTTTATCTACTCTTCAAATTAAACTCTTACCAGTGTTATGCGAAAATTGGTCAGTAAAGCTCTCACGAACCGGAAGGCACACTTTACTTTTTCTCGTTCTTAAAAATTTGACATTGTGGTCTCTTATGTTGAGTTGTTATGCTTGCAAGTTGTAAGTTGAGAATTAGCCTAGCCATGCCGTCATGGGGCCTTTCAACATTGCACTTCTTATTTGAGTTGATATTGTGATCTTTTGTTTATGGATACTCGCGGTGTGAAATGAATTGGGAATCTTACGGGATCATGGAGTTTGTATATGTGTTAGAGAAATGCTTGGGCCACCAATCTAAGCCATGCATAATTCATGGTCGAAATTTGCAGCATGCCCATAGTGGACATTCAATGACGCATCTCAAAATAAAAAGCTATACAAATGGTAAATAAAAGAGATGCCGAGGTGTTCATTGTCAGCTTGTCCTGTCATTTTAATGTGGGCTTGTTCCATGTCATCGGGCATGGAGGTACCCCGTTGGCGGTTCTTGATGATACGTGTATACTTACAATGACAAGAGCTTGCTTGGGACTCTAAGTAAAGTAGCATGAGGTTTGGGTACTCGTATTCACGGGACACGAGGTTTTCAACTTATGATTTGTCAAGCATATGCAGCATAAGTGTTCTCGCATTAACTTTAACCATTCAAGATGCTTATGATGGGGGCAATGAGAGCTCAAAGCTGGTAAGTACCATAATTTTTGAAGGTTATAAAACTTGCAATCACTACTTCCCTCCGCGAAGGGCCTTTCTTTTACTTTTATGTTGAGTCACCACCTTCTATCTTTATGCACCATTAAAAGAGCATAGTTGTCATTCTTAGTATAATGTGCATTGTCCCAAAGATTTCATTGATTGATTCATATTGATGGTTTCACTTGTTCTTAAATTATTTGTATCTAGTCGCCCTCTTAAACTTGAAGGTGTCCTATACATTTATGTTTTGCTCTCTATGAAGGACAAGCTGAAAACCATTTGTATGTTTTTCCTTATGATTTGAACACACGTTTGACTTTCATTGTTTCATTTTCATGATCTTTTGTTTGTGTTCATTTTCATGTTTATAACACGGTTGCTAAGTTTCTTTTATCAAGATTATATCTTTCATGCCCATGTTTTAAGTTCTTTTGATCCCAGCTCACAATGCTTACATATATGATCACGATTGTGTAAGTGCATGTCACCTCAAAAATTATTTCTTTTGTTATCACTTACCTACTCAAGGACGAGCAGGAGTTAAGCTTGGGGATGCTGATACGTCTCAAACGTATCCATAATTTTTGATGATCCATGCTTGCTTTTACACCATTTGCCTAATGTTTCGTTACACTTCATGGCACTTTTATGTATTTTCCGGAACTAACCTACTAACAAGTTGCCACAGTGCCAGTTCCCTGTTTTCTGCTGTTTTTGTGTTTCAGAAAAGTTACACAGGAAATATTCTCGGAATTGAATGAAACAAAAGCCAGTCGCCCAGAATTTTACCGAAGCTTCCAAAGAACCGAAAAGGAGTTGGAGTGGGGCCACGAGGGGCCCACACACCAGGGCGGCACGGCCTGGCCCCTGGCCGCACCCCCTATGTGTGAGACTGATGACCCACAAGTATAGGGGATCACAACAGTCTTTGAGGGAAGTATTACCCAAATTTATTGATTCGACACAAGGGGAGCCAAAGAATATATGTAAGCCTTAACAGATGAGTTGTCAATTCAGCTGCACCTGGAAACAGTCTCGCTTGCAGTGGTTTATCAGTAGCAACAGTTTTATAGTGGTGACAGTAGTGAAACAGTAACAGCAGTAGTAAAATAGCAGCAGTAATAGTAACGGTTGTAAACAGTGGGAACAAATACTGTAGGCATAGGGATGGATCACGAGCGTTGCATGGATAAGATAATTCATGAAATCAATGAGACATGGGCATTGCAAATAAATAATGATAAAGCATCCTAGTACAAACAATCATAGGCATGTGTTCCGTATATAGTCGTACGTGCTCACAAGGAGAAACTTGCACGACATCTTTTGTCCTACCAGCCTGTTGCAGCAGGGCCTCAAGGGAAACTACTGGTAATTAAGGTACTCCTTTTAATAGAGTACCGGAGCAAAGCATTAGCACTCGGTGAACACATGTGATCCTCATATCATAGCCATCCCCTCCGGTTATCCCAATTTCTGTCACTTTGGGGCCTTGGGTTCCGGACAACAATATGTGTATACAACTTGTAGGTAAGACCATAAACAATAAGTATCATCATAGAAATAATAACAAGTTCAAATCTGAAATCATGGCACTCGGGCCCAAAGTGACAAGCATTAAGCACAACAAGTTGCAACAATGTCATAGGCACTAAATAAAGATACTAGGCACTATGCCCTATCAATCTCATATCAAATTACATGAACAATCTCATCCAATCCCTACCATCCCCTCACCTACAGTGGGGGAATTACTCACACATGGATGGGGGAGTCATGGATGGTCGATGGTGGAGCGTCGGTGGTGATGGTGATGAAGATCTCCTCCGAATCCCCGTCCCGGCAGGGTGCCAGAATGGAGTTTTTGGTTCCGAATCGTGGTTTTTGATGGCGGCGGCGTAGCGGAAGTCTATCTAGGAAAAACGCCGTCTCCCCGATATTATGTCGTCAGGGGGTATATGTACGCGAGAGGGGAGGTCGAGAGGGGTGCTGGGGCCCCCTCACGCAAGGGTGGCGCGGCCAGGGCTGGGCCGCGCCACCTGTGCGTGACGGCCCCTCGAGCCTCCTCTCCCTCCTGTCTTCTGGCTCCGTGGGTCTTCTGGTGAAATATGATTTTTCATGATTTTTCCCGAATTTTTACTGGAAGTTGGATTTCTGCACAAAAACGAGACACCGGAGCAATTCTGCTGAAAACAGCGTTAGTTCGTGTTAGTTGTATTCAAAACACACAAATTAGAGGAGAAACAATAGAAAAAGTGTTCAGGAAAGTAGATACGTTTTGGACGTATCAACTCCCCCCAAGCTTAGCTATTTGCTTGTCCTCAAGCAATTCAGTTAACAACTGAGAGCGATAAAAGAAACTTTCACGAACACATTTGCTCATATGATGTATATATACTAACTATGTGATCAAGTACTCAGGCAATTCATAATAAGAAATATGCAACTAATGTCACCTCATAGTCAAGCAAGCTATGAAAGAGTGCCAATGCACTAATAACAAGTAACATGTACATAAGAAGCTACAAGATTGTAATATGCATAAATGATATGAAAGAGTGGTATCCCGCTTGCCTTTATTTGTAGAGCAAAACATAAATGCTGAGGCACCTCTGAAGTCCAAGGGAAGACTAGAAGTTAAAGATATCAAAGATACAAGCATCAAAGTTATACCACAATTAACCGTGTTCTGGGACAAGCGCATTACACTAAGAATAACAGCTATGCTCTCAAGAAGTGCTTAAGATTAGAAGATGATGACTCAACATAAAAGTAAACGAATGGCCCTTCACAGAGGGAAACAGGGATTTAACATGTGCTAGAGCTTTTCATTTGTAAAACAGAGATAAAAATTTATTTTGAGAGGTGGTTGTTCTATGTCAACGACTAGCAATGGGGACTTGCTATCTTCCATAATAAACAAGTGAGAGCGGTTCTGAGTTCTTTGAAATTTGGCACATTGGTGCTCTTTTATAAAGCTTTGGCACTCCTCCCCACGTTTTTCCTTTCTCAAACCATGGCTAACCGATTCCATCGGGTGCCCACCAACTTTCACATTTCTTTGGAGGAGTGCCTTTTTTCTTTCTTTAGAATTAAGATTATAATGGTCTGACCAGCTCCCTTGCAAAATTAATGATGAGAAGATGAAGCTGCCTAGTCGAGGGGTACTCAATTTAATATGGAAGATAGCAATTCCGACCACTACGTCCCCATGAGCTAAAAACAGTGGCACAAAATGAGAAGTAGTTGAAAGTTTTGAAAGGTAGCACATGAAAATTTACTTGGAATGGCTTACAAATACCATGCATAGGAATTTATAGTGGACTCTTTGGAAGACTTGGTTTTTGGTAATTGGATGTATGAGTAGAGCTCATACTCAGTACAAGTGAAGGCTAGCAAAAGACTGGGAAGCGACAATCGAGCGAGCAATAACTGTCATAATCATGCTTGCGACAAAACAAAATTAATATAGGCATAAAAATGATACAAGAACTCTGAGGCAAAGTAAATCATCAAGGCTTAATTGACTTTTTGTTCAGTCATGTGCATGCTTGAGCATGTGCCAAGTCAATTCAAATGAAGCTTTCAGAGGAGGATACCACAATAACATACCATATTATGAATAAAACAATGCATGCAAGCGTCTACATGACATGCTACAAGCTAATAGTAAATTGAAACTAATCATATGAAAGCAAGAACTATAAAGCATCCATTAGATAACATATACCTTACATGAACCGACTAAGCATGTCCACATAAATGAGTATATGTAGAAAAATGAAAACAAATAGAGTTCATACCAGCCTCTCACCACATCTCAGATTGTCATATGTCGTCATTATTGCTCTTCACTTGTGTGGCTTGAATAATATAAAGTGAATACCAAGCTCCAATGGAGTAACGGGAGACTGAACTCTGCAACAAACTTTACAAAACCGAAGAAGAACAACAAATATTTTTGTGTATTTGATTTTTGAAACAAGAACGAAAGGAAATAGCAAACAAAGCAAAATATTTTTGGGTTTTTCAAGTAGCAAACCGAAAATAGCAAGTAAAGCAAACCAAAGGTAGCAAACCAAAGAACCAAATAGAGAGGAACAATGGAAATATTTTTGGTCTTTTTGTGTTTTGGAAAGCAGAAATAAGAACGAGAACACTAGAGAAAACAAAACATGAATATACAAAGGTCCAAAAAAATATGATATGTAGATGAGTGCATCGTCGGCGTACCTCCCCCCAAGCTTAGGCTTTTGGCCTAAGTGGAGATCAATCCCAACTCGGCCAACTCGGCCATGAGGTGGCACCTCCGTAGTGTGACGAAGAAGCACCATCGTCCTGATATGAGTTCGAGGACGCCCCGGAGTGGTACGTGGTGAAGTGATAGGCCGGCTCCTCCTCTTCCTCCTGGACCACCACGCCATGTTGGATATTGAAACCAAGCAGCCTAAGCTGATCGTCCAACTCCTCCTTCGTGCGCGACCATGGCCTCACGTGAATGCTGAACAAGTTAGGCTGAGGCAAGGGAACTTCCCTTTCCTCTCCATCAATAAATAACATCCTATAAACTAATTTCCCCGCACAAGAGTTAGCAGTAACAAAATGATGGAGTTTCATAGCAGCAAGATCAAGCCTCTATGGAGCCAACAATACATCATTAGGAGCAATAGAAAGTCCAAGCTCAGCAACAATGCGCGCGGCAATAATACCTCCATAAATAGGTCCCCTAGCAGCTAGGCGACGAGCAATAACAGCACCAAGGTTATACTTCCTACCAACATCCAGAGCGGTAGCTAGAAAAGCTAAATGATAATTGGAGATATTGCTAGTGTTTTCTCTACCAAGTACACTAGTTGCAAGATAGTAAGCAAAATATCTAATAGCTGGGAGCTGAATGTTTCTTATCTTGCCACGTTGTGCGGTGCGGTCATCATCATTGGTCACCCCTCTGAAATTTTTCAACAAACTCATAAAAAGTGATTTAAAACAAGCAAGTGTAGGAAACTACTATAGAGGGTTACTAGAGAGCTAACATCCATCAAGATAACAATTCTAAGCAATAGAACAAGCATGCATACTCATTTATACTGTCACCTACAATGCTAAAATACTCAAGAAATACTTCACCAAAAGAAATTCTACTTGGACAAGTGGAGGAGTCACATACTGGAGAGCAAATGATCCAAATTTCAGCAGAAATGTTGGGCGGAGCAAGGAGATCAAAAAATCGAGGTGAAGAATAGAAAGAACTCAGGTTTCAGCTGAGTGTGTCATTGTTTTCGGGGGAGAGAAAGAGCTGGGGAAGAAGAGATAAGTGAGAGGCCTGGTGGGGCCCTCTCACACCTGGGTGGCGCGGCCAGGGCTGGGCCGCGCCACCTATGTGTGAGGTGGCGTGGCAGCCCCACCTGGTGCCTCCCAGGTGTCTCTCTGCCCCATTTTTGACATAAAAAATTATAAAGATTTTTCTAGAATTTTTCGAGAAACTTTATTTTCGAGGATTTTTCAGAAATTGGCATATCGATAAAAACTCAGAAAAACGACGATAAAAAGATTTCAAGCAAATCAAAACCAAGCATGCAGCAGCTCTGAGATACTCTTAATCATGCAACTAAACTGAAGGAATAAAATTGATGAAAGTAAATACAAGTGAGGTGGAGTGGATGCGGTGAAAACGAAGTTTCATTCATATAAAATCACTTTGTTAACAAGGTTGATCAAGTCTTGTTCCCAAACTAACTTTATATGAGGCAAAACTTTGCATCTTACTTAATGCTTATGTTACCTCAACTTTGATAGGTATAGTCCCAACCATAACAATTTGACATTCTTCCTTGGGCTTTCGCTCTGAACAAATAATTTGACCAACTTTGATGGTCTCAACATGCTTGATTGAATTTAGAGCATTCTTCCTATCAATCTTCTTGGGAAAATAAACTGTATACTCTTTGTCATTAACATTAAAAGTGACTTTTCCTTGATTGCAATTGATAACAGCACCTGCAGTGTTTAGAAAAGGTCTCCCAAGAATAATAGACATATTATCATCTTCAGGCATTTCCAACACAACAAAATCAGTTAATATTAAACAACCGTTAGCAACTTGAACAGGAACATTCTCACATATACCAATAGGGATAGTAGTAGACTTATCAGCCATCTGCAAAGATATATTAGTTGATACCATTTTTTCTAAATCAAGTCTCTTATAAAGAGAAAAAGGCATGACACTAACTCCAGCTCCCAAATCACATAAAGCAGTTCTAACATAGTTATTTTTAATGGAGCAAGGAATAGTAGGTATACCTGGATCTCCAAGCTTCTTTGGAACTTTACCATCAAAAGAATAATTAGCAAGTAGAGTGGAAATTTCCTCATCAGTGGAGTAGATACTACTCCAAGGTTTTTGAAAATATTTTTTGAAAGTTTTCTTTGAGTGTTCCCATCCTAGAGTTTTTGGCTCCACTAGAAGTTTCTCAAAGTTGTTGCTGCTAACCAACAAGCCTCTACTACAATGGTATTGAGTAGGTGTCCAAAGGGGTCATCTCAAAGGATGATAACAAATTGACTCATGGAGCTTGAGTCAACAATAATTGCTACAAGACTATAGCAACATAATAAAACATGCAATTTAATAAACCTTTGTGAAACATGCAGAGTATGTGAATGGGATTAGATATGTATCAAGAATAGATGGCTTGCCTTGGTTGGCTAGTCCCTGATCTTCTTCTTCCTGGTACTCAAAGACTCCCCCCTCCTCGGCACACTCCTCATTTGATTCTATCACCGGAAAAATAATAACATACAATAAATATGCATGCATACACAAGTCACAAGCATTCCATCACTCTGTCGATCTTGTCGGGGCTAGGCCACTTTCGGCGAAACAGCCGTTGGAGGGATCTTGTCTTCTTCGCCCGGCTCTGGCTCTCCTCGGTGGAGTCGCCAGCCGGCTTCTGGCGCAGCTGGCCCTTTGGGCAGAGCCGGTCTTCTTATCTTAGCACCATGGAGATTCTTGGGACGCCAGCCGGTAGATAGTGCGACCCTTGGCATACCCCAAAAGTCATCCCCACGACACTAGCCCCCAAAACTGGCGAAGTCTCATGGGTTAGCATGGGGCTTCGGTGGGTTCCATTCCTCGCCGAAGTTAGCACGCTTCCGTCGAAGTCCCAGGATTCCTCGTTCGGCTCGAAAGTTGTTGGCCTCGAGGTCAAGTCTCGTGGAGTGTCACCAGCCGTCTCGGGACGTACCGGCTCCAGGACCGATCCGGCTGGCGGCTGCTACGCAGCTGCCCGCTGGTGTCCGGCTCCTTGGGACTTGCTCCCTCGGGGTCTGGACCAGGGCGCCACTTGTCCGTGCGCCGCAGAATTACGTCCAATTGGCTCCAGTCCCACAATCCTTTGCGGCAACCACGGCGGTTGCCCGATCTTTATGTGGTCGTGGCGCATGACGGAGGGATCAGTTGCCAGCTCATCGTGGGTGATCCGCCCTCCCTCTTTTAAACCAGGGACCGTTCCTAAGGCAGATCACCGGTCGCTCGCTTCTCTTCCTCCTTCAGCGCTCGCTCGCCCTGAAATCCTCTGCTCTCGAGCTTCTCCTCCTCAGATTTAGGGTTCCAAACTCCTTCCGCCGCCATTCTGTTCATTCAGATCCGCACCCGGATGGCTCCCAAAGCTTCTCGGTAGAAGGGAAAGGGGGCGACCTCGGACGAGGACGGTGCCCCGTCAAATCTTCCCAAAGGATCCTGGGAAGGCTCCTGGGTGAAAGAGCGGCGAATCGAACTGCTTCACCAGGGTCGAGTGCTGCCGCCCGCGGACTTGGTGGGTTGCCACCCCGCCGGCGGCGAACGAGTGCCCGCTCCTCAGCCCGGGAAATGGTGGTCTTCTATGACCATTTCCCGAGGGGCTTCGCGCTACCCGCCAGCAACTTCCTGCGGCAGTTCATGGATCATTTCCATTTGTAGCCGCACCATATCGGGGCGAATGCGATGATGACCTTGGCCGCATTTGCGACCCTCTGCGAGGCGTACTTAGGCATCTGGCCTAATGTCGAGCTCTTCTGGCAGCTTATCTGTTAAGGTCTACAACCTCGAACCAGATTGGTTCGCGGTGATGATTGTCCTTCTCGCCAAATAGCACTTCCAATTGGATCTTCCCTATTGCTGTACAAGAGTGTCCCGGCAGAATCCCATGAAAGTTTAGCTTGGTAGGCTTCAGCTGGATTGCAGGGATCCCAAGCTTCTCCATCGAGGTACGATAGAGCAGGTTGATGCTGCTGCCTCCATCGATGAGCACACGCGATAACCGACAGGTACGCGTCTTTGAGAACACAATTGGGTTCAAGACCAGCGCATAGCCCCTGGGTCTAGGCATGAGTGGCGGGTGATCTTCATGCCCCCAAGTGATGGATGCCTCAGACTAGTGCATGTACTGCGGTCCAACTTGCATGACTACGTTCACCTCGACACCAAACCAGGGTTCATCCTTCGGGTCTTCCGTCTGGGAAGTGAACACATGATATTGGTCCACATTAGCCTCCTCAGGGTAGTCCCGAGTCGCCTTGGCGGCTGCCGGTTCTTGTTCCCTTGCGCTTCAGCCGGCAGGCCTGGCGGTGGGCTGGGCAGTTGATGGTTGCCTTGCTCCAGGTCTCTCATGAAACTATACTAGCGAGTAGTGTGTGCCGCTGGCTTGCCTGAGACGCTGTGGAACTTACAAGGTTGGTCCAGCATCACCTCGATGGTGTACTTGTCCTTGCTGAACTTGTCTCCCTTGCGCTTCTGGATTCCACCCGCAGCCCCCGGGCTTCCTTGGACGGCTACCACCTGCTTGGAGCCGTACTTGTTGTCATGACGCTCATCTTTCCTCTTGCCATGGCAGTCACGATTGTGATGTCCGCCCTGGCCGGATGCCGGCTGAGACTGGCCTCTGGCCGGTGCCGGCTCGAGATACTGCACTCTTGCAGCGGAGTCAGCTGAAGCGTATTTGTCCGCTATTGCCATGAAGTCAGCCATTGTCTTCGGCTCAGTCCTGTGGAGCTTATGCTTCAGCAGGGTTCCTTCTCTGCATCTGTCCGTGAAGTAGCTAATGGCCTGCTCCTCGCCCACTCCTTCGCATGAGTTGCGCAGCTCCGACCATCTCGTGAGGTAGTCACGATCCGGCTCATCCGGGCCTTGCTTGCAGAGGGCCAGTTGTCGTGGGCGGGGAGGTCGCTTGTAGGTGCCGGTGAAGTTTTTAATGAACGCCTCCTTGAAGTCATGCCAGGAGTTGATCTGCAGAGCTGGCAGGCTATTGAGCCACGTCCGAGCAGATCCTGTGAGCATGAGCGGCACGTAGCGCACCGCTGTCCTCTTGTTGCCACCCGCGATGTCGACGGCGGTGACGTAGTCTGACAGCCAGTCTTCCGACTTCACCGCCCCAGTGTACTTGGGCATGTCACGTGGGAGCGCAAACTTGGCTGGGAACGGCTCGCTGCAGATGTGTGGACCGAAACAGACCAGCCCCGCTGAGGATTCCTCCTCGTTGAACTTGGAATCTGCCAACTGGTAGAGCTGGTGGCGAGCATCATCCTTTGGCGGGTCGACACGCTCCTCGATCCTCAGACTCACATGCGAGTGGGCCGGCTGATGACCTTGAGCACCTTGGCCGGCTCCTTGAGCCGGTGCAGCTTGCGCCACAGACTTGCCGCGTGCCGGCTCCACTGCATCTGGCCGGGGAGGATTGCGCGTCTTGCTGGTGACCGCAGCTGGATCTCAGGGTTGCCGGCTGTGGTGGCCAGAGTGCTGGGTGCAGTGGTTTCCTCCGCTCTTGCCAGGAGCTCGGTTGCTCCGGCTGTGCTCCGCCAGGGCTTGATTGGGTGACGAGGCTTGCGCTTATGACTTGTTTTGGCCGGCCATGATGACGCGGTTGTCGTGTCGTGTGCCGCTCGCCTCTCCGTTTGGCTCCATTGCCTGCTGCTGCAGATCGGCGGCGTCCAGGAGTTCCTGGAGCCGGGCTTGCTTCTCCCGTAGGTCCTCGCCTTGCAGACCGGCCAGCTCAGAGGTGATGTAGCGCGCGACACGGAGGTTCTTCATGGGTGTGCTCTATGTAGGCTTGGCGATGATCGGAGGCAGCTTAGCCGAAGGCGCCACCTGGTTCAGCTTCCCGCCCAGCTCGCGACCTCGCTGATGAACTTGTCCTGCCCGGCTGGGGCCATCTCCGGCCAGCATGTAGCCTTGGGCGGTGTTGTACTCGTGGAGCATGGAGAGGACGCGCCAACGAGTGTCTTTGACGCTGATCACTTCCTTGAGGAGGGTGAGGTGCGTCCGCTCCAGATTCTCGGTGAGCTTGGCTGGATCAACGGTGATGTCGAGTGGAGCGCGCAGGTCCGTGATGGCAGAATCCAACATGTCCCGCTCTGGAGTTGGAAGATCTTGCTCCCGCGGAGGTGGACGTTCGAGCGGCGGGCGCGCGGCGTGCGGTAGGTCGCCGCCACCATCTTCCTCCAGGGCTAGCACTTCGACCATGGCACAAAGGTCACTGCTTTCACTGCAGTCTGAACCTGTGTCACCGAGAGGGTCAGTCACATTGGTTACCTCCTCTGGGAAGGGCTTGGCGACGTAGAAGCGGTGGCTGCCGATGTCAAGGAAGGAGCCGTTGTCGCCGAAGCCGTCCTTGAAGCAGGCTAGATTGTCGCTGACGCAGTCGAAGGTGATGCTCCCGAGTTTGGCTCGAAGGCGGCGGCTAATGACAATTCTGGGCAAAGGAATTGGCAGGGTTAGGTCAAGGGATCGAAGAGGAACTCACTGGGGTGGAAAAGGCAGAGAGACAAAGGAGGGTTCAACAACCACCTTCACCGTTTCCTATCAGGAACCGGGAGCAAACTCCCACTCTCTCCGACAAGTGAGAGGAAGAGGCAGCACGTGTCATGGGAATTTAGAGACAGTAGCCATGGGGTGGCTTAACGAAGGGGCTCGACGGTGTGCGACGATGGGTCCGGCTTGGGATTGTGTTACTAGGACACCACGGTTTACCCAGGTTTAGGGCCCTCCATGCCAGAGGTAAAACCCCTACTTCCTGCCTTGTTTCGTATTATCTTCAAAGTGGTTACAACGCTCCTTGAGTTGTTCAGTCCAGAGGAGGAAGAAGAAGATCGGATCTCCCCAGACTAAGGGTCCAGACCCCCTTATATAGGTGGGGGTACGGTTATAGGTTAGGTGGCCGGCTCTCCGTCTGCCGGCTCCTCCGTGGCTGCGTCTTCGGCGTGATCTTCTGGCCCTCCTCTGTCCTCGTTTGATGATTGCACTTTATAAAGCGCCTTTTCCCCCTTGGACTGGCATCTGGGAGTCATATGCCCTTCCTTTTGCCTCGGATCCTTTCATGGGGAAGGATCTTGCTCGCTGGTTGGTGGAGTCTGGACGTGGCTTGCATCATGCCCATCCTTTGCCTCTGTCGATCTTGTCGGGGCCAGGCCACTTTCGGCGAAACAGCCGATGGAGGGATCTTGTCTTCTTCGCCCGGCTCTGGCTCTCCTCAGTGGAGTCGCCAGCCGGCTTTTGGTGCAGCCGGCCCTTCGGGCAGAGCCGGTCTTCTTATCTTAGCGCTGTGGAGATTCCTAGGATGCCAGCCGGTAGATAGCGTGGCCCTTGGCATACCCCAGAAGTCATCCCCACGACAACACGGCTGCTCTCTATAGCGGTGTGGGGGAGGGGAGTGGTGTGGGGTGAGTGGGAGGCTCGGGGTGAGTTTTTATAGCTGCGGAGCGCTCTGGTGGGTGCTCGGGGGCGGTGGCAGCAGCCAACCAGCGAGCGAGGCTGACAAAAGTGCGGTGGAGAGGGCTAACGTAGGAGGGCATACGTCAGCTTGGAGAGGTTCGGGTGCACTGGCTAGGGCGGGGTTTATCGGGAGGCAACATTCCCTGGGAGGGAAACGTGATAGGAATCGATCATTGGGCCTTGATGCCTGGTTGATGACCAGCCCGTTGGGAACCCCAAGAGGAAGGTGTGATGAATATAGCAGCAAGGTTTTCCCTCAGTTAAGAAACCAAGGTTTATCTTTCAGGAGAGGAGATACAAACGACTGAAGGTGATGCTTGCTAGCTTGCGACAGCTTCGGACAATTTATAGGGCGCCTCATCCAAGCATTGCTTTGATAGCTGCAACGCGGAACCTGCACACAACACAACCAAATACTTTGCTCCCAACTGACGATGAGGTTGTCAATCTCACCGGTTTGTTTGAAACAAAGGGTATGAGCGTATCGAGTGGAAAACAGTGAAAGTATGCGAGTAAAGGAAACCGTGCGAGTAAAGTAAATAGGTGATAACAATATGATGGAAATAGGACCGGGGTCCACAGTTCACTAGAGGTGTCTCTCCATAAGATAAAATAACACATGCTGGGTAAACAAATTACAGTTGGGCAATTGATAGAATAAAGATAAACGTGATATGTCAAGAAGATCACTATGCGATTTACTCTGGGCATTACAACAAAATACATAGACCGCCATCCAACTGCATCTATGACTAATAATCCACTCACGGGGATATCGTCCGAACACCCCATGAGTATTAAGTTGCGAACAACAGATAATTGCATTAAGCAAAGTGTGTAATGTAAACAAAGCATATGCCCTTGAGCATATGGATGTTGTTTTCTCCCTAGTAGCAACAGCACATCTACAACCTTAGAGGTTTCTGTCACTCCCCTAGGTTAAATAGAGGCATGAACCCACTATCGAGCATAAATACCCCCTCTTGGAGTCACTAGAAACTACTCGGCCAAGATAGCTACTAACAACGGAGAGCATGCAAGATCATAAACAACATAGAGATAACATAAGATATATTTCAGTATAGCAACTCAATCATAAAACCAATATTCATTGGATCCCAACAAACCAAACATGTAGAATTACATAACGGTGATCTCAATCATGTAGGGCAGCTCATGAGATCTAAACATGAAGCACATGGTGGAGAGGACAACCATCTAGCTACTGCTATGGACCCATAGTCCAAGGTAGACTACTCACTCATCGCTCCGGAGGCAAGCATGGCGATGAAGAAGACCTCCGGTGGTGATTCCCCTCTCTGGCAGGGTGCCGGGAAGAGCTTCTGGACCCTCCCGATCTTGGGTCAACGACGGCGGCGAATCGCGATGTGTTTCTGGAAAATTGATCGGGTCCTTAGGTTTTTCCCCTCGGGGGGTCTTTATAGGCGAAGGGGCAACGTCAGAAGTGGACCGAGGCAGCCTCACACATAGGGGGCGTGGCCAGGGGCTGGGCCGCGCCGCCCTGGTGTGAGGGTGGCCTGTGGCCCCTCCCCGTCTCCTCTTTGGATCTCTGGAAGCTTCCAGGAAAAATAAGACTTCAGGAACTTATTTTGTCCAATTCTGAGAATATTTCCTGTATAGCTTTTCTGAAACACAAAAACAGCAGAAAACAGGGAACTGGCACTGTGGCGACTTGTTAATAGGTTAGTTCCGGAAAATGCATAAAAGTGCCACGAAGTGTAACGAAACATTAGGCAAATGGTGTAAAAATAAGCATGGAGCATCAAAAATTATGGATACGTTGGAGACGTATCAGCATCCCCAAGCTTAACTCCTGCTCGTCCTCGAGTAGGTAAGTGATAACAAAAGAAATAATTTTTGAGGTGACATGCACCTACACAATCTTGATCATATATGTAAGCATTTGGGAGCTAGGATCAAAAGAACTTAAAACATGGGCATGAAAGATATAATCTTGACAATAAGAACTTAGCAACCATGTTATAAACATGTAAATGAACACAAACAAAAGATCTTGAAAATGAAACAATGAAAGTCAAACGTGTGTTCAAATTATAAGGAAAAACATACAAATGGTTTTCAGCTTGTCCTTCAAAGAGAGCAAAACATAAATGTATAGGACACCTTCAAGTTTAAGAGGGCGACTAGATACAAGTAATTTAAGAACAAGTGAAACCAACAATATGAATCAATCAATGAAAACTTTGGGACAATGCACATTAGACTAAGAATGACAACTATGCTCTTTTAATGGTGCATAAAGATAGAAGGTGGTGACTCAACATAAAAGTAAAAGAAAGGCCCTTCGTGGAGGGAAGCAGTGATTGCAAGTTTTATAACCTTCAAAAATTATGTTACTTACCGGCTTTGAGCTCTCATTGCCCCATCATAAGCATCTTGAATGGTTAAATTTAATGCGAGAACAATTATGATGCATATGCTTGACAAATCATAAGTTGAAAACCTCGTGTCCCGTGAATACAAGTACCCAAACCTCATGCTACTTTACTTAGAGTCCCAAGCAAGGCTCTTGTCATTGTAAGTATATAGGTATCATCGAGAACCGCCAACGGGGTACCTCCATGCCCGATGACATGAAACAAGCCCACATCAAAATGACAGGACAAGCAGACAATGAACACCTCGACATCTCTTTTATTTACCATTTGTTTAGATTTTTATTTTGAGATGCGTCGTCGAATGTCCACTATGGGTGTGCTACAAATTTCCACCATGAATTATGCATGGCTTAGATTGGCGGCCCAGGCATTTCCCTAACATATATACAAACTCCATAATCCCCACAAGATTCCCAATTCATTTCACACTGCGGGCATCCATAAACAAAAGATCACGATATCAACTCAAATAAGGAGTGCAATGTTGAAAGCTTGCCCATGACTGCATGGCTGAGCTAGTCTCCAACTTACAACTTGCAAGCATAACAACTCAACATAAGAGACCACAATGTCAAATTTTTAAGAACAAGAAAAAGTAAAGTGTGCCTTCCGGTTCGTGAGAGCTTTATTGACCAATTTTCGCATAACACTGGTAAGAGTTTAATTGAAGAGAAAATAAAAGCAAATCAAATTTACTTGGAATAGCAAATTGCTAGTAGGTATGTATGGTGGACACTTTGGAATAACTTGGTTTTTAGGAGTTGGATGCATGAGTAGAGCTCATACTCAGTACAAGGCAAGGGCTAGCAAAAGACTGGGAGCGACCAACTAAAAGAGCAATAGTGGCCATAATCATGCAAAGTGACAAAGTGACATTAAAAGAAGCATAAGATGGCATCAAAAGTCAAAAACTAAATGATCATAGAGGCTATTGGCAACTTTGTATGAGTCTAACATGTGTGAGCATGCGCCAAGTCAACCCAAATAAAGCATCAAGGAGAAAACCAAAATAATGCTTCCAAATAATAAAAACAACGCATGATTTTTTCAAAGGCTCATTAAGCAATCTCAGTTATTTGAGACAAGTCATGCTACAGCAAAACCAATAAGCATACTATCAAAAAGACATCAAGCATGACATGAAAAAGCCTAAGCCGCAGTCTACACAAGCTCCTTCTTGTACCACTTTTTTGCATAAAGCTTTTTCTCTTTTCCAACACCATTCAACCTTTTTATAAACACCTCTTTTGATGAAAACCAACATGGTCCAGAGGCAAAAATACACCTTGATAAATAAATATAAGAAGATCTGAATGCAAATCAAGGCGGAAACGAAAACCAAAAGCAGTAGCAGAAAAAGAAGAACACTCGGTTTTTTATAAGAGTGAAAACTAGAGCGTTCTTGGCAAATGAAAAGCAAGGCAACTTCTCCAAAAGAAATTTGTTGGGGTCCAAACATTTATTGCAGCAAACAAACTAAACTAATAAAGAAAACTAAAACAACTGACGCTCCAAGAAACACATAGTGCATGAAGCAATAAAAATATAGTGTCTTGAAAGGTGACCTAATTTTTGCCGATGAAGAAGGGGTGCCTCGGGGCATCCCCAAGCTTTGACGCTTGTACTTGGATATTTCTTGGAGTGATGAATGGGCATCCCCAAGCTTGAGCTTTTGTCCATTCTTCAACTCATCTCATCATTCTCCAATCCCTACACTTGAAAACTTCCTTCATACAAAACTAAACACAAATCTATTAGCAACATTAGTGTAGCATAACATGTAATCAACCTCTTTTTTTGCTTCAGGTTTCAACCTAAAACCACCACATATATAGCATATACTACTGTTAGCAACTTCCCCAAAAGTTCTGGGATCAAAAGAACTCAAAAGAAAGCGAGAAAGCGGCAAACACAAATATTGGCCGAAATCTATCAAAACAGAACAGCTGACAAAGGTCAAATTTTTAAGGGGTTTTCTGTTGCTCAAATCAAAAAGTGTTCATCTAATGAAAGTTTGGATATAACCTGGGGCATATGCAAAAGAAATAGCAGGTCCAAAATATATACAGAGAATTTTCACGAATTTTTATGGTGCAGCACCGAAAACAGTTTCAGGACAGCAACATCCCCAAATCTTTACCTCACTCAAATTAAAGGCTTCTCTTGGCACAACAATGAAATAAAAAGGATAAGGAGCGGTCATTACAGTAGTAATGACTTCCAATACTCAAATAAAAGAAAAAGTACTGAAAAGAAAACATTGGGTTATCTCCCAAGAGTGCTTTTCTTTAACGCCTTTGAGCTAGGCGCAGAAAATTGCGAATCAAGTAATATCAAGAGATGAAGTATCAATTACCTCAGTAGGCACTTTGGAAGTTCCTGAAGATGATTCAACCTGCAAGTCACTCTTAGTTGAACTAAAAGTCTTACCAATTTTAAGAACATGTTGAGGTTTAGGCGCAGAAACCTTGGGAACATACATAAATTTTTGCTCTTTTCCAACAAAAACTTTCTCTCTCTTAAATTTAAGAGAAGAGAAGATTAAACTAAGAGTTTCCATAGACTCCTCTAGTTTACCAATCCTTAAGTTTTGATAATCATGAGTAGTGCTAGCCTCTAAAATGGTGATTCTCTTACCAATATTTTCTATTGATTCATTAACTCGGCTAGCATTTTCGAGGATACTTGGCAAACTTTTCTCTAAAGAGCTGAGCTTATATAAAACCTCCTCCAAGGTGATCTCAGTTTTAACAACATGAATAGGTGGTATTCCCACTAAACTGTCAATTATAGTGCATGCTTCTCCAGTGGGAGTACCCAGAAAATTACCTCCTGTAAGAGTATCAAGAACATACATATTCCAACTAGATAAACCAACATAAAAATTTCTAAGGAGGATCGTGGTAGAGTGCTTTTTTGTACACCTATGATGGGCATTGTTAATATGGTACCAAGCATCTTTTAAACTTTCTCCCCCTTGTTGCTTAAAACTATGAACTTCTACTTCAGGATTACTCATTTTAGCAAAACTAAAAGCAAATAAGTAAAAACAACTATCAAGGATTCTAAATTTTTTTGGGTTTTTGATAAAACGATGCAGGTAAAAATAAATAAAGCAAAACAAATAACAAAGTAAAGGATGTGTTTGTGAAAAACTCCCCTTGCAGAGGTCTTCTACTTCCTCCCCGGCAACGGCGCCAGAAAAGAGCTTGATGCCTGGTTGATGACCAGCCCGTTGGGAACCCCAAGAGGAAGGTGTGATGAATATAGCAGCAAGGTTTTCCCTCAGTTAAGAAACCAAGGTTTATCGTTCAGGAGAGGAGAGACAAATGACTAAAGGTGATGCTTGCTAGCTTGTGACAGCTTCGGACAATTTATAGGGCGCCTCGTCCAAGCTTTGCTTTGCTAGCTACAACACGGAACCTGCACACAACACAACCAAATACTTTGCTCCCAACTTACGATGAGGTTGTCAATCTCACCGGTTTGCTTGAAACAAAGAGTATAAGCGTATCGACTGGAAAACAGTGAAAGTATGCGAGTAAAGTAAACAGTGCAAGTAAAGTAAACAGGTGATAGCAATATGATGGAAATAGGACTGGGGTCCACAGTTCACTAGCGGTGTCTCTCCATAAGATAAAATAAAATATGCTGGGTAAACAAATTACAGTTGGGCAATTGATAGAATAAAGATAAATGTGATATGTCAAGAAGATCACTATGCGATTTACTCTGGGCATTACAACAAAATACATAGACCGCCATCCAACTGCATCTATGACTAATAATCCACTCACGGGGATATCGTCCGAACACCCCATGAGTATTAAGTTGCGAACAATAGATAATTGCATTAAGCAAAGTGTGTAATGTAAACAAAGCATATGCCCTTGAGCATATGAATGTTGTTTTCTCCCTAGTAGCAACAGCACATCTACAACCTTAGAGGTTTCTGTCACTACCCCAGGTTAAATAGAGGCATGAACCCACTATCAAGCATAATACCCCCTCTTGGAGTCACTAGCAACTACTCGGCCAAGATAGCTACTAACAACGGAGAGCATGCAAGATCATAAACAACATAGAGATAACATAAGATATATTTCAGTATAGCAACTCAATCATAACACCAATATTCATCGGATCCCAACAAACCAAACATGTAGAATTACATAACGGTGATCTCAATCATGTAGGGCAGCTCATGAGATCTAAACATGAAGCACATGGTGGAGAGGACAACCATCTAGCTACTGCTATGGACCCATAGTCCAAGGTAGACTACTCACTCATTGCTCCGGAGGCAAGCATGGTGATGAAGAAGACCTCCGGTGGCGATTCCCCTCTCCGGCAGGGTGCCGGGAAGAGCTTCTGGACCCTCCCGATCTTGGGTCGACGACGGCAGCAGATCGCGATGTGTTTCTGGAAAATTGATCGGGTCCTTAGGTTTTTCCCGTCGGGGGGTCTTTATAGGCGAAGGGGCAGCGTCAGAAGTGGACCGAGGCGGCCTCACACATAGGGGGCGCGGCCAGGGGCTGGGCCACGCCGCCCTAGTGTGAGGGTGGCCTGTGGCCACTCTCCGTCTCTTCTTCGGATCTCTGGAAGCTTTTGGGAAAAATAAGACTTCAGGAACTTGTTTTGTCCAATTCCGAGAATATTTCCTGTGTAGCTTTTCTGAAACACAAAAATAGCAGAAAACAGGGAACTGGCACTGTGGCGACTTGTTAATAGGTTAGTTCCAGAAAATGCATAAAAGTGCCACAAAGTGTAACGAAATATTAGGCAAATGGTGTAAAAACAAGCATGGAGCATCAAAAATTATGGATACGTTGGAGACGTATCAGGCCTCCCTCGTGGTTGCATGCGAGCAGGGAAAAGGGGTCGGGCAGGTGTGTTGCAGGCTGGGCCTCAAATGAGAGAAAATAGAGAGAAAGAGAGGTGACATTGTTTTGGAAAAATTCCAAACCAAAGCATCGGCTAGGATTTTTAAGACTAGATGGAGTTCAAAAAATATTTTGAAACAAAAGAGAGTTGGTAGGACTAAGTTTATTCATAGATGGGAAGATATAGAAGATCGAGGAAAAGTTTTTGAAACAAGGAAGGCTCAAGGTGATGTTTATATTTGAATAAGGATTATCCAAATCAAAAATGGCAACCAAAATATGTGAGTGTTTGGAGAGTCTTTTATATATATAATTTATAAGTTTCAAAGATGAGTAGGTTTAGAAGGTGAAATAAATTATCTTCAAGAATCAAGGGAACTTAAGATGGGATTCATATGAATAAGAATTATTCACATAGAGAAATTTGGCAAAAAAGGTGGCTTGGTGTTTGGGCAAAATTTGAGAAAGATCAAAGATGAAAGAATGAGAGGTTTTAAGAAAATGCCGCCCTAGTGTGGTGGTTTTACACCCAAACCACTAATTTGGCCAAATAGAGATTTTATTTGATCTAAAAAGGGTATTTGGCAAATATTTTTGTGGGAGGGTGGTTAGTGGTGTATTTGATCAACAAAGATCAAAGTGATCTCCATTTAGAAGATCAACTATCTAGCACACAAAACACTAGAGGTCACCATATTGCATGCACAACCAAGCCAGAAAAACCAAACAAAACATAATTAGAGCAACATGCTACAGTAAATTTAAAGTTTTTTGTTGGCTCCAAAAATTATATACCCTAATTATAACAAGTTTTTCTAGAGTTACAAAAGTGGGTTGTTACAACAACCATTCCGGTTGAAACCACTACTTCATATTAATTATGAAAACATGACCTTCTACTTTAAATGCAGCTGGGAGCAAAGTATTTGGTTATGTTGTGTGCAGGTTCCGCGTTGCTACTAGTTGAAGGCGTGTCAACAAGTGTCGTAAACGGCGCCCTTGTTGGAGTGTCACTAGGCTAGCAAGCATCACCTTCTGGAGTTTGGCTTTTTCCTGGACTGACAAACCTTGGTTCTTACTGAGGGAAAAGCTTGCTGTTGTGCTCATCATACCTTCCTCTTGGGGTTCCCAACTGGACGGTGAAATTTCATCAACACTGTGCCGCATCACAGCCCAAAGCCGGATCGATCCTGGAGCCGGCACATCCTGAGACGGCCGACGACACTCTGCAAGGCTTGACCTCAAGATCGATGACCTCCGAGCTGGGCGAGGAATCCTGGGACTTCGACGGAAGCGTGTTAACTTCGGCGAGGAATAGAACCCGCCTAAGCCCCATGCTAACCCATGAGACTTCGCCAGTTTCGGGGACTAGTGTCATGGGGATGACTTCTAGGGTAGGCCAAGGGCAGGGCCGTCTGTCGGCCGACGTCCCAGGAATCTCCACGGCGCTAAGTCAGGAAGACCGGCTTCGACCAAAGGTCTGGCTGCACCAGCGGCCGGCTGGTGACTTCACTGAGGAGAGCCAGAGCTGGCGAAGACGATGAAACTCCTCCAACTGCTGCTTTGCCAAAAGAGGCCTGGTCCCGACAAGATCGATAGAAGCGGGGGACAAGCGTGACCCCAGCCACGCCCGGTCTCCACCAATCAATGGGCAAGAGCCTTCCCCATAAAAGGATCCGAGGCAGAACGGAGGGCATATGCCTCGGAGATGCCGGTCCAAGGGGGAAAGGCACTTTATAAAGTTGCCATCGTCATACAGGGAGTCAAAGGACGGCGGGGCCACGCCAAGACCACGGCCGCGGGGCAACCGGCCACCTAACCTGTAACCAGACCCCCGCCTATATAAGGGGGTCTGGACCCTTAGACTAGGGAGATCTGATCCTTCTTCTTCCTCCTCTAGACCGAACAGCTTGAGGAGCCTTGTAGCCACCGTGTGCAGACAATAAGAAACAAGGCAGGAAGTAGGGGTGTTACCTCCGGCGTGGAGGGCCCTGAACCTGGGTAAATCGTTGGTGTCCTAGTTACACAATCCCGAGCCGGACCCATCGTCGCACACTGTCGAGCCCCTCCGTTAAGCCATCCCCATGGCTACTATCACTAAAATCCCACGATACTAGTGCAAAACTATCAACTCCATCTCATCCAAATTCTTTGAAGTGTTTTGACTACCCCATCCAACAATATGACATAGAAGTCTTCCCATATCAAGACCATGGAGAAGAAGTTGAAGAGAAGACAAGAAGATGAAGGAAAAATAAGAAGTAGAAGAGAAGACAAGGAGAGGAAGGAAAACAAGAAGATCAAGAGGAGAGACCCCAAGTCAAGAAGATGGAAGTATTAGACCTCATGACTTAGATTTTATCCATCCAACTTCTCAAACCAAGCCTAAGAATTTCCTTGAAGCTATTTTTGCTAAGTGTTTGACACCTCTTAACAATTTAGAAAACCCCCCATCAATCTTTAGAAGTCCTTGACTTAGCCATTCCCTCCATCCATATCTAGTCAACTTCATATCACAATCCTTTGTCCATTTATCACTAAGACAACTGAAGACTAAGCTAAAACAAATAAACACTTTTGTTATCTTGTTTGATTATGTTGCTTTGAATGGTGTGTTTATGTTGTGTTACCTTCTATCTTATAGTTGTACGGAGAGCCACGTGTGTTGATTAAGAGAAGTATGATCTTCAAAAATTTCTAAGGCAAGTGTCACTCTTGTTCATAAATTTCCCAATGTTTTACTATACATGTAGTGTTTCCTTTCTTTTAAATAAATGCATGTGTAGATTGTTATGCTTGCTATATCCTATTTAGGATATCCCTGATTTACCTGTTAGAAGAAACACCATAAGTGTAGATTGCTTAGTTGTGCTATAGAATTCGTGGTTGGGATTCCACATGTTCTTTTTATTAAGTATGAAAACTATGTTTTGCAAAAACTAAGAAAACAACTAAGTTAATGAAACACCTGGGTGGAATTGGTAAGATGGATTTATGTTGAGTGGTTACACCGGAGCCATCTCTATGGCGGTCGTGTGTATCTCACTTGAAGTATAGCGCCCTACCTTTTGCTAAAGGCAAAACTCCTGTGATAATGTGCCATTCCCTGGATCAGTAGATAGCACCACAGTACAAATTATAGTAATCATTGTAATAGCATCATATATTACAATGAAAATCCAGTTGCATAGGTCTTCAACCTTACGAGTACACAGCATAAAGCATAGCAGCAATGAGCATCCATCTTCATCACGTGCCACAGGCAGACATGTTGGAATGTAGACTTGAGATCCTACTGGTCGTTCCTTATCCGAATTAAAAATATGCACATTTGAATATGCAACCCCAGAGGGGTCAGTACAACAACGTACTGGCAAATGACACATATTTGGTGGCATTTCTGAAAAGACTATACTACATGACATATGGCTGGTGGATCTCATAGGCTAATTTGCATAAAGCCAACTTTATCCTATTATACTTTTCAAAACTTTCTTTCAAAAATTTTGTGACACCCCAACTTTTGTAACCTTGTTTAAGCATAGTTTAGTAATGCAAAAATGAGGGCCATCAAAAACTTTTTTTGAACTAACCAGCTAAAATAATGTTTCTTGCATGTTCGCCTTGATTGTTGTGTAAATCATGTTTGTAAGAGTGTTTTTTATGAATAAGATTGTAGACCAACACAATCCCTATGTTCTTATGATCATGCCCTCACTTTTACTTCTAGATTTTTCCCCAAACAAAGTAACTTGGCACCTCTTGTATTTTCTAAATGTTTTATTTTCCAAAACAGGAGCCAAGACCTATTTTAAAGCAAAAGCCTTACCAAGACTAGGTATTTATAAAACTACAGGGACATAGTGTTATGATCCCACTATTTTACAAAACTATTATTTTATAAACCTTGGTCAGTGATTTTCAAACACCCTTGAGAAAACTTGGTAAAGGAGATGTTTATGTCTCCAACAGTTTTTGAAAGTATTTACAAAAGCTTTCTTCCCTTATTTTAAAACTCTTTCCAACTTCACCATGGCATGATCATTATTGAGTAATTGTTCTGTCCTTAATCTAGTGATGCTAGATTGGTTGCTAATGTTTGGCTTTGTGTGATGGGTTGACCTTGTGTGACCCTGTCTGACTTTAACTAAGCTGTTTGTGTGTAGTTATGATCTTTAGGTAGGCATGCGGCCTAACCTGTTCAAAACCCAACAAAAACTATATTGTCCCATGGGGATATCCTTATAGGTTATTTCCACTCTATCTTGCAAATAAAACCTATATTGTTGTTCCTATCTCAATCCTAAAATCCTAACTCTAATGTCTTATCATAAGACATTAGGAGCCCTTCTTGAGGACTTTGGCACTAACCATTTCAGCCCAATAGAACACCCCTGATGTTATAGGAACCATCCCTATCCAGCCCTAAGAGGTTCCTCTCCATTTTCAGAAAATATTTTCTTGCAGGCATTTCATCAAACACCTAGTGTGCAGACTATCTTTGTGTCTGTTACCAGATTTAGTTTCCAGACACTTGTATTAAGCTCATATATTCTATCCATGACAATGTACCTTCCTAGAGCTCATCTTTGACATGTGTCCTTCCATTCTTTCCATTACCACCTAGTCATTTGAGGCTATCTGCTACTTGTTCTAATCCTATTTATGACCCTAATCAAACCACTGACCATTTGACTATTATCAGATGCACTTTTGCTCACCCTTTTTAATTTGAGATAAATTGTTCAGAGACCATCTTATGACCTATCCCTCTTCCTTTTGATCTTCTCTAACTATGTATGCACTTGTTGGTGCATTTTGAAGCATGCCACCCATTTATGCGACTATGCTTTGAACCCTAGTCAAAGCTATTCCATTCCTTTGATTTCTCTATTTCCTTGAACTCATAAATCTCTCTCTAGCACTCCATATCACTCCTCTACTTAATGAGAGCACCCTTACACCTCCACTCTCCATCACCACATGCCTTTGCTTAAATTATTTTTTAAATCTCTCTATCGCACCAACAGCTTGGTGATCACATGCTAATTACCCAAATTAATGTCTCTCTCTCAAGCCAAATTTGGATCATCTCTAAAAAAAATCCCTAACCCAAAACCCTAGGTGGTTAATTTTCCAAACTTTTCAAATCTAGCATTAATCATTTTTAGGCTAAGTCTTTGATCTCTAAATTTTGGTGACCAAATTTATTTTCAAACTTGACAAGGCCATACTCAATCTCCTTATTACCCTATCCAATCCTTCTATGCATGCCATTTCTTGGTGCAAATTGGGACTATCAAATGATCCAAGAATTTGCATCATGCATGCATACATCCCCAAATCTATCCCTAACTAATCCAAATTCACTTGAAACTTCACCAAACCACCACCCAGCCTTCTCCAGCACCTCAACACCCTCTGGTCGAAACTCACTGTAGCATCACCCTTCCCCCTTGTCCTTTAGTGCTTGGAAGAAGAAGAAGGAGATCCATGCAAGAATAATGTTCAACACTAAAATATTGTGCAGCAGCCCCTCCCCTCTGCTCCTGGCCGATGAAGACACCTCCTGGACCCTCCCTCACCCTCTCCACCGCCCCACTTAGCCAGCCAGCATCCCTCTCTATGTCCCACAGGCCCAAACCGACTTAGCTCATCATACGCCACTCCCCCTTGGTTATAAGCTTACAGGGCACCCCAGCCCCTCTCTGAGATGCCATTCTACTCTCACACCATCCCTCTATATCCACCTAAGCCGACAGCCTCTCCCCTGTCCCTGGTTGCCAAGGCGAAGGAGTTCTTCCTCGGGGTGCGGCGAGGAAAACGAGGATGCTGCCCTCAATCTTGACCATATATCTCCCTTATTTCATCTCCATCATCTTCCCCTTCAAGGTATCTACCTAACCGCGCCCTTCCTCTGTCTCAGGATAGCCTAGGAGTCAACCACCTCGAGCACCGAAGCCACCTCTCTCGCAGCCGGTGTGCAGATTGCCATCTCGGGGTTAGATCCGGCGTTTCCGCCCATCATCGACCTCGGCATGGAGCGTCGTGTCCCCTTATCGCCTTCCTATGGCCGGAGAGATCCCAGAGGTGAGCCGCCGCCCCTCCCTGACCTGCGCTAGGGTTTCCCCTCTGTCTAGCGTGGCTGGACGAAGGAGATGACGGGGGACCGTCGATCTCGACTTGATCGGACGGTCCCGATCTCTCCATACTAGTTCAGCACCCGCTACCGCGGGCCTGACCTGTCATCACATCTGGGTGTTTTCCCGCCCGCGTGCCAGTGCGAGTTGGGCTGGCCGGTGCCGTCTCGGCCCAGATCTGTCTAGATCTGGCTCGTAAGGTGTTTTTTTTAGACCCCCCTTATTTATTTTTCCAAATCTGTTTATTATATGTTTGATTTAAATGTCAAAGAATTGTTAAAGTGCATAGAAAATTTTGGAACTAATTTTCTATGAGTTCTAGAACTATTTACCCAACATGCAGTACAAGTGGTTTGCCAAAATTTAGTGTATTTTGTTTTTAGTATTTAATCTTGATTAATGTGTCATTTTCACTAGAAAATGTTTATCTTGAGATCCAGAGACCCAATTGGATTGAATCCAATTTTGTAGAGAAGCCCTCTGTAGTACCTTTCACATGCCACTGGCCTGGTTGCATTTAAGTCTTTATTTTTAGCATGGTTGTTTTTGCAAATTAATACCAGATCTGACTAGGGAATTTTAAAACTCAATCTGTGAATTATTTTTTGAGTGAAACCAATTTTGGATGATCTTGTACTGTGAACTCCTGCTACTGACCAAAGGATAGATTTTTCTGAGCCTGTGTGATTTTCTGGTAGAATCTATTATATTATTAAAACAACTAACAATGAACGGTGTAGATTTGTCATAGCAAAGTTAAGATCTGACGACGGTGGAGATCAATCGGCATAGACGTTCCCTAGAGTCCACGTGAAAGAAAAATTTAATCGCCATATACAAAAGAGCGTGCAGGAAAAAAAATTGTATATGTAATCTGTATCCAGTACGACCAGCCCGCCGTTCTCTGATTTATTATCCCGCATACAAAGAGTTAGCCTGCTATACGTTTCCCTTTTGTTTTTAGCATGGACTCTTTGTAATCGATGTATATATATGCATCCGTGGCCGATGAATCCAAAGCTCGACACAAACCAGCATCTGATGGCTCAAGGCATGGGCTCGACACAACACATCCACGACTATTGAGTCTGTCACCGCCCCCGGTTGATTGGGTCTCACGCTGCGGTCGGATGACCGGCAGTCTCGGTGGATTGAAGGTGCGCGATGCTCGGATCCCGACGGATTACACAAAACATCCATTACGAATTACTATCCCACGACGCCCAAAGGACTGAACGAAGGCGAAAAGATGGTTTTCTTTTTGCAGGATTCCAACGCAATCAGCTTTTTAGCACTCCCGATTTGTGATGCATCGCCAACATCAACCCAGTGATGCTACCAATCAGTTTGACAATTTATGCATGTCAGAGTCACTACAGGAACAAACTGCTACGCCGACGGCCAATACCTAAGCCGACGGCTTTTTATCGGGGCCGTCGGCATAGGCCCTGGCCTCGGGCGTGGCCGAAATTTGGCCGTCGGCTTAGATATGCCGTCGGCGTAGATTATTCAGGGGACCTAACCCGACGGCAAAGCCGTCGGGTCAGGTACTTTCATTTTTTGATCGCCTTTTCTATTTTGCAAAAAATAAAAGAAAATGGAAAAAAAATTCAAAAAAAATCCTTTGAGGTGTAGTTATGTTACATGATCTAGTTGTTAGAAAAATTAAGAAACTTGAATTTTGACATATTTTGCAAAAAACTTAAATTAGGAAAATTAAAAACCCGATTTTGGTACTCCGAAAATGGAAAATGCACTTTTTTGCTTTAACGGTCAAAGTTTAGTGAAGAAATGACATGTTGCGGATCTGAAAATGATTTTTGCAAAAAATTAGGAGCTCATCTTATTAGAGCTAAAGGGCAAACCCATCCCGGTTCCAGCGAAATCGGCATGAGTTTGTGTAAAATTTAAAAAATAACTCTGAAAGTTTGCGTGATGAAACAAGAGCTGATATATGTATCTCAGGTGGTCTATTATTTATGTGGGGTATTGTGCCCAGCTTTTCATAAGCCATTTTGGTAGCTGCCTCACAAAAAACCCCGATTTCGGCACTCCGAAAATGGAAAACACACTTTTCATGGGACGAAATGAAAATCAGCCTTCGTGGAGTTCCTAGCCATCCCAAGGGCCACACGCATGTCCGATATGGCCTTGTTTCGACAAACTATGCCATGATCAGGACCAAACCTAGCTCATTTGACCTAAAAGCTATGCAACCTCAAACTTGGTAGGTCATTTTTGTGAAGGGACTTTCTGATAAATTGCTTTTATCAAGGTTTGAATTTTTTTCCCCACATCTAGGTGATATAAAATGACGCCACGCGAAGATCTCACATTTTTGCGATTTATTTTGAATTAGTTATGCCTGATTCTGGACCTGCATGAACATGACAACGCACGAAACTCGCGCTCATGGCTAGGCGGTGTGGAGTCCCGCTTTAACGGTCAAAGTTTAGTGAAGAAATGACATGTTGCGGATCTGAAAATGATTTTTGCAAAAAATTAGGAGCATGTCTTATTAGAGCTAAAGGGCAAACCCACCCCGGTTCCAGCGAAATCGGCATGAGTTTGTGTAAAATTCAAAAAATAACTCTGAAATTTTACTGGATGAAACAAGAGCTGATATATGTATCCCAGGTGGTTTATTATTTATGTGGGGTGTTGTGCCTAGCTTTTCATAAACCGTTTTTGTAGCTGCCTCACAAAAAAACCCGATTTCGGCACTCCAAAAATGGAAAACACACTTTTCATGGGACGAAACGAAAATCGGCCTTTGTGGCATTCCTTGCCATCCCAAGGGCCACACACATGTCCGATATGGCCTCGTTTCGACAAACTATGCCATGATCAGGACCAAACCTAGCTTATTTGACCTAAAAGCCATGCAACCTCGAACTTGGTAGGTCATTTTTGTGAAGGGACTTTCTGGTAAATTGCTTTTATCAAAGTTTGAATTTTTTCCCACATCTAGGTGATATAAAATGACGCCACACAAAGGTTTCAGATTTTTACGTTTTTAATTAATTACGTCTCGTTCTAGACCCGTATGAAAACGACTATGCACGAAACTCTCAATCGCGGACAGACGATGCGGAGTCCTGCTTTAAAGGTTAAAGTTTAGTGAAAAAATGATGTGTTGTGGATTCAAAAATGATTTTTAAAATTTTTGTTTTTTTTGAATTTATTGATTTTTTAATTTTTTTTGATGTTTTTGATTTTTTAAATGGTTTTATTTTTAATTTTTTGAACATTTTTAATTTTTTTCCAAATTTTAACAAACACATATACACATGCCCATATATACCTACACACATATAGACATATACACATATATACTTACACACAGTTATATAGACACACATGACTTAAGAGGATTGATATGCTACTAATATCAATAAGGACTTAGTAGTGTAGGTGTAGCTTATTCAAATAGAACTTAGGAGTTAAGCGTGCTGGGCTTATAGCAATCTGAGGATGGGTGACCGAGCGGGAAGTCATTATTCTAGTGTCACTAGAGAGATAACAAAAAATTGAAAAAAAAGAAAAAATCAAAGAAAATGAAAAAGTACAAAAAAATAAAAAGTTTGATTTTTTTTCAAAAATTTGAATTTTTTTGAAAAAGCCGAAAATGAGCTGACCCGACGGCCTTACCTGCCGACGATAAAAGCTGACTCGACGGCTTTTAGACCTGGCCCGACGCCCGATTATGCCGACGGCACCTGACCCGACGGCATCAGGAAAAAGCCGTCGGGTTAGGCTGACCCGACGGCATTTTTAGGCTAACCCGACGGCCTGTGGCCGTCGGCGTAGCTGTTTCTTCCTATAGTGAGTCGTCTTAATGTGATCTATGCATGGCAGTCGAGCTTCAGCAGTTGTCCGGATGATCTTGAATTTGCAGTGTCTGCAAAGCTGCAACGACAACAAGTTTTTACAAAAGGACAACCTACTAAGACATCACTTCAAAGAATTAATAGTTATACCCAATGTAATTGTAGTTACATAGGATGCTTTGGTTATATATAATTGAACAAAAGTTGATTTCTCCCAAATATGTATGTCTACCCGTGCTATAATTGTTTCCAGGTATAAAGTATAGACAAATTGATGTGAAAACAAGTATAGGCCAGCCGGCCTGAGCTGCCACTGTTAGTTAAAAAACGTGTAAAGTTATATTATAATGTTTGGGTTTCACATCATAAATAATTACTAACAATGAGTTTACTTGGTAAAATAAATTCATCAAAATAGGCTAAATTTCTACGGATATAAATACTGGATAAAATAAGATTTATGTATCAGGGATAAATAATAAGTTTATGCAATTAAAATAAACAATATTTTGCTCAAGATTAAATAACTGACTCAAAATCGATGCAATGAGTTCTCACGTTTTCAGTCAATATAATTTGTGTTATAATACATGTCTTATATAGAAAATATAAAATAAATAAGAATTCTAGCCGCGCAAATGCGCGGGCCATCCAACTAGTTATCACTAAAACAGTAGTTATTTTCACGTGAAAATGCATAGAATATTCTCTGTTAATCAGAAAATTACAAATCCAACTTCGTTGGATTCAGAAAAATCATACCTTTATGTTGGTATGATGTTTGTATGGTTTTGCTGCTGAAAACTTCCTAAGTGTTATGTATAGCTTATTAGGGTTTATTTAGTTGATAGCTAAATCTTGTTTTGTTCTTAGAAATAGTTATTGGTATTTAAATACTTGAGATTGTTTAGTGAAATAACTTGTTTGCTTCTGATACTTTCTTGGTGTGATTTGTTGTTGTGGTGATGTGTATGGCTTGTCTATGCTTGCATACTTATGTCGCTATTAATTATCGGCGCTAGATTCGAATGACACCGAGCGTACCGAGGAAGGAGAAGTGTTTGAGTTCCAGGAAGAAGACCAGGGACAAGCCAACCAAGGCAAGCCATCTAAACTTGTTGCATCTCTGATCCTAGTTTTACTGATGCATGATTTATTACTGTTTACAAAAATGCATGGTTTTATATATTGCTATTGTCTCTAGATAGCAATTGTTGGGGACTTAGCTCCACAAGTCAACTTTTACCATCCTTATGGATGGCACCCTCTCAACACCTATTCATTCCCCTGGGTTAGTGGATTGATGGATAGCATCATGGCATTTGGAAAACTTTGTAGTGGAGCAAAACTCTAGGTTGGGAACACTCAATTGGGATGTTTGACAATGACTTCGAAAACCTTAGAATTGGAAGCTATTCCATTGATGTATTCCGAAATGAGATTTTGAAAATAAGGTGGGGATGAACATCCCGGAGTTGGAGGAAAGTTTGGTTTCATAAAAAAACATTGGTGTTCCTTTGTAGTGTTCGGAACAATAACCCGTGCAACCACATTATCCTGTTATAGGACGGGGCTTAGATCGTAGTTTATTTGCCTTGGTACGGGGCATCTCACAACTATATAAGGGTACACGGTACCCCAGAATCCGGGCTGTCGCAAGTGGTGGGCAACAGTGTAGCGGGCCCGCCAATAGGCTACCCGCCCGGAAGACACTATGGGTCTCCCGCCGTGGCACTGGAGTTACGCTCGAACGTGGAGGTAGACTGCCAGGGTGTGCCGGAGAGGTACATACTCCATAGGGTAGGTCCCTGTACTAAGGTAGATAGGCAAAAGGCTCTGATCGGGTGCTTGTCGTGGCATAGGATGCTATGCGGGGATGATGCCCACACGATGAGTATTCGGATGGTGTGGGTGAAGTGTACAACCTCTGCAGAATGTAAATCTATTCGAATAAGCCGAGTCGTCGGTCATGGACGGTTGGAAAAATCACTACATTAATTTCCCAATGTCAGTTTTGGTTTTAAAAAGTGGTTTTCGGAAAAATGGAAGAAAGTGTCAGACGGAGTACTCGGAGGGTACTGCCGTGGCACGGGAAAGGTTCGAAGTACTTGGAGGGTACTGTCGGGGAAGTTGGAGATGGTCATGTGTGAATGACCTGGTTTTATCTATACCTAATAATAAAGTACGTAAGGTTTCCGTCATCAACCACTTTTTTTAGACAATTTTACCCTTTCACCAAAATACATATAACCTCGTGCCACCAGTTAATAAAAATAAAACAACATCTATCCAACACAAATAGATTTAGCATGGTCTCCCAGGCGGTCCACGGCTGCGAAACACGCCATCTCCCTTCCACCACGCCCAGCTCTGCTCCGCCGACTGCCCCTGTTTCCTCCGGCAGAGACCGAGCCGGTGGTCCACAGTGGGGACACAGGCCGTGTAGCTTCCACCGCCCCAGCTCCGCCGAGATCGAGAGCCGTGCGCACGCCCAGATCGAGCACCACGTGAAGCCTGACCTCTCATGTTTCTGTCGTACATCTGTTCGTCCGTCCTGCCGTATTAAGTCCGGTCTTTCAGATCGATCGAGGTACTATTGTCCAACACGATCGGCAAAACTTTGCCTGGTAGAGTCGAGAATCGATCGACATCCGCCGCGGACGAGACGGACAATGGCCACAGGGTCCTGATCAGTGTCACTAGGGATGCACCGCCACGGCGCCACCGAACAGGGACGACGCGGGCAAGCGGTTGGCCAGACCGAGCAGCGAAGCGAGAACATCCAACAACGCCGAGCTCCCAGGCCAGAGCGCAGCGCAACTAGACCAGGACGTGATCTTCAATCTGCAAATAAATACGGCTATGGTGGCGTAACTCGGCCATCGCCGGCCTGCAGATTCTCCAGGACTAGCATCCACAAAGTCCAGTATAAGGAAGAGGAGCTTATCGTGGCATTGGGGCAGAAGCCGCGTTATTCATCGTGACATACCTCCGAACGGGCCTTGCCGGGGATGTGAGATGTCCTTGTGCTTGGAGGGCCACGCGTGCAAGAGCTCCGGCGGCAGCGTGCCAGCCGGTTCAGCAGAAGGAAAGAGAGAGGGGCGTCGGCGTGCTTCGCATCGGGGCGAGCTGTCACCTTTGCCTTCGTCGACCGCCTCCAGCTCCACCCGAGTCGACCAAGGCATGGGAGCAGTTGACATCGCCAGCCATCGCACTGCAAATTTCCAAATCAATGACAGCAAATGGTCCTCTTGAGCTTAGCTTCAAAGAGCTATGTCTTGGCAAGCGTTGGAGATTCACGGACAAATTAATGGATTTGGAATATACTCGATTTACCGGTAGAAAAGATAGTGTGGATTTTTTTCTAGCTCTCTTTTCAAGATACAAATGCATAGATGAGTGCGGTGAGCAGAGAAGAAAGGTACTCCCTCCGATCGGAAATAAGTGACGGTGACTTAGTATAAACTTTGTACTAAGTTAGTACAAAATCACCGACAGTTATTTCCGATCGGAGGGAGTATCTCTTTTTCCAACATTATAATTGTTTTTAATATGGATAACATTGCACGGATTGGTTCACTACAAAGTAGAACGTGTCTAATTGAGAATTGTATATGGCTTAGTCTCAACGAGAGATCACACAAATAGCTCAAAGCTGCATATTGGAATTCGTTTATGCGGTTAAAAACCAAAAAAATTTGTCTCGCATTTGAAAATTTTGATTGTAATTTCTAATGATAAAAATAAATTTCTACGTTTACCCATGAACAAGTAAAATTTGATTTTATTCGTCGGGCTCCTGGCATTGGTTCGTCTCGCTCTTCACCTGTTTTATGGAGAAAAAATCCCACAAACATAAGGTTTGAACTGCCCACCTTTTACTCAGAGTTACGGTTCAGTGCATTTCTATCCAAAATATATACTGATTCTATACATGGTTGAAGCACTTACCAGCAATCTCAACACGCTCAATGGTTTTGCAAGCCGACGAGACCACTCACCAGAGTTGGTGTGGTAGGACGGGCTACATGGTGTATGTGGCGCTATATAAAGAGTAGTCTCGAGATTTTTAGTACACTGCTCCACACGCTTATGTTCGCTCGGTTGCGCAAGGGGTACGTCCGTAGCAACGTACGGGCACACTTTCTAGTAAATAAAAAGGGTTACCCCTTCCTAGAGATTTTACTAAAATTGTTTTATAAATATTTTTAATAAGAATATAGATATGTCGTAAAACATGGTTCTGGACATGCTATATCGACACGAGAAAACCATGTTTTTTTGAAGAAAGTAATCTAGACTAGAGCCTATCCTTGCTATAGCCATATTGCATATCAAACTCCTTATCTTTAGATGGTTTGCGAGTACAATTCATAATGTACTCATGGCTTTGTCCCTGGCTATTAACTTGGTCAAACTATGAAGAAGACTACAAGGAAGGTGACGATGGTTACGATGACGCTGGTGCGAACTAGGAACGTCTTCCAGTCAGTTGCTTGTAGGGTAGTAGGCATAACGTGGGTCATCAACGCTGCTTGGTATCCGCTGCTAAGTTGTAGACTTGCCCTACGTGGCAATATCATACTTGGTCATGTGACCAATTGTAAGTATATTATTCGGTACTGTAATGGATGATGTAATTCTGTTATCAACTCGGTTATGTGGATTCAAGACACACTGATAATGGGATCGTGAATTGTATGCATATCGGGTATTCTGGATGGGTAATCCGGAGACCCCACAATTTTAGTTTATAAGGGTCAAGATAACCCCCATACATTACATACTGGCCGGAATGCAGTTCTGGGCGCAACTCAACAAAGTTTGAAACACAGGAACCACCACCCCTCGGAGTGTATGGCCCTGAGCTTCTCCTGATTGTTTCTAGTCAAGTTTTAAAGCATTCAAAAACGGTGATGAGATTCTTCCGAACATTCCATGACTAGTGACTCAATTGTCCATAACCGAGGACATGGCTAAACGCTTAGATTTTGACACCTTGCAAGGGTTGTGCACTTTCACCTTAAGACTCATTTTACCCCCATAAATAAAATGAGACAAGACCTTTCAGAAAAATCATTCAACCATCTGGATCTGACCGTACCCCCTATATTTTGCTACCACCTGCTGTCAGTACCCTATGGCTGAACCCTTAATCCTACTCAATCAAGACAGAGCCCATAATATCATAAGGCTGCACTAGAAGTACTCTAAACATGGAAGACATATTAATCTCTTTAATCTTGTGTGGCCATCCCGAGCGGTTTCTTGAGTACACATCCTGTTACGAGGCATGTGCCCCAGGACCCACCTTCCTCAAACTCTTCTTATCAAACCAATCCACCTAGGTAGTTCATTTTAGTTGAAGTTGTTAATTTATTCACAAAACAACTTTTCATGTGATTAGAGCATGGCATCAATATTCAAGTATTTAGCATCCTACCAGGTGGTGTTTGAGGTTGGCTACACACTACTAGGATCTAGCAATTTATAAAATAGTTAAGTATTCCACCTATCATGCATACTACTGAAGACCACTAATGCAGTAGTAAAATAGGTAGAAGATATGTGTGTCACTTGCCTTTTTGAAGATCACGATCTTTCACTTCTCTCAACTAAGCACGTAGCTCTTCACACAAACTATAACACAGAAATAACACAACATAAACATACAATACAATCCAAGCATAATCAAACAAGACAAACAACTGAAAAGTATTTGTTTAACAATTTAGATTTATTAGGATATTGTGATAGAAGAGATATGGCAGAAGAATTGTGGATTGTGAGATATGAATTTCAGAGTTTGAGTGGCAAGATCAATTGATTTGAAAAGAGTTGGCTAAGCAAGATCTATTGGATGAAGTCTCTATGCTTTACTAAAGCATAAATAGAATTTAGGAAGACTCATGTGAATTTAATCACACAAGTGTCAATTGGTGCAATAGCAATACTATTGAATAAGTGTGATAACAATTACTCTTAAATAGCATATATTACACTTAGGTATTGGTAAGGACTCATATAGCATTGAAGTACTCAATTAACTCATTTGCAATTTGAATAGTCCAATGCATGTGATCAAGATTAAGTGAACTCAAGATTGGATATGGGTGGATGACATTTAAGAATATGGCTCAGAGGGTTTGTTGGACAACCTTGGAACATTGACCATGTATATTATCTCAACATCAAAAAGGCAAAAGTAGAATCTAGGACTGAGATGCATCACACTTTACTCAAATAACATAATTGTAGTTTGGATATATGTGAAATAGACAAGTAAAATTTAGATAGATATGATATTTTGTCAAAGTGGTGTCAAAATGATCTTTGATAGCCAGCTAAGATCATAGGGTTCACTAATGTAGAAGGAAACATTGCTAAAAGAAATAGAACTATTCTATGAAGGAAATTAATCAAACTCTCATATTTGAATTTGAATAATGGTGAAGTGGTTCAAGAAAATTGGGAAATGATACTAGTGGTTAGCTTGCAGTAAAATAAAGCTACTGCAATTGGATTCATTCTAAAATAAATTTTATAACTCAAATTATGATCAAATTAGTGATTTAGATAGATTTGAATGCACAAAGTGTGTGCACGTATCAACTTTGAAGTTTCCTGATTCTATGATATTCTACATGATTATAGGATTCTAAAGACTCCAAATTTGTAATTTTGGATGTGCAGAACAAAAGATATGAATTTAATAGTGAAACAGATAGATTTGATTCAATTTGAAAATGAATTCAATTTGAATACTGAAACTATAAAATTTTATTATACTATTAGATTCTACACTTTGTAAGATTTCCAAAGGTATAAAGTTTGTAATTTTTGGACGCATGGTTTGAAACTTATGATTTTTCAAAGATTAGGCACAAATCTGATTTGAATTTCTAATTTGAATCTGTTTTAATTCGGAAGCTGACACGCGGCTGTTTTTGATTGGTCCGTACCGATTCGGACGGATCTCGATTGTGAGCCATCAGATTTTAAGAGATCTGGACGTCCCAGATGCGCCCGTATCGATTCACTTAAGTGAATCTGTCCGGACCGTTAGATCGAGATCGGACGAACAAGAATAGGAGAAGGGAGATCTCACTGGCTAGGGTTAGGGTTCTATCGAGGAATCTCCAGCGAGGACATGCAGGTGGTGGACTCCGGCGGGGCTTCGGTGACTTTTGGATGACAGCGATGACTCGACGGTACTCAGCGTGATGCGGTGATCTTGAAGATGTGGTCGCCGTACTCAATTGCGTCCTACAGAGAGAGAGAGGGGATCGGCTGGAGATGCAGGCTCATCGGCGATGCTTCAGTCATGGTCAAGTGTGTCGATCTGCTACAGATAAGACGGGGAAAAAGGGTCAGGGAGGAGCGCCGGGTCAAGGAGGAGAGGATAGGCAAGTTAAGGAGAAACTTGGCTCACCGTCGGTGATGGAATCGAGCGGAAAATCTCGCAGATCTGCGGAGTTCCGATGATGGATTTCGTCGTCCTCACGACGTCTCGAGCGGAGGAACGAAAGGGAGAGAGGAGAGGAGATCCTGGGCTATTTATAGCCAGTTCTAACTTGCGGAGGGGGCTAGGGTTTTCGACGCGGGGCGAGATCGGACGGTGGAGGGTGCAGACGTGCTCGGGCAAGACACCGACTAGAGGAAGAGGAAGACTCTGACGTGTGGGCCCTAGTGTCAGCAAGAAGAGGAGTCGGCCAATGTAACGGTTCGGCTGGGCGGGGTCTTGGGCCGTGGGTGCTATCTGGTGCTGGGCCGGATGGTTCCCCGTGGCCTCCTTCCCTTTTTTTGGTCTTTACTTTTTATTTTTATGTTTTCTAAATTATTTCATATCTTTTGTTGATTCAATTCAATTCAAACAAATTTCTAAATTCTTCTAAAATTCAACACAATGTTTTAAATCAGTAAAAATTATGTTTCCCAAAATAAAAGGTGATTTTCAATAAAACTTTATGAAAATAGCAAAGGGGCTTCCGTTGTATAATCAAAAATAGATTTAGGGTTTAGAAATATATCCTTTTAAAATAAGGGATTAATACTTATAGAACAATAATTGAGAATCACTCTCAATCATAGTTTTGAAAGAAACAAACTTTTAGTAAACATTTCACATTGGTGATTCATTCCTTTGCAAGCATGCTTGCACAGGTTTGAATAATAAGAAGAAAATAATATTTTGATATTTGTTTTTTCTCAAAGAAGTTCTTCAAGAAATAATAAAGTTTGAAAATAGTTTTTATAATAAATCCTTTAAATAAACTCAAAAAGTTTTAAATCCCTGTGAATTTTCAATCAACACAAGCAAAACAAAAGCAAAAAATTTCCTGCAATATTTGATAAAATCTTGGGATGTTACAGACTACCACCCTTAAAAGAAATATCGTCCCCGAGATTGGAGAGGCTAGAAAGAAAGAAGGTTTTGGGTTACCTAGGTGGCTACCACCCTTAAAAGAAACTTTTGTGGGTAGTCTAGGTCCTTGGGTTCAACCAGATACACCTTGGTCTTGACTTGGCACTGGTTCATCTTTTGACTTGGCACTGGGTCATCTTTTGACTTCATAGTTAGTCTTCATCTTCATTTATAATAGGTGGGTGTCTATTCACAACCTTGGGCACCAAATCTTCCTCAAGGGTTGCTTGAGTTTAACCTTGCTCCCCCGTAGAGCTTCTATCCAACAGGGTAGTTGTTGATCTACTTTGGACACTGAAGATTCACTCTTTGGGTCAATCAGAATACCAGTCTAAGAGGTCTCCTATCTTCATCTTCATCTTTCTTAGTCGACGTCCTTGAAGGTCCTTCATCTTATGGTTCCTTCCTTTATGAGTACCATTCTGTTCAGGTAATCTTCCATGTTGGTAGGATTTCTTCTGTTGCATGTCTTCTTCAACAGTAAGCTTGTGGTTCAACCTTACTATATTCCTATGTGTTGGCAGCACCTGCCTACTATAAGGGGTATAATATCTTATCCTCCTAAGGTCAAGGCTTAACAACGTCGTCTCTCATAGGTATGCCTCTCTAGGTTCACAAAGCCAACATTATGAGAGCAAATAATAAGAGTAGTAAGAATGATGATCAATCCATTCTGCACCCAAATCATTACTCCATACATGGTTTATTAAACCTTGTTTTCTAACTCTTGGTCAACATCACTAGCTTTTAACAAAAGTTTCCTTGGATATGGACTCAAAATTCCAAATCCCATTTTTGAATTTTGAAAACAAAATCTATCGTTGCTTAACTAGGGGTTTGCGGCAAAACTCATGGCAATAATCCTTAAGTTGTAGATCCTTGGGTTTTGCCATTTCATAAAGAGAAATAAAATCCATTCCATTAAGTTGACCTTTGCTTCATTTCTTGGTTCCTTGCTACCAAGATTGTTTTGTGGTAGGTTGTTATTGGTACTAGACAAAATCTCGGGCATCATTTGTGTCATTTGAGAATGATCATCCAGTACTCGCTGCATTCCTGGTGGTAACTCTTTGCTATCTGAGTTGATCAAATTCTGAGTCAAAGCTCGCATCAATTCAGCATGTACTTCTACCATCTGCTGTATCACTATCTCCATCTGAGGGTTGTTGTGATTGTTCTGGCATTGAGGATGCATCTGTTTGGGTTTAGGATAGGTTTAGAACTTAGCATAGATGAGAAATAGATAGAAGGGATCTAAAGAAGATTCGTACCCAAACAGCAGATCAAGACAATTCATCTTACAAGCAACATCTAACAAACATTCAATCATCTAGCAAACTAGTTCAAACACTAACAATCTAGTATGGTTATACCCCAATTTGGTATGATCATTAGATTATTACGATATCATTGGTTCTATAAACTAGAATTATTGGTGGTCTTGTCTAACACTGTCTTTATTGTTCCTTGTTCTTATTTCCACTTCCTCATTGTATTGCTGGGTGTTGTGCCGTCTTCATATCAGTATTTCTCTAAGTTCTTTGTTGGCCTTCCATGTATTGCATCATGCTGAGTCAAGGAATACCTTATAAAGTAGAAGTCTCATTCCTCTGACATTTTGTGGTCTTGTTGTCCTTCCTTGAAGATTTCAGGGTTGGGTCGTTTTAGAGCAAAAAGGAAAACCTTTAAAGATGAGGTAGGGGAGAATACAAGAAGTTTTCAAGATGTAACCATTTTTTTATACATATAGAAACAAGATGAGATCGATTTATTTATAAAACCAAAATTATATTTTATTTTATTTTGAAGGAAGAAAACAAAGTCTTAGGGGCTTCCTATTCTATTCCAAACCTAGGGTCTCGATCCTACAGGCAACACTATGCTCTGATACCATTCTGTAGCGTCGTACCTTTTGCTTAAGGCAGAACTCCTATGATAATGTGCCATTCCCTGGATCAGTAGATAGCACCACAGTACAAAATATAGTAATCATTGCAATAGCATCATATATTACAACGTAAATCCAGTTACATAGGTCTTCAACCTTATGAGTACACAACATAAATCATAGCAGCAATGAGCCTCCATCTTCATCACGTGCCACAAGTAGACATGTTGGAATGTAGACTCGAGATCCTACTGGCCGTTCCTTATCCGAAATAAAAACCTGCACGTTTGAATATGCAGCCCCAGAGGGGCCAGTACAACAACGTACTGGCAAATGACACATATTTGGTGGCATTTGTGAAAAGACTATACTACATGACATATGGCTGGTGGATCTCATAGGCTAATTTGCATAAAGCCAACTTTATCCTATTATACTTTTCAAAACTTTCTTTCAAAATTTTAGTTTATAAGGGTCAAGATAACCCCCATACATTACATACTGGCCGGTATGTAGTTCTGGGCGCAACTCAACAAAGTTTGAAACACAGGAACCACCACCCCTCGGAGTGTATAGCCTTGAGCTTCTCTTGATTGTTTCTAGTCAAATTTTAAAGCATTCAAAAATGGTGATGAGATTCTTCCGAACATTACATGACTAGAGACTCAATTGTCCATAACCGAGGACACGTCTAAACGCTTAGATTTTGACACCTTGCAAGGGTTGTGCACTTTCACCTTAAGACTCATTTTACCCCCATAAATAAAATGAGACAAGACCTTTTAGAAAAAGCATTCAACCATCTGGATCTAACCGTACCCCCTATATTTTGCTACCACCTGCTGTCAGTACCCTATGGTTGGACCCTTAATCCTACTCAATCAAGACAGAGCCCATAATGTCATAAGGCTGCACTGGAAGTACTCTAAATATGGAAGACATATTAATCTCTTTAATCCTGAGTGGCCATTCTGAGCGGTCTCCTAAGTACACATCCTGTTACGAGGCATGTGCCCCAGGACCCACCTTCCTCACACTCTTCTTATCAAACCAATCCACCTAGATAGTCCATTTTAGTTGAAGTTGTTAATTTATTCATAAAACAACTTTTCATGTGATCAGAGCATGGCATCAATATTCAAGTATTTAGCATCCTACCAGGTGGTGTTTGAGGTTGGCTACACACTACTAGGATCTAGCAATTTATAAAATAGTTAAGTATTCGACCTATCATGCATACTACTTGTCGTGGGGATGACTTCCAAGGCAGGCCAAGGACCGAGCCGTCTGCCATCTGACGTCCCAGGAATCTCCACGACGTTAAGTCAGGAAGACCGGCTTCGACCGAAGGACCGGCTGCGCCAGCAGCCGGCTGGCGACTCCATCGAGGAGAGCCAGAGCCGGCGAAGACAATGAAACTCCTCCAATGGCTACCTCGTCGAAAGCAGCCTAGCCCCGACAAGATTGATAGAAGCAAGGGACAGGCGTGATGCCAGCCACGCCCGGTCTCCACCAATCAGCGGGCAGGAGCCTTTCCCACGAAAGGATCTGAGGCAAAATGGAGGGCATATGCCTCAAAGATGCCGGTCCAAGGGGGAAAGGCACTTTATAAAGTTGCCATCGTCAGACAAGGGGTGAGAGGACAGCGAGCCACGCCAAGATCGCAGCCGCGGAGGAGCCGGCAGCTGGGCAGCCGGCCACCTAACCTGTAACCAGACCCCCGCCTATATAAGGGGGTCTGGACCCTTAGACTAGGGAGATCCGATCCTTCTTCTTCCTCCTTTAGACCGAACAGCTCGAGGAGCGTTGTAGCCACTGTGTGCTGATAATAAGAAACAACGCAGAAAGTAGGGGTGTTACCTTTGGCGTGGAGGGGCCTGAACCTGGGTAAACCGCTCGTGTCCTAATTGTACAATCCTGAGCTGGACCCATCGTCGCACACCGTCGAGGCCCTCTGTTAAGCCATCCCCATGGCTACTGTCACTAAAATCCCACGACATTTGGTGCCCACCATGGGGCAACGCGTGACGACGACCGGAGTAAAGTTCTGGCCGGGATCCCCATCGACTCTCGGCGAGAAGGTCGCCTCCGGCCTTGTCTAGAGGTTCGACACCTTCGATTGCGTCAGCGACAATCTTGCCTGCTTCAAGGAAGGCTTCGGCGACAACGGCTCCTTCCTCAACATCAACAGCCACCATTTCTACATCGCCAAGACCTTCTCAAAGGAGGTAACCGATGTCTTCGACCCTCTCGGTGACTGAGGCTCGAGCTGCAGCAAAAGCAGCGACCTTGGCGCCATGGTTGAAGTGATGGCCTTGGGAGATGAAGAAGGCGGCAACTCACCATGCCCCGTGCGCCCGCCGCTCGAACGCCTTCTTCCACAGGAGCAGGCCGCTCCACCCCCAGAGTAGGACACCTCGGACATCGCCATCGTGGACCTGCGTGCACCACTCAACCACGTCATCGACCCCGTCCAGGTTGCGGAGGCCCTAGAGCAGACGCGCCTCGTTCTTCTCAGCAAGGTGGCCGAGGATGAAGTTGCTCGGTGCCGCATGAGCACCACGCTCCCGTGAGTTCTATGAAGTGCATGGAGATGCGCTGGACGAGCTTGCTCATGGCTAGCGGCGCAGCCATGGACTCACTGCTGCGGGCCCTAGCCAGGTCTAGCGGTTGCTGTCGGCAAGCCAAGGCTATGGGGGCGCGGATAGGGTGGTTGTGCTCCGAGCTGCAACACTCGAGGCCGCCGCACCCAGTAGGCTGGCGGAGATGGCTGGCCACATCAAGTCCCAGTGCCAGCACCAAGGCTGGAGCCTCAGGCTCGCCAGCTGGCTTGACCACATGAAGACGCTCCCCAAGAGATCTTCTAGCTCAAAGCGAGCGGTGGTTGACCAAGGAGGCCTGGGGCTGTCAGCAGCGGCCAGGGGCGCAAGGAGGGCAAATACACCCTCGATGCTGCGCTTGACCAGTCGTGCAAATTCCACAGTACCCCTGGCTGGGAAGCGACCCACTCCACGCATCAGTGCCGCTTCCTGAGAGAGCTAGAGCAGCACGCTCAGCAGCTCCCTGGAGCCTCACAGGCGTAGCCGGCTGGAGGTCAGAAGGACCATCCGCGCGAGCCGGCTGTCGAGAAGCCGGACCAAGGCGACGACGACTTCCCGGCGGACATCGAGCAGTACCATATCTTTACCACCCCGGGGAAAGACAAAAGGAATGACCTTTGGTACAAGGCGGAGGTGAACGCCGTCATGCCTACGGAACCCCAGTTCATGCACTGGTCTGAGGCGGCCATCACCTGGGGGCGTGAGGACCATCCTCGACTGATGCCCAGCCCTGGAGAATACGCTCTGGTTCTGGACCCCGTCATGTGCTCTGATACGCACACATGCCATTTCTCCCATGTGCTCATCGACGGCGGCAGCAGCATCAACCTTCTTTACCGAAGCTCAATGGAGAAGCTGGGCATCCCGCTTGCTCAGCTGAAACCGAGCCGGCTCACCTTCCATGGCATCATGCCTGGGCATTTGTGCATCCCTATAGGTAGGGTGCAGCTGGAGGTTCTCTTCGGGAAGAAAGGTAACAACTGCCGCAAGCCCATCTGGTTCGAGGTGGTGGACATTAGCAGTCCCTACCATGCGCTGTTGGGCTGTCCAACCCTGGCCAAGTTTATGGCAGTACCGCACTACGCCTATCTCAAGATGAAGCTCCTAGGTCCCAGAGGCATGATCACAGTCTCAGGATGCTTCAAGAAGTCATTGGCGTGTGCCAAGGTAAGCTCATAGCTGGCAGAGGCATTGGTCGTCGCCGAGGAGAAACGGCAACTCCTTCATCGCGTGGAGCTAACCCAGCAGGACGTGCCGGCTCGCCAGTCACCGGTGGAGCGGTTCAAGCTGGCCGACGACACCAAGAAGATCCTGTTGGACGAGAGCGACCACTCCAAGTTCGTCATCATCGGCACCGGCCTCTCTGCTAAATAGGAAAGTGAGCTCACCAGCCTCCTCCGTGAGAATTGGGATATCTTCGCGTGGTCTCCAAATGACATGCCAGGTGTGCCGAGGGAGCTGGCTGAGCACTCACTCCACGTCCGGCCAGACGACAAGCCGGTTAAGCAACCGTTGCGGCGCTTTGCAGAAGAGAAAAGAAAGGTCATTGGTGAGGAGATCGCCCGGCTCCTTACAGCCGGCTTCATCATGGAAGTATTTTACCCTGACTGGTTGGCAAACCCAGTCTTGGTCCTGAAGAACAACAACACTTGGCGCATGTGTATCGACTACACCAGCCTCAACAAGGCTTGCTCCAAGGACCCCTTTGCGCTACCGCGCATCGACCGGGTGATTGACTCCACAGCCGGTTGTGACCTGCTGTCTTTCCTGGATGCCTATTCAGGCTATCACTAGATCCCGCTCTACCAGGTAGATCAGATCAAAACATCCTTCATCACACCTTATGGAGCCTACTGCTACGTCACCATGCCATTCGGCTTGAAGAACGCTGGAGCTACTTACCAGCGAATCATGCAGCGATGTTTGCAAGGGCAGATTGGGTGAAACGTGCATGCTTACGTGGATGATGTGGTGGTGAAGACCAAACGGAGCGGCACGCTTCTAGACAATCTCAAGTAGACCTTCGCCAACCTGCGGCGCTATTGCATGAAGCTTAAACCTGAGAAGTGCACCTTCGGCGTGCCGGCTGGACAGCTCTTAGGTTATATCATTTCCTAGCGAGGGATCGAGGCTAACGCCTTGAAGATAAAATCCATCAAGGCCCTAGAGCCGCCCACCCAGCTCAGGGACGTGCAGAAGTTTGCTGGCTGTTTGGCCTCGCTCAGTCGATTCGTCAGCCGGCATGGAGAGAAAGCCATGCCGTTGTACCAGATGATGAAGAAGATAGACCATTTCGTTTGGTACCAACACGCTAATGAGGCCTTCAACGACCTCAAGTGAGCCCTGTCCACTGCACCAATCTTGGCAGCGCCGGCTCCGCGGGAGTCAATGCTGCTCTACATTGCGGCTACTCCGCGAGTCATTAGCATAGTGGTCATGGTGGAGCGCATCGAGGAAGGCAAGGAGCTGCCGGTTCAACGCCCGGTGTACTACCTAAGTGAGGTGCTCACTCTCTCCAAGCAAAACTACCCGCACTACCAGAAGGTCGCATACGGCATGTACATGGTGGCCAGGAAGCTGAAGCATTACGTCTAGGAGCACCCCATCACGGTGGTGAGCACCACTCCGCTCTCGGAGATCATAGGGTGCAAGGATGCAACTGGCAGAGTGGCCAAATGGGCGATTGAGTTAGCTGCTCACACCATTCAGTACAAGCCCAGGACGACAATCAAGTCTCAGATCATAGCGGATTTCTTCGCTGATTGGGGAGAGCACCAGTACCTGCCGCTGGCTCCAGACTCTATGTACTGGCGCATGAACTTCGATGGCTTCAAGATGCTTGGGGGCTTGGGAGCCTACGTCGTCTTCACCTCTCCCAAGGGGAACAAGCTGTAGTACATACTGCAGATCCACTTGCGCGTGTCGAACAACATCACCGAATACGAGGCCCTAGTGCATGGGCTCAAGCTGGCCAAGGAGATTGGCATTCAGAGGATCCTCTAATTCGGCGACTCCGACCTGGTGGTGCACCAGGTCTCGGGGAAAGGTAGCAAGGATGCCAACATGGCCTCTTATCGCTTCTACATGCAGTAGCTCTATGGATTCTTCGAGGGCTGTGAGTTCCATCACGTCCCCAGAGCAAACAACGATGAGGCAGATCAGCTGTCCAAGATTGGCTCCACCAAGCAGGATATCCTGACTGGGGTGTCAATGGAGATAATCCACAAGCCATCCATCAAGCCATCACCAAAATCGGGCTCCATATTCATGCCAGAAGACCCTGCTCTGGCTCAGATGCCGCTGCCAGACTCGGGGGCTGCCGCCTCGGAGCTGATGGAGGCAGCCGGCCAGTCTAGCGCGGTCAGCTCGACGAAGGACTCGGGGGCTGCCATCTCCAGGCCGGCCCTCACAGCCGGCCAACCAGACAAAGCCAGCACGTCGATGGACCCGGGGGCTGCTGATCCCCTGGTCGCCAGCGTCTTCCACATCCGAGAGATACCATCCTGGGCAGAGCCATTATCCAACTACCTCATCACTGGGGACTTGCCAAAAGACAAAGCAGAAGCTAGGCGACTTCAACGTCGCGCGCAGGCATACACCATCATCAACAGTGAGCTGTACAAGTGCAGTGTGTCAGGGATCTTCTAGAAGTGCACCGAGCCGAAAGAAGGGCTAGAACTGCTGAAAGAGATACATCAAGGGGAGTGCAGACACCACGCATCTTCCAGAGCCTTGGTGGCTAAAGCCTTCCTCCATGGTTTCTACTGGCCGACAGCCCTGCGGGATGCAGATCAGCTGGTGAAGAATTGCAACGGCTGCCAGTGCTTCTCCAAGCATCGGAACACTCCGGCGGTGGCCCTCAAGACCATTCCGCTCACCTGGCCGTTCGATGTCTGGGGCCTGGACATGGTGGGACCGTTCAAAAAAGCGCCCGAGGGCTTGACACATCTGCTAGTAGCAGTGGACAAGTTCACCAAGTGGATCAAAGCCAAGCCAATCAAAAAACTCGACGGCTCATCCACCAACAAGTTCTTCAACGAGATCATCATGAGATATGGAGTCCCCCACAGCATCATCACTAACAACGGGACAAATTTCGCAAAAGGAGTCTTCACAGAGTACTGCGGCCAGAAGGGCATCCGGCTGGACCTGGCATCAGTGGCGCATCCTCAGTCCAATGGGCAAGTGGAGAAGGCAAATGGGATGATCCTAGCCGGCATCAAACCAAGGTTGGTCGAGCCTCTCGAGCGCTCAGCCGGCTGCTGGGTCGAAGAGCTGCCCTCAGTGCTTTGGAGCCTGCGCACCACTCCTAATCATTTTGTCGGCTTCACTCCTTTCTTCCTGGTCTATGGAGCAGAGGCACTGCTACCCACCGACATCGAATTCGATGCGCCCAGAGTGGTCCAGTACACGGAGACGCAAGTGAAAGAAGCTCGCAAAGATGGCATTGACCTCCTCGAGGAGGCACGAAAGTAGGCCTTGGCCAGATCTGCACTCTATCAGCAGCAGCTGCGACGATACCACAGCCAGAAGATCCGTCCACTCGTGTTTCACGAAGGAGATCTCGTACTCCGGTTGGTTCAAAACACCAAAGGCATGCACAAGCTATCCTCTCCTTGGGAGGTGTCGGTGTTCTGGATACCGGGGTATCCCGGTCCACCTGCTCCTGGGCCCCTTCAACGGCCCAACTTCGGCCCAGGAGTGGAGCGATGACCGAAGCCAGCAGAGAAGACCCTCACGAGGAGGCGCCTCATGAGGAGAACGACGACCAAAACTGCTAAGGACCAGAAGACCTCCTCATGAGCTTCTGCTGGTGAGGGGAGGGACCACGTCCACGTCAGCTCGGCATGTTTGCGTGTAGAGCAAGAAGATAAGGGCAGAAGACCGCGTACCGCTCACGCTACCCCCGACAGGGAGGAGACCAACTTTTGCCATGCCTGCATAAAGCGGCATAGTGGTTGTTGGCTACCCCCCTAAAAATAGCGTGGATGGTGCAGGGCGCCAGAGGAAGACGTCAGCTTCCTCCACCCACTCCGGTGGACCGGCGCCACTACTCTATGAAGACTACGTCCACGGAAGAATCAAGACTACAGCTGTCCTCCCTCCTTGGCCGTGTGTGGAAACCCCTTCCCCAAGATGATAAGGGGAAGGAGGACCTTGGCACTATAAAAGGAGGGGTGGCCACCCCTTAGAGGGGATCGAATCTTCATCTCCGGGCTCCTAGATAGGCTAAGTTGGTTCTTCTACCTCCAGCCAGTTAGAGCTCTATAACCAAGACCATGTACTCCTCGCGAGGTATCGCATCGTAATACAAGAAGGCAGGAAGTAGGGGTTTTACCTCACCACGAGGGCCCTGAACCTGGGTAAAGCACGGCATCTCTCTCTGCAGTGTGTTGTGCGTTCGACGACTCGAGGCTTCCATGATCGTGTTTCATTACGATCCAAGATCTCCCACGTTCAGCCCCCTGCGTTCGAATCTTTGGGTCCATCGCATGGTACCCCGTGTTCTTGCGACACGAAATCCATCAACATTTGGCGCGCCAGGTAGGGGGTTGTGGTGTGTTTTCTTCTAGATCTGCTTCGACATGGCCGATGCCAACGCAAGGCTCGAGCGTCTTCGCTGCCATAACGCTGTTCAGGGGCGAACCAAGCCCATCTTCCATCGTTGTGAAGCCTCGGCCGAGGAGGAAGAGGAGGAAAATCTGGAGTCCTCCTACCTCCCATCCGGGCGTACAGAGCCTTCGCTCGCCTTCACCTCCACTGCCACTTCTCGCGCTCGTTCTGGGAGTCAGCTGTCTCCTGCGCAGGCTCTCGCCATGGCACAAGAGCTGCTACGCTATCAGCCCACTGATGATGGGCGTGAGGGGTGGCACGCTCGAATCGCTGAGCTCATCGCCATCGCCAATGAAGACCCGGCCCAGGGAGGAGCCCAGGGCGCGGGGGAACCAGATCCGGCGGCGGGGCTTCGCGCCCCGGGCGCCGAAGATGGGAAGGCCGCCAAGGCCAAGAAGGTAGCATCCCGCGCTTCATCTTCGCTGTGCGGGGAGCCCAGCTGCCAAATCGTCCAATGCGCTCCGGAAGATGCACGCGTCTCCCTTGAGCGCCGCCGTGAAAATCATGACCGCGCCATCGACGACATTGGCAAAGCTGGCAAGAACGTCAAGACCCCCGGGGACCCTATCTACAACCTCGGGTGCCTTGCTCTCACTCGCCAGCAACGCTATGTGGTCTGGCCTGACAAGTTCAAGCCGGACATCGGCGTGCGTTACGATGGGACCACGAACCCCGTCGAATTCCTCTAGCTCTACGTCGTCGCCATCCAGGCCGCGCGTGAAGATCAGCGTGCAATGGCCAATTGGTTCCCCATGGCCCTCAAAGACGCTCCGCGAACTTGGCTCATGAATCTTCCTCACGAATCCGTGACCTCATGGAAGGACTTGTGCCGTCAGTTCATCGCTAACTTCATGCCCACATATGAGCGCCCCGCCACCAAGAACGATATTAAGGCGGTGCGTCAGTACAAGGTCAAGATGCTTCGTCAATACATCCAGTGCTTCAGCCAGATGAGGAACAAGATTCCCAGGATCTCCAATGAGGAGGTCATCTCCGCGTTCTCCACGGGCGTCTCCGACATCAAGATGAGGGAGAAGCTGTCCGTGAATGATGAGCTGACTTCCGTTGTCTGGCTCTTCAAGATCGCCAACCGCTGCGCCAAGGCTGAGGAGGGGAGGCTCTTCGTGCACAACCTGCCAGAGGCGCTTCCCCCAAAGCTGAAGTCCAAGGACCCCAAGCGCAAGGAGGCTGCTATCCTCGCGGCGGAGCCCGAGCATAAGCAGCGCCGTGGGGACCGCTCTGAGCATGATAAAGGTCGACGTCGCCGCTACTGCATCCTCCACAAAAAGGACACCCACAATACCGACGATTGTTGGATTGTCCAAAAGTTTCATGAAGAAAATGGTGTCACCAAGCACCGTGGGAGTAGCCGTAGCCATGTCAAGGGTGGATCCCGGGGCAATCGCCGCGACGATGACCGTGACGAGGGTCGCCGCCGTGATGGTCTGTCTCGTGCAGATCCCGAGCTTCCAGAGGTGGAGTCAACGCTTCCAGGAGAAGAAGCCCTAGGCCTCTGGGTCATGCACTTCGACGGCGCCTTCAACCTTCCCGGCGCGGGGGCTGGCGCTGTCCTTACCTCTCCCTCTGGGGACAAGCTCTTCTATGCCGTCTAGCTTTGCTTTAAGCCAGAGCACAAGGTCTCCAACAACATCGCGGAATATGAAGGACTACTCACTAGCCTAAGGGCAGCGAATGCTTTGGGCATCAAGTGCCTCGTCGTCAAGGGAGATTCACAGCTGGTTGTGAACTTCTCGAACAAGAGCTACACTCCAAAGGATGGGCACATGGCAGCTTATCTTGAGGAGCATCAAAAGATGGAAAAACGCTTCCAAGGCTTGGAGCTGAAGCCCATCCCAAGAGGAGAAAATGTGGAAGCGGATGAGATCGCTAAGCGCGCCTCTCATCGCCTAGCACAACCTGCCGGCGTCTTTGAGGAGCGTCTCTTCAAGCCGTCCGCTTCTCCATCGTCGTCCGGATCAGACCCACCACCTGCCCTGCCACCACCGCCAGAGCAGGGGGCTCCGGACTGCGGGCCTCCTTTGGGTGACCGCGTCCTTTTGGCATTGGCACGATAGGAGGGAGTGGATTGGATCCTCGAGCTCAAGGCCTTCCTCGTCAGCAGCAGGCTTCCTGAGGATGAATCGAAGGCCGAAAGGATAGTGCACCAAGCTTCGGGATACTGCGTCAAGGATGGTGACTTGTACCAGCGTCGCCCAAACGGCGTCACTCTGAAGTGCATATCTACTCACCAAGGCCAAGAGCTTCTCAGGGACATTCACGCCGGCGAATGTGGGCATCATGCTTCTGCTTCAACTCTCGCCGCAAAGGCATATCGAAGCAGCTTCTACTGGCCTTCAGCGCTCTAGGACACGACGGAGATGGTTAAGAGGTGCGAGGCGTGCCAATTCCATGCCAAGCAGATTCATTAGCCGGCGCAGGAGCTGCAAACCATCCCACTCACGTGGCCCTTTGCCGTTTGGGGGCTGGACATGCTCGGTTCATTCCCCAGAGCGCAAGGGGGCTACCGCTACCTCTACGTCACCATCGACAAGTTCACCAAGTGGGTGGAGGTGGAGCCAGTGTGCACCATTCTGGCGAGGTCCGCAGTCAAGTTCATCCATGGGCTGGTCTGTCGCTTTGGTGTGCCTAACCGCATCATCACCGACAACGGTAGCCAGTTCACCAGTGGGCTATTCCGGGAGTACTGTGCATCGGCCGGCATCAAGATCTGTTTCACCTCAGATGCCTATCCCATGAGCAATGGCCAAGCCGAGCGTGCCAATGCCGAGGTTCTCAAGGGACTCAAGACAAGAAGCTTCAATGCCAAGCTCAAAGCCTTCGGCAAAAAATGGTTAGACAACCTCCAATCCATCCTGTGGTCCATCCGGACTACCGCCACCAAGCCCACTGGGAAGACTCCTTTCTTCCTGGTCTATGGGGCAGAGATTGTCCTTCCCACCGACATCAAGTTCGGGTCGCCAAGAGTGCTCGCCTTCGATGAGATTCGCCAAGAGGACCTCATCAAGGACCGCCTCCTCTAGCTCGAAGAAGCCCAGTGCCAAGCAGCCCTTCGCGCCGTGAGGTACTAGCAAGGACTACGCCGCTACCATAGCCGCCATGTCCGAGCAAGAACTCTAGAGGTCGGCTACTTGGTGCTGAGGAGGATACTCTCTCACGAGGGCCTGCACAAGCTATCTCCAATGTGGGAAGGCCCCTTCAAGGTGACACACATCGCCAGGCCAGGCTCGGCGCGGCTGGAAACTGTGGAAGGTGTGCCAGTGGGGAACCTGTGGAACATAGCTCATCTGCCAAAGTTCTACCCGTAGGTTCCTCACGAGGAGATAAAGACCGTTGTCACGACACTTGTATCAGCTCAAACTACTCTTCAACACTGATATTAAGTTATTGCGCAATATAGCGCCTCTGCTTTGGCATGATATTAAAATAGCATGAAGTCCATTTATTTTCTGCTGTACTCCACGCGGAAGGGGGCTAGGCACGGTGTCTATGCTGGGGCCTTCGCCCGAAAAACAGGAAGCCCGAAAAACCCGAAGGGAATGAGCTCTGATTAGGGGCGACGGCCCCGTTATCGATCACCTCCAAGTACCCATGGTGCTTAGTTCCACGCGAAGTACACCGGAAAATAAGAAATCTTTGGGAAAAGTCCAAGGTGTGCCCAAGGCACCCGCTAATTAAGGACCAACGCCTCGTGAGCAACCCTCATGAGGTGCAAGGACGCGTCGATGCACTTAAGCATCCGCAGGAAGATTCCCCTCGCTTGAGGAAGGCCAAACGCGGCAGGATTACTGAAAACTAAGGCCGCTCTGATCATCTTGCGAAGGAGACATAGATCCGGAGGTCCGCGCCAGGCCCTTCACCTCGTGAGCAACCCTTAACAAGGTGTCGATAGTCTTTGGGCTCTCTTAAGTGTCGACGCTTTCGCGTCCGTGAGGGTCCAGCTTCCCTCAACGACGAGGAAGGCCCCGTGAATCGCCACGCACGGCAATTTGCTCTTAGCTACTGGCACAGATAGTGTCGCGCTCCCTCACGACGAGGAAGGTCCCTGTGCTGGTCACAGGGGCATCTTATTCGCCTTCTTTTTAGTTTGTTTTATCGATTTGTTTTTTGTTTTCGGGGATTTGGGGTTTTTTGTTTTCCAACTCTTTCTTCAACTACTTGTCTCAGGAATCGTCCGATGTCGTCGCCGGCGCCGACCCCATCATGAGCTCTGAGGCGTAGGGAGGCCTCCCGTCGGCGTTAACAACTCGCTAGGGCTCTCGAGTGCGCGGACGACCAGGACAATAGCGAACAATGAAGAGCAAGAAAAGCAAAGGAATTTCATTGATGGCCCCCGGCGGGGGAAGGAACAAAGGCACGACGGGGCATACCCCACCGGCGCAAGCTACACTGCAAAATAGGGAAGGAGACTAGCTCCCCTCCCCAGAAGACTACCGCGCCAAGGCCGCCCCTTTACTACACCGTAGGCTGGGGGTAGGTGCGGCGGACGCCAGCGGCGGCAAAGATCCGCACCGAGGCCTCCAGCGTCCCCAGCTTGAAGCGAAAGATGAGGTGGTCACCGACGTGGAGGCGGTGGCCGAGGGCGAAAGCCCTTCAGCGCCCGGAGAGGACGGCGTTGCCGCTCGCTCCGAGGATGATGTCCACAAGCCAGAAGAGATCTGGCCTGCTCTGCTCCAACAGTGCGACCTCTCCGGAGGAAGCGCCGGGGGCATAGATCACCCTCCAGACTGCATCGGGCAGTCGGAGGGAGTCGAAGCTCCAAAGGTCGATGACGACAAGGAGCTCCAGGAAGCGGGACCCCTGGGCGATGAGGGGTCCCAGCATTGCCGCCGCCAAGGGGCGGGGAGTGGCGACCACTCCGGTCGCCGGCGGGGCCGCCTCCTGCGGCCCCGGGCCATCTGCGGCCGGGGGAAGGGGCCCAGGGCGGCCTCCACCTCCCGGAGCGCCTAGTCGATGCTTCCCGGGGAGCGGGGAGCCGCCGCTGCCACCACCGGTGACGGCGCGTGCAGAGCACCTCTAGGCATAGGACCCCGAAGGGTCAAGGCACCGGAGGCCCCCGGGACGGCGTGATTCGCCTCGCCCTGCCTCGGCGCACCGATGCGCAGGGGGCCGCCAGCGCCGGGTGTCCATCAGGCCAGAATCTTCGCCTTGTTCTTGCTGCCCGGGGGGCGCCCACGATGCTTCACCCCTGAGCTCAATTCTACGGCGGCGGAGGAGGCAGAGGGATCCATGGGCTTGGGGAGCGTCGAGGAAGAAGTGGCACTAGAGGAAGAGGGTGAGGTTCCGGAGGTCTCGAGGAGGCCGTATTTAAGGGGCGCGGCTAGCGTCGATGCGTCAAGTCTTAGCGTGGGAATCAAAGCATTGGCGCAGCGCTCTGCAGCAAAGCGACGCGCCATCATGACGGTTTGACGCCTCGGGGACTGCAGCGTCGCCCGTCGTTTCATCTCGCCAGCTGCAGTCGCGCCACGCGTCTGCGGCCTCTGCATCTTCACATGGTCCTCTGACCCCGCGTTGATGCGTGACATTAGAGGGCCCAGCAGATTCTAGTGGCCCTCGGCCCTTCGCTCCCTCAAGAGGGCGCGTTCGCGGGCCGGGCTCCCGGGGGCTACTATCAGTGTTCTGGATACCGGGGTATCCCGGTCCACCTGCTCCTGGGCCCCTTCAGCGACCCAGCTTTGGCCCAGGAGTGGAGCGACGACCGAAGCCAGCAGAGAAGACCCTCATGAGGAGGCGGCTCATGAGGAGAACGATGACCAAAACTGCTAAGGACCAGAAGACCTCCTCACGAGCTTCTGCTGGTGAGGGGATGGACCACGTCCACGTCAGCTCGTCATGTTTGCGTGCAGAGCAAGAAGATAAGGGCAGAAGACCGCGTACCACCCATGCTACCCCCGACAGGGAGGAGACCAACTTTCACCATGCCTGCATAAAGCGGCACAGTGGTTGTTGGCCACCCCCCTAAAAATAGCGTGGACGGTGCAGGGTGCCAGAGAAAGACGTCAGCTTCCTCCACCCACTCCGGTGGACCGGTGACACTACTCTACGAAGACTACGTCCACGGAAGAATCAAGACTACAGCTGTCCTTCCTCCTTGGCCATGTGTGGCAACCCCTTCCCCAAGATGATAAGGGGAAGGAGGACCTTGGAACTATAAAAGGAGGGGAGGCCACCCCTTAGAGGGGATCGAATCTTCTTCTCCGAGCTCCTAGCTAGGCTAAGTTGGTTCTTCTACCTCCGGCCAGTTAGAGCTCTGTAACCAAGACCTTGTACTCCTCGCGAGGTATTGCGTCGTAATACAAGAAGGCAGGAAGTAGGGGTTTTACCTCACCACGAGGGCCCTGAATCTGGGTAAAGCTCGGCGTCTCTCTCTGAAGTGTGTTGTGCGTTCGACGACTCGAGGCTTCCGTCACCGTGTTTCATTGCGATCCAAGATCTCCCATGTTCAGCCCCCTACATTTGAATCTTTGGGTCCATCGCGTGGTACCCCGTGTTCTTGCGACACGAAATCCATCGACAGGAGGGATCGTTCATTGTCAGCCAGGTGCTAGGCAATGGGGCATACTACCTCATCGATGCACAAGAGACCAGAAAGAACAAGGCAGATAATTCTGACAAGGAGACGGAGCATCCCTGGAATGTCAGTCTCCTAAGACCTTTCTTCTGTTAAGGCAAAAGCTTGTACCCCGAAAACTTGTCAATGAATAAAGGACAACGGAATGTCTAGTTGCAGCCAGCTCCGAGAAAAACACTTCATGTATTTTTTGCTTCCTGCGTTATTCACTTGACTGGCAGTCGGCTCCAGGCACCGAGCTACAGCCGGCTGCCCTAAAAATAATCGAACCCCCGTCAGCCAGATAAGCACTATGTATGGAACAGGTCTCGAGCCCAACCTCCGTCCCCCGGCTCCGCGAAGCCGGCTGGATAGGAGCCGGCAGATCACATATGAAGGAAAGCCGCATGGAAGAACCGTAAATGATAAAAGAATCACTCAACTAAGCATTGAAGGTAGTGCTCGTTGACCATGCGCCGGCTAGCTCAAGCTGGGTGCCCAGCAAACCGAAGTACTACTTCTCACCCCGCAGCACGCTCCCACCCTAGGTCGGCATTCGGCTGCCGGCCCAAGGGAGACAAACCGGCACCAGGCTGCCGGTTGGGGGTAGAAGGACCGAAGGGTGCGGAGATTAAGGAAAAAGTTGAGGGAACTGGGTTAAGGCAGGCTAGCAAGTGGTTGATGATCATGATTTTTAGTGCTTAGGTTGGGTAGCCACGTCAAAGAGGTTCGAAGCCAGAGCTGCCTCGCACGATGTTGGCATCGTACGCAAACAGGCTAGTTTTAAGCCAGCTGTCATTCCAGCTGCCCCAAAACTCGGGGGCTAGGGGGAAGGGAATTGGCCCTTAAAAATGGGTTGGCTCCAATATTTCGCCGGCTGTCCGGTCAGTTGGTGCTGCGTCATGACCAGCAAACGAGCATCGAAATTGAAATCTGCAAAAGGCGTTCGCGAAGAAATGGCTAAGGCCAGCGGTTTGGAGGTTCACCCCAGCTGCAGCAAGGGTCATGCAAAGGTTTGAGAGGGAGAAGCATGCCGGCTGCGGTCTCGCCCGAGCCGGCACAGGATGCGATTTCTACTTCCAATCTCCTCAAGCCGGCGCTCGCCTGTACCTTCCGAAGCCGGCCAGCAGAAGACATTTTCCCTCCACGCTGAAGCCGGACGAGCTTGCCAAGAATGTCTCAACGGGCCGATGGCTATCCTAGCCATTACCCATAGGCATACTCAACGATGGCCCTAATGCAAGAAGAGTCTTAACCGTGAAATCGTCATCGTGCTCAGATAGAAACAGAAGACATTCAAGCAAGAACGGAGCTAAAAGCAAGTTTTCACAAGGGCACAACGAATGAAGAAAGACAAATTTCATCAAGCAGGAGTCTGACAGTTACAAAAGTTTCCCGAGTTTCTACCCTAAAATACTAAGTGCTCCTCGCCTTGGAGATGCCCGCCTTCCTCGGCATGCCGCAAGCGCCGCATGGACTTTGTCCTGGAGAAGTCCGCGCTCGAGGTCGACGAGGTCCGCGAAGGCGAAAAGGTGATGGGGTGCTGGCCTTCACGACCAAGCGGCGAAGGTACGAGCGCAGAGGGTACCATCAAAGATGTAGACGATGAAGTTCCGCCTCCCGTCACGGCAAGTGAAGAGGAGGAACCAGCCCGCGTGCACGCCGTAGTCTGTGAAGAACTTCGGCCACCCGTCCCAGAAGTAGCATACCCCTTCGACATCGTAGTAGACCTCAACGCGGTACTTGGGCTGGCCAACGCTGCACTCCCGCAGCGTAGCGAAAGCCATCTCCTGGCCCTCCATCGTTTCCATGAACTGAGATGGAAGGCGGAGGCGGTCCTTGGCCCCGGCGAGAACCAGGACTATGAAGGTGGACCACCCTTCGGCCGAGGAGTAGGCCTGCGGCTGGAGCGCTGGCAGCACCGGTTGAAGCCGAGATGGACCAGCCGGTGGAGAGGCCGCTGCGTGGGGCCTCGCGGAGCCAGAGGCAGCGGCCCCGAGGGCAGCAAGAGTTTTCTTATTCTTGCTGCCTGGTGGGCCTCCGCGGCGGTGAGACGTTAAGGAGCAGCCGCTGCCGCCAGCGCCGCCCTCTAACCACTCCCCTTCGGGTGACCGGGCCCCCGTTTCCTCAGAGTGCCCTCGCCACCAAGAGCCAGAGCTGCCCCAATAGCAGCTGCGGCAGTGGGGGCGGCAGCGGCTGTGACTGCAAGGGCCGCCAAGGTTTTCTGGTTGCGGCTCCCCTTCGGGCGGCCGCGTTTGCGGGACACGGACGGCGTCGTCGCTAGCATCACAACCTTCTTCCTGCTCCCTTTTGGGCGACCGGGTCCTCGTTTCTCTGGAACACCCTCACTTCCAGCGCTGGGACCTCCAGGAGAAGACATGGACGGGCTGAGCTCTGACGAGAAGATTGAGGCAGGGGAAGAAGTGGAGTGTGCCATTGACCCTGAGCGCCCCAGTATTTAAGGAGGAGCAGTGCGGGGGAGGGGGCCAGCATAGTGGGATCGGCAATGCCCAATGCTTCAGAAACTGCCCTGTTTTCCTCGCATCGTGCACACCCACAAGAAAGCAACCGCTGCAACCATTACAGCGGATCGTGGGTGGAACTGACGGGACATGTCACTGACGCATGCCAGGCTACCCCACGTGACGTCTTAGGAAGTTATTATGGTGGCCACAAAGTCTAAGCGATGGGATGCTATGCTACAGCATTCAGGTCAGTCGCTGCGTGGGTCTAGGTTTCGAAGTGGTTCAAGTTCCAAGAAGCTAGGTGCCAGCTAGCGGCTGCGGAGCAGCCCAAAGCCGGACGAATCTTGGAGCCGGCATGTCCCGAGACGGCCGATGATAATCTGCAAGACTTGACCTCAAGATCGACGACCTCCGAGCTGGACGAAGAATCCTCGGACTTCGATGGACGCAAAAAAACTTCGGCGAGGAGTAGAACCCACCGAAGCCCCATGCTAACCCATGAGACTTCGCCAGTTTCGGGGGCTAGTGTCATGGGGATGACTTCTAGGGTAGGCCAAGGACCGAGCCATCTGCCAGCTGACGTCCCAGGAATCTCCACGACATCAAGTCAGGAAGACCAGCTTCAACCGATGGACCTGCTGCGCCAGCAGCCGGCTGGCGACTCCATCGAGGAGAGCTAGAGCCAGCGAAGACGACGAAACTCCTCCAACGGCTGCCTCGCCGAAAGCAGCCTGGCCCCAACAAGATCAACAGAAGCGAGGGACAGGCGTGGCGCCAGCCACGCCCGGTGTCCACCAATCAGCGGGCAGGAGCCTTTCCCACGAAAGGATCTGAGGCAAAATGGAGGGCATATGCCTCGGAGATGCCGGTCCAAGGGGAAAGGCACTTTATAAAGTTGCCATCGTCAGACAAGGGGTGAGAGGACAGCGAGCCACGCCAAGATCGCAGCCGCGGAGGAGCCGGCAGCCGGGCAGCCAGCCACCTAACCTGTAACCAGACCCCCGCCTAAATAAGGGGGTCTGGACCCTTAGACCAGGAAGATCCGATCCTTCTTTGTCCTCCTCTAGATCGAACAGCTCGAGAAGCGTTGTAGCCATTGTGTGCTGATAATAAGAAACAAGGCAGGAAGTAGGGGTGTTACCTCCGGCGTGGAGGGCCCTGAACCTGGGTAAACCGCTGGTGTCCTAGTTGCACAATCCCGAGCCGGACCCATCATCGCACACCGTCGAGCCCCTCCATTAAGCCATCCCCATGGCTACTATCACTAAAATCCCACGACACTACTGAAAACCACTAATGCAGTAGTAAAATAGGTAGAAGATATGTGTGTCACTTGCCTTTTTGAAGATCATGATCTTTCACTTCTCTCAACTAAGCATGTAGCTCTTCGCACAAACTATAACATAGAAATAACATAACATAAACATACATTACAATCCAAGCATAATCAAACAAGACAAACAACTGAAAAGTGTTTGTTTAACAATCTAGATTTATTAGGATATTGTGATAGAAGAGATATGGCAGAAGAATTGTGGATTGTGAGATATAAATTTGAGAGTTTGAGTGGCAAGATCAATTGATTTGAAAAGAGTGGGCTAAGCAAGATATATTGGATGAAGTTTCTATGCTTTATTAAAGCATAAATAGAATTTAGGAAGACTCATGTGAATTTAATCACACAAGTGTCAATTGGTGCAATAGCAATACTTTTGCATAAGTGTGATAACAATTACTCTTAAATAGCATATATTACACTTAGGTATTGGTAAGGACTCATATAGCATTGAAGTACTCAATTAACTCATTTGCAATTTGAATAGTCCAATGCATGTGATCAAGATTAAGGGAACTCAAGATTGGATATGGGTGGATGACATTTAAGAATATGGCTCAGAGGGTTTGTTGGACCACCTTGGAACATTGACCATGTAGATTATCTCAACATCACAATGGCAAAAGTAGAATCTAGGACTGAGATGCATCACACTTTACTCAAATAACACAATTGTAGTTTGGATATATGTGAACTAGACAAGTAAGATTTAGATAGATATGATATTGGATCAAAGTGATGTCAAAATGATCTTTGATAGCCATCTAAGATCATAGGGTTCACTAATGTAGAAGGAAACATAGCTAAAAGAAATAGAATTATTCTATGAAGGAAAGTACTCAAACTCTCATATTTGAATTTGAATAATGGTGAAGTGGTTCAAGAAAATTGGGAAATGATACTAGTGGTTAGCTTGCAGTAAAATAAAGCTACTGCAATTGGATTCATTATAAAATAAATTTTAGAAATCAAATTAGTGATTTAGATAGATTTGAATGCACAAAGGGTGTGCACGTATCAACTTTGATGTTTCTTGATTCTATGATGTTCTACATGATTAGAGGATTCTAAAGACTACAAATTTGTAATTTTTTGATGTGCAGAACAAAAGATATGAATTTAATAGTGAAATAGATAGATTTGATTCAATTTGAAAATGAATTGAATTTGAATACTAAAACAATAAAATTTTATTATACTATTAGATTTACACTTTGTAAGCTTTCCAAAGGTATAAAGTTTGTAATTTTTGGACGTATGGTTTGAAAGTTATGAATTTTCAAAGATTAGGCACAAATCTGATTTGAATTTCTAATTTGAATCTGTTTTAATTCAGAAGCTGACACGTGGCTGTTTTTGATTGGTCCGTACCGGTTCGGACGGATCTCGATTGTGAGCTGTCGGATTTTAAGAGATCTGGACATCCGAGATGCACCCGTACCAATTCACTTAAGTGAATATGTCCGGACCGTTAGATCGAGATCGGATGAACAAGAATAGGAGAAGGGAGATCTCACCGGCTAGGGTTAGGGTTCCGTCGAGGAATCTCCTACAAGGACATGCAGGTGGTGGACTCCGACGGGGCTCCGGTGACTTCTGGACGACAGCAATGACTATACGGTGCTCAGCATGACGCGGTGATCTCGAAGACGTGGTCGCCGTACTCGATTGCGTCCTGCAGAGAGAGAGGGGATCAGCTAGAGATGCAGGCACGTCATCGATGCTTCAGTCATGGTCGAGCGTGTGGATCTACTGCATATAAGACGAGGAAAAGGGGTCAGGGAGGAGCGTCGGGTCAAGGAGGAGAGGATAGGCAAGTTAAGGAGAAACTTGGCTCACCGTCAGTGACGGAATCGAGCAGAAAAGCTCGCAGGTCTGCGAAGTTCCGATGATGGATTTCATCGGCCTCGTGACATCTCGAGCGGAGGAACGAAAGGGAGAGAGGAGAGGAGATCCTGGGCTATTTATAGCCGGTTCTAACTTGCGGAGGGGGCTAGGGTTTTCGATGTGGGCGAGATCGAACGATGGAGGGCACAGACGTGCTCGGGCAGGACACCGGCTGGAGGAAGAGGAAGACTCTGACGTGTGGGCCCTAGTGTCAGCGAGAAGAGGAGTCGGCCAGTGTAACAGTTCGGCTGGGCGGTGTCTTGGGACGTGGGTGCTATCTGGTGCTGGGCCGGATGGTTCCCCACGGCCTCGTTCCCTTTTTTTTGGTCTTTACTTTTTCTTTTTCTATTTTCTAAATTATTTCATATCTTTTGCAATTTTGATTCAATTCAATTCAAACAAATTTATAAATTCTTCTAAAATTCAACACTATGTTTTAAATCAGTAAAAATTATGTTTCCCAAAATAAAAAGTGATTTTCAATAAAACTTTATGAACATAGCAAGGGGGCTTGCTTGCATAATCAAAAATATATTTAGGGTTTAGAAATAAATCCTTTTAAAATAAGGGATTAATACTTTATAAAACAATAATTGAAAATCACTCTCAATCATAGTTTTGAAAGAAACAAACTTTTAGTAAACATTTCACATTGGTGATTCATTCCTTTGCAAGCATGCTTGCATAGGTTTGAATAATAAGAAGCAAATATTATTTTGATATTTGGTTTTTCTCAAAGAAGTTCTTCAAGAAATAATAAAGTTTGAAAATAGTTTTTATAATAAAGCTTTTAAATAAACTAAAAAAAGTTTTAAATCCCTCTGAATTTTCAATCAACACAAGCAAAATAAAAGGAAAAAAAATTCCCCCAAAATTTGATAAAATCTTGGGATCTTACATGAAGGACGGCCACCCAGGAACAAAGAGATTGGAGACGTTCAAGTCGTGAAGCTTCCAGTGCAGCAACGAGTCATATGGGCTCTGTCTTGACCAATTAAGTTGTGAGAACTCAGCCAGACGGACAGAGGGTGGTAGTGAATTGTAGGATGGAACGAGTCCGGGTTGGTCTGAGGGATTGCTTCTGAAAGGTCTCTTCTTAGTCTTCACCAGGCCATTTGAGCAAAATGAGCATCATGGCAAAAGGGGTTGACTGAGTCTTGTGTGAAAATTGCACAACCTCTGCAGAGAGTTAAAACTAAGTACTTAGCCGTGTCCCAGTTACGGACAATTTTGAGCGATATGATTTTGAAGCTGTTCAAGGATCTCCTCATCCCAACTTCTTAAAAATTAAAACTTGAAGGGTTAACAAGGGATTGTTGTGTGATCATAATTATGTGCACCTGGTGGATTCCTGTGTGTGCATAATTAACTAGGAGCACCTGGTGGATTCCAGTGTGTCCCAAAGTGCTTTATAAGAGAAATGAGATCTTTTGAAAAGTAGGATAAACAATTGCTTTTCTGCAAGCTTAGCCTGATGAGCTGATGGTGCGGTGTTAAGGCACCAAGTTGGGAACCCCAAGAGGAAGGTATGAGGAGCACAGTAGCAAGTTTCCCTCAGTTGTGAAACCAAGGATTATCGAACTAGTAGGAAAAAGCCAAACTTCAGAAGGTGATGCTTGCTAGCTTCACGACACTTCGGACAGTGGCGCCAGAAGATACTGTTGGCGTGAAGCTTTTTACCCAGCAGCAACATGGAACCTGCACACAACACAACCAAGAACTTTGTCCCCAACTTACGATGAGGTTGTCAATCTCACTGGTTTGCTGTAAACAAAGGATTGAGCGTATTGAGTGGTAAAAGATAATAGTATGCAAGAATGTAAACAGAGCGAGTAAAAGTAAACGGTAATAGCAATGTAAAGGAAATTGGACTGGGGTCCACAGTTCACTAGTGGTGTCTCTCCATAAGATAAATAACAACATGCTTGGTAAACAAATTACAGTTGGGCAATTGATAGAGTAAAGATAACATACATATGTCATGAGTATCACTATGAGATTCACTCTGGCATTACAACAAAATACATAGACCGCCATCCAACTGCATCTATGACTAAAAATCCACTCGCGGGGAGTCATCCGAGTACCCCTTGAGTATTAAGTTGCGAACAACAGATAATTGCATTAATCAAAGTGCGTAATGTAAACAAAGCAAATGTCCTTGGACACAAGAATGTTGTTTTCTCCCTAGTGGCAACAGCAAATCTACAACCTTAGAGGTTTCTGTCACTCCCCCAGATTACTAGAGGCATGAACCCAACTATCGAGCATAAATACTCCCTCTTGGAGTCACTAGCATCTACTCGGCCAAGATATCTACTAGCAACGGACAGCATGCAAGATCATAAACAACATAGAGATAACATAAGATATATAATTCAGCACATCAACTTAACATAGTACCAATACTCATCGGAGTAGAATTACATAAAGATGATCCTGATCATGTAGGGCAGCTCACAAGATCTAAACATGAAGCACATGGTGGAGGAGACAACCATCTAGCTACTGCTATGGACCCGTAGTCCAAGGTAGACTACTCACACATCACTTTGGAGGCGACCATGGTGGTGGAGAAGGCCTCTGGCAGGGTTCCCCTCTCCGACAGGGTGCCGGGAAGAGCTCCTGGATCCTCCCGATCTCGTGACAACGGCGGCGGCGGCTTGCAGTATGTTTCGTGGAAAAGCGATCCGTCCTTTAGGTTTTTCCCGTCGAGAGGAATATATAGGCGAAATGGCAGTGTCAGAGGGTGGGCCAGCTGGCCTCACCCCCTGGTGGCGCGGGCCAGGGGTAGGCCGCGCCACCCTAGGGTGAGCCTGGCTCCTGGCCCCCCTCCGTCTCATCTTCGGACTTCATGATGCTTCGGGAAAAATAGAAGGTTTGGCTTTTGTTTTGTCCAATTCTAAGAATATTTCCTGTGTAGCTTTTCTGAAACACAAAAACAGCAAAAAACAGGGAACTGGCACTGTGGCATCTTGTTAATAGGTTAGTTCCGGAAAATGCATAAAAATGCCATGAAGTGTAACAAAACACAAAGCAAATGGTGTGTCAACAAGCATGGAGCATCAAAAATTATAGATACATTTGAGACGTATCAAGCATCCCCAAGCTTAACTCCTGCTCGTCCTCGAGTAGGTAAGTGATAACAAAAGAATAATTTTTAAGGTGACATGCACCATCACAATCTTGATCAACTATGCAAAGCATTGAGTGCTGGGATCAAAGAACTTAAAACATGGGCATAAAAGACACAATCTTGACAATAGAAACTTAGCAACCATGTTATAACATGACAAGAAACACAAACAAAAGATCATGAATAATGAAACAATGAAAGTCAAACGTGTGTTCAAATCATATGGAAAAACATATCAAGTGGTTTTTAGCTGTCCTTCATGGAATAGCAAAACATAAATGCATAGGACACCTTCAAGTTTAAAAGTGCGACTAGATACAAATAATTTAAGAACAAGCAAAACCATAATCATGAATCAATCAATGATAAACTTTGGGACTATGCACATTATGCTCAGAATGGCAACTATGGTCTCTTAGACGGTGCATAAAGGTAGAAGGTGGAGACTCAACATAAAAGTAAAAGAAAGGCCCTTCGCAGAGGTAAGCAGAGATTGTGAGTTTTATAAAACTTCAAAAATTATGGTACTTACTAGCTTTGAGCTCTCATTGCCCCCATCATAGGCATCTTGAATGTTTAAAGTTAATGCGAGTACAATTACGAAGCATATGCTTAACAAAACATAAGTTAAAAACCTCATGTCCCGTGAAGTACGAATACTCAAACCTCATGCTACTCGAGTTAGGTCCCAAGCAAGCTCTTGTCATTGTAAGTATATACGTATCATCGAGAACCGTCAACGGGGTACCTCCTGCCCGATGACACGGAACAAGCCCATATCAAAATGACAAGACAAACAGACAGGAACACCTCGACATCTCTTTTTATTTACCATTGGTATAGCTTTTTATTGTGAGATGCGTCGTTGAATGTCCACTATGGGCATGCTGTAAATTTCCACCATGAATGATGCATGGCTTAGATTAGCGGCCCAAGCATTTCTCTAACACATATACAAACCCCGTGATCCTGCAATATCCCAACTTATTTCACATCGCGATTATCCATAAACAAAAAGATCACGATATCAACTCAAATGAGAGAAGTGCAATGTTGAAAGTTTTCCCCATGACGGCATGGTTTGGCTAATCTCCAACTTACAACTTGCAAGCATAACATCAACATAAGAGAGCCACAATGTCAAAATTTTAAAAGCGAGAAAAGTAAAGTGTGCCATCAGGTTTGTGAGAGCTTTACTGACTAAGTTTTGCATAACACCAAAAAGAGTTTAATTCAAAGGATAGATAAAAGCAAGTCAAATGTACTTTGGAATAGCAAATTACTAATAGGTATATATGGTGGACACATTGCAATAACTTGGTTTTTGGGAGTTGGATGCATGAGTAGAGCTCACACTCAGTACAAAATGAAGGCTAGCAAAAGACTGGGAGCGACCAACTAAGAGAGCAATAACGGCCATAATCATGCATAGCGACAAAACATCATTAAAAGAAGCATGAAATGGCATCACAAGTGAAAAACCAAATGATCATAGAGGCTTATGGTGACTTTTTAGAGTCAAACATGTTGTAAGCATGCGCCAAGTCAACCCAAATAAAGCATCAAGGAGAAGACCAAATAAATGCTTCCATATAATAAAAACAATGTATGATTTTTTCAAAGGCTCATTAACCAATATCAGTCATTTGAGGCAAGTCATGCTACAGAAAAAATCACTAAGCATACTATCAAAACGACATCAAGCATGGCATGCCAAAGTCTAAGCTGCAGTCTAAACAAGCTCCTTTTTGTACCACTTTTTGCATGAAACTTTTTCTCTTTTCCAACACCATTCAAACCTTTTTGAAACAACTCTTTTTATGAATACCAACATAGACCAGTGGTCAAAATACACCTTGATGCAAAGATATAATAAGATCTGAACATAAATCAAGGTGAAAAACAAAAGCTAAATGCAGTTCTAGAAAAAGAGAACACTCGTTGAACGATAAGAGTGAAAAATAGAGTGTTCTTGGCAAATGAAAAACGGAGTGCGTCTCCTCCAAAAGAAATGTGTTGGGGTCCAACCATTTATTGCAGCAAACAAAACAAAAGAAAACTGAAAGCGAAAGTAAAGAAGCTCCAAGAAAAATGCATAGTGCATGAAGCAATAAAAATATAGTGTGTTCAAGGTGACCTGATTTTTGCCGATGAAGAAGGGGTGCCTCGGGGGCACCCCAAGCATTGATGCTTGTACCTCTTGGATGTTTATTGGGGTGACATGGGCATCCTCAAGCTTGAGCTTTTTTCCATACTTCATCTCATCTCATCACTCTCCAATACCTACACTTGAAAACTTCCTTCATACAAAACTTCACACAATTCTATTAGCAACATTAGCATAAGCATAATAGTAAATCAACCCTTTTGGGTTAAGATTTCAACTCAAAAACACCACATATAAAGCATATACTACTGTATCAACTTCCTCAAAAGTCCCGTGATCAAAAGAACCCAAAAAGAAAGCGATCAAGAGGCAAACACAAATAGTGGCAGAAATCTATCAAAACAGAACAGCTGACAATGGTCGATTTTTTTGAGGACCTTCTGTTGCTCAAATCGAAAAGCACAAAGCTAATGAAAGTTTGGAAATAATCTGGGGCATATGCACAAGAAATCTCAGATCAAAAAGATATTCTGAGAATTTTCACGAATTTTTACGGTGTAGAGCAGAAATCTGTTTCAGGACAGCAACTTCCCCAAATCTTACCTCCCTCAAATTAGAGGTTCATCTTGGCACAACAACGAAATAAAAAGGATAAGGAGCAGTTATTACTGTAGTAATAACTTCCAAGACTCAAATAAAAGAAAAATTACTGAAAAGAAAAAAATGGGTTATCTCCTAAGAGTGCTTTTTCTTTAACGCCTTTGAGCTAGGCCCAGAAAGTGGAAATTAAGTAATATCAAGCGATGAAGCATCAAGTTCATAATTTGCTCTAAGAATAGAGTCAAAAAGTAATTTCTTCCTCCTTCTAGGGAAGTGTTTCATACCTTTCTTGAGTGGGAATTGATATTTAATGGTGCCTTCCTTCATATGAATGATGGCACCTACAGTTCGAAGAAAAGGTCTTCCCAAAATAATAGGACATGAAGCATTGCATTCAACATCCATAACAAGGAAATCAATGGGAACAAGGCTATTGTTAATCATAATAAGAACATCATTAATCCTTCCCAAAGATTTCTTCTTAGCAACATCAGCAAGAGGAACATAAAAATTAACACTTTTCAAGCAAGGGTAAACCAAGCATGTCATAAATCTTTCTAGGCATAATAGAAGTACTAGAACCTAGATCACATAAAGCATGGCAATCAAGACCATTAACATGCATATCAATGATGGGCTCCCAACCATCTTCTAACTTCTTGGGAATAGAAGCTTTTTGTTTCAACTTTTCCTCCCAAATTTTCATGAGAGCATTTGTAATATGATTTGTAAAAGCAATATTCAAATAAGTAGCATTAGGACTCAAAGCAAGCTTTTGTAAGAACAAAATAACTTCAGATATATTGCAGCCATCAACATCAAAATCATTAAAAGAAATAGAGCTATCATCTCCCATACTCCAAAAAATTTCAGCACTCTTTTGAGAATAAGTTTTTGCAGTTTTGGGCTTTTTCGCACAAGGAGTAGGAGATTTCTCTACACCAATCAAAGTAAGAGGATTGCTAGCATTTGGAACAAAATCATTAGAGGTATTAATAGTACATACCTTCATCTTTCTAGCCATCTCATCTTTTCTTTCCCACATGGCATGCAATTCCGCTAACATGCTAACATTTTCGTCAATTCTGACTTGGATGGCATTAGTAGCGGCAAAAGTATTGCTTTCTTTTACATCATTAGGCAACACTTTTAGTTTCAGAAGTTCAACATCAAGAGCAAGGCTATCAACTTTAGAAGCAAGAATATCAATTTTACCCAACTTTTCCTCAACAGACTTGTTAAAAGTAGTTTGCTTACCGATGAAGTCCTTGTGCATTACCTCAAGATCAGAGGGCGCACCCCTAGTGTTGTTGGAGGAATTACCATAAGAGTTACCATAACCATTACCATTGGTAGAAGGATACGGCCTATAATTGTTGCTAGCAAAATTGTTCCTATAAGCACTGTTGTTGAAATTATTATTTCTAATGAAGTTTACATCCACATGCTCTTCTTGAGCAACCAAAGAGGCCAAAGGAACATTATTAGGATCAACATGATCTCTATCATTAGAAAGCATAAGCATAATAGCATCAATCTTATCACTTAGGGAAGAGGTTTCCTCAACAGAATTTACCTTCTTACCTTGTGGAGCTCTCTCGGTGTGCCATTCAGAATAATTTACCATCATGTTGTCGAGAAGCTTTGTTGCGGAGCCCAAGGTAAGGGACATAAAAGTGCCTCCAGCAGCTGAATCCAATAGGTTTCTTGAAGAAAAATTCAGTCCTGCATAAAAAGTTTGGACAATCATCCAAGTAGTCAGTCCATGAGTGGGACAATTCTTTATCATAGATTTCATTCTTTCCCAAGCTTGAGCAACATGTTCATTATCAAACTATCTAAAATTCATGATATCACTACGCAAAGCTATAATCTTAGCAGGAGGATAGTATTTTCTAATAAAAGCATCCTTACACTTATCCCAAGAATCAATACTATTTCTAGGCAAAGATAGCAACCAATCCTTAGCTCTTCCTCTTAAAGAGAAAGGAAAGTACTTAAGCTTAATAACATTACCATCTATAGACTTATACTTTTGCATTTCACATAGCTCAACAAAATTGTTGAGATGAGCTGCAGCATCATCAGAACTGGCACCAAAAAATTGCTCTTTCATAACAAGATTCAACAAAGCAGGTTTAATCTCATAGAAATTTGCCTCACGAGCAGGTGGCGCAATAGGAGTGCAGATACAATCATTGTTTTTGGTGCTAATAAAATCACACAACTTAGGAGTGATACGTCTCAAACGTATCTATAATTTTTGATGCTCCATGCTTGTTCTTACACCATTTGCTTATTGTTTTGTTACACTTTGTGGCATTTTTATGCATTTTCCAGAACTAACCTATTAACAAGATGCCACAGTTCCAGTTCCCTATTTTCTACTATTTTTGTGTTTCAGAAAAGTTACACAAGAAATATTCTCGGAATTGGACGAAACAAAAGCCGAACCTCCTATTATTTAACGAAGCTTCCAGAAGACCAAAGAGGAGACAGAGGGGGGCCACGGGCAGGCCACACAGTAGGGAGGCGTGGCCAGCCCCTGGCCCGCGCCCCCTATGTGTGAGACTGCCCTGGTCCACCTCTGACGCTGCCCCTTCGCCTATAAAGACCCCCCAACGGGAAAAACCTAAAGACCCGATTAAATTTCTAGAAACACATCGGGATCCACCGCTGTCGTCGACCCAAGAACGGGAGGGTCCAGAAGCTCTTCCTGGCACCCTGTCGGAGAGGGGAATCACCACCGGAGGTCTTCTTCATCACCATGCTTGCCTCCGGCGCGATGAGTGAGTAGTCTACCTTAGACTATGGGTCCATAGCAGTAGCTAGATGGTTGTCTTCTCCACCATGTGCTTCATGTTTAGATCTCGTGAGCTGCCTTACATGATCGAGATCACCGTTATGTAATTCCATATGTTGTGTTTGTTCGGATCCGATGAATATTGGTGTTATGATTAAGTTGATGTTCTGAATTTTATCTTACGTTATCTCTATGTTGTTTATGATCTTGCATGCTCTCCGTTGTTAGTAGCTATCTTGGCCGAGTAGATACTAGTGACTCCAAGAGGGGGTATTTATGCTTGATAGTTGGGTTCATGCCTCTATTTAATTTGGGGGAGTGATAGAAATCTCTAAGGTTGTAGATGTGCTATTGCCACTAGGGAGAAAATAATAATCTTGTGTCTAAGGACATTTGCTTTATTTATATTACAAACTTTGCTTAATGCAATTATCTGTTGTTCGCAACTTAATATTCACGGGGTCCTCGGATGATTCCCCATGGGTGGATTATTAGTCATAGATGCAGTTGGATGGCGGTCTATGTATTTTGTTGTAATGCCCAGAGTAAATCTCATAGTGATCCTCTTGACATATGCACGTTATCTTTATTCTATCAATTGCCCAACTGTAATTTGTTTACCCAGCATATTGTTATTTATCTTATGGAGAGACACCACTAGTGAACTGTGGACCCCGGTCCAATTTCCTTTACATTGCTATCACCTGTTTACTTTACTCGCACTATTTACTTTCGTGCATACTACCATTGCTTTCCACTCGATACGCTCATTCCTTTGTTTACAGCAAACCGGTGAGATTGACAACCTCATCATAAGTTGGGAGCAAAGTTCTTGGTTGTGTTGTGTGCAGGTTCCACGTTGCTACTAGTTGAAGATGCGCTAACAAGTATCATTAACGGCGCCCTTGTTGGGGTGTCACGAAGCTAGAAAGCATCACCTTCTAGAGTATGGCTTTTTCCTATTGGATTCGACATACCTTTGTTTCTTACTCAGGGAAAATTTGCTACTGTGCTCATCATACCTTCCTCTTGGGGTTCCCAACTGGACGGTGATCTACATCAACACCGTGCCGCATCAAGGTAATTTTCGGGCGCCGTTGCCGGGGAAAAAGAAGACTTCTGCAAGGGGAGTTTTGCACGCACATCCTTTACTTTGTTTTAAGTTTTGCTTTACTTTATTTTTGCTTGCATCATTTTATCAAAAACACAAAAAAATTAGTTTCCTTTTAGTTGTTATTTTTACTTGTACGCTCTTAGCTTTGCTAGAATGGCTACTCCTGAAAACACCAAGTTGTGTGACTTTATTAGCACTAATAATAGTGATTTTATTTGCACTCCTATTGCGCCACCTGGTCCTGTTGCAAATTTTTATGAGATTAAGCCTGCTTTATTGAACCTTGTTATGAAAGAGCAATTTTCTGGTGCTAGTACTGATGATGTTGCAGCTCATCTCAACAATTTTGTTGAGCTATGTGAGATGCAGAAATATAAGGATGTAGAGAGTGATATTATTAAGCTTAAGTTGTTTTCTTTTACTTTGAGAGGAAAAGCTAAGGATTGGTTGCTATCTTTGCCTAAAAATAGTACTGATTCATGGGCTAAGTGTAAGGATGCTTTTATTGGAAGAAACTATCCTCCTGCTAAAATTATAGCTTTGCGTAGCAATATTATGAAGTTTAGCCAATTTGATAATGAACATGTTGCTCAGGCTTGGGAAAGAATGAAATCTATGATAAAGAATTGCCCTACTCATGGACTGACTACTTGGATGATTGTCCAAACTTTTTATGCATGACTGAATTTTTCTTCAAGGAACCTATTGGATTCAGCTGCCGGAGGCACTTTTATGTCCCTTACCTTGGGCGCCGCAACAAAGCTTCTTGACAACATGATGGTAAATTATTCTAAGTGGCACACCGAGAGAGCTCCACAAGGTAAGAAGGTAAATTCTATTGAGGAAACCTCTTCCTTGAGTGATAATATTGATGCTATAATGCTTATGCTTTCTAATGATAGAAATCATGTTGATCCTAATAATGTTCCTTTGGCCTCTTTGGTTGCTCAAGAAGAGCATGTTGATGTAAACTTCATTAGAAATAATAATTTTAACAACAATGCTTATAGGAACAATTTTGCTAGTAACAATTATAGGCCGTATCCTTCAACTAATGGTAATGGTTATGGTAACTCTTATGGCAATTCCTCCAACAACAGTAGGGTTGTGCCCTCTGAGCTTGAAGTCATGCTCAAGGACTTCATCGGTAAGCAAACTGCTTTTAGCAAGTCTGTTGAGGAAAAGTTAGGCAAAATTGATATTCTTGCTTCTAAAGTTGATAGCCTTGCTCATGATGTTGAACTTCTGAAATTAAAAGTGTGGCCTAATGAGGTTAAGGAGAACAATACTTTTGCCACTTCTAATGCTATCCAAGTTAGAATTAATGAAAATGTTAGGATGTTAGCAGAATTGCATGCCAGGTGGGAAAGAGAAGATGAGATGGCTAGAAAGATGAAGGTATGTACCATTACTACCTCTAATGATGTTGTTCCAAATGCTAGCAATCCTCTTACTTTGATTGGTGTAGAGAAAACTCCCACTCCTTGTGTTAAAAAGCCCAAAACTGCTAAAACTTTTTCTGAAAAGAGTACTGAAATTTTTTGGAGTGTGGGAGATGATAGCTCTATTTATTTTAATGATTTTGATGTTGATGGTTGCAATATATCTAAAGTTATTTAATTCTTGCAAAAGCTTGCTTTGAGTCCCAATACTAGTTCTATAAATGTTGCTTTTACTAAGCATATTACCAATACTCTTATGAAAATTAGGGATGAAAAGTTGAAGTAAAAAGCTTCTATTCCCAAGAAGTTAGAAGATGGTTGGGAACCCATCATTGATATGCATGTTAATAGTTTTGATTGCCATGCTTTATGTGATCTAGGTGCTAGTATTTCTATTATGCCTAGAAAAATTTATGATATGCTTGATTTACCACCGCTTGAAAAGTGTTATTATGATGTTCCTATTGCTGATGTTGCTAAGAAGAAACCTTTGGGAAGGATTAACGATGTTCTTATTATGGTTAACAATAACCTTGTTCCCATTGATTTTCTAGTTATGGATGTCGAAAGCAATGCTTCATGTCCTACTATTTTGGGAAGACCTTTTCTTCGAACTGTAGGTGCCATCATTGATATGAGGGAAGGCACCATCAAATATCAATTCCCACTCAAGAAAGGTATGGAACACTTCCCTAGAAAGAGGAAGAAATTACTTTTTGACTCTATTCTTAGAGCAAATTATGAGCTTGATGCTTCATCACCTGATATTACTTGATTCGTACTTTCTGCGCCTAGCTCAAAGGCGTTAAAGAAAAGCACTATTGGGAGATAACCATTGTTTTAATTTCAGTTCTTTTTCTTTTATTTGAGTCTTGGAAGTTATTACTACTGTAATAACCTCTCCTTATCATTTTTATTTCGTTTTTGTGCCAAGAGAAGCCTCTAATTTGAGTGAGGTAAGATTTGGGGAAGTTGCTGTCCTGAAACAGATTTTGGTGCTGCACCGTAAAAATTCGTGAAAATTCTCAGAATATCTTTTTGACCTGCGATTTCTTGTGCATATGCCCCAGGTTATATCCAAACTTTCATTAGTTTTACACTTTTTTATTTGAGCAACAGACAACCCTCTAAAAAAAACGACCTTTGTCAGCTGTTCTGTTTTGACAGATTTCTGCCACTATTTGTGTTTGCCTCTCGATCGCTTTCTTTTCAAGTTATTTTGATCACAAAACTTTTGGGGAAGTTGCTACAGTAGTATATGCTTTATATGTGGTAGTTTTGAGTTGAAATATGAAGCAAAAAGGGGTTGATTCAATATTATGCTTACACTAATGTTGCTAATAGAATTGTATTGAGTTTTGTATGAAGGAAGTTTTCAAGTGTAGGGATTGGAGAATGATTAGATGAGTTGAAGAATGGACAAAAGCTTAAGCTTGGGGATGCCTACGCAACCCAATAAATATCCAAGAGGTAAAAGCGTCAAAGTTTGGGGATGCCCCCGAGGCACCCCTTCTTCATCGGCAAAAATCAGGTCACCTTTCAACACACTATATTTTTATTGCTTCATGCACTATGCATTTTTCTTGGAGCATCTTTACTTTAGTTTTAAGTTTTGTTTAGTTTTGTTTGCTCCAATAAATGGTTGGACCCCAACAAATTTCTTTTGGAGAAGTTGCCTTGCTTTTCATTTGCCAAGAACACTCCGCTTTTCACTCTTATCGTTCAAACGAGTGTTCTCTTTTTCTGCTACTGCGTTTAGCTTTCATTTTTCGCCTTGATTTGTGTTCAGATCTTGTTATATCTTTGCTTCAAGGTGTATTTTGACCACTGGTCCATGTTGGTTTTCATCAAAAGAGTTGTTTTAAAAAGGTTCGAATGGTGTTGGAAAAGAGAAAAAGTTTAATGCAAAAAGTGGTACAAAAATGAGCTTGTGTAGACTGCGGCTTAGGCTTTTGCATGTCATGCTTGATATCATTTTGATAGTATGCTTAGTGATTTTTGCTGTAGCATGACTTGTCTCAAATGACTGAGATTGTTTAATGAGCCTTTGAAAAAATCATGCATTGTTTTTATTATTTAGAAGCAGTAATTTGGTTTTCTCCTTGATGCTTTATTTGGGTTGACTTGGCGCATGCTTACACATGGTAGACTCATACAAAGTTGCCATAAGCCTCTATAATCATTTAGTTTTTGACTTTTGATGCCATCTTATGCTTCTCTTAATGTTGCTTTGTTGCTTCGCATGATTATGGCCGTTATTGCTCTCTTAGTTGGTCGCTCCTAGTCTTTTGCTTGCCCTCATTTTGTACTGAGTATGAGCTCTACTCGTGCATCCAACTCCTAAAAACCAAGTTGTTCCAATGTGTCAACCATACATACCTATTAGCAATTTGTTATTCCAAAGTACATTTGACTTGCTTTTATCTATCCTTCAAATTAAACTCTTTTTGGTGTTATGCGAAAATTGGTTAGTAAAGCTCTCACGAACCTGATGGCAGACTTTACTTTTCTCGTTCTTAAAATTATGACATTGTGCCTCTCTTATGTTGAGTTGTTATGCTTGCAAGTTGTAAGTTAGAAATTAGCCCAGCCATGCCGTCATGGGGCAAGCTTTCAACCTTGCACTTTCTTTCATTTGAGTTGATATCGTGATCTTTTGTTTATGGATACTCGCGATGTGAAATAAGTTGGGAATCTTGCGGGATCATGGAGTTTTTATATGTGTTAGAGAAACGCCTGGGCCGCTAATCTAAGCCATGCATAATTCATGGTGGAAATTTATAGCATGCCCATAGTGGACATTCGACAAAGCATCTCAAAATAAAAAGCTACACCAATGGTAAATAAAAGAGATGTCAAGGTGTTCATTGTCTATTTGTCTTGTTATTTTGACGTGGGCTTGTTCCATGTCATCGGGCAGGAGGTACCCCATTGGCGGTTCTTGATGATATGCATATATTTACAATGACAAGAGCTTGCTTGGGACTCTAAGTCGAGTAGCATGAGGTTTGGGTATTCGTACTTCACGGGACACGAGGTTTTCAACTTATGATTTGTCAAGCATATGCTTCATAATTGTACTCGCATTAACTTTAACCATTAAAGATGCCTATGATTGGGGCAATGAGAGCTCAAAGCTAGTAAGTACCATAATTTTTGAAGGTTTATAAAACTTGCAATCACTGCTTCCCTCTGCGAAGGGCCTTTCTTTTACTTTTATGTTGAGTCTCCACCTTCTATCTTTATGCACCGTCTAAGAGAGCATAGTTGTCATTCTTAGTATAATGTGCATTGTCCCAAAGTTTATCATTGATTGACTCATGATTTTGGTTTCACTTGTTCTTAAATTATTTGTATCTAGTCGCCCTCTTAAACTGGAAGGTGTCTTATGCATTTATGTTTTGCTATTCCATGAAGGACAAGCTGAAAACCATTTGCTATGTTTTTCCTTATGGTTGAAACACACACATGACTTTCATTGTTTCATTTTCATGATCTTTCGTTTGTGTTCTTCTTCATGTTATAACATGGTTGCTAAGTTTCTTCTATCAAGATTATGTCTTTCATGCCCATGTTTTAAGTTCTTTTGATCCCAGCACTCAATGCTTACATAGATGATCAAGATTGTGTAGGTGCATGCCACCTCAAAAATTATTTCTTTGTTATCACTTACCTACTCGAGGATGAGCAGGAGTTAAGCTTGGGGATGCTTGATATGTCTCAAACGTATCTATAATTTTTGATGCTCCATGCTTGTTTTTACACCATTTGCTTAGTGTTTTGTTACACTTCGTGACATTTTTATGCATTTTCCGGAACTAACCTATTAACAAGATGCCACAGTGCCAGTTCCCTGTTTTCTGCTGTTTTTGTGTTTTAGAAAAGTTACATAGGAAATATTCTTGGAATTGGACGAAACAAAAGCCGAACCTCCTATTATTTAACGAAGCTTCCAGAAGACCGAAGAGGAGATGGAGGGGGGCCACAGGCCAGCCACACAGTAGGGCGGCGCGGCCAGCCCCTGGCCCGCGCCCCCTATGTGTGAGACCACCCTGGTCCACCTCTGACTCTGCCCCTTCACCTATAAAGACCCCCCAACGGGAAAAACCTAAAGACCCGATCAATTTTCCAGAAACACATCGCGATCCGCCGCCGTCATTGACCCGAGATCGGGAGGGTCCAGAAGCTCTACTCGGCACCCTGCCGGAGAGGGGAATCGCCACCGGAGGTCTTCTTCATCGCCATGCTTGCCTCCAGCGTGATGAGTGAGTAGTCTACCTTGGACTATGGGTCCATAGTAGTAGCTAGATGGTTGTCTTCTCCACCATGTGCTTCATATTTAGATCTCGTGAGCTGCCTTACATGATCAAGATCACCGTTATGTAATTCCACATGTTGTGTTTGTTGGGATCCGATGAATATTGGTGTTATGATTACGTTGATGTTCTGAATTTTATCTTATGTTATCTCTATGTTGTTTATGATCTTGCATGCTCTCCATTGTTAGTAGCTATCTTGGCCGAGTAGATACTAGTGACTCCAAGAGGGGGTATTTATGCTCGATAGTTGGGTTCATGCCTCTATTTAATCTGGGGGAGTGACAGAAACCTCTAAGGTTGTAGATGTGCTGTTGCCACTAGGGAGAAAACAATAATCTTATGTCTAAGGACATTTGCTTTGTTTACATTACACACTTTGCTTAATGCAATTATCTGTTGTTCGCAACTTAATATTCACGGGGTCCTCAGATGATTCCTCGTGGGTGGATTATTAGTCATAGATGCAGTTGGATGGCGGTCTATGTATTTTGTTGTAATGCCTAGAGTAAATCTCATAGTGATCCTCTTGACATATGCATGTTATCTTTATTCTATCAATTGCCCAATTATAATATGTTTACCTAGCATGTTGTTATTTATCCTATGGAGAGACACCACTAGTGAACTTTCAACCCCGGTCCAATTTCCTTTACATTGCTATCACCTGTTTACTTTACTCGCACTGTTTACTTTCTTGCATACTACTATTGCTGTCCACTCGATACGCTCATTCCTTTGTTTACAGCAAACCGGTGAGATTGACAACCTCATCGTAAGTTGGGAGCAAAGTTCTTGGTTGTGTTGTGTGCAGGTTCCACGTTGCTACTAGTTGAAGACGCGCTAACAAGTATCATTAACGGCGCCCTTGTTGGAGTGTCACGAAGCTAGCAAGCATCACCTTCTGGAGTTTGGCTTTTTTATACTTGATTTGATATACCTTGGTTTCTTACTCAGGGAAAATTTACTATTGTGCTCATCATACCTTCCTCTTGGGGTTCCCAACTGGACGGTGATCTACATCAACACCGTGCCACATCAAGGAGTATCCATTCTAGCAAAACTAAAGCAAGCAAATAAAAGTAACACCTATAAGGGAACTAATTTTTTTGTATTTTTTGATAAAACAATGCAAGTAAAAATAAGATAAAGCAAAACAAAAACAAAGTAAAAGGTTGAGCGTGAGAGACTCCCCTTGCAGAAATCTTCTTTCTTGCCGGCAACGGCGCTAGAAAAATGCTTGATGGTGCAGTGTTAAGGCACCCAGTTGGGAACCCCAAGAGAAAGGTATGAGGAGCACAGCAGCAAGTTTCCCTCAGTTGTGAAACCAAGGTTTATCGAACCAGTAGGAGAAAGCCAAACTTCAGAAGGTGATGCTTGCTAGCTTCACGACACTTTGGACAGCGGCGCCAGAAGATACTGTCGGCGTGAAGCTTTTCACCAGCAGCAACGTGGAACCTGCACACAACACAACCAAGAACATTGTCCCCAACTTACGATGAGGTTGTCAATCTCACCAGTTTGCTGTAAACAAAGGATTGAGCATATCGAGTGGTAAAAGGTAATAGTATGCAAGAATGTAAACAGAGCGAGTAAAAGTAAACGGTAATAGCAATGTAAAGGAAATTGGACCGGGGTCCACAGTTCATTAGTGGTGTCTCTCCATAAGATAAATAACAACATGCTTGGTAAACAAATTATAGTTAGGCAATTGATAGAGTAAAGATAACGTACATCTGCCATGAGTATCACTATGAGATTCACTCCGGGCATTATGACAAAATACATAGACCGCCATCCAACTGCATCTATGACTAAAAATCCACTCGCGGGGAGTCATCCGAGTACCCCTTGAGTATTAAGTTGCGAACAACAGATAATTGCATTAAGCAAAGTGCGTAATGTAAACAAAGCAAATGTCCTTGGACACAAGAATGTTGTTTTCCCCCTAGTGGCAACATGATACGTCTCAAACATATCTATAATTTTTGATGATCCATGCTTGTTTTTACACCATTTGCCTTGTGTTTCGTTACACTTCGTGGCGTTTTTATGCGATTTCCAGAACTAACCTATTAACAAGTCGCCACAGTGCCAGTTCCCTGTTTTCTGCTGTTTTTGTGTTTCAGAAGTGATACACAGGAAATATTCTCGGAATTGGAAGAAACAAGTTCCTGAAGTCTTATTTTTCCCGGAAGCTTCTAGAGAACCGAAGAGGAGTAGGAGTGGGGCCACGAGGGGCCCTCATGCTAGGCCGGTGCGGCCCTGGCCCTGGCTGCGCTGCCTAGTTGTGAGAGCGCCCTGGCAGCCCCCTGACGATGCCCCTTCGCCTATAAGAAGCCTCGGGACGGAAAACCCTAGGGGAGTCGGCGAAATTTCCAGAACAGTTCCGTAGCTCCGCCGCCGCCATCGACGAATTTTGGGGGACAGAAGTCTCTGTTCCGGCACCCTGCCGGGATGGGGAAGTGCCCCTAGAGCCATCTCCATCGATCTCCATCGCTGTCTCCGCCGTCTCCATCGACCTCACCGCCATCTCCATCAACCTTGATGTCTCCTATGATGAGGAGGGAGTAGTTCATCCCCGGGGCTGAGGGCTCTACCGGTAGCTATGTGGTTCACCTCTCTCTCCCATGATGTGATCTTTATGTGATCGTGAGCTTTGTATCATGTTGAATAAGTAGATGTTACTCTTCTTCATTATGTGTACTCTAGTGTGTTATTAAAGTAATCTATTCCTCCTGCCATGGTGTAACGGTGACAGTGCATGCATCATGGTGGTACTTGGTCTAGGCTACGATTGTGATCTTTTATGGATTATGAGAATAATTATCACTATGATAGTATTGAAGTGATCTATTCCTCCTTCCATGGTGTAATGTTGACAGTGTGTGCACCGTGTTAGTACTTGGTCTAAGTTGCAATAATATCTATCTTGAGTTGTGATTTGATTTGGATATCTCTATGAGTGGTGTTTGTCAAGTACTTGATAAACTTTAAGGGGTGCTTCCGTAGCCACTACGCAATGATTAGTGTTATTCAATAGAAGAGTAATTCAGAGTACCATAGTAAAGAGAAGTTATTTATTTGTTCAATTATGTTATATTTGTTGGGAGTGTGTCCACTAGTGAAAGTATGATCCCTAGGCCTTGTTTCCAAGCATTGCACATCGTTTACTTGCTGTTTTGTTACTTGTTTGCTTGCTGCTATTTTTATTCCAGATTGCATTCACTACTTATAATCATATATACCACTTGTATTTCACTATCTCTTCGCCGAACTAGTGCACCTATACATCTGACAAGTGTATTGGGTGTGTTGGGGACACAAGAGACTTTCTGTATCGTAATTGCAGGGTTGTTTGAGAGGGATAGCTTTGACCTCTTCCTCCCTGAGTTCGATAAACCTTGGGTGATTCACTTAAGGGAAACTTGCTGCTATTCTACAAAACTCTGCACTTGGAGGCCCTACACTGTCTACAAGAACAGACGCGTGCATAGACATCAAGCTCTTTTCTAGCGCCGTTGCCGGGGAGGTAAGGTAAAAGGTACTCGCATCCTCCTGTGTGAGTGCTCGGAGTTATTTCCTTTAGATTCTGCAATTATATCTTTTTGTTTCTTGTTTTTATTTTCACTAGTTAGGCTTAATGGAAAATAAATAGTTCTTTAGTCTTTTTCCTGAGTTTAGATTTGATGAGAAAATTGAAAATCCTTTGGAGCTTATTTCGCATAGCAATGTTATTAGTACGAATGCTTTGAATACTGTTAATGCTAATGCTATAGAAAAGTCTAAGCTTGGGGAAGCTGGTTTTGTTAAGTATGATATTTTTAGTTCCCCAGCTTTAGTGGAGAAAGTTTGCTCTGATGATATTTTATCTCCCATTTGTGATGTTTCTAATGATGCTTGTGCTCCTCATCCTTTTGAAATACCTATGAAGATTGTTAAACATGTTATGAATAACTGCTATTTAGGAGATGGAATTGTCCATCCTGGTGATCATTTGCTTTTTATACATGAATTATGCGAGTTGTTCCAGTGTGCAGGTATTTTAATGAACCAAGTTAAGAAGAAGCTATTCTCTTTTTCACTGAAAGGCAGAGCTGAGGAATGGTATAAGACACTGAAGGATGGTCAATCTATTGACTAGGAGGAAATGGAACCTCTCTTTTATTCTAAATTCTATCCTTCTAGTCAGGTTTATAAAGATAGAAACTACATTTATAATTTTCATCCGCATGAGGGAGAAAGCATTGCCCAAGCGTGGGTAAGATTGAAGTTACTAATGCATAAATGTCCTATTCATGATCTCCCCCGTAATATTGTTATTAATAATTTTTATGCAAGGCTTTCAGGATATTACAAGGACTATCTAGATACATGCTTTGATGGGTCTTTCACAAGCAAGGATGTTGACACCAAGTGGGATCTGCTTGAAACAATTCAAAACAATATTGAAGGTTGGGATGGCGACAAAGGTAAAGGATCAGGTATGAATTACGAATTTGATTGCGTTAAGTCTTTCACTGAAACTGCTAATTTTCAAGAGCTTAGTGCTAAATATGGTCTTGATCCTCAAATTATGGTTGATTGCTTTAAAGCCTTTGCTTCCCATATGAATATTCGTAAAGGAAATGGGGACGTGTATCATGAACCTTTTAAGGACACTTGCATACAAAGTGATATTGTTATTGATGAATCCAATAAACATGCTCAAACTTCTAAAAGTCCTATTTCTTATAAGCATGTTAATTTTTGTGGAGTACATAGACCTTGTGAACAGAGTTACAACAAGGAAGATTATTGTGTCCACCATGCAAATGAAGAAACCCGAATGTGGTATAAGGATATAGGTGAGATCGGTAAAAAGGTTTGTGAGCTTTATCCTTTTCTTTGTAAACATTGCGATGACATAGGTCATTTTAATTTCCAATGCTCAAGCCCTAATAGTTACTCTTCTAGCACCTTAAGTTTGTATTGTGATGACAAGATTACTCCCAATCAGCATGATGAGCTCACTTTATTCTTGGCGTGTGAAGAGATATCTAGAAAGATTGCTTTGATAGATATGAATGATGTTGATATTAATAGCACCCTTCATGCTTGTCATCTCTATTGTGCTAAAGATTGCCTTGCAAATACTTACATATAGAATCTTATAAAACTTGATATTTTGCCAAGCTATGACAGGACTGATAGATGTTTTTATCTTATTAATAGAGAGGAGGAATCCTCCAAAGTTTCTTCTGTTGTTTCTGTCAGTAAACCAGATTATGTGGAGAAGATGCCTTTCCCTCCTAGAGAATATGTGGAGAATATGCCCTTCAAGTCTCTTCCTCCTAAAGGAGAAAGTAAGAAGAGTATGAAGAAGAAGAAGAAGAAGAAGAGGAGTAAAAGGCGAGAGGACACGGTATCTTCCCCTAAGCGTTATGATCCTGCTATAGATTATGATAATTCTGATTGGGATGATGTTCTCATGCCTGTCACCTATGTTAGTGATCATGATTGGGAAAAGCATTCTACTTTTGATATTGAAAATCTTTTTGGTACCAATTCTAAGGTTAATAATTGTTGTACCATTAGTGCTATCCATGTTCCTTCTTATGATGATATGTTTGATGAATATGCTTTGCGAAATAGCTGTTCTCTAGCTTGTGATGGTTATGATGATGGGTATAATATTTTCAGTTCACCTACTATTGAGGATAAAATTAGTTATGATTACAATATGCCTCCTATTTTTGATGATTATGGCGATGAGAATAATTATTCTGTTGAATCTGCTCCTACTACTATTGTTCATGTGGGGAGTATTAATTCTTTTATGCATGTGGCTCATGATAGAGATGTTTTATGTGATAGTTATAGTGTTAGTTCTATTCATGATGCTACTGAAAGTTATTATGAGAGAGGGAAACATGGTTTGATGGATCTCAACAATATTGAGTTTCCCCTCTTTATGTTGCAATTCTTAAAGTTGTACTTGTTTTGCCTTCCTATGCTTTTTGCTTTGCGCTTTTATGACTTGTCTCTTTACAAGACTATTTTTCATAGGAAGTGGTTTAGATTTAAATGTCTTTCACACTTGCTTTTTGATGCTCTCTATTGCTTTAAGTTCCTATATGGCGCTTTTGCCTTAAGCTCTTATATGGCGCCCACATGAGCATCTTTGCAAATTACTGCGCCTAGCTCAAAGGCGTTAAAGAAAAGCACTCTTGGGAGATAACCCATTGTTTATTTTCAGTACTTTTTCTTTTATTTGAGTCTTGGAAGTTATTACTACTGTAATAACCGCTCCTTATCTTTTTATTTCGTTGTTGTGCCAAGAGAAGCCTCTAATTTGAGTGAGGTAAGATTTGGGGATGTCACTGTCCTGAAACAGTTTTCGGTGCTGCACCATAAAAATTCGTGAAAATTCTCTTTATATCGTTTGGACCTGCGATTTCTTGTGCATATGCCCCAGGTTATATCCAAACTTTCATTAGTTGAACACTTTTTGATTTGAGCAACAGAAAGCACTTTAAAAATTCGACCTTTGTCAGCTGTTCTGTTTTGACAGATTTCTGCCAATATTTGTGTTTGCCGCTTTATCGCTTTCTTTTTGAGTTCTTTTGATCACGGAACTTTTGGGGAAATTGATACAGTAGTATATACTTAATACGTGGTGGTTTTAGGTTGAAACCTGAAGCAAAAGAGGTTGATTATATGTTATGCTACACTAATGTTGCTAATAGATTTGTGTTTAGTTTTGTATGAAGGAAGTTTTCAAGTGTAGGGATCGGAGAGTGATGAGATGAGTTGAAGAATGGACAAAAGCTCAAGCTTGGGGATGCCCATGCATCACCCCAAGAAATATCCAAGAAGTACAAGTGCCAAAGCTTGGGGATGCCCCCGAGGCACCCCTTCTTCATCGGCAAAAATTAGGTCACCTTTCAAGACACTATATTTTTATTGCTTCATGCATTATGCATTTTTCTTGGAGCGTCAGTTGTTTTTGTTTTCAGTTTTTCTTTTCTTTTGTTTGCTGCAATAAATGGTTAGATCACATCATGTTTCTTTTGGAGGAGATGAACTCGCTTTTCATTTGCCAAGAACACTCTGTTTTTCACCCTATCGTTTCAGCGAGTGTTCTCTTTTTCTGCTACTGCGTTTAGCTTGCAATTTTCACGTTGATTTTTGTTCAGATCTTGTTTTATCTTTTTATCAAGGTGTATTTTTGCCTCTGATCTTTATTGGTCTTCTTCAAAAGAGGTGTTTATAAAAAGTTTGAATGGTGTTGGAAAAGAGAAAAAGCTTTATGCAAAAAAGTGGTACAAAAAGGAGCTTGTGTAGACTGCGGCTTAGGCTTTTGCATGTCGTGCCTGATGTCTTTTTGATAGTATGCTTAGTGGTTTTGCTGTAGCATGACTTATCTCAAATAACTGAGATTGCTTAATGAGTCTTTGAAAAAATCATGCATTGTTTTTATTATATGGAAGCATTTATTTGGTTTTCTCCTTTGATGCTTTATTTGGGTTGACTTGGCACATGCTTACACCATGTCGACTACAAAATAAGTCGCCTATAGCCTCTATGATCATTTAGTTTTTGACTTTTGATGCTATCTTATGCTTCTTTTAATGTTGCTTTGTCGCTTTGCATGATTATGGCCGTTATTGCTCTCTTAGTTGGTCGCTCCCAGTCTTTTGCTAGCCCTCATTTTGTACTGAGTATGAGCTCTACTCGTGCATCCAACTCCTAAAAACCAAGTTTGCCATTGTGTCCACTATAAATTCCTATGCATGGTATTTGCAAGCCATTCCAAGTAAATTTTCATGTGCTACCTTTCAAAAAACCTTCAAAATACTTCTTATTTTGTGACACTGTTTTCAGCTCATGGGGACGTAGTGGTCGGATTTGCTATCTTCCATATTGCTTATTCCAAAAAAAAGAAAAAAAGGAAAGAAAAAAGGCACTCCTCCACGGAATGTGAATGTTGGTGGGCACCCGATGGAATCGGTTAGCCATGGTTTGTGAAAGGAAAAAAGGTGGAGAGGAGTGCCAAGCTTTATAAAAGAGCACAAAAGTGCCAATCTCTCTCTCAAAAACTTGCTTCATTTTTGTATGGAAGATAGTAAGAACCCCATTGCTAGTCGTTGACAAAAGCAACCACCTCTCAAAACTCAAGTTTTATCTCTCTATTTTACAAATGAAAAGCTCTAGCACATGTTTAATCACTGCTCCCCTCTGCGAAGGGCCTTTCTTTTACTTTTATATTGAGTCACCACCTTCTATCTTTATGCACCATTAAGAGAGTATAGTTGTCATTCTTAGTATAATGTGCATTGTCCCAAAGTTTTCATTGATTGATTCATATTGTTGGTTTCACTTGTTATTAAATTATTTGTATCTAGTCGCCCTCTTAAACTTGAAGGTGTCCTATGCATTTATGTTTTGCCCTCCATGAAGGACAAGCTGAAAACCATTTGTATGTTTTTCCTTATGATTTGAACACACGTTTGACTTTCATGTTTCATTTTCATGATCTTTTGTTTGTGTTCATTTGCATGTTTACAACATGGTTGCTAAGTTCTTATTGTCATAATTATATCTTTCATGCCCATGTTTTAAGTTCTTATGATCCCAGCTCACAAATGCTTACATATATGATCAAGATTGTGTAGGTGCATGTCACCTCAAAAATTATTCTTTTCTTATCACTTACCTACTCGAGGACGAGCAGGAGTTAAGCTTGGGGATGCTGATACGTCTCAAACGTATCTATAATTTTTGATGCTCCATGTTTGTTTTTACACCATTTGCCTTGTGTTTTGTTACACTTTGTGGCATTTTTATGCGATTTCCAGAACTAACCTATTAACAAGTCGCCACAGTGCCAGTTCCCTGTTTTCTGCTGTTTTTGTGTTTCAGAAGTGATACACAGTAAATATTCTCGGAATTCGATGAAACAAGTTCCTGAAGTCTTATTTTTTCTGGAAGCTTCCAGAGAACCAAAGAGGAGTAGGAGTGGGGCCACGAGGGGCCCTCATGCTAGGCCGGTGTGGCCCAGGCCCTGGCTGCGCTGCCTAGGTGTGAGAGCGCCCTGGCAGCCCCCTGACGATGCCCCTTCGCCTATAAGAAGCCTCGGGACGGAAAACCCTAGGGGAGTTGGCGAAATTTCCAGAACAGTTCCGTAGCTCCGCCGCTGCCATCGACGAATTTTGGGGGACAGAAGTCTCTGTTCCGGCACCCTGCCGGGATGGGGAAGTGCCCCTGGAGCCATCTCCATCGATCTCCATCGCCGTCTCCGCCGTCTCCATCGACCTCACCGCCATCTCCATCAACCTTGTTGTCTCCTATGATGAGGAGGGAGTATTTCTATGTGGTTCACCTCTCTCTCCCATGATGTGATCTTTATGTGATCGTGAGCTTTGTATCATGTTGAATAAGTAGATGTTACTCTTCTTCATTATGTGTACTCCAGTGTGTTATTAAAGTAATCTATTCCTCCTGCTATGGTGTAATGGTGACAGTGCGTGCATCATGGTGGTACTTGGTCTAGGCTACGATTGTGATCTTTTATGGATTATGAGAATAATTATCACTATGATAGTATTGAAGTGATCTATTCCTCCTTCCATGGTGTAATGTTGACAGTGTGTGCACCGTGTTAGTACTTGGTCTAAGTTGCAATAATATCTATCTTGAGTTGTGATTTGATTTGGATATCTCTATGAGTGGTGTTTGTCAAGTACTTGATAAACTTTAAGGGGTGCTTCCGTAGCCACTACGCAATGATTAGTGTTATTCAATAGAAGAGTAATTCAGAGTACCATAGTAAAGAGAAGTTATTTATTTGTTCAATTATGTTATATTTGTTGGGAGTGTGTCCACTAGTGAAAGTATGATCCCTAGGCCTTGTTTCCAAGCATTGCACATCGTTTACTTGCTGTTTTGTTACTTGTTTGCTTGCTGCCATTTTTATTCCAGATTGCATTCACTACTTATAATCATCTATACCACTTGTATTTCACTATCTCTTCGCCGAACTAGTGCACCTATACATCTGACAAGTGTATTGGGTGTGTTGGGGACACAAGAGACTTTCTATATCGTAATTGCAGGGTTGTTTGAGAGGGATAGCTTTGACCTCTTCCTCCCTGAGTTCGATAAACCTTGAGTGATTCACTTAAGGGAAACTTGCTGCTGTTCTACAAACCTCTGCACTTGGAGGCCTAACACTGTCTATAAGAACAGACGCGTGCGTAGACATCACAACAACACATCTACAAACTTAGAGGTGTCTGTCACTCCCCTAGATTAGTAGATGCATGAACCCAACTATCGAGCATAAATACTCCCTCTTGGAGTCACTAGCATCTACTCGGCCAAGATATCTACTAGCAACGGAGAGCATGCAAGATCATAAACAACATAGAGATAACATAAGATATATAATTCATCACATCAACTTAACATAGTACCAATACTCATCAGATCCCAACAAACACAACATGTAGAATTACATAAAGATGATTCTGATCATGTAGGGCAGCTCACAAGATCTAAACATGAAGCACATGGTGGAGGAGACAACCATCTAGCTACTGCTATGGACCCTTAGTCCAAGGTAGACTACTCACACATCACTCCGGAGGCGACCATGGTGGTGGAGAAGGCCTCCGGCAGGGATTTCCCTCTCCGGCAGGGTACCGGGAAGAGCTCCTGGATCCTCCCAATCTCGCGACGATGGCGGCGGCGGCTTGCAGTATGTTCCGTGGAAAAGTGATCCGTCCTTTAGGTTTTTCCCATCGAGGTGAATATATAGGCGAAAGGGCACGTCAGAGGGTGAGCCAGCTGGCCTCACCCCCTGGTGGCGTGGGCTAGGGGTAGGCCGCGCCACCCTAGGTTGAGCCTGGCTCCTGGCCCCCCTCCGTCTCATCTTCGGACTTCGTGATGCTTCAGGAAAAATAGAAGGTATTGCTTTTGTTTCGTCCAATTCCAAGAATATTTCCTGTGTAGCTTTTCTGAAACACAAAAATAGCAAAAAAAAACAGGGAACTGGCATTGTGGCATCTTGTTAATAGGTTAGTTCTGGAAAATGAATAAAAATGCCACGAAGTGTAACAAAACATAAAGCAAATGGTGTGTAAACAAGCATGGAGCATCAAAAATTATAGATATGTTTGAGACATATCAAGACCCACTTAGCCAAATATTCATGTAAGTGTTAGGCTCCATTTGATTACACCAAATAGTGACATCTTGCCAATACAATTCAAGTGTATTGACCCTTTGTGGCTGCTACCTTTCATGTTGCAGGTTTTGACGATGAGAAAGGTATGACAGGGTTACGAGTCTATCCGCAGCATGTTCGCCTGTGGCACATGAAGAAGAAGGACTCCATGCTATTCTTGATTTCATTGTAAACTCTCATAGCTTTATGCTATGATTATTGTAAAGATTCTTTATGTAATTGTTGGATCATGCAATGTAATAAAATGACCTTTGTTTCTTGATATTACATCTTAAACTGTGTGTGCTAGCGTTTGATCCAGGGACTAGCACTGAAAAAGCATAGGGATCGTCATCTTTGAAAGGTGAGGTCACTATAGATGGTATCAGAGAATTGCGTTGCCCTTAGGTTCATGACCCTAGGATTGGACAAAAACCCCTTAGAAATATATGAGTTGCTTTTATTTCTAAGTTATAAATTTACACACTTATTACCTCGTAAACTCTTTCCTTAGTCATTTTTGTCTCTACTTCTCTTCATTTCAACTCAAAGACGAAGAGCTTCAACTTCAACACCTCAAAGGACTTCAAGATACACCCACCCCTATCATCAAAGGAAGCAAATTGAAGGAGTCTAGAAGAAAAGATCTAAGCATCAATAGTTCTAGGACTTAGAAATTCTTACGAAGGATCTTGATAACAATAGGACCAACAAACTGCTTTGCAAACGATGAGCTACTTGCCCCACTCAAAGAGAAGGAAAAGATGATGAGATTAGGAAATACCCTAGGATTTAAAAAGTTATCCAAGTTTTACTTTCTTGTTATAATATTCTTTCACTACTTATTCCATTGTTTTAAAATCTTTTAGATGACCAACATCAACGAATCTGTCAAGAAAGGACCCATGATGACCATGACCCTGAAATGTGAAACTGAATTTCCCAAGGCACTAAAGAACATCATGTTAAGCATGGGAATGCAAGGAGAAGCTGTCTACAAGGGATTTCTCGTGATTGATGAAGGTCAAGAATATTGGTGGGTACAACTCCACCTATACAAGAACAAAGGGGACGACCATAATAAGATGGGACTCTGGATGTTCACCAACTCCGAGATGTATACATCATTCCTTGACTCCGCAAGATGTGCTGCATGGGAAGCTATAAAAGAACTTGGAGAGAGACTCAAGTGGAGACTTTATAATACTCAGAAAGACCACAAAGAAGGAAAAGAGGATACTACTGAACTGAAGGAAACCATAAGTCAACTTCAAGGTGACATGGTAGAGCTTGCATTTTAGCTTAGTGTTCAAGATGATCTCAACATCACTAAGGATGATCAGATTGCAGCTCTGAAGGAGCAGATAGACCAAAACAATGGATCTGCCTGAAAGGGAACCAAAAGCTTTAGTTGGACCTCCCTTCAAGACTTTTAATAAGCGACAACATTGTAATAAATGTTTATGATCATACCGACTTGTGGAATGATCGTACCTTTTCGTTTGTGTTAAAACTTGATTGCTTAATGAGTTGAATGATTGCTAGATGATGTTGTAAGATGAATTGCCTTGATATGCTGTGTTGGGTAGGATTTTTCTTTAGATCCCTTCTATCTATTCTCATCTTTATTCAAACCCAAACAAGTATCTTGTTGACAAGCCTCTATGAAGACAAGAACATTATCAACTTGAGCTAAGATGCTCAGTATCACGAAGAAGATGCATAGAACAAGAGGTGGCAAACCGAAGGATCTACAAGCTATGATATTTTTGCCATATGAGAGTTTATGCAAACCACTAGCTAAGGATCGATAGATTTGTTTTTCTAAAATTCTTAATAGGAATTGAAACATGGATTCAATATCCATAGAATCATTTGTCAAAACTAGTGGGGATGACCAAGAGTTAGAATGCGGGATGCACCAAACCAAATACAAGGTAATGATTGGGTGTGACATGGATTGGCCCCCATGACGATCACTCATATTGTTCACTCTTGCTACGAGGAATGGTAAATCTTGAGTGACATACCTACAAGAGAGACGACGTTGTTAAGCCTAAACCTTAGGAGGATAGGATATTATACATTTATAATAGGCAGGTGTTGCCAAAACATAGGAATCTGGTGAGAATGAACCACAAGCTTACCGTAGAAGATGTCTTGCAATGGAAGATGACCCTCAGAGTTCAGATATATCCAACAGTGGTGTACAAGAAGTTTCAAACCTAAGATGGAAGTCTATGAAGAATCAAATTAGGGTACGAAATGAAGCTATGAGAACATCTTGACTTGGTCTTCTGATTGACCCAAAGAGTGACTCTTCAGTGTCCAAAGTAGTTCAACAAATGTCCTTGTTGGATAGAAGCACTACAATGGAGGAAAGTTATACTCAAGCCATCTTGAGGAAGATTGGATGCTATAGTGTGTGAATAGATACCCACCTATTGGAAATGAAGGTAGAAGCTACATATGGTACAAAAAAGATGACCCAGTATCAAGGCATATCCAGGATGTGCTTACTATGAACCCAAAGACCTAGACTACCCACAAAAGTTTCTTTTAAGGGTGGTAGCCCACCTAGTATCCCAAACCCATCTTTCTTTCTAGCCTCTCCAAATCTCGGGGACGAGATTTCTTTTAAGGGTGGTAGTCTGTCACATCCCAAAATTTTAGAATGTGAAATAAATTAAAATAGGAACCATGTATGTTTGTATTGATTAGAATTTCACAAGGAATTAAAACTTTTGATTTATTTAAAAGCCTTATTAGGAAAAATATTTCAAACTTTCTATTATTCCTTGAAGAACTATTTTGAAAATAGAATCTCAAAATATTAATTTGCAATTACCAAAACCTATGCAAACTCTTTTGCAAAGGAAATACATACAAAAGGATTTATATCAAATGAAGGTTGCATTTCCAAAAGTATGTTAAAATAAAGTTCAAATATTATTTTTAGAGTTTATTCTCTAATTTTAAAAGGAAATATTTTAAAAACCCAAAATCTATTTGACATTATGCAATAAAGCCCCTTAGGTCAAATTTATAAAGTTTTATTATTTTTTTGTTTAATTATGAAAACATGTTTCTTATTGTCTTAAAATGTTGATTTGAATTTTAGAAAAATTTACAAATTGGATTGAATCAATTTGGACCAAATTTGCAAAAGTTATAAAGGAAATAAGAAAGCAGAAAAAGAAAAGGAAGAAAAGAAGAAAAAAAATGAAAAAGGGCCCGAGGGAAACAATCTGGCCTAGCTCCAGATCAGACCCGCGGCCCAGGAAGCCAATTCTGAACCAGTACGTGTTCTTCTCTCTCCCTCGCTGACGTGCGGGCCCCACCTGCCAGGGCCACATCATCGTCTTCCTCCCCCGTCTGAATTTCTCGTCGGAGACTGAGTTCCCACCGATTACTCCTCCCTTTAATTCCGATTGATTCCCTGCTCTTTTAGTCACGTGCCCGAGCCTATAAATTCCCCCCCCCCATGCACCTCTCTATTTCTCCTCATCTAATTTCTCCAAACCACAGCCAGGCCGCTAGATCGAAGCTCGATGAGATCTCGCCGGAGAAGAGCTTCGGGACGCCATCAACCCGAGTATTCCTGTAAACCCCCAACCCTCTAACCCCTCCCATTCTTCTCGTATTGTCCAGCCGCATTCCCCTAACCATCTTCCTAATCTGCAGGAGTACTAGAGAAACCGGGAGCCTTCGCCAGAACTCCACCAAGGCTGCACCGCTCCGGCTGAATACAGGAACCATTACAGGAAGAGGAGATCTGGATCGTCTCCACCCGCGAGCTCGCCTCGACGCTCCGCATCTCGTCATGCACTCCATCATCACCAAGGGTCCCTGCATCGCCACCGTCATTGAACCCCGAGCCGCCGAGCCTCACCGGAGTTGACCACCACTATGAGAACCCCTCCCTTCTCATCTGGTCCGTTGGATCTCGTTTAGATGGCTAAGATTAGATCACTTACGAAGAGGTACAAATAGATCTGGTCCATCTAGATCTCATAAGATCCAATGGCCGAAATCCCTGATCCACCCGAAGCGGCACCGGCGAATCAGGTTGCGCCACGTGTTAGCCCCTCTTTTAACCCCGGATCTAAATTTGTTTTAAAAATAGAAAATAGTTCAAACTTTGGGAATTCATATCTTCAGTTTTGTAGATCCAAAAATTGCAAATGATATGTCTCTAGAATCCTACAGATGTGTAGAATCCAATAGAACCAAAATATATGTGATTTGAGCTAGTTGAAAACATTCAAATTCAAACATGTGAGTTTGAGTATTTTTTATATAGTTCAAATTCTACAAATCCTTTTCAGTTGATTCTTTTTGCAAATGGATCATATTATTGTCCTCTGTCCAGTAGAACCACTGCACAAATTATTTGAACCAATTTCTCAAGTATTAAAATTCAAATGAGGATTTGAGTATTTTCTCTCTAGATTTAGTTCTATAAATATTTTAGGCATAATTCATTTTGCAAAGTTGCTTACCTTGATACTAAAAACCCACCAGAAGACTTCACACACTTTGTACACTTATTCAAAAGCCAACTCTATTAGTTCATCCTTTTTGCAAGTTATAGTTGTGTTAATTGAGCACCTTGCAAATGTCAATCCAAATTCCTATTGGGCACTTTGTGCTAATTGACTATTGTCCCACTCTACCAAGTGGTGTGAAATATCCTAAGTCCTAATGATCATCCACTCTACCATGACTTAGTGAAAAATCTACTCTCTATCCTTACCCTAGTGCAAAACTATCAACTCAATCTCATCCAAATTCTTCTAAGTGTTTTGACTACCCCATCCAACAATATGACATAGAAGTCTTCCCATATCAAGACCATGGAGAAGAAGTTGAAGAGAAGACAAGAAGATGAAGGAAAAAGAAGAAGTTGAAGAGAAGACAAGGAGAGGAAGGAAAACAAGAAGATCAAGAGGAGAGAGCCCAAGTCAAGAAGATGAAAGTATTAGACCTCATGACTTAGATTTTATCCATCCAACTTCTCAAACCAAGCCTAAGAATTTCCTTGAAGCTATTTTTGCTAAGTGTATGACACCTCTTAACAATTTAGAAAACCCCCATGAATCTTTAGAAGTCCTTGACTTAGCCATTCCCTCCATCCTTATCTAGTCAACTTCATATCACAATCTTTTGTCCATTTATCACTAAGACAACTGAAGACTAAGCTAAAACAAATAAACACTTTTGTTGTCTTGTTTGATTATGTTGCTTTGAATGGTGTGTTTATGTTGTGTTACCTTCTATATTATAGTTGTACGGAGAGCCACATGTGTTGATTAAGAGAAGTACAATCTTTAGAAATTTCTAAGGCAAGTGTCACTCTTGTTCATAAATTTCCCAATGTTTTACTATGCATGTAATGTTTCCTTTCTTTTAAATAAATGCATGTGTAGATTGTTATGCTTGCTATATCCTATTTAGGATATCCCTGGTTTACCTGTTAGAAGAAACACCGTAAGTGTAGATTGCTTAGTTGTGCTATAGAATTCATGGTTGGGATTCCACATGTTCTTTTTATTAAGTATGAAAACTATGTTTTGCAAAAACTAAGAAAACAACTAAGTTAATGAAACACCTGGGTGGAATTGGTAAGATGGATTTATGTTGAGCGGTTACACCGGAGCCATCTCTATGGCGGTCGTGTGTATCTCACTTGAAGGACGACCACCCATGAACAAAGAGATTGGAGATGTTCAAGTCGTGAAGCTTCCAGTGCAGCCGCGAGTCATATGGGCTCTGTCTTGACCAATTAAGTTGTGAGAACTTAGCCAGATAGACAAAGGGTGGTAGTGAATTGTAGGATGGAATGCGTCTGGGTTGGTTTGAGGAATTGCTTCTGAAAGGTCTCGTCTTAGTCTTCACCTGGCCATTTGAGCAAAATGAGCATCATGGCAAAGGGGGTTGACTGAGTCTTGTGGGAAAAGTGCACAACCTCTGTAGAGTGTTAAAACTAAATACTTAGCCGTGTCCCTGGTTAAGGACAATTTTGAGCGACATGATTTTGAAGCTGTTCAAGGATCTCCTCATCCCAACTTCTTAAAAATTAAAACTTGAAGGGTTAACAAGGGATTGTTGTGTAATCATAATTATGTGCACCTGGTGGATTCCTATGTGTGCATAATTAACTAGGAGCACCTGGTGGATTCCATTGTGTCCCATAGTGCTTTAAAAGAGAAACGAGATCTTTTGAAAAGTAGGATAACCAATTGCTTTTCTGCAAGCTTATCCTGAAGATCCACTTAGCCAAATATTCATGTAAGTGTTAGGCTCCATTTGTGTCCACCAAAAAGTGACATCTTGCCAATACAATTCAAGTGTATTGACCCTTTGTGGCTGCAACGTTTCATATTTCAGGTTTTGACGATAAGAAAGGTACGACGGGGTTACGAGTCTATCCACAGCATGTTCGCCTGTGGCACATGAAGAAGAAGTACTCCATGCTATTCTTGATTTCATTGTAAACTGTGATAGCTTTATGCTATGAGTATTGTAAAGATTCTTTATGTAATTGTTGGATTATGCGATGTAATAAAATGACCTTTGTTTCTTGATATTACATCTTAAACTATGTGTGCTGGCATTTGATCCAGCGACTAGCACTGAAAAGCACAGGGATCATCATCTTTGAAAGGTGAGGTCACTACACTTCTGGGCCCACCAGTCAGACCTGCCCAAATGGGTTAGGTCAGACCAGCTGGCCCAGTCAGGCTTGGCCCCCCTCAGTCGATCAATTCTAACCCTAACCCTAATCCCCTCTCACTCCCATGACTTCGAGTCGCCGGTGGCGTCGCCTCGCAATTCCGATGAGCTCCAGTGGTCTCTGCCGCCGCCGTGTGGGGCAATCGAACCGCCATTGCCTGCTCTACCTTTCGACCACGGGAAATCTTCTCCCTCACCTCTGTTCATCTCCACCAAGTCAAGCTCGCCCTCGGTGTTGAGGCGATTCGAACAACGGCCACGATTTCCCCGCTCTAGTGCTTCATCGGCTTGACGCTCGGTGAAGGACTCCGGCAGGTGCTATAGGTGCGGCATGGCACAGGTCGGCACCGCCATGCCCCTGTGCTACTGTGCCGTGGTGCTGCTGGCACCTCCTTCGTCTTGGGCCAGGCAAGTGTTTTCCCCCACCTCTACTTAACCCTCTAATGCTCTATGATTAGGAGATGGTGATAGTGCTCCGCGGCATGCTTGTTTAGCCAGGGTTACTCCGTTGCTATTCTTACATGCTTGTGGTGATGATGTGCTGATAGCCTCCTATTATGTGCCTGGCTGTGATGTTTTTGATACTCACTCAGCAATGTTTAGCTGTCGAGTAGAATTAGTTTGAGGCATATATGTGTGCAGTCTGTGCAAGATTTGTCTGTCACTTGTGGCTGGGCTTGCAGAGACAAACTTATCTGAATATGTGTTTTAGGATGAACTGAATACATGATTTAGTGATGATTTAATTCCCTGGGCTCACTGGCTATTTTTGTTAGCCTGCCAGTTTGGTGTTTTAGCTCAGTGCTAATCCTGGGCAACATTGTGGAGTGTCCTGAGAGTGTGCACAATGTTTATGGGAGATGTTTTAGTTGGCTAAAGAAATGGAATTGTAGTTTTGTGGGATATTGACTATTCAAAAGCTTTTGAGCATGGATGCTTGCAGTGTCTCCTTGGGTACCAGGTGTACCCATGGTTAAGTCCCCGGATAGATAATAACAAATACTTATCTTGGTTTAGTTTGCCCCTGCCTGTGATGCAAAATCTGAGGCAAAAATTATAGACAAGAACAAATACTACTAGTGGCTTCTAAACTCTATGATGAATCTGCATAGCAACTCTATGCATATCTGAGAGTTCATCACCTCTCTGTTCTCCTAGGTGAAAACCTAGTTGAAGGTAGTTTGGTATGGTGCATTTCTTTGATGGTTTCTACTCTGCAATCTTGCTTGAAACTTGTATGTGTGGCTGTGCTCTATGTTGCCTGCTTGGAAGGTAAACCTGTGGGTTTACTCCCAAAACTTATGTATGCATTGGTTTAGTATGATCAACCTGTTGCTGAAGAGTAGCTTGTTCTTCTGGTTTATTCTGATAACCTGCTTCATGTGGCAAGCCTGCTCCTCCTAGCTGCTTGACATAGTTCCTAGTTCAGCTAAGTAACCATTTTGGTTTATGGCTAACTAGTTTTGATGTTTTGGTGATGTTGCTGGAGTGGATGTGTGCTTGCTGCTCAACTCATGAGCTATGAGTGATGATCTGCGTGTGGTGTGATGGAAAGATTTGGTTTTAGTGATTCTATGGTGTTCTGGCGTTGAAGTGTGGTTATGGTACTGATGCTTGCTTGCCAAGCATCCAGTGCCCGCACTGTTCCTATTTTTACTACTGAGCCTCTCATGGTGGCTTGACACCTAGGTGATGCTCACGGCATGCAAGTGTTGTGTGAGCTGTGTGCCTGCTTGCTGTCCAGGCCATGGCCTAGATCTTTTGGCTTTGATGGCTTGGAGATAGACTTGGCTTCCCTTATGATTATCTATAGTGACCCCCCTTATTCTTAACTTCTACTTGTATTACTTGTGTGTGTATTTCCTTTGATGTGTTGCAGGTACCAAGAGAAGAAGAAAAGAGAAGAAAGGAAAGAAATCTACTTAGTTTTTAGGAATTGTTCCTTTTTCTCTTTTGGATAAATTGTAATCTTCTCTTTGTTTAATTACATTTGTTGTAATTAGTCTTTTATTGCAGGATATTGTAAAGACAATGTATTTTGTGTTGATGATCAATAAAGCCTAAGTTTTCTCTAGTTTAAATATTTATCCTTTCTAAATGTGTAATTCAGATTCAAATTTAAAGTTCATAATTAAAAATTATGTTTGAATTCTTTATTCTTGATTAGCATTTGTTAATTCAAGTTTACCCTTTCCCACACTCAATGGATCAAAAGAGGTCATGTCGAATTCTTTCGCACTCCGAGAGTATACCATCCCCTCTAAAAGAGAGACTCGATCCCCCTTAGGTTTTTGTGTTAAAAGCGCAAAAAAATCCTGTAATTTCAGATGCTATGCACAAAAGCCCTCTATTCTACCCTGCAATTGTCCTATGTACTGGGATGTTACAAAATAGCAACAATAGCAATTGAGCTCTTCTTTTCCCTTAACTTGGCAGAGGCTAAACTAGGTGCTTGCCTAACATTAGAGAATTAAGTTTGAGCAATTGTTAACTTAATCACCATTATAAGGTGTAGTTTTCACTTAAAGAAAGCAAAGAGGCAAAAATTTAAACTTATGGTTATTTTCATGACAAGGATATGATGATAATGCATGATTATGAGATGAATAATGCACAACAATGTATGATTAGGTATGCTTAGTTAAACTTAAGTGGCTCGGTCACTACAAAACCAACCCCCCTTAGAAAAGATCTCGTCCTCGAGATTACTGTGGATCAGAGAAGAAAGATGGAAATTCAGATTTGAGATGATCTTCACATTCCCATGTTGCTTCGTCTTCGGTGTGATTGCTCCACTGGACCTTCAGGAATTTTGTGGCCTTTCTTCTTGTCTTCCTTTCAGCTTGGTCCAAAATTTTGATGGGAACCTTAGGATAAGATAGATCATCTTGAATGGAAAGATCCCTGAATTGATGGACAACCTCAGAAGGAGCTCGAAAGCACTTCATTAGTTGAGATACATGGAAAACATCATGGATTTTTGAAAGTGCAGGGGGGCAGATTTAACTTATATGCCACTTCTCCTCTTTTGGCAACAATGGGAAACAACCCAATGTACCTAGGAGCGAGCTTTCCTTTTAACCCGAACCTTTGAGTGCCCTTCTTAGGAGAAACCTTGAGATATACATCATCACCTATCTCAAAGGTAAGAGCACGACGTCGACGATCTGCATAACTCTTTTGACGAGATTGGGCGGTTTTAAGCTTCTCTCTAACCACCCGAACTTTCAGCTTCTTGAATAAGATCAGGTCCAACCAACTTTATTTCTCCCTTTTCCAACCAATTGAGAGGGGTTCTACAGGGCCTGCCATATAACAAGGCGTATGGAGCCATACCAATGCTGGATTGATAGTTGTTGCTATAAGTGAACTCAGCAAAAGGCAGACATTTCTCCCAATTTTTACCAAAGGTGAGGACACAAGCTCTCATCATGTCCTCAAGAATCTGATTCACCCTTTCAACCTGCCCACTAGATTGTGGGTGAAAAGCAATGGTGAAGGAGAGGTGTGTACCCAATGCCTTCTGAAACTGCTCCCAAAAGCAAGAAGTGAAAATACTACCTCGGTCTGAATGAATTCGCTTAGGTACACCATGAAGACTCGCAATCCTTGAAAGATAGAGCCCATGCATCTGACTAACACGAACTTGAGATTTAACTGAAATTAAATGAGCCACTTTGGAGAAAGTGTCAATAATCACCCATATGGCATCATTCCCCTTGGGAGACATAGGAAGACCAGAAATGAAGTCCATCTCAATATTATCCCACTTCCACTCAGGAATAGAACAAGGCTACAGCAAGCCAGCTGGTCTCTGATGCTCCACCTTGACAAGGCAACAAACATCACTCTGGGAAACATAGGAAGCAATTTCCCGCTTCATGCGGGTCCACCAGAATAACTTTTGAAGATCTTGATACATCTTAGTGGCACCGGGATGAATAGAATAAGAAGATTCACGAGCTTCCTTCAAGATAAGCTCTCTAATCACAACAAGACGTTGCCCAAACCACACTACCATCAGCATCTTCGATGAAGCACTTGAACTTTCCTTGACCACTTTTGATATTTTCTTTGATTTTTTGAATGCTCACACTCTTCAATTGGGCTTCCTTGACTTGATCATGAAGAGAAGGATTAACTTCAAGGTTAGCAAGAAATCCCTTCTCAACGACTTGCAAATTCAGCCGATGTAGGTCTTGGACCAATTCTGGAGGATGGTCCTTAGCAAGCAATAGAGCATGAAAAGACTTCCGGCTCAAAGCATCAGCAACCAGATTTGCCTTGCCCAGAGTATACTTAATGTCCATATCATAATCCTTGAGCAATTCCAACCATCTTCTTTGCCTCAAGCTTAGATCGGACTGACTAAAAATATACTTCAAGCTCTTGTGGTTCGAATAGATTTCACAACGACTACCAAGGAGATAGTGTTACCATATCTTCAAGGTATGCACCACTGCAACCAACTCAAGATCATGGGTAGGATAGTTTAGTTCATGAGGTCTCAACTGACGAGAAGAGTAAGCCACAACCTTTCGGTCTTGCATGAGAACACAACCTAAACTAGTGCGGGAAGCATCACAATAAATCTCAAATGGCTTGCTTGTGTCAAGGAGAGTCAACACGGGAGAGGTGGTGAGGCGTTTCTTGAGCTCTTGGAAGCTCTTCTCACAATCCTCAGTCCACACAAATTTCTTATGCTTCTTCAGAAGCTCGGTCATTGGCTTGGCTATTTTGGAAAAGCTTTCAATGAAGCGATGATAATAACCAGCCAACCCAAGAAAACTTCGGACTTGGAAGACATACTTTGGAGATTGCCATTTTTGAACAGCGGCAACCTTGCTAGGATCAACAGCAACACCCTCCGCTGAAAGAACATGACCCAAAAATTCCATCGAAGTCTTACCGAATTCACACTTTGAGAATTTGGCATAGAGATGATGCTCACGGAGTTTCCCAAGCACTAGCCGCAAGTGTTCTGCATGCTCTTGCTCGGACTTGGAGAAAATCAGAATATCATCAATGAATATGATAATAAATTTATCAAGATATTCCATGAATACATGGTTCATTAGCTGCATGAAACTGGAAGGAGCATTGGTCAGCCCAAAAGACAGGACCGTGTACTCATTGATCCATAACGAGTCCGAAAAGCTGTCTTGGGAGTGTCTTCGGGTCTGATCTTGATTTGATGATAGCCCAATCTGAGATCAATTTTAGATTTTTGCATCATTTAACTGATCAAACAAGTCATCAATTCTTGGGAGGGGGTATTTATACTTGATTGTCACTTCATTAAGGGGACGGTAATCAACAACAAGCCTAAGGAATTCATCTCTCTTCTTGACAAACATGGCTGGACAACCCCATGAAGATTTACTAGCTTTAATGAAACCCTTCTCTCCGCAAGATTTGGAGGCGGAGGATGAAGATCATCACCATCACGACCATGGCCGCGGCCTCCACCACGACCACCACGACGAGGAGGCATCCTGTTGAAACCGAAATTAATCGATAACAACAGGGTTAGAACAAACGAGAAAAGGATAAGGAATGATATAGATAGAGCACCATATGGCTAACGAATTAGGAATGCAATCTATCTATCTATTATATAATTAAAAACATCTAACATTGTATGGCTAGATTTTGCGTAAGTTAATCTGCGGCCAAGATTGGTTAGAGATACTCTATTAAGTCTACGATAGGACAATAATTAGAAAGATTGAAGTCTTGCCTATGTATGGCTGCTTGGCGTCCCCGACAAGGAGAGGAAGCAGCCATCAGCTCCAGCCCCGCATGAGCATCGCCGTGTCGATCTCTCGATCTCTCGCTGCGCTAAGGCAGGTGCCATCCTCAGCTATTCTTGGACTCACGGTCCCGAGGCTCGAGCACCACTGCACCGCGCTGGTCTGGTCCTTGCTGGAATACGTCCTTGATCTTTGCCTGTAAGTTGCAGCTGGGATCGCACCTCTGACCTCCTGCTCTTATATGGAGTCCTATGGACACATGAGCAAATCCAGTTTAAGATTTGTTAGCTCAACTAGCACATATGCCCATGCGTTGCACCGGGAATACAAATTTAATTACGTCCTAAAGGCACACCGACTAAGTTCTTTGGTAAACAACTAGCTTCAACGCGTCCTCGCCGTGCTCCATATAAACCACCGATAATAGTCACGACATCTGATACACGTGCACCAATGCCAGCAGAGCTAGGCATCGCCATTGGGACCTCACCCCACTCCACAAGGCCTTCACCTCCCATTGGAACAAGCACCGGAGGAAGGCAGATAAATTGTTGGAGGAGGCATCGCCGATTATTTCGCCAAAAAATTCCAAAATAATATCTCATAAAATCTTTTTGCGTGTCAAGTTAGGAAATCTTAAGCATTGACATATGCCCATGCAATTGCACCGGGAATACAAAATTTAATTATGTCATAGAGGCATGAAGAGTAAGTTATTTGGTAAACAGCTAGCTTCGACGCGTTCTCGGCGTGCTCCATATAAACCGCCAATATCAGTCATGACATTTGATACACATGCGCCAATGCCAGCAGAGCTATCGCCTTCGCCACCTCACTCCACTCCACAAAGCCTTCACCTCCCATGGGGATAAGCAGTGGAGGAAGGCGGGATACATTGTTGGAGGAGGCATCGTCGATGATTTCGCCAAAAAATTCTAGAAGAATATTCCATGAAATCTTTTTGCGCATCAAATTAGAAAATCTAAAGCATTGACATGTGCCAACATGAATCCTGAAGCCCGTCATCTTCTCTCCTTTCGGTCATGTTTTCCATCATTATGTAACACGTCATAACTGGTACACAACCCGAAGAACAACTAATTTTTTCTTTGGATTATGAAATTCGGCAGTGATTTAGCTCTTATTTTTTAGAGGTGCTATGAAGTAAAAAAACATTCATTGTCATGAGTGCAACGAACAAGCTCTGCTTATTAATTATATTAAAAAATCATATTTCCCAGAAGAAGTATGCTTCTATGATCTCAACATCTAATCTAAAATTCTGAAACTCGAGTGCTTCCATGCATCCCTGAGATGGAACAAATGATGTGATGAGATTATATAGTACTCGTACGATTTATTTTAGCGACAGCCTGCCCATTGAACACCTCTCCCGCAGACCTGATCCGGCCGACAGTCTCGTCGTATAGCTGAATCAGTTATCCACATTGCATAGAGATTTTTTTCTAAGACCGACAATTGTCTTCATACATAAAGAATAAATATTTCTTCAGAAATAGCATACCACTCAATTAAGTATTCTCCATGAAAACCTCGGAGCTCTTCTGATCACGCTAAGATTAATCGATGGAGAAGAGCACACACTCGTTGTATGTAAATTCTTTAGAAACATGGAGGAGGTTAGAGCAATAGAGTCTTGTAGGTCTCAAAACAGGATATGCAGAGCACATTCATTATCTATCCGTGGATGGATAGTACTCGTTCCTAGAGCAATCTCTAATGCTTTGATCGGATATTCTAGGACTGCCACAGACAACGCCCTTCGCGTTCACCGCGCCTGGGCAGCTCTGCGTCCGCCTCTACGCTCGCCCATCGAGTATTGCGACATGGCTAGGTCACTGTTGAACTCTTACCATGGAAACGACCCCATCCACTGCCGCGACACTCCCCTCCACTCTGTTGTACTCCGGTATCAGCGGCACCGTGCTGTACACCAGTATCCACCGCCAGGCGGACGCCGTGGCTCTGCAACACGCTCTGCGTGTGCGGGTTTTTGCTCCTTTTCTGGTGTGGACTGTGGACGACATGGAAGAAAGTAAGGTTCGGCCTTGGCACGCCGCATCCTGATGCGATGTCCAGTAGCGTCGTCCCGCATCGTCCTCTGTAGCCTAAACACATCAGGTCGTCTCGTCTCTTTGCTCCGAGCACGCCGTAAGGGAACACCACCAGCGGCCTGCTGCGACACGATTTCTGGTGGCGTCCTCGGTGTCGGCGGGTCAATCACCAGCGCTAACGACAGCAGAATCTCGTAGTTGGGCAACACCGGGATGTCTAGCATCTGTGGCGACGGTATCGTAGGGATAATCATAGGGCCCGTCTTTGTGTTCAACTGGAGTCGTCTGTGGGGGACTGCGTACGTCGTGCTCTTATGGACGTCAAGTTGGAATTTCATCAGAACTCTTTGTGTCGTGAGGCGTCGAAGCCCAACGATCAGAGGCAGCTGCGGCGTGTCTCTCCCGGAAAACAACGCGACAGAGGAAGCGTAGATGTACAAACAAAGGTCACCAAAACATATATATATATATACTACTCGCAGATTAAGGCAACACAAGTAGGTATTTGATGTGAAATTAACACTGGGCCTGATTGGGCAAGGGAAGGACAGAGTGCCAAGTGCAGGTTCAGAGGAGAACCTTTCGTGCGGCAGTTTGTGCATAGTCCTCTCCTCCAGCTTCACAACGTATATCCAGTCAGAGCCGAACCTCTTGAAGAAGACACTGCCCTCGCCGACATCCATGATCCTAATGGTGCCACCCCTGACGTTTGGAAAGAGCTCAAAGACACCCTGGAACCCGGTCAAGTCCCAGACCTGCCCCCTCACCCACCGGACTTTGTTGCTCCTGCTTCTATCGAGAAGCCAGATGTGGATCGCGAAGGACCTCCAGGCCATGGCCACGAGCCGGAGCTCCCCGTCCTCGCTCCTCATGACTCTCAAGTCTCATGTTCTTGTGGTACTGGTCCCGCATGCTGGCGAGCAGCCTGATGCTGCTGGAGAACTTCTTGGTGCGCGTGTCGAGCGCTAGGAGGTATGCCTCGTCCTCTTCGTCCATCACCCAGTAGACGCAGCCGTTGGCGTGTGCGGGCTCGCCCACCCCCCGCAGCATTGGCATCAGCGACTTGCCGCAGTTGGCTTCCGGAAGCACGCTCCACTGCCCCGTGCCTGAGGAGAAGACGCAGAGGCGCGGCCCGTACATGAAGTACGTGACGAGGATGACCTTGAAGGAGAGGGTGCTTGCGCCAGCTCATCGTCCACGGTGACCAGAGCTACGCCGAGGTAGGCGGCTTCGTCGTTAAGCCAACGCGTCGGGGCATCCCACACGAGGACAGAGCGGCCGGACAAGGGATCGCAGATGCGCGGGATGCTCATGCGATCGTCACCAAAGACGGAGCTGAAGAAGAGGAGGCCATCGCGGACATCTGCAAGGGTCCAGTGGTCGACGTTGGGAAGGCCATTCAGGGAGAGCTCGCGGCAGCGCGCGGCGCAGCCACCGACACCCCGAGGCAGCAGGAGCACTGAGAGGAAGTTGGGATCCAGAATATGGCCGGCGAGTTGGTTGACGATCCTTTCCGCCCTGATACCACCGTTGCAGATGAAGAATCTAACGAGCTGGGGCGGATTGAGCCAACGGAACTGGCGAAGGAAAGCCGGGTAGACGGAGATGCGGTGCCAACGGCGGCAGACGACGGCGGCGCGCGAGAGGCTGGCGGGCGTAGGGAGTCGCAGGAGGATCTCGGCGAGGTGCCTGTCGTCGAGCCTCGCCGTGGCATCGGCGGCAACGGCCGGTGGCGACAAACGCCTCTTTTTGCCACGCATCTACGCTTTTTTGAGGGAAAATGGAGATTGGCGAATCTGGCATTTCTTGAACCGGTTTTCACTTACCGGGGGTATATGTGGTAATACATGATTTGGTGGGAGGGCAAATCGGTCTAGAAAAAGTGGTTGACGACGGAAACCTTATGTACTTTATTATTACTAGCACAATACCCGTGCGTTACAACGGGTCAAAAAATGATAAATAATTATTATGAAAAAATCAACAAAGATCCGACATAACGTTTCTAGAGAATCTGTATTTTGCCGATCGAGGGCGGCGGGCGGCGCGCGCGTGAGGGCAGGCGGTGGCGCGTCGGGCGGCGCGCGCGGGAGGGCGGCGGGCGGCGCGCGTGGGAGGGCGGCGGGCGGCGGGGCTTGGTGGCGGGCGGCGCGGCGGGGCTCGGTGGCGCCGGCGAGTTTTCGCGCAGCCGCAACGATCGGCGGCAGAGCTTCCTCGCACGCGTCGTCGACTCCTGCAAATGGCTAAGTCCGGGAGGAAGAAGAGAGGAGGAAGGGGCGGGCTTATATACCCCAGCCCTTTAGTCCCGGCTGGGGGCTTAAACCGGGACTAAAGGGGGGCCTTTAGTCCCGGTTTAAGCCCCCAGCCGGGACTAAAGGGTTTTGGGGGGCGGTTCCAGTTCGCGCCCGAGCCCCCCCCCTTTAGTCCCGGCTGGTTACTCCAGCCGGGACTAAAGGTGAAATAAATGCGCGCCAGTTATGATTTTTTTCAGATTTCATTTCAAAACTATTTTATTTGAAATTTGAATTGAATAACTTCTGTATAGTTTAGAATTTGAAAAAACTATGAAAATGAAAAGTGTTTGAAATTGAATAAATAATTCAAAACTATTTTCTATTTTAAAAATTAATTATTTTAACTATCCAAACTATTAACTATTTTGCCATTTTCAATTAAAAATTATGTTTATTAATATTCTTTTTGTATATTTGAGAATTTGACAAAACTATGAAAATGAAAAGTGTTTGAAATTGAATAAATAATTCAAAACTATTTTCTATTTTAAAAATTAATTATTTTAACTATCCAAACTATTTTCTATTTTGAAATTGACCGATCCATACAAGGGATTTGTTGTTGCGCAGGACGAGATCCATCGGTGGCGGCCTGAGTTAAATCTAGAAGTCTAGTTTAGTTTAGTTTGAACTATGCGTGAGTTTTATGCGGTGGCGGCCTGAGTTAAATCTAGAAGTCTAGGATCCAGTGTTGTGGCGTTCGGTATGAAATGTTCTATTCGTGGTGCTTGTGATAGCTCTGTTTGTTTCTTTGGCAATTTACCCACTGGTCAAGATGAACCAAAATTCAATCTTTGCTGTTTCATCTAATTTTATGATGAAACACTCAGGAGGTTTTTTTCTTCTACAAAATTTGTTTACGAAGGCTTTTTTTCTAAAGAGCGGTGTAACCGTGTCTGTCGTAGCCATGGAGAATCTTCATCATGCATTACATAAAAGGTTTAATACATTATTACATTATTGCACCAACATTCCTATCTATTATTTCTGTTTTCTTCTGGGTCGTAGCCATGGAGAATCTTCATCATTCAGTAGGATGCTTGGGTCAGTTTTCACTTTGAAGGGCGGAATTTCATGAAACTTATTATAATCTACTGACATGTCTGTCTTGTCATCTACTCCCACGATGTTTCTTTTCCCTGAAAGAACTATGTGGCGCTTTGGCTCATCGGACGATGTCTTCTTTTGCTGATTTCTTTTTCTCGTTTTTGTAGACATGTCCTTCACATAGAAAACCTGAGCGACATCGTTGGCTAGGACGAATGGTTCATCCATGTACGCAAGATTGTTGAGATCCACTGTTGTCATACCGTACTTTTGGTCTACAACTACCCCGCCTCCTGTCAGCTTCACCCATTTGCACCGAAACAAAGGGATCTTAAAAGTAGGTCCATAGTCAAGTTCCCATATCTCCTCTATGTACCCGTAATATGTTTCCAAACAGTGCCCATTCTCGTCTGTTGCATCAAAGCGGACACCACTGTTTTGGTTGGTGCTCTTTTTATCTTGGGCAACCGTGTAAAATGTATTCCCATTTATCTCGTACCCTTGGAAAGTACATATCGTAGAAGATGGTGGCCTGGCCAAACAGTACAGCTGATCTCCAACGGTGTCATCATTCATGAGATGTGTCTGCAACCAACTGCCGAAAGTCTTCTCGTGTTCCCCTTTAATCCAAGAGTCAGTCTTCCCCGGGTTTTCGGAGCGTAGAATATTCTTGTGTCTCACGATATACGGAGCCACCACGGTGGAATTGTGTAGAACTATGTAGTGTGCTTGAGAGAAAGAATGCCCGTCCATACATACTTTTGCTTTCCTTCCTAGTGTGCCTTTTCCTGTCAGCCTACCCTCATACCGAGATTCAGGAACACCAATCGGCTTAAGGTCAGGAAGAAAGTCCACACAAAACTCAATGACCTCCTCTGTTCCATAGCCCTTGGAGATGCTTCCTTCTGGCCTAGCACGGTTACGAACATATTTCTTTAAGACTCCCATGAACCTCTCGAAGGGGAACATATTGTGTAGAAATACAGGACCGAGAATTCTAATCTCTTCGACTAGGTGAACTAGGAGGTGTGTCATTATATTGAAGAAGGATGGCGGGAACAACAACTCAAAGCTGACCAGACATTGGACCACATCAATCTGTAACCCTGATAGACTTTCTCGATCAATTACCTTCTGAGAAATTGCATTGAGGAATGCACATACCTTCACAATTGCCAGGCGAACATTTTCCGGTAGAATTCCCCTCAATGCAACCGGAAGCAATTGCGTCATAAGCACGTGGCAGTCATGAGACTTTAGGTTTTGGAATTTTTTGTCTTTCATATTTACGATTCCCTTTATATTCGACGAGAAGCCAGTCGGGACCTTGATACTGAAAAGGACTTCAAAGAAGATTTCCTTCTCTTCCTTAGTAAGAGCGTAGCTGGCACGCCCTTGAAACTGCCCTGGATGCATGCCATCTCTTCCTTTATGACGTTCCTGGTCCTCCCGTGCTTCCGGTGTATCTTTTGACTTCCCATACAAGCCCAAGAAGCCTAGAATATTCACGCAGAGATTCTTCGTCAGGTGCATCACGTCGATTGCGGAGCGGACCTCATGGACTTCCCAATAGGGTAGCTCCCAAAATATAGATTTCTTCTTCCACATGGGTACGCGCTTATCAGGGCCGTTAGGAACAGGTTGGCTGCCAGGACCCTTTCCAAAGATTACTTTTAAATCTTTGACCATATCAAATACTTCAGCACCAGTACGGATGACAGGCTTCCCCCGGGGTTCTGCCTTGCCATTGAAATGCTTGCCTTTTTTCTTTAAGGGATGCTTGGGCGGAAGAAAACGACGATTGTACGGGTACACATTCTTCCTACACTTGTCCAGATATATACTTTCTGTCTGATCTAAACAGTGCGTGCATGCATTGTATCCCTTGTTTGACTGTCCTGAAATGTTACTAAGAGCAGGCCAATCATTGATGGTTACGAAAAGCAACGCTCGAAGGTCAAATTCCTCTTGTTTGTGCTCGTCCCACACATGTACACCTGGTTCGGCCCACAGCTGTAAAAGTTCATCAACTAATGGCCTTAGGTACACATCAATGTCGTTGCCGGGTTGCTTTGGACCTTGGATAAGCACTGGCATCATAATGAACTTCCGCTTCATGCACAACCAAGGAGGAAGGTTGTAGATACATAGAGTAACGGGCCAGGTGCTGTGACTGCAACTCTGCTCCCCAAAAGGATTCATGCCATCTGTACTCAGACCAAACCATAAGTTCCTTGCGTCACCTGCAAATCTCGGGAACTCTCTCTCGATTTTTCTCCACTGCCGACCATCGGCGGGGTGCCTCAACTTATCGTCTTTCATACGATCTTCCATGTGCCATCGCAACAACTTCGCATGATCTTTATTTCTGAACAGACGTTTCAACCGTGGTATTATAGGAGCATACCACATCACCTTGGCAGGAACCCTCTTCCTGGGTGGCTCGCCCTCAATCTCACCAGGGTCATCTTTTCTGATCTTATACCGCAATGCAGTGCATACCGGGCATTTATCCATATTCTCATACTTCTCACCGCGGTAGAGGATGCAGTCATTAGGGCATGCATGTATCTTCTGCACGTCTAATCCTAGAGGGCAGACAAGCTTCTTTGCTTCGTACGTGCTGGCGGGCAATTCGTTCTTTCTTGGAAGCATCTTCTTCATCAGTACCAGCAACTTTTCGAATGATGAGTCAGTCACACCGGTCTCTGCCTTCCACTTCAGCAATTCCAGTGTGCTACCCAGCTTCTTCTGGCCATCTTCACAAGTTGGGTACAACAATTTGTTGTGGTCCTGTAACATCTGCTCGAACTGCAACCTCTCCTTTTCTGTGTCGCAGCCTCGCCGTGCTTCAGAAATGACCCGGCCAAGATCATCAGCGGGCTCATCTGGTTCCCGTTCTGCACCCTGATCTTCTTCTTCATTGTCTTCCATTGCGGTATCAGCATACTCAGGGAACATAGATCGGTAGTTGTCATCATCGTTCTCTTCTTCTTCATCGTCGTCTTCCATCATAACCCCTCTTTCTCTGTGCTTGGTCCAAACATTATAGCCCGACATAAAACCGGACCGAAGCAGGTGGCTCTGAATGACTCTTGAGGAAGTGTAGTCCTTCTCATTCCGACATTCAACACATGGACAAAACATATAGCCACCACCATGCTTGTTCGCATCGGCCGCATCTCGAAAAGAATGCACGCCTTCTCTGTAAGCGGCGGTGCGTCGATCACCGTACATCCATGGATGGCTCATCTGCGTCATGCAACAGTATATCAAACACAATCACGATCCTAAAAATTAGTACCGCACGGTCTAAACGAGGAAATATAGTTGCTAACCTTTTAGAATAAGTGGAAATAAAGAGGAAGAGGCTTAAGCGTGGCTCGGGCACCTCATATCGTAGTTGTGTTCGGTGAACTGAAGCGGCATCGCTCTAACAAACATTTCAACAAACACCTCTAGTGCATCCAAGCAAAAAGGAGAGCTAGCACACACTCACACACTTTCATCCAAAAAAATGCAAGAGGGGAGAGAGGGGCTGCAGGGGCCATATATATAGGCAGAGTACTTTAGTCCCGGTTTGAGACACAAACCGGGACTAAAGGGGGCGCACATGCGGGCCGCCCAGCGCATAGCCCTTTAGTCCCGGTTTGTGTCTCAAACCGGGACTAAAGGCTTGTAACGGGCCGGGACCAAAGCCTCCCGGGCGGCTGGCGAATTTGGGGCGACGTGGCCGGGCCTTTAGTCCCGGCCCAGATGGAGGCCGGGACTAAAGGGTCCAGGCCTAAGGCCCGTTTTCTACTAGTGCATGTCCTTGACCGTGAACACGGCTACTCAAATAGATTTAACCCTGTAGGGGGTGTACAGATTTACCCTCACTGAAGCAATGCACCATATGTTCCGACCCTCTCCTTCAGTGGGCAAGATGCATGGTGAACCACTACAAGACCTTTCCCACATGTCGCCCTAACATAGTAGCTGCCCCTAGGATCACTCCAGGGCGCCTCTAGAAAGCATTTACCTGGTCCATAGGTTGCGGTCGAAGCCCAAAGTACAGTTATGGTTCCTCATTTGTGGGGTGTACACCAAATAGCGAAGATGGGCACAAAAAGAGACACAATGTCCTTTTAACAGGACACCATGTCCAAAATACCAAATCCAACCAAGGAAAATACCAATTAAAAACAGCAGCTACTATGCTAAGACTCGGTGAAGTAGTTGCCAAGATCGTCCCATTTCAAACAATGAGGTATTATGGTGTGGCTTGGATCAATGGCACAAGAGTTTGTTCCTAATTTGACTTAAGCGGGATAAAGGACCAAATACCAGGGTAACCGCTTGAGTCGATTCATTTTAGTTAAATTTTTAATTACCATAACCAGAGACATCGCTCTCTGATCATGTGATGCATCTCAACCAACAAATAAACAACTAAGTCCGATACCATACTCAATGTTACCAAGTCATCCAAGACCCAAAGAGCAAGGACCGATACTTAGAACCCAACAACATAAAATACCCAAACCTAGGATCATATCCAACCCAATGGCATATCAATCCTAAGTTTACCATAGTCAACTCCTACTCATGCTAATGACCAACATTAACAATAGTAACAAGCAATTAGAAACACAAGGGTAGTGTCTCCAACACAATCATCACATCATATAAGCATGGCATATTTCAAAATAGTAAAGTTGATACACCCTATGGGCTGCTTGCCGTTATCACCCTGCTGGAAAGTTGAATCGTCGTTCTCATAATTCACACCCTCGTCGTCACCTGTGGCAAGAAGAACAGAAAGATGCAAATAGAAGGCAAATAAGTCACTCATTCAACAATGATTTTGTTCTCAGTACAGAACTCAATAAAATGGCATGCTGATGATTTCATGATGCACATTACATGATAAATATTGAAAAAGTATTTTGAGTTCATCACGAGCAAGTGAATAGCAAGTGCAAAATTGAAAGAATGGTCATTTTAATGATTCACCACACACATGCATTTTCAAATATATATAGCAGTATTAAAGGCAACACCATTATGTAGATAAAGTCAAAATATGAATTCACAGATTTTACTAATTTTGGATCTTCGTAGCTCAAGATATTGTATTTACAAGTTTGCATAAAAGAGTTACTGTCCATTACAAGCACATTTTATTTTTCGGATTTTTCAAGATATGATCATGCAACAACAATCACACCACAACATAGATCTCTTAAAATTACGAATTTAGCAATTTGAATCACTCAAAGCGGGCTTCATATGAACTTTCTACAATTTCTACAAGTTGACACATATTGAACAAAACTGTAGACTGGCGGGCTCGAGGAAGAAGAACGAGTTCGACAGTGAACTCTGAACTTCGAACAGAGCTGCAGCAAAACTATGATTTTGAGTGATTTCCTGAATGGAATCGAGTGCCGTTTGTTGCGTTAGAAATCTGGAGACTCGGTGCATCTACAGGAAGTGTCACACCGACAAAAGAACGCCGGCGAGAGCGGCCAGGTGCTGGAGACAGAGCAGCACGCACTAACGAAGCATCCATGCAGCAGCACACACCACAGCATGCATTCATAGGAAGCTACTAGCACATATGCCCATGGGTTGCACCGGGAATACAAATTTAATTACGTCCTAAAGACACACCGACTAAGTTCTTTGGTAAACAGCTAGCTTCAACGCGTCCTCGCCGTGCTCCATATAAACCACCGATAATAGTCACGACATCTATACACGTGCACCAATGCCAGCAGAGCTAGGCATCGCCATTGGGACCTCACCCCACTCCACAAGGCCTTCACCTCCCATTGGAACAAGCACCGGAGGAAGGCATATAAATTGTTGGAGGAGGCATCGCCGATTATTTCGCCAAAAAATTCCAAAATAATATCTCATAAAATCTTTTTGCGTGTCAAGTTAGGAAATCTTAAGCATTGACATATGCCCATGCGATTGCACCGGGAATACAAAATTTAATTATGTCATAGAGGCATGAAGAGTAAGTTCTTTGGTAAACAGCTAGCTTCGACGCGTTCTCGGCGTGCTCCATATAAACCGCCAATATCAGTCATGACATTTGATACACATGCGCCAATGCCAGCAGAGCTATCGCCTTCGCCACCTCACTCCACTCCACAAAGCCTTCACCTCCCATGGGGATAAGCAGTGGAGGAAGGCGGGATAAATTGTTGGAGGAGGCATCGTCGATGATTTCGCCAAAGAATTTTAGAAGAATATTCCATGAAATCTTTTTGCGCATCAAATTAGAAAATCTAAAGCATTGACATGTGCCAACACGAATCCTGAAGCCCGTCATCTTCTCTCCTTTCGGTCATGTTTTCCATCATTATGTAACAGGTCATAACTGGTACACAACCCAAAGAACAACTAATTTTTTCTTTGGATTATGAAATTCAGCAGTGATTTAGCTCTTTTTTTTAGAGGTGCTATGAAGTAAAAAAACATTCATTGTCATGAGTGCAACGAACAAGCTCTGCTTATTAATTATATTAAAAAATCATATTTCCCAGAGGACGTATGCTTCTATGATCTCAACATCTAATCTGAAATTCTGAAACTCGAGTGCCTCCATGCATCCCTGAGATGGAACAAATGATGTGATGAGATTATATAGTACTCGTACAATTTATTTTAGCGACAGCCTGCCCATTGAACACCTCTCCCGCAGACCTGATCCGGCCGACAGTCTCGTCGTATAGCTGAATCAGTTATCCACATTGCATAGAGATTTTTTTCTAAGACCGACAATTGTCTTCATACATAAAGAATAAATATTTCTTCAGAAATAGCATACCACTCAATTAAGTATTCTCCATGAAAATGTTAGGTACCAAATACACAGTTCACACAATCTAGCAATTCTTACAAGGATTTGATCTGGATACAAGATGAACAAGCAAGAAGGGGAATGGGGAATCAGAGCCTAGGTGGGAAGGAGAAGGTCCGCCGCCGTTCCGTCTTGATCCAACTGGATGCCCGATGCGTTGCCTCCTTCCTGGTGTATGTAACCTGCTCCTGAGGGTCGATGCTGGGCTAGGCCCATGTAGGAGCTTTGGGCCGGTGTATGATAGGAATAGGCTCCTAACATCCCTCCCTCCTTGAAACTCGGCTTGTCCCCAAGCCAACACCACAGATAAACCGCCGGGATCCCATGGTAAGTGAACTTCCTTGGTCTTACTAAGGTCGCCGTGGTAGACTGCATGGTAGGAGTTGATGTCGCTGCAGACTGTAGCAAAGTAGTATGTTTGGTCGATGTAGCCGTAGCTGACTGGAATCTGGTTGACAGAGGCAAGGCAGTATTTGTGGCTGACTTGGACTTCATCGGAGAAGTCAGCGCCGAGGACATCCCTCCCTCCTTGAAAAGGAGCTTGTCTGCGACTGCGACACGTCGAGAACTCCAAACCATCAAGAAGCCATGCTACTAACCAGATCCAAAATGCACAGGCAAGCTGCAAAGATGACCACTGGAATTGTTCATAACAATGCAGAGCAATAGTCCCTCTTTTCTCAAAGCTGCATACTGCCAACGTGCAGCCTCCAGGATAGCATCTGTAATGGTTGCACTTGAGGGAAGCACCATATCTGATCCACTGGTTGCCATACATGGTCATGCAAATTTGCATTAGTAATGTAGCCGTGCAATGGAGGGCAGGATACCAAATGCACAGATTCCGATGATCATGATTCCAGTACAGCAACAACACCATGACATAACATGTCAATGGACATCTTTCAAAAATATTGCCATGGCAGTAGTGAGCTCCCAGATAGTACTCTTGTGAGGATACCCTTGCTAAAACATACAGGCTCGCCTTCAAAGTAACAAAGATGAGTAGTGCCCAGGCAGTATGCCCTTGGAAATACTGGGAGATGAATCCTATAACCCATAGTTTAGTTAACAAAAATAGGCCAGCAGTGCCAGTAAGAAGATACTGATCATCAACAACAGATAATTGGACTGCTATGCTGACATCAAAATATTCTCTGACCAGTTGCCAAGCAATTTCCCATTGTAATAATGCAAAGCCATATTGCTCTTCACTAGTCCATGCAGTGAAGAGGAAACTGAGCCCATGAATGTGCCATAGCTTGAAAACACTTGCAGAAACACAAATGAGCCGATAGATGACAGAAAAGGGTCCACTGAATATTTGCACACTAAGCTTGCATAAACTCTCAAAGTCACTGACTTGGTCGTGGTAATTCAGCTGAAAAAGACTCGGCAGCCACTGAGCAAATGAATTTACATCTCCATCTGAGAATATACTGAAAGCCACCTGAGATTTGTCACTAACAAAGGAAAACTGCCGCTGAATACCAAACTCCCTGGCACTTTTGCATGCGCCCGTGATAAGAGATAAGCAAGAGCAATAATGAACCTGATGATTCAAACCATAAACAACCATACTGGTACATCCCAGCACTTCTGGCTCATTGAAATTCTGCCAGCCAAAAGTGAGGTCAAACCAATGAGTTGCACTGCTTGTCACGGACGATCTGAACAAGAACTCCTCGCATGAAACATAACTGAAGACTTTGACCCAACGTGTACACTTGACATGGAATTTGAGCCAAAACATGGCTAACTGACCCTCCCCCATGATCACAAGCACATGACTGTATGCCACTGAAGTATCATAATGTTGAAAACAGGCCCCTGAATTGTATGGCTCGATAACTGAATACCAAATTGTCCAGACAAGACAAACACTGCTGCTAGCATGAGAAAACATATACGAGCTTAACTTGAAAACCGATGCAAGAATGTCACCCTCACTAGAATCGTTCACTAACAGACTGGGAGCATTGCCATGCAAAATCCATTGCAATATCAAACATGCCTGGTACTTTCCAATTGAGACAGGCTCTGGAGAAAATAAAAGGATCACCTCATAGTTTGGGGAATATCGCCAGGTAGCAGTAGTCAGCAGCAGTCTGGACTGTTTATGATGCCAGCCACCGCAAGAGGAAGTAAACGATGGCCACAGCCTGGGTCGATTTTCTAGAACATTAAGCTGGACGCCCAGAAACTGAGGCCATGGAGTGGGTCGTAGAAACGGCCCATGGCACCTGGCAGTGAGGGTCATACTTGAGGAAGACCTCATTGTGTCTGGTAGGAAGCCTGTTGAAGTCCATGTGGGCGTCGAGACGCCGAGCGCAGGATGCCCGGACGCCCAAAGCAGGAGTGGTGTTGTCGACCGTGCGGCGACGACATGGGCCGCACGAGCTGCCGGATATAACGCGTGCACCACCACGATGGTGTCATCGGGGACAGCTGAAGTGACTGCCAGTGACCTCTCAGTGGCCTGGGTCAGAGCCGTGGATACAACGCCCTTGATGGGCTCACCATCGAGGGCTCCGTCATTTGCTGCAGGTAGGACGGGGACGCCGTCGATGGTGCCGTCGTCGAGCGAAGAGCTATTCTCGCCGGGCTCCTAACAGAAAACCTCGGAGCTCCTCTGATCACGCTAAGATTAATCGATGGAGAAGAGCACACACTCGTTGTATGTAAATTCTTTAGAAACATGGAGGAGGTTAGAGCAATGGAGTCTTGTAGGTCTCAAAACAGGATATGCAGAGCACATTCATTATCTGTCCGTGGATGGATAGTACTCGTTCCTAGAGCAATCTCTAATGCTTTGATCGGATATTCTAGGACTGCCACAGACAACGCCCTCCGCGTTCGCCGCGCCTGGGCAGCTCTGCGTCTGCCTCTACGCTCGCCCATCGAGTATGGCGACATGGCTAGGTCACTGTTGAACTCTTACCATGGAAACGACCCCATCGACTGCCGCGACACTCCCCTCCACTCTGTTGTACTCCGGTATCAGCGGCACCGTGCTGTACACCCGTATCCACCGCCAGGCGGACGCTGTGGCTCTGCAACAGGCACTGCGTGTGCGGGTTTTTGCTCCTTTTCTAGTGTGGACTGTGGACGACATGGAAGAAAGTAAGGTTCGTCCTTGGCACGCCGCATCCTGATGCGCTGTCCAGTAGCGTCGTCCCGCATCGTCCTCTGTAGCCTAAACACATCAGGTCGTCTTGTCTCTTTGCTCCAAGCACGCCATAAGGGAACGCCACCAGCGGCCTGCTGCGACACAATTTCTGGTGGCGTCCTCGGCGTCGGCGGGTCAATCACCAGCGCCGACGACAGCGGAATCTCATAGTTGGGCAACACCGGGATGTCTAGCATCTGTGGCGACGGTATCATAGGGAGAATCATAGGGCCCGTCTTTGTGTTCAACTGGAGTCGTCTGTGGGGGACTGCGTACGTGCGTGCTCTTATGGACGTCAAGTTGGAATTTCATCAGAACTCTTTGTGTCGTGAGGCGTAGAGGCCCAACGATTAGAGGCAGCTGCGGCGTGTCTCTCCCGGAAAACAACGCGACAGAGGAAGCGTAGATGTACAAACAAAGGTCACCAAAACATATATATATATATATATACTACTCGTAGATTAAGGCAACATAAGTAGGTATTTGATGTGAAATTAACACCGGGCCTGATTGGGCAAGGGAAGGACAGAGTGCCATCCGGTAGGGAAGTGCAGGTTCAGAGGAGAACCTTTCGTTCGGCACTTTGTGCACAGTCCTCTCCTCCAGCTTCACAACGTAGATCCAGTCAGAGCCGAACCTCTTGAAGAAGACACTGCCCTCGCCGACATCCATGATCCTAATGGTGCCACCCCTGACGTCTGGAAAGAGCCCAAAGACACCCTGGAACCCGGTCAAGTCCCAGACCTGCCCCCTCACCCACCGGACTTTGTTGCTCCTGCTTCTATCGAGAAGCCAGACGTGGATCGCGAAGGACCTCCAGGCCATGGCCATGAGCCGGAGCTCCCCGTCCTCGCTCCTCACGACTCTCAAGTCTCATGTTCTTGTGGTACTGGTCCCGCATGCTGGCAAGCAGCCTGATGCTGCTGGAGAACTTCTTGGTGCGCGTGTCGAGCGCTAGGAGGTATGCCTTGTCCTCTTCGTCCATCACCCAGTAGACGCAGCCATTGGCGTGTGCGGGCTCGCCCACCCCCGCAGCATCGGCATCAGCGACTTGCCACAGTTGGCTTCCGGAAGCACGCTCCACTACCCCGTGCCTGAGGAGAAGACGTAGAGGCGCGGCCCGTACATGAAGTACATGACGAGGATGACCTTGAAGGAGAGGGTGCTTGCGCCAGCTCGTCGTCCACGGTGACCAGAGCTACGCCGAGGTAGGCGGCTTCATCGTTAAGCCAACGCGTCGGGGCGTCCCGCGCGAGGACAGAGCGGCCGGACAAGGGATCGCAGATGCGCGGGATGCTCATGCGATCGTCACCAAAGACAGAGCTGAAGAAGAGGAGGCCATCGCGGACATCTGCAAGGGTCCAGTGGTCGATGTTGGGAAGGCCATTCAGGGAGAGCTCGCGGCAGCGCGCGGTGCAGCCACCGACGCCCCGAGGCAGCAGGAGCACTGAGAGGAAGTTGGGCTCCAGAATATGGCCGGCGAGTTGGTTGACGATCCTTTCCGCCCTGATACCACCGTTGCAGATGAAGAATCCAATGAGCTGGGGCGGATTGAGCCAACGGAACTGGCGAAGGAAAGCCGGGAAGACAGAGATGCGGTGCCAACGGCGGCAGACGACGGCGGCGCGCGAGAGGCTGGCGGGCGTAGGGAGTCGCAGGAGGATCTCGGCGAGGTGCCGGTCGTCGAGCCTCGCCGTGGCATCGGCGGCAACGGCCGGTGGTGACAAACGCCTCTTTTTGCCACGCATCTACGCTTTTTTGAGGGAAAACGGAGATTGGCGAATCTGGCATCTCTTGAACCGTTTTTCACTTACCGGGGGTATATGTGGTAATACATGATTTGGTGGGAGGGCAAATCGGTCTAGAAAAAGTGGTTGACGACGGAAACCTTATGTACTTTATTATTATTAGGTATTAGGTATTAGGTATAGATTGAACCGTTTTTCACTTACCGGGGGTATATGTGGTAATACATGATTTGGTGGGAGGGCAAATCGGTCTAGAAAAAGTGGTTGACGATGAAAACCTTATGTACTTTATTATTAGGTATAGATATAGATATAGATTAGGTATAGATTGCAGATGATGGAAGGCAACGATTCGAGCCAGCCTCTTGCCAATATTTACATGGATTTTAGAGATATTTGGTAGAACAACCAGTCTAATCGCATGCATGCCTGCGGGACAGCATGACATCAAGCCAGGTCGCTAGGTCAATTCCCATTACTATCGCTTCAGATTCAGGCGCCTCACATCGTGCTACATGGTCCGAGCTGAACGCAAATTCCGCCAGGAAGAAGAAGCCCGCCAGCGGCACAAAGTCGCACACAAGGAGACTGATGGTGCGAGAGCTGATGGATACAAGTGGTAGCTTGATTACTTGACGAGCACCTTATGCTCACTGAAGGTTAGATCCTGAACCTTTTCATGTGAAGGTCACGCAAGCTAAATCATCAAAACAGTTTCTTTTTGCCCAAGTCAAAAAGTACATATATCTTCTGTGAATCCTACTCTTTCTTTATCGCTTTTCACACCATTCATTTGTACTGATCTGTATTCAAAAAATTATCGAAACAAAAATATATGAGGTTCTTAATGAAGTCAATAGAAGGGATAACAAAGCATACATTAGATGATTTTTCATTCGCTTGATGAGACGTAAAACTAGAAAATTCAAAAGCATTGGCTTTCAATATTTTTATGATTGGCAGCACACACACATTTGTTTTGGAACAGTTGCTTAGTACGCTCATATATAGATTCAGTGTGATCACCTCATCATTCTAGGGTCGTTTCCTTGGTTGCCAGGATAAAGTACTATTTTTGGGATTATTTGTTAAAGTAGATTATTTATGAAGAGATGTAGTGAGAAAGCTCAGTGCTAACCAGGTTATGAATGTGAGAAGTAGCTAGGGCCATTGCTGATAATAGCTATGATTAAAAAGAGTTAAGAGCTCAACGCTGGAGGGAGCCAGTGTCCATCGGTATGTAATTTGAGAAAGAGATATTAACACATAAACATAAGCACGAACACTCGGTCTATTAGCATATGAAAATGTAGTAGAAATATGAAAATTCAAATGATAGTTCATAGCGTTTACCTACAGGCTATATCCAAAAAAAATGTGAGAAAACACTCGAAATTCGACCACAGTTACAGAATGAAAAAATAAAAAAAAACAACTGTGAATATTGCCAGCTTTGGGTCAAGAGTATTTGACTCTATTCACATCTATAATTGTATTTAATAATATCAAAGCGTAGATCAACTTTGAAGCGTAGTCTTTTGGTTGTACATTAAGATGGATGTGTGTTGTCAATTTTTTGAGCAGTTTTGTGCATGATTTTTAATTTTAGAAAATAAATCTTACATACCTAACCGAGTTGTCCAGTGAAAAGTGTATCCTCATCTTCTGACCATCCGGGAAACACCTGAGTTTGCATAAGAGATATAATTACATAGATCGACGCTAACTAATTGGTGAATATGAAATATACGATAGGCGGGCATATGATTATTCTTGGGTTGAGCGTGAAAAACAATTGCCTGGCCCTTTGTTCAAAATTGTATTAGTGAAACTCTTTAAATTTATCGGAATGAAAACATAGAAACTATTCTTCCCAAGAAAAAAGTGAAACTCTGAAGTATTTGAGTGCAAAAATATGTATTGGTAGAAATAAGATCTCCAAGAATAGTTGTTTAATCAAATATGCAATAATGTTTTCAAAACAGCAAAATTATTTATCTTATTTGTAAGAGTATTGAGGTGAACCAAATTAATACACTTAATCAAATATACACATGTAGTCTTTTTACTATGTAGTTTTAGTTACAAGATACTTAATGAAGGATATACAAAAATTAATTAAGTTCACTATGTGTATACTAAAACCAAATTTAAATTGAATAGTTACACATCTAGCCGCGCAAATGCACGGGCACCTTGCTAGTTTATATGAATGAGCAAGCAAACATTCACACATGAAATCCAAATGGTTGTGTAGAGGCATCAAAGCCAGCACAGAAGAAAATAAGGCACACAAGGTTCTTCTTATCAGCAAGAGCATCATCCTCTAAATTGGTGCTACAACTTGTGAATGAACCAGAAAATAACAAATATGTTCACATATACCAACAGGTAACATACACTCAAAGGCCAAGCACAACTAGCTAAAACAGAAGGTATAACTCAGTGGGAAGAAAACTATAGGGGTAAACTTCGTGCTTGTGCATTTGAACATGGAGGAGGAACTGAAAATTATTTTCAAAACCATTCTAACTTAAGTATACTAGCAAAGAACCCGTGCTTTGCTACGGAACTACAAAAGAATACTTGGCCTATGAATTAAATTGATGGAGTTATATACTATATATACACATTTTATACATTGAAATGTCAATGACTCAGACGAGGCACGAGGTTGGATTTTCTGAATCCATTAATAGTGTAGCTAGAACTGACGGTCAATATTGTCGGATACTTGTGAGCTTTTTCCAATAACCTTGAGTTGTAACCAAGTATTCTTTGCATTCCGAATTAAGTGATTGAACTTTGTCTAGATACAAAATATTATATTTAGAGAAAGTTAAGTCGTTTAATTTTGAAAGAAGGGAATACTAATCTTTTGACCTTTCACGTCATGGAAGTCATTGCGTCCCAGATAGATGTCTAAAACAGAATAGTACAAATCTTATCATTTTTTCATCTGAACTTATGAAAATGAATTGGTTGGCGCAAATCGATTTTCCTTGTTGGACCATAGTATTTTCAGATGACATTAGCGAGGTGCAGTTGCTTCATTGTTGACTTCATATCTTAATTCATGGAATCAGTTGCTGAAGGAGTTGTTAGCATAAAACCGTGACATTTGAGGCTAAATTGCGGAAAACCACGACTTTACGTTTCAATCGCAAAAAACCACGACTTTTTCAGGTAATTATTCACAATGTGCACAGATTCGGGATTGATCTCGAATTGACAGGGAAACTGACAGGTGGGACCCACCAGTCAGTGCTGATGTGGCAAAAAAATAAAGTTATTTGTTGAGTTGGACATGGGCCCCACACGTTAGTCCAGTTAAAAATCATAAAAATAATAAAAAAAGAAAAAAAGAAAACAGTGCCTCTTCTTCCTGGAGGCGTCTCCTTCGTTCCTGGCCAGCCACCGCGTCGGTGGAGGAGGCCTCCTTCCTCGCCGGCCGCCCCACGTCCTCCTGCACCCCTCACGCCGGCTGCCCCATCGATGGACGCCCGCCCGCCTCCCCCCTGCCCTGAGCTCACCGCCGACGTGGCCGATGGGTTGGTCCGCACCAACGCTGACGAGGCGACCAAAGAGGAGGAGCAGACGAGGCGGCGCAGGAGCTCGATGAGCAGAGAGCGGTGCAGGAGCTCGACGAGGACTCCGACGACGGCGGCCTCCTGTCATCGGTGACGACATGGCTATAGGGATGGGGGCCACGATGACCACGGCATGTTCCAGGGGCGGAGGTCCTTGGCGGAGTGCGGCCTGGCTGGATCTCGCCCGCGCCTAGCCTCGCGAGGGCATGGCCAGCGGCGGGGCATGACCGACAATGGTGGCCTAGTTTGGTCTGCGGGGGAGAAGAAGACTGCCCTTTTATTTTTTTTATTTTTTTAAGATTTTTAACTGGACCGACGTGTGAGGCACTGTCCAACTCAACAAATAACTTTATTTTTTGCCACATCAGCACTGACATGTGGGTCCCATCTGTCAGTTTCCTGTCAATTCGAGATCAACCCCGAATATGTGCACATTGCGAATAATTACCCGAAAAGTCGTGGTTTTTTACGATTCAAACGTAAAGTCGTGGTTTTCCAAAATTTAGCCTTCAATATCATGGTTTTATGCTAACAACTCGTTGCTGAAGTATTGTTTACTGAACGTATGGTGTTGCTCCATGATAGGTTTAATTTACATCGCATATGAGGCCAGACATTATGCGCCTATCTCGCTGGGACCTACTATCTCTCTCTAATTTTCAATCCATGCCAATCCTCTTCCATGCAGCAGGTCTTCTTACAATTCTGTAGGCACACCCAATGAAGCAAGGCCAAGCTAAGCTAAAGCAACAAACGTGAGGCCTTATCTGCCAAGAAAATGAAATTACTTAGCAAGAACCAAAAGGCAAGATGGACACTACACACCTAAAACACTAATAATACTTCAGGATTATCTAATTAAATATGAGTAGAAACAGATCCACAACATTAATGCTCGAATGCACATGGTGCCTATCTGGAAGTAATAGTAATTGCATGTGGAAATTTCTGTTAGATGTATATTTGTATATGTGTATTTTCCCCACCTATTAGGGGGTTTCCTGCATATTCTCACATATACATGTAACTATATGTTGTGGCCTTTGGCCCTCAGGGAATACAACTTGTCTATTCCTAACATGGTATCAGAGGAATAGGTTAGCTCCTCTCCTCGCAGCCGCTGCCGCCGCCCGCCCCGGCCTCCTGCCGCCGCGCCCGGCCGCCGCCGCCGCCGCCTCTCCCTCGCCGCCAGCGAGCTCCTGCAGCCGTCCTCGATCTAGTCTCAGCCGCTCGCCGATCGATCCTGGTCCCGTCTTCATCGATCCGCCCCTGCTAGCTCGCCTGCTCGATCCGCAGTACTCATCCCCGACCGCGGCTCGATCTGCCCGATCCGCCCCTGCTCGTCTCGATCTGCCCCTGGTCAGGCTCGTCCTCGACCGCGGCTCCATCTGCCCCCTGGAATCCCCAGGAATCGGCCGCCCGTCGACCGTCCCAGGAATCGGCCGCCCCCGTTCGCTACCGCCGCCTCCTGCGACCTCCTCTCGGTCCAGGAATCGGCCGCCCCCGTCAACCGCCGCCGCCACCAGGAATTGGTCCCCGGCGGTCGGAATTGGCCATCCTCGGCCCTTAGGCGGCGTCTTGCAGACCAGCTGGCCAGAATTCGGCCGCCGTCTGCCCGCAGGTGACATTGACTGAGATCTAAAAGAGAGAGAGAGAGAGAGAGATGTCTTCCTCATCGGGCTATGTTGCGATTCCTCGCTGCCCGGTGACTTTTGATGGCGCAAATTATCCTAATTTCCCCACCTATTAGGGGGTTTCCTGCATATTCTCACCTGTACATGTAACTATATGTTGTGGCCTTTGGCCCTCAGGGAATACAACTTGTCTATTCCTAACAATTTCAATATACCCAGTTAGCAAGATTCAAGCTATAGCATTGGTGGCAACACGCAAGGATTCAACATGAAAGCCATAAAAACAATTATCTTACCAGTGGCCCTCCCTCTAATTCTGAACTGCCATCTGCCCGATCATGTAAAGTGAGCTGCTGAGGGGAAGCAAGATGGTGGTGGTCAGATGGAATCAACGTCCTTTGCAAGTTGCAATAATATGGGGCACCGAAGCATGAACAATCCACCAACAGGAAGTAGAGAACATGAAGCAGGAAAGAAGAAGCATATCGGGTGACCTGCAGTACGCGGAAGCATGCGTTCTATGGCCATGTCATGCATGTTCCCCGTCCGCTGCAACAGCGGACAGCGGTGCCCAACCCCACCTTCCCCACCGGCGGCAGCAGCTGCGACCATCTCCCCTACCGGCGGCAACAGTGGCACCACAACCCTCCTTTCCCACCCCCGGGAGTAGAGTTGTTCCCAATCCTGTCCGATAATCACCCGGACAAAGCCCCGCACACCTCCCGGTGGCACATCTCAATGCCCTCTAGAAGGCTTGGTCTCCCGATTTCCCGTTGGAACAAGGGAGGCTAGTGGCGCCCCAGGCGATGCAAGATCTGCGCGAGACGACGGAGGGCCACGAGAGCTAGGAGAGGTTGGGGCCGCAGCGGTACGCGGGGGCAGAGTTGGTGGCGGCGTCCACGGCAGATATCGCGGTGGCTGGTCGATCAGTTGCCTCCTCTCTCTGGAACGAAGCGGTGGACTCGTTGCATCACCAGGGTACGTGTGGACCGCGTCTAAATTTGTAATAAGGCCGAGGATGAAAACACAAAATGGCATGACGCACGTACGTACACCATACCGGTCGCATTGATGTTTTATAGTAGAGATGAACATCACCATAGGAGGTAAGGAATAAAAGGAATTTCTATTTAGCAATTTTAGAATTTGTTGTTCTTTCAAAATAATTTTCAAAGACATCTAAACTCGACCATTCTACTTGGTTCTATCCTAGAGACAGCCTGAGCTCTGATATCAACCTGTCACAGCCCTGATTATGCATTAGCTTATATCTATGTGGAACTAAGCTCATTACCTCAATCAACATCCGAATCAGCTCTCAACCGGCATGACCGATGATCATAGCTACCATTCGGTTCAGCAATGAATCTAATTCAATATAAGAATAATCCAATAACATAACCACAGCTGGGATATGCTAAACATGTTCCCAAGGATCAGCCAACATGCATACATATCCAGAGTTAATATCACAACTCAAGCACAACACTCGATACAACATAGTTCACAACGAGTTCAAGTTTTTAACTTTGAGTTACATGATATAAACCAGAAGTTCAGTTCAAATTAACATAGCAGAAATAACTTCAAGATGCCATACAATGGCTGCAAAATAACAACCTTACAGTTCGCCCACCAATAACCCAAGGGACTAGGCTGCTGTATCGTCGAGGTCATACTCGGATTCGCTGTCAACTGAAGTTTTCTCCTCTGCTAAAAGATTTCAACAACAAGGGTGAGTACTTAAGGTACTCAGCAAGACTTACTTTCTCCATTTCAGATTAGTTCCATAGCATGCATGTTATTACCAAGTTAAATCAAAAGTAAACAATTGCATATGAGGCCGGGGACACCCCATTTCTATAAAAAACAATTGCATATGAGGCCTTCTCAGATCTGAACTCAACTGTCCAGCACCTAAACCATCTTGGTTTCCATCTAAAATACATCATATAATCAAGTAAAAACACCTATGTCCATGTCCCATCAGTTATGGGATTTTTAAGCATCACGAGAGACTAACACAAGTGACAATGAAATCAATATGAGCAAAACCAGGGCAGAAATCTGCACCACTGTTCAGGACGAAATCACCCTTTAACCCATCTAAAACATGGTACAAATCCCTCATTCCAGGCTCATAATCATCGCATCAAAACCTTGGAAGTGGAGGATAATTGGATCCACCCGCAAGTGATCAAAGAATAATATATTCAGCAACATATACAGGGATATTATAGAACATGTATAAGCAATGTATTCCATAACGAGGAGTATAACCAATATAATTTGCATCTAACAAGTGATTATAATACCAAAATAACCATTGCATATGTGAATTATATTAGGGCTCAACATTTCCAAAATGCAGCCCAAAACCGACACTTGACCATTAATGAGTTATATCTCAAGTGTGAAATAACCAAGCATGTCCTTGACCGTGAACACGGCTACTCAAATAGATTTAACCCTGTAGGGGGTGTACAGATTTACCCTCACTGAAGCAATGCACCATATGTTCCGACCCTCTCCTTCAGTGGGCAAGATGCATGGTGAACCACTACAAGACCTTTCCCACATGTCGCCCTAACATAGTAGCTGCCCCTAGGTTCACTCCAGGGCGCCTCTAGAAAGCGTTTACCAGGTCCATAGGTTGCGGTCGAAGCCCAAATTACAGTTATGGTTCCTCATTTGTGGGGTGTACACCAAATAGCGAAGATGGGCACAAAAAGAGACACGATGTCCTTTTAACAGGACACCATGTCCAAAATACCAAATCCAACCAAGGAAAATACCAATTAAAAACAGCAGCTACTATGCTAAGACTCGGTGAAGTAGTTGCCAAGATCGTCCCATTTCAAACAATGAGGTAGTATGGTGTGGCCTGGATCAATGGCACAAGAGTTTGTTCCTAATTTGACTTAAGCGGGATAAAGAACCAAATACCAGGGTAACCGCTTGAGTCGATTCATTTTAGTTAAATTTTTAATTACCATAACCAGAGACATCGCTCTCTGATCATGTGATGCATCTCAACCAACAAATAAACAACTAAGTCCGATACCATACTCAATGTTACCAAGTCATCCAAGACCCAAAGAGCAAGGACCGATACTTAGAACCCAACAACATAAAATACCCAAACCTAGGATCATATCCAACCCAATGGCATATCAATCCTAAGTTTACCATAGTCAACTCCTACTCATGCTAATGACCAACATTAACAATAGTAACAAGCAATTAGAAACACAAGGGTAGTGTCTCCAACACAATCATCACATCATATAAGCATGGCATATTTCAAAATAGTAAAGTTGATACACCCTATGGGCTGCTTGCCTTTATCACCCTGCTGGAAAGTCGTTCTCATAATTCACACCCTCGTCGTCACCTGTGGCAAGAAGAACAGAAAGATGCAAATAGAAGGCAAATAAGTCACTCATTCAACAATGATTTTGTTCTCAGTACAGAACTCAATAAAATGGCATGCTGATGATTTCATGATGCACATTACATGATAAATATTGAAAAAGTATTTTGAGTTCATCACGAGCAAGTGAATAGGAAGTGCAAAATTGAAAGAATGGTCATTTTAATGATTCACCACACACATGCATTTTCAAATATATATAGCAGTATTAAAGGCAACACCATTATGTAGATAAAGTCAAAATATGAATTCACAGATTTTACTAATTTTGGATCTTCGTAGCTCAAGATATTGTATTTACAAGTTTGCATAAAAGAGTTACTGTCCATTACAAGCACATTTTATTTTTCGGATTTTTCAAGATATGATCATGCAACAACAATCACACCACAACATAGATCTCTTAAAATTACGAATTTAGCAATTTGAATCACTCAAAGCGGGCTTCATATGAATTTTCTACAATTTCTACAAGTTGACACATATTGAACAAAATTGTAGACTGGCGGGCTCGAGGAAGAAGAACGAGTTCGACAGTGAACTCTGAACTTCGAACAGAGCTGCAGCAAAACTATGATTTTGAGTGACTTCCTGAATGGAATCGAGTGCCGTTTGTTGCGTTAGAAATCTGGAGACTCGGTGCATCAACAGGAAGTGTCGCACCGACAAAAGAACGCCGGCGAGAGCGGCCAGGTGCTGGAGACAGAGCAGCACGCACTAACGAAGCATCCATGCAGCCGCACAAAACACAGCATGCATTCATAGGAAGCTACTAGCACATATGCCCATGCGTTGCACCGGGAATACAAATTTAATTACGTCATAAAAGCACACCGACTAAGTTACTTTGGTAAACAGCTAGCTTCAACGCGTCCTCGCCGTGCTCCATATAAACCACCGATAATAGTCACGACATCTGATACATGTGCACCAATGCCAGCAGAGCTAGGCATCGCCATTGGGACCTCACCCCACTCCACAAGGCCTTCACCTCCCATTGGAACAAGCACCGGAGGAAGGCAGATATATTGTTGGAGGAGGCATCACCGATTATTTCGCCAAAAAATTCCAAATTAAAATCTCATAAAATCTTTTTGCATGTCAAGTTAGGAAATCTTAAGCATTGACATATGCCCATGCGATTGCACCGGGAATACAAAATTTAATTATGTCATAGAGGCATGAAGAGTAAGTTCTTTGGTAAACAGCTAGCTTCGACGCGTTCTCGGCGTGCTCCATATAAACCGCCAATATCAGTCATGACATTTGATACACATGCGCCAATGCCAGCAGAGCTATCGCCTTCGCCACCTCACTCCACTCCACAAAGCCTTCACCTCCCATGGGGATAAGCAGTGGAGGAAGGCGGGATAAATTGTTGGGGGAGGCATCGTCGATGATTTCGCCAAAGAATTCTAGAAGAATATTCCATGAAATCTTTTTGCGCGTCAAATTAGAAAATCTAAAGCATTGACATGTGCCAACACGAATCCTGAAGCCCGTCATCTTCTCTCCTTTCGGTCATGTTTTCCATCATTATGTAACAGGTCATAACTGGTACACAACCCGAAGAACAACTAATTTTTTCTTTGGATTATGAAATTCGGCAGTGATTTAGCTCTTATTTTTTAGAGCTGCTATGAAGTAAAAAAACATTCATTGTCATGAGTGCAAGGAACAAGATCTGCTTATTAATTATATTAAAAAATCATATTTCCCAGAGGACGTATGCTTCTATGATCTCAACATCTAATCTGAAATTCTAAAACTCGAGTGCCTCCATGCATCCCTGAGATGGAACAAATGATATGATGAGATTATATAGTACTCGTACGATTTATTTTAGCGACAACCTGCCCATTGAACACCTCTCCCGCAGACCTGATCCGGACGACAGTCTCGTCGTATAGCTGAATCAGTTATCCACATTGCATAGAGATTTTTTTCTGAGACCGACAAATGTCTTCATACATAAAGAATAAATATTTCTTCAGAAATAGCATACCACTCAATTAAGTATTCTCCATGAAAACCTCGGAGCTCTTCTGATCACGCTAAGATTAATCGATGGAGAAGAGCACACACTCGTTGTATGTGAATTCTTTAGAAACATGGAGGAGCTTAGAGCAATAGAGTCTTGTAGGTCTCAAAACAGGATATGCCGAGCACATTCATTATCTGTTCGTGGATGGATAGTACTCATTCCTAGAGCAATCTCTAATGCTTTGATCGGATATTCTAGGACTGCCAGAGACAACGCCCTCCGCGCTCGCCGCGCCTGGGCAACTCTGCGTCCGCCTCTACGCTCGCCCATCGAGTATGGCGACATGGCTAGGTCACTGTTGAACTCTTACCATGGAAACGACCCCATCGACTGCCGCGACACTCCCCTCCACTCTGTTGTACTCCGGTATCAGCGGCACCATGATGTACACCCGTATCTGATACGTCTCAAATGTATCTATAATTTTTGATGCTCCATGCTTGTTTTTACACCATTTGCCTTGTGTTTCGTTACACTTCGTGGCATTTTTATGCGATTTCCGAAACTAACCTATTGACAAGATGCCACAGTGCCAGTTTCCTGTTTTCTACTGTTTTTGTGTTTCAGAAGTGCTACACAGGAAATATTCTTGGAATTGGACAAAACAAGTTCCAGAAGTCTTATTTTTCCTGGAAGCTTCCCGAAGACCGAAAGAGAGCCGGAGGGGGGCCAGAGGCCGTCCTCACACATAGGTGGCGCGGCCCAGGCCCTGGTCGCGCCACCCTGGTGTGAGGAGCCCCTGGCTGCCCCCTGACGACGCCCCTTCGCCTATAAGAAGCCTCGGGACGGAAAACCCTAGCGGAGTCGGCAAAATTTCCAGAACAGTTCCGTAGCTCCGCCGCCGCCGCCGATGAATTTTGGGGGACAGAAGTCTCTGTTCCGGCATCCTGCCGGGATGGGGAAGTGCCCCCGGAGCCATCTCCATCGGTCTCCATCGCCGTCTCCACCGTCTCCATCGACCTTGCTGCCATCTCCATCAACCTTGCTGTCTCCTATGATGAGGAGGGAGTAGTTCATCCCCGGGACTGAGGGCTCTACCGGTAGCTATGTGGTTCACCTCTCTCTCCCATGATGTGATCTTTATGTGATCGTGAGCTTTGTATCATGTTGAACAAGGAGATGTTATTATTCAGATATTATGTGTACTCTAGTGGTGTTATTAAAGTAATCTATTCCTCCTGCCATGGTGTAACGGTGATAGTGCGTGCATCATGGTGATACTTGGTCTAGGCTACGATTGTGATCTTTTATGGATTATGAGAATAATTATCGCTATGATAGTATTGAAGTGATCTATTCCTCCTTTCATGGTGTAATGTTGACAGTGTGTGCACCGTGTTAGTATTTGGTCTAAGCTGCAATAATATCTATCTTGAGTTATGCTTTGATTTGGATATCTCTATGAGTGGTGTTTGTCAAGTACTTGATGAACTTTGAGGACTGCTTCGTAGCCCTAAGCAATGATTAGTGTTGTGCAATAGGAGAGTAATTCAGAGTACCGTAGTGAAAAGAAGTTATTTATTTGTTCAATTATGTTATATTTGTTGGGAGTGTGTCCACTAGTGAAAGTATGATCCCTAGGCCTTGTTTCCAAGCTTTGCAAACCGTTTACTTACTGTTTTGTTACATGTTCGCTTGCTGCCGTTTTTATTCCAGATTGCATTTACTACTTATAATCATACATACCACTTGTATTTCACTATCTCTTCGCCGAACTAGTGCACCTATACATCTGACAAGTGTATTGGGTATGTTGGGGACACAAGAGACTTTCTGTATCGTAATTGCAGGGTTGTTTGAGAGGGATAGCTTTGACCTCTTCCTCTCTGAGTTCGATAAACCTTGGGTGATCCACTTAAGGGAAACTTGTTGCTGTTCTACAAACCTCTGCACTTGGAGGCCCAACACTGTCTACAAGAACAGACGCGTGCGTAGACATCAAGCTCTTTTCTGGCGCCGTTGCCGGGGAGGTAAGGTAAAAGGTACTCGCATCCTCCTGTGTGAGTGCTCGAAGTTATTTCCTTTAGATTCTGCAATTATATCTTTTTGTTTCTTTTTTTTATTTTCACAAGTTAGGCTTAATGGAAAATAAAGAGTTCTTTAGTCTTTTTCCTGAGTTTAGATTTGAAGAGAAAATTGAAAAACCTTTGGAGCTTATTTCGCATAGCAATGTTATTAGTACGAATGCTTTGAATACCATTAATGCTAATGCTATAGAAAAGTCTAAGCTTGGGGAAGCTGGTTTTGTTAAGTATGATATTTTTAGTCCCCCATCTTTAGTGGAGAAGGTCTGTTCTGATAATATTTTATCACCCATATGTGATGTTTCTAGTGATGCTTGTGCTCCTCATCCTTTTAAAATACCTACGAAGATTGTTGGACATGTTAGGGATAACTGCTATTTAGGAGATGGAACTATCCATCCTGGTGTTCATTTGCTCTTTATACATGAATTATGCGAGTTGTTCCAGTGTGCAGGTATTTCAATGAACCAAGTTAAGAAGAAGCTATTCTCTTTATCACTGAAAGGCAGAGCTGAGGAGTGGTATCGACTGCTCCAAGATGGTCGATCTATTGACTGGGATGAAATTGAACCTCTCTTTTATTCTAAATTCTATCCTTCTAGTCAGGTTTATAAAGATAGGAACTACATTTATAATTTTTATCCGCATGAGGGAGAAAGCATTGCCCAAGCTTGGGGAAGATTGAAGTTACTAATGCATAAATGTCCTATTCATGATCTTCCCCGTAATATTGTTATTAATAATTTTTATGCAAGGCTTTCAGGATATTACAAGGACTATCTAGATGCATGCTTTGATGGGTCTTTCACAAGCAAGGATGTCGACACCAAGTGGGGTCTGCTTGAGACAATTCAAAATAATATTGAAGGTTGGGATAGCGACAAAGGTAAAGGATCAGGTATGAATTACGAGTTTGATTGCATTAAGTCTTTCGCTGAAACTGCTGATTTTCAAGAGCTTAGTGCTAAATATGGTCTTGATCCTCAAATTATGGTTGATTGCTTTAAAGCCTTTGCTTCCCATATGAATGTTCCTAAAGGAAATGGGGACATGTATCATGAACCTTTTAAGGACACTTGCATAGAAAGTGATATTGTTGTTGATGATTGCAATAAACATGCTCAAACTTCTAAAAGTAATATTTCTTATAAGCATGTTAATTTTTGTGGAATACATAGACCTTGTGAACAGAGTTACAACAAGGAAGATTATTGCATCACCCACGCAAATGAAGAAACCAGTATGTGGTACAAGGATATAGGTGAGATCGGTAAAAAGGTTTGTGAGCTTTATCCTTTTCTTTGTAAACATTGCGATGACATAGGTCATTTTAATTCCCAATGCTCAAGCCCTAATAGTTACTCTTCTAGTACCTTAAGTTTGTATTGTGATGACAAGATTACTCCCAATCAGCATGATGAGCTCACTTGGTTCTTGGCGTGTGAAGAGATATCTAGAAAGATTGCTTGGATAGATATGAATGATGTTGATATTAATAGCACCCTGCATGGTTGTCGTCTCTATTGTGCTAAAGATTGCCTTGCAAATACTTACATACAAAATCTTATAAAACTTGATATTCTGCCAAGCTATGATAGGACTGATAGATGTTTTTATCTTATTAATAGAGAGGAGGAATCCTCCAAAGTTTCTTCTGTTGTTTCTGTCAGCAAACCAGGTTATGTGGAGAAGATGCCTTTCCCTCCTAAAGAATATGTGGAGAAGATTCCCTTCAAGTCTCTCCCTCCTAAAGGAGAGAGTAAGAAGAGTATGAAGAAGAAGAAGAAGAAGAGGAGTAAAAGGCGAGAGGACACGGTACCTTCCCCTAAGCGTTATGATCCTGCTATAGATTATGATAATTCTGATTGAGATGATGTTCCTATGCCTGTTACCTATGTTAGTGATCATGATTGGGAAAAGCACTCTACTTTTGATATTGAAAATCTTTTTGGTACAAATTCTAAAGTTAATAATTGTTGTACCATTAGTGTTATCCATGTTCCTTCTTATGATGATATGTTTGAAGAGTATGCTATGCGAAATAGTTGTTCTCTAGTTTGTGATGATACTAAACCTCTAGTTTATGATGGTTATGATGATGAGTATAATATTTTCGGTTCACCTACTTTTGAGGAGAGAAATAGTTATGATTACAATATGCCTCCTATTTTTGATGATTATGGTGATTATTCTGTTGAATCTGCTCCTACTACTATTGTTCATGTGGGGAGCATTAATCCTTTTATGCATGTGGCTCATGATAGGGATGTTTTATGTGATAGTTATATTGTTAGTTCTATTCATGATGCTACTGAAAGTTATTATGAGAGAGGGAAAATGGTTTTATGGATCTCAACAATATTGAGTTTCCCCTCTTTATGTTGCAATTCTTGAAGTTATACTTGTTTTGCCTTCCTATGCTTTTTGATTTGCGCTTTCATGACTTGTCTCTTTACAAGACTATTTTTCATAGGAAGTGGTTTAGATTTAAATGTGTTCCATACTTGCTTTTTGATGCTCTCTATTGCTTTAAGTTCCTATATGGCGTCTTTGCCTCAAGCTCTTATATGGCGCCCACATGAGCATCTTTGCAAATTACTGCGCCTAGCTCAAAGGCATTAAAGAAAAGCACCCTTGGGAGATAACCCATTGTTTTATTTTCAGTACTTTTTCTTTTATTTGAGTCTTGGAAGTTATTACTACTGTAATAACCGCTCTTTATCCTTTTTATTTCGTTGTTGTGCCAAGAGAAGCCTCTAATTTGAGTGAGGTAAGATTTGGGGATGTTGCTGTTCTGAAACTGTTTTCGGTGCTGCACCTAAAAATTTGTGAAAATTCTCTGTATATCTTTTGGACCTGCGATTTCTTGTGCATATGCCCCAGGTTATATCCAAACTTTCATTAGTTGAACACTTTTTGATTTGAGCAACAGAAAACCCCTAAAAAATTCGGCCTTTGGCAGCTGTTCTGTTTTGACAGATTTCTGCCAATATTTATGTTTGCCGCTTTATCGCTTTCTTTTGAGTTCTTTTGATCACGAAACTTTTGGGGAAGTTGCTACAGTAGTATATACTTTATATGTGGTGGTTTTTAGGTTGAAACCTAAAGCAAAAAAGGGTTGATTCTATATTATGCTTACAGTAATGTTGCTAATAGATTTGTGTTTAGTTTTGTATGAAGGAAGTTTTCAAGTGTAGGGATCAGAGAGTGATGAGATGAGATAAAGAATGGACAAAAGCTCAAGCTTGGGGATGCCCATGCATCACCCCAAGAAATATCCAAGAAGTACAAGCGTCAAAGCTTGGGGATGCCCCCGAGGCACCCCTTCTTCATCGGCAAAAATCAGGTCACCTTTCAAGACACTATATTTTTATTGCTTCATGCACTATGCATTTTCCTTGGAGCATCAGTTGTTTTTGTTTTTAGTTTTCTTTTGATTTGTTTGCTGCAATAAATGGTTGATCGCATCATGTTGGTTTGGAGGGAGACATACTTCACTTTTCATTTGCCAAGAACACTCCATTTTTCACTCTTATCGTTCAATGAGTGTTCTCTTTTTCTGCTACTGGGTTTAGCTTGCATTTTTTGCCTTGATTTGTGTTTAGATCTTGTTATATCTTTTCATCAAGGTGTATTTTTGCCTCTGATCTTTATTGGTTTTCATCAAAAGAGGTGTTTATAAAAAAAATTTGAATGGTGTTGGAAAAGAGAAAAAGCTTTATGCAAAAAAGTGGTACAAGAAGGAGCTTGTGTAGACTGCAGCTTAGGCTTTTGCATGTCGTGCTTGATGTCTTTTTGATAGTATGCTTAGTGGTTTTGCTGTAGCATGACTTGTCTCAAATAACTGAGATTGTTTAATGAGCCTTTGAAAAAATCATGCGTTGTTTTTATTATTTAGAAGCATTATTTTGGTTTTCTCCTTGATGCTTTATTTGGGTTAACTTGGCGCATGCTCACACATGTTAGACTCATACAAAGTCGCCAATAGCCTCTATGATCATTTAGTTTTTGACTTTTGATACCATCTTATGCTTCTTTTAATGTTGCTTTGTCGCTTTGCATGATTATGGCCGTTATTGCTCTCTTAGTTGGTCGCTCCCAGTCTTTTGCTAGCCCTCATTTTGTACTGAGTATGAGCTCTACTCGTGCATCCAACTCCTAAAAACCAAGTTTGCCATTGTGTCCACTATAAATTCCTATGCATGGTATTTGTAAGCCATTTCAAGTAAATTTTCATGTGCTACCTTTCAAAAAACCTTCAAAATACTTCTCGTTTTTGACACTATTTTCAGCTCATGGGGACGTAGTGGTCGGATTTGCTATCTTCCATATTGCTTATTCCAAAAAGAAAAAAAAAGAAAAAAAAGAAAGAAAAAAGGCACTCCTCCATGGAATGTGAATGTTGGTGGGCACCCGATGGAATCGGTTAGCCATGGTTTGAGAAAGGAAAGAAGGTGGGGAGGAGTGCCAAGTTTTATAAAAAGAGCACAAAAGTGCCAATCTCTCTCTCAAAAACTTGCTTCATTTTTGTATGGAAGATAGTAAGAACCCCATTGCCAGTCGTTGACAAAGACAACCACCTCTCAAAACCAAGTTTTATCTCTCTGTTTTACAAATGAAAAGCTCTAGCACATGTTTAATCACTGCTTCCCTCTGCGAAAGGGCCTTTCTTTTACTTTTATGTTGAGTCACCACCTTCTATCTTTATGTACCATCTAAGAGAGCATAGTTATCATTCTGAGTATAATGTGCATTGTCCCAAAGTTTATCATTGATTGATTCATGACTATGGTTTCACTTGTTCTTAAATTACTTGTATCTAGTCACCCTCTTAAACTTGAAGGTGTCCTATGCATTTATGTTTTGCTCTCCATGAGGGACAAGCTGAAAACCATTTACTATGTTTTTTCATATGATTTGAACACACGTTTGGCTTTCATTGTTTCATTTTCATGATCTTTTGTTTGTGTTCATTTTCATGTATATAACATGGTTGCTAAGTTTCTTCTATCAAGATTATGTCTTTCATGCCCATGTTTTAAGTTCTTTTGATCCCAGCTCACAATGCTTACATATATGATCAAGATTGTGTAGGTGCATGTCACCTCAAAAATTATTTCTTTTGTTATCACTTACCTACTCGAGGACGAGCAGGAGTTAAGCTTGGGGATGCTGATACGTCTCAAACGTATCTATAATTTTTGATGCTCCATGCTTGTTTTTACACCATTTGCCTTGTGTTTCGTTACACTTCGTGGCATTTTTATGCGATTTTCGGAACTAACCTGTTGACAAGATGTCACAGTGCCAGTTCCCTGTTTTCTACTGTTTTTGTGTTTCAGAAGTGCTACACAGGAAATATTCTCGGAATTGGATGAAACAAGTTCCAGAAGTCTTATTTTTCCCGGAAGCTTCCTGAAGACCGAAAGAGGGCCGGAGGGGGGCCAGAGGCCGCCCTCACACATAGGTGGCGCAGCCCAGGCCCTGGCCATGCCATCCTGGTGTGAGGAGCCCCTGGCTGCCCCCTGACGACGCCCCTTCGCCTATAAGAAGCCTCGGGACGGAAAACCATAGCGGAGTTGGCGAAATTTCCAGAACAGTTCCGTAGCTCCACCGCCGCGGCTGACGAATTTCAGGGGACATAAGTCTCTGTTCCGGCACACTGTCGGGACGGGGAAGTGCCCCCGGAGCCATCTCCATCAGTCTCCATCGCCGTCTCCGCCGTCTCTATTGACCTTGCTGCCATCCTCCATCAACCTTGCTGTCTCCTATGATGAGGAGGGAGTAGTTCATCCCCGGGGCTGAGGGCTCTACCGGTAGCTATGTGGTTCACCTCTCTCTCCCATGATGTGATCTTTATGTGATCGTGAGCTTTGTATCATGTTGAACAAGTAGATGTTATTATTCAGATATTATGTGTACTGTAGTGGTGTTATTAAAGTAATCTATTCCTCCTGCCATGGTGTAACGGTGATAGTGCGTGCATCATGGTGGTACTTGGTCTAGGCTACGATTGTGATCTTTTATGGATTATGAGAATAATTATCGCTATGATAGTATTGAAGTGATCTATTCCTCCTTTCATGGTGCAATGTTGACAGTGTGTGCACCGTGTTAGTACTTGGTCTAAGTTGCAATAATATCTATCTTGAGTTATGCTTTGATTTGGATATCTCTATGAGTGGTGTTTGTCAAGTACTTGATAAACTTTGAGGAGTGCTTCGTAGCCCTACGCAATGATTAATGTTGTTCAATACGAGAGTAATTCAGAGTACCATAGTGAAGAGAAGTTATTTATTTGTCCAATTATGTTATATTTGTTGGGAGTGTGTCCACTAGTGAAAGTATGATCCCTAGGCCTTGTTTCCAAGCTTTGCACACCGTTTACTTGCTATTTTGTTACATGTTCGCTTGCTGCCGTTTTTATTCCAAATTGCATTTACTACTTATAATCATATATACCACTTCTATTTCACTATCACTTCGCCGAACTAGTGCACCTATACATCTGACAAGTGTATTGGGGACACAAGAGACTTTCTGTATCGTAATTGCAGGGTTGTTTGAGAGGGATAGCTTTGACCTCTTCCTCCCTGAGTTCGATAAACCTTGGATGATCCACTTAAGGGAAACTTGCTGTTGTTCTACAAACCTCTGCACTTGGAGGCCCAACACTGTCTACAAGAACAGACGCGTGCGTAGACATCAGTATCCACCGCCAGGCGGACGCTGTGGCTCTGCAACAGGCTCTGCGTGTGCGGGTTTTTGCTCCTTTTCTGGTGTGGACTGTGGACGACATGGAAGAAAGTAAGGTTCGGCCTTGGCACGCCGCATCCTGATGCGCTGTCCAGTAGCGTCATCCCGCATCGTCCTCTGTAGCCTAAACACATCAGGTCATCTCGTCTCTTTGCTCCGAGCACGCCGTAAGGGAACGCCACCAGCGGCCTGCTGCGACACGATCTCTGGTGGTGTCCTCGGCGTCGGCGGGTCAATTACCAGCGCTGACGACAGTGGAATCTCGTAGTTGGGCAACACCGGGATGTCTAGCATCTGTGGCGATGGTATCGTAGAGAGAATCATAGGGTCCGTCTTTGTGTTCAACTGGAGTCGTCTGTGGGGGACTGCGTACGTGCGTGCTCTTATGGACGCCAAGTTGGAATTTCATCAGAACTGTTTGTGTCGTGAGGCGTCGAGGCCCAACGATCAGAGGCAGTTGCGGCGTGTCTCTCCCGGAAAACAACGCGATAGAGGAAGCGTAGATGTACAAACAAAGGTCACCAAAACATATATATATAGTACTACTCGCAGATTAAGGCAACACAAGTAGGTATTTGATGTGAAATTAACACTGGGCCTGATTGGGCAAGGGAAGGACAGAGTGCCATCCGGTAGGGAAGTGCAGGTTCAGAGGAGAACCTTTCGTGCGGCAGCTTGCGCACAGTCCTCTCCTCCAACTTCACAATGTAGATCCAGTCAGAGCCGAACCTCTTGAAGAAGACACTGCCCTCGCCGACATCCATGATCCTAATGGTGCCACCCCTGATGTTTGGAAAGAGCTCAAAGACACCCTGGAACCCGGTCAAGTCCCAGACCTGCCCCCTCACCCACCGGACTTTGTTGCTCCTGCTTCTATCGAGAAGCCAGACGTGGATCGCGAAGGACCTCTAGGCCATGGCCACGAGCCGGAGCTCCCCATCCTAGCTTCTCACGACTTTCAAGTCTCATGTTCTTATGGTACTGGTGCGCGTGTCGAGCGCTAGGAGGTATGCCTCGTCCTCTTCGTCCATCACCCAGTAGACGCAGCCGTTGGTGTGCGCGGGCTCGCCCACCCCCCGCAGCATCGGCATCAGCGACTTGCCGCAGTTGGCTTTCGGAAGTACGCTCCACTGAGAAGACGTAGAGGCGCGGCCCGTACATGAAGTACGTGACGAGGATGACCTTGAAGGAGAGGGTGCTTGCGCCAGCTCGTCGTCCACGGTGACCAGAGCTACGCCGAGGTAGGCGGCTTCGTCGTTAAGCCAACGCGTCGGGGCATCCCGCGCGAGGACGGAGCAGCCGGACAAGGGATCGCAGATGCGCGGGATGCTCATGCGATCGTCACCAAAGACGGAGCTGAAGAAGAAGAGGTCGTCGCGGGCATCTGCAAGGGTCCAGTGGTCGACATTGGGAAGGCCATTCAGGGAGAGCTCGCGGCAGCGCGTGGCGCAGCCACCGACGCCCCGAGGCAGCAGGAGCACTGAGAGGAAGTTGGGCTCTAGAATATGGCCGGCGAGTTGGTTGACGATCCTTTCCGCCCTGATAACACCGTTGCAGATGAAGAATCCAACGAGCTAGGGTGGATTGAGCCAACGAAACTGGCGAAGGAAAGCCGGGTAGACGGAGATACGGTGCCAACGGCGGCAGACGACGGCGGCGCGTGAGAGGCTGGCGGGCGTAGGGAGTCGCAGGAGGATCTCTGCGAGGTGCCGGTCGTCGAGCCTCGCCGTGGCATCGGCGGCAACGGCCAGTGGCGACAAACGCCTCTTTTTGCCACACATCTACGCTTTTTTGAGGGAAAACAGATATTGGCGAATCTGGCATCTCTTGAACCGTTTTTCACTTACCGGGGGTATATGTGGTAATACATGATTTGGTGGGAGGGCAAATCGGTCTAGAAAAAATGGTTGACGACAGAAACTTTATGTACTTTATTATTAGGTATAGATAGATATAGATAGAGCAATAAAAACGAGAAGGAGAAAGAAGCAACACGGTCGTGAGGTCACCAGAAAAATTCAAGCAAGGAGTAAGAGGCTCCGATGGTCGGCATCCTCGGTGGCAAGTCCATGGCTTTTCAGTTCACGGCGGCAGTTCGACGCAGGTGACCATTTGAAGTAAGTAGCACATCAAAAAGATGTACCACGGCACAGACAGGCTAAAGGACATGATTTTCTGACCAGAGGCTCACCGGAACTGTCGGAAACGTCGCCGGAGTTTGCCGGAGTTGAAGAAGATGATGCCCGATCTTCTCGATTGCTGCAAGTTAGAAGGGGAAAGAAGGTCACCGAGGATCATTCAAGCAAGGGGAACAAGATGACGTGAACAAGTTTCTCTGAGCTTGCCTAAAGAGAGCTCGCCGGCAGCAATGGCGTGGAGGTGGTCTTCTCGATTTAGGGTTTGTAGAGGTCCAGGAAGGAGGGGAAAAGGGGGCTAGGGTACCGGGGATACTTATATGGAGCAAGGGAATGACCAGGATGGCCTAGGACTCGACGAACGGCGAGCACGGCGCCGCCTGTGCTGCCCGCTCGTTGGCTGCCACGGGGAAGAAGAAAGACTGGTATGCTCTCAGGTTAACTGAAACTGAAACTGAAAACTGCCACAGTTTTCAATGCATTTGGGCAACTAAACAAGCTCAGAAAAAAATAAGAAATTTTTACACAAGCAAGATATTACTAGTTTTGACATTCTGTAAAAATTTCAGATCAAACGGAGCTAATTTGAAATGTTTAGAAATTCGAAAACAGTACAGCCAGAATTTGACAAAACCTGAAAACTAAATTATAAATCTAGCATTTTGAGTAGAATTTTGAAGCTATAAAATCCCTAAGGAGCTCTAAGCTCCCTAGTTTTCTGAGCTTATGGTTGATTCACAGGTCACTTTCGTTGGGCCGAGCTTATGGTTGATTCACATGTCACTTTCGTTGGGCCCACCTATAGGATAGTCGATTTTTTTTTGAGAGCAAGGAAAGTCGACTTTTTTGTTGTCGGTCGAGTCCACCATTTCCGATTTGTGGCGGTATCCATCTGTAGTCGGTTACTCTGGTTCAAAGCAGGATTACGACCATGATACTAGGCCTACATAAACATACGAGGAGCCACATCAGTGAAGGGGGCACGACTTGGTAGAGCAATCTGTGGCCATTGGTGAAGCAGAATTCGGTTTCTGGCCGGGGCAGGGATGAGTTCCTCCTTCCTCCCTTGTGGGCGCCGGCAGACTGCAATGTGGTCGAGCGGGAAGTTTTGTGGAGCAGGCTAACTTAGCAGGGAATCAAGTTGGTGTGCTCCCGGAGGCGGAGGACAATGAACCGCTGGAGGATGAATTAGGCATTAGGCATCTAGCGTCGCCACATGGAGAAGCCAGGCGGGGGCGCAGCATGACAGCGTGGCGAGGAGGGGAGGAAGTGGCGTGCCATGCGATGGGGAGGAAGGGGGCTCGCTCAGACCCCGGGTAGTGGAGGGGAACGCAACGGTGGTAGACGGCCACACCTCTCGCAACACCAGACCCTGATGAGCACGTGGGCGTGGCTGTCGCCGTCCTTGCAGCCGTCAAGGATGGCGGCCCATGCAAGTTGGGGTCCGCGCGGAGGACGAGCTGGACGCAGCGGCCCCGGCCGTCGTCCTTGCGGGCGAGGAGCGAGCACCAGCGGCAGTCAGATGTAGTTGGCATCCGCACGGAGGAGGACGACGCGGCGGCAGAGGGCGTGGCCACGTCCACCCATCATCCCCTCCGCTTCGAGTGTGAGGCCTCCGACAACGGCAACGACAACAACAAGGAACTCGCCACCAAAGAGTTCGCGCTGCTCATATCCGTCGTTGCTTGCCGCGCGCGCGCCATGCAAGCTGCTGGTATTTGGCGAGTCCCCGCAGCTCCTCGCGCTCGCAGCGGTCAACTCCGGGCCTGACGCCGCAACCGCGACAGCTCTGTGGAAAGGCGTGGCGCATGCTCGTGGGCTACCGTCGCATCGGCGGCTCGACAACCGCCGTTCACGGAGCCATGTACCCGACGGCCGCCGGTGCCGCCGCGTCAGCAGCTCGACGACCGCCACCCACCAAGCCATGTACCCAGATGCGGCCTGGGAGGCCTGGGCGCTGCCGCGACTCGCGTGGGTAGCGGGATCCTCCGGAGCTCATGCTGGTGTGGGGATCTGGCGAGGCCGGTGGAGGTTGGACGGGCGCTACGGGAAAGAAGTGGACTGGAGATGAGAAAAAAAGAGAAATGAGCAGATGAGAAAAGAGCGGTGTGGACTGGACGCGCCACGACCGCACGGCGCACAGCGCGACAGCAAACAGTAGTAATCATGCGCGGATGACGCGATCTGCATCTCGGATGTTCTCTGTGTTCACCGGGCTATCATGCTGGTAGAAAAATGTACTGTAATAGAAAATAGTTTGCAATATTTTTCTTGAAAGAAATTTTTCTTTGTTCCTAGGGGTAGAAACGTATTTTCATATGTCAATAAAAATAGACGAAATGTCAAATAAGAAAATAAATTTAAACATAGTGTCAAATAAGGAAGAAAAAGTTTTCCAGTGTTAAATATGTAATTTTATCTTCCATTAATTAGCATCCTCAGCAAGGTAGTTGACCGCGAGCATATAACTTGGTTTAGTGAAAAATACACTACAAATTAATTTTAATCCAATGCTTGTATTTTTGAAATCACTTGCAGTATGATACGGTAGGTACACAGCAGTACAAATCACACAACATTTGAAAAATGGTCTAAACATTTTATGAGATTGCAAACAGGTACTTCAATCATAGTAGTTTAAGAAAATAGCAACAATAGCAATTGAGCTCTAATTTTCCCTTAACTTGGCAGAGGCTAAACTAGGTGCTTGCCAAACATTAGAGAATTAAGTTTGAGCAATTTTTAACTTCTGACCATTATAAGGTGTAGTTTTCACTTAAAGAAAGCAAAGAGGCAAAAAATTAAACTTATGGTTATTTTTATGACAAGGATATGATGACAATGCATGATTATGAGATGCATGATGCACAACAATGTATGATTAGGTATGCTTAGTCCAACTTAAGTGGCTCGGTCACTACAATGATTGATTAGATGTGATAAATAATTATGTTCTTGATGTATGTGTATATGCATATTATCACCCTGTTCTTTATTACTTGTTCTGATCCAACATGTATGCGAGGGGATGAGGGGTATGGTGTGTTTTGGTGAGATAACTAGGTAGCAGTGATTGAATAGATGACATTGTTCATTGATCTGCTAGGGTTGTGTACCTTCTTCCACGGTTATTTCACTCGGGATAAAAAGAATGCATGTGTTCTAATTTCTTAGTGACAGCTGAGAATCCCGAGTGACATTCATTGACACAGTTTCTCTCGTAATATGTCCACGGCTATACTCTGTTAATTCTTAATACTAGATTGCTTGAAGTTTATTCCTTTCTAGTGGACTATAAGTAAGATGTGTTGCATCATCTTTAAATTAGGACGTGATGCCCATATAAATATTATCAAGTAACATAATAAAATCATGTTGACGTTTCGGTCATCCATACTGCGCTTAATGCCATCACAACTTAACGAGAGAGTAGACAAGTGAACCCATGAACCCCGGTCCAATTTAAACCATAAGAAACACCTTTCCGACACTTTTATATGCACTTTTATTTTCAGCACTGAATTATTCCGAAAATACAAAAACATATTTACTTCTTTGCACACAACCAAAACCCAAAAATATCATTACCGCATCATATTTACTTTATTGCATTGTTATTTACTTTACCATACTTCATATCATATTTTATTTTTACTTACATTCACACCTTGTGCTTGACAACCACTCGGTGGAGTTGGGGACACAAGAACGAGGAATTATTTTGCAGGTTGCTGGAAGAAGAACAACAAGAGATTTTTCCACTGTTCCCCGAGAGTTCGATATTAACCCCGATTTTCCCTCGTGGGAAAATTTTACTCTTGCTACAACACTCTGCACTTGGAGTCCCAACTTTGCACACTTGCTTAGTGTCATCGGGAACTTGCCGACAACATTCAGCCCCCGGACCGTGAACGGCCAGGACATCGGGATGGTATGGAGTGCTTGAGCTGGTTGGTGGATGTTCTTGGAGTGGACCTGGCACGCTTCACAGGACCGGACCAACGCTTGAGCGTCGGCCAGCATCGTGGGCCAGTAAAATCCTTGCCAGAACGCCTTCCCTGCAAGGGCCCTTGATGCCACATGATGTGAACAGATCCCCTCATGGATGTCCGCCACAAGGGCCTGGCCTTTCTGCTGGGGGATGCAGCAGAACTTGACTCCTCCTTCTCGGCGGCGATAGAGCTCACCGTCAATCAGCATGTATATCTTGGCTTGGCGGGCAATCCTTTCCGCGTGCAGGTCGTCATGGGAGAGCGCCTGATACTTGAGGTACTACAGGAATTCCTCTGCCCAAGGGGGAGTTGCTCTTTCAGCTAGGGCGGTAACGGGATCAGGATCAGGGTCCTTATATCTTGCCAGCGTAGACGAGCCTTGACAGACAGTGGTTGCCGAGGGAGCCCCTGCGAGGTCATTGGCGAGGCTCCGGCGACCACCTTTGGCGCTGCTGATAGCTTGGTGAGCCACTTGACAAAGATTCCTGCGGGGACCGGCAGCCGCTTGGCTGCTATCAGCGACAACTCATCCGCGATAGTGTTCCTCCCGTGGGGAATGTTCTCCAACTTGAGGTCGTCGAAGCGACGCACTAATTTTTGCACCTTGTCCATGTATGCCCATATCAGTGGATAGTAGTAGGCCTTGTTGACTTGGTTGACCACCAACTGCGAGTCACCCCATACCACAAGGCGAGAGATACCTAGCCCTGCCGTGAACCTGAGGCCAGAGAGAAGGCCCTCGTATTCCGCCGTGTTGTTGGTGGATTCCTCATTTTTTCAAATTTTAACAGTAGGAGAGGGGCTCCTACTGCTTATTCATTAAAGAGAAATAATTACAATATTTACAAGGTGTCAGTTACATCATGGAGATGATGTGCCTTTGAGGACAGAAAAAAAAAGAATCAAAGAATAGCAACTATATGAGTAATTATTGGATGTAGGTTAGATTTTGTCCTATGGATTAAAAGTAACAGGCCTGTCTTCACTCTAGTCTTCCAAGAAGAGATTGTAGGAGCAATCCCTTCAAATAGTAGTTTGTTTCTCTCCTTCCATATATTCCATGATGCAATCATAAAAATCTCCATGAAGACGAAATTATTTTAGCGCTTTTTCCCTCTCCTAATTATATTCAATCTGTCTCCATTTGCATCCCATGTCATTGGAATCTCCTACCAGCATGCCTTTCTGAAGGGGCAATAAAAGATCATTTGCTCAATTGTTGGTGGAGTCTTCATGGGAGAAGGCCAGCTGGACAACGTACTTAAGGTGATCTCTCGTGGGTGAGACCAAAAGTACGCCAGCTCCCGCTCCCTCGTGGGAGAAAGCGCCATCGAAGTACAGGACCCAGCATCCTGGGTCCTCCTTCCCGGGTAGGGAGGAGGTGGGCTCCTCCTCCTAGAGCGGAACTTTGGTCCACTCGGTGATGAATTCTTTCAAGTCCTGGCTCTAGATCGCGGTGGCTCCAACGAAGTGTAGGTCGAAACCCGACAACTCCATTGCCCACTCGGCGATACGGCCAGTGGCACTGCGGTTGTGTAACACTCGACCCAAGGAGTACAAGGTCACAATCATAATGCGATGCTACTGGAAGTAGTGCTGCAACTTGCATGATGCGAGGAGGATACCCAAGAGTAGTTTTTGTACTTGTAAATACCGCAACCTGGAGTCCATGAGCACCGTGCTGATGAAGTAGATGGGGCACTCCACCAGGCATCGCTTCATAGGCGCAACCCCTGACTCTTGTGAAGATTCCTTGACTGCTTCCTCCGGAGGTGGCGTGCCTTGGCTGGGCTGCCCCGAGTAGCCCCCAGCCTTTGGCTTGGCTACCTTCGAGTCTTCTTCTTGCTCAGCCACCAACACTGCGCTTACCACCTGGGATGTGGCTGCCACATAGAGTAGCAGTGGCTCATTCGGCTTAGGCGTGATGAGGATTGGCGGCGAAGCGAGATACTCCTTGAGCTTCTGTAGGGCAGCGTCGGCTTCCGGGGTCCATTGAATGGGCCTCAACTTCTTCAACAACTTGAAGAAGGGAGAGCGCGCTCACCCAGCCTGGAGATGAAATGCCCCAATGCTGTAATGCAACCATTAAGGCGCTGGACGTCCTTGACTCTTTGGGGGCTCGGATCTCATAAATCACCTTGATCTTATTCGGGTTGGTCTTGATTCCCCGGTGTGAGACCAGGTAATCGAGCAGCTTTCCCGATGGTATGCCAAAGGTGCACTTCTCGGGGTTGAGCATCAGCTAAACTTTGTGCAGGTTGGCAAAGGTCTCGCGAAGGTCATCGATGAGCGATTCCTTGCTCTGACTTTTCATGACAATGTTGTCGATGTACGCCTCGACGTTGCACCCAATTTGGGGGTCAAGTAACTTCCTCATGGCCCGCTAGAAAGTTGCTCCTGCATTCTTGAGCCCAAAGCGCATGCAAGTGTAGCAATAGTATCCAATTGGCGTGTTGAACACCGGCTTCTCCTTGTCCTCTACCGCCATCTTGATATGGTGGTAACTAGATAATGCGTCGAGGAAGCTCAGCAGGTTGCAGCCTACCGTAGAGTCCACGATTTGGACGATGCGCGGCAGCGGGAAGTGATCCTTTGGGCAGGCCTTATTGAGATCCGTGAAGTTGATGCACATCTGCATAGCCCCATTGGGCTTTGGGACTACCACGGGGTTCGCGTCCCAGGTGGTATGCACCACCTCTCAGATCACTTTGGCCTTTTTAAGCTTCCGCACTTCTTTGACGATGAAGTCCTGCCGATCCTGCGCCTAATGCTAAACCTTCTACTTGACGGGGCGTGCCTTGGGGCACACTGCTAAGTGGTGCTCAATCACCTCCCTTTGAACCCCAGAGAGATCGGACGGTTCCCATGCAAACACGTCAGAGTTCTCCAGAAGGAAGGCGATGAGTGCGCTTTCCTATTTGGGGGTGAGAGCGGCACCAATGGTGAAGGTGCGGTGGTACCATCACCCAGAAGAACTTTCTTGCTTAACTCGACCTCTCCCACGAGCTTGCCCTTGCGGGGTGCAGGGCCGACGCCCTCACACACCATAGCGGCAGGCTCTGGGAAAGACAGCTTCTTTAACGAGCTCGGACCTGGGTCCACGCCTCCCAGCATCGCCTCACTGGGGTTGCCAGGCTCACCTGTTGCAGCCGCCTTGTCCATTTTAGAAGTGCAGAAGACTGCATCTCTGATGTCCGCCCAGATGGTTAGGACACCCCAGGTCGCGGGCATCTTGATCATGTTGTAGGATAGTGGGCAGCCACCATGAACTGGGCCAGGGCTGGCCGACCGAGGAGACCGTTGTAGGGCAACATAATTTCGGCTACGTTAAACGTGACATTCTCCATCTAGTAGTTGTCATGCGCAGCGAAGGTGACGGGAAGCACCACCTTTCCCAAAGGTTGGGTGGCACCGGGGATGGCACCCCGGAATGCGCCGGTTGGGGCGAGCTCCTTCCTAGAGATTTGGAGCTTCTCCATCAGCCTGACGAAGATCAGGTTGAGGCCCGCACTGCCATCAACCAGCATCTTAGTCACCCGCATGTTGTGGATCACCGGGGACACTACTAGTGGGAGCGTGCCTACACCCGCATGGCGATCAGGATGGGCAGATTTCCCTGGAGAAGCGCATGATTAGGTGACTGGCACGTGCGACCACCAAAGGGGTTCCCTCTGATGCGCGTCGGGTTCTGCTGCCAAGATTTCCCTGGAGAAGCGCTTGATCGAGCCCAGGCTGGGAAGCGAGGTGGCTCCGCCATGGATGTAGATGATCGCTGCTTCCTCCTGGTACTCTCCCACAATGCCTACTTTGCCATTGGCCATGGCAGGATGGCGATCAGGTTCCCGGGGAGGGTTGTCGCGGCTGCCATCGCGTCCTCTCCGGGCTCCCATGTGACCTCCTACCCGGCCACCGGTACCGCCTCCCCTGGCAACCCTTCCGGGGTAGTTGCACGACAGGTGGCCTGGCTGAGCACTGTTGTAGGAGTTGCTGACAGTCCCCATAGCAACGCGCTTTGTGAAGCGCTTCTTACGGTTCTCTGTCAAGGCGTAGATCATTCGGCAAATCATCAGTGTTAGTCTCATGAATGGGGCACCATGCCCCTAGGCCGACGCTGCCGCCGCAGTCGTATCGGGCCTGATCTTCTTGTTGGCAGCCGCCGATGGGCCTGGCTCAGCCGCCAGGACCTGCTTGGAACCACCCTTCCTCCGCTCGCGTGCACTCATCAACGAGCGCATAGAGCTCACTGATGGTGGAAGACTCGCGGATTCCGAGCTCCTCACGACACCGGTTGTCACGGACTCCAGCGATAAACGCCGCGATGATCTTGCCATCGCTAGTGTTCACCACACCATGGGCATGCTGGCAGAAACGTTGCATGAAGCTGTGCAGCGTCTCTTTGGGGTGCTGGGACAGCGCCAACAGGTCGTTAAGGGTTCCCGGGCGCTTGTACCCACCCTGAAATGCATTAACGGACTTCTCACACGGGTCTTACAGAGCTCCAAGGGAGGCGAAGCAACCAGTCACTGGCCGGCACCTTACGCGCCAGTGGGAACTAGTTTGCCATCACGTTGGGATGTACCCCCTCTGTGATCTCCATGGCCATGGTGTAAACCTGCAGGAACTTGATGACCCACAAGTATAGGGGGTGTATCATAGTACTTTCGATAAATAAGAGTGTCAAACCCAACGAGGAGCAGAAGGTGTTGATGAGCAGTTTTGATCAAGGAATCACTGTAAATACTAGCAAACAGGTTTTCAGGAGTATTTGGTAATACAAGTAAATAAAGTGCGAGTAAATAAAAGACAGTAGTAACAATTGCAGCAAGTGGCCCAATCCTTTCTTCAGCAAAAGACAAGCCGGTTGTGTACTTATAATAACCAAACGTTCTCGAGGACACACGGGGGTTTCTGTCAAGAGCTTTCGCTTCATAAAGCCAATAGTATTTATTGGTTTGATAGGTGTTATGGGGGTGAACCTGTGCTAGCGCACTACCCTTACTAGGATAAATACACACTTGTGATTATACCCCTTGCAAGCATCCGCAAATACAAGAAAGTAATTAAGATAAATCTAACCACAGCCTTAAACTCTAAGATCCTACGCTCCCTGGTGCAATGGTTTCCCAACGGAGGTTTAGATTTCTATCACTCCAGCAACCCCACAATCGGTAGCCAAATACACAATGCATCTCACTAGGCCCATAAATGGTGAAGTATCATGTAGTCGGCGTTCACATGACACCACTAGTGAAATAGCACCACAACAATATCAAACCATTAAATATTTCTCAACAATAATTCACTACTAACATCTTGACTTCTCCCATGTCCTCAAGAACTAAACGAACGACTCACAAGACATCATATGGATCATGATCAGAGGTGAAATAATGGTAAATAACAATCTGAACATAAACCTTAACTCAACGGTTCCACTCAATAGCATCAACTACAAGAGTAATCAACACCAGGAAAGTTTCCCCTATGAATATAACAAGATCCAACTCAAGATGTTACAGCGGGATGGCGTGGTGATGGTGGAGATGAAGGTGCTGGTGATGGAGATGATGACGATGATGATCCCGATGAAGTCTGGTGCGGTGGTGATGACGATGGCGACGATCTCCCCTCTCCGGGAAGGAATTTCCCCGGCATATTTCTCCCTGCCGGAGAGCTTTTCTCTCTCTGGTGTTCTCCGCCCCGCAGAGGCGGCTGTGTCTAACTCCGAGCCCCCCCCCTTGACTTAGGTTTTTGGGGACGATGATGTACGTGAAGGGGCGAGACCAGACGTGGGCCAGGGCGGCCTCACGCAGGGCTGGCCGCGCCACCCTGGCGTGTGGGGCCCCCTGGCTCCTCTCGACTCCTCCTTCTGGCTTTCTGAGTCTTCTGGGAAAATATAATTTCTGGGTATTTTTCTAGAATTTTCCTGATCTTCAAAATATGGTTCCTTGATGGTCCTTTTTCCAGCAGAATCCTGACTCCGGCAGCAACTCCTCCGATGATCATCAAACATGTGAAAACAAAGGAAATTACGTAAGTACGAACTCTAAGTGTGAAATATATCAATGAATAACAGTAAATTATGATACAAAATAGTGATGCAAATTGGACGTATCAACCCCTCCCCCCCAAGCTTAGACCTCGCTTGTCCCCAAGCGAAAACTAAACTCGGTAAACATGACCACAGGTTTATGAAGTGAAGTGTCGATAATCAAAATACGGACAAGAAGCATCACATTCACCAAAAGCACAAGTTATAGTAGACAGCAACTTCCCTTTATAAGATATAGACTTGCAATGGGTAAAGGGGATCACATGTAAAGATGCACAAGGTAAATTATAATTGGCAATGGCAAACCTTAGTTCTTGGTCAAAGAACGATGAACAAGCTAATCTTTCGTTTGAATGGAGCCTTTTAAAAATAGAGCTAATATAGCAAAGACTATATGCTCAACAAAACAAACTTTTGCATTCATAGAGAGCTTTCAAAGATATATTCCTTCAGACAAAATCATTATACAAAACAAGGAAGATAGTAAACATGATTAAACGGATCAACATATGGATGAGTGAAACATAACAACTCAAATGCTTGCTTGAGATAGAGGGAAATAGGTTGACTCAACATAAAAGTAAACGATAGGCCCTTCGCAGAGGGAAGCAGGGATTAAACATGTGCTAGAGCTTTTCATTTGTAAAACAAAGGTAAAAATTGTTTTGAGAGTGGTTGCTTTTGTCAACGACTAGCAACGGAGTTCTTGATATCTTCCATACTAAACAAGTGAGAGCGGTTCCGAGATGTTTGATTAGTTGGCACTTTGGTGCTCTTTTATAGCTTTGCACTCCCCCCCACCTTTTTCCTTTCTCAAACCATGGCTAACCGATTCCATCGGGTGCCGACCAACTTTCACATTCCATTGGAGGAGTGCCTTTTTCTTTCTTTTTCTTTTTGAGATTATAATGGTCTGACCAGCTCCCTTGCAAAATTAATGACGAGCAGATGAAGCTGCCTAGTCGAGGGGTACTCAATTTAGTATGGAAGATAACAAACCCATCCACTACGTCCTCATGAGCTAAAAGCAGTGGCACAAAATGAGAAGTGTTTGAAGGTTTTTGAAAGGTAGCACATGAAAATTTACTTGGAATGGCTTGAAATACCATGCATAGGAATTTATAGTGGACTCTTTGGAAGTGACTTGGCTTTTGGGAATTGGATGCACGAGTAGAGCTCATACTCAGTACAGGTTTTTGGCTAGCAAGGCTGGATAGCAAGCATAAGAGTTGCATGAAACAGACAAACATACATATAATAAGAACAATCATGCAAACTCCCTTGAAGGTACAATGATTTTAACTTTGAGAATAACAATGCTTATAAGCCAAACATAAGGAAAACTGAAGTGATGTGACTACAAGCACTTCTTTATTCTTTTCTACTCAAACCTCAAAGTAAAATTGCTACTGACCAAGCTAGGTTTGCCAAAACCAACTAAATTTTCTCAAGCTCCCAATGTGATACCAATACCAATCAACAAGACTAGTCATACAAGAGAGAATGCAGACTAACATATAGTGTGCGAAAAGTAAACGATAAAACTTCTCATTAATACTTTATTACCGCAACTCACACCAAGGGATACATAGATAACCAACTAAGGAGGATACTTCCAAACTGCAAACTATTCTATAAGATAACTTCTCTATTCATGATATGACTCTTCTTGAAAAGTAAATGAGCGAAAGGTAATGATGTGATACCGCGGCACTCCCCCAAGCTTGGAACAAACCAAGGGAATGCCTATACCGATGACGAATTACTCCTTTGGCGGCATTGGTGAATCTTCATCGTTGTCACACTTCCAGGGCAGAGGTCCTCCATCAAGGAAAGACGTCTTGGTCTCCAAAACCCTGAAACTTGCAGCAGCACTCATTTGTTGAAATCTAGCTTCATACTCACAATTTTGGTTTTGCACGTCGTAGAGTTGTGCTTGCAATTGGCTAGTCATCTCCTGGAGTGAGAGGATATCCTTCCAGAGCTCTGTAGTCTCCCTCTTGTACTTGGCAACAAGCTCTTGATTAATCCTATAGATAATGTCCACCTCGCGTTCTGCCATCTTCTTGTATTTGAAAACTTCTTGTTCTGGTGCTTCCATCCTTGCTTCGAGACTCCCTTCTCCCTTGGGTCCTTGAACGTCTTTAATCTGCAACTCCCCATCCTTGAGTGACAACTCCTTCAGATGCATCTTTAGCTCCCTCATGTACGGATTGATGGAATCCGCAAGAGGGTTCTCCTTAGATGGACCGGACGAAGACATTGTACTCCAAGGCCGAGAGCAATCCCTGACAGAAACAGCTCGAAACAAAACACGACGAGAAAACGATATACAGACCTCGGAGACTCCGGGGGGTTAAATAGGCGAAAATTATACATCGAAACGAAGCCACAGGAGGAAACCGGGACGGAAACAGGTTCCGGGGTGTTCTCACACCTAGGTGGCGCGGCTAGGGGTGGGCCCGCGCCACCTATGTGTGAGACACACACGGACTCTTTTTCCTTCCCTTTTTCGTCTCGTGATTTTTCATATTTATTAAAAACAGCAAAAATATTAAAGGAAGAGCTTTTTGTGAAACTTTTCTGACTAGAACTGTTACCTATTCGAAAATGAACTCTGCAGGTTCCTGCTGTTTGTCTTGGATAAATTCTTCCGGAGAAACCGTTTCAATAACATCAACATCTTCATTATAAGAATCTCCAGAAATATAATGTTTGAGTCTTTGCCCATTCACCACTTGTGTAGAATCATCTTTCAATGAAGCAATCTTAATAGCACCTGAGCAGTACACTTCCACAATAACATATGGTCCTTCCCATTTAGAAAGTAATTTACCTGCAAAAAATCTGAGACGAGACCTATACAATAGAACTTTCTCACCAACATGAAACTCTCTCTTAAGAATTCTCTTATCATGCCATTGCTTGACTTTCTCTTTGAAAAGTCTAGCATTCTCATACGCTTCGTTTCTCCACTCATCTAGAGAACTCAAATCTAATAACATTTTCTTACTGGCTAGTTTAAAATCTCTATTAAGCTCTCTCACTGCCCAAAAAGCTTTGTGTTCTAATTCTAAGGGCAAGTGACATGCTTTTCCGTAAACCATCTTATAAGGAGACATACCCATGGGGTTCTTATAAACAGTTCTATAAGCCCATAAAGCGTCATTCAACTTACTAGCCCAATTTTTCCTAGATATATTGACAGTCTTTTGCAAGATAGACTTGATCTCCCTATTTGAAAGCTCTACATGCCCACTAGTTTGGGGATGATAAGCAGAAGCAATCCTATGATTGACATCATACTTAGCAAGAGTTTTTCTAAAACTACCGTGAATAAAATGAGAACCTCCGTCAGTCATAAGATATCTAGGCACTCCGAACCTAGGAAAAATAACATCCTTAAGCATTTTTTAACGAGGTCTTACCATCGGCACTCTTTGTAGGTATGGCTTCTACCCATTTAGTAACATAATCAACAGCAACAAGTATATGGGTATAGCCTTTTGAAGGAGGAAAAGGACCCATAAAGTCAAATCCCCAACAATCAAATGGTTCAATAACAAGAGTGTAATTCATAGGCATTTCATTGCGTCTAGAAATATTACCAACTCTTTGACATTCATCGCAAGATAAAACATACCTTCTGGCATCTTTAAAGAGGGTTGGCCAATAAAAACCTGATTGTAGAACCTTTTGTGCGGTTCTATCTCCAGCATGATGCCCTCCATAAGCACTACCATGGCATTTTCTTAATATCTCTTTTTGCTCATATTCTGGTACACATCTTCGCATAATACCATCAACTCCTTCTTTATATAAATGTGGGTCATCCCAAAAGTAATGCCTCAAATCATAGAAGAATTTCCTTCTTTGCTGAGCTGTAAAAGTTGGAGGCAAATACTTGGAAACAATAAAGTTAGCATAATCAGCAAACCAAGGAAGGTCTCGCGAAGTTACATTTATCGCAGCCAACTGTTCATTCAGAAAACTATCATTAACAGGAACGGGATCAAAAGAAATGTTTTCCAATCTAGACAAGTTGTCAGCCACAGGATTTTCAGCACCTTTCCTATCTACGATATGCAAATCAAACTCTTGTAAAAGCAACACCCATCTAATAAGCCTAGGCTTAGCATCCTTCTTAGTCATAAGATATCTAATAGCAGCGTGATCAGTATGAATAGTAACTTTAGAATCAACAATATAAGATCTAAACTTATCACAAGCAAAAACAACAGCAAGAAACTCTTTCTCAGTAGTGGCATAATTCTTCTGAGCAGCATCAAGAGTCTTACTAACATAATGAATAACATTCAACTTATTATCTACGCACTGTCCAAGAACAGCACCAACAGCAAAATCACTAGCATCACACATAATTTCAAAAGGTAAATTCCAATCAGGTGGTTGAACAATAGGAGCAGTAGTTAAAGCCTTCTTAAGAGTTTCAAAATCTTCCTTACAATCATCATCAAAGACAAATGGTACATCTTTTTGAAGAAGATTAGTAAGAGGCTTTGAAATCTTAGAGAAATCTTTAATAAACCTCCTATAGAAACCAGCATGACCAAGAATACTACGAATACCTTTAACATCTCTGGGACAGGGCATTTTCTCAATTGCTTCCACTTTTGCTCTGTCAACTTCAATACCTCTTTCTGAAATTTTATGTCCAAGGACAATTCCTTCATTTACCATAAAGTGGCATTTTTCCCAATTAAGAACAAGGTTAGTTTCTTCACATCTCTGCAAAACTTTATCAAGGTTGTGCAAACAATTATCAAAAGAAGTTCCATAGACGGAAAAATCGTCCATGAAGACCTCCACAATTTCTTCACAAAAGCCATGAAAAATAGCAGACATGCATCTTTGAAAAGTAGCAGGAGCATTGCATAAACCAAACGGCATACGTCTATAAGCATAAGTTCCATAAGGACAAGTAAAGGTGGTTTTGTCTTGATCATCTTTCTTAACAGCAATTTGAGAAAAACCAGAATAACCATCAAGGAAACAAAAATGAGTTTTCTTAGACAACCTTTCTAACATCTGATCTATAAACGGTAAAGGATAATGATCCTTCTTAGTAACTTTATTTACCTTCCTATAATCAATGCACATCCTATAACCAACAACTACCCTTTGAGGATTAAGCTCGTTATTCTCATTAGGCACAACAGTCATACCTCCTTTCTTAGGAACACAATGAACAGGACTAACCCATCTACTATCAGCAATAGGATAAATAATACCAGCATCAAGGAGTTTTAATACCTCATTTCTTACCACATCCTTCATCTTGGGAATTAGGCGGCGTTGATGCTCCACGACTGGCTTCGCGTCTTTCTCCATATTAATGGCATGCTGACATAAAGTAGGAGAAATCCCTTTTAAATCATCAAGAGTATATCCCATAGCTCCTCGGTGTTTCTTCAATATCTCCAATAATCTTTCTTCTTCCTTTCCTGAAAGTTTAGAGCTAATAATAACAGGATATATTTTCTTATCATCTATATAAGCATATTTAAGATTATCAGGCAAAGGCTTTAATTCAAAAACAGGATCTTCCTTAGGCGGCAAAGTGGTACCAAGATCCTCCACAGGTAGATTATGCTTGAGTAATGGTGGTTGATGAAGAAGAATGTCGTCAATCTCTTCTCTTTCCTTGCTAAAAACATCACTTTCGTGATCTTCCATGAATTGCTGCAAGGCATTATTAGGAGCAAGTGCAATAGAAGCAAGCTGCTCAACTCGAAAATTTTCATTCGGCGTTTCATTCTCATAAGAAGTCTTAGCAAACATGAAAAAATTAAACTCATAAGACTCTCCATTAAACTTAGTAAAAAAATTCTCCTTCTTACAATCTATTATGGCGCCACAAGTGTTCAAAAATGGTCTACCAAAAATAATAGGACAAGTTTTACTAGCCTCCTTACCAAGTACTAGAAAATCAGTAGGGTATTTAGTCTTACCGCATAGAACTTCCACATCTCAAACAATACCAAGAGGCCAAACAGTCTCTCTGTTAGCAAGATGAACAACCACATCAATATCTTCAAGTTCACAAGCGCCAATCTCATGCATAATTTCGTTGTAAAGCTCCAAAGGAATAGCACTTGCACTAGCACCAATATCACATAAACCATAATAGCAATGATCTCCAATCCTGACAGAAATAACAAGAACACTTGTTTTCCTATGCTTTTTAGGATGCGAGAGAATATTAGAAGCATCTTCACAAAAAAGAATATATTCATCTCCTACATCTTTAGTAACGAGATCCTTCAATATAGCTACAGGAGACTTAATAGTAATTTGCTCATCAGGCTCTGCAGTTTTCTTAGTACTTTTATTAGACACACTTACCAAAGTAGAATACTTCTTTACCTTCGCAGGGAAAGGTGTCTTCTCAAAATAAGGTTCAGGAATGATGCTATCAACAGTACAAACTTCCGTAGCTGCAGCAGGTATATGACTAATAGAGTCTTTGTAAGGTGCATGATATTTGTTCCAATCCTTCTTTGGAACATCAATATAAGAAGCAAAAGCCTTAAGACAATTAGCAAGTATTTGTGAATCAAGACCATAAGCGGTGCTAACACTATGAAAGTCATCGGTCCCCATAAAAGATTTAATGCATTCATAATCATAGTTTATACCTGACTTCCTACCTTTGTCGTTTTCCCAACCTTCAGCATTTTCTTGTATATGATCAAGAAGTTTCCACTTAGCATCTTCTTTCATATGAGTAAATGATCCAAAGCAAGAAGCATCCAAATAATCCTTATCAGGAAGAGTAAGCCGCGCATAAAAATTATCAATAACAATATTATTGGGGAGCTCATGAATGGGGCATTTGAGCATTAGTAACTTCAATCTCCCCCACGCTTGGGCAATACTCTCTCCATCATGAGGCCAAAAATTATATATCCGGTTACAGTCTTTATGAATTTCACTTGGAGGATAAAACTTGGAATAAAAGAGAGGTACAATATCCTCCCATGCCATAGATGGACCATCTTGGAGTAGTCGATACCACTCTTCAGCTCTGCCTTTTAATGATAAAGAGAATAATTTCTTCTTGACCTGGCTTGGTGAAATACCTGCACATCTGAACAACTCGCATAATTCATGTATAAATAATAAGTGATCACCCGGATGGACAGTTCCATCTCCTGAATAGCAGTTATCCATAATACGCCCAACAATTTTCATAGGTATTTTAAAAGGATCAATTTCAGCAGGCAGTGGCGGTGGTGGTTCCTCCGCATGTGCAGCAGCAGTAGTAGTAGATGTGTTTCCAAATAGGAAACCAAATGGAGAGTTCTCCATAGCAGAGTAAAATAAAAATAAAAGACAAAATAAAAACAATACTCACAGCGATGGTGACATTTACCAATTCCACTCTTCAATAGCGCTACACTCCCCGGCAACGGCGCCAGAAAATAGTCTTGATGACCCACAAGTATAGGGGGTGTATCATATTACTTTCGATAAATAAGAGTGTCGAACCCAATGAGGAGCAGAAGGTGTTGATGAGCAGTTTTGATCAAGGAATCACTGTAAATACTAGCAAACAGGTTTTCAGGAGTATTTGGTAATACAAGTAAATAAAGTGCGAGTAAATAAAAGACAGTAGTAACAATTGCAGCAAGTGGCCCAATCCTTTCTTCAGAAAAGGACAAGCCGCTTGTGTACTTATAATAACCAAACGTTCTCGAGGACACACGGGAGTTTCTGTCAAGAGCTTTCGCTTTATAAAGCCAATAGTATTTATTGGTTTGATAGGTGTTATGGGGGTGAACCTGTGCTAGCGCACTACCCTTACTAGGATAAATACACACTTGTGATTATACCCCTTGCAAGCATCCGCAAATACAAGAAAGTAATTAAGATAAATCTAACCACAGCCTTAAACTCTAAGATCCTACGCTCCCTGGTGCAATGGTTTCCCAACAAAGGTTTATGTTTCTGTCACTCCAGCAACCCCACAATCGGTAGCCAAATACACAATGCATCTCACTAGGCCCATAAATGGTGAAGTATCATGTAGTCGACGTTCACATGACACCACTAGTGAAATAGCACCACAACAATATCAAACCATTGAATATTTCTCAACAATAATTCACTACTAACATCTTGACTTCTCCCATGTCCTCAAGAACTAAATGAACTACTCACAAGACATCATATGGATCATGATCAGAGGTGAAATAATGGTAAATAACAATCTGAACATAAACCTTAACTCAACGGTTCCACTCAATAGCATCAACTACAAGAGTAATCAACACCGGGAAAGTTTCCCCTATGAATATAACAAGATCCAACTCAAGATGTTACAACGGGATGGCGTGGTGATAGTGGAGATGAAGGTGCTGGTGATGGAGATGATGACGATGATGATCCCGATGAAGTCCGGTGCGGTGGTGATGACGATGGCGACGATCTCCCCTCTCTGGGAAGGAATTTCCCCGACAGATTTCTCCCTGCCAGAGAGCTTTTCTCTCTCTGGTGTTCTCCGCCCCGCAGAGGCGGCTGTGTCTAACTCCGAGCCCCCCCCCCTTGACTTAGGTTTTCGGGGACGATGATGTACGCGAAGGGGCGAGACCAGACGTGGGCCAGGGCGGCCTCACGCAGGGCTGGCGCGGCCAGGGGGCTGGCCGCGCCACCCTGGCATGTGGGGGCCCCCAGCTCCTCTCGACTCCTCCTTCTGGCTTCCTGAGTCTTCTGGGAAAATATAATTTCTGGGTATTTTTCTGGAATTTTCCTGATCTTCAAAACATGGTTCCTTGATGGTCCTTTTTCCAGCAGAATCCTGACTCCGGCAGCAACTCCTCCGATGATCATCAAACATGTGAACACAAAGGAAATAACGTAAGTATGAACTCTAAATGTGAAATATATCAATGAATAACAGTAAATTATGATACAAAATAGTGATGCAAATTGGACGTATCAGAACTCACGCGGATCCATGGTCCCATCGTACTTGAAGGTGATGTTGGGACAAAACTTGCGAGGCCACGTCACATGACGAAGTGTGTCAGTGAAGTCCAAGCAACCACCATTGAATGAATACGACGTCCATGCTAGGTCGGCTCCTACGCGGACATGGTGCCGCGTCTCCAGGGTGTCCTCCTGACGCTGGGTCTTGACACCATGGCACTCCTCGTGGTGATGTCGAGAAGACGATGAACTAACCAAAATCAGCTGGGCCAGGTCCCGGGCTGTTGTGGCCGGAGCTGCTGTTGCAGGCTGATGCGCGACAGCCTGAGCCCGGGCATGACCCACCGAGGCCTGCTCCGCTTCACCATGATGCGAAGTCGCAGCGGCCGTGCCTCCTTAGTGCACGGTCGTTGCTCCCAACCCTTGAGCGATGGAGCATGAATGAGAGTGCGTCATGTCGGTGCGGCGCGGTACGTACACAATCAGCTATTTTGTCATGGGAATTTGGAGACAGTAGCCATGGGGATGGCTTAATGAAGGGGCTCGACGGTGTGCGACGATGGGTCCGGCTCGGGATTGTGTTACTAGGACACCATGGTTTACCCAGGTTCAGGGCCCTCCATGCTAGAAGTAACACCCCTACTTCCTGCCTTGTTTCATATTATCTTCATAGTGGTTACAACACTCCTCGAGCTGTTCGGTCTAGAGGAGGAAGAAGAAGATTGGATCTCCCTAGTCTAAGGGTCCAGACCCCCTTATATAGGCGGGGTTCTGGTTACAGTTTAGGTGGCCGGCTGTCTGGCTGCCGGCTCCTCCGTGGCTGCGTCTTCGGCGTGATCTTCTGGCCCGCTCTGTCCTCGTCTAACGATGGCACTTTATAAAGCACCTTTTCCCCCTTGGACCGGCATCTGGGAGGCATATGCCCTCCCTTTTGCCTCAGATCCTTTCGTGGGGAAGGCTACTGCTTGCGGGTTGGTGGAGTCTGGACAAGGCTTGCGTCATGCCCGTCCTTCGCCTCTGTCGATCTTGTCGGCGCCAGGCCACTTTTGGCGAAATAGCCATTGGAGGAATCTTGTCTTCTTCGCCCGGCTCTTGCCCTCCTCGGTTGAGTCGCCAGCCGGCTGCTGGCGCAGCCGGCCCTTCGGGCAGAGCCGGTCTTCTTGCTTAGTGCCGTGAAGATTCCTGGGATGCCAGCCGGCAGATAGCGCCGCCCTTGGCACACCCCAGAAGTCATCCCCACGACACTAGCCTCTGAAACTGGCAAAGTCGCATGGGTTAGCATGGGGCTTCTGTGGGTTCTATTTCTCGCCGAAGTCTTGAACGTTTCCGTCGAAGTCCCAAGATTCTTCGTTCGGTCTGGAGGTCGTCGATCTCGAGGTTAGGCTTCATGGAGTGTCACCGGCCATCTCGGGATGTGCCAGCTCCAGGATTAACCCGGTTGGCGGCTGCCATGCGGCCGCTAGCCGGCGCACGGCCCCTCGAAACTTGTGCCGCTTCGGGTTCTGATCCCACATTGCGGCCGGCCTAGTGCCGCAGTGCAACATCTCGTCGCTTGGACTTTGGAGCCACCATAATGATCCTGCAAAATGTCACATGGCGTGGCACTGATTGCATCAGCAAAACATCCCATCAAGACACCACGCGTCTGTGCAGTTCCATCTATGCACATTAAACCGGCTCGGCTTTTCATACCTCGCCATCCTTTAAAGTCTCAGAGCTCTCGAGGGTTTTTCCCCACTCCCGAGCGCCTTCACTCTTCTTCTTCGCCAGGCGGTTCCTTCCTCTTCTCCAGCCCATCTCCTTCACCTCCATGTCATCGACCGGAGCTCTTAGCGGAGCAGGGGCCGGAGTTCCCAGTGGGTTGGGTGGGCGCAAGCGCGGCCGCCCATTCGGGAGCAGGAACAGGGCGAAGGACCCGGCGGCAACACCGCTGGTTCCTCACAGGCGCGGCTGCCCACCGGGCAGCCGCAACAAGAGAACTTTGGCGGTGCTTGCGGCCGTGGCCGCCGCGGAGTCTGCCAGGGTGGCTCATGCCGCCGCCGTCGCCGCGGCCCCTGCAGGGGTGGTTATCTCGGCCGTCACCAACGCCGCAGCCCCCGTGGGCGCAGCCTCCTCCGCCGGCCTCGCCGTGACTCCCCTTGAGGCGGCGGCCGCTATCGTCGGTGCCGCGATTGCGATCGGGGCGGCTCCCCCGGGCCTCGCCGGTGCAGGCATCGGCGGCTCATCTAGCGCGGCTACCGCCGTGGGGCGCAGGCCTCGGCGTTCGCCGCCGCGGCAGCGGCTCTCCTACATCTCGGAGCACGGATTCACCACCTTCGTGGTGCATCCACGGGTCGGGTGCAAGGTGCGCCTGCTGCTCCCTGCCAGTTTCGTCGGCACCATGGGGAGGAACCCCCCAACAAGCATCATGGTGGAAGAGGGCAGTGGCGGCCAGCCCTTGTACCTCGTCGAGATCCTCCACGACGAGCAGGGGAAGAGCTACCTCGCCGACGGCTGGATGAGGTTCATGGACAACTACGACTTGAAGTGCGGCTAGTCCCTCATCTTCACTCGTCGCGCCGAGTAACCCGTCCTCTGTGTCCGCGTCGTCGACACCTCCGGCTGCGCCCGCGCCTACTCCCCTTGGCCGTGAGCGGCGAGCACCCCCAAAGCCCCTTCCTTGACGACGACTTCATCAATGGAGAATTCCGGGAGCTTAGGGTGGGGGAGTATCTTTTGTTATCTCGGCCCTTAGTGTGGCCTTAATTATGTAACCGCTCGCCAGATGTTAAGGACTTTTTAATTTCCTGCAAGTCTTGTTTGTCGTGGAAATTTGCTATGTCCTGGTTCTTGCATGAATGTCCTCTGCTTCTATCAGAGCGCAGTGACGATTTCACAGTTAGGATTCCTCCTTCGCTAAGACCATCGCTGTGCAGGCCTGTAGGTAGGGGCTAAGATAGCCGCCAACTTAACCAGACGTTCCTGGCGAGCTCTTCCGGCTTCAGCGTGGAGGGAAAGGTGCCTTTGCTAACTAGTTTCGGGAGGTGTGAGCTAGCACCAGCTTGAGGAGACAGAAATGGAAGCTGCGTCCTATGCCAGCTCGGGCGAGACCGGAGCCGGCGCGTCTCCCTTTCCCGAGCCTTCGTATAACCCTTGTCGCGGCTAGAGTGAACCTCCAAACCACTGGCCTTTGCCATTTCTTTGCGAACGCTAGATTTCGATTTCGATGCCCTTTTGCTGGTCATGTCTCAGCACCAACTGATCGAACAGCCGGCAAAGGATTGGAGCCTGCCCATTTCTAAGGGCTAATTCCCTTTTCCTCTAGCCCCCGAGTTTTGGGGTAGCTGAAATAACAACTGGCTTAAAACTAGCTCGTTCGCATACGGTGCCGACGTCACATGAGGCAGCTCTGGCTTCGAACCTATTTGACGTGGCTACTCAGCCTAAACATCGAGAAACTATGATCATCGACCACTTGTTGGCCTGCCTTAGCCCGGCTCCCTCAACTTTTTCCTTAATCTCCCCACCCTTCGGCCCTTCTACCCCCAACCGGTAGCCTGGTGCCGGTTGGTCTCCCTTGGGCCGGCAGCCGAATACCAGCCTAGGGTGGGAGCGTGCCGCGGGGTGAGAAGTAGTACTTCGGTCTGTTGGGTGCCTGGTTCGAGCTAGCCAATGCATGGTTAACAACCACTGCCTTCAACACTTAGTTGAGCAACTTTTTATCGCTTGCGGTTTTCCCTGCGGCTTTCCTGCGTATGTGGTCTGCCGGCTCCCATCCGTCCGGCTTCGCGGATCCGGGGGATGGAGGTTGGGCTCGAGACCTGCTCCACACATAGTACTCATCCTGCTGGCGGGAAATCGATCGTTTTTAGGGCAGCCGGCTGTGGCTCGGTGCCCGGAACTGGCTGTCGGTCAAGTGAATAACGCAGGAAATGAAACATACATGAAGTGTTTTCCTCGGAGCCGGCCGTAACTAGCCGTTCTGTTATCCTTTATTCATTGACAAGTTTTCGGGGTACAAGCTTTTGCCTTAGCAGAAGAAAGGTCTTAGGAGATTGACATTCCAGGGACGCTCCGTCTCCTTGTCAGAATTATCTGCCTTATTCTTCTTGGGCTCTTGTGCGTCGATGAGATAGTATGCCCCATTGCCTAGCACCCGGCTGGAAATGAACGGTCCCTCCTAGGGAGAGGACAGCTTGTGCATGCCTTTAGTGTTTTGGACCAGCCAGAGTACGAGATCTCCTTCACGAAACGCAAGCGGACGGATCTTCCGGCTGTGGTATCGTTGCAGCTGCTGCTAATAGAGCGCTGATCTAGCCAAGGCCTGCTCTCGTGCCTCCTCAAGGAGGTCGATGCCATCTTCACGAGCTTCTTTTGCTTGCTTCTCTGTGTACTGGATAAATCTGGGCGCATCAAATTCGATGTCGGTGGGCAACACCGCTTCTGCTCCGTAGACCAGGAAGAAAGGAGTGAAGCTTGACAGAACGATTAGGAGTGGTGCGCAGGATCCAGAGCACTGAGGGTAGCTCTTCAACCCAATAGCCAGCTGAGCGCTCGAGAGGCTCGACCAACCTTGGCTTGATGCCGGCTAGGATTAGCCCATTTGCCTTCTCCACTTGCCCATTAGACTGAGGATGCGCCACAGATGCCAAGTGCAGCCGGATGCCCTTCTGGGCACAGTACTCCGCGAAGACTCCCTTTGCGAAGTTTGTTCCGCTGTCAGTGATGATACTGTGGGGGACTCCATATCTTGTGATGATCTCATTGAAGAATTTGATGGTGGACGAGCCGTCAAGTTTTTTGATTGGCTTGGCTTCGATCCACTTGGTGAACTTGTCCACTGCGACCAACATATGCGCCAAGCCCCCGGGCGCTGTTTTGAATGGTCCTACCATGTCCAGGCCCCAGACAGCGAATGGCCAGGTGAGCGGGATGGTCTTGAGGGCTGCCGGTGGAGTGTTCCAATGCTTGGAGAAGCGCTAGCAGCTGTTGCAATGCTTCACTAGTTGTTCTGCGTCCTTCTGGGCCATCGGCCAATAGAAACCATGATGGAAAGCCTTAGCCACCAAGGCTCTGGAAGACGCGTGATGCCCGCATGCCCTTCTTCCGGCTTGATGCACTTCTGGAAGATCCCTGACACGTTGCGCTTGTATAGCTCGCTGTTGATGATGGTGTATGCTTGCGCACAACGTTGAAGTCGCCTAGCTTCCACTTCGTCTTGTGGCAAGTCTCTAGTGATGAGGTAGTTGGAGAATGGCTCCGCCCAGGATGGTATCTCTTGTATGTGGAAGACACTGGCGACCAGGGGATAAGCAGCCCCCGGGTCCGTCATTGTGCCAGCTTCGTCTAGTTGGCCGGCTGTGGGGGCCTAACTAGAGACGGCAGCCCCCGAGTCTTTCATTGAGCCAGCCACGCTGGGCTGGACGGCTGCTTCCATCAGCCCCGAGGCGGCAGCCCCTGGGTCTGGTGGTGGCACCTCAGCCGGAGCGGGGTTCTCAGGCACATAGATGGAGGTGGATTCCGGCGAGGGCTTGATGGACGGCTTGTGGATGGTCTCCAATGACACCCCGGCTGGGATATCCTGCTTGGTGGAGCCGATCTTGGACAGCCGGTCCGCCTCGTTGCTGTTTGCTCTGGGGACGTGATGGAACTCACAGCCCTCAAAGAATCCACAGAGCTGCTGTACATAGAAGCGATAGGAGGCATATTGGTGTTTATGATTAAGTTGATGTACTGAATTATATCTTTTGTTATCTCTATGTTGTTTATGATCTTGCATGCTCTTCGTTGTTAGTAGCTATCTTGGCCGAGTAGTTGCTAGTGACTCCAAGAGGGGGTATTTATGCTCGATAGTGGGTTCATGTCTCTATTTCACCTGGGGGAGTGACAGAAACCTCTAAGGTGGTAGATGTGTTGTTGCTACTAGGGAGAAAACAACATTCATATGCTCAAGGGCATATGCTTTGTTTACATTACACACTTTGCTTAATGCAATTATCTGTTGTTCGCAACTTATTACTTTTGGGGTGTTCGGATTGATATCCCCGAGGGTGGATTATTAGTCATAGATGCAGTTGGATGGCGGTCTATGTATTTTGTTGTAATGCCCAGCATGTGTTATTTTATCTATGGAGAGACACCACTAGTGAACTGTGGACCCCGGTCCTATTTTAATCATATTGCAATCACCTGTTTACTTTCTCGCACTGTTTACTTTACTCGCATACTATTACTGTTTTACACTCGATACACTCATAACCTTTGTTTCAAGCAAACCGGTGAGATTGACAACCTCATCGCAAGTTGGGAGCAAAGTATTTGTTTGTGTGTGTGCAGGTTCCACGTTGCAGCTAGCAAGCAAAGCTTGGACGAGGCGCCATATATAAATTGTCCGCTGCTGTCGCAAACTAGCAAGCATCACCTTTAGCTGTCATTGTCTGCTTTTCTCCTGATCGATAAACCTTGGTTTCTAACTGAGGGAAAACGAGCTACTATACTCATCACACCTTCCTCTTGGGGTTCCCAACGGGCTCGTCATTCACCACGCATCAAGCTCTTTTTCTGGCGCCGTTGCCGGGGATTGAAGAATAAGAAGCTCCAACATCAACTACACTTTCCCACGTCAACTTGGCGCCAGCAGCTCTTTTTCTGGCGCCGTTGCCGGGGAAAAGTGGAAGACTTCTGCGAGGGGAGTTTTCGCACACACATTCTTTACTTTGTTATTGTTTTGCTTTACTTTATTTATTTTACCTGCATTGCTTTTTATCAAAAACCCAAAAAAATTAGAATCCTTGGTAGCTGTTTTTACTTGTTTACTTTCGTTTTGCTGAAATGGCCAATCCTGAAAACACCAAGTTGTGTGACTTTACTAGCACAAACAATGGTGATTTTATCTGCACTCCTATTGCACCACCTGCTACTACTGCAAACTTTTATGAGATTAAGCCTGCTTTATTGAACCTTGTTATGAAAGAGCAATTTTCCGGTGCTAGTACTGAAGATGCTGCAGCTCATCTCAACAATTTTGTTGAGCTATGTGAGATGCAGAAATATAAGGATGTTGATAGTGATATTATTAAGCTCAAGCTGTTTCCTTTTTCTTTGAGAGGAAAAGCTAAAGATTGGTTGCTGTCTTTGACTAAGAATAGTATAGATTCATGGGCTAAGTGTAAGGATGCTTTTATTGGTAGATACTATCCTCCTGCTAAGATTATAGCTTTGCGTAGCAATATTATGAAGTTTACTCAGTTTGATAATGAACATGTTGCTCAAGCTTGGGAAAGAATGAAGTCTATGGTGAAGAATTGCCCCACTCATGGACTGACTACTTGGATGATTATCCAAACTTTTTATGCAGGACTGAATTTTTCTTCAAGGAACCTACTTGATTCAGCTGCTGGAGGCACTTTTATGACCCTTACCTTGGGCGCCACATCAAAGCTACTCGACAATATGATGGTAAATTATTCCGAATGGCACAACGAGAGAGCTCCACAAGGTAAGAAGGTAAATTCTGTTGAGGAAACCTCTTCCTTGAATGATAAGATTGATACCATTATGGCTATGCTTGCTAATGATAGGACTCATGTTGATCCTAATAATGTTCCTTTGGCCTCTTTGGTTGCTCAAGAAGAGCATGTTGATGTGAATTTCATTAGAAACAGTAATTTTAACAACAATGCTTACAGGAACAATTTTGCTAGTAACAATTATAGGCCGTATCCTTCTACCAATGGTCATGGTTATGGTAATTCTTATGGTAACTCCTACAACAACACTAGGGCCGTGCCCTCCGAGCTTGAGGTAATGCTCAAGGACTTCATCGGTAAGCAAACTGCTTTTAATAAGTCTGTTGAGGAAAAGTTAGGCAAAATTGATATTCTTGCTTCTAAGGTTGATAGCCTTGCTCATGATGTTGAACTTCTGAAATTAAAAGTGTTTCCTAATGATGTGAAAGTGAGCAATGTTGTTACTACCGCTAATGCTATTCAAGTTGGAATTGATGAAAATATTAGATTGTTAGCGGAATTGCATGCCAGGTGGGAAAGAGAAGATGAGATGGCTAGAGAGATGAAGGTATGTACCATTACTACCTCTAATGATGTTACTCCTACTGGTACCAATCCTCTTACTTTGATTGGTGTAGAGAAAACTCCCACTCCTTGTGTTAAAAAGCCTAAAACTGCCAAAACTTTTTCTCAAAAGAGTGCTGAAATTTTTCGGAGTGTGGGAGATGATAGCTCTACTTGTTTTAATGATTTTGATGTTGATGGCTACAACATAACTGAAGTTATTTTGTTCTTGCAAAAGCTTGCTTTGACTCCCAATGCTAGTTCTTTAAATATTGCTTTTACTAAGCATATTACCAATGCTCTCATAAAGATTAGGGATGAAAAGTTGAAGCAAAAAGCCTCTGTTCCCAAGAAGTTAGAAGATGGTTGGGAACCCATCATTGATATGCATGTTAATGGTTATGATTGCCATGCTTTATGTGATCTAGGTGCTAGTATTTCTATTATGCCTAGAAAGATTTATGACATGCTTGATTTACCACCGCTAGAAAAATGTTATTTTGATGTTCCTATTGCTGATGTTGCTAAGAAGAAACCTTTGGGAAGGATTAATGATGTTCTTATTGTGGTTAACAATAACCTTGTTCCTGTTGATTTTCTTGTTATGGGCGTTGAATGCCATGCTTCATGTCCTATTATTTTGGGAAGACCCTTTCTTCGAACTGTAGGTGCTATCATTGATATGACGGAAGGCACTATCAAATATCAATTCCCACTTAAGAAAGGTATGGAACACTTCCCTAGGAAAAGAAAGAAATTACTTTTTGACTCTATTCTTAGAGCAAATTATGAGCTTGATGCTTCATCGCTTGATATTACTTGATTCGCAATTTTCTGCGCCTAGCTCAAAGGCGTTAAAGAAAAGCACTCTTGGGAGATAACCCAATGTTTTCTTTTCAGTACTTTTTATTTTATTTGAGTCTTGGAAGTCATTACTGCTGTAATGACCGCTCCTTATCTTGTTTATTTCGTTTTTGTGCCAAGAGAAGCCTCTAATTTGAGCGAGGTAAAGATTTGGGGTTATTGCTGTCCTGAAACTGTTTTCGGTGCTGCACCGTAAAAATTCGTATAAATTCTCTGTTTATCTTTTGGACCTGCGATTTCTTGTGCATATGCCCCAGGTTATATCCAAACTTTTCTTAGTTGAACACTTTTTGATTTGAGCAACAGAAAATCCCTCAAAAATTCGTCCTTTGTCAGCTGTTCTGTTTTGACAGATTTCTGCCAATATTTGTTTTTGCCACTTTATCGCTTTCTTTTGAGTTCTTTTTTATCATGGAACTCTTGTGGAAGTTGCTACAGTAGCATATACTTTATATGTGGTGGTTTTGAGTTGAAACCTGAAGCTAAAAGAGGTTGAATATATTTTATGCTTACACTAATGTTGCTAATAGAATTGTGTTTAGTTTTGTATGAAGGAAGTTTTCAAGTGTAGGGATTGGAGAATGATGAGATGAGTTGAAGAATGGACAAAAGCTCAAGCTTGGGGATGCCCATGCATCACCCCAAGAAATATCCAAGAAGTACAAGCATCAAAGCTTGGGGATGCCCCGAGGCACCCCTTCTTCATCGGCAAAAATCAGGTCACCTTTCAAGACACTATATTTTTATTGCTTCATGCACTATGTGTTTTTCTTGGAGCGTCAGTTGTTTTATTTTTCTTAGTTGGTTTAGTTTATTTGTTTGCTGCAATAAATGGTTGGACCCCAACAAATTTCCTTTGGAGGAGATGTACTTGTTTTCATTTGCAAAGAATGCTCTCGTTTTCACTCTTATTAAAAATCGAGCATTCTACTTTTTCTGCTACTGCTTTTGGTTTTCGTTTTCGCCTTGATTTGCGTTCAGACCTTGTCATATCTTTTCATCAAGGTGTATTTTTGCCTCTGATCTTTATTGGTTTTCATCAAAAGAGGTGTTTATAAAAATTTCAAATGGTGTTGGAAAAGAGAAAAAGCTTTGTGCAAAATAGTGGTACAAGAAGGAGCTTGTGTAGACTGCGGCTTAGGCTTTTTCATGTCATGCTAGATGTCTTTTTGATAGTATGCTTAGTGGTTTTGCTGTAGCATGACTTGTCTCAAATAACTGAGATTGCTTAATGAGCCTTTGAAAAAATCATGCGTTGTTTTTATTGTATGGAAGCATTATTTTGGTTTTCTCCTTGATGCTTTATTTGGGTTGACTTGGCGCATGCTCACACATGTTAGACTCTTACAAAGTCGCCTTTAGCCTTCATGATCATTTAGTTTTTGACTTTTGATGCCATCTTATGCTTCTTTTAATGTCGCTTTGTCGCTTTGCATGATTATGGCCATTATTGCTCTCTTAGTTGGTCGCTCCCAGTCTTTTGCTAGCCCTCGCCTTGTACTGAGTATGAGCTCTACTCGTGCATCCAACTCCTAAAAGCCAAAGTTTTCCAAAGTGTCCACCATACATACCTACTAGCAATTTGCTATTCCAAGTAAATTTGACTTGCTTTTATATTCTCTTCAAATTAAACTCTTACCAGTGTTATGTGAAATTCGGTCAGTAAAGCTCTCACAAACCGGAAGGCACACTTTACTTTTTCCTGTTCTAAAAATTTGACATTGTGGTCTCTTATGTTGAGTTGTTATGCTTGCAAGTTGTAAGTTGGATTCTAGCCCAGCCATGCTGTCATGGGGCAAGCTTTCAATATTGCACTTCTTATTTGAGTTGATATCGTGATCTTTTGTTTATGGATGCCCGCGGTGTGAAATGAGTTGGGAATCTTGTGAGGATCATGGAGTTTTTATATTTGTTAGGGAAACGCCGGGCCGCCAATCTAAGCCATGCATAATTCATGGTGGAAATTTACAGCATACCCATGGTGAACATTCGACGACGCATCTCACAATAAAAAGCTAAACAATATAGCAAATAAAAGAGATGTCGAGGTGTTCATTGTCTGCTTGTCCTGTCATTTTGGCGTGGGCTTGTTCCATGTCATCGGGCACGGAGGTACCCCATTGGCGGTTCTCGATGATATGCATATATTTACAATGACAAGAGCCTTGCTTGGGACTCTAAGTAAAGTAGCATGAGGTTTGGGTACTCGTATTCACGGGGCACAAGGTCTTCAACTTATGATTTGTCAAGCATATGCATCATAATTGCTCTCGCATTAACTTTAACCATTCAAGATGCTTATGATGGGGGCAATGAGAGCTCAAAGCCGGTAAGTACCATAATTTTTGAAGGTTATAAAACTTGCAATCACTGCTTCCCTCTGCGAAGGGCCTTTCTTTTACTTTTATGTTGAGTCACCACCTTCTTTCTTTATGCACCATTAAGAGAGCATAGTTGTCATTCTTAGTGTGATATGCATTGTCCCAAAGTTCATTGATTGACTCATAATGATTGGTTTCACTTGTTCATAAATTATTTGTATCTAGTCGCCCTCTTAAACTTGAAGGTGTCCTATGCATTTATGTTTTGCTCTCTTTGAAGGACAAGCTGAAAACCAATTGTATGTTTTTCCTTATGATTTGAACACATGTTTGACTTTCATTGTTTCATTATCATGATCTTTTGTTTGTGTTCATTTACATGTTTACAACATGGTTGCTAAGTTTCTTATTGTCATGATTATATCTTTCATGCCCATGTTTTAAGTTCTATTGATCCCAGCTCATCAATGCTTACATATATGATCAAGATTGTGTAGGTGCATGTCACCTCAAAAATTATTCTTTTGTTATCACTTACCTACTCGAGGACGAGCAGGAGTTAAGCTTGGGGATGCTTGATACGTCTCAAACGTATCTATAATTTTGATGCTCCATGCTTGTTTTTACACCATTTGCCTATTGTTTCGTTACACTTAGTGGCACTTTTATGCATTTTCCGGAACTAACCTATTAACAAGTTGCCACAGTGCCAGTTTCCTGTTTTCTGCTATTTTTGTGTTTCAGAAGTGATACACAGGAAATATTCTCGGAATTGGACGAAACAAGTTCCTGAAGTCTTATTTTCCCCGGAAGCTTCCAGAGATCCGAAGAGGAGTAGGAGGGGGGCCACCAGGGCCCCACACACAGGGGTGGCACGGCCAGCCCCCTGGCCGCGCCAGGCCCATGTGAGAGAGCCTGGCTCCACCTCTGACATCGCCCCTTCGCCTATAAAGACCCCCCGACGGAAAAAAACCTATGTACCCGATCAGATTTCCAGAACACATCGCGATCCACCGCCACCGTCGACCCGAAGATCGGGAGGGTCCAGAAGCTCTTCCCGGCACCCTGCCGGAGAGGGGAATCGCCACCGGAGGTCTTCTTCATCGCCATGCTTGCCTCCGGAGCGATGAGTAAGTAGTCTACCTTGGACTATGGGTCCATAGCAGTAGCTAGATGGTTGTCTTCTCCACCATGTGCTTCATGTTTAGATCTCATGAGCTGCCCTACATGATTGAGATCACCGTTATGTAATTCTATGATGTTGGTTTGTTGGGATCCGATGAATATTGGTGTTTATGATTAAGTTACTGTACTGAATTATATCTTTTGTTATCTCTATGTTGTTTATGATCTTGCATGCTCTCCGTTGTTAGTAGCTATCTTGGCCGAGTAGTTGCTAGTGACTCCAAGAGGGGGTATTTATGCTCGATAGTGGGTTCATGTCTCTATTTCACCTGGGGGAGTGACAGAAACCTCTAAGGTGGTAGATGTGCTGTTGCTACTAGGGAGAAAACAACATTCATATGCTCAAGGGCATATGCTTTGTTTACATTACACACTTTGCTTAATGCAATTATCTGTTGTTCGCAACTTATTACTTTTGGGGTGTTCGGATTGCTATCCCCGAGGGTGGATTATTAGTCATAGATGCAGTTGGATGGCGGTCTATGTATTTTGTTGTAATGCCCAGAGTAAATCTCATAGTGATCTTCTTGACATATCACGTTTATCTTTATTCTATCAATTGCCCAACTGTAATTTGTTTACCCAGCATGTTATTTTATCTATGGAGAGACACCACTAGTGAACTGTGGACCCCGGTCCTATTTTAATCATATTGCAATCATCTGTTTACTTTCTCGCACTGTTTACTTTACTCGCATACTATTACTATTTTACACTCGATACACTCATAACCTTTGTTTCAAGCAAACCGGTGAGATTGACAACCTCATCGCAAGTTGGGAGCAAAGTATTTGTTTGTGTGTGTGCAGGTTCCACGTTGCAGCTAGCAAGCAAAGCTTGGACGAGGCGCCATATATAAATTGTCCGCTGCTGTCGCAAACTAGCAAGCATCACCTTCAACTATCATTGTCTGCTTTTCTCCTGATCGATAAACCTTGGTTTCTAACTGAGGGAAAACGAGCTACTATACTCATCACACCTTCCTCTTGGGGTTCCCAACGGGCTGGTCATTCACCACGCATCAGAAGGCAAGAAGACAATAGGAAAACAACTCAGAAAAGCAAACAAGCACAACATTTCATAAAGGCAAAGTATTTACAAAGAGTACAGAGTTCCCTGACTGTTTTTCAGGCAAAATATGAATGAGTTTGCTACATCAAAAGAAAAGAAGACTACAAGGAAAGACTACATCTATGCCACCTCAGTAGCAGTCTCCGTGGCGGTAGAAGGTGCGGAAGAGGCAGCACCAGCGCTTGGCGGAGGCATCGAAGCACTTTCCGCAGGAGTCGAAGAGGTCGGCGCGGAAGTCGAAGAAGCCGCTGATGGAGTAATAATTGACATGATGCCTGGCGCATACTTCTCCGCCTTCTTGAAGAAGCCCAGCAGCTCCGAAAGAGGTCGAGCACGAGAAGAGCTAACCTTCTCCCAATCAACCTCCTCGCCGTGCGACTGAGCTAGTGCAATGGCCCCTTTGACACCTCGCTTCACCGAATGGCTCTTCATCGCCAGAATAGGATCTTCGACGGTGTCAAAGGTGGTGGAAAGTTTCTTGAGGTCATCAGCTGGCATATCCGCCCTTTTCTTCGGCCACAACCCGACAAACATCCGCATTAGCACGCGGCGAGTCAGCTCGAGAATTTCCTGGACCGATATCCAGTTTGACTCTAGCAAATTCACCGCAGCCATTAGAGGATCTTCATCATTCGGCTGTAAAGGCGCCAAAGATACTCCAGTGTTCTCTGCAAAAACACAAAAGACAGAGACAAGAGATAATAAGCAAACATCAGCAAGTAGAAGAATGAGTAAATAGGCAAAAAGAGAACAGCACGGTACTTACCACCAGCAAGAGTTGAAATCTGATTGAGGCGTTTGGTTATGGCTTGCTCTCTTTGAACACTCCCCTGGTCAGCATCAGCAAGTGCCTTCTCAGCTTTCTTTGCCTTGGCTGCTGCTGACTTAGTAGACTTCTCAGCAGCAACCTTGGCAGCAGTAGCAGTGTCCCAATCCTTTCTAGAGGCATTGAGTTTAGCTTCTAGAGATGCTATGCGAGCATTCGCTGCCATCAAAGCATCTGCAGTACGGAACAGGGAAATAAAAGGCGAATAAGAAACCATGGAAAGACACATGAGATAGGCAGAAGACACAACATAAAAAAGAGCTTACCTCGAGAAGCCTGAGCATCCTTGAGGAACTCAACGCACTTAGTGCCCAAAGAGACGAACTTTTTCATCAGAATCTGTTAACAGAAAGCATGAGAAGAAAAATTCAAGCAATAAAGAGAGCGAGCCACAAGAAGCAGTACTTACATCATCAGGAGAACCCACTGGTCGATGGGTGTCAAGGGAAGCGCTCGCCGCTGGTGCATTCTTCAGAAGTTTGGAAGCACGAGAAGAGGTACCCTTCTTAATAGGGGCTTCTGGCGACTTCACTACTGTCACAACCTCTTGAGAAGGCAGTTCATTGGCAGCAACAGTATCAACAAGGGAAGCAGTGGCAGCATCCCTTTTTGGGCCCTCTTTGTCACTGGAAAGGAAACAAAAAGCAAAAACTTTACATTAGTCAAAAGAAAAGAAAACGAATAAAAGATAGATATTGAGTCAGCAAGACTCACGAGTCCAAAAGGTCAAACATTTCAACTTCTGGAGGATTGGGAGCAGAGGGCTCCCCGACCTCAATTTTGGGAGCAGAGGTACTCGAAGAAAGAAGCTCTGTGACACGTTTCCTCTTCTTATCAAGGCTAGGTTCTTCAGAATGTGCAGGAGGAGGCGACATAGTCGAACTATTTTTTTCCAGCGAAACTTCGGCATCATCTCCGTCCTGGCTTTCGTCAGCATCGGGGGCTTCGGAAGTAGCAGAAATAGGATCAGCCTGAATAGGTCCTCCCTCTGGAAGAGGAGGACGGGAAACAAAGGATTGGTGGCCCTGCACAAGAGTAAGTCACAAAACTGTCAGGAAAGCAGCAACAAAATACAAGAAGGCGAATAAATGAGAAGTTGGAGCACATACCGCAGACAAGGGATGCTCGCAGTCAAAGAAATCAGCTGTTAACGCGGGAATCTCGTCATCCTTTGTGAGAGTAGTCAAAGCTCTTACTCGTTTGTCGAGATCCTTCTTATCTATGTCCTCTTCAGACACTCGAGAAGAATCTGCCAAGCCAGAATATGACCACAGCTTGGAAACACGATGTTGGAGAGGCTGGATTTGCCTTTGCAGGAAGAACACCATGAGCTGCGTCCCCGATAGCGCACCTCCACTGGAACTCTTCAGTGTTTGGATGCAGGCCAGCAAGGGCTTGAGGTCTTCCATCTCAGAATCTGTGGGAGGAGAATCCCACGATGACAGTTTCTTCAGATATTTATCGGCATCAAAGGGAGCAATGCCGTAATGTTCATAGGAAGAATTTTTCTGATCTTTGATATAAAACCATTTCTTCCTCCAACCTTGCACCGAGGCAGCCATGTTAAACTCCAAATAATGTGCCTCAGCGTGGACAGAAACAACAGCCATGCCTAACTCAGGTTTCTTCGATAAAGATACGCTAGGGCAAAGGCGGAAGAGAAATTTCTAGAGAGTCCAATGAGGTTCGATCCCCAGGAAAGACTCGCAAAGAGTAACAAAACAAGCGATGTGCAGAATGGAATTTGGCGTGAGCTGGTGAAGCTGCACGCCGTAAATGAAGAGAAGCCCACGAAGAAATTCGTGGGCAGGAAAGGATAAAGCACGAAAAAGGAAGGCGAGAAACATCACCCGGTAGCCGCTCAGGGGCTTGGGGATGCGTTCGGTGCTGGGGAAGATGACTTGGTCACCTCCGGCGAGAAATCCATACTCCTGGGCCTTGGTCAGATCAGTCGACGCATTGATGATCTTCTTCTTCCCCATCTGGTTCTTGTAAGCGAGACTCTTAACGCGCATCTACGGAAGCTACGCTCGGGGGCTGCGAAGGAGCTCAGAAGCACACAGGAGATGCAGCAATGGTGGCGGCGGAAGATCAAGGAACTGGTAAACAGTAAAAAACCCACTCTCCCCCTTATAAAGCTTCCTGACGAAGGAACGTGGGCTGAGACGTGGCGCAAGAAGTGGAAGCGGTAGCCCACTAACGGGTAGGAAAAATTGCAAAATTACTACACTGCCCATGATCAACGGTCAGTGCCCAGTCAAGTCACACACAGAGTGATTCTACTAATGATGTCATGAGCGTTCGAGTAACAGGGAAATACAAGAATCAAGATACAATGCGACAGTTATGGATACTCATAGAAAATTTAGCAAAAAGTCTAGCATGCCATTTTTCCTATCGGTGCTGATCAAGGAACCCGATGAAATTTGTTACACAAGATAAAGAGGCATCAAGGAAGAAAAACTCATCTTTGAGTCTATACCCAAAAATATTCGACTATATCCTCGGGGGCTACTACCATCGGGAGCGCTGGTCACGCACCCAACGATATTATCAAATGAGTTGCTATGTGGCGGATGAAGAAAGAAAAACTTATTTGAGCCTATACTCGAAACATGTTTTCGACTATAGCCTCGGGGGCTACTCCCATTGGGAGCGCTGGTCGCGCACCCAACGAAATTCTTAAACTCCTAAAGAGAATAAAAGAAGGCGAAAGAAGATTTGAATAGTGCAATCACTCCCATCGGGAGGGAATTTATATTAGTCAAGGTTGAATAACCCGAAGATTTTCAGAGCTGAAATAGTCAAACAAGGCTGGAACATATGATTCTCGAGTTGCATCATCGCGACAAAACTTGAATGCCATGATTGAAACATATCGTGAAGGTAAGACCCCAGGATCCGTCCTGTGTGGCCTGGTATATGCACATGGATGCGCTCTGCTAGTAATTATCCGTGTCTACGATGTGAAGAAAATCCTGGTGGACGCACTGGGTACCCTGAGAACCACTGGGACTCGTTCTTTGTAAGTCCTAAATGCGGCAAAAGAATGGGTTTGACCAGTTTCCCGGATTCAAGTCCACGGGGATTGAATTTGAAGTAGGTGACAAGTATCTGCTCTGGCAGTTAACTGGCCTCTTGATCCGTCAGAGTTTTCAGGCTTGTTCATCAAAACCCCTTGCGAGATAATATAATGAAAGATGTTTATTTTTTTAGTACAGGGAGAAGAAGTTGAAGATATGAAGATTTGAGATTCAACCCGAATCTGCAATTCTCGTAGAATCTCGGGGGCTACTGACAAGGGTATAGACAATAGAGCCCGTTACTTGAGTACTCCTGAGACCCATTAAGCTAGGCCCAAGTGTAATCCTAGTCGAAATACGAGTTCATGTCGTATACCGATGTTGTAATATGTATCGGACCCCTCCCGTTCCTTGAGACCTGGCCACCTATATATAGGGGGCCAGGAGAGGGTAGTAAGGGGGGGATTGAAAGCAAGCCAAGTTCACCACCACGTTTACTTTCAATACACACCTTGTTTGACTGATTTTACCTTCGAGTTCATCCGACGCCCTACTTCCCTGATCCTAAGTCCTTCATCTAGGACATTTGTCGAATTAACCCTCGTCAGTCGGGTTGAGTGATGGAATGGCGGCTTTTGGTTTCTCATCGACGACACCGTGAGGAGGCTAGACGGTGGGGTTTGCCACAATACGGGCTTCTGGGCAAATGGTGTTGATGCGTTGTGATCTGAGAAAAACTGGCCTTTCTTTAGAGAAAGTCTGAACCGACCTAGAAACGTGTCGGTCAACGACTACACGTTGTGGAGCAAGACATCACATCAAGCAACAACATGTGGCGATGTTTGATTAAATCTCTGAGAGGACCAACCACAACGCTCTAATTCTAGGGAGCTTGGAGCTCTTAGAGATGTGTGGAACCGAATCATTTTTCACTTAGCGGTGTCATTGGTGGTAATATGTATCTTGGTGGGAGGGTAAATCGGTTCAAAAAAGTGTAGATCGGAAAAATCCTTTTATTTTTATTATTAGATAGAGAGGTAGAGATAAATATTGGTCGCTATAAGTTATCTTGGAATGTTTAGCCATATGAATTTTGTGCCTGAAAGTAGAAATTTATCTTTGAATTTTAGTTCTGAATTCTGCAGTGTTATATAGCAAAATAATTGTCACTACCGACCATTCTGTACATAAGAAAGCATTCATAAAAATAATAAGTGACTTATTTCACCACAAAGCATTGCATATTATTCATCAAAGCAGACTGATATATTTACAAGTCATTCATTCCACAAAGAAAGCACGGCAAAGAACTCAATGGATCCAACTCTTACATTCAGAAGTGTCTAGGCAACACATGCAACTTTTTTTTTTACTTCACTATTTCCACTTGAATACTACACATAGAGCTAAACACAGTTGAACGATAGAGAAGACCTGAAAATCCAACAACTTAGGCATTGTTTGGCGGAAGTGTTTGTGTGAGTATTTGGGAGTATTTTTGCTAGTGTATTGGGTGAAAACACTCGTGTCATCCAAAACACTTGCTCACACTATAATCCCCATCCTCGTCGATACTCACTCTTGGTTGATTCATCTGTTTAGAAAGCAGGGATAATATTCTACAGAGACTGGTAGAGCTAGCCATGTTGGAGCAGCAGTTGAGGACAAGAGCGCATCCAATACCTTTTTTTTTGACTCTCACCTTCAAGCTTTATTAATCAGATGAAACAACTTCTAACTGAACAACCTTAGTCAGAAAACCATGGTTACATCAAAATTTAAAGCTACAAAATTTAAGCTAAGGGCTTCTCTTGCACACAAATGAGCCACTGAATTTGCCTCCCTCCTTGCAAAGAGAAGATTGAAACCCTGGAAAGAACCTACGACCTCCTTTATTTCTCCAAGAATGTGACACCCAACTGACTTGTTTGAGTCTGTCCTATTCCACATTGACACCACCACCTGGGAGTCTGTCTCTAGGATAACATGACTGAAACCATGCACCTTTGCCATCTGCACAGCATCCCTGCAAGCAAGCATCTCAATGATCAGTGGATCCTGGATCGCCCCATACTGCCAACACCCTCCAGCCAAAAACTGGCCTATGTGATCACGAATAACCATGCCTGCTCCTGCTACTCCCTTGTTGCTATCAACAGCACCATCTGAGTTTACTTTCACCCACCCTTCAATCGATGGTACCCACTTCTGCTTCTCTCTCTGCACTGGCATCTCATGTGGCGGGAGATCCAGAGAACGAACCAGTTCATTGACAAGTAAAATTGCACGTCTCGGTTGGTAGGCCACTTCCCCTTGCGTGTACTTATTACGACTCGTCCAGATTGCCCACATTACTGAGACAAAAATATCCGCATCCTTGCGCTTCACAATGCCCGGGTCCAGGATATCCAAGGACCACAACGCCTGATGTAGCCTTGGAATATTCACTCCAAAATGCTCCTCAGCAGCTTCCCAAAACGCCATTGCATGATCACATTGCACCATGCAATGATATAAGGATTCCTCTCGGTGCCCACACAACGGGCAGATGCTCATCTGCTTCATATGGCGTCGATGCAGCTCACCATACGTTGGAATAAACCCTTCAAATCCGCCACCAGAAAATCGGATCTTTGGCATAACCCTGAGCTTCCACAACGCTTTCCAACGATCACCATCTGCCGATGACGACGTCGTGTTATGCAGAAGCCCCTTATTCTCAAGCAACATGCGATATGCCGACCTCACCGAGAACACCTGTGATCTCTCGTGCTCCCAGGCCCAGCAATCATCTATCCCACTCCTTCGACGTGGCAGACTGAGTATTGCATCCGCATGTGGGGCTGTAAAAATTTCACAAACTTTCTGCACACTCCATTCACCTGATTCCTCCTCAATCAGATCAGCAACCGTCCGGACCGGGGTATCAATAAGGCGCCCCATTGGTTTCAGACTCCTCGTTCCCGAAATCCAGTTGTCATGCCACACTTCTGTCGTCATTCCATTGCCAACACGCCGAACGAGTCCGTGCTTCAGGACCTCTCTCCCAATGATAATTGGACGCCATACCGGCGATGCACTTCGCGGACAACCTGCATAAAAAATTGTCACATCTGGGTAATACCTACCCTTGAGTACTCTAGCACAAAGGCTATTAGGATTCTCCAAGAGGCGCCAAGCTTGTTTATCAAGCATTGCATCATTAAATAGTTCAAGATCTCGGAACCCCATGCCTCCGTTACTTTTTGGAACTGACATCTTCTCCCAAGATTGCCAGTGAATGCCTCTTTTATCCATCGGGAAAGTATGAACTGAGCACCATGGCACCTACACCCTCTAAACTTTTTTCCATTTGTCTTTTTTGTATCTCCCAAACACTATAACATTTCGATTTTAAACTTTGCAGATCACTAAAACATTACATCTAGTATGTGCAAAAAATAGTTTGGAATTTTTTTGCACAACTTAATGTTTTCATATATTTAAAAATCGTAAAAAAATCTTTAAAAATATATATTTATAATTTCATAAAAATACCAAAGTATTTTTCCAGCATTCTATCTCAAATGTTTCAGTGAACTGAAAAGTTTCGAATTCAAATATTGTATGGTGTGAGAGATACAAAAAAAGAAGTTGCTTGTGAGAGAAAAAAAATACTAATACGGATCTTAAAGCATGTGTGAGCAGCCTAGATAGAGGGGACAGCTGATATGGTGCTTACAAAATCCACACTCCTCCATCCATCTTCCTTGCCCACCAAAATTTTGACATTACTGCCATTACTTTCCGCACAAACCTTTTGTGAGCTTAAAACATCTCATAGCATAGGTTGATAAAGCTTGGATAACAGATTTCAGAAGCACTTCCTTCGCTGCACTAAACATTAGTTTCTCAAACCATCCTTGACACATACCCCTTGATCGTGTTAAGCTTCATGCACTAGCCAATGTAACCAAAAGTCCGACTTGATGGAAAGGGCTAGGCAATTCACTTATACACATCAACACCCCCACTCACGTGTGACGAATCGAGGGAGAAGAGAAAGTCAACACGTGGAACCAAACAGGAGAAGAGAAAGTCAACACATGGACACAAAGGGGGGCGACATCAATTTTACAATAAATTGCGAAAACCAGGACTCGAACTCGAGACCCTGGGCTCTGATACCATGTTAAGCTTCATGTACTAGCCAACTCAACCAAAAGTCCGAACTGATGAAAAGGGCTAGGCAATTCACTTATACACTTTGCTACTCCAAATTGATGTGGGAGCAAACTGTCCTTGTGCGTGGTGATGACCAGCCCGTTGGGAACCCCAAGAGGAAGGTATGATGAGTGTAGCGGCAAATTTTCCCTCAGTTAAGAAACCAAGGTTTAATATCGATCAGGAGAAGGGAGACGGTGACGACTGAAGGTGTTTGTGGAACCTGCACACACACAGACAAATACTTTGTCCCCAACTTGCGATGAGGTTGTCAATCTCACCGGTTTGCTTGAAACAAAGGTTATGAGTGTATCGAGTGGAAAACAGTAGTAAAATGCTAGTAAAGTAAACAGTGCGGGAATAGTAAACAGGTGATTGCAATATGATTAAAATAGGACCGGGGTCCACAGTTCACTAGTGGTGTCTCTCCATAGATAAATAACATGCTGGGTAAACAAATTACAGTTGGGCAATTGATAGAATAAAGATAACGTGATATGTCAAGAAGATCACTATGAGATTTACTCTGGGCATTACAACAAAATACATAGACCGCCATCCAACTGCATCTATGACTAATAATCCACCCCCAGGGATATCATCCGAACACCCCGAAAGTATTAAGTTGCGAACAACAGATAATTGCATTAAGCAAAGTGTGTAATGTAAACAAAGCATATGCCCTTGAGCATATGAATGTTGTTTTCTCCCTAGTAGCAACAGCACATCTACCACCTTAGAGGTTTCTGTCACTCCCCCAGGTGAAATAGAGGCATGAACCCACTATCGAGCATAAATACCCCCTCTTGGAGTCACTAGCAACTACTCGGCCAAGATAGCTACTAACAACGGAGAGCATGCAAGATCATAAACAACATAGAGATAACAAAAGATATAATTCAGTACAGCAACTTAATCATAAACACCAATATTCATCGGATCCCAACAAACCAACATCATACAATTACATAACGGTGATCTCAATCATGTAGGGCAGCTCATGAGATCTAAACATGAAGCACATGGTGGAGAAGACAACCATCTAGCTACTGCTATGGACCCATAGTCCAAGGTAGACTACTCACTCATCGCTCCGGAGGCAAGCATGGCGATGAAGAAGACCTCCGGTGGCGATTCCCCTCTCCGGCAGGGTGCCGGGAAGAGCTTCTGGACCCTCCCGATCTTCGGGTCGACGGCGGCGGCGGATCGCGATGTATTCTGGAAAACTGACCGGGCTCTTAGGTTTTTCTCGTCAGGGGGTACTTATAGGCGAAAGGGCGATGTCAGGAGAGGGACCAGGTGTCCTCACACAGGGGTGGCGCGGCCAGGGGCTGGGCCGCGCCGCCCCCTTGTGTGGGGCCCTGGTGGCCCCCCTCCGACACTTCTTTGGATGTTTGGGAGCTCCCCGGTGAAATATGACTTCAGGAACTTGTTTCGTCCAATTCCGAGAATATTTCCTGTGTATCACTTCTGAAACACAAAAACAGCAGAAAACAGGAAACTGGCACTGTGGCACTTCGTTAATAGGTTAGTTCCGGAAAATGTATAAAAATGCCACTAAGTGTAACGAAACAATAGGCAAATGGTGTAAAAACAAGCATGGAGCATCAAAAATTATAGATACGTTTGAGACGTATCAAGCATCCCCAAGCTTAACTCCTGCTCGTCCTCGAGTAGGTAAGTGATAACAAAAGAATAATTTTTGAGGTGACATGCACCTACACAATCTTGATCATAAATGTAAGCATTGATGAGCTGGGATCAATAGAACTTAAACATGGGCATGAAAGATATAATCATGACAATAAGAAACTTAGCAACCATGTTGTAAACATGCAAATGAACACAAACAAAAGATCATGATAATGAAACAATGAAAGTCAAACGTGTGTTCAAATCATAAGGAAAAACATACAAATGGTTTTCAGCTTGTCCTTCAAAGAGAGCAAAACATAAATGCATAGGACACCTCAAAGTTTAAGAGGGCGACTAGATACAAATAATTTAAGAACAAGTGAAACCAATCAATATGAGTCAATCAATGAACCTTGGGACAATGCATATCACACTAAGAATGACAACTATGCTCTCTTAATGGTGCATAAAGAAAGAAGGTGGTGACTCAACATAAAAGTAGAAGAAAGGCCCTTCGCAGAGGGAAGCAGTGATTTAAACATGTGCTAGAGCTTTTCATTTGTAAAACAGAGATAAAACTTGATTTTGAGAGGTGGTTGTCTTTGTCAACGACTGGCAATGGGGTTCTTACTATCTTCCATACAAAAATAAAGCAAGTTTTTGAGAGAGAGATTGGCACTTTGTGCTCTTTTTATAAAACTTGGCACTCCTCCCCACCTTTTCCTTTCACATACCATGGCTAACCGATTCCATCGGGTGCCCACCAACATTCACATTCTTGGAGGAGTGCCTTTTTTCTTTCTTTTTTTCCTTTTTTTTCTTTTTGGAATAAGCAATATGGAAGATAGCAAATCCGACCACTACGTCCCCATGAGCTGAAAACAGTGTCACAAAACGAGAAGTATTTTGAAGGTTTTTGAAAGGTAGCACACGAAAATTTTACTTTGGAATGGCTTACAAATACCATGCATAGGAATTTATAGTGGACACAATGGAAAACTTGGCTTTTAGGAGTTGGATGCACGAGTAGAGCTCATACTCAGTACAAGGTGAGGGCTAGCAAAAGACTGGGAGCGACCAACTAAGAGAGCAATAATGGCCATAATCATGCAAAGCGACAAAGCGACATTAAAAGAAGCATACGATGGCATCAAAAGTCAAAAACTAAATGATCATGAAGGCTAATGGCGACTTTGGTAGAGTCTAACATGTGTGAGCATGCGCCAAGTCAACCCAAATAAAGCATCAAGGAGAAAACCAAAATAATGCTTCCATACAATAAAAACAACGCATGATTTTTTCAAAGGCTCATTAAGCAATCTCAGTTATTTGAGACAAGTCATGCTACAGCAAAACCACTAAGCATACTATCAAAAAGACATCAAGCATGACATGAAAAAGCCTAAGCCGCAGTCTACACAAGCTCCTTCTTGTACCACTATTTTGCACAAAGCTTTTTCTCTTTTCCAACACCATTTGAAATTTTTATAAACACCTCTTTTGATGAAAACCAATGAAGATCAAAGGCAAAAATACACCTTGATGAAAAGATATGACAAGATCTGAACGCAAATCAAGGCGAAAACGAAAACCAAAAGCAGTAGCAGAAAAACTAGAATGCTCGATTTATAAGAGTGAAAACTAGAGCATTCTTTGCAAATGAAAACGAGTACATATCCTCCAAAGGAAATTTGTTGGGGTCCAACCATTTATTGCAGCAAACAAACAAACTAAACAAACTAAGAAAACTAAAACAACTGACGCTCCAAGAAAAACACATAGTGCATGAAGCAATAAAAATATAGTGTTTTGAAAGGTGACCTGATTTTTGCCGATGAAGAAGGGGTGCCTCGGGGGCATCCCCAAGCTTTGACGCTTGTACTTCTTGGATATTTCTTGGGGTGATGCATGGGCATCCCCAAGCTTGAGCTTTTGTCCATTCTTCAACTCATCTCATCATTCTCCAATCCCTACACTTGAAAACTTCCTTCATACAAAACTAAACACAATTCTATTAGCAACATTAGTGTAAGCATAAAATATATTCAACCTCTTTTAGCTTCAGGTTTCAACCCAAAACCACCACATATAAAGTATATACTACTGTATCAACTTCCACAAGAGTTCCATGATCAAAAAGAACTCAAAAGAAAGCGATAAAGTGGCAAAAACAAATATTGACAGAAATCTGTCAAAACTGAACAGCTGACAAAGAACGAATTTTTGAGGGATTTTCTGTTGCTCAAATCAAAAAGTGTTCAACTAAGAAAAGTTTGGATATAACCTGGGGCATAAGCACAAGAAATTTCAGGTCCAAAAGATATACAGAGAATTTTCACGAATTTTTACGGTGCAGCACCGAAAACAGTTTCAGGACAGCAATAACCCCAAATCTTTACCTCACTCAAATTAGAGGCTTCTCTTGGCACAAAAATGAAATAAACAAGATAAGGAGCGGTCATTACAGTAGTAATGACTTCCAAGACTCAAAAAAAAAAGAAAAAGTACTGAAAAGTAAACATTGGGTTATCTCCCAAGAGTGCTTTTCTTTAACGCCTTTGAGCTAGGCGCAGAAAATTGCGAATCAAGTAATATCAAATGATGAAGCCTCAAGCTCATAATTTGCTCTAAGAATAGAGTCAAAAAGTAATTTCTTTCTTTTCCTAGGGAAGTGTTCCATACCTTTCTTTAGTGGGAATTGATACTTGATAGTGCCTTCCCTCATATCAATAATAGCACCTACAGTTCGAAGAAAGGGTCTTCCCAAAATAATAGGACATGAAGCATGGCATTCAACGTCCATAACAAGAAAATCAACGGGAACAAGGTTATTGTTAACCACAATAAGAACATCATTAATCCTTCCCAAAGGTTTCTTCTTAGCAACATCAGCAATAGGAACATCAAAATAACATTTTTCAAGCGGTGGTAAATCAAGCATGTCATAAATCTTTCTAGGCATGATAGAAATACTAGCACCTAGATCACATAAAGCATGGCAATCATAACCATTAACATGCATATCAATGATGGGTTCCCAACCATCTTCTAACTTCTTGGGAACAGAAGCTTTTTGCTTCAACTTTTCATCCCTAATCTTTATGAGAGCATTGGTAATATGCTTAGTAAAAGCAATATTTAAAGAACTAGCATTGGGAGTCAAAGCAAGCTTTTGCAAGAACAAAATAACTTCAGATATATTGCAGCCATCAACATCAAAATCATTAAAAGAAATAGAGCTATCATCTCCCACACTCCGAAAAATTTCAGCACTCTTTTGAGAAAAAGTTTTGGCAGTTTTAGGTTTTTTAACACAAGGAGTGGGAGTTTTCTCTACACCAATCAAAGTAAGAGGATTGCTATCAGTAGGAGCAACATCATTAGAGGTAGTAATAGTACATACCTTCATCTCTCTAGCCATCTCATCTTCTCTTTCCCACCTGGCATGCAATTCCGCTAACAATCTAATATTTTCATCAATTCTAACTTGGGTAGTATTAGCGGCAGCAATATTGCTCACATTCACATCATTAGGAAACACTTTTAATTTCAGAAGTTCAACATCATGAGCAAGGCTATCAACTTTAGAAGCAAGAATATCAATTTTGCCTAACTTTTCCTCAACAGACTTATTAAAAGCAGTTTGTTTACCGATGAAGTCCTTGAGCATTACCTCAAGCTCGGAGGGCGCGGCCCTAGTGTTGTTGTAGGAATTGCCATAAGAGTTACCATAACCATTACCATTGGTAGAAGGATACGGCCTATAATTGTTACTAGCAAAATTGTTCCTATAAGCATTGTTATTAAAATTGTTATTTCTAATGAAATTCACATCAACTTGCTCTTCTTGAGCAACCAGAGAGGCCAAAGGAACATTATTAGGATCAACATGAGTCCTATCATTAGCAAGCATAGCCATAATGGTATCAATCTTATCACTCAAGGAAGAGGTTTCCTCAACAGAATTTACCTTCTTACCTTGTGGAGCTCTCTCGGTATGCCATTCAGAGTAATTTACCATCATGTTGTCGAGTAGCTTTGATGCGGCGCCCAAGGTAAGGGACATAAAAGTGCCTCCAGCAGCTGAATCAAGTAGGTTCCTTGAAGAAAAATTCAGTCCTGCATAAAAAGTTTGGATAATCATCTGAACGGATCGTATGGGCACCTAGAGGGGGGGGGTGAATAGGTGCTACTCAAATTTTAGTTCTTTTTCAATTTAGGCTTGACACAAAGGTAAATTCTCTAGATATGCAACTAAGGTGAATTTACCTATATGTCAACTAGCAAGCTACACAAGATACAATATATAAAAGCAATAAAGGATAGAGGTAACCGAGAGTGGAGCACACGGAGACGAGGATGTAATTCCCGTAGTTCCTTCCTTTTTAGGGGAAGTACGTCTACGTTGGAGGGGTGTGGTTGCCACAAAGGCCTAACCAACGCCACAAAGGCTCACCCTATTCTCCGGTGCAAGCTTCCGCCACAAAGGCCTAGCTCACTTTCCACTAAGGGATTCCTCAAGGCGGAATCGGCCTTTACAATCTTGGGGCACGCATCCACAACCGAATTGGAGGCTCCCAAGCACAACACAATGCTGTGAAACAACAAGTAGCAATATATCAAATACACAAACAAGGTCTTGGGACACAAGGGAACCCAAGACACAAAGGGCCCTCAAGCAAATGAGAGGGGAAATCAAATCGCTTCGGTGAGGATGTAGAGGATGGTCTTCTCCTTCGATTCTCCAAAGATCAAGAGCTTTGGTGGGGTGAGGGAGGAGATCTACTTGCTTTGGTGAGCTCAACAATGGTGGTGTTCTTCTCTTTTGCGCTGGCTACCCGTTGGAGAAGAAGAGGGGGGTATATATACCCCCCCAAAATATCTGACCGTTGGCAGCCAGAAAGTCCGGCTATAGCCGGAGTTAAGTCCGGCTAAAGCCGGCCACACCGGCTAAAGCCGGCCTCAGACCGGCTATAGCCGGCCTGAAAAATCCGGCCTAGCCGGAAATAGCCAGACAAAAAGCCGGTTGAGACCAGAGGCGCAGGACCCCTCTCGAAATCGTGCAGTCCGGCTATAGCCGGTCTGGGGACCGGCTAAAGCCGGCCTAACTGGCCCAACTTTGTCTGAAACTTCTCCAGGAGCTTATTTCCACCATTTCCTCAATAATTTCCTTTGGATAATGAAACTTATCAAATATAACATATAAAACCCAATATCTTGTGCAAGACAATTATAAAATCCTGCAAAGCATAATCACACATTAATAGATAATGTATTGTTAACAAACGCCAAAATCAATTAGGCGGGAAATGCTCTTTCAATCTCCCCCTTTTTGGTGTTTGATGACAATACACAATTTTGCATGTTTCAAACGATATAAAATATAGACGGAGCTCCCCCTTGCTATGTGCCTTATTTTAAATTTGTATTTGAATACAAAGGCACATCAACAATAAGAACTCCCCCTAGATTTTATAATGTGATCCATATATGCACAAGATATATATCATAATTCAACAAACATATAATATGACAGGATATATCATATAGGATTAATAACGATAAGCATGAGGTCTACTACACAAGATAATAGCACATAATAGCACATAGTTCAACACATAGTAGATAACGAAGTTCAACCATGGGACACAAGCAAGCAAGATATAAGAGCTTGTGACCCAACCAAATCCAAATGGAAATCCACCAAATCCAAATGGAACACATGCAAATGAGACTTCTCCCCCTTTGGCATCAAGACGCCAAAAAGGGAGACCACAACAAGAGATCACTCATCCACATCGTCAAAGTCCTCATCATCTTCATCATCTTCTTGGTCATCGTCTTCTTCCTCTTCATCATCATCAACATCTTCTTCTTCCTCATCCTCATCATCAACGGCTACCTTGCCCTTGGAGGTGACTTCGGCTAGCTCCTTCCAATCAAATGTTGATCCTTCATTCCACTTGCCAAAAGAAAAGGTGTCCTCGGATATATCTTGCTCTTGGGACTCCTCTTCATGGCTAGCTCCCTTGCCCTTCTCCACAGCCCTCAAACGAGAGTCCAACTCTCTTTGCTTCTTGGAGATGTGCTTGCGGTCCACATAGTCCTTGTACTGAGTGTGACGCACATCATTGTTCATGCAAAAGAGAGCCCTTTGCCACCACTTAAGCTTCTTCATCTCTTGAGCCATTCCACCACTTGGTGGATCCGCATTCTTCCTCCTAGAGCCGGTAGCATAGATGTTGCCACCCATCACATCACTCGAAGAGGGATAAGCACTTGAGGTGCTAGACACCAAATGAGCGGTCTTCTTGTAGAGCTTGTTGGGCTTGTGCACTTCCAAATCTTGATCAAGCAAATCTTCTTCAATCTCAAAATCTCCCTCAATGCCTCTGTCAATGATAAGCCTCATGATGAATGGAGCATAAGGAGGGATCTTCCGATCAAGCATAGCAATCTTCATCTCCATAAAGATGAAGTACATCACATCAAGCTCCATTCCTTCACTATCTCTTCCGGCCTCGAAGACAAGCCGGGCATGGTGGAGCAAATGCACAAGACCACCTCTGATAGAATCATTGTTGCCCCCACTTGGAGCAATGTTGGCACGGAACATCCGGAGCAAAATATCATAGAGGGGAAGGAGATTTGCAGTCTCTCCCGCTTTGCCCCCTGGACCATAAAAGCACTGAATCTTCCCCTTGTTGTACTCAGTGGTATCAAGATGCAAACGGGCACCCCTAGGTCGATGAATGCCATCGAACCTATAGCCCAAAAGCTTCCCGAACCGAGACATGGTCGAGTACTTCCTCACTTCACCTGTCATCCAAGTGAAACCAACCTCATCCTGAGTATCAAACTCTAAAGTGGCAAAGAATTGCTGAATCAGATGAGGGTTGTAGTCTTGCTTGAAGACCATCAGCTTGTGCAACCCTAGCTTCTCGGTGACCCATAGAGCATCTTCAAAGTACTCATCCCTTGACAAAGCTGCAATATTGGTGACCTTCATGGGGCACACCTTTGTGCTCATGGATGCATAAATCTGCTCATAAATCCGCTGATGCTCGGATCGGTAGAAGGATGCACTGTCAATGTCCCTAGGCATTGAGTAGAACTTCTGCTCACGGAACTCCCTGTACTCTTGCTTCGACAGCTTCTTGAGATCACTGACATTGGCAAACAGAGATTTCTTCTTACGTTCTTCCAATCTCTTCCTCTTCAGAGCAGCTGCCACACGAGCATTTTGATTCTCTTGACGGCGGGCAAGCGAGGGATCAACATACCGAGACCTCTTGGGTCGAGAACCACCTGCATACAGCACATATGAAGCGAGCATATAGGATAAGCATGCATGCCAGAGGATCAAAGAACAATAGCATAAAAGGAAAAAAACAGGACTGTAATTGGTGATCTACACCGGCTATTTCCGGCCTTAGGCCGGCTTTAGCCGGTCAGGCCGGCTATAGCCGGTCTGACACCGGCAAAAGCCGGACCAGATGAACAATCTGCGAAATAACAGGAGTAGGCCACCAAAACAAGTCTAGTACTTTCAATCTATGCAATGTAGGAAGGAAATCATGACCAAACAATCTCAGATGCACAAGGTCCCCAAAAAAAATCACTAACCCTAACCCTAGGAAGAACTAGGGAGAGAGAGAGAGAGGTGAAGGAGGGAGGGTACCCTGGTCCATTGAGAGGGCACCGGAGAGGAGGTCCGGCCGAAGAAGAAGGGCTCCGGTGGCCGGAGGAGGTGAGAGACGGTGGCGGCGGGTCCAAGGAGGGGAGCTCGAGCAGGAGATAGGCGTGGGGAGAAATGTGAGAAACCCTCACCCCCACGGCCTAATGAGATGGGCCCGAAAACTCCCAGGCCGGCTATAGCCGGGGTGACCGGCTAAAGCCGGACACCGGCTATTTCCGGTGGAGGACCGGCTATAGCCGGTCAAGATGACCCAAAACTGGAGATTTTGATTTCTGGAATTTCTGGGCATGCACAAGAGGATGATTTGGCTTTAGATAAGTGGGCTTAGGACAGAAAACACGCATGGAGTGGTTCTCGGCACTTGGCATTGCAAAACACAAGAAAACTTTGAAAAACCAATGCTAGTGCCTTCCCATTTCACGGATAGAGACAATGACAAGAAAACTCAATGAAAGCTCAAATAAGATTTGCACGGAATTAACTCTTCGAAAAAGAAGAGGTCGGTGGCCGAGGCCACCATGTATGAGTGTCATGGCATTGGGCCGCGAAGATATATCTTGGGTCCATAACCAATACTCGTCATTGAAGCTCATATATCACAAAAATGATAGAAAGAGAACAATTTTATCACTATTGGCATTATGGGGGGAGGGATAGCCCAATAAATTAGGACCGCACTCCCCCTATCTCCATGCCCACACCTAAACCAAACAAGCATTGAAAATAGGTGTATTTGCAAGATCCTCAAGCCACACTCCTTGAATCAATGATATTTAGCTCATTCCTCAAATATCCAAATCTTGCTTCATCAAGGGGCTTCGTGAATATGTCGGCAAGTTGATCCTTGGTGCTTACATATGCAAGCTCAATATCACCACGGGCAACATGATCTCTAATAAAATGATTCCGGATCTCAATATGCTTGGTTCTTGAATGTTGCACCGGATTATAGGCTATCTTGATAGCACTCTCATTGTCACATAAAAGAGGCACTTTGTCACAATTGACACCATATTCCTTTAAAGTTTGCCTCATCCATAATAATTGAGTGCATCCACTTGCGGCGGCAATATATTCGGCTTCGGCGGTGGAGAGAGATATACAATTTTGCTTCTTAGAAGACCAACACACCAAAGACCTACCAAGAAATTGGCAAGCTCCGGAGGTTGATTTCCTATCATCCTTGTCACCGGCCCAATCCGAATCCGTGAAGCCACAAAGAGAGAAATCCGAGCCTTTGGGATACCAAAGCCCATAAGTTGGGGTATGAACCAAATATCGAAAGATTCTCTTAACCGCCATAAGGTGGCTTTCTTTAGGAGCGGCTTGATACCTTGCACATACACCTACATGATCTGTTGAGATTATAGGGGGGTTTTTCTAGTCGTCTCCACAGGGATCAACACAAATGAGACTATTTCCTAATTTCCAGAAGCTAAGCAGAAAAGTGGGGTTTTTGGTGTTGTAAACAGAAAAGTAACAGGAGGTTTTGAGCAGGGAAGTTTTAACATAACAAGTTCAAGGATTTCTTGTTTGTCAGACAAGAAAGCATTGAACAAACTAGCAAATTTTAGACAGGGATATGTTTTTGGAACTAGGTGCAGAGACTAGTCTTACACCTACAGATCAAGCAAGTGCAACACAGTTTTCACAGTAGTCTTAGAGTTTACAATGGAGCGTGTCACTCAAACCATAGCAAAGGTCAAAGACAAGTTTCAAACTGCTTTACAACGCAAGATCAACACAACAGATCACAGAGCATGAGGGAAAGGAAGAGAGATTTGCTGTTTGTCACCGAAGGCTTGCCGTGGCAGAGAAAGTAGAAGAATTGCTGTCGCGGCAGAGGATGCAGAGGTTGAGGGAGAGCTGGGCCTTCAGATCCTTGGGGCTATGTTCATCCTGTGTTCTTGAGGTTCCTGAGGGAGTTCTTGGAGTTCTTGGTGGACGCCATGGATCCAGTCTTGTTACAACAGAGGAGAAGAGGGATAAGGGTGGAAAAGTTTTTGTGTTGGACTATGGAGGAGGAAGGTTTTGGTGGAGTGGTGGATGGATGGAGTGGCTGTGGATGCGAGGTGAGAGATGGAGATGGTGGGAGTGAACCTGGACCTCTCCTTTTAAAGACTTTTTGTGGCATTCTTGCTGCGGCGTAGAGGAGTAGTGGGAAGTTGGTGGCGGCAACGGCTTTTCTGCTTTTGCCGTTTTTCCTGTCTTCTTGTGCCGTACCAGCCACTTTCTGCCGTGCTTGCTTTTCTTGCTCCTCAAGATGTACTCCTCCATTCCTGGTGGCTTGGTCTTTGGTTTGAATTACTCTGACTTGTAGATTTAAGTGCCTTGGCGCACTGATCTGTGACAAAGGATCAAATGATGTAAAATGTTGGTGCAACACTGGTAGAAATGAGGTAAAACAGACAAGTTTTATGGTTGCAAGGTTCAGATATATGTGTAAATCTTAGAGTGATCAAAACCCCCAGACCAAAACCTTTGCTTGTCCTCAAGTAAAGAATGGTGCATTGTACCAAACAAAATGTAACAGAGCATGATGAGGGACATTGCTGACTCAATGCAGATAAATCTTGCAATTGCCAATTCAAAAACAAGTTTCACAAGAGAATTTGAGTATGTCTAGATCAAACAACATGGACACATGAGTATAAAGTAATTGACTCTGAAATTGAAAACTCAAGATCCAGTACATAGCCCAATATGTAATGCAAAATTAGTGCTTCACCTATTACGGTTCCCAGGAACATAATAGGCTAATGCATAGACAAGTTAGTCAGTTAGTAACTTAGCTTGATGGGTCAACTTAGTTAGTGCTTCACACACTACAATCCCAGGATCATAGGTGCTAGTGCTTTAGGTATTTACAACAAGTTTTACTTAGCATCATCAGGTTAGTGCTTCACACACCACAATCCAGAGATCATGGTTGCTAATGCTAAACTTTTTCCTTCCTATTAGTATGTTAGTGCTTCACAAATCACAATCCAGAGATCATGTTTGCTAATGCAAAAAATGCAACAGATGCAATTGGTTAGGGGCTAAGAAATGGATCATGAACTTCATTCTTAGGGCAATTAACAAATATACTGATGTTTCACAGGTTCTTTGAGTAGAGACATACAAAGGTTCTGATTTGAAACTTGGCTTTGAAAATAGGCATTTGCAAGAGTTATAAGCAGATTCAAAGCAAAGTTCTTCATAGCATGCAAAGTGATAATTTCAGGTTCAAGCAACAAAATTTGATTTGTTTCTTAACAGAGCACTTTCACACAAGATCAAACAATAGTATAGTATATTCTGATTCAGATTTTAACAAATGTGTGGAAATGGAAAGTGTTCACCTGATGGTTTTCCTGCTTCTCTGCCTTGTCAATCAACAGCAATCTTTCTCCTCATCCAAGTTATCACTGAAACAACAAAAAGAAACAAACACACAAGGCAAAAACATAAAAAGGTGAAAGGGAAATATATGATACAAGGGATACCAGGTTTCCTCCTGGAAGAGAGCTTGTTTAAAGTCACTAGCTTGACTGTAGCTTCATCATCACTGGTTTGCATGGGTAGAGGATGCATTGGAGCCATCCTCTGGTTCATCATCTTCTTCAACTTGGTTTTCAATCAAATCTCCAATCCTGTAGTGCTTCAACCTCTGGCCATTTACTTTGAATGTTCCCTCAGCTGAGCTATAAACCTCAAAGGCACCATGGCCTAGATCTTTCTTGATAACACAAGGGCCAAACCATCTGGACTTGAACTTCCCAGAGAATAAGTGTAGCTTGGAATCATACACCAGCACTGACTGCCCTTCCTTGAATTCCCTTCTCAGAATGTGGGAGTCATGCCATTTCTTGGTCTTCTCCTTGTAAATCTTTGCACTTTCATAGGAATCATTCCTGAGCTCTTCAAGCTCACACAACTGCAGTTTCCTCATGTTTCCTGCTTTGCCAATGTCCAAGTTCAGCTTCCTGATTGCCCAATGCGCTCTGTGCTCCAATTCGACTGGCAGATGGCAAGCCTTGCCATAGATAATTCTGAAAGGTGACATGCCAATGGGTGTCTTGTATGCTGTCCTGTAAGCCCACAAAGTGTCGGGCAATTTCATTGACCAATCTCCTCTGGTCTTGGACACAACTTTCTCCAAGATTTGCTTGATTTCCCTGTTTGACAACTCCACTTGGCCATTGGCCTGCGGATGATAAGGAGTTGTCACTCTGTGATTCTTCACTCCATACTTGGTCAGAAGCTTCTCAAACTGGTCATTATTGAAGTGAGCACCACCATCACTGATTACAACTCTTGGCACTCCAAATCTTGGGAAAATGACAGTCTTGAACATTCTACAAACTGCCTTGGCATCAGCATTAACAGTGGGAATGGCTTCAACCCATTTTGACACATAGTCAACAGCAACTAAAATATGCTTGTAGCCTTGAGAAGATGGCAAGGGTCCAACGAAATCAACTCCCCAAACATCAAACAATTCCACTTCCAAGATTCCTGTTTGGGGCATTTCATTTCTCTTTGACATCTTTCCTGCTCTTTGACAAGGATCACACTTCATTATGTACTCATGAACATCTCTGAACATACTTGGCCAAAAGAAGCCAGCTTGCAAAATCTTGGCTTGAGTCTTGAACACTCCAGCATGTCCTCCATACAATCCTGAATGGCATTGGAACATCACATCACTTTTTTCATCAGAGGGAACACACCTTCTCACAATGCCATCAGCACAATGTTTGTACAGAAAAGGTTCATCCCAATAGTAACTCTTGACATCATGGAGGAATTTTTTCTTTTGCTGGTAGGAGAGATCTGCTGGCACAATATCACAAGCTAGGAAGTTCACAAAGTCAGCATACCAAGGTGAAGTGGCACTGACTGCCATGAGCTGTTCTCCTGGCATCAAGTCTTGAATCTCTCTGTTTTCATCAATGTTGATTCTGGACAAGTGATCAGCAACTGAGTTCTCTGACCCTTTCTTGTCTCTAATTTCTATGTCAAACTCTTGGAGCAGAAGGATCCATCTGATGAGCCTTGGTTTAGCATCCTTTTTGCTCACTAAATATCTGATTGCTGCATGGTCTGTGTAGACAATGCACTTGTGTCCAACCAGGTATGGTCTAAACTTATCAAATGAGAACACAACAGCAAGCAGCTCCTTCTCTGTGGTGGTGTAATTGATCTGAGCATCATCCAAAGTCTTGCTTGCATAATGTATAACATGCACAGCTTTGTCTTTCCTCTGGCCAAGGACTGCTCCAACAGCAAAGTCACTTGCATCACACATAAGTTCAAATGGCAGTGTCCAGTCAGGAGGTTGAACAACAGGGGCTGTGATGAGAGCATCTTTCAATTGGTTGAATGCTTGCAAACAAGTGTCATCAAACACAAACTTCACTTCATGATTCAGGAGATTGGTGAGTGGCTTGGCAAGATAGGAGAAGTTCTTGATAAACCTCCTGTAGAAGCCAGCATGGCCCAGGAAGCTTTGAATTCCCTTCACATTTTCAGGAGGAGGTAGCTTGGCAATCACATCTACCTTTGCCTTGTCCACCTCAATTCCTCTAGCAGACACAAGGTGGCCCAACACAATGCCTTCAGAGACAAGGAAGTGACATTTTTCCCAGTTCAGAATCAAATTTTGCTCAAAGCATCTGTGAAGGACTAAGGTGAGGTTCTTCAAGCAAGCTTCAAAGTCTTTTCCATACACAGTGAAATCATCCATGAAAACTTCCATAATCTTCTCAATGTGATCAGAAAATATGGACATCATGCATCTCTGGAAGGTGCCTGGAGCATTGCAAAGGCCAAATGGTAGCCTTTTGTAAGCAAAGGTTCCATATGGGCAGGTGAATGTTGTCTTGTCTTGGTCAGAAGGGTGGATTGGAATCTGCAGAAATCCAGAGTAACCATCAAGGTAGCAGTAGTACTTCTGGCCAGCAAGTCTCTCTAGCATCTGGTCCATGAATGGCAGAGGGAAGTGATCTTTTCTTGTAGCTTTGTTCAATTTTCTGAAGTCATTCACCATCCTCCATCCTGTAACAGGTCTTGTGGTCATGAGCCTTCCTTCTTCATTTTCAACAACAATGTAGCCACCTTTCTTGGGCACAATGTGGATAGGACTCACCCACTCACTGTCAGAGATGGGGTATATCATTCCAGCCTTTAACAATTTCAGAACTTCCTTCTTTACTACATCTTGCATAGCAGGGTTAAGTCTCCTCTGTCCTTCTCTTGTTGGCTTGCTGCCTTCTTCCAAGTGGATCCTGTGAGAACACACTTTCTCACTAATGCCAATGATGTCATCAATGGAATATCCAATGACATTCTTGTACAGCTTCAGAATAGACAGAAGACTTTCTTCTTGCTCACTTGAAAGGGCAGAACTAATAATCACAGGGTGTAACTTTTCCTTCTCCAAGAATGAGTATTTCAGATGGGAAGGCAATTCTTTGAGCTCCACAACAGAATGGTGGGCTAGATGAGCTGGTTCTCTTGCACTTGACATAGGTACAATTGCACAAATTTTCACTTCACAGAGCTGCTGTACATTGGTGGTTTCAGCAGTAACAAAGACTTGAGCTTCAGGCTCTTCTTGCTCAGGTTCTGGCAAAGTTTCTAGCACACTTCTTTCAACAACATCAATGGAATGGCAATGTTCAGGAACATTGGGTAAGTGAGTGGCATGTTTCATGCTGAATTCAGCTTGCTCTGATCCAAATTGTAATTTGAGGGTTCCACCTTTGACATCAATGATGGCACCAGCAGTTGCCAAGAATGGCCTGCCTAGAATCATTGATTCAGCATTGTCTTCCATCTCTAGCACAACAAAGTCCACAGGATATGCAAAGTTGCCAACTTGGACTGGCACATCTTCAAGGACTCCTACTGGTTTTCTCAAGGTTCTATCAGCAAGTTGAAGTGTCATTGGGGTAGGCTTCAACGTTCCCAGCTGCTGAATCTGGCTTGCAGCAGAGGGTAACACACTCACAGAGGAACCTAAGTCACAAAGGGCTGTGAAGGTTTTTCTTCCCACTACACAGGGAATGCTGAAACTTCCAGGGTCTTGTAGCTTCTTGGGCATGTGGTTCAAGATCACAGCACTGCAATCTTCTGTCAAGGCTACTAACTCAGGGCTGTCCAAACTCCTCTTCCTTGTGATCAGATCTTTGAAAAACTTTGCATATAGGGGAATGTGCAACACTGCATCCAAGATGGGGATGGTGATTTGCACTTCCTTCATGGTCTCAAGGAATTTAGAGTATTGCTTCTCCTCCTTGGTCTTGTCCAATCTCTCTGGAAATGGCACTTTCATCAACAAAGGCTTCTCTGTTGGTTCTGTGGCAGAGATCTGTGCCTTGGCAGGGTTTTCTGTCTGGGCAGGCTGTCCTGTTGATTTTTCCTGCCTTGGCAGAACAATTTCTGGAGGTGTTTGTTGCTGCACGGTGGGTCTTCTCTGTGGAGCAACATAAGTGACATTTGGTGGGGTTTTGAGTAAGGGTTCAGTGTTCACCCCACTCCTAGTGGTGACTGCATCAATAACTTCAGTAGTGGAAAGGGCACCACACTGTTTTGGGTTTTTCTCTGCTTGGGCTGGCAGTTTTCCTTCAGCTTGTTTTCCAATGTTGTTGGTCTGGATTCCAGCAGTGAGTTGCTGCATAGTCTTGTAGAAAAGTTCAGATTGCATTTTCATAGTTTCTTGCATTCCACTGAACATTTCCTTCTGTAGCTTCATCATTTCTCCAAGCTCAGATTGGCTGCTACTGCTGGATGAAGTAGTTTGCTGATGTACTGGGTGGTGTTGTTGTTGTGGGTGTTGCACTTGACCTTGGGGTCTGAAATTTTGTTGTCCAGGCTGATGGTAACTCTGCTGGGATGCTTGGGCATAGTGCTGCTGCCCTGGTGCTGGGTAACTTTGCTGATTATTGCTCTTGTAAGAAAGGTTGGGGTGGTTTCTCCAAGAGGGGTTGTAACTTTGGGAATATGGCCCTTGATTCTGGGCATAGTTCACCTCTGATATCATGGCTTCGGGAGGTGCAGACAAGGTACATTCCATGAGAGAATGGCCTTCTTTTCCACAAATTGCACAGGCAGAAGTAACTTGGTTGACAGGAACCAAAGCTTGGCTGTTTCTTTCTGTCATGAGCTGGGCAAGCTGAGTTGTTAAACTCTCCAACTTGGCTTCCAAAGCATTCTGGCCACTTGACTGAATCTGCAGCTGATTGTTGGGGTGGACAGCTCTTTCATTTGTCCAGGAGAAGTTGTGTGATGACATGCTCTCAATCAACTCAGTAGCTTCATCAAGGGTCTTGTTCATGATTCCACCTCCAGCAGCTGAGTCAACAAATGATCTGGTTTGCTCTGTCAAACCCTTGTAGAAGGTTTGCAAGATGAGCCATTGCTCCTGGCCATGGTTGGGACACATCCTGATGAGACCTTGGTATCTCTGCCAAGTATCATACAGGCTTTCTCCTTCATATTGCACAAATCTTGTTATCTTGTCTCTGCACTCAGCTGCTTTGGTTGGAGGGAAATACCTCTCAAAGAAGGCTTGAAGAACATGTTCCCATGTGTCTCTGCAGTGAATAGGAAGAGAGTGGAACCAAACTTTTGCAAGTCCAGACAGTGAGAAGGGAAACAATTGCATCCTGATGGCTTCAGGAGGAACACCATTGTGCTTCAAAGTGTTGCAGTACTCCAGAAAGTTTCTGATATGCTCATGGGGGCTCTCCAAAGCAGAACCTTTGAAGGGATTATGTTGCACCATATTGATCAGAGCTGGCTTGATTTCCCAGTTGTTTGCTTGTATTGCAGGCATAATCACATCTGCATTGTTGATCTGGTCCTTGGGAATCCACAAATCTCTCAACTTCTTATCACCCATGCTGAAATCTGAGGATGACGATTCCAAATCTGAGACAGAGGTTTCCAAATCTTCAGCAGAAACTTCAGAAGCTGCTCTCTTTCTTGCAAACAAAGTCCTCTCTGGCTCAGGATCAAATGGGGCTAGTGGAGAATCTTCAGAGGACTGCATCAACTGAATTCCCACGGAGATTAGATGAAATCATTGTTCTACACACAATCACAGACAAGAACTTGATCAAGGGTTAGTGAACTAAATCCCCTAATAAAAGTTCTAAGCTTGATCACAGACAAATCATTAAAACAGACAATCAAAGATTGCAAATTGGAACAAGTATTTACACAGCTTAGTCTACTGTAATCTAAGGAAACAATCAAAAGTTGATCCCCGGCAACGGCGCCAATTTTGATCTGTTGAGATTATAGGGGGGTTTTTCTAGTCGTCTCCACAGGGATCAACACAAATGAGACTATTTCCTAATTTCCAGAAGCTAAGCAGAAAAGTGGGGTTTTTGGTGTTGTAAACAGAAAAGTAACAGGAGGTTTTGAGCAGGGAAGTTTTAACATAACAAGTTCAAGGATTTCTTGTTTGTCAGACAAGAAAGCATTGAACAAACTAGCAAATTTTAGACAGGGATATGTTTTTGGAACTAGGTGCAGAGACTAGTCTTACACCTACAGATCAAGCAAGTGCAACACAGTTTTCACAGTAGTCTTAGAGTTTACAATGGAGCGTGTCACTCAAACCATAGCAAAGGTCAAAGACAAGTTTCAAACTGCTTTACAACGCAAGATCAACACAACAGATCACAGAGCATGAGGGAAAGGAAGAGAGATTTGCTGTTTGTCACCGAAGGCTTGCCGTGGCAGAGAAAGTAGAAGAATTGCTGTCGCGGCAGAGGATGCAGAGGTTGAGGGAGAGCTGGGCCTTCAGATCCTTGGGGCTGTGTTCTTGAGGTTCCTGAGGGAGTTCTTGGAGTTCTTGGTGGACGCCATGGATCCAGTCTTGTTACAACAGAGGAGAAGAGGGATAAGGGTGGAAAAGTTTTTGTGTTGGACTATGGAGGAGGAAGGTTTTGGTGGAGTGGTGGATGGATGGAGTGGCTGTGGATGCGAGGTGAGAGATGGAGATGGTGGGAGTGAACCTGGACCTCTCCTTTTAAAGACTTTTTGTGGCATTCTTGCTGCGGCGTAGAGGAGTAGTGGGAAGTTGGTGGCGGCAGCGGCTTTTCTGCTTTTGCCATTTTTCCTGTCTTCTTGTGCCGTACCAGCCACTTTCTGCCGTGCTTGCTTTTCTTGCTCCTCAAGATGTACTCCTCCATTCCTGGTGGCTTGGTCTTTGGTTTGAATTACTCTGACTTGTAGATTTAAGTGCCTTGGCGCACTGATCTGTGACAAAGGATCAAATGATGTAAAATGTTGGTGCAACACTGGTAGAAATGAGGTAAAACAGACAAGTTTTATGGTTGCAAGGTTCAGATATATGTGTAAATCTTAGAGTGATCACTACACTCAACACAATATCGGGTCTAGATGCGCAAAGGTAAAGCAAAGAACCGATCATAGAACGGTATACCTTTTGATCCACATCTTTACCATTGGGATCAAGCTCAAGATGACATTTTGTGGCCATTGGTGTGGAGGCCCCATTTAGTTCCTTCATCTTGAACCTCTTGAGCATGTCTTGGACATATTTAGCTTGATAAATAAAAGTCCCTTCTTTCAATTGCTTGATTTCAAAACCAAGAAAGAACTTCATTTCGCCCATCATAGACATCTCGAACCTATCGGTCATAAGCTTTGAAAATTCATCATTAAAAGCTTTGTTAGTAGAGCCAAAGATAATATCATCAACATATAGTTGGCATACGAAAAGCTCCCCATTGACCCTCTTAGTAAAAAGAGTGGGATCGATTTGCCCAACTTCAAACCCACGGTCTACCAACAACTCCCTAAGGTGCTCATACCACGCACGTGGGGCTTGTTTAAGGCCATAGAGTGCCTTATGGAGTTTGTAGACATGGTTAGGAAAGTTGAGATCCTCAAACCCCGGGGGTTGCTTAACATACACTTCCTCTTTCAATGGACCATTAAGAAATGCACTCTTAACATCCATTTGTTGCAACTTAAAATTATGATGAGTGGCATATGCAAGAAGGATACGGATGGACTCAAGACGAGCCACGGGAGCATAAGTTTCTCCAAAGTCAATGCCTTCAACTTGAGAGAAACCTTGAGCAACCAATCTTGCCTTGTTCCTCACAACAATTCCATGCTCATCTTGCTTGTTCTTGAATATCCACTTTGTGCCAATCACATTGCGGCACTCCTTTGGCTTCTCTACTAACACCCATACATTATTGCGCTTGAAGTTGTTGAGTTCTTCATGCATAGCATCCAACCAATCCGGATCTTCAAGTGCTTCAAATACTTTCTTGGGTTCAACCATGGAGATATAAGCATGATGAGAGCTAAATTGTGCCAATTGACGCCGGGTTGACACTTTGCTTCTTAGATCTCCAATCACCCTCTCAAGGGTATGACCTTTAAGTTCCAAGTCTCTTTCAACTCTTCTCTTGCGACGGGCTTCGATCTCCTCATTAGACCTTGGAGGAGACTCTTGATCATCTTGATCATTTTGGTCCCCATCTTGACCATCAAATTGACCTTGATCATTATTATCTTCATGAGTAGGTTGATCTTGGTCTTGTGAAGAATTGGGGGCGGTTGAGATAACCGGAGAGGATGGAGGCGCCCCTTCTTCTTCATGAAGGTCCTTGTCTTGTTCTTTGGTTGGTGCATTAGTTGCTCCCTTGGGAGAGGCTTGTTGAGCTTGTGAAGATGAAGGCTCCACTTGAGTAGAGCATAGTCCTTCCCGGTCGGCCACAAGGTGTCCCTCAATGGGGCGGAAAAATCCCACGCCCATTCTTCCTATGGCTTCTCGAGGTATTTCATCATCTACATCACAAGAAACAACATCTCGCCCCCCTTGGGAGCCGTCATTCTCTTCGAATACCACACTACAAGATTCTTCAACACGTCCGGTGGACTTGTTGAAGACTCTATAAGTGTGGGACTCGGCACCATAACCAACAAAAATACCTTCTATTGCTTTCGGATCAAATTTACCTAAACGAACTCCTTTTCTTTGAAAGAAACACTTACACCCGAAAACCCGGTAGTAGGAGATGTTGGGCTTGCTTCCGGTGAGTATTTCATATGGAGTCTTGTTTAGGCCTTTGCGGAGGAAGAGCCGGTTTGAAGAGTGACAAGCCGTAGAGATAGCTTCGGCCCAAAAGTTGTATGGAGACTTAAACTCCGCCAACATGGACCTAGCCATATCCATAAGAGTCCGGTTCTTCCTTTCGGCTACACCATTTTGTTGAGGGGTATATGCAGCGGAATATTGATGACGAATCCCCTCATCACTAAGAAATCCATTTAAGGTGTAGTTCTTGAACTCCGAGCCATTGTCACTTCTTATTGCCAAAATAGTTTGCCCATGTTGACGTTCAACTTCCTTGGCAAAGTCGATGACGGTTTGTTGAGTCTCACTCTTATGCTTGAAGAAGTAAACCCAAGTATATCTTGAATAGTCATCAACAATCACCAAACAATATTTCTTCCCACCAAGACTTGCATGAGAGGGAGGACCAAAGAGATCCACATGAAGGAGCTCCAAGATCCTCTTGGAAGAAATGATAGTCTTGCTTGGGTGGGGAGAATCATGCATTTTTCCTAGAACGCAAGCCCTGCAAACACGATCTTTGGCAAAAGAAACATTCTCTTTTAGTCCGAGTATGTGGCCACCCTTGTGAAGGCTTTGCAAAGTTCTCATATTGACATGGGATAAACGGCGATGCCAAAGCCAACCCACATCGGCCTTTCCAAATAAACACATTGCACTTGTAGTGGTTTTCCCCGAAAAGTCCACCACATACAAGTTATTTTCAATGTGTCCAACGAAAGCGACCTTTAGAGACTTGCTCCACAAGAGTACCACAATTTCATTATCAATGAAGACGGCAAAGCCCATCTTACCAAGTGCACGAACTGAAAGTAAATTATAACCAAGGGTCTCAACAAGCATGACGTCCACAAGGGAAATATCCGGTGCGACCACCACCTTGCCAAGACCCAATACCTCGGATTGTGACATGTCTCCATAAGTGACGGTTATATGATTGTCATTTGGTCTCATCTCCGTCATAATCTTCTTGCTTCCAGTCATATGACTTGTGCATCCACTATCAAGCACCCATTTTGAACCACCGGAAGCATAGTCCTACAAGAGATCATTGCTTGGTTTTAGGTCCCCATTTTTCAATGGGTCCTCTTTTGTTAGCAACAAGGGTCTTTGGAACCCAAATAGACCAAGCAACATAACCATCATTTGGACCAACATATTTTGCATAAACATCACCATAATAATCTCGAAATAAAACATAGTGAGGGTTAGCAATTCCCGCATGATCATCATGAGTGGCTTTGCCACCCACAATAGGATCTTCCTTTGCTTGTGCGGGCTTGGCCTTCTTTTTCTTGTTGTTCTTCTTCTTCTTCTTTGAGACATAGCCAATCCCCGTTTTATCACCAAATGCCTTTTGCTTACTCAAAAGATCATTTAAGTTTTTCTCACCTATGGGAATGGAGGACTTGGCAAGCTCATCTTTCAACCTAGCATTTTCTTCAATGACATTTGCATGATCACAAGTAGAAGTAGAAGAACTAGGCACATTAATCTTAGTCAATTGAATTTGAAGTTGTTCATGTGACTTGGTAAGAATAGAGTGTTCACTTTTCAAGACCTTGTGAGCCTTGTCAAGATCTTCTAAATCCTTAACAAGTATATCATGACCAACACCAAATTCAACCTTTTCCTTTTTAAGCATTTTTACTTTAGCACGAGCATGGTCACGCTCTTTAGTGAGTTTGGAAACCACTACATTATTAGCTTCCTCAATGGAATCGAGCTTCTCTTCAAGAGTTGCTCGTTCCTCTTGCTCTTCTTCAAGAGACTCGGTTAGTGAGGCAATATCTTGAGCATATTCTTTTTCAAGCCTCATTTGTTCATCTAGTTTTTCTAGAGTTTTACCATATTCGCTCAATAGACGTTCAAAGTGAAGCTTGTGAACACCGTCTACACTAGACACATAATCATCAAAAGCAACAATTTCTTCCTTTACTCTAAGACTAGCAAGATCATTCATGGAAGCATCATTTGTCTTAGAGGAAGAGAAAGATATGGGTGATACCTCGGAAGACTTGGCCATTAGGCACTTGACGTTCTTGAGAAGAGAGTCCTCATTGGGGGATTCAAAGAGTGATGTGGAAGAAGTGGAGGTGGTTGCCATTGCGGCCATCTCACTAGTTGTGGTTTCTTCTTCTTCACTCTCACTTGCGGAGTACTCTTCTTGAGTCAAGAACACGAACTTTGGTTGTTTCTTCTTTGGTCCACCTTTCTTCACAAATGGCTTCTTGGATGGTGACTTGGTCTTGCTTTTGAAGATGAGCTTCCCACCATGGTCTTCTCTCTTCTCATAAGGACACTCGGCAACAAAATGAAATCTATCATTGCAATTGTAGCATGTCCTCACCCTTTGACCATTGTTGTCATTCCTTTGATAGCCACTTGACTTGCTTCTTCTTTGATTGTCTTCTTTGGCCTTGTGAGGGTCAACCCAAAAGGTTTTTCCATAGAAGGCCATGTGCTCATTGTACTCATGTCTTATGTCCTCGGGACACATTTCTAGCCTTGCATCAATGCTTGCTTGAGAAGGAATCTCTTTCTCAACCACACTAGCCTTTAATGCAAGATTGGAGCTTCTTTGCATTCCAATGGCACGAGCACGAGCATCCTCCGCATTTTGTGCGGCAACCTTGTAGGCTTGAATCTCTTGCATCACTTGATTTGAGGTCATCTCATTGAAGTTGTGCTTGCCTTGAACACTCTTCACATCCGCGGGCTCATATGGAGTAAGAGCAAGAATATACTTCATCTTGATCCACTCATCATCAATATGGTGAGCACCGAGGTTCTTGAAGGTGGTAGCGATAGCCTTGAGTCTTCTATACATCTCTTGATGGTCCTCACCATCCAACATGAAGAATCCTTCCGCTTGATTTGAGAAGGCCACATATCTTGTCTTCTTCATGCTCTCATTACCGACAAAGACGTCGGAGAGTCCTTGCCAAGCTTCTTTGGCGGTGGAGAAATGTTGGATGTGAGGCAATTCCTTGGATCCAACGGCGACTTGAATCATGTGGAGAGCGGTAGCATTGAGTTGGCTATCGACCGTCTCTCTTCTTGTCATGTTGTGTGGATCCACGGCCTTGAACCCTTCCTCAACGATCCTCCAAAGCTCGATGCAAGAACTGCGCATATGAGAGATCATTTGATATTGCCATTGACCAAAATTTAATGCATCAAGCTTAGGTGGATCACCTCTATGGTTAATATGAGGATGAGGAACCGGCGGGTCGGGTGAATACCAATGAGGGAATTCACCTTTCCCGTCGCCCTTGGAAGAAGACTTAGCATCGCCATTTTTATCGGCACCCTCCTCTTCTATCCCCACATTCTCCACTTGTGGAGTAGCGGGTTTTTCCGGAAGAGGAGGAGCATTAGGAGTTTTAGCTTGCATGAGTTGCGCTATCATTTCACGCAACTCGTTTATTTGAGTCGTCATGGAAGTCATGGATGATTCCAAAGATTTGAACTCACCCATGGAAACTTGACCCGAGCCCTCACTCGGAGAGGTGTCCATACTCTTAGGCGGTTAAGCCCGAATAAAGAGCCGAGGCTCTGATACCAATTGAACGGATCGTATGGGCACCTAGAGGGGGGGGTGAATAGGTGCTACTCAAATTTTAGTTCTTTTTCAATTTAGGCTTGACACAAAGGTAAATTCTCTAGATATGCAACTAAGGTGAATTTACCTATATGTCAACTAGCAAGCTACACAAGATACAATATATAAAAGCAATAAAGGATAGAGGTAACCGAGAGTGGAGCACACGGAGACGAGGATGTAATTCCCGTAGTTCCTTCCTTTTTAGGGGAAGTACGTCTACGTTGGAGGGGTGTGGTTGCCACAAAGGCCTAACCAACGCCACAAAGGCTCACCCTATTCTCCGGTGCAAGCTTCCGCCACAAAGGCCTAGCTCACTTTCCACTAAGGGATTCCTCAAGGCGGAATCGGCCTTTACAATCTTGGGGCACGCATCCACAACCGAATTGGAGGCTCCCAAGCACAACACAATGCTGTGAAACAACAAGTAGCAATATATCAAATACACAAACAAGGTCTTGGGACACAAGGGAACCCAAGACACAAAGGGCCCTCAAGCAAATGAGAGGGGAAATCAAATCGCTTTGGTGAGGATGTAGAGGATGGTCTTCTCCTTCGATTCTCCAAAGATCAAGAGCTTTGGTGGGGTGAGGGAGGAGATCTACTTGCTTTGGTGAGCTCAACAATGGTGGTGTTCTTCTCTTTTGCGCTGGCTACCCGTTGGAGAAGAAGAGGGGGGTATATATACCCCCCCAAAATATCTGACCGTTGGCAGCCAGAAAGTCCGGCTATAGCCGGAGTTAAGTCCGGCTAAAGCCGGCCACACCGGCTAAAGCCGGCCTCAGACCGGCTATAGCCGGCCTGAAAAATCCGGCCTAGCCGGAAATAGCCGGACAAAAAGCCGGTTGAGACCAGAGGCGCAGGACCCCTCTCGAAATCGTGCAGTCCGGCTATAGCCGGTCTGGGGACCGGCTAAAGCCGGCCTAACTGGCCCAACTTTGTCTGAAACTTCTCCAGGAGCTTATTTCCACCATTTCCTCAATAATTTCCTTTGGATAATGAAACTTATCAAATATAACATATAAAACCCAATATCTTGTGCAAGACAATTATAAAATCCTGCAAAGCATAATCACACATTAATAGATAATGTATTGTTAACAAACGCCAAAATCAATTAGGCGGGAAATGCTCTTTCATCATCCAAGTAGTCAGTCCATGAGTGGGGCAATTCTTTATCATAGATTTCATTCTTTCCCAAGCTTGAGCAACATGTTCATTATCAAACTGAGTAAACTTCATAATATTGCTACGCAACGATATAATCTTAGCAGGAGGATAGTATCTACCAATAAAAGCATCCTTACACTTAGCCCATGAATCAATACTATTCTTAGTCAAAGACAGCAACCAATCTTTAGCTTTTCCTCTCAAAGAAAAAGGAAACAGCTTGAGCTTAATAATATCACTATCAACATCTTTATATTTCTGCATCTCACATAGCTCAACAAAATTGTTGAGATGAGCTGCAGCATCTTCAGTACTAGCACCAGAAAATTGCTCTTTCATAACAAGGTTCAATAAAGCAGGCTTGATCTCATAAAAAGTAGTAGCAGGAACAGGTGGTGCAATAGGAGTGCAGATAAAATCACTATTGTTCGTGCTAGCAAAGTCACACAACTTGGTGTTTTCAGGATTGGCCATTTCAGCAAAACGAAAGTAAACAAGTAAAAACAGCTAACAAGGATTCTAATTTTTTTTGGGTTTTTGATATAAAGCAATGCAGGTAAAATAAAATAAAGTAAAGCAAAACAAATAACAAAGTAAAGAATGTGTGTGCGAAGAACTCCCCTCGCAGAAGTCTTCTCTTCCTTCCCCGGCAACGGCGCCAGAAAATATAGCTGCTACTCCAAATTGATGTGGGAGCAAACTGTCCTTGTGCGTGGTGATGACCAGCCCGTTGGGAACCCCAAGAGGAAGGTATGATGAGTGTAGCGGCAAATTTTCCCTCAGTTAAGAAACCAAGGTTTAATATCGATCAGGAGAAGGGAGACGGTGACGACTGAAGGTGTTTGTGGAACCTGCACACACAGAGACAAATACTTTGTCCCCAACTTGCGATGAGGTTGTCAATCTCACCGGTTTGCTTGAAACAAAGGTTATGAGTGTATCGAGTGGAAAACAGTAGTAAAATGCTAGTAAAGTAAACAGTGCGGGAATAGTAAACAGGTGATTGCAATATGATTAAAATAGGACCGGGGTCCACAGTTCACTAGTGGTGTCTCTCCATAGATAAATAACATGCTGGGTAAACAAATTACAGTTGGGCAATTGATAGAATAAAGATAACGTGATATGTCAAGAAGATCACTATGAGATTTACTCTGGGCATTACAACAAAATACATAGACCGCCATCCAACTGCATCTATGACTAATAATCCACCCCCAGGGATATCATCCGAACACCCCGAAAGTATTAAGTTGCGAACAACAGATAATTGCATTAAGCAAAGTGTGTAATGTAAACAAAGCATATGCCCTTGAGCATATGAATGTTGTTTTCTCCCTAGTAGCAACAGCACATCTACCACCTTAGAGGTTTCTGTCACTCCCCCAGGTGAAATAGAGGCATGAACCCACTATCGAGCATAAATACCCCCTCTTGGAGTCACTAGCAACTACTCGGCCAAGATAGCTACTAACAACGGAGAGCATGCAAGATCATAAACAACATAGAGATAACAAAAGATATAATTCAGTACAGCAACTTAATCATAAACACCAATATTCATCGGATCCCAACAAACCAACATCATACAATTACATAACGGTGATCTCAATCATGTAGGGCAGCTCATGAGATCTAAACATGAAGCACATGGTGGAGAAGACAACCATCTAGCTACTGCTATGGACCCATAGTCCAAGGTAGACTACTCACTCATCGCTCCGGAGGCAAGCATGGCGATGAAGAAGACCTCCGGTGGCGATTCCCCTCTCCGGCAGGGTGCCGGGAAGAGCTTCTGGACCCTCCCGATCTTCGGGTCGACGACGGCGGCGGATCGCGATGTATTCTGGAAAACTGATCGGGCCCTTAGGTTTTTCTCGTCAGGGGGTACTTATAGGCGAAAGGGCGATGTCAGGAGAGGGACCAGGTGTCCTCACACAGGGGTGGCGCGGCTAGGGGCTGGGCCGCGCCGCCCCCTTGTGTGGGGCCCTGGTGGCCCCCCTCCGACACTTCTTTGGATGTTTGGGAGCTCCCCGGTGAAATATGACTTTAGGAACTTGTTTCGTCCAATTCCGAGAATATTTCCTGTGTATCACTTCTGAAACACAAAAACAGCAGAAAACAGGAAACTGGCACTGTGGCACTTCGTTAATAGGTTAGTTCCGGAAAATGTATAAAAATGCCACTAAGTGTAACGAAACAATAGGCAAATGGTGTAAAAACAAGCATGGAGCATCAAAAATTATAGATACGTTTGAGACGTATCACACTTCAACATGTTAAGCTTCATGCACTAGCCAACGCAACCAAAAGTCCGAACTGATGGAAAGGGCTAGGCAATTCACTTATACACTTCAACACCCCCGCTCACGTGTGACGGGAGAAGCGAAAGTCAACACATGGACACAGACAGGAGAAGAGAAAATCAACACGTGGACACAAACGGGAGAAGAGAAAGTCAACATGTGGACACAAAGGGGGGCAACATCAATTTTACAATAAATTGCGAAAACCAGGACTCAAACTCGAGACACTGGGCTCTGATACCATGTCAAGCTTCATGCACTAGCCAACACAACTAAAAGTCCGAACTGATGGTAAGGGCTAGGCAATTCACGTATACACATCAACAGATCATTCCAGGATGTGCACAAAGACCTCCTCGGTAATCCTCCCTGATGCAGTAGGGAGCCCTAGGTATTTCTCCAAAAGGGTCTCTCTATCCATCTGTAAAGCACTCCTCACAGCAGCTCTCACCGCCTGATGGCTATTGGGGCTGAAAAAAACTGAACTCTTTGCTTTATTGACACACTGTCCAGACCCGACACTGTAAGCCTCTAAGATTTCATTCAAAGGTGTCGCACTCCGGACATCCGCTTTCAAGAAAACCAAGCAATCAGCGGTGAATAATAATTGAGACACCCATGGTGCCCTGTAGCTCACCCTGATTCCTCGATCAACCCATCCTCCATCGTAACTTCTGATGAGAGATGAAAAACCTTCTCCACATAACAGGAATAATAAGGTGATATCGGATCTCCCTGTCGGATACCTCTAGACGGAGTAAACTGTGGGAGGAGCTCCCCATTCACCTTAACCTGAAACTTCACCGTTGTTACACATCGCATGATCAATGAAATCCATTGTTCATCAAAACCCATTTTCCGCATTATTCCTTGCAGATATTCCCACTCCACACGATTGTATGCCTTCATCATGTCTAGCTTCACCGCACACCAGCCTTGCTTCCCTTTCTTTCGCTTCATCGAGTGCACACACTCATAAGCCGTTATGACATTATCTGTTATCAACCTTCCGGGAACAAAAGCCGATTGCTCTTCAGAGATCACTTCATCAAGGACTTCTCTCAACCGGTTAGCCAAAACTTTGGAACAGATCTTATCCTTCAAAATATAGCCGCATGGTACCCCCTGCTCTCAGGCCATCTGAGGTTCCAGCCGTCCGATGGGTCACTCGATCGATCCTGGCCGTCCATTTCAACCACTATTTGGCTGAGATTTTCTACCCGTCCTGACATCCAGTCTAGCTACGTTCACTGAACTGTGGGCCTGCTTTTTGCGTGGTCCGCTCGTCGGTGAGGGGCGGACCCTAACGCGCCGTATCAACTCAAATGGGGAGGAGAGAGACGCGGTGGCATGCTCGTGGTTGGGTTGTGTACCAGGGGTAAAATTGATATTTCACATGCCATTTCGTCTCGCGCTGGCCGCCGTCGTACGCGCGTGGCGATATCCCCTTCGTCGCCGGGTACGAGCCTCCCGGCGTCGCCGGCCATGGCAGGTGCCCCTACTTGTCCAATTGGTGAGAGGGGCAGGGTCGGTAGCAACCATAGCCCATGCCCTCCTTTCTCCTCCTCCCCTCCTCCATTCCCAGTCCCGCACCTCTCCTGAAACCCTAGCCGCCGCCACTCGTCGCCGCTGCTGTTCTTGACGAGGAGGAGCTGAACCGGAGGAGCGGCCTGCTGCCAGTCGTTGGGTTGCCCCTCGTCTTCCACCTCCTTGTGGCGAGCGGAGGGCACACAAAAAGCTGGACTTCTGCCAATGCGTGCTCCACAGCCAGCCTTCTTGGTGATCTCTCTCTCTCTCTCTCTCTCTCTCTCTCTCTCTCTCTCTCTCTCCATGAGCAGCCTCAATCTTCTCCCGGATCTTCTCCTTCCTGGTTTACTTCTACCTCTAATTTTGGTGTTGGTTATACTCTTTATTGTTGGATTGTAAATCTATTCCGCAGATCTGTAAATTATTGGGCAACATGTCATTTGATACTCCATTCTGCAGATCTGTATGGTACTTGGAAATTACTCATCACTTGTTCCTAACTGGAACTATATTACTTGTGATTCAGATGGTGGAATATTTTCTTATAGATGACATGGGGGTACGGATTTCTTCACATACCTGCATATGCCCTTGTTCTATGTGAAGTGTAATGAACAACTTGTGAATCTATGTTGCCTCTTGCAGATTGATAACAATTTTTCTGCACGAGGTGCAGGTTCATTCAAATCTCATGTGTAACTTTTTGGACTGATCATTATTATGCTGATACACAACAACACTTCGAAAATCTAATGTAAACTGTTGTTGAATACATATACTGGAAATTATCGTGCAGTGATTAGCTGATACCATCCAGCATATGAGAAGGTGAGACTTCTTCCGTGCCCATATAACATGCACAATCAGCTCGCTCACTCAGGATGAACTGCTTTTGTGTTAATTTCAGCCCTAGCACCAAAAGTTTAGAGCAAATATTGAGGTGTTTGCTCATATAAGTTACGCAGTGGTCGAGCTAAAATCTTAAATTCATTTGCTATTATGGGATATAACAGAATAGCATTTCACACATATGCTAATGTAGCACTTTATCTGGCTGCTTGCCACTAAAGTTTATATTTGTGCGGTTTAGATGTCAGCTAATTATAAAGAAACAAAAGTGATGTTAGTTCATAGAGCTATAATTTATTCACAATGCGGATTTAATTTGCAGATTCCTACTTCACTCGAGTATCACAGCTGTAACCACTCTGTTCAGGTAAAGATCGATTCTCTGATTTTCTCATTTCACGGTAGCTGATTCTTTTGAGAGAGTATGACTTCAGTTTGGCCCTCTGAAGCACTGCATTTTTTCTCTGCACTGAATGGATATATCTATTTATTATTATTATATTATTATTTACTATGTCTGCTTATCAATTCTGCACATGTGTCTCACAAGTTTTTTTTATATTTCAGCCAGAGGAAGAATAGGTGGTCAATTGCGAGGATTGTTGTCGGGACAATGAAGATAATCATATACTAAGGGCGCAAGGACTCGGTGAATTCGTAGATAGTCTGCTAGAGCTTCTGGAGAACCTTCTGTAAGAGTATGTCTTTGTTTCAAACATTGGTTTGTTAAGTTATCAAGTCGTGCTTCTTTTCTAGCGTTGCTCCTTTGCATAACTAAAAGGACTATCTATCTGCCTGCGATCATATATGATAATCGGCTTATGAACCTTTTTTTTGTCTATGCCTAATCACATGCGTTTTAGATGCATGGTTGGCTCTATATCAGACTATCCCTGCAAGTTAGTACTATTTACCTCAGTGCACAACTCTTCATTTTTGTAAGTGTTGTGAATTTTTAATTCTTGAATCATCCAGGTGTTTGTTGAATGCTTCAGATTTTATAGAGGCCATTACACCTGATCTGACGTCACATGATTTTTCTGGAGAAGATATAACGACAAGAAGTTATTCAAGGTAAATCAAAACTCAAAATATACCTGATGCTGCCTACTTTGTAAAATGTTTATTTGTTTTGTTCTTTAGAAAGAGTTGTACATCAAGCATTATTTAACATTATAAGCTAACCATCTATAGGATGATGAAATTAAAATGATGTGACTTTGCATATTAATCTATCTGTTGTCACTTTCATAGAAGATAAATGATAATGATGTATTATATATATATACTGATTACATAACTGAAATTTTAACGGAGGCTACACGTACTGCATAACTGAATGCCCCTTTCTGATTTTGGATGATGAAATGACTTTCTATCATGTCTTTCTAAAGCACGACTGAGTGTCACATAACTGAATCTTACTTTGCATTGCAGGTAAATTTTCCTTTGCATTTATGTCAATGTAGCATAACTCAAAAAACAGAGTTAATGGCCTCTTTTATTTTAGGCGCACATAGGTTTAAGAACGGTGAATCATTTCCATGAGCTGCGTTAGGGAGCTTTGATACAGTGAAAGACGAAAGGAGGTTCACTGGAGACCGGAGAATTTATCCAGAACTGCGTAAAGTAACTTTGATTCAGTAAGAGATGGTAATTCATAAAGCGTAAGTGACTCCCAATTAGCGGGTAGTCTTATTCACTTGCATTCCTCTATGGATATTGATTTTGTAAGAATATCTATGTTAGAGTCACCATTCATTGGCTAACAGTAATGTTAATGGGCAAATCTAAGTCAAACAAGGAAAATAAGCTATCTGTTTCTAGGTCTAGCACAACAGACATAACCTTCAATGAACTGAAATTTCATCTGATAAAAGGTTATTTAAATTTTTATATCAATTTTGTTTTGCTTCTGAGAGATTGGTACCATATATTTACATAGTGGAGTGTGCACCTTTTCCTCCTTGTTGTACTTTGATCATGATTTGCTTCATATTAGGATTTCTAGATAATAATACCACTGATTTCTAAACTTGCATAAGTTGTATAAATATTCTGAAATCTTCTCAAACTGATGGATCACATGCTAAGCAAACAATTTTCTTATAATTTTGTAGAAGTTTATAGTACTCCCATCCCTTCCTCTAACTTTCGTTCTAGCTTCTACGTGTAAGAGTCTAGATAACTTCTTAAATTGGTAACTATTATCATGATCATGAGTTCTTGTTTGTTTGGTTTTCTCTACTGCTCAGTTTTCTGATTCTCTCATGAAGTGTCTGTCGAGGTTGCGGTGTGTTCTTTTATGCTAAATGTTGGGTAACTGGCAGCCACCAACAGTTCAGTGCTCTTACCTGTATCCGCTCAGTGAGGCCATCACCTGAAAACCTTGGTTATACGCCTTCACGGTAACACTATTAGTCTCCTTCCTCTATATTCAAGTTGCACGTACAGGCACATACATTTTCGATTCAAGGTTTCAGTGTACTTCGAAAATCTTACCTTCCCATATGCTTTTCTCAGTAGCGAGCAATATCAGTTTTCCATACTCCATTAGACATGTATAAACTTTCAGATCAACAAGCTGTCCTTCCCATAGTTCTAATATGATTTTCTATGTATCCTTTCTATAATCAGCAGCCGCCATGAGTGACGGTAGTGACACTGATCAGTCTGTGACATCTGCCTTCTCCACTAACGAAGAGGTACTACCATCCCCTGTTGAATAAGCTCTATAAACATTTGACAGAAGTCTTGTTTACCATTGTTGTCAATTAACCAATAAAACTTCTGCTTTTAAGGGAATTTAAAAGCTTCTAACAGTCCTAGGGAAATTGATGTTTGATGAGATGCTAAGACAACTTGAATTACCATTGGCCCAATATCAACGGACAGTTTACAAAGACCACTAGGTTTATGTCACTGTTATCTTCCAAACAACAAAGCTGACTCGCCAAGGTCCCAATTTACCTATGAAAATATGTGGAGTCAGATCTATCAACCTAGCTACAGCGGATCACATAGTTGTTGTCGCAGCTATTAGATATATGGGAAAATGCGACTAGAACAATGGTCAGGGACTTGAACTATGGCAGATTAAAACAGCTGGAAGAAGAAAGCACGTATCAGATAAAGCAGTTAGAGGAGGAGAACGGAAATCTTAGCATTCAGCTTAGGAAAACACATATTAAGGCTGAAAAGGTTAGTAGAGGTTGGTTCTTATGTGTGAGATTTATGTGCTCCTTTTCAGCTCAGCTTTGTAACGTGGCAGTTCTCAGTTACGGTGGAGTGGAAGGTATAAATAACAGTATGAAAAACGCTATTTTAAGCTTATATTGGATCGCAAGAGGACTTAAGTCTAGAGGTGCTAAGCTAGAGACCAGGCTGGAGAAAGTAAGGAAGTCTTAGATTAAGATGATGACAGCACAACGAGTTTTCTCCAAGTCCTACGGACTACTATATCTATAATGTATGATACCTCCTGCTTACCACTTATTTTAATATAACGCATTGTATAGACATGCAATGTGGTACTTATAAGTTAGATGTGAAATGGTCTGAGAAAGCAATGTGTATATTTGTAAAATTATCTTTCTTTTACTTACTACATATCGCAATATGTGTTATATAGATCTGTTCCTTTTATCTTTTCATATCCGTTTTCAAAAGTACTATCTTCTATACATGCTTTATATATTTGCTTGCTCGCCGTTAGGCGGGCAAGCGCGCGGCAAGCCGCGCTTCCCTACCTAGTAGATAACATTACACAAAGAAATAGGCCTATATTGAGAAATATCCTGTGGATTTTTAACCTTTGGAATTAAAACAATTACCGTGCTGTTAATCATCTCCGGCATGTGATCCCCATTCAAGAACTTCAGAACAGCCGCTGTCACATCCTCCTTAATTAACTGCCAGTGCCTCTGGTAAGAACCAGCATTAAAACCATCACTCCATGGTGCTTTGCTTGGACCCATACCAAACACCACCTCCTCACCACCAAACGGCCAATAAAACCTCTCGTTCATGCTTTCATCAACTTTTGGTTGTACATGAGGCAGCACCGCCCCAATATTCAACACTTCTTGAGTTGTGTAGAGACGCTCATAAAAACAATTGACTTCATCTTTTATCTCCTCCTTACTCTCACACAAAACTCCATCAGGTCTCTTTAACGAGTTAATACGATTCCTTCTCTTCCTCTTTGACATTCTAGCGTGCAAAAAGGAAGTGTTTCTATCCCCCGCTTTCAGCCAATCAACCCGAGAACGCTGCCGTGCCATTTCTTCCTCTCACCTAAGCAGCGCGCTAGCTCCTTTTCTCGCTGGGAGGTGCCCCTATGCATGGCACACGCCCGCTCCCTCTCTGTTGGAATTAGCCCACGGATCAATCACATGAAGCTAAACAAACACACATGAAGACTACTTTTATCGCTAAGCGTGCGTATTACACGCTTTCAACTTTTCTCTTTATTTCATGTTTTTTTCTTTTTCCGGTGTTACAAATCACACGTACACAACTTCATATATAATAGGACTGGCCTGATCATAGCCTGCACATAGCCGACTCGTATTAGTACTCCTACACGTACTGGACATGAACCAAACTTTCCTAAGCCTAAACCGACTTGGACTCCACGATTCAAGCTAACACGGCTAGGAGCTTCTTAGTTAACATGAACCTTTCTAATTAACTAGAAGACTCCTAATTGAACTAGTACTAGACAACCGATTAGGACTAACTAAAATTAAGGCAAGATTATTGCTAACAATCTCTCTCTCTAATCTTGACTTGCCGTTTCCTCAAACTTCTTCTGTCTTTGACTCCTTGCAGATTCACGACATGATGAATCAACTTAACGTATGATCCGGACTACCAGCCCACACGGTCACAACTTCACGTGCAACGTGTAAGACTGGACACACAGTCTTCACGTCGAACCAATTTAACTGGTCATGGTCGCACTATACGAAGCATCTCCACGTCGAGACACACTTGTCTTCACGCACGTCCTTCGCCCTCGGTGACACCCCGCACCGGACAGCCCTCCGACGTGACGCGCTTCAACTGCAACGGATCCTCACAGAAACAAGCACTTGGACACAACGACGACTCACAGACTTGATACCAAGTCGACGTGCTAACTTGCACATCCATGACTCCTTGACACATACTCTCCCGGACAACGATCTTGATGAGACTCCTGACACCGCACCTCGGCATCACCTCTCCCATCAACAATCATCCATCACCGCAACCATGCTGACGACAACCTCCTCGCCGTCTCTCCATGGTTCCTCCTCCACACGACGATCGCATGTCGTCTCGCTAACGATGACATGTTCGCCATCCCCACCCGGTCGCTTCGCCGACCGATGATCGCCCGCCTCGAGGCACTAGTACGGGTCGCCTCCCCGGGGCAAGCGTAGCTTCAAATCTTTGACCTCGCTCTGATACCAATTGTTGGAATTAGCCCACGGATCAATCACATGAAGCTAAACAAACACACACGGAGACTACTTTTATCGCCAAGCGTGCGTATCACACGCTCTCAACTTTTCTCTTTATTTCTTGTTTTCTCCTTTTTCCGGTGTTACAAATCACACGTACACAACTTCATATATAATAGAAGGGGATGACTTCATATATAATAGGACTGGCCTGATCGTAGCCTGCACATAGCCGACTCGTATTAGTACTCCTACACGTACTGGACATGAACCAAACTTTCCTAAGCCTAAACCGACTTGATCTCCACGATTCAAGCTAACGCGGCTAGGAGCTTCTTAGTTAACATGAACCTTCCTAATTAACTAGAAGACTCCTAATTGAACTAGTACTAGACAACCGATTAGGACTAACTAAAATTAAGGCAAGATTATTGCTAACACTCTCATATTCAGCTCTAGCCTTCTTTAGCCGATGTCGAACGTCTCCAAACTTCTTGGAGCTCCAGTCGGTTAGCATCCAATACCTTGACCCATACTCATCACCCTGCGGAAGGATTCAGAAACAGAGAATCAGTCAAAGTAGTGCAGCAGATGAGAAATCAAGTACCAATCGACATACTAGAAATATAAGCGGAGGCATTTACTTGTACCTGAACTTGGATTCACGTATATGTGATGAGCTGAAACCTTAATTGAGACACTAGCTCTAGCTTTTTTTTTCAAAACTCACGACCTCCTTTATTCAAATAACAACGTACTCCCTCCGTTTCAAAATATAAGATGTTTTAGATTTCTGAAGTAAATGTATCTAGACACGTTTTAGTGTGTATATTCGAGTGAACCTACACACTAAAAGATGTCCACATATATTTGCTTCACAAAGCTAAAACATCTTATATTTTAAAACGGAGGAAGTACTAATTACAAAGTCCATCAGGAGGATCGCCAAACCACACATGCCTTCCTAGGTCTAAGTATATCGAACTCCTAGCTAGAGTGTGGGCATTGATATTGGAAGTTCTAGCTGGGTGTGCATGGGTGTTGTCTTTTCGCTGCTGCGCCGCCAGAGCCGTCCGACGCAACGAGTCCCATCCACTCCCACCCAACCGGGCCCAGTTTTTCTGGGGTTTGCTTGCTGTGTTTCAGCCCAACCAAAACCGGGCTACCAAATTAGAGATGGTAGAGTGTTTTGATCTCAGTGTATTGGGTTGGGCCGGGAAAAAACACTCTAAAACCGGTCTACCAAACAAGGCCGCCCTTTTTATAGTATAGGAGAATTGCCCGTGCGTTGTAACGGGGACACAACAGTCCTCGGGATCAATGTGGTGACAGAACCGACATGTATATAATGCTTAATTCCACATGCGTCACTTGCCGCTCTATAATCTATATTTCAATCCCTGTGATAGACGGATTAGCGGAAACTCTTTTCTACCGTCAAAAAGAAAATACAAAAAAGTTGCATATATCTGCAAACAGACAACAGAAATGCTCACAAGTGCATATTACGCTACGGTTTCGTAATAGTATGAAAAGAAAAATATACTTATGCATGTTCCAACTTTAAGCTTGTATATGGTGTCAGCCAACCTTAATCTCTCTCTGATCTTATAACCCAAAACAATTTACTGAACTGCAGGAAGTGTATGTTCAAAGATGGTTCTCATAGATTTTGCCATGGCAAGATCGCTTGTTAATGTGTAAGAAAATAGCATGGTACACTGTAACTATCTCTGAGCCCTTAGTCTAGAATAGGGAACAGCTTAGAGGCTCATGATAGAGTGCTCAGATTCCATATCTCACATTAGCAATACATCGGCAGATTTTTTATGAAGATATATCTATATCCATGTTTTCTTGAAATATACATTAAGCACTTAACCAAAATTAACATGAGAGGACAGTAGAAGAGGAAGAGACTAAAAAATCTGAATAGGCGAAGGCCATGGTTGTTCTTCATGTGGTCAGCTGGTTCAGTAAAGATCGTTAGAAGTAGGAAAAGTCTGAACCGAGCACCGTGGCACCTACATCCTCTAAACTTTTTTTTATTTGTCTTTTTTGTATCTCTCAAATACTATAACATTTCGATTTTAAACTTTACAGATCAATAAAACATTACATCTAGTATGTGCGAAAAATAGTTTGGAATTTTTTGCGCAATTTAATATTTTCATATATTTAAAAATCATAAAAAATTATTTAAAAATATATATTTATAATTTCATAAAAATACCGAAGTATTTTTCCAACATTCTATCTCAAATGTTTTGGTGAACTGAAAAGTTTCGAATTCAAATATTGTATCGTGTGAGAGATACAAAAAAAAGAAGTTGCTTGTGAGTAAAAAAAGTACAAGTGCAGATCTTAAAGCATGTTTGAGCAGCCCAGATAGAGGGGATAGCTGAGATAGTGCTTAGAACATCCACACTCGAAGAAGTAGGAAGCTCAGCACCAAGATTCATGGCTGCATACCACCTGTGAGGGGACCTCGCCGCAGCTTGCATGCTAGTTGGCCCCCCTCGCCGACTACGCCACATAGCACATGCATAGAGACCGCTTGCGTACCGCTGGCCTCTGCCTCCACACGCACGGCTCTGGAATCCGGCGACACTGCCCTCCACCATCGCAGCTTGCGTATTGCTAGACTTCAGAAGTTGCACAAACCTGGCAGCAGACTCTGCGCGAGTTCGATCTAGTTCAACCTCGGAAACACATTGTTAGCCGAGGCCCGAGGCAATCCCAAACGGAACGGCCCACTTAGGACCTCACCGTGATTGCCACCTAGCTCGACAAGTGCCCAAAACGTCGGCGCCCATGTCGTGGAACAGCTCGCATCCCCCATACGTTAGCATCCTGATGCCATCAATATCCTGTATTAATTCTTTATTACAAGAGAAGCTTTTGCGGTTCCATCGTAGCGCCAATTGAGATAAAGAGGGAGGGGCTGGATTCATGCCATGGTAACACCCGTTCCTGGTTGCCACACGGCATCGCGGCGGGCCTTCGATCGTTCCAAACGGGACATGTCGCCGACGTCGGCGCGATGACGTTTGACGAAGGAATGATCTGTGGGTCCTCGATATTCGCCTACCTGGTTTTCGGTCCAGGAAGGGCATCCACCGAAGGGACGGCAAGGCCCACAAAGATAACAGCCTGGCGCGGCCCAGGAGCAAAGCTTGACATACAAGGCGAAGACTTGAAGGAAGAGACCTAGTTGGGTTAGGACTCGATTAGGGTTTTACCTACCGTCTTTGTACGTAGTTGTCTTGGAGAACAATCCTGAGACCCAACCTTCGTCAATAAAAGGTTGGGAGGGAGAACCAAGAGAGGGTAGACACCTTTCACACCTTACATCGGCGTGCGGTCTAAGCCACTAAAGGATCCCGACCTGCTCTCTGCTGATCACTTTCACTAATGATCTGTGCTGCGATACAATCGGCGGCCTGCCTGCAAGCAGAGTAATGAGCGGTCATATCTACGCGCCCGCTAGGCGTCGCAGGCAATTTCTTCACCAACTCCATGTCAACCTCCGGGTAATGGACCCGCACGAAGGATAGGGCAACCAGAGCCCCGCATCGAAGGTGTTCACGGACGAAGCGGTAGATGGCCTCCCCATTCTCGAATCGGCTAAGCAAAGCAGGAAGACCGTCGGGTTGGTCGTTCAGAGGGAACATTGCCTGATGCACGATCGCAAGAGCTACACGGCTTGTCTCAGCCAGCACCCTAGCCTAGGAAATCCGATCTTGGAGTACGGTCAACTTCTTAGATTTCGACCGATCAGCCCAGAAATTGTTCGCGATCGAATTGGCGTGTGTCTGGGTTGCATGAAGCTGCGCATTCACACGACGAGCCTCAGCTTCATCATCAAGGCACGCATCTGCATTCAACAAAAGAGATGATTAGAAGATGCCAACCAGAAGAAGAACATGTCAAGGGCACAAAAAAACTTACATTTCATCGCCTTCCCAAGATTTTTGATCTCACCAAGGAGGAATCGCTCCGCGTCCGCAGCTAGCAAAGCTTTCGAGAGAGCAACGTAAACCTTGGCGGTAACCCTCTTCAGCTCTTGTTGAGTACACTTTAACTGGTCTCGCAAAGACCGAATCAAGGATAGCTCGCCTGCAGACGACACTCGCCTTTCGATAGCAGCTATTTCGTATGAGACGGGCTAGGCATCAGACCCTGTGCGCGTGCCCTGCAAACGAGGCACCCAGTTACACAAAGCAAGTCGTAGTTACAGTGCAACCAAGCAACGAATATTTCGGCTGAAAGCACAAAGGCCGAAAGCAACTTAAGCAGCGAATAGATTCAAGAGGTCACGACAAACAGAGGTCAGCAATACATTATCCATTACAACAGCAAAAGTCTCAGTTCTCAAAGCAAACTAGGTCGAACTACCGGCAGCTCTACCAGATGAGGCACCCTTCGCGCTGCGCCTCTGCTCCCGAGCAGCCTTCTTCTTAGCGTTCCTCTCTGCCAAGAAGTTCGCCATACGCTCAGATAATGCCCGAGCACGCTCGAGAAATTCTTTGGGAGATATGTCGCGGCCGTCTTTGCCCTTTGGGTAGGTGCCCGTGACCTTGTCAAAGTCACATTCGACCCCACGCATCATCATCATAGAGAAGACGGACTCGGAACCAGTGGTTACCTGTCGGCGAACCGCGGTAATCAGTGGATCCTCGCCATCCTCCCTCAATGCCAAAGCTTCAAGGACACCGGTCATGGTAGTGCTCGTCGACTCTGGAGCAGATATATCGCGGACGCGGTCAAGCGTCAAATGCCTCCACCGTCATTGCCATAGCACCCAATTTGGCAGCAACTTCAAGAAATGCAAAACTTCGATCAGCAAAAAGAAACAACCTTGGCAGACTTTAGTTCGGACAAGGGAGAAACTTACCATGCAAGGAGTCGAGAGCAGTCTATAGGCGCTGCTGAAGGCTTTTCTCCTTCGACTCAGCTTCGGCCTGGCGCTTGTCGACCAGCTCTTGAGCCTTCGCCTGGTCAGCTCTAAGCTGGGTTGCCTCGACAGCCAGACCATCAGCTTTGGTCTTCAACGCAGCATTTTCGGCTGCGAGGTCGTCCACCTGGGCCTTCAGCGGAGACTTGTCGGTAGCAGCTTGAGCAGCAACCTCTAGTGACCCAAAGGATAAGCGAATAAGCAGTCGAAGAAATTTTTTGAGCAAAGAATTTAGAACAGGCAAAGGGAAAAGCGCTTATGGCGAATCTCGTCCAGCGTAGCAGACAGACGCTGGTTCTCCTTCTCCAACGCAAGGTAGTTCTTGCATATTTTGGAGAGATTCTCGACAACAGGCTATACCAGAAGCAACAAGAATAAGCATCAAGACTTTGGGATAGAGGGCAATCCCAAGTGTAGACACTTAGACTCACCCTCGGGGGCTACTGATATGTAATGCTCGATAAGTGCGAAACAAAGAGACTGAACTCACATGGCGATTGGGCTCAGAGGGCCCGTCGGAGGAAGTAACAAGGATAAGATCGGGCTTGACCGTGCTCTTTTTTGGAGAAGGCGACGGCTTTGGGAGATCCTTCAGCACCGCATCCCCGTGGCTCCTTTCTTGCGAGTCAGCGGTTTGTTCTAGGGTGGCGCGTGAGGCCGAACCTGGAAGCAGTCCCGGTCGCCCAAGCTCCCAGAGATCTCTTCATTCGAAGACCTGAAGGTTACAAGAAAGTCAAGCGCGAAGAAGTCATACAGGAAGATACTCGAGATTAGTTAGAATGCAACTTACGAAGCATTGATGCCAAAATTTGGAAGAACCCTCTTCTCCGCTCAAGGAGGAGGACGACTGTCGAGAGGATGTGCACGAATTAGCAGATGATCATCCTCCTCTGAAGAGAGGATATGGTCATCGAAGTCCTCCGAGTCCTCGACCCTGTCAACATCCATAGCATGCTTGTGCTTCATCGAAGCGCGCGACGTCATGGGAGCAGCAGATGTCAATTCCTCTAGAGCCTCGACAAATTCGCGACCAGGATACTCGCCTCCTTCAGGTTGGGGCGGATAGCAGTGGGCTATGTCGAGGACCTAAGCAGAACACATCCTATCAGTCTTCAATTCTCAACAGGAAAGCCTATCAAAGGTCAAAAAAATCCAGTTAAAAAGCAGAAGATGCATACCTCGGTGCAGGGGTGCGACTTGCTGAAAGCTTCCGTGCCAAAATTCTTGGGCACGGTAGACTTCTTCTTCAAAGAAGTGACAACGCAAACTCCATCGTCGATCTCGGCTTCCCTCAACTCATTGGAGGAGAATCGAGTCGAGTACCGACGGTCGGTGTAGTCCCACATACAGTGGGCCCGAGCGGCGAGCGGCTGGATTCGGTGCTCGATGAAGGTACGGATCAACTGGAGGCCAGACACCTCTTTCTCGGGTGTGGTTCAGAGCTGCCGAATCTTCTCCATCAGGGGTTCCGTGGTCATCTCTTCTTCGGTCAGTTCATGCGCCCACGACGCCCGAGGCCGAAGGATGTTGGTAAGACGGAACTCGTCGAGTTCGAATTCTTGACCGGTGGAGGGCTTGTCCTTGGCATAGAACCATTTCGTCCTCCAGCCGGGATTGTTCTCCGGCATTCGAAGATAGAAGTACTCGACATCAGGGCACACCTGACAGCTAGAACCACTGGTTTGATAATGGAGAGGATGCCTGATGACGAAATTTTGCCTCCAGAGCGCCCAGTGGGGTTCAATCCCCAGGAAACATTCACATAGCGTGATAAAACACGCAATGTGCAAGATGGTGTTGGGATTCAGATCATGAAGCTGAATCCCGTAGGCGAAGAGGAGCCCGTGGAGGAAAGGATGAGGGGGAAAAGAAAACCCTCGGAGGAGAAAAGCAAGGAAAAGTACCCGGAAGCCCGCGGGTGGTCGGGGAATGATTTTGGGTTCGGCGATGAGAAATTCCGCCGGATCATTCTTCAAGATGCTGATTTTCTCAGCGCTCTGCAATTCCTTCTCCAGGAATTTGGTCTAGACCCAGTTGCCCACGGCGGGCGCGTCGGCATCCGCAGTCTTGGCTTTCTTCACGGCGGCACCGGCGGCGGTTGAGCTCCTCTTGCCCATGGCGGTGGTGCTCAACCAAGACCTCACGGGGAATGAAAGGAGAGATGCGAGGCAAGGGCATTGCGCAAGGAAGAAGACGATGATGGCGGCGGAGTGGGGTAAACTGTTACTCCCTCTGTTTTTCTTTTATCCCACTGCAGGAAATCTCTGGCCCATCCCAGCCGTTCGTTCTGAAGGGGAAACGGCGGTGTGAGTCTGGCCATCCACATGTCAGCACCGCGTGGGTTATGGCACCCATTACGCATGGTAATTGAGGAGACGTGGCAGATTTTTCTCACCGGATGCGTTGGACATGCGGTCAAATGAAGTCAACAGCCAGCATGCGCGGCACTGGGCCCACCAGGGTGTCCGGTCTTGTCAATGTTAGGCTATCCCTGCGACGGGTGGCATGACAACTCGAAGAAGTGATGCATCATCACTGATGTCACTGTTTGCAAGGCTCGATTTCTTTCATCCAAGGGGTGAAGCTTATTCGGGTATTCATCCTTTCGAGGTATGTATCACCGAAACACATTGTCTCTTTCGCAGCAAACATTTTCTGTGACCTTTGCCCTCTTTGTGTGATTCAAAGCGCAATGAATGTTTTTCGAAGTGTTTTTTCTTCTTTTCGGGATCTTTCAAATCAGGCCTCGAGGTTTTTTCGGCGTAGCGTCTTGCACGATTGCCAATCGCTCGAGGGATTCTTTTGGCTTTATTCGACGCCATCTTATCATTCGAGTTGTGGACTCTGATCCCTCGAATTACTACCTTTGGGCCAGCAGTGTCGTCCGATCATTCGAGTTGTGGACTCTGATCCCTCGATTTATTACCTTCGGGCCATGATGTCTACGCACTTCTATTCTTGTAGACACTTGTTGGGCCTCCAAGTGCAGAGGTTTGTAGAACAGCAGCAAGTTTCCCTTAAGTGGATCACCCAAGGTTTATCGAACTCAGGGAGGAAGAGGTCAAAGCTATCCCTCTCAAGCAACCCTGCAATTACGATACAGAAAGTCTCTTGTGTCCCCAACACACCCAATACACTTGTCAGATGTATAGGTGCACTAGTTCGGCGAAGAGATAGTGAAATACAAGTGGTATAGATGATTATAAGTAGCAAACGTGATGTGAAATAAATATCGCTGCGAGCAAACAAGTAACAAAATAGCAAGTAAACGGTCTGCAATGCTTGGAAACAAGGCCTAGGGATCATACTTTCACTAGTGGACACACTCCCAACAATATAACATGATTGAATAAATAAACAACTTCTCTCCACTATGGTACTCTGAATTATTCTCCTATTGAATAACACTAATCATTGTGTAGTGGCTACAGAAGCACCCCTTAAAGTTCATCAAGTACTTGACAAACACCACTCATAGAGATACCCAAATCAAAGCACAACTCAAGATAGAAATCATTGCAACTTAGACCAAGTACTAACACGGTGCACACACTGTCAACATTACACCATGAAAGGAGGAATAGATCACTCAAACTATCATAGCAATAATTATTCTCATAATCCACAAGAGATCACAATCATAGCCTAAACCAAGTACCACCTTGATGCACGCACTGTCACCGTTACACCAAGGCATGAGGAATAGATTACTTTAACAATCACCACTAGAGTACACATAACATCTGAATAATAACATCTACTTGTTCAACATGATACAAAGCTCACGATCACATAAAGATCACATCATGGGAGAGGGAGGTGAACCACATAGCTACCGGTAGAGCCCTTAGCCCCGGGGATGAACTACTCCCTCCTCATCATAGGAGACAGCAAGGTTGATGGAGATGGCGGTGAGGTCGATGGAGACGGCGGAGACGGCGATGGAGACCGATGGAGATGGCTCCGGGGGCACTTCCCTGTCCCGGCAGGGTGCCGGAACAGAGACTTCTGTCCCCCGAAATTTGTCGATGGTGGCGGCGGAGCTGCGGAACTCTTTCTGGAAAATTGCCGAATCCTTTAGGGTTTTCCGTCCTGAGGCTTCTTATAGGCGAAGGGGCGATGTCAGGGGTGGGACCAGGCGCCCTCACACATGGCTGGCGCGGCCAGGGGCCTGGCCGCGCCACCATGGTGTGTGGGGCCCCTGTGGCCCACCTCCTACTCCTCTTCGGATCTCTGGAAGCTTCCGGGTAAAATAAGACTTCAGGATGTTGTTTCGTCCAATTCCGAGAATATTTCCTGTGTATCACTCTGAAACACAAAAACTACAGAAAACAGGGAACTGGCACTGTGGCATCTTGTCAATAGGTTAGTTCCGGAAATCGCATAAAAACGCCACAAAGTGTAACAAAACACAAGGCAAATGGTGTAAAAACAAGCATGGAGCATCAAAAATTATAAATACGTTTGAGACGTATCAAGCATCCCCAAGCTTAACTCCTGCTCGTCCTCGAGTGGGTAAGTGATAACAAAAGAATAATTTTTGAGGTGACATGCACCTACACAATCTTGATCAAGTATGTAAGCATTTGTGAGCTGGGATCATAAGAACTTAGAGCATGGGCATGAAAGACATAATGTTGACAATAAAGAACTTAGCAACCATGTTGTAAACATGAAAATGAACACAAACAAAAGATCATGAATAATGAAACAATGAAAGTCAAACGTGTGTTCAAATCATAAGGAAAAACATACAAATGGTTTTCAGCTTGTCCTTCAAAGAGAGCAAAACATAAATGCATAGGACACCTTCAAGTTTAAGAGGGCGACTAGATACAAATAATTTGAGAATAAGTGAAACCAACAATATGAATCAATCAATGAAAACTTTGGGACAATGCACATTATACTCAGAATGACAACTATGCTCTCTTAATGGTGCATAAAGATAGAAGGTGGAGACTCAACATAAAAGTAAAAGAAAGGCCCTTCGCAGAGGGAAGCAGTGATTAAACATGTGCTAGAGCTTTTCATTTGTAAAACAGAGAAATAAAAATTGGTTTTGAGAGGTGGTTGTCTTTGTCAACGACTGGCAATGGGGTTCTTACTATCTTCCATACAAAAATGAAGCAAGTTTTCGAGAGAGAGATTGGCACTTTTGTGCTCTTTTTATAAAGCTTGGCACTCCTCCCCACCTTTTTTCTTTCACAAACCATGGCTAACCGATTCCATCGGGTGCCCACCAACATTCACATTCCATGGAGGAGTGCCTTTTTTCTTTCTTTTTTCTCTTTTTTTTTCTTTTTGGAATAAGCAATATGGAAGATAGCAAATCCGACCACTACGTCTCCATGAGCTGAAAATAGTGTCACAAAACGAGAAGTATTTTGAAGGTTTTTTGAAAGGTAGCACATGAAAATTTACTTTGGAATGGCTTACAAATACCATGCATAGGAATTTATAGTGGACAAAATGGCAAACTTGGTTTTTGGGAGTTGGATGCACGAGTAGAGCTCATACTCAGTACAAAATGAGGGCTAGCAAAAGACTGGGAGCGACCAACTAAGAGAGCAATAACGGCCATAATCATGCATAGCGACAAAGCAACATTAAAAGAAGCATAAGATGGCATCAAAAGTCAAAAACTAAATGATCATAGAGGCTATAGGCGACTTATTTTTGTAGTCAACATGGTGTAAGCATGCGCCAAGTCAACCCAAATAAAACATCAAAGGAGAAAACCAAATAAATGCTTCCAAATAATATAAACAACGCATGATTTTTTCAAAGGCTCATTAAGCAATCTCAGTCATTTGAGACAAGTCATGCTACAGAAAAAATCACTAAGCATACTATCAAAAAGACATCAAGCATGACATGAAAAAGCCTAAGCCGCAGTCTACACAAGCTCCTTCTTGTACCACTTTTTTGCATAAAGCTTTTTCTCTTTTCCAACACCATTTGAAATTTTTATAAACACCTCTTTTGATGAAAACCAATAAAGATCAGAGGTCCAAATACACCTTGATGCAAAGATAAAACAAGATCTGAACACAAATCAAGGCGAAAAATGCAAGCTAAACACAGTAGCACAAAAAGAAGAACACTCGGTTTTTGATAAGAGTGAAAACTAGAGCGTTCTTGGCAAATGAAAAGCGAGTTCATCTCCTCCAAAAGAGACATGATGTGATCTAACCATTTATTTCAGCAAACAAAGCAAAACTAATAATGAAAACTAAAACAACTGACGCTCCAAGAAAAACACATAGTGCATGAAGCAATAAAAATATAGTGTCTTGAAAGGTGACCTGATTTTTGCCGATGAAGAAGGGGTTCCTCGGGGGCATCCCCAAGCTTTGACGCTTGTACTTCTTGGACATTTCTTGGGGTGATGCATGGGCATCCCCAAGCTTGAGCTTTTGTCCATTCTTAAACTCATCTCATCATTCTCCAATCCCTACACTTGAAAACTTCCTTCATACAAAACTAAACACAAATCTATTAGCAACATTAGTGCAAGCATAACATATAATCAACCTCTTTTTGCTTCAGGTTTCAACTCAAAACCACCACATATATAGCAAATACTACTGTAGCAACTTTCCAAAAAGTTCCATGATCAAAAGAACTCAAAAGAAAGCGATAAAGTGGCAAACACAAATATTGGCAGAAATCTGTCAAAACTGAACAGCTGCAAAGGTCGAATTTTTTAGGGGTTTTCTGTTGGTCAAATCAAAAAGTGTTCAACTAACAAAAGTTTGGATATAACCTGGGGCATATGCACAAGAAATCGGAGGTCCAAAAGATATACAGAGAATTTTCACGAATTTTTATGGTGCAGCACCAAAAACTGTTTCAGGACAGCAACATCCCCAAATCTTACCTCACTCAAATTAGAGGCTTCTCTTGGCACAACAACGAAATAAAAAAGGATAAGGAGCGGTTATTACAGTAGTAATAACTTCCAAGACTCAAATAAAAGAAAAAGTACTGAAAATAAACAATGGGTTATCTCCCAAGAGTGCTTTTCTTTAACGCCTTTGAACTAGGCGCAGTAATTTGCAAAGATGCTCATGTGGGCGCCATATAAGAGCTTGAGGCAAAGGCGCCATATAGGAACTTAAAGCAATAGAGAGCATCAAAAAGCAAGTATGGAACACATTTAAATCTAAACCACTTCCTATGAAAAATAGTCTTGTAAAGAGACAAGTCATAAAAGCGCAAAGCAAAAAGCATAGGAAGGCAAAACAAGTACAACTTCAAGAATTGCAACATAAAGAGGGGAAACTCAATATTGTTGAGATCCATCAAACCATGTTTCCCTCTCTCATAATAACTTTCAGTAGCATCATGAATAGATTTAACAATATAACTATCACATAAAGGATCTCTATCATGAGCCACATGCATAAAAGAATTAATACTCCCCACATGAACAATAGTAGTAGGAGCAAATTCAACAGAATAATTATTTTCATCACCATAATCATCAAAGATAGGAGGCATATTATAATCATAACTATTTTTCTCCTCAAAAGTAGGTGAATTGAAAACATTATACTCATCGTCATAAACTAGAGGCTTAGTATCATCACAAGATAGAGAACTACTATGTCGCAAAACATATTCATCAAACATATCATCATAAGAAGGAACATGGATAGCACTAATGGTACAACAATTATTAACCTTAGAATTGGTACCAAAAAGATTTTCAATATCAAAAGTAGAGTGCTTTTCCCAATCATGATCACTAACATAAGTAATAGGCATAGGAACATCATCCCAATCAGAATTATCATAATCTATAGCAGGATCATAACACTTAGGGGAAGATACCATGTCCTCTCGCCTCTTACTCCTCTTCTTCTTCTTCTTACTCTCTCCTTTAGGAGGGAGAGACTTGACGGGCATCTTCTCCACATATTCTCTAGGAGGGAAAGGCATCTTTTCCACATAATCTGGTTTACTGACAGGAACAATAGAAGAAACTTTGGAGGATTCCTCCTCTCTATTAATGAGATAAAAACATCTATCAGTCATGTCATAGCTTGGCAAAATATCAAGTTTTATAAGATTTTGAATGTAAGTATTTGCAAGGCAATCTTTAGCACAATAGAGACGACAACCACGAAGGGTGCTATTAATATCAACATCATTCATATCTATCAAAGCAATCTTTCTAGATATCTCGTCACACGCGAAGAACAAAGTGAGCTCATCATGCTGATTAGGAGTAATCTTGTCATCACAATACAAACTTAGGGTACTAGAAGAGTAACTATTAGGGCTTGAGCATTGGAAATTAAAATGACCTATGTCATCGCAATGTTTACAAAGAAAAGGATAAAGCTCACAAACCTTCTAACCGATCTCGCCTATATCCTTGTACCACATTCGGGTTTCTTCATTTGCATGATGGACACAATAATCTTCCTTGCTGTAACTCTGTTCACAAGGTCTATGTACTCCACAAAAATTAACATGCTTATAAGAAATAGGACTTTTAGAAGTTTGAGCATGTTTATTAGAATCATCAATAACAATATCATTTTCTACGCGAGTGTCCTTAAAAGGTTCATGATACACGTCCCCATTTCCTTTAGGAACATTCATATGGGAAGCAAAGGCTTTAAAGCAATCAACCATAATTTGAGGATCAAGACCATATTTAGCACTAAGCTCTTGAAAATTAGCAGTTTCAGCGAAAGACTTAATGCAATCAAACTCGTAATTCATACCTGATCCTTTACCTTTGTCGCTATCCCAACCTTCAATATTGTTTTGAATTGTCTCAAGCAGACCCCACTTGGTGTCGACATCCTTGCTTGTGAAAGACCCATCAAAGCATGCATCTAGATAGTCCTTATAATATCCTGAAAGCCTTGCATAAAAATTATTAATAACAATATTATGGGGAAGATCATGAATAGGACATTTATGCATTAGTAACTTCAATCTTCCCCACGCTTGGGTGATACGTCTCAAACGTATCTATAATTTTTGATGCTCCATGCTTGTTTTTACACCATTTGCCTATTGTTTCGTTACACTTAGTGGCACTTTTATGCATTTTCCGGAACTAACCTATTAACAAGCGCCACAGTGCCAGTTTCCTGTTTTCTGCTGTTTTTGTGTTTCAGAAGTGATACACAGGAAATATTCTCGGAATTGGACGAAACAAGTTCCTGAAGTCTTATTTTTCCCGGAAGCTTCCAGAGATCCGACGAAGTATCGGAGGGGGGCCACCAGGGCCCTACACAAGGGGGCGGCGCGGCCAGGCCCCTGGCTGCGCCACCCCTGTGTGAGAGCCCCTGGCTCCACCTCTGACATCGCCCCTTCGCCTATAAAGACCCCCCGACGGAAAAAACCTAAGTACCCGATCAGATTTCCAGAACACATCGCGATCCGCCGCCACCGTCGACCCGAAGATCGGGAGGGTCCAGAAGCTCTTCCCGGCACCCTGCCGGAGAGGGGAATCGCCATCGGAGGTCTTCTTCATCACCATGCTTGCCTCCGGAGCGATGAGTGAGTAGTCTACCTTGGACTATGGGTCCATAGCAGTAGCTAGATGGTTGTCTTCTCCACCATGTGCTTCATGTTTAGATCTCATGAGCTACCCTACATGATTGAGATCACCGTTATGTAATTCTATGATGTTGGTTTGTTGGGATCCGATGAATATTGGTGTTTATGATTAAGTTGCTGTACTGAATTATATCTTTTGTTATCTCTATGTTGTTTATGATCTTGCATGCTCTCCGTTGTTAGTAGCTATCTTGGCCGAGTAGTTGCTAGTGACTCCAAGAGGGGGTATTTATGCTCGATAGTGGGTTCATGTCTCTATTTCACCTGGGGGAGTGACAAAAACCTCTAAGGTGGTAGATGTGCTGTTGCTACTAGGGAGAAAACAACATTCATATGCTCAAGGGCATATGCTTTGTTTACATTACACACTTTGCTTAATGCAATTATCTGTTGTTCGCAACTTAATACTTTTGGGGTGTTCGGATTGATATCCCCGAGGGTGGATTATTAGTCATAGATGCAGTTGGATGGCGGTCTATGTATTTTGTTGTAATGCCCAGAGTAAATCTCATAGTGATCTTCTTGACATATCACGTTATCTTTATTCTATCAATTGCCCAACTGTAATTTGTTTACCCAGCATGTTATTTTATCTATGGAGAGACACCACTAGTGAACTGTGGACCCCGGTCCTATTTTAATCATATTGCAATCACCTGTTTACTTTTCCCGTACTGTTTACTTCACTCGCATACTATATTGTTTTCCACTCGATACGCTCATAATCTTTGTTTCAAGCAAACCGGTGAGATTGACAACCTCATCGCAAGTTGGGAACAAAGTACTTGGTTGTGTGTGTGCAGGTTCCGCGTTGCTACTGGCCGAAGACGAGTCAACAAGTATCGTTAACGGCGCCCTTGTTGGAGTGTTATTAAGCCAGTCTGCATCACCTTCAGTCGTCACCGTCTCTCCTCTTCAAGATCGACATTAAACCTTGGTTTCTTCACTGAGGGAAAACTAGCCGCTACACTCATCATACCTTCCTCTTGGGGTTCCCAACGGGCTGGTCATTCACCACGCACAAGGACTTACTGCTCCCACGTCAACTAAACGCCATAGTCTTTTCTGGCGCCATCACCGAGTAGCAGCTTCTTTTCTGGCGCCGTTGCCGGGAAGAAAGAGAAGACTTCTGCGAGGGGAGTTTTTCGCACACACATCCTTTACTTTGTTATTGTTTTGCTTTACTTTATTTATTTTACCTGCATTGTTTTTTATCAAAAACCCAAAAAAAATTAGAATCCTTGGTAGCTGTTTTTACTTGTTTACTTTTGTTTTGCTGAAATGGCCAATCCTGAAAACACCAAGTTGTGTGACTTCACTAGCACAAACAATGGTGATTTTATCTGCACTCCTATTGCACCACCTGCTACTGCTGCAAACTTTTATGAGATTAAGCCTGCTTTATTGAACCTTGTTATGAAAGAGCAATTTTCTGGTGCTAGTACTGAAGATGCTGCAGCTCATCTCAACAATTTTGTTGAGCTCTGTGAGATGCAGAAATATAAGGATGTTGATAGTGATATTATTAAGCTCAAGCTGTTTCCTTTTTCTTTGAGAGGAAAGGCTAAAGATTGGTTGCTGTCTTTGACTAAGAATAGTATTGATTCATGGGCTAAGTGTAAGGATGCTTTTATTGGTAGATACTATCCTCCTGCTAAGATTATAGCTTTGCGCAGCAATATTATGAAGTTTACTCAGTTTGATAATGAACATGTTGCTCAGGCTTGGGAAAGAATGAAATCTATGGTAAAGAATTGCCCCACTCATGGACTGACTACTTGGATGATTATCCAAACTTTTTATGCAGGACTGAATTTTTCTTCAAGGAACCTACTTGATTCAGCTGCTGGAGGCACTTTTATGACCCTTACCTTGGGCGCCGCATCAAAGTTACTCGACAACATGATGGTAAATTATTCCGAATGGCACACCGAGAGAGCTCCACAAGGTAAGAAGGTAAATTCTGTTGAGGAAACCTCTTCCTTGAATGATAAGATTTATACCATTATGGCTATGCTTGCTAATGATAGGACTCATGTTGATCCTAATAATGTTCCTTTGGCCTCTTTGGTTGCTCAAGAAGAGCAAGTTGATGTGAATTTCATTAGGAACAATAATTTTAACAACAATGCTTATAGGAACAATTTTGCTAGTAACAATTATAGGCCGTATCCTTCTACCAATGGTAATGGTTATGATAATTCTTATGGTAACTCCTACAACAACACTAGGGCCACGCCCTCCGAGCTTGAGGTAATGCTCAAGGACTTCATCGGTAAGCAAACTGCTTTTAATAAGTCTGTTGAGGAAAAGTTAGGCAAAATTGATATTCTTGCTTCCAAGGTTGATAGCCTTGCTCATGATGTTGAACTTCTGAAATTAAAAGTGTTTCCTAATGATGTGAAAGTGAGCAATGTTGTTGCTTCCGCTAATGCTATCCAAGTTGGAATTGATGAAAATATTAGATTGTTAGCGGAATTGCATGCCAGGTGGGAAAGAGAAGATGAGATGGCTAGAGAGACCAAGGTATGTACCATTACTACCTCTAATGATGTTGCTCCTACTGGTAGTAATCCTCTTACTTTGATTGGTGTAGAGAAAACTCCCACTCCTTGTGTTAAAAAGCCTAAAACTGCCAAAACTTTTTCTCAAAAGAGTGCTGAAATTTTTCGGAGTGTGGGAGATGATAGCTCTATTTGTTTTAATGATTTTGATGTTGATGGCTGCAATATATCTGAAGTTATTTTGTTCTTGCAAAAGCTTGCTTTGACTCCCAATGCTAGTTCTTTAAATATTGCTTTTACTAAGCATATTACCAATGCTCTCATAAAAATTAGGGATAAAAAGTTGAAGCAGAAAGCCTCTGTTCCCAAGAAGTTAGAAGATGGTTGGGAACCCATCATTGATATGCATGTTAATGGTTATGATTGCCATGCTTTATGTGATCTAGGTGCTAGTATTTCTATCGTGCCTAGAAAGATTTATGACATGCTTGATTTACCACCGCTAGAAAAGTGCTATTTTGATGTTCCTATTGCTGATGTTGCTAAGAAGAAACCTTTGGGAAGGATAAATGATGTTCTTATTGTTGTTAACAATAACCTTGTTCCCGTTGATTTTCTTGTTATGGACGTTGAATGCCATGCTTCGTCCTATTATTTTGGGAAGACCTTTTCTTCGAACTGTAGGTGCCATCATTGATATGAGGGAAGGCACCATCAAATATCAATTCCCACTAAAGAAAGGTATGGAACACTTCCCTAGGAAAAGAAAGAAATTACTTTTTGACTCTATTCTTAGAGCAAATTATGAGCTTGATGCTTCATCTCTTGATGTTACTTGATTCGCAATTTTCTGCGCCTAGCTCAAAGGCATTAAAGAAAAGCACTCTTGGGAGATAACCCAATGTTTCTTTTCAGTACTTTTTCTTTTATTTGAGTCTTGGAAGTCATTACTACAGTAATGACCGCTCCTTATCTTGTTTATTTCGTTTTTATGCCAAGAGAAGCCTCTAATTTGAGCGAGGTAAAGATTTGGGGTTATTGCTGTCCTGAAACTGTTTTCGGTGCTGCACCGTAAAAATTCGTATAAATTCTCTGTTTATCTTTTGGACCTGCGATTTCTTGTGCATATGCCCCAGGTTATATCCAAACTTTTCTTAGTTGAACACTTTTTGATTTGAGCAACATAAAATCCCTCAAAAATTCGTCCTTTGTCAGCTGTTCAGTTTTGACAGATTTCTGCCAATATTTGTTTTTGCCACTTTATCGCTTTCTTTTGTGTTCTTTTTGAACATGGAACTCTTGTGGAAGTTGCTACAGTAGTATATACTTTATATGTGGTGGTTTTGGGTTGAAACCTGAAGCTAAAAGAGGTTGAATATATTTTATGCTTACACTAATGTTGCTAATAAAATTGTGTTTAGTTTTGTATGAAGGAAGTTTTCAAGTGTAGGGACTGGAGAATGATGAGATGAGTTGAAGAATGGACAAAAGCTCAAGCTTGGGGATGCCCATGCATCACCCCAAGAAATATCCAAGAATTACAAGCGTCAAAGCTTGGGGATGCCCCCGAGGCACCCCTTCTTCATCGGCAAAAATTAGGTCACCTTTCAAGACACTATATTTTTATTGCTTCATGCACTATGTGTTTTAATTGGAGCGTCAGTTGTTTTAGTTTTCTTAGTTAGTTTAGTTTGTTTGTTTGCTGCAATAAATGGTTGGACCCCAACAAATTTCCTTTGGAGGAGATGTACTCGTTTTCATTTGCAAAGAATGCTCTAGTTTTCACTCTTATTAAAAATCGAGCATTCTACTTTTTCTGCTACTGCTTTTGGTTTTCGTTTTCGCCTTGATTTGCGTTCAGATCTTGTCATATCTTTTCATCAAGGTGTATTTTTGCCTCTGATCTTTATTGGTTTTCATCAAAAGAGGTGTTTATAAAAATTTCAAATGGTGTTGGAAAAGAGAAAAAGCTTTGTGCAAAATAGTGGTACAAGAAGGAGCTTGTGTAGACTGCGGCTTAGGCTTTTTCATGTCATGCTTGATGTCTTTTTGATAGTATGCTTAGTGGTTTTGCTGTAGCATGACTTGTCTCAAATAACTGAGATTGCTTAATGAGCCTTTGAAAAAATCATGCGTTGTTTATATTATATGGAAGCATTTATTTGGTTTTCTCCTTGATGCTTTATTTGGGTTGACTTGGCGCATGCTCACACATGTTAGACTCATACAAAGTCGCCATTAGCCTTCATGATCATTTAGGTTTTGACTTTTGATGCCATCTTATGCTTCTTTTAATGTCGCTTTGTCGCTTTGCATGATTATGGCCATTATTGCTCTCTTAGTTGGTCGCTCCCAGTCTTTTGCTAGCCCTCACCTTGTACTGAGTATGAGCTCTACTCGTGCATCCAACTCCTAAAAGCCAAAGTTTTCCATTGTGTCCACTATAAACTCCTATGCATGGTATTTGTAAGCCATTCCAAAGTAAATTTTCATGTGCTACCTTTCAAAAACCTTCAAAACACTTCTCGTTTTGTGACACTGTTTTCAGCTCATGGGGACGTAGTGGTCGGATTTGCTATCTTCCATATTGCTTATTCCAAAAAGAAAAAGAAAGAAAAAAGAAAAAAAGGCACTCCTCCAAAGAATGTGAATGTTGGTGGGCACCCGATGGAATCGGTTAGCCATGGTATGTGAAAGGAAAAGGTGGGGAGGAGTGCCAAGCTTTATAAAAAGAGCGCAAAAGTGCCAATCTCTCTCTCTAAAACTTGCTTCATTTTTGTATGGAAGATAGTAAGAACCCCATTGCTAGTCGTTGACAAAAGCAACCACCTCTCAAAACCCAAGTTTTATCTCTGTTTTACAAATGAAAAGCTCTAGCACATGCTCAATCAATGCTTCCCTCTGTGAAGGGCCTTTCTTTTACTTTTATGTTGAGTCACCACCTTCTTTCTTTATGCACCATTAAGAGAGCATAGTTGTCATTCTTAGTGTGATATGCATTGTCCCAGAGTTCATTGATTGATTCATGATGATTGGTTTCACTTGTTCTTAAATTATTTGTATCTAGTCGCCCTCTTAAACTTGAGGTGTCCTATGCATTTATGTTTTGCTCTCTTTGAAGGACAAGCTGAAAACCATTTGTATGTTTTTCCTTATGATTTGAACACACGTTTGACTTTCATTGTTTCATTATCATGATCTTTTGTTTGTGTTCATTTGCATGTTTACAACATGGTTGCTAAGTTCTTATTGTCATGATTATATCTTTCATGCCCATGTTTTAAGTTCTATTGATCCCAGCTCACCAATGTTTACATATATGATCAAGATTGTGTAGGTGCATGTCACCTCAAAAATTATTCTTTTGTTATCACTTACCTACTCGAGGATGAGCAGGAGTTAAGCTTGGGGATGCTTGATACGTCTCAAACGTATCTATAATTTTTGATGCTCCATGCTTGTTTTTACACCATTTGCCTATTGTTTCGTTACACTTAGTGGCACTTTTATGCATTTTCCGGAACTAACCTATTAACAAGCGCCACAGTGCCAGTTTCCTGTTTTCTGCTGTTTTTGTGTTTCAGAAGTGATACACAGGAAATATTCTCGGAATTGGATGAAACAAGTTCCTGAAGTCTTATTTTTCCCGGAAGCTTCCAGAGATCCGAAGAAGTATCGGAGGGGGGCCACGAGGGCCCCACACAAGGGGGCGGCGTGGCCAGGCCCCTGGCTGCGCCACCCCTGTGTGAGAGCCCCTGGCTCCACCTCTGACATCGCCCCTTCGCCTATAAAGACCCCCCGATGGAAAAAACCTAAGTACCCGATCAGATTTCCAGAACACATCGCGATCCGCCGCCACCGTCGACCCAAAGATCGGGAGGGTCCAGAAGCTCTTCCCGGCACCCTGCCGGAGAGGGGAATCGCCACCGGAGGTCTTCTTCATCGCCATGCTTGCCTCCGGAGCGATGAGTGAGTAGTCTACCTTGGACTATGGGTCCATAGTAGTAGCTAGATGGTTGTCTTCTCCACCATGTGCTTCATGTTTAGATCTCATGAGCTGCCCTACATGATTGAGATCACCGTTATGTAATTCTATGATGTTGGTTTGTTGGGATCCGATGAATATTGGTGTTTATGATTAAGTTGCTGTACTGAATTATATCTTTTGTTATCTCTATGTTGTTTATGATCTTGCATGCTCTCCGTTGTTAGTAGCTATCTTGGCCGAGTAGTTGCTAGTGACTCCAAGAGGGGGTATTTATGCTCGATAGTGGGTTCATGTCTCTATTTCACCTGGGGGAGTGACAGAAACCTCTAAGGTGGTAGATGTGCTGTTGCTACTAGGGAGAAAACAACATTCATATGCTCAAGGGCATATGCTTTGTTTACATTACACACTTTGCTTAATGCAATTATCTGTTGTTCGCAACTTAATACTTTTGGGGTGTTCGGATTGATATCCCCGAGGGTGGATTATTAGTCATAGATGCAGTTGGATGGCGGTCTATGTATTTTGTTGTAATGCCCAGAGTAAATCTCATAGTGATCTTCTTGACATATCACGTTATCTTTATTCTATCAATTGCCCAACTGTAATTTGTTTACCCAGCATGTTATTTTATCTATGGAGAGACACCACTAGTGAACTGTGGACCCCGGTCCTATTTTAATCATATTGCAATCACCTGTTTACTTTTCCCGTACTGTTTACTTTACTCGCATACTATATTATTTTCCACTCGATACGCTCATAATCTTTGTTTCAAGCAAACCGGTGAGATTGAAAACCTCATCGCAAGTTGGGAACAAAGTACTTGGTTGTGTGTGTGCAGGTTCCATATAACCTTCAGTCGTCACTGTCTCTCCTCTTCAAGATCGACATTAAACCTTGGTTTCTTCACTGAGGGAAAACTAGCCGCTACACTCATCATACCTTCCTCTTGGGGTTCCCAACGGGCTGGTCATTCACCACGCACAAGGACTTACTGCTCCCACGTCAACTAAACGCCACAGTCTTTTCTGGCGCCATCACCGAGTAGCATTGGGCAATGCTTTCTCCCTCATGTGGCCAAAAATTATATATCTGATTACGATCTTTATGAATCTCACTTGGAGGATAGAATTTAGAATAAAAGAGAGGCACAATTTCCTCCCATGCAATAGATGGACCATCTTCAAGCAGGCGATACCACTCCTCAGCTCTGCCTTTCAGTGACAAAGAGAATAACTTCTTCTTAACTTGGTTCATTGAAATACCTGCACACTGGAACAACTCGCATAATTCATGTATAAAAAGCAAATGATCTCCAGGATGGACAGTTCCATCTCCTAAATAGCAGTTATTCCTAACACGTTCAACAATCTTCATAGGTATTTCAAAAGGATGAGAAGCACAAGCATCATTAGAAACATCACATATGGGAGATAAAATATCGTCAGAGCAAACTTTCTCCACTAAAGCTGGGGGACTAAAAATATCATACTTAACAAAACCAGCTTCCCCAAGCTTAGACTTTTCTATAGCATTAGCATTAACGGTATTCAAAGCATTCGTACTAATAACATTGCTATGCGAAATAAGCTCCAAAGGATTTTCAATTTTCTCTTCAAATCTAAAATCAGGAAAAAGACTAAAGAACTCTTAGTTTTCCATTAAGCCTAACTAGTGAAAATAAAAACAAGAAACAAAAAGATGTAATTGCAGAATCTAAAGGAAATAACTCTGAGCACTCACACAGGAGGATGCGAGTACCTTTTACCTTACCTCCCCGGCAACAGCGCCAGAAAAGAAGATGATGACGGCGGCGGAGTGGGGTAAACAGTTACTCCCTCTGTTTTTCTTTTATCCCACTGCAGGAAATCTCTGGCCCATCCCAGCCGTTCGTTCTGAAGGGGAAACGGCGGCGTGAGTCTGGCCATCCACATGTCAGCACCGCGTGAGTTATGGCACCCACTACGCATGGTAATTGAGGAGACGTGGCAGATTTTTCTCACCGGATGCGTTGGACATGCGGTCAAATGAAGTCAACAGCCAGCATGTGCGGCACTGGGCCTACCAGGGTGTCCGGTCTTGTCAATGTTAGGCTATCCCTGTGACGGGTGGCATGACAACTCGAAGAAGTGATGCATCATCACTGATGTCACTGTTTGCAAGGCTCGATTTCTTTCATCCAAGGGGTGAAGCTTATTTGGGTATTCATCCTTTCGAGGTATGTATCACCGAAACACATTGTCTCTTTGGCAGCGAACATTTTCTGTGACCTTTGCCCTCTTTGTGTGATTCAAAGCGCAATGAATGTTTTTCGAAGTGTTTTTCCTTCTTTTCGGGATCTTTCAAATCAGGCCTCGAGGTTTTTTCAGCGTAGCGTCTTGCACGATTGCCAATCGCTCGAGGGATTCTTTTGGCTTTATTCGACGCCATCTTATCATTCGAGTTGTGGACTCTGATCCCTCGAATTACTACCTTTGGGCCAGCAGTGTCGTCCGATCATTCGAGTTGTGGACTCTGATCCCTCGATTTATTACCTTCGGGCCATGATGTCTATGCACTTCTATTCTTGTAGACACTTGTTGGGCCTCCAAGTGCAGAGGTTTGTAGAACAGCAGCAAGTTTCCCTTAAGTGGATCACCCAAGGTTTATCGAACTCAGGGAGGAAGAGGTCAAAGCTATCCCTCTCAAGCAACCCTGCAATTACGATACAGAAAGTCTCTTGTGTCCCCAACACACCCAATACACTTGTCAGATGTATAGGTGCACTAGTTCGGCGAAGAGATAGTGAAATACAAGTGGTATAGATGATTATAAGTAGCAAACGTGATGTGAAATAAATATCGATGTGAGCAAACAAGTAACAAAATAGCAAGTAAATGGTGTGCAATGCTTGGGAACAAGGCCTAGGGATCATACTTTCACTAGTGGACACACTCCCAACAATATAACATGATTGAACAAATAAACAACTTCTCTCCACTATGGTACTCTGAATTATTCTCCTATTGAATAACACTAATCATTGTGTAGTGGCTACAGAAGCACCCCTTAAAGTTCATCAAGTACTTGACAAACACCACTCATAGAGATACCCAAATCAAAGCACAACTCAAGATAGAAATCATTGCAACTTAGACCAAGTACTAACACGGTGCACACACTGTCAACATTACACCATGAAAGGAGGAATAGATCACTCAAACTATCATAGCAATAATTATTCTCATAATCCACAAGAGATCACAATCATAGCCTAAACCAAGTACCACCTTGATGCACGCACTGTCACCGTTACACCAAGGCAGGAGGAATAGATTACTTTAACAATCACCACTAGAGTACACATAACATCTGAATAATAACATCTACTTGTTCAACATGATACAAAGCTCACGATCACATAAATATCACATCATGGGAGAGGGAGGTGAACCACATAGCTACCGGTAGAGCCCTTAGCCCCGGGGATGAACTACTCCCTCCTCATCATAGGAGACAGCAAGGTTGATGGAGATGGCGGTGAGGTCGATGGAGACGGCGGAGACGGCGATGGAGACCGATGGAGATGGCTCCGGGGGCACTTCCCCGTCCCGACAGGGTGCCGGAACAGAGACTTCTGTCCCCCGAAATTCATCAACGGCGGCGGCGGAGCTGCGGAACTCTTTCTGGAAAATTGCCGAATCCTTTAGGGTTTTCCGTCCCGAGGCTTCTTATAGGCGAAGGGGCGATGTCAGGGGTGGGACCAGGCGCCCTCACACATGGCTGGCATGGCCAGGGGCCTGGCCGCGCCACCATGGTGTGTGGGGCCCCTGTGGCCCACCTCCTACTCCTCTTCGGATCTCTGGAAGCTTCCGGGTAAAATAAGACTTCAGGATGTTGTTTCGTCCAATTCCGAGAATATTTCCTGTGTATCACTCTGAAACACAAAAACTGCAGAAAATAGGGAACTGGCACTGTGTCATCTTGTCAATAGGTTAGTTCCGGAAATCGCATAAAAACGCCACGAAGTGTAACAAAACACAAGGCAAATGGTGTAAAAACAAGCATGGAGCATCAAAAATTATAGATACGTTTGAGACGTATCAGGCCAGCAGTGTCGTCTTATCATTCGAGTTGTGGACTCCGATCCTTCGAACTCTTTCTTTTTGGCCAGCAGCACCACTGGTTTATTCGAGTAGTGGATTTCGGTCTCACGGGTCACCTTTTTGCAACATACCCCTGTACTGCAAGGTTTGCAGGACCTTCGGTCTGTTATTCGAGGGTGTTTTGTCATGATTTACCAAATTTGTGCACTCAGGCCATCAGCGCCATTACTATGACCTGCTATGGGCATCAGTCCCCCGATTCTCTCTAATTCAAGGACAGCAGCGCCTTAGCCCCAATTCGGGTGGAAGTCTTAACTCCTTGAAATTCTGTCTTACGCTTATACTCACTCTCGTTTACCCGAATTTCGGTGGCAATATACCAATTTGGATGCCGTATGTCAAATACAAAGATAAGTCCACAGTTAGCAACACTAGATGGCCCGGTAATCGCATCAAGCGCGCTCTGCTGAGAGAATGTTCTATACCTATGGTATAAAGTCTTGCATCGATGTACGCATCGAGTGCCTTACGCACTACTGGGCTTCGACCGGATAAGTCCACACATGGCTCGGGTCGAAGTAGCTGATGTCTACACACACTTCTGTTTTTCTTGTAGACAGTGTCAGGCCTCCAAGTGCAGAGGTTTGTAGAGCAGCAACAAGTTTCCCTTAAGTGGATCACCCAAGGTTTATCGAACTCAGGGAGGAGAAGGTTGCTACTCGGTGATGGCGCCAGAAAAGACTGTGGCGTTTAGTTGACGTGGGAGCAGTAAGTCCTTGTGCGTGGTGAATGACCAGCCCGTTGGGAACCCCAAGAGGAAGGTATGATGAGTGTAGCGGCTAGTTTTCCCTCAGTGAAGAAACCAAGGTTTAATGTCGATCTTGAAGAGGAGAGACGGTGACGACTGAAGGTTATATGGAACCTGCACACACACAACCAAGTACTTTGTTCCCAACTTGCGATGAGGTTGTCAATCTCACCGGTTTGCTTGAAACAAAGATTATGAGCGTATCGAGTGGAAAATAATATAGTATGCGAGTAAAGTAAACAGTACGGGAAAAGTAAACAGGTGATTGCAATATGATTAAAATAGGACCGGGGTCCACAGTTCACTAGTGGTGTCTCTCCATAGATAAAATAACATGCTGGGTAAACAAATTACAGTTGGGCAATTGATAGAATAAAGATAATGTGATATGTCAAGAAGATCACTATAAGATTTACTCTGGGCATTACAACAAAATACATAGACCGCCATCCAACTGCATCTATGACTAATAATCCACCCTCGGGGATATCAATCCGAACACCCCAAAAGTATTAAGTTGCGAACAACAGATAATTGCATTAAGCAAAGTGTGTAATGTAAACAAAGCATATGCCCTTGAGCATATGAATGTTGTTTTCTCCCTAGTAGCAACAGCACATCTACCACCTTAGAGGTTTCTGTCACTCCCCCAGGTGAAATAGAGACATGAACCCACTATCGAGCATAAATACCCCCTCTTGGAGTCACTAGCAACTACTCGGCCAAGATAGCTACTAACAACGGAGAGCATGCAAGATCATAAACAACATAGAGATAACAAAAGATATAATTCAGTACAGCAACTTAATCATAAACACCAATATTCATCGGATCCCAACAAACCAACATCATAGAATTACATAACGGTGATCTCAATCATGTAGGGCAGCTCATGAGATCTAAACATGAAGCACATGGTGGAGAAGACAACCATCTAACTACTGCTATGGACCCATAGTCCAAGGTAGACTACTCACTCATCGCTCCGGAGGCAAGCATGGCGATGAAGAAGACCTCCGGTGGCGATTCCCCTCTCCGGCAGGGTGCCGGGAAGAGCTTCTGGACCCTCCCGATCTTCGGGTCGACGGTGGCGGCGGATCGCGATGTGTTCTGGAAATCTGATCGGGTACTTAGGTTTTTTCCGTCGGGGGGTCTTTATAGGCGAAGGGGCGATGTGAGAGGTGGAGCCAGGGGCTCTCACACAGGGGTGGCGCGGCCAGGGGTAGGGCCGCGCCGCCCCCATGTGTGGGGCCCTGGTGGCCCCCCTCCGACACTTCTTCAGATGTCTGGAAGCTTCCGGGAAAAATAAGACTTCAGGAACTTGTTTCGTCCAATTCCGAGAATATTTCCTGTGTATCACTTCTGAAACACAAAAACAGCAGAAAACAGGAAACTGGCACTGTGGCACTTGTTAATAGGTTAGTTCCGGAAAATGCATAAAAATGCCACTAAGTGTAACGAAACAATATACAAATGGTGTAAAAACAAGCATGGAGCATCAAAAATTATAGATACGTTTGAGACGTATCAGAGGTCAAAGCTATCCCTCTCAAGCAACCCTGCAATTATGATACAGAAAGTCTCTTGTGTCCCCAGCACACCCAATACACTTGTCAGATGTATAGGTGCACTAGTTCGGCGAAGAGATAGTGAAATACAAGTAGTAGTGATGATTATGAGTAGTAAATGTAATATGAAATAAGTATCGCTGCAAGCAAACATGTAACAAAACTGAAAGTAAACGGTGTTCAATGCTTGGAAACAAGGCCTAGGGATCATACTTTCACTAGTGGACACTCTCAACAAAGTAACATAATTGAACCAATAGATACTAACTTCAATATGCAACTCTAAACAATTCTCCAATGGAAAACGAACACTAATCATGCGTAGGGTTACGAAGCACTCCTCAAAGTTCACATGTACCCAAACTAGATTGTCCCACACTATCACTATGAACGCACTAGATGGTTCCAACAAACACCAACAATTCATAGAGACATTAACCAAAAAGACACACATAATGCGCACACTAGTCACCTTCACATTACGATATAAGGTGTCTCTGGAGATTACAATAATAAAGCACGGGAGTAGCATAATATCTGAATAATAGCATCTACCAATTCAACTAGATACAAAGCTCACGATTACATAAAGATCACATCATGGAAGAGAGAGGTGAACCACATAGCTTCCGGTAGGGTGGAGATGGCGATGGAGACCGATGGAGATGGCTCCGGGGGCACTTTCCCGTCCCGGCAGGGTGCCAGAACAGAGACTTTTGTCCCCCGAAATTCGTTGGTGGCGGCGGCGGAGCTGCATAACTCTTTCTCGAAAATCACCGATCATTTTAGGGTTTTCCATCGAGAGGCTCTTTATAGGCAAAGGGGCGTCGTCATGAGTGGACCAGGGTGGTCTCACCACAGGTGGGCATGGCCAGGGGCTGGGCCACGCCCCCTGGTGGTGAGGCTGGCCCCTGGCCCCCCTCCGTCTCATCTTCGGTCCTCGTCCTTCATCCGGAAAAAATAGGAGTTTGGGTCTTTGTTTCGTCCAATTCCGAGAATATTTCCTGTGTAGCTTTCCTAAAACACAAAACAACAGAAAACAGGGAACTGGCACTATGGCATCTTGTCAATAGGTTAGTTCTAAAAATCGCATAAAAACACCACGAAGTGCAAACAAAACATGAAGCAAATGGTGTAAAACCAGCATGGAGCATCAAAAATTATAGATACGTTTGAGACGTATCAAGCATCCCCAAGCTTAACTCATGCTCGTCCTCGAGTAGGTAAGTGATAACAAAAGAATAATTTTTGAGGTGACATGCACCATCACAATCTCGATCATCTATGTAAAGCATTGAGTGCTGAGATCAAAGAACTTGAAACATGGGCATAAAAGACATAATCTCGACAATAAGAACTTAGCAACCATGTTATAACATGAAAAGAAACACAAACAAAAGATCATGAATAATGAAACAATGAAAGTCAAGTGTGTGTTCAAATCATATGGAAAAACATATCAAATGGTTTTCAGCTGGACCCTCATGGAATAGCAAAACATAGATGCGTAGGACACCGTCAAGTTCAAGAGGGCGACTAGATACAAATAATGTAAGAACAAGTGAAACCAAAATAATGAATCAATCAATGATAACTTTGGGACAATGCACATTATACTCAGAATGGAAACTATGCTCTCTTAGACGTTGCATAAAGGTAGAAGGTGGAGACTCAACATAAAAGTAAAAGAAAGACCCTTCGCAGAGGGAAGTAGTGATTGCAAGTTTTATAAACCTTCAAAAATTATGGTATTTACTAGCTTTGAGCTCTCATTTCCCCCATCATAGGCATCTTGAATGGTTAAAGTAAATGCAAGAACGTTTATGAGCATATGCTTGACAAATCATAAGTTGAAAACCTCGTGTCCCGTGAAGTACGAATACCCAAACCTCATGCTACTCGACTTAGGGTCCCAAGCAAGCTCTTGTCATTGTAAGTATATGTGTATCATTGAGAATCGCCAACGGGGTACCTCCGTGCCCGATGACATGGAACAAGCCCACATCAAAATGACAGGACAAACAGACAATGAAAACCTCGGCATCTCTTTTATTTACCATTGGTATAGTTTTTTATTTTGAGATGCATCATCAAATGTCCACTATGGGCATGCTATAAATTTACACCATGAATTATCCATGGCTTAGATTAGCGGCCCAGGCATTTCTCTAACACATATATAAACTCCATGATCCCGCAAGATTCCCAACTTGTTTCACATCGCGAGTATCCATAAACAAAAAATCACGATATCAACTCAAATAAGAAGTGCAATGTTGAAAGCTTTCTCCATGACGGCATGGTTTGGCTAATTCCCAACTTACAACTTGCAAGCATAACATCAACATAAAAGAGCCACAATGTCAAAATTTTAAAAGCGAGAAAAGTGAAGTGTGCCATCAGGTTCGTGAGAGATTTACTGACTAATTTTCGCATAGCACCGCAAAAGTTTAATTCGAAGGATAGATAAAAGCAAGTCAAATGTACTTGGAATAGCAAATTGCTAATAGGTATGTATGGTGGACACATTGGAATAACTTGGTTTTTAGGAATTGGACGCACGAGTAGAGCTCATACTCAGTACAAAGTGAGGGCTAGCAAAAGACTGGGAGCGACCAACTAAGAGAGCAAAAATGACCATAATCATGCATAGCGACAAAACATCATTAAGAGAAGCATAAAATGGCATCAAACGTCAACAACTAAATGATCATAGAGGCTTATGGTGACTTGTTAGAGTCAAACATGTTGTAAGCATGTGCCAAGTCAACCCAAATAAAGCATCAAAGGAGAAAACCAAATAAATGCTTCCACATAATAAGAACAACGCATTATTTTTTCAAAGGCTCATTAAGCAGTCTCAGTCATTTGAGACAAGTCATGCTACAGCAAAAATCACTAAGCATACTATCAAAATGACATCAAGCATAGCATGCAAAAGTCTAAGCCACAGTCTAAACAAGCTCCTTTTTGTACCACTCTTTTGCATGAAACTTTTTCCCTTTTCCAACACCATTCAAACCTTTTTGAAATTACTCTTTTGATGAAAATCAACATAGACCAGTGGTCTAAATACACCTTGATGCAAAGATATAACAAAATCTGAACAAAAATCAAGGCAAAAAATAAAAGCTAAATGCAGTTCTAGAAAAAGAGAACACTCGTTGAACGATAAGAGTGAAAAATAGATTGTTCTTGGCAAATGAAAAATGAAGCAAGTCTCTCTGCAAAAACATGATGTGATCCAACCATTTATTGCAGCAAACAAAACAAAACAAAACTGAAAGCAAAAAGTAAAGATGCTCCAAGAAAAATGCATAGTGCATGAAGCAATAAAAATATAGTGTTTTGAAAGGTGACCTGATTTTTGCCGATGAAGAAGGGGTGCCTCGGGGGCATCCCCAAGCTTTGGCGCTTGTACTTCTTGGATATTTCTTGGGGTGACATGGGCATCCCCAAGCTTGAGCTTTTGTCCATTCTTCATCTCATCTCATCATTCTCCAATCCCTACACTTGAAAACTTCCTTCATACTGATGACCCACAAGTATAGGGGATCGCAACAGTCTTCCAGGGAAGTAAAACCCAAATTTATTGATTCGACACAAGGGGAGCCAAAAAATATATGTAAGCCTTAACAGATGAGTTGTCAATTCAGCTGCACCTGGAAACAGTCTTGCTCGCAGTGGTTTATCAGTAGCAACAGTTTTATAGTGGTGATAGTAGTGAAACAGTAACAGCAGTAGTAAAATAATAGCAGTAATAGTAGCAATAGTAAGCAGTAGGAACAAATACTATAGAGGCATAGGGATGGATGTACGGGCATTGCATGGATAAGACAATTCATAAAATCAATGAGACATGGGCATTGCAGATAAATAATGATAAAGCATCCTAGTACTAACAATCATAGGCATGTGTTCCATATATAGTCATACGTACTCACAAGGAGAAACTTGCACGACATCTTTTGTCCTACCAGCCTGTTGCAGCAGGGCCTCAAGGAAAACTACTGGTAATTAAGGTACTCCTTTTAATAAAGTACCGGAGCAAAGCATTAACACTCGGTGAACACATGTGATCCTCACATCATAGCCATCCCCTCCGGTTTCCCAATTTCTATCACTTTGGGGCCTCGGGTTCTGGACAACAATATGTGTATACAACTTGTAGGTAAGACCATAAACAACAAGTATTATCATAGAAATAATAACATGTTTAGATCTGAAATCATGGCACTCGGGCCCAAAGTGACAAGCATTAAGCATAACAAGTTGCAACAATGTCATAGGCACTAAATAAAGATACTAGGCACTATTCCCTAACAATCTCATATCAAATTACATGAACAATATCATCCAATCCCTACCATCCCCTCACCTACAGCGGTGGAATTACTCACACATGGATGGGGGAGTCATGGATAGTCGATGGAGTGATGTCGATGATGATGGTGATGAAGATCTCCTCCAAATCCCTGTCCCGGTAGGGTGCCAGAACAGAGTTTCTAGTTCTGAATCGCAGTTTCTGATGGCGGCGGCACAGCGGAAGTCTATCTAGGAAAAAACACCGTCTCTCCGATATTTTCAGGTCAAGGGGTATATGTAGGCGGAAGGAGAGGTCGAGGAGACGGCCGAGCCGTTCTCACACCAGGTGGGCGCGGCCAGGGCTAGGCCGCGCCCCCTGTGTGTGTGGAGGGCTCGTGCCTCCCCTCCGTCTCGTCTTCTGGCTCTGTGGGTCTTCCGGTGAAATAGGATTTTTGCTGATTTTTCCTGAATTTTTACTGAAAGTTGGATTTCTGCACAAAAACGAGACACCAGAGCAATTCTGCTGAAAACAGCGTTAGTCCGTGTTAGTTGTATTCAAAACACACAAATTAGAGGAGAAACAATAGCAAAAGTGTTCAGGAAAGTAGATACGTTTTGGACATATCAACTCCCCCCAAGATTAGCTATTTGTTTGTCCTCAAGCAATTCAGTTAACAACTATGAGCGATAAAAGAAACTTTCACGAACACATTTGCTTCATAGATGTATATATACTAACTATATGATCAAGTACTCAAGCAATTCATAATAAGAAATATGTAGCTAATGCTACCTCATAGTCAAGCAAGCTATGAAAGAGAGCCAACATACTAATAACAAGTAACATGAACATAAGAAGCTACAAGATTGTAATATGCATAAATGATATGGAAGAGTGGTATCCATCTTGCCTTTATTTGTGGATCAAAACATAAATGCTGAGGCACCTCTGAAGTTCAAGAGAAGACTAGAAGTAAAAATATCAAAGATACAAGCATCAAAGTTATACCACAATTAACCGTGTTCTGGGACAAGCACATTACACTAAGAATAACAGCTATGCTCTCAAGAAGTGCTTTAAAGTTAGAAGATGAAGACTCAACATAAAAGTAAAAGAAAGGCCCTTCGCAGAGGGAAGCAGTGATTTAACATGTGCTAGAGTTTTTCATTTGTAAAACAGAGATAAAAAAATATTTTGAGAGGTGATTGTTTCATGTCAACGACTGGCAATGGGGACTTGCTATCTTCCATAATAAACAAGTGAGAGCAGTTCCGAGTTCTTTGAAATTTTGGCACAATGGTGCTCTTTTATAAAGCTTTGGCACTCCTCCCCACCTTTTTTCCTTTCTCAAACCATGGCTAACCGGTTCCATCGGGTGCCCACCAACTTTCACATACCACGGAGGAGTGCTCTTTTTCTTTTCTTTTTAGAAATTAGATTACAATGGTCTAACCAGCTCCCTTGCAAAATTAATGACGAGCAGATGAAGCTGCCTAGTCGAGGGGTACTCAATTTAATATGGAAGATTGCAATTCCGACCACTACGTCCCCATGAGCTAAAAACAGTGGCACAAAACGAGAAGTATTTGAATGTTTGAAAGGTAGCACATGAAAATTTACTTGGAATGGCTTTGAAATACCATGCTTAGGAATTTATAGTGGACTCTTTGGAAGACTTGGTTTTTGGTAATTGGATGCATGAGTAGAGCTCATACTCAGTACAAGTGAAGGCTAGCAAAAGACTGGGAAGCGACAATCGAGAGAGCAATAACTGTCATAATCCTGCTTGCGACAAAACAAATTAATATAGACATAAAAATGATACAAGAACTCTGAGGCAAAGTAAATCATCGAGGCTTAATTGACTTTTTGTTCAGTCATATGCATGCTTGAGCATGTGCCAAGTCGATTCAAATGAAACTTTCAGAGGAGGATACCACAATAACATACCATATTATGAATAAAACAATACATGCAAGCGTCTACATGACTTGTTACAAACTATTAGTAAATTGAAACTAATCATATGAAAGAAAGAACTACAAAGCATCCATTAGATAACATATACCTTACATGAACCAACTAAGCATGTCCACATAGATGAGTATATGTACAGAAAATGAAAACAAATAGAGTTCATACCAGCCTCTTACCACATCTCGGATTGTCATATGTTGTCATTATTGCCTTTTCACTTGTGTGGCTTGAATAATACGAAGTGAATACCAAGCTCCAATGGAGTAACGGGAGACTGAACCCTGCAACAAACTTTACAAAACCGAAGAAGAACAACAAATATTTTTGGGTTTTCGATTTTTAAACAAGAATAGAAGGAAAATGCAAACAAAGCAAAATATTTTTGGATTTTTCAAATACCAAACTGAAAATAGCAAGTAAAGCAAACCAAAGGTAGAAAGCTAAAGAAACAAATAGAGAGAAACAACATAAATATTTTTGGTCTTTTTGTGTTTTGGAAAGCAGAAACGAGAACAATAAAGAAAGCGAAACATGGATATACAAAGGACCGACAAAATATGATATGTAGATGAGTGAATCGTCGGCGTACCTCCCCCCAAGCTTAGGCTTTTGGCCTAAGTGGAGATCAATCCCAACTCGGCCAACTCAGCCACAAGGTGGCACCTCCGTAGTGTGACAAAGAAGCACCATCGTCCTGATATGAGCTCGAGGACGCCCCAGAGTGGTATGTGGTGTAGTGGTAGGCCGGCTCCTCCTCTTCCTCCTGGTCCACGACGCCATGCTATACGTTGAAGCCGAGCACCCTAAGCCGCTCATCCAACTCCTCCTTCATGCGTGACCATGGCCTGTTATCAATACTAAACAAACTAGGTTGTGGCAGGGGCACTTCCCTTTTCTCTCCATCTGTAAATAACATTCTATAAACTAATTTCCTTGCACAAGAGTTAGCAGTAACAAAGTGATGGAGCTTTATGGCAGCAAGATCAAGCCTCTGTGGAGTCAACAATATATCATGAGGAGCAATAGGAAGTTCAAGAGCAGCAACAATGCGCGCAGCAATAATACCTCCATAAATAGGTCCCCTAGCGGCTAGGCGATGAGCAATAATAGCACCGAGGTTATACTTCCTACTAACATCAAGAGTGGTAGCTAGAAAAGCTAAATGATCGTTGAAGATATTGCTAGTGTTTCCACTACCAAGTACACTAGTGGCAAGATAGTAAGTAAAATATCTAATAGCTGGGAGTTGAATGTTTCTTATCTTGCCACGCTGTGCGGTGCAGTCATCATCGTTGGTTACTCCTCGGTAGAGCTCCAACAAATCAGCGGGTTGATGTAGCATCTTCCTTGCCATCCCAAACATGGGTATAGCTAGAATATTACAAAATCTGTCCAAAGACATGGTGATAGACTTATCATAAATCTTGAATGCAATGGAAGGATTGAAATGAGAGTTAGTGAATTTAAAGCTTTCAACAAAAATCTTTATGAGAATAGCATATTGATTACTCTCATCCATCATGTATGTAGTCAATCCAACCCTGTTAACAAGGAGCAAGAAATCATCAAGAATCCCTGCATCACGCAAAAAGTTAGCATAAGGGAAGGTCGATGGATGTGCATCTCCATCGTCTCCCTCAAGGTTAGGTGACATAAGATCTTCATTGTAGGATATCCTATATTGAGCAGTGGATCTTGAAGGCCTTGATGACCTTGGTGCTTCTCTTTCAAACATTTCTCCATAGGTGTAGTTGTCCATGTCCCTTTTCTGAAATTTTTAACAAACCTCATAAAATATGATTTTGAGACAAGCAAATGTAGGAAACTACTATAGTGAGTTACTAGAGAGCTAACATGCATCAAAATAACATTTCTAAGCAATAGAACAAGCATGCATACTCATTTATCCTGCCACCTACAATGCTAAAATACTCAAGAAATACTTTACCAAAAGAAATTCTACTTGGACAAGCGGAGGAGTCACATACCGGAGAACAAATGCTCCAAATCTCAGCAGAAATGATGGGCTGAGCAAGGAGATCGAAAAATCGTGATGAAGAACAACAAGAACTCGAGTTTGAGCTAGTGTGTCATTGTTTTCGGGAGAGAGAAAGAGCTGGGGAGGAAGAGATAAGTGAGAGGCCAGGTGGGGCCCCCTCACAGCAGGTGGGGGCGGCCAAGGCTGGGCCGCGCCCCCTGTGTGTGTGGTGGCATGGCAGCCCCTCCCGGTGTCTCCCAGGTGCCTCTCTGTCCCATTTTTGACATAAAAATTATAAAGAATTTTTTAGAATTTTTTGAGAAACTTTATTTTCAAAGATTTTTCAGAAATACAATAAAAGGATAAAACTCGGGAAAACGACAATGGAATGATTGCAAGCAAATCAAACTCAAGTATGCAGCAGCTCTGAGATACTCTTAATCATGTAACCAAACTAAAGGAATAAAATTGGTGAAAGTAAATATAGGTGAGGTAGAGTAAATGCGGTGAAAATGAAGTTTCATTCATATAAAATCACTTTGTTAACAAGGTTGATCAAGTCTTGTTACCAAACCAACTTTATATGAGGAAAAATTTGCATTTCACTATATGCTTATGTTACCTCAACTTTGATAGGCATAGTCCCAATCATAACAATTTTATATTCTTCTTTGGGCTTTCGCTCTGAACAAATAATTTGACCAACTTTGATGGTCTCAACATTCTTGACGGAATTTAGAGCATTCTTTCTATCAATCTTCTTGGGAAAATAAACCGTATACTCTTTATCATTGACATTGAAAGTTACTTTTCCTTGATTGCAATTAATGACAGCCCTTGCAGTGTTTAGAAAAGGTCTCCCAAGAATAATAGACATATTATCATCTTCAGGCATTTCCAACACAACAAAGTCAGTTAATATCAAACAATTGTTAGCAACTTGAACAGGAACATTCTCACATATACCAATAGGAATAGTAGTAGACTTATCAGCCATTTGCAAAGATATATCAGTTGATACCAATTTTTCTAGATCAAGTCTCTTATAAAGAGAAAAAGGCATGACACTAACTCCAGCTCCCAAATCACATAAAGCAGTTCTAACATAGTTATTTTTAATGGAGCAAAGAATAGTCGGTATACCTGGATCTCCAAGCTTCTCCGGAACTTTACCATCAAAAGAATAATTAGCAAGTAGAGTGGAAATTTCCTCATTAGGAATCTTCCTTTTGTTAGTAACAATATCTTTCATATATTTTGCATAAGGAGGCATTCTGATAGCATCAGTCAAAGGAATTTGCAAAAATAAAGGTTTCATCCATTCACAAAACCTGTTGTAGTGTTCTTCTTCCTTGGACTTGTGTTTCTTACTAGGAAAAGGCATTGGTTTCTGCACCCAAGGTTCTCTCTCTTTACCATGCTTGGTGGCAATGAAGCCTTCTTTGGTGTACTTCGCATTCTTATCAATCTTTTCTGGCTCCTCTTCAACTTCTTCTTTATCGGAAGCGTTACCTGGTTCAATTTCAGCATCAGAAATAGAAATACTGTTAGGATCTTTACATGCATCAGATGATTCTGAAGTTGTTTTATGCTTCTTCTTCTTCTTCTTCTTGGAAGGAATATCATCACATGAAGTACATTGAGAATCTTGCTCGATCCTCTTAGGATGTCCTTCAGGATATAAGGGGTCTTGGGTAGTAGCACCACTTCTTGTGCGTATTTCACATGCTTGCTTCTCTCTTGCGGCATTAACTAGCAAGTCTTTTTGCACCTTGGTAAGCTGATCAATTTGTGTTTGAACCATTTGAAAATGTTTAACAAGTATCTTCACATCATTGGAGGTTCTCTCCACAATATCTTGCAACTTGTTAATAGCTCTAGAATTTTCCAACAAATGATTCTGCACCATTCTATTAAAATTATTTTGCTTAACAATAAAATTATCAAATTCATCTAAGCATTGATCAGAAGGTTTAGAATAAGGAATATCTCTATCATCAAAGCGCTGGAGAGAGTGTACCTCGATAGTAGATGAGTGAGGGATTGGCTTACATAATTCTTCTATAGGAGGTAAATTCTTAACGTCTTCAGATTTAATACCTTTTTCCTTAAGAGATTTCTTGGCTTTCCTCATCACTTCATCATTTAATTCAATCATCCCTCTCTTCTTCGGCATAAGCTCTGTAGATGGCGCAGGTGTTGGTGCTGGTGTTGGTGTTGGCTCAACTAGAGTCCAATCATCATGATTCTGGCTTATTTTAGCCATTAATTCTTCAGCTTCAGCCGGAGTTCTTTCCCTGAAAACACAACCAGCACAACTATCCATATATGTCTTAGATTCATCCATTAGTCCATTATAAAATATATCAAGGAGTTCATTTTTAGGCAATGGCTCTTTGGGCAAAGCTCTAATTAAAGAACAAAACCTTGTCCAAGATTCAGGCAATATCTCTCCTTTTCCCTGTTCAAAATCAAAGATTTTCTGCACAGCAGCATATTGAGCACTAGCAGGAAAATATTTCTGAAAGAAAGCATTAACTAAAGCAATAGGACTATTAAGAGATCCAGGAGACAAGCTATTAAACCAAGTTTTAGCTGCATCTTTCAATGAGAAAGGAAAAATCTTAGCAACAAAGTAAGTGTGAAGCTTAATATCATCAGAAAACAAGTTACTCAAACTAGAAAGCTCATTCATGTGCTCCATAGCACTCTCATTCTGAGTATCACAAAAAGGAGTTTTCTCAACAATAGATATGTAAGATAAATCCAAAGAGAAATCATAATCCTTGTCTCTAATATTTATGGGAGAAGCAGCAAACTTAGGATCAGGAGACAATTTATATCTAACAGTATGTCTTGCAAGAAGTTCTTTAACATCAGCAGCATTACGAGTAGCATGTGCTTCAGCAATAAAATCATCATTGAGCTCAATATAAGCATCATCAAAATCATCACTAGGACATTTCCTAGACTCAGGTAAACTAACAGGTGTAACAGTGGTGTTTCCCAACTTAGCTCTAGCAATTGTAGCATCTAAAAAGGGGCCTAGTGAACCACTCTCATCAAGCACAGTAGAAGCATCATCGAAATTATCAGTAGCATTTTCAAACTCAGCAAAAGTAGTAGCAGTAGCGTGTGCATGTGGTGGTGTGAGCAACTTACTCATAACAGATGGCGAATCAAGAGTAATAGAAGTGTTAAGAGTTGTACCTTTTCTTGTAGTGGATGGCAATATAGGAACTTTTCCATCACGAGGTTTACCCATGATAAAAGAATTGCAGCGAACAATATGAATCCCAAGTGAACTTACAAATAAAGCTATGCTCCCCGGCAACGGCACCAGAAAATAGTCTTGATGACCCACAAGTATAGGGGATCGCAACAGTCTTTGAGGGAAGTAAAACCCAAATTTATTGATTCGACACAAGGGGAGCCAAAGAATATATGTAAGCCTTAACAGATGAGTTATCAATTCAGCTGCACCTGGAAATAGTCTTGCTCGCAGTGGTTTATTAGTAACAACAGTTTTATAGAGGTGATAGTAGTGAACCAGTAACAGCAGTAGTAAAATAACAACGATAATAGTAGCAATAGTAAGCAGTAGGAACAAATACTGTAGGCATAGGGATGGATGTACGGGCGTTGCATGGATAAGACAATTCATGAAATTAATGAGACATGGGCATTTCAGATAAATAATGATAAAGCATCCTAGTACTATCAATCATAGGCATGTGTTCCGTATATAGTCGTACGTGCTCACAAGGAGAAACTTGCACGACATTAGGGGTGAAAACGGAGCGGATACAGACGGATAGTAGTGAAACCGTATTCGTTACCATATTTTTTCAGATTCGGAATCGGAGCGGATAGTATGCGGATATGAATACGGAATCGGAGTCTACCGGTAATGAATACGGACCGAATATGGAGCGAATACAGTTCGGTTGCGGATAAAAAATTTGTCGGATCTCTCGTTGATAATAAGGTAAAATTAGCTTGTAAATTTTTCTACATATATGAATATATATTCATATAAAACTAGCTTGTGCCTTGCATGGTGGTGTTTGTGTACCATAAGACAAAATATATAACTCTCTTTTATCTTCTCTCCCCAGTCACGTACTCAACAACTCACTATTAGATATTTATCGGATATTGTTCGGATATAACCGTGAAAAATGATATATCTTCGGATATGGTCGGATATTAGTAAAACCATATCCTTTTCCGTATCCGTTAATTACTAGCCATATCCGTGACCGTATCCGACAACTATCCGACCGAATCTGTTTTTGCGTTCCATAAGCCTTCGGTCGGTCGGTCGGTCGGAAATAATCCGTTCCATTTTCACCCCTACACGACATCTTTTGTCCTACCAGCCTGTTGCAGCAGGGCCTCAAGGGAAACTATTGGTAATTAAGGTACTCCTTTTAATAAAGTACTGGAGCAAAGCATTAACACTCGGTGAACACATGTGATCCTCACATCATAGCCATCCCCTCCGGTAATCCCAATTTCTGTCACTTTGGGGCCTCGGGTTCCGGACAACAATATGTGTATATAACTTGTAGGTAAGACCATAAACAACAAGTATCATCCTAGAAATAATAACATGTTCAGATCTGAAATCATGGCACTCGGGCCCAAAGTGACAAGCATTAAGCACAACAAGTTGCAACAATGTCATAGGCACTAAATAAAGATACTAGGCACTATGCCCTAACAATCTCATATCAAATTACATGAATAATCTCATCCAATCCCTACCATCCCCTCACCTACAGCGGGGGAATTACTCACACATGGATGGGGGAGTCATGGATGGTCGATGGAGTGACATCGGTGATGATGGTGATGAAAATCTCCTCCAAATCCCCATCCCGGCAGGGTGCGAGAATGGAGTTTCTGGTTCCGAATCACGGTTTCTGATGGCGACAGCGCATCAGAAGTCTATCTGGGGAAAACGCCGTCTCTCCGATATTTTCAGGTCAAGGGGTATATGTAGGTGGAAGGAGAGGTCGAGGAGATGACCGAGCCGTTCTCACACCAGGTGGGCGCGGCCAGGGCTGGGTTGCACCCCCTGTGTGTGTGGAGGCCTCGTGCATCCCCTCCGTCTCGTCTTCTAGCTCCGTGGGTCTTCCGATGAAATAGGATTTTTGCTGATTTTTCCCAAATTTTTACTGAAAGTTGGATTTCTGCACAAAAACGAGACACCAGAGCAATTCTGCTGAAAACAGCGTTAGTCCGTGTTAGTTGTATTCAAAACACACAAATTAGAGGAGAAATAATAGCAAAAGTGTTCGGAAAAGTAGATACATTTTGGACGTATCACATACAAAACTTCACACAATTCTATTATCAACGTTAGCATAAACATAATAGTAGATCAACCCCTTTTTGGTTCAGGTTTCAACTCAAAAACACCATATATAAAGCATACTATTGTAGCAACTTCCCCAAAAGTTCCGTTATCAAAAGAACTCAAAAAGAAAGCGATCGAGAGGCAAACACAAATAATGGCAGAAATCTGTCAAAATAGAATAGCTGATAAAAGGTCGATTTTTTCGAGGACCTTCTGTTGCTCAAATTGAAAAGTGCAAAACTAATGAAAATTTGGATATAACCTGGGGCATGTGCACAAGAAATCGCAGGTCAAAAAGATATTCTGAGAATTTTCACAAATTTTTACGGTGCAGCACCAAAATCTGTTTCAGGACAGCAACTTTCCCAAATCTTACCTCCCTCAAATTAGAGGTTCTTCTTGGCACAACAACGAAATAAAAAGGATAAGGAGCGGTTATTACAGCAGTAATAACTTCCAAGACTCAAATAAAAGAAAAAGTACTAAAAATAAAACAATTGGTTATCCCCCAAGAGTGCTTTTCTTTAACGCCTTTGAGCTAGGCGCAGTAATTTTAGAAAATGCTCATATAGGCGCCCGAAAGAACTTAAGGCATGGTGCACAAAAGAACTTGAAGTAAGAGAGAGCATTAAAAAGAAAATATGAAACACATTTAAATCTAAACCACTTTCTATGCATAGGAATCTTGTAAGAAAATAAATCAACGAGGCACATAATAGCAAACATGGATAGATAAAACAAGTGCAACTTCAAGATTTGTAATATAAAGAGGGGAAACTCAATATTGTTGAGATCCATCAAACTATATTTCCCTCTCTCATAGTAACTTTCAGTAGCATCATGAATAGAATTAACAATATAACTATCACATAAAACATCCCTATCATGAGCCACATGCATAAAAGAATTAATAATCCCCACATGAACAATCGTAGTAGGAGCAGATTCACCAAAATAACTATACTCATCACCATAATTATCAAAAATAGGAGGCATATTGCAATCATATCTTGTTTCCTCCTCAATAGTAGGTGAACTGAAAATATTATACTCATCATTGTAATCATCATAAGCAATAGAATAGCTATCTTCCAAAGCGTATTCATCAAACATATCATCATAAGAAGGAACATGGATAGTACTAATGGTACAACAATTATTAACCTCATAATTTTTAGAATTTGTACCAAAAAGATATTTAATATCGAAAGTAGAGTGCTTTTCTCAATCATGATCACTAACATAGGTAACAGGCATAAGAACATCATCAAGTTCAGAATCATCATAATCTATAATAGGAGCAACATACTTAAGGGAAGATACCGTTTCCTCTCGCCTTTTACTCCTCTTCTTCTTCTTCTTCTTCTTACTCTCTTCTTTAGGAGAGAGAGGCTTGAAAGGAAGCTTCTCCACATAATGTGGTGTACTGACAGAAACAACAGAAGAAACTTTGGAGGATTCCTCCTCTTTGTTAATAAAATAGAAACAAAAATCATCTTTGTCAAATTTGGGTAAAGCATCCTCTTTTATAACATTTTGTATGTAAGTATTTGTGAGGCAATCCTTAACACAATAGAGATGACAACCACAAAGGATGCTATTAATATCAAGAGCACTCATATCTACCAAAGAAGTCTTTCTAGATAACTCTTCACACCCCAAAAATAAAGTAAACTCATTATGCGGATTGAGAGTGATCTTATCATCACAAGACAAAATTGCGGTCCTCATTGGATGAGAAAGATCACTATTATGGCCTAAACATTGAAAATTAAAATGGCCCATTTCATGGCAAAGTTCATAAATAAAAGGATAAATCTCACAAACCTTTTCACCAAGCTCATCTAGAGCCTTGTGCCACATTCGGGTTTCTTCATTCCCGTGGTGGATACAATAATCTTCCTTGTTGTGACTCTGTTCACAAGGTCTAAGTACTAAACAAAAATTAACATGCTTATAAGAAATAGTACTTTCAGAAGTTTGAGCATGTTTATTGCAATCATCAATAACAATATCACTTTTTATGCAAGTGTCTTTAAAAGGTTCATGATACACGTCCCCATTTCCCTTAGGGGCGTTAATATGGGAAGCAAAGGCGCTAAAGCAATTAACCATAATTTGAGGATCAAGACCATATTTAGCACTAAGCTCTTGAAAATCAGGAGTTTCAGCGAAAGACTTAATGCAATCATACTCATAATTTATACCTGATCCTTTACCTTTGTCGCTATCCCAATCTTCAATATTGTTTTGAATTGTTTCAAGCAGATCCCACTTGACGTCAAAATCCTTGCTTGTGAAAGACCCATCAAAGCATGCATCTAGATAGTCCTTGTAATATCCTGAAAGCCTTGCATAAAAATTATTAATAACAATATTACGAGGAAGATCATGAATGGGACATTTGAGCATTAGTGACTTCAATCTTCCCCACGCTTGGGCAATGCTTTCTCCATCATGAGGCCAAAAATTATATATCTGATTATGATCTTTATGAATTTCACGTGGAGGATAGAATTTAGAATAAAAGAGAGGTACAATTTCCTTCCAGCCAATAGATGGACCATCCTTTAGCAGGCTATACCACTCCACAGCTCTGCCCTTCAGTGATAAAGAGAATAGCTTCCTCTTAACCTGGCTTGATGAAATACCTACACACTTGAACAACTCACATAATTCATGTATAAAGAGTAAATGATCACCCGGATGGATAGTTCCATCTCCTGAATAGCGGTTATTCATAACACGTTCAACAATTTTTATAGGTATTTTAAAAGAACGAGGATCACAAACATCATTAGACTCATCACATATGGGAGATAAAATATCATAAGAGCGAATTTTCTCCACTAAAGCTGGGGAACTAAAAATATCATGCTTAACAAAACCATCTTCCCCAAGTTTAGACCTTTCTATGGCATTAGCAACAACGGTATTCAAAGCATTCATACTAACAACATTGCTATTAGCATGCGAATAAAGCTCCAAAGGTTTTTCAAGCATTTCAAATCTAAACTCAGGAAAAATACTATAGAACTCTTTATTTTCCATTAAGCCTAACTAGTGAAAATAAAAATAAGAAATAAAAAGATATAATTGCAGAATCTAAAGGAAATAACTTTGAGCACTCACACAATATAAAGCACGGGAGTAGCATAATATCTGAATAATAGCATCTACCAATTCAACTAGATACAAAGCTCACAATCACATAAAGATGACATCATGGGAGAGAGAGAGGTGAACCACATAGCTACCGGTAGAGCCCTTAGCCCCGGGGAGAACTACTCCCTTCTCATCATAGGAGGCAGCAACGGCGATGGAGATGGCGGTGAGGTCGATGGAGACGGCGGAGACGGCAATGGAGATCGATGGAGATGGCTCCGGGGGCACTTCCCTGTCCCGGCAGGGTGCCGGAACAGAGACTTCTGTCCCCCTAAATTCGTCGGTGGTGACGGCAGAGCTGCGGAACTCTTTCTTGAAAATCACCGATTGTTTTAGGGTTTTCCGTCGGGAGGCTCTTTATAGGCGAAGGGGCGTCGTCAGGAGTGGACCAGGGTGGTCTCACCACAGGTGGGCACGGCCAGGGGCTGGGCCGCGCCCCCTGGTGGTGAGGCTGGCCCCTGTCCCCCCTCCGTCTCATCTTCGGTCCTCGTCCTTCGTCCGGGAAAAATAGGAGTTTGGGTCTTTGTTTCGTGCAATTCCGAGAATATTTCCTGTGTAGCTTTTCTGAAACACAAAATAGCAGAAAACAAGGACTGGCACTGTGGCATCTTGTCAATAGGTTAGTTCCGGAAATCGCATAAAAACGCCACGAAGTGTAAACAAAACACGAAGCAAATGGTGTAAAACATGCATGGAGCATCAAAAATTATACATACGTTTGAGACGTATCAGTAGCGCCAACCCACGCGGGTTCGAGTCGGGGGACTCAAATCTGAGTAAGCTAACCGATGTTTTTGTGACTATGCAATTAACTGGACCCAACATGAGTCTCAGACTGGTTATGTCGATCCCTCTAACAATAAATCTATGCGTCTTCGAGGCTTCAAATGAGCTTACTCGAATAGACTAAATTTACTAGCAAATCATTTGTATGCATATTGTGGCTTTCCATCTCTACAAGTAGGATGAAAGAGATTATACGCAAGGACTCGAAATAATGGAGTTAGAGTCCCTGCCATAGTCTTCGACTATCCCATGCACTCGGGGGATACTGACAAAAGAATGACCTGTGGGTCCTCGATATTCTCCTACCTGGTTTTTGGTCCAGGAAGGGCATCCACCAAAGGGACGGCAAGGCCCATGAAGATAATAGCCTGGCACGGCCCAGGAGCAAAGCTTGACGTACAAGGCGAAGACTCGAAGGAAGACACCTAGTTGGATTAGGACTTGATTAGGGTTTTACCTACCATCTTTGTACGTAGTTGTCTTGGAGAACAATCCTGAGACCCAACCTTCGTCTCTAAAAGGTTGGGATGGAGAACCAAGAGAGGGTAGACGCCTTTCACCACCATACGCCTGAGCGCTCGAATTCTCGAGAGCTCTCCACTTTTCGGCTAGATCTAATCTACGCCATCGCTGTAACACCACCACTGTAGCCACCCCATCAATAAAGTCAGACAAGCAGGACGTAGGTCTTTACCCTACAAGGGGGCCGAACCTGGGTAAAACCTGTGTCTTCGTGTGTCGTCTGATCGCCGTCGAGTTCGCCGGATCCCACAAGCGCTCCATGTCTCGAAAGTCCTCAAGCATGGGCATTGCCAGGGTTGAACCTCGTCAACGCTTATTGATGAGGTTTTAACCCGACAATGCCCATGTTTCGGGGCTTTCGATCTGGAGAGCGCATTGTGGGATCCGGCGAACTCGACGGCTTCAGACAGAAACAGGGGGTGCACAAGAATTTACCCAGGTTTGGCCCCCCGGAGGGTAAAGACCTACATCCTGCTTGTCTGATCTTGTATTGCTTGTATATGTGGAGCTGTTACAATGGTGCTCAGATGCAATCTGGTGGAGGTAGAAGGAGATGGCGTGGCTAACCTATGCTTGTTCCATTGTCTAGGGGATGCCCTTGGTGGCTTTATATATGCAGCCAGTTAGGGTTTACAAGGGGTTTCTTGACTTCTACTCCAAGTTGGCATGTTGGGCCTTGCGGGCTTCTTGTATCCTTCGAGCGGGCTTCTCCACTAGACCGAAAACCAGGTAGGTGAATATCGAGGGCCCATTTATAATTTCTTCGTCACTTATGATCCATGGCGATCAGAAAGGTTCCATGCTGCGCACGGTTCTGTTTTGTTTCTTTAATTTCTATCACATCGTGGAGAGAAACCATAGCCTGGATGTATCTCTACTAATAATACGGCTTGAGGACGTGATGGTTAGAAAACCGTGCTAGGTAAAAAACCGTCGGTCCACTTTCGTACGTCAAATAAACCAATCGATCGATAAAAAACCGATACGTGAGACTCGGTTCCGGACGTCCCCCAAATCAATCCGCCGTCGGCACCACGGCTGTCCTCCCCAATCCCCGTGTGTTGCCATCAGCTCCGTCGCACTCGCCTGGTTTGTATCCAGCCTAGGATGGCAGCAGCGACGGCCCAGCTCCACAGATCGGTGGCGGCGAGGAAACGCCTGGAATTAAGCAAGTTCAGAGATCGGTGGTTCCGTGGATCAGCGTCGGCTAGGAGATGGCCAGATCCCTACAGCACCGCCTCGGTGTGGGCGAGGGCGGACACCGATGGTGGGGGAGATGGTGGTGGTCGAGCCGAGAAGGAGGATGGCGAGGGGCGAGCTTCGGGCGCCGTGGTGGGGATGTAGCATGGTGGAGAGTAGGAGGGGGGGGGCTGTTGGCTGCCACTTGAGAGGAAGGGCGGAGCCGTCAACCGGTGGGGAGCAGGGGCCGTATTCTGATCCAAGACGGCCATGTCGGGCAAGGAGGAGGGCTTCCCCTATAACCTGCAAGATCCAATCCATTTCTGTTCTGGTCCAAGACCACGGCAGGCAAGGAGGAAGGCTGCATGGACAAGGTCGATGCTCCAGGTGCAGCTACAACCAATCAAGGTGCGGATGCATCGGTGGCCACAACTCCACGCCCGAGGTTACGCATTGGCTCCGCTGGACTAGGCTGCTCCTGCTCCCATGGATAGTTGCAACTTGCAAGATAGTCAAAGTGAAGTTACGCATATCAGTTGAAGCATATACAGTGCAAACTGAAGTTGAAACACAGTTTTGGTGAACCACTCCTCCGGTCAAAATAACGGTGTTAGCATAGCTGCTTGTTACAACTAGAATTTGCATGTTTAGGCCTGCTGATTGGGAGCATTTTTTGAGACTTTTGTTGGTCATGCAGCATTTGTAGTGAAAGGACAAGTGAAGAAGAGTCTGTTGGTGACAACTACCGAAATATATGAGTGAGAAATTTATCATAATTTCAGCCCGAAGTCTTGGTTTGATTTTTTAGTTACACCTTTAGATTTGAGCAGATACTGAATGGACTGATGCTTTTTTTTTATGCCAGCACTCGTTAATCAGCCAGTCCATTCACAAAAATAATAATCAGAGAACCAGAATTTGCACGCATATAGGTTACATTGTTAGAATCACGATATCGACTTGGTGGCCATGTGCATACTGACTATTTGTATATGAACGGATTCTTTGCAAATACTTGAATCATTTACGCAACCATATCATAGATATTTCCCGATGGAATAGTTTGAATTGAGAGACCCATTGAATTGAGGATCATGACTAGTTGGCTTAAAATACTATAGTAATATTGCTTCATTAATTTAATTTCAAGCTGTGACATTCTCCAAGGTCTATAAAATTTTAATAAATACACCCATCGGCGAACCGGCGGCTAACGAGCCATGGCGAGAAGTGTGTGGAGAAGACGCACAGGCACAGACTCAATCGTGGATGGGGAAAGTAAGTGAGAGAGAGTAGAGAGACTAAGAGTGAATAACTTAATTTTTTTTGGAAAATAAATGAGGGGGTATTTTGCTACCGTGTTTTATTTAGAGTCAAGTCAAATTACAAATTCTTTTGGCAGAATAATTATAATGTTTTTCACCTAACAATGTTTAGGAGATCTACTCAGAGTAACTGCATAAAAGTTGATTTTTAATTCAACCGATTAACTTTTTTACTATATAATATCCAAATATTGCATATATTATAAATAATAATTAGAGACATATTTCAATTTTGTGAATCACACGATGATAAAGCAGGGCAGTGCTATTTTACGAGCACCCGTGGGCACGGTCGATTTTTTGACAGCCCACGGGTTGCCGTTTAGTTGCTGGAAGCCAAAGTTAAAGAAGAAGACCGGAAGGGAAGAAGAAGACCGACCATCACTGTTGCTGGACTCAAGAACCACCACCACCATCGCCGAAAATTAGATCCGGAGCGCCTCGCCGCCCCGTCCTACTCAAAGCTCGGCCTCCGCTGCTCCGGCCCTCCCTCGAACGTCCGCTGCCACTTGAGTGGTCTCCTCACCGACGCACCCGCACCCTCCACGCTAAGTCTATTGCTCGCTGTGTCCTCGACGACGTCTTCTTCACCGTCTTGGTCACGATAATTGCCTAATGAACTGGTATGGAGGGAGTACACACAAACACAATGTTGATGGAACATACTAAATAAAAACTTAGTGAGAAAAATATTAAGGATACATAACCATTGATGTGGCAAGAAAAAACTTAACAACCCGTAGCAACGCACCGACATTCAACTAGTATTTATACATCATGCCTACTTGAAGATTGAAGAGTCCTTCTACACACACGACTTATACGTAGTAGGTTACTTCTTAGCTGCACGAACTAGCGTTGTTGTTATCTTTGGATTGGACGGGGAACCCGAGGCGAGAGGGGGTTGTCTTGTCGGACAGAAAAACACAACGAATCCAGTCCAATCCAATCCAAAGGGGTAGGAGCGGAGACGGGGGAACACTCGAAATTTTCCTTTTTCCCCACCCACCCACCCACCCTCCGCGAGCGCCCGCCGCCATGCTCTACATAGTTGGTCTCGGCCTCGGCGACGAGCGCGACATCACGGTGCGGGGTCTCGACGCCGTCCGCCGCTGCGCCAAGGTCTACATGGAGGCCTACACCTCCCTCCTCTCCCTCGGCCTCGACCCCGCCTCGCTCGCCAACCTCGTGCGTCCTCTCTTCTCTTGGATGCCCACCACCTGTTCGCGCAAATGTCTGCAGGGACTAGGGACGTCGCTCACCTCCCTTTCGTTGCAGGAGAAGATGTACGGGAAGGAGATCACGGTCGCCGACCGCGAGATGGTGGAGGAGCGCGCCGACCAGATGCTCACCGAGGCCGCCGACACCGACATCGCCTTCCTTGTCGTGGGAGACCCGTTTGGGTAATGGTTGCTCTCTTCTTTTCTAGGAGATTATTTATTATTAGCTCTGCAAGTTGATTCTTTGCTCCCCTGTGTATAATATATACATATATATATATAGGAAAATGAGATGGTATCCCTGGGTGTACGTACTCCCACGTTCAGTATACCTCATATACAAGGGTGTTATACCTCTTTATCATTTTTAATATACTTCATTAGTTAATACTAGATACCTCAAAGTGAGTTTTATGAAAAATTTCATTTGAGTCTATATACCTCATATTATTTACGTATATACTGCATTTATGCATGTAAAAGTAATATATTAAAAAAAGTAAGGGTTCCGATGGAATTTTTTGTATACTACTTATATTGAGGTATATTAGAATAATTAATGAGGTATATTAAAAATAATAAAAAGGTATAATACCCTTGTATATAAGGTATATTTAATATGGGAGTATGTACACCTAGGAGTATATATATATATATATATATAGGAAAATGAGATGGTATCCCTGGGTGTACATATTCCTATATTCAATATACCACATAGATGAGTCAATTATACCTATTTATAATTTTTAATATACTTCATTAGTAAATACTAGATACCTCAAGGTGAGTTTTATGAATAATTTCATTTGAGTCTATATATCTTATATTATATATATATATATATATATATATATATAATTGTATTGAAAATTTTCAGGGCAACCACGCACACTGATTTGGTTGTTCGTGCCAAGAGCATGGGGGTGGAAGTTAAGGTTATCCACAATGCATCGGTCATGAACGCAGTTGGGGTTTGTGGATTGCAACTTTACCGCTATGGAGAGACCATTTCTATACCTTTCTTCACGGACTCATGGAGGCCAGATAGTTTCTATGAGAAAATTCACAACAGTCGCCGACTTGGCCTGCACACTCTTTGCCTACTAGGTTCGTAATGCTTTCTACACGTTTGCAAAAAAGCAGTCAACACTTGGTTTTCTGAGATTGAACATGACAGGTTGTAGATAGATATATTTCTACATCATGTTGAGTCTTGGTTGTTTTCATAGGAAATGCATACTACCTCGGTTCCGATATAATCGACGCAGTGATCAACAAGCGTACCCTACCTACTAGTACTCTCCATGCATCGATTAAAGGGGAACGGAGGGAGTACATGATTAATATATTTACTAGCAAAAATGCCTGTGCGTTGCTACGGATTGACTTTCTACTGAATATATTTTTAGCTCATGAAGGATTTTGTGTAGATATTATCTTGATCTGGCGACTATCCTCACTTTGGTTGAGAATTGCTATTTATAATGTCATTACCTATGGTAGAACAAATACAAAACTCAATTAAAACTATGCATGTCAAGCTAGCCTAGTGAATTAGTACGTCCCCTATGTTGGACGCATTACGTAAGCTACACATCCCTTAACCTAAGCTGAACCTAGATGCACTCAACATAAGGGAGACCTGGAGGTATTAGTTAGCAAGATAACAAGAGGTAGCAGCAGTAGGTTGAAGAGGGATGCATCGGCATGCATATCTATAGCACCATTGCACTGATGTGCACCTTGCCGTGGGGCGTCGGCCTGCGGGCAGCTGTTCATCTCTTCAGGTCTCCGCCTTCACCAGCACCACAGCTTACCCACACGGACCGTCCATACTTTACAAGCTTACACGTCCTCCACCATGGGCAGGGTGACCAGGCAAGCATAATTGCGTACTGGCACATCCTCCTGCGGAAGCACCTTGGTTTCTTGACGCCGTCGCTTGCAAGCATTAACACAAACACCTTAACGATAGTGATTCCCAGTACAGAGGCGTCACCCAACGCGGCGTGCAGCAGGGACCTGCCGTGCAGGCTCCCGCAAATGGCGGGGACCTCCGGCGCACGGTGCCACGGTGCCATGGGGATTGGGGAGGCCGGCGGCAAGGCAGTCTGATGAATGTGATTGTGTGAGCAGTCGGTGGAGAGACAGGACCTCGTTTTTTATCTCTCGGCAAAAAGAAAACGTTTTGCAAATTTTTGTGTAATTTTGTGGAAGGGTAAATCGGTCCTTTAGGGGTGAACTCACCAAAATCTCGCAGAAAACCTTTTGCTTTTATTATTATTAGGTATAAAGATATATCCTGACGAGAGTGAGATACAGTTCTGATGATTATACAACATTACTAGATATTTGATATTTCCTAGTCACTGTCTCTTGTAATATAGTGACAGCAACTGGTGATCCTACCATCGTTCATTCTGCATGTTATGGTATAATTTGGATGATTTGAACAAAGGGAAAGTTTGTTAGTACTAGTGCCCGTACTACTATTACTTTATCTACTACTGCTAATGGGCTTTGTTCAGTGTTGCTGTTATCATACCTTCGGTTCTATTGCTCAATGCAGACATTCGTGTTAAGGAGCCAACACTCGAGTCCTTGTGCAGGTAATTTACATGATTTTGTGTCTTTGAAGTAGTTTGTGGTGAACAACAACATTTCCATCACCCAAGACTTGCTCAATGTCCTCTGCTGTAAGTAGTCTTTTGCCATTGGATTTAATTGGGATATTCACTTCCAGAGGAAAGAAAGTGTATGAACCAGCAAGATTCATGACCGTAAACACTGCAATAAGTCAGCTTTTGGAGGTGGAGGAAATGCATAGGGGATCTGGTACTATCTAGTGTTTCTGAACTTATTTTGTTCTAGTTAGGTTTCTTTGGAAGATTCTTTTTGTCAAACAGGAGTTGATATGCATATCAGAGGCTGATCAGTATCCTGCAATACAGATATTCTTAATAGTGCATTAAAAATGTCCTGTTTACTATAGCAAGTTGGGTCTTACTGCAGAATTAACTTTTAGAATTCATCTATTTCCAGCATATGGCCCAGATTCACTGTGTATGGGTGTAGCTCGTCTTGGAAGCGATGATCAGAAGATTGTTGCTGGCCCCATGAAGAAACTACTGGATGTTGATTTTGGCCCACCCCTCCACTGCCTCATCATAGTGGGAGAGACTCATCCTGTGGAACAAGAGATGCTAGAATTCTACATGATCAAGTAGTGATCTGCTTTCATGTGAGTTGCACTCCTTCCTCCAATGAAGAAAATCTAGGTCATTTAAGGAATCTTAACACCTTTTGCTGTCACCAATGTTGGATGAATACTCATTATCTATTTGTGTCCACATTATTGATATGATGGAGATGGGCCACCAACTGGATCATCAATGTTTGCTCAGTTCTGCAATTGGAGTGTACACTAGAAGTTCACTGCTTGGTTGGATACTCGTTTAGTCAAAGTGGGTTCAGCTGTATTTTTGCCCTGTACTTTTTTTTTTGAAACGAGGCAAAAGCTTTGCCTTTTTGATTAATTAAGAAGAAGAGAGTTGCCCGGTTAATTAACGGGAAACCGGGCTAAAACCGATACAACAAGGGCAAAGCCCACACAACACCACCCCACAAGACGAGACGACCTTCCACCAAAGCCAGAGAGAAGACGCCGTGAGTGCTATGGGAGGAGCAAACACGGGACGCTCCAACAACGAAGATGAAGAAGTCAACCTTCCAGAAGAGCAGCGCCACACGACGCCGACGACCAACATCGAGAAACCTCGTCACCCAAGACAAGGTCTCGATGCACACAACACAAAGAGCCTTCGGGGCCGCCGCCCCGACATCCAACTGCCCACACCAGGCAGACCACCAACACCACCTTCCGGGACCGCCGTCCCGACGTACCACCGCTCGAGCTCGAGCCACAAAGCCGCACGACCCAGCCACCCGCAACCCAAGCTGCTCAGGGCAAACTGCTCGTAGACCACGGCCGCCGCGCCAACATCCGGGGCCGCTGCCCCGACTTAAAAGTCAAACTGCCTCCTCTGAGACAACGTCGACCGAGCCGACAGCCTCGCCGCACAGCGACACAAGACAGTCACCCAAGCCATGGAAACAACTGCTCCACCTCACGAAGCATCTGCCCACCATGGATCCCGAGGCCGCCGCCTCGACGCTCATCCACCATCCGGGGCCGCTGCCCCGACGTCCACTAACCCCAACGGAGGAGAAGCCACACACACTCCCAAAGCTGACTCTCCAAGGCGACGCCCACAAGAGGGATGCGACGCTGACGCCGTCGTCGCCCGCTCCGGCTGACCGAAGCTTGGGTTTTCACCCGGAGAGACCAAGCCACAATCGGAAGAGAGAATCCACGATGATGCCTCCAAGAAGGGAAACGACGTCCGTAGACGTCGCCATCATCGGCACCGACTCGAGGGTCGGGGCAAAGCTTTCGCTCGGAAGAACTCCCCTCCGAGAGAGGGCTCGTGGAGCACTTCGCCGTCGTTGACCACCAAGCCTCGAAGCACGCGAGCAAAGCAGCACCTCACGCTGCGAAGACCGCTGCCACACATCCACACTGCACTTCACTCCGACGAGCTCCCCGCCACACCAAAGCACTGCCCGGGACCACCGTCCCGACATCCCTGCACTGCCTGCGCCACCAGCCGGCCGCCCATGAACCGCAAGAGCAAATTCCTAGACGGAAGTCGAAAGCTCCACCGGCACGGCCAAGAGCCAGAGCAACGCCACTGACAACCCGAAGCAGTCCCCACTGACATCCCGAAGCCATGCCCGTGCAAGCAGCAGATCTTCCACTGCCAGATCTCGATCCGGCTGGGAACCAGGACCATGGAGGCCAGGTCTCCACAGCGCCGCACGCCTGCGCCCCTCGCCGGCCTCCGCTGCAACTCCCTGCATCGCGCCTCCATGCCGCAGCCGACCCCGGGGCCGCCGCCCCGGCGCGAGCCGACCGACAGCTCCAGCTGCCACCATGCCGCCGCCTCCAGGACGCCACCATGCCGACGCCACCAGCACCATCTTCGCGCCGCCGCGCACACCCGCCTGGACATGCTTGCGCCGCCGCGCTCGCACACACTCCGCCGCCACGCGCCCCATGGAGTGCTCCCGCGCGCTGGGAGAGAAGCCCCGCCGCCACCTTCCCTGGGCCGCGTGCACGGCTTCGCCGGCGGACCCTCCGGCGGCGGCGATGCGGGGAAGGGCTGATGGAGGCCGCTTCTAGCGGCGGCGGCTAGGGTTCCCCCGTGTCGCCAGTTTGCCCTGTACTGAATACTCTCGACACATATCATCATCTTTTGAATATTTCGTTGCAATGCGCATGTTGTTGCGACTATGTGATCATGTAGAACCTCCTTGAGACATTATTTATTACTTGTCGAGAAACATTGATCACAGATTCTTCACAGTAGTATTAGCTACCCTTGCAAACTCAGCACGGAGTTGTCAGGTTCTTCCATCTGTATGTGCTCACGTCATATTGACAAGTTTGCCGATAGCTCAGTTTAAGAAGTTTCCAGTGAAAAAACATGAACAGACCCGGAGCATGATTTTTCGTTCCCCACGCCAAACATGGTGACAGGGCCCAGGGATGCAGCAGCATTACAAAGATCTCTATGTTCACCGAATGGGGGTGTACTGCTCCATCTGCATCTGGTGCAGCGCGGCTTCAGAGCCGAAGCTGTGGCGGCTCGGTGACCTCCTGGACCTGTTCCTGGACGGCGTCATGGAACCCTTGACCCGCGGCGACCGCTGCGCCACCGGCGGCCTGCCGGAGCGAGCAAAGCCCATGTCGCTGGCGACGGACGGCATGGGCGACATGGAGGGGATGGGCGACATGAGGCGGTCGGCGAAGGACGGAAAGCACTGCTCCGAGTAGGCGTCGGACGGCACGGCAAAGCGCTCCTTGGGCGTGCTCATGGACCTGAACTTGGCCTTGGCGGACGCCGTGGAGGCCATGTACCCCGGGAACACTGCCGCCGCGGGCGAGCAGTCGTTGACGTCAGACGCCCTCCCCGGCGTGCGCCTCGCGCGGATGAAGGACCGCCTGGACGAGTGCCCGAGCCGCCGGCTGTTGTCGTCGTCGTCGTCGTCGTCGAGGCAGGCGAGGGAGTCCCTGGAGCGAGGCGGCGGCTGAGGGTGGGTGACGACGTCCCTACAGGGTGACTGGTGTGCGACGGGGATGTCCTTGTCGAAGGGCTGCGAGCCGACCCACTCCTCCAGCCAGCTCCACCGCTGGTTCAGCGTCTCCATCTCGTCCCGTGACATGGGCTGCCTCCTGATCCCGATCTTCTCCTGCCATGGCACACAAGTAAGTTTGTTTGGTTGTTTGTCACCCTGGTTACCACGTACGGCGCGTTCGTTCGCGCGTCTTTCCGGTATATATATATAGTAGAATGAAATGTTTGAGAGCGAGACGGCAGAGGCGTATACTACGTTCTGGATGGAGGCGTACTGCAGCGCGCGCACGCGCTTGATGGCGGCCTCCTCCCTGTTCCTGGCCATGGCGCCCATCTCTTCCTTGGAGAGGGTGCTGCCGTCCCACCCCCTGCTGCTGTTTTGCTGCTCCTGCACACGCACGATCGATAACACGAGATGAGAACCAGAGCAAAAGTAAAGTTGAGTACAGTGCAGATTTGCTTCAGTCATCTATCCCGGCCGGCAGTTCATTCAGTGACACTGAGTAAAGGAAAAAAGTAACAGCAGCAGACGTTCAGTACACTGCAGATCTGCTTCAATCATCTCTCCAGGCAGACGTTCACCGAGGAGCAAAGGAAAAGTAACAGCAAAAATCATTTTGACCGCAGCTTGTGCTCGCAGCATTCTCGGATCTCTACGACTAGCTAGGATACTCGTCTCGTTTTGGCTCTCTACGCTAGCTAGCACATGAATACTAGCATAAAAGATAAAGTTAAAAGATTTTCTGCAAAGCAGCATGTTGAACACCACCTCCTTACTTCTGGCGGTGACAGCAGGAAGCATCCCACGCCTAGCTTGAAAACCTCCAAAATTTCTGCTACAACCATTATCTGGATTTGCATCAAATAGGGATTTTTTTTTGCTTCAAATCTTCTAAGAATTTGCAACTTGTGAATAAAAATTTGCTAATGAAGAATTTTGCTAGAATGAGATAGATAAGATATACTCCTAGGAGTAGGTATACATGCTAGTACTGTACTATTCGAGGAACCAAGGACAAACCATGTGCCGAAACGCAAGTAGATAATGTGTGCAGTGGAGGAATAATCGCAGCAGCAGCCACAAGCACGAGATGGAAGAAGAACACCAACATCCCCAACCCACATGCGCATGTACTGGTCCAGATCCACGCCACGCGAGGACAATGTCAAAGCAGGGCAGGGCAGGCAGGGAGACACATCGACGTGACGCGCCGGGGTTGCTCTGCGGCTGCCGCTGCCGCTGCCAACTTTAGCCCACATGCGCAGATGCAGCCGCATGTGCGTCGCAAATCATTCCCACGTTCGCCGGCGGGGATCCCAATTCACGCAGCGTCACAGGCTAGCCGACGATCGATCGATCGATCGATCCGGCAGGGCGGCAGGCGGCGGCAGAGTGAGCGGTCAGCGGAAGATTCACGGGACACTTACGTGCAGCGCGGCGGCGTACAGCTCCCGGCCCCTCCGAAGCAGGGCGTCCATGCCGTCGTCGTAGGGGTCGTGTTGGTGGTGGTGGTGGTCGCCGGCGCCGCCCGACCTGGCGCGCTGCCGCGCCTGGATCTTCACCAGCGACTCCAGGCCCCGCAGCGTCGCCGCCGTCTGCCGACGCACCGCCTGCCCGCGGATCAGCGCCTGCAGCCGAACCAGGCCCTTCAGCGCGCGCAGCGCCCGCCGAGCCTGCAACGCAACGCAACGCAAACCATCACATCAGATTGATCCGCCCGAACACAGCCTCACGCCAGAATGTTGGCATTGCGCAAAATTCTTACGAGGTATCCGCGGTAGGCCGACTGGATCGCGACGGCGGCGTGCAGCTCATGGTGGCCGGACGGCGCGGCGTCACGCGGCGGCGCCGATGAGGGCGGCACGGTGAGGCGGACCACCTCGGCGGCCGCGTGGGCGGCGGCGACGGCGGCCTCCGCGGCGGCCGCGGTGGCCAGCGCGACCGCCACCGCGTGCTTACTCTGCTCCTCTTCCTCCGCCTGCTGCCTGATCTGAATCTGATCCGGAGCCGGCAGCGCGAACGAGTGCTGCGTCTTGAGCTTCCCCGCCAGCCATCTCTTGCTTTTCACCTTCTCAACCAAATGTTCCTCGATCAGTCGGCTGGCTCTGTGGTTTTATACAGAGATAAACCAACGAGATTGGGACATGAACAGAGCAAACCTTCTCTGGCTTGGGTTTCTCCCTGGGCTCGGAGATGAAGAGCCTCTTGATGCGCTCGAACCACCCCTTCTTCTTCCTCTCCATGCCGCGCTCTCTACCGAGGGAGTGTCTGCACCAAGAAACATGTCGCCATTACCAGAAATGTAAGAAACACTCAAGAATTGGCGGTAGATCATATGTCACAATCGTACGATCTACGGAGATGTTGGCAAAAGCTCTAGCATGGCTGCTAACGCAAGTCACTGTCCGTGTCTGCCTCTCTTCTAATCGACAAGGATAATACTAAACTATAAATCAAAATAACCGGAATACCGGATTGCTGAATTGCATTGGTTTTGGCTGAGTGGACTGCTTGTGCTTTCCTTTCCTGGCCTGTCTTGTCCAAAACCAAAATGGAAATCAAACCAGAATTTTCCACAACTGGGAATCATTTTCAGAGAGAGGGTTTCAGTGCGACAAATCAGAAGTGACCAGAATTAACAAAGTATCAAACCTCAAACATGATAGAGACCTGCTCCCATTGCATCTGAACTGAACAGAGCCACTCGAACACCGAGAAATGGAAGCAATATGGAGGAAGGAACAAGGAGGGAGAGCGGAGATGAGGATGAACAACTTCTCCGTCTCAGCAAAATGGAAGTGAGTTCCAAGTACCTGCAGGTTGGCTGTGCGAGTGATCCAAGAACTCTTCAACAGCTTCTTGTGGAGCTGATGGCACAGAGAGGGGCCTCATGTAGGCAGATCAAACTCGTTGCTTGCCACATGTTGGAACCAAATTCCAGTGGGAACCCAGCAATTAGTCATGCTCTTCTGTCTGAGAGAACCAGAACCCCACATGTGTGAGAACTCACTCTCTCTCTCTCTCTCTCCCCAACTGTTTGTTTATATATTGGAACGTATATAAGACGGCACAATTGCAAATAGCCCTATTAGAATTGGCAAGGTGTGAAAAGGAATGTCAGGTATGTATATCATATTCTGCAAGAAATGAAGACTTGTGTGTTATTTTAGACAAACCGGTGCTCTCACTGTTTTCCTATCTCCTTTTTTGGTTGATGCAGGGGTGTGCACTCGTACACAAGCTGGTGCCAACTTGACAAATAAACAAGGGGGTGGAAAGAGGCTGGCAAAAAAGCGAAAGTTCCCTTTACAATTGCACGATTGTAAGACATGAATCAGTGTCTTTTGTGAGCGCTTCGCTTCACCGACGATGATTTTAAGATCTGGTAGAAAAACAAAACATAACACCACCTACATACATGTTCCATAGGACGTAGGGCCTTATGTTTGTGCACATCCATTGATGCAAAGAGGGGATGGTGGCTATTCGGGGTGGATCTAGCTATGAGCGCCTGAACCAATGTTATTTTATTTACAGGGGTGAGGGTCCCACCTCTCTGCATCAAGTGATGCACCCAACCCTAACCCAATGGTATTTACGGAACAACAGATCTATTCCCGAGCATGCACCTCACAATAGTGGGATCCACACGCTAGGAGCAAGAGAGGAAGGAGAGGGGCGAAACTTACTGGCTAGCTCGACGATGATGACAACATGCCACTCATGTGGTTCATCAACGCCAAATAAGTAATAGTGGATGCTCGAATTGTAGGGAGATGGCCTTACGAGTGATTTGGAACCCGAATCGCTAGTTGGCGGCGGCCATGGATGATGTTGGGAGGATGTCGATGAGGAAATGGAGGAGCAGCGGGACTAGGTCCAGATCTGGAACAGTGAGTGGTTGAGGGTAGTAGTAGTGATGCAGGGGAGGTGGGGTCCAAGAAGAAAGGAACTCGTGATAGGGAGGAGTCATCTTAATGTTTTCGAGCGGACGTACACGCCCCACCTCATAATCAGATGCGACAATTTTGTAACGTGGAGTCACTACAATGAGTGCATGGTGTATACAAAAGCAAATTAGATCTTCAAACGAGACGAGATTGAGCGGGTGGAAAATTTTGCTTGTAGGGCAATGGGATGACTAACAACTTTGGCGGTCCATTCTACACAAATCTTCAAAAGTGCTTTGTTTTCGTTTGCGGTTGTTCCATGGAGGCCCATCTCTACCGTGATTTTTGTCCGAGATGGGGGATATACCTTAGGAGGTTCACCCTGCCTGCTAGAGGTGATGCACTAGTGATGACCAGTTATGTACTGGTGTGGTGTAACTCGTTCTCAAAGAAAAAAAATCTGGAATTGTAACAAAAAAATTGGATAGATGCATAGCACAACCTATGGGCCTCTTTGATTCAAAAGACTTTCATAGGAATACTTAGAAGTATTTCATGTGTCTGTTCTTTGCCCTCTTTGATACGCGGGATTGGTAAAGCATGGGAATATGAAAAACAAATGATTAGAGTGTTATATCATATTTAATACTACATGATTGCATGGAAGTTTGATTGTGGCCACGAAAAACATATGATTATGCACGAGAGGTTGGAGTGGATGGAAACTTTACTATGAAAGGTAGTGCAAATTAATCCTAAAAAAGTTCCTATATATGGATTGCAATCATATGAATACAAGAATCTGCCCAACAACTTTTAGGATTAGAGTTCTTGAAAATGCTTTGAAATCCTTCATATAAAGAGACCCTTGATTTGTAGGTATAAATAATATATGGATTTTTCTAAGGAGCATGTTTGATATGAAAATTTTCATCCACTTAAATCTTTTGGAAAGATTAATTCTTTTCGTGATACAATCAAATAACCCAAAATAGTGTAAGGTTATGATGGACATGTCATTGCAATTTAGTTCTTTTTTCTTATTTATGCCTTTCTATAATCATGTGAATCAAAGAGGCACTATGTGGCACGAAATTGCACACATTTATAGGTCAACAAACCATTGCTTCCCCAGCAAAAAAAAGGGAATATATGGGCCTCCATATATTCTTGTTTTATTTTATATGTCAGACTTATTATTTCGAGGTAAGTAGTCTCTACTTCAACTATCCTCCTCGGCAGGAACATGTGAACCCTAAAAGGACATTTGGTCATGGGCTTTGATGGGGAGAAATAGTACTCATTTGACTTTGTTTACCACACGACCTCCAGATCCAATCCACCGAGCGAGATGCATGGAAAGGCAGGCAATAATACTAGCAACCATGTGGCAGGACCAACCTTCCACACACTGACACACAGAAGTATATCTGAACCAGGTCTAAAAACACTAAAACACTATATGTGAACCGTTATTAAAACTTACTACTCCCTCCAATCCATATTACTCTTCGCTAATGCAAATGTATTTATCATTAAAATGTGTCTAAATACATCTATATTAGAGAAGAGTATTATGGATCGGAGGGAGTACTAGCTAACATGGACAAAAGAAATAAAATGATCATTTATCTGTGATAAGATGCCATAATAGTGGTAGCGTTGCCATGGTGGCCTGAACTCAATTTGTTGTTGATAATGGATTCAGCTAAGCAGACCAGACCAGGAGTGATGAAGTTAGGAGAGGAAACGAGGAACAGCGGCGTCGCACGAATGTGCCCAGTGTTAGGCTAGGCGCTGTCCTGGTCGTGCCTTGATTAGATTAGCCCAAAAGAATCAGAATGCGTGGTATTCTGTAGACACCCATACTACTGTACAAGCTCGGTACAAGTACTGATTAACCAGATTGAGCCACGCCAGAAACAAGCAGATCGATCGCGGTGCTTTGCACATGTCATATCTGCACATACAACATCACCCCCACAAACATGCGGGAAACAAGCTTGCAGAGCTGCTCTGCTTTGACCAGTCAGTGTATGAAGTATGTGTACTAGTACTTCATGAAGTTCAGAGGTCCAGGACTTGTCCATGCCAAAGATTCTGCCGGCCAAATTATGCAACACACGAGCGATCTGATTACTGCAGTGAATCGAAATGGATTGGTTTCACAAGTCGTTGGTCTGGCTCCAAGATCCAGTGATAAACTCGGTTGACTGCGAGATAACTGGAATTTAGTTTATCTTCTATATTTTGAGATCTCAACCACTTCCGGCTAGCGGAAATTTCATTGGATAATCTAGGATTCAATGGTATATGTGCCGGTGTTCCTTTTCTTTTCTTAGTGAGAGGTGGCATGAATGTAAAGCCATGATGCTATATTATACTCCCTTCATTTAATAATTACTGACTCAATTTTGTTTAGATTTGCACGTAGCAGACAAGTTTTAGTAGTAGATATATGTGAATTTGAGTTCTAAACAAAGTTGAGTAAAGTAGTACTCCCTCCGTTTCAAAATATAAGATGTTTTAGCTTTGTGAAGCAAATGTATCTAGACACATTTTAGTGTGTATATTCGAGTGAACCTACACACTAAAAGATGACTAGATACATTTGCTTCACAAACCTAAAACATCTTATATTTTGAAACAGAGGGAGTATATGCTGGGTTCTGATAGAACATAGCATTTGTTTTTCTATTTTTCCTTATGGCTATCTAACCAAAGATAGGTCAGCCCGTATCTTGGTTGGCTTTATGGTCCCAACTAGTACACTTCAAAACTGGTACGGAATGTAGTGAAGTATCTTCGGTGCCACTCAACACGCGCACCGTTTCCTGATTTCTCTTTTGGCGGCCAAGCGAATGGCTATGCCGTACGTCTTTTTTTTGAACGGGAACTACTCATTCCATTAACCGGCAGGCGTAGCGAGATCGCTAGCCACCAACACCATTACATCATCTGGCAGAGCATCAGGCCACAGCTGGCCATTGCCATACTACATCGAGGAACCAAGCGATGCTATCGCATGCGCTATCTTATTACAGTTTCAACGACAAAACTCAAAAGAACAGGAAGTAAAGTTCAGCCTAGGCAATAACTTAGCATCTCTAACTAGCACACCGACAGGAGATTGGTCATAGCCATCTTTATTCAACGCATTTACCAGCACTTGGCAATCCGATTCGATGATAACCCGCATCATACCCCAATTCATGGCCGTCGTGAGACCTTGGAGACACGCTTCAGCTTCAGCATGTAAAGCACTTTGGGGGAACATCATGTGGCTAGCACCAGAGCCTGTCACTTGGCCATCCCTATCTTTGATAACAAAGCCCCACCCTCCTGATCTGGGATCGGCTTGGAAGGCTACATCCACATTCAGCTTCAGTACCTGTTCTTCGCTCGGGGGCCTCAACTTCTCCACCATTTGTGGTTTGGCTTTCATAGGTTTTTGTGCATAGAAATCCACAAATACCATTGCCCATGTTCTTGACTGGAACACCACCTCCTCAACTGATCGACTCCCATCACATGCATTCTTTTTATTTCTTGATGTCCACCATTGTCACAGCATGGCTATGATTAGCTGTCGATTCTCCTTCTCCATTTTGAAAATTTGCATCAGAAGATCTTTCGCATTGTGACAACTGCAAAGTTGCAGCCTGGTTTCTTGAAGGTTGAGCAAGCGCCAGACAACTTTTACTTGCTTACAATGAAGAAAAATGTGGCCTCTGTCTTCATCTAGCCGAGCACACATTGGGCAAATGGTATCTATCTCCATCCCTCTCCTCTTGTAGTTGAGTTTCCATGGTAAACTCTCGTGTGCAAGCCTCCACAAAAATTGTTTGGTCTTTGGTGCACAAGGCTGTGACCACAGTTGATGCCAATCAAAATTGTTTTCCTCCTTAGACACCCCAGATCGCTCGACTCCATCCCCTTTCGGAGCCACTTCCGCTGCCAAAACCTTATAAGCCGATTTGACTGTAAACACCCCCTTCGGATCCGGGAACCAGGCTGGAAAATCTTCATAGTCCAGTCGGAGGGGTGTCGACAAGATAGCATTGATATCTTCTTCACGGAAAACATCCGACACTAACTGCACATCCCACTGGCATGCAGCCAAGTTGGTCAATTCCGAGACACAAGTGATAATATTTTGGCCTCTCGGGGTGATAGGCCTTTTCGGCCCCTCTCTATTCATCCATGGATCGCTCCATATATTGATTTCTTCCCCATTTCTAACTCGCCATATCAGTCCCTTCTTGATAACCCCAACTCCCTTCAAAATACTATGCCAGGTATAAGACATATTCCGCACATTTGTCGCCTCCAAGACCGAGAAATTTGGGAAGTACTTTGCTCTCAGCACCCTAGCACACAACGAGTCCGGGTCCGTTAGGATTCGCCACACTTGGCGTGCTAACATAGAATGGTTGAACAGATGAAGATCCCTGAACCCAAGTCCTCCCTCTTTCTTTGATTGTGCCATTTTCCTCCAACTAATCCAATGAACTTTCTTCTCATCTTTCTGTTGTGCCCACCAAAACCGACATATCATCACACTCATCTCATTGCACAAGCACATCGTGATGTCAAAACAAGACATCGCAAAGGTAGGGATGGCCTGAGCACATGCTTTAGTCAACACGTCCTTTGCAGCTCTCGACATTAGTTTTTCATCCCACCCTTGTATCTTGCCCCACATCCTCCCTTTAAGATAGGCAAACGCTCCCTTCCTTGACCTTCCAACATACGCAGGGAGACCTAGGTACTTCTCATTTCTAACCTCCATCTCAATATGCAACATATCCATCACCTTCTTTCTTTCCCGTCTAGGTGTGTTGGGACTAAACATTGTTGCCGACTTTGAGAAGTTGACTGTAGATGGGTTGAGTTCTCTTCGTCTACTTTCAAAAGAATCAACAAATCATCCACAAACAAAAGATGATTAAATCTCAGAGCTGAAGCACACGCACGCACACCTTGCAACCAACAATCCTCCTTTGCCTTGTTCAACAAGCAAGAGAACGCCTCACCACAGATAAGAAACAGGTATGGTGATAGTGGGTCCCCCTTCCGCAGACCCCTTTGTGGTATGATAGTGTCCGAGACGGAGTTGTTCACCTTGATTCTGTAGTTAACCAAAGTGACACACTTCATTACTTGATTTATCCAGTTCTCCCGGAATACTAGCCTCCGCATCATATCCTGCAGAAAATGCCACTCCACCCTGTCATAGGCCTTGCTCATGTCAAGCTTGATGGATGCAAAACCCTGTGCACCTGACCTTTTATTTTGCATAAAGTGTGTACACTCATATGCTAACATGATACTGTCCATTATTAGCCTCCCAGGGACGAATGCACTTTGATTTGGGGCAATAATGTGTTGCAAAAGCACTTTTAGTCCGTTTGCCATAACCTTTAAAATTAATTTGTAAACCACGTTGCACAAACTGATTGGCCTCAAATTTTTCATGCTTGTTGGGATGTCGTACGTCTTCATTGTTACCACCGGTGAAAATATTTTAGACAGGACTGTGCAAGTGCCCATATCGGTTAGCGTACCTTCAATGAGCTGACGCAAATCGGCAATCCAAATTGTCTAATTTGATTTGGATGGGTCAGGTCCTGGATAGTAAATGGGTCATGGGCTGGCAGGGCTAGCCGATGTGCACAACAACGCGACCCATCATTTCCGTGATTTTTTTGATTTGCAAATTCAAACAAAACATAAATGGGCACAAAATATTCATTGATTCAGAACGATTTTTTTACAATGAAAATTTAAAAAAGAAACCCTAACTACTCTTCGTCTTTGCCCCTGGCCGGCGTTGGGTGGCAGCGACAACTACATGTCGTCGTTATCATCCAGAATGACGACCTCCGGTGCTACCGGTGGGTAGATCACCTGCCTGTGCGGGTGATCCTATCGGCATCTACGCGGGACGCCAGGAGGCGGCGACACCTCCTGCCCATGGTACGCTTCCTGGGGCGACGCATACGCCTGCAGCGGCGGTGGAGGTGGAAGAGCATGTGCTCCGCCACCATTCCTGTCAGTTCCTTGGCGTAATGGAGGTCGGGGAACACCACGTCCACGTCGTCCTTGGACGCCTCCAAGACTTGCTACAGGAGGGCCTCCTCATCGTACCAGGCAGCCAGGACTGCCTGTTACTCCGAGGGCAGGTGGCCGTCACCCGCTGCGGTTTCATCGTCAGCCTCCTGCTTGACGATGACGTACTCCTCCAGCTGGTCGTAGTGGTCTTATTCCTTGTCGGCAGGGAAATCCTTGACAGGGTGGGCCTCCCACAGCTGTACATGCCGAGGAAGGTCGACCAGTGGCGAGCGGTGTGCTCCCAACCGAGGAAGTCATACTAGAACTGCTCGTTCTGGAACTTGTGCTCCAAGCGCAGCGCCTCGGGGAGGTTGTGGACGCGATGACGTATCTTTTTCATTAGTTTGGGCCCTAGCTTGGGCACCGGCGGGATCGAGACCCTTGCACAGTTTAGGTGCCAACCGGCGGTGAGGGAGACATCATGGTGGTCGATTCCATCCCCGTGACTCCACCGTCACTCTCACTCGTCGACCGGTACATAGCTCCAGTCCCGCCTCGGCATGCCGTCATCGGCAATGACTTGGCCTAGATGTTGCACGTAATCCTCCGGCCTTGGCGCCAGAGGAAGATCGCGGAGGAGCAGCACCGGTGGCGGGGACGATGGCCTGTGTCGGGAATGGACGGACGAGCTAGAGCTCGCCTCGCCATCATTCTTGGTCTTCTTGAGCCAAGATGGCATCTTAATGGCGCGGCAGTGGGTAATGCAGTGGTGTGTGTGGCACCAATGACCGCGCACACCACCTTATAAAGGCCTAGTCAGACACCGCTCGTGCAAGGTCTAGCGCCTTCGCCATCAATATCGACACAGAAGCTTAGGCGTCGTCCTGTCAGCATTTGAGATTCTGCCCTGGCATTGAAGGCCTTGCGTGCTGCAGCCTCCAGTGTCCCATCTGCCTCGCTGCCATGCGGGCTGTAACATCCCGGCACGTAGGACAACTACGGGGTAGAATATAGGGCTTTTGTGCATTGCATTTGAAATTACGAAATTTTTGTCACGCTTTTAACACTAAAACCTAAGAGGGATCGAGCTCTCTCTTTGAGGGGGAAATGGTATACTCTCGAGGTGCAAATGAGTTCGACAGGATCTCTTTTGATCCATTGAGTGTGGGAAGAGATAAAATTTGAATTCAAGATGATGAGGATCAATGTGATCCAAAGGGGTTTATGTCCAATCTTTCACGGCGATCAGTAGGAATAGCGATAAATAGCACGGCTTACAATATAGATGATGCAAACTCGCGCGAACAACAAGCAAACCCTTCTCGGCGAGAGGAATTACTTGGACGGTTCTAGGCGAACCACGAAGCAATTAGAAGCACGACGCCTCCAATCCAACGCACTGAAACAACCTTGATCGGTTTCGACGGATAAACATAGGGATTTTCACCCTCAGCGCGAAGGCCGAAACACACACGTGTTTTAACTCATATAACTCCCATCTCCTATTACAACGGACTCTCAATGGCTTTATAGATCAGCCGAACCAACTTGGAAAGCAAGGAACAAAATAACCTATTTCTACTCTCGGCTAAACAGTTCCAATATCTAAACTAATAATACGGCTTGAGCACGCGATGGTTCAAAAACCATGGTAGGTCACGCGAGCTCGAGGCGCTGCTCGATCCGACCAACCTTCCATAGACCACATTGTTTTACTGTCATCCATGTCCTATTACTAGGAGTACCAGACTTTGGTTCACTCGAGATTTCCCCTCCTGATGCAAGGACACTGACAGATTTTATGCACACGAAAGGCCTCCAGATGCACTCACCAAGATAAGTGGTACATACTACGTAGTTTGTTCATGTTCACGATTTACTTCGAGTCAGAACATATATTCATTTATCTAAACAATAAAACAAATAAAAGAACAAAAAAACATCTCATAAACATCACAATTGAAGTACTCTATTATTTTGTTGTGTTTCATGTTGAGCTTTCTGATAAGCTCACCTACCCGTCTCTTCTCTTCATTTGCTTGTTAGGCCTGTTATTTAAATTAGTGTTGTCATCTGTTGTTTTCAGTCACTCAGTTTGTGTATCAGTCGAAGTGTCAGTTTCAGAGTCTGTCAGTGGTTTGTGCTTGTACGTTCTGTCCTGCTGTTTGTTAAGTTCCCAATATCAAATAAGAAGTTTGAGCGTCTTATCTGAGGAGTAATATTACTGAGTGGAAGAAGACTCCGAAACAGGGCAGTACTTGAGCTAGACAAACAAATATAGTGAGATCGGATTGAAGAAATAAAGAAGCCTAACTAAGATCGAGTAATTTAAAACATCAGGCTGAAGTACTATGCAAAAGACTAGGAGAACTCCAAGTGGCCAAGTAAGATCGCGTGCTTCACCATGCATTGGAAAAGTGCAAATATAGGTGATAACCTCTCTGTTCATGTTATTGGTTGAGATGAGGTATAAATGAATGACCAAACATGTTCTGTTTTGAGATTTAAAAGATGCATTAATCAAACTGAGTACACGTTTTGGAATGAAGAAAATGAAGGATATTAATAATGTAACAATCTTGAAAAGCAGTCCTCAAATCTAACATCTAAGAATACATGCTGTTCACATTATGTTCGTCAAGAGCAAAGTTAAAAATTACTAGAAATTCGAGGGTGGTGAGTGTGCTCGGTGGTGCTGTTGCATGTTGATTAAAAATATAGAAGGAGGATGGTTTATGAGTGGGACAGAGAGAGTATTATACAAATAGAAGGGAAATTTCAGTGTAAGTTTGCTGGAAATTGTAGAGTTGCAGATTTATGCCACATAACAAAATTTACCATGGGTTATAATAAATTAACTATTATATCAAATACAAGCCAAATTTAAATAAATTCACTTTTTAGTACCATTGCTGTTTGATTTACCGGAATACCATATGCATAACAAACGTTCAAAATATACGCTTAACCCACGAACAATGAGGAATAAGATGGAGGCTAACACTCATGCATTACAAATATTGTTGGCATTTAACTATAACTATAGATATGTAAAGCCCGTATACCAAAGCGTTTAGGTGTCTAATTAGCTCAAACTGAAATACAATTCAAAGAAAGTGGGATTTTTTTAAATATATTATGTAGCTATCCTTTTTATACATGTAATTTTTTCACACTAATCACATTTAATTACAAGTGTGAGAGAAACTTAAGAGGTTGTGGCAACGCACGGGCATTCAGCTAGTTTTATTATAAGAAAATAAACAGTCCTACTCCAAAAATAGCCTAACTTGGCATGTCCTCCTTTGCTCTTTATTTGCAGGGGTGGCCCCCAGCCCATCGCGCACAGGGAAAGGACCTCCTAATTGTTTGATGTTCCTTGCGTGGTAAAAATAGAAACAATCGGCGAACTGATTCTCTGAAGATTAGATTCTGTACGGTTATTTGAGATATTAATCCAAACAACCAAGAGCTAACTGAATTGCTATGCTTCCTTGTACTAATAGTTGTCACGTTGATGCTAATGAAATCTTGATGCTTCTTTCTTTCTCTAGACCCCACGTAACATGCCTCAGTATGACCAAAACGTGTAGCACTTGTGGTATTTTTAGGCTTCCTATTTGATTCTATGTCTTGGTCAAGCGAACATGAGAATACAACATCATACTTTGGCACAACATCAGAATCAGCAGAATTATAGACATACATCGCCGTATCACAAGAGATCCAATTAAAAGAAGGAAATTCAAATCAAATTTTGAATGTAAGAATTTGAATTTGTAATACAAAATTGAATCTTAATAAATATTTAAACTAGAGAAAACTTAAGCTTTATTGATATCATACATAAATTACATTGTCTTTACATTATTTAGAAATAAAAGAATAATTAAATTACAAAAGGTAATCAAACAAATAAAGTTTACAATATATAAATGAGACAAAGGAAAATTCCTAAACACTGAATAGACTTCTTTCCTTTCTTATCTTTCTTCTTTTTCTTGATTACCTGTAAACACAAACACATGCAAGCAGGGTATATGCCAAGTGGCAGTTAAAATAAAATGAGCATTGTTGGTAAACATCACACAACCATGTCTATCCTCAGCCGCATCACGGGCCAAAAGATCTCATACCCATCATGCATGCTAGCAAGCAAGCATGTAGCACACACATAGGTGCACTGGAAGAATCCCAGTGTGCTGTCAACACACCAGGCAAGGAGCCGACATATAAATTGCAACAGTGTTTAACACTGCTTGTTGTTCAAGCAAGCACCAGCACCGCAGCACCCCCCCCCCCCCACACACACACTAGCCCATCACAATCTACCAAAATCACCACCAGATTACTCTTACACACCACCAAAATAGTACCAATCAAGATGGTCACATAGAAGGATCAAGTCTGAAGCAAGGAGGAGCAGGCCAAGCATCCAGGAGGTGCAGGGCAAGCATCTAGGAGGAGTAGGCCAGGCATCTGGGGGGAGTAGGTCAAGCTCAAGGAGGAACAAACCAAGCCAGCCAAGAGCATCTCCAACACCACACAGCCAGCTACCACTAGCAGCAACCTCAGGACAGAGGTAGACTTTGCAAGCCAGCCAGCCATTTAAGCTTTGCTAGTATTTAGGCATCACTGCATGAGGAAGAACCCCAAAAAGGGGATGCACACACACACCCAACTGCCCTTCTACCAGGTTTTCACCTAGGATGCCAGAGGGGTGTAGAACCCTCATGCAAGCATAGAGTTGCTTTGCAAGCATCATCACAGGGTCTTTGTAACGACCCGGAAAAAAAAACCCCCAATATTAGAATTGCTTGTTATTTTCTTTTTCGCGTCATCATGGCATCATGCATCTTTCACCTTGCATGTTTTTGTTAAAACTAAATTATTTTTATTAAACTCTATTTTAAGTTTTGCTCGTATGAGTTTATATAAACACTATCCTACCCTTCTTTTTCTTATGTTGAATTAAAACTAAACCAAAATATTTGCAAACTTCTAAAATTGTTTGAATCAAAAAGTTTTGTGAAAATGTTTTAAAAATTTCTCTCCCCTTTATTTCTTTCTCTTCTCTATCGCTCTCTCTTTATTTCCCTGTCAAAGTTTCTCAAATTTACCGAAGGGCCTCCTCCTCACTTTTCTTCACCGCAGCAGCCTATCTTTCCTAGCCCAGCCAAAGCCCACCTTCCTTCCTTATCTTCTTCTTCAACATGTACGGCATGCATCTGAGCGGTGCCACGTCGAAGACCTGGTGATGGGACGGACGATGTACTCTCTTTCCCTTCCTATAAATCCCCTAGCCCTGCAAACCCTACTCTAGCTGCTCCTCTCCCCTAGCGCCGCCGGTCTCGTTCCCCTCTCAGACTCGCTCGCTGTCCTCTCGAAGCGAGCATCGCTGCATCACTCAACGCCCCGGCTATTCACCAACTCCTCCTCCAGTTTGCTCGCCACCGACCCGAACGTCATCGACGACCACCGCGCTCCCCTCGCTCCAGTACACCGGCGGTCTCCTGTACCGAGCTCGATCCCGGCGTTGTCTTTGACCACCTCGCCACCGCCCCGCTGTTTGGTCCACCTCGAGCTCTCCTTGAGCGCGGGAATTGAACCGCTACGTCGCCCTCGTCTACTTCCCTGCAGGATCCGGAGCCGGAGCTATTTGGAGCTACGCCAAGTTCTTCTTCCCGGCACCGTCTGTGCTCTCCGTCGTCGTCGTCAGTCTTCAGCATCCAAGGCGTGGCCTTCTCCTGCGTCAAACAAAGTGGCAGCGTGTCCCTGCTGGACATCACGCATATCCTAAACCTGGTGGTTTGTCCGCTTGTTTTGTCCCCAGAGATCCGAGATCGAATCCTTATCTGATGAATAAGTCGACTCTTTTTCGTTCTGTTTTGGTTCAGATCTCACGTCCGGATTTGCATCAACTAGTGCCCGAGCTTCTCTCCTCTATCAGATCCAAATCGGCAGCGCAGTGGTAAGCGCTTTGATCCCTTTTCCTGCAGCCCTGAGTTCGAATCCCCTATAGCGCATGTTTAAAGCCACCCCTTTTTCTTATCTTTTTTGCTCAGATCCGGCGCCCCTGCTGGGCCTCGGCCCAGAACCAACCGGAGCAGCTCGTCGCCCGCGCGCGACAGATACTATCCGTCGCCTCAGGTCCGGACCAGTTTTAGCCCGCGCAGTTTTTTTTTCTCTGTTTTCTAAAATTCCTGCAAATATGCAAATCTTGGTAAATTCATATCTTTTGATCCATAACTCGAAATAAAAAGTATTTTATATGAAATTTTATCAGAAAAATGTGTAGAATCTAAATATTCCATTCATACACTTGTTTGCATCTTGCATCATGTAGTGACGTGGTAATTTGCATCACACCTATTAATAACATATGGAGTATATGGGAATGCTAATAATGTTTTCCCCACTTCATTTAATTTTGTGTAGCTCACCCATGCCTTGTCTTTGCCATGCTAATCAACATTTAAATTTTCGTGTAGAAAAACAACTTGAACCATATATGTGTGTGTCGGGATTCCGGTTCCGCTTAATTTTGATAAGTTGCATTGCACCATAATTGCCATGTCATGCATACATGCTTCACATGATCATGCCGATTCTTTTACCGTAGTAGTAAGTATTGCATCCGTTGTTTGTTGTAGCGATTTGCTTCTTCGCAAATAGGACGCTTCGTGGTGATGTGAGCAACGACAAGTTCTTCAGGTTTTCTTCGACCTTCTTTTCAGGCGAGCCCTTTTCTCTCTACCCATTTGACATTTTCGCTCTCGCTAGCTCTATATTCTAGCCTTGTGTCACGATGCTTTGTTCGAGTCACGTGTCTCATCCACCTGTTTATCCAAAGCAAAGCCATAGAACCTTTCATACATCCTTTTAACCGTGTGCTTGTTGTTCGAGTTGGCCTTGCGAGTCGTAGGCATCTTCAGGTTGTTTCAAGTGGTGTTATCTTACTGGGTTGGGAAGTTATCACATTCTCTACTTTATGGATATATGTTGTTGGAGATAATCATGGCTTACTTTATTGTAAATACTTAAATTGAATTAAGCAGAGGCATCGGTGAGTCATTTTGCCAGTTTTCCGACGGCTCACTTGTGTCCCCTAGGACCCCGATATCGCATGAACTGTTCTGAGACTGAGCGCTCTAACCATACGTGGGTACGCTTCTGGGCCTCCCCTTGATCACTGCCGGAATCTACCTACTTGTCCAGTGGCCACAACTAGTTCGAGGTTTTCCATTTGTTTCTTGTCGGGCGTGCAGCTTGTATCTTTTGGTTCGATTTTAATTTGGGGGAAGCCGTGTGTGCCTTGTAACCCCTTGTTCTGCACGTCCGTATAGGTGCGGTACGTTCGTTTATCGAGTGCTGAAGTTGGAATCATCCTGCGGGCACTGTTTCCTCCTAAAGTCGTGGTCGCAACAACTACGTCCGTCTCGGAGATTCGGCCGGACTTTCGATACGGGTTAAACTTAGTTAGGTGGCTTCCTGGACTTGTTTGTAGTGAAGGAGAGTGCGAGTCGTGACTATCCTAATGGCGCACCTGTTTTTATTAAGGGTGCGAGACTTGCCTGAAGGATTGTTCGAGCGTATGGGTACATTTGGGCACCCCTGCAGGGTTAAATCTTTTCGAAAAGCCGTGTCCGCGGTTATGGACGACTTGGAGCTGTACTACTCGATCATAGAACAACTTGCACCTGCTATTTCAATACTAATAAACTTGTGTAGTAAGCTAGCACAACTACAACAATAAACCTGCAATAAAACTTGGTAACCGTGTGAGTGCCTTTGATACTTGCTTCTTCATTTGGTCATGAAGAGGTGATTCATCGGCTGGGTTATGTTTGGTGTTAGTATCTAGTTGGTTCTCTTATGCGCTCTCTTATCTTATTCTATTTAGACGGAAGTTTTAGTGTCTCTGTAGTAAAGTTCTTTTGTTGCCGCTAAGTCCACCATATAGCCCGTAGGCGAGCACAGCTGAATTCCAGTCTCGCGAGTACGTGCCTTGGTACTCACCCTCGTTTTTTCCTTTTTCTCTTTCTCCCTCCTTGTTCGGCAACCATTGGCCCGACGCTGTTCACAAGTATGGGAGCGACGACGTTAGCAAGGTTACCCTTCCGGCTTGGCCTAGGCAGGGTTTTGGACGCCATCGTTTATCTTCAGGCCTCTTAGGCCCATTTGTATTCTTGTCCGTACTCGGATGCTATGTGCTTTATGTATGATTCGGATCTTTGTGTTGTATATTTAGATTCTTGACTCGTGGAGTCTTTGCAGTTGTATATATATTCTTTTGTGGGTTCCATCGTGAACTTGTGTAACTGTTGCTACTTTAATTCCACCCGCATAATGTGTATGTTTCAATGTGCACATTATGTCTGGTGGGCGTTTCCAAAGCGACACCGTGCGTGTTGTGGCGTGATTGCTACGATACGCAAGGTGCCGATTTTGGGGCGTTACAGTCTTAAAAAATAAAGCCACAAGTAATATCTGCTCTTATTTAAAAAAGAGCCTCACACTATGCATCATTGGCAGGGGCAAGTCAAGCCAAGTATTTGTTCTTATCAGTGAAATAGCCAGCCATAGCAAAATGTTCAGAATAGGATCTTAACCAAGTGGAAGCTCACCAATTCAAGCTCAAGTTAGTTCATGTATGCACATGATCTGGAAGCATCACATAATTTATTCCCAAATATAGCCACATCCCATTGTTGAGATAACTAATCAAGCAACAATGGCTAAAAATAAATCATCACTAAAATAAGATTCAGTTCATAATACTAGAAATGTTTCCAGCTATACAAATCCCAAATCAAAGCAGCAAGACCAAGTAGATGTGTATCTGTTCTTATCAACTTGCACAAGCTCACTAGCAAGCTTACAAGTAAATCATTTCAGTTAATTAAACTGTAAGAAATTCACCAGTAATAGAGCCTTAGAAAACCACACGCCAGGGATGAGTGAATCAACCGAATTGTGGCATCAGGGTACTAACAAGACATAGAACCAGCGGATTTTAGTCTCATGGTCACAGCAGGCAAGTTTATAGCAGTAGTAATCAACGCCAAAACTAGTTGATCCCATAGAAGCACACCACCATCAACTTGACACCAGAATAGAACAGAGAAAAGGAGGAGTGGCTCACAGTGCATCACCATATGGTGGAGGACCTATAGACGCCGGGGTTGCGACTGCAGCACCGTCCTACCAGCGTTGGGGTTAAAGTAGGCCGAGGAAACAGCGGTTGGAGAGCACCCCTCTGTGTTAGCACCTGGAGGTGGCGGACCAGTGGGCATCGAGGTTGCGGCCTCTGTCATGTAGCCGATGCTAGTAGAGGGGGGTTGGCGATGGAAGGAGGCAGAGGTGAAGCGGAGCCAGGCAACACCGACCGGCGGCGAGGCGGGTGCTAACCGGGCAGAGCGAAGGGGGGACCGATTAGGGTTCTAGAGCCTAGGGCGTGCGTGAGGGTCCCCGAGGATCAAATCGAGCAAGATGGGTGGTAGATCTCGGCGAGGAGAAGCAGCACCCCACCTCACCGATGCCAGCTAGGACCAGGAATAGCCATGGACATGGCGGCGGCATCACCTGAGCCGGGGTCGATCCGTGCATGTCTGGGAGGACCGGAGGAGTGTGCGAGAGGGAGAGAAGAGGGCATGCGGGGTAGGGTTTGACCCCGGCCTCGCGTGCCAAACTGGACTGGTCTATTGGGCCAACTAGGCCAGGTCCAGCCCAGCTCGATTAAATTGGCTAAGTAGTTTCTTTTACTGGTTGTAGTTTAATTTTTTTAAGAAAAATACTCAAAAGGATTTTTGGGATGATTTAAAAGACTTGTTAGAATATAATAAAAATCTGGTAAATAATTAAATGCTAATTCATCACTTAATAAAATAAAACCATTCAAGAATTGATGAGGGTTAACTCGACAAATGTCCAAGATGAAGGATTCGGATCGGGGGAATAGGGCATCGGATGAACTCGAAGGTAAAGATCAGTCAAACAAGGCGTGTATCGAGAATAAACATGGTGGTAAACTTGGCTTAATCTCAATCTGTCCCTGACCAGCCGCTCCTGGCCCCTATATATAGGTGGTCGGGTCTCAAGGAACCGGTCAGGTCTGATACATTTTACAATATCGATATACGACATGGACTCGTACTTTGACTATGATTACACTTGGGCCTAGCTTAACGGGCCTTAGGGGTACACAAGTAACGGGCTCTATTATCTATACCCTTGTCAGTATCCCCCGAGATTCTACCAGAATTGTAGATTCGGGTTGAATCTCAAATCTTCATATCTTTGACTTGATCAATCTTTTGACTTCTTCTTCTCCCTGTACTGAGTTAATCAAATTTCATTATGTTATCTCACAAGGGGTTTTGGTTAACAAGTCTGACAGCTCTGACGGATCAAGAGGTCTGTTAACTGCCGGAGCAGATACTTGCACCTACTTCAAACTCAATCCCCTTGGACTTGAGTCTGGGACCTGGTCTAACCCCTTATTTTGCCACATTTAGGACTTACAAAGAAAGAGTTCCAATAGTTCTTAGGGTACCCAGTGCGTCCACCAGGATTTTCTTTGCGTCATAGAAACGGAAAGTTACTAGCAGAGCGCATTCAGGTGCATATACTAGGCCACACAGGACGGATCCTAGGGTCTTACCTTCATGACCTTTTTTGACCATGGCATTCAAGCTTTGTCGCGATGACTTAGCCTAAGAATTATTGACTTCCTCACAAGCCTTGTTTGACTATTGAGATCTGCAAAATATTCGAGTTGTTCTTCCTTCAAATAATCGCGAATAACTCCCGATGGGAGTAATCAATGTCATTTTGTTGACAATGTAGTCAAAGATTGTTGTTGACAAAGGTAGTCGATTATATGTCGTCGTGGTGAAACAACATATGCCATAGGATGGCTTAAATGGGGTCCGAGCTAATTGCTGGTGGATTCGGGAGAGGGGAACGAGCTAAAAAGCACGACAGAAAGGAACACTGATCTACCCAGGTTCGGGGCTCTCGTAAGGAGATAACACCCCTACTCCTGCTCTAGTGGTTATATATTTGGATCGATGGAGTGTACAACAATGGTGCTTCCAAGCTCTTTGCCAGAGGAGGAAGATGAACTGCTAAGTGTAGGAATACTCAGAGGCCAACCCTTTGCTAGGGCTCCCTATGCCACCTTATATAGTGGTGGCCAGGGTTACAACGGTCTTTAGAGACCAGAAGACACGGGCTACACTCCAAATAGGACTTGCTGACGAAGGCAACGACCCTTGACTTCCTCCCTGATTGCTCTCGATGGGACTTCATATCCCTGTACCTTGTACCTCTTGAACTGTGACCTTACCTTTGTGAGGTAAGCTCGTACTTGTGCACAGTGAGGGTAGGTAACCTCCACTGTGCACCCTGCCATCACTCTGCTACCATGCTTGGATGTTTTCTTCCTTGATTGTAGCGACGTGACACCTTGGTTGACTTGAGTATCCCGGATACGACCGTGGGCCATATCCGGGACCTATATGCCGGACCAACGACCTACGAAGGTCGGGTAATCTGGCCTCCCCTGCTCCTGCACAACACACAGAATAGATAGGCCGGCATATCTAAGTATATGCCGGCACTCCTCAGTTTATATTCCGGTTATACCGGCATATCCAGACATAAGCCGGGATATACATATATGCCGGCCTGGCCGATGCTCCTATATTCTGGCCAGGCCCTTCCTTGGTCAATCCGGTATAAAGTCAACCATAAGCCTTGTATCTTTCTGACCTCTTGACCCTACCGGGGGTCATCCCCCCGACATTATATATCTGAACTTTTTACTCAATGTTATCTATTGTCATCGGGTGCACGACCAGTGCTCCCGATGGGAGTAGCCCCCGAGGCTATAGCCAAAAAAATTCGGGTATAGGCTCAAAAATATATTGTCTTCCAGCTATGTTATTCCTGTGTTGATTCATCGGGTGCGCATCAAGTGCTTCCCAATGGTACTAGCCCCCGAGTCTCCAAGGAGGGGGTGCATTGAAATATTTTTGACTCAAATAACTTTCTTCTGCATCACCTTTCATCTTTGGAGGTTAACTCAAATTTTGTTTTCTCCCTTTATATATGCTTCCACTATTCCCTTATTTTCTTCGAGCGAAATGTCAAGGCCCGCATCATTAATTGGACCTGTAATTGATAAAGGCCCACTTAAGGTTACTTATAAATAAAGTACACAGGCTTGCCAAGGAAAACCCTAATCCCTTCATTGCCAACTTTCTCCGCCGCATCGTCTTCTTCCTCCAAATCCCATCTAGGGTTTGTCCGTTTCACCAAGCGCAACTTTCCGATGGCGGATGCTGGTGATGCCAACCTTGACATCGGCATGCTAATGGAGAAGCGGGGATGCAGCCGTCCCCATGGCAGTAAGAACAAACCGAAGGATGCCTCCCTGATGGCTTTGTCGTCCACATCTAAAAAGCGGCGCCGTGGCCGCCCCGTGGGTAGTAAAAATAAGCCCAAGATATCTGCTGCTACTGCTCCAGGCTCTAGACCTGCTCCTCGCAATGCCTCTCCTCCTCCTCCTGCCAACATCTATTCTTTTTTCTGCATCGTTGGTGCTCAATGCCGTGAATAGCAGTGTGTTCCGCTAAAATTCACCAAGTTCATGGATGGGCACGAGCTTCATGAAGCGATCCTCCACGAACAGTCTAGAAGCGGAACACCATACAAGGTGGAGGTGTACTATGATGGGCACGGCGAGATGTACTTCAGGGGCAGATGGCCCCAGTTTGCCGAAGACCACGAGCTGCATCAAGGGTTCTTCATGCTCTTTGACTACCAGTGCGGTACGTCGAAGTTTGACGTGAAGATCTATGACGGCACATAGTGCCAGAGGAAGTATGAAGCTGAAGTTCACTTCCAGTAGATGCTTCCTTGATGTAATCTTCTATTTGGTTCTCCCTTGGCCTATTTTATGTAATAACGATGTATGATGAATTTTAATCTATGTTGTCGTGCTTAGTAATAGACCAGAGGAACTTTTGGTGTTCTGAGGTATGTTTGATGTAATTGCATGTTTATCTGCATTTTTTCTTGATAGATATAGGGTTGCACAAAAACTCATAGTAACTCTTGAAGAGACGTGAACACATGATCTCGACAACTTTCATATTTCTTTATACGACTCGAGGGTTGGAGCCCCCAAGTGGAAAATAGTGACATATATATATTGTCGAGTTGACCCAAGGAACCCGACCTATGGCCTCATATTCTGGCTTCAGAGGGTCACAACTCGCATTTTTCTACCGTCGTGCCTCTTCTATGCATAAAAACGCCGAAGCTGCTCTGCATTCCACGGGTTGCTCTCATCTTTCCCTGTCTTCTTATCTTGTAGTCGATAAGCTCCTCCTGGGATTACTTCTGTAACAATGTAAGGTCCCACCCATGGGGACTCTAATTTTCCATGGCCGTCCTGCTTGAGTCGTAAGACTAGGTCCCCTACCACGAAAGATCGGGGGCGAACTCGACTACTATGGTAGTTTCGTAGACTTTGCTGGTACTACGTAGCTCTGGATAGTGCTACGTCTCTTGCTTCGTCGAGTGCGTCGACGTCATCTTGGAGTGCTTCTGTAGAAGTCGTTTCGTCGTAAGCCACAATTTTTGGAGCTTCATGAGTAATTTCGACTGGAAGCACGGCTTCTGCTCCATGGACCAGGAAGAAAGGTGTTTCTTGGGTAGCCACATGGGCGTAGTTCTCAGACTCCAGAGCACGGAGGGTAGCTCATCTACCCAGACGTGTTTGGCTTTCTCCAGGGGTGCTAATAACCTCTTTTTTATTTCATTGCATATTAAGTCGTTGGCTTTCTCGACTTGTCCGCACTACAAGAAATGTGTTGACTAGTGACGTTTTCATCATGACCCTAGAGAAAAGTGTCATAAAGTAGTGACAATTTTGTACTAGATCATCATGGGCTATTTTGGGAGGCCACCAGCCCTAAAAATTACGACGATTTGAACCAGAAACGTCATAACCCAGTGGGCACTAAATCGTCATAACCAAACTCATGCAATTTCAGACCTTATTCGGAGCCGCTTACGACGAAAATAGATCGTCATAACGGTCATGACAATTTTAAAAGAATATTACAAGGAGGACAGGTCATCGATTTTGCCTACGTTTCTTTCCTAGGTGTCGCATTCTAGTTACATGTCACCTTCAACACTCAGTTTAGACTCACTGACAGCTAGGACCCACTAATAGTGAACAGATGTTGAGGTATTGACCTAATCTGACATGTGGGACCCGGTCCACTCGCAAGCTATAGGGCCAACCTCCTATTGGGCTGCTACTGTCCCATTCTTGGCCCAATCTCAGCGCGCCCACTCGCAAGCTATAAGCCCAACCTCCAAGGCCCGCTCGCAACCCCCGCCTGCCCGCCCGCTCCATTGGCAAAAAGCATGCGCGCGAGGGGAGTCGAACCCTCGACCGAGCGCACCCCCAATGAGCCACCTTGCCAATGAGCTACAGAACTACTTGTGATATAGCTTAGGTATGTATTGTATATACTAAATACATTAGGGTATCTAGATTAACAGAGCAGCCTAGCGGAGCCTATGACTTAGCAAAAATTTGAAGCCACTCGTGTTTAGTCTGGCGGAGGCGGCCTCCAGCGGTCGGAGGCGGAGGCGAGGCGAAGGCCTGTGGCAGAGGCGAGGCAGAGGCCTGTGGCGGAGGTGAGGCGGAGGCCTATGGCGGAGGCGAGGCGGAGGCCTATGGCGGAGGCGGTCGGTGCTGGTGCCCCATCCCCAGCGACGGAGGTTGGTCCGGCAGCGGGCGGTGGATCTGCTGGAGCGCGTCGGCCCTCGCTCAACGGATCTGCTGGAGCAGTGGGCGGTGGATCTACTACTGGAGTGCCCCTCCACGAGGACCCCCCCTTGACGACGAGCCCCCATCGATGATGATCCCCCCTCCACCACGATCCCCTACTCCCGGTCTGCACCCCTCTCCTCTCTCTTCTCTTTATCCCTTTTTTGTAAAAATTACGAGCAAATTGACTAAATTTATGCCTTTTTCTTGCATTGTTGGAAGTGATTCACAGTGGTTCGATTTAGTTATGATGGTTGAGAGTGATTCACAATGGGGCTCTTGTTGCCACTTGCAATTTTTTATATTCTTCTTGTTGTGTGTAATTAAACTCTATACCTTCTGTCACATCTGATTAGTCAGGAAGCTTGGGTAGAGACCTCCAAGATATGCTTGATGAATAGCTTGCATTGTATTTCTTGCATGTTAATTAGTTTTTGCATCCAATTTTCTGTAAAATGACAATCCCATGGCCTTACCAGGACCATGGTATGGATCCTGAAAAGTAGACAACCACCAACATGAAACACTGAAAACCAATGCATCCAATTTTGCAAAAAAATTAACCTATGGTATATTGTGCACTGCTATAATTTCTTGTTATTTAAGATGATTGGAATACACATGCACCTGACCATTTATTTCATATGAGTAACTTCATTCCTATAGCATACATCTGTTTTGCTAGATGAACCATAATTGCTTTACATTCCTAAAATTATCTTTAGCTGACCAAGTTGCATCATTTCATATTATTTGGCAGATGGCTGATAGAAGATGGATTACTAGTGGAGCTAGAAGGCTTTCCACTCAACATTTGAAGGGAGTGGAAGAATTTATGCAACATGTCTGCACAGTTTTTGCCAAGGATGTTGCAATTCTTTGCCCATGCTGCGAATGCCTGAACCGTTATCAACTACCTCAAGGAACAGTAGAAGATCATCTGCTCCTTAGAGGAATGGCCAGCACATATGATAGATGGATCCACCATGGAGAAACTTTAGATGCTGATCCTTCACATGCTGAACCAGATGCAGGGGCACACGATGATAATGATGATACCATGGATTTTGTAGAAAATGTTCTACAAGAGAATGCTGGGTTAGAGGAGGAGGATGGCTATGAAGATGATAGGATTCCTGACCTTTTCAAGGATCTGTATGACGCTGAAGACCGTGTTGATGGACAGAAGTCAATGTTTGCTGAGGTGTTAGAGGAGGCAAAGCGCGCAGCCCATGAAGGAGGTAAATTCTCAAGGTTTACATTCACCATGAAGTTGCTCCATGTCAAGTCTTACTACCGGATCAACAATGCTGCATTCAATGCCATACTCCACCTTCTGAACTTGCAATTCCCCAATAGCTCTGTTCCCAAGCATTATGATGAAGCGTTGAGTATAATCTACAAATTGGGGCTTGGGTATGTTTCAATCCATGTCTGCCCAAATAATTGTGTCCTGTTTCGCAAGCAGTTCGCCAAGCATGACAAGTGCTCGAAATGTGATGCCTCTTGTTGGAAGGATGCAGATGGGAAAAGGAAGATACCGGAGAAGGTGTTGAGGCATTTTCCCTTGATTCCAAGGCTACAAAGAATGTTCCTTTCCAAGAAGTCATCAGCGGAGGTACAGTGGCACAAGGTCAAGCGGCAACCAGTGGATAATGAACTCAGCCATCCAGCGGACGGAAAAGCATGGAAGGACTTTGACGACAAACATAAAAGTTTTGCCGCTGATGCAAGGAACATAAGACTTGGCATTGCAATGGATGGTTTTAATCCCTTCGGCAACATGAGCACATCATACAACATATGGCCTGTATTTGTGGTGCCCTACAACCTGCCACCATGGGCTTGTATGGATCAGTCTAACTTCATGATGGCTCTACTGATCCCGGGTCCAAAATCTCCGGGAAAGGATTTTGATGTCTTTATGGATCCCCTCATAGAAGAACTGCTACTGCTCTGGAAAGGTGTGCTTACGTATGATGCCCTGAGCCCCGTAAAGTTTGCTCTACATGCTGCAATCATATGGTGCATCCATGATTTCCCAGCACTGCACACTTTGTCGGGGAGGATCACAGCCGGTTATCAGGCGTGTGTGCGTTGTGACAAAGACCCTTGCTCGAAGAGAATCCGAAACAAGATCTGCTTTATCGGGCACCACCGTTTTCTTCCTCCAAACCATCGTTGGCGGAGAAGCGAAGAATTCAATGGAGAAACTGAAACCCGTGAGAAGCCAGCGGAGTTCACTAAAGAAGAGCTGCAGCAACAACTTGAGATTGTCAAGGATGTGAGACCAGGGAAGCTTCAAAAGAAAAGGAAGCGTGAGGATGGTCAATGTTGGAGCAGGAGGTCTTCTTTGTGGGACTTGCCATACTGGGCAGATCTGAAGTTGAGGCAGAATCTCAATGTAATACTGGACATATGTGACAATCTGCTTGGCACATTTCTGAACATTGAAGGAAAGTCAAAGGACATGGTTAATTCTAGGCTAGATCTAGAAGACATGGGAATAAGAAAAGAATTGCATCTACGGCCGGTTGAAGGTGGAGATTCATTTGAAATGCCAGAAGCATGGTATACAATGACTAAAGAAGAAAAGATTGCATTTTGTGAATTTATAAGAGCGGTGAAGTTTCCGGATGGATACACCGCTAACCTTGCAAAATGTGTTTCTGCTGATGGATGCAAGCTTCAAGGACTGAAAACCCATGATTGTCACATCCTACTCCAAAGGGTTTTACCGGTAGGCCTGCGAGGAATGATGCATCAGGATATATATCAAGAGGTTGTTGAACTTGGAATTATCTTTAGAGAGTTGTGCTGCAAAACACTTAAGATGGATGTGCTGCAAAGACTTGAAGCTGACATCCCAGTTATACTTTGCAAGCTTGAGAAAATTTTCCCTCCGGCTTTCTTTGACGTGATGGTTCACTTGGCCGTGCATTTACCAGAAGAGGCCATAACATTGGTTGTTTACCCTAAAACCCATGAATCTTCATACAAGGTAGCTCATTTCTGAGAACACTATTTCAAGATACTTGCAATATCTCAAGTTTGTTATTTTTCCTAGATGCTAGGCCACAAAACATGACAAAGTGCGCAAGTTTCGTATTTTTCGATTTTTTTGAATCCGTTACACCCGTTTCAAAACGCGGCCAAAATGGCCGGCGCTACCATTCTTACCTAGGGGTGGAATAATGCAAATATTTCCATGGATCTCCCATGAAATAACAACTTTTGCATCTTAAAATTATTTTTTCATAAAATCATGAGCAAACTATGAGGCACCTGCAGTTCAAATCGGGCTCCGTTCCTACTAAATCGGCAGAAAGTTGCCTAAATGTTGAAAAATACACACAAATGGTATGCCATGCAAATTATTGGTGAAATGTACATAAAATGTGGTCTACTACTTTTGAAAATTGATGGGCTCCAGTTATCAAAGCTAGTTTTGGTAGTTGCTTCACAAAAAACCCTAGTTTCGGCACTCCAAAAATGGAAAATGGTTTTTCTACACGGTAAAATTGAAAACTCCCATGGACAATATAGTTTGCCATTCTAAGATGCACATGTGTGCCCATTTTGGAAAAAAATTTTACAAACTATGCCATGCACGTGGCCATAACATTGGTTGTTTGCCCTAAAACCCATGAATCTTCATACAAGGTAGCTCATTTCTGAGAACACTTTTTCAAGATACTTGCAATATCTCAAGTTTGTTATTTTTCCAAGATGCTAGGCCACAAAACATGACAAAGTGCTCAAGTTTCGTATTTTTCGATTTTTTTTAATCCGTTACGCCCGTTTCAAAACACGGCCAAAACGGTCGACGCTACCGTTCTTACCTAGGGGTGGAATAATGCAAATATTTCCATGGATCTCCCATGAAATAACAACTTTTGCATCTTAAAATGATTTTTTCATAAAACCATGAGCAAACTATGAGGCACCTGCAGTTCAAATCGGGCTTCGTTCCTACTAAATCGGCAGAAAGTTGCCTAAATATTGAAAAATACACACAAATGGTATGCCATGCAAATTATTGGTGAAATGTACATAAAATGTGGTCTACTACTTTTGAAAATTGATGGGCTCTAGTTATCAAAGCTAGTTTTGGTAGTTGCTTTACAAAAAACCCTAGTTTCGGCACTCCGAAAATGGAAAATGGTTTTTTTACACGGTAAAATTGAAAACTCCCATGGACAACATTGTTTGCCATTCTAAGATGCACATGTGTGCCCATTTTGGAAAAAAAAATTAAAACTCCTATGGACAACATTGTTCATATCCACTTCACAAAATTTCACATTTTTAATCCATAGAAAATGGAAAAAAGAATAGTGCCAAAATTTCCCTCCTATTTCCCCCCAAAATTTCCGTCCTAATTCCCCCCAAAATTGCCCTCCAATTTCTCCTGCCATGAATTCCAGATCTAGATCTGGTCCACATTTCAGCTGAAATGACGCAAATAGCCTCATCCTTGCTACATAGGAGAACTGATAAAGCAGGGGCATTTTCATCAAATCACCTGAGACGCTCACAGCCACATCTTCCACCGACCCCTCCACCACATCCACTCCACCACAGCCGCTCCTCCACCTCCGACGCAAACCCTAATCGACGGTGATGCTCGCGGCGAGCACCGGGGACGGACACGCTCGCGGCGAAGGCCGAGGACGGAGACGCTCGCGGCGAGCGCCGGGGACGAAGATGCTCGCGGCGAGCATCAGGGACGGAGATGCTCGCGGCGAGCGTCGGGGACGGAGACGCTCGTGACCACAGCCGGGATAGAGATGCTCACAGCGACGGCGCGTGTGCACGAGCTCGCGGCGACCAGACATACTCTTCAGTTTAGGCGAGTGTTTCCATTCGGATCTCCCTACCCCTCCTCCCCACCCCCAACCTCCATGTTGTTTGGTATGGAGTTCTTGTAGGGATGCGGCGTTGCTTACGCTCGGATTGGGTTGATTAGGGTTTAGGTGCGCGTTGCTTACGGCCAGATTGGATTCATTTGCTTTCTTATGGACTAATTTGATTTCTTTCACCCAGATTTGGTTGATTATGGCCAGATTTTGTTGATAACTACAAGATTTTGTTGATAATCTCTAAATGTTACCATTTTTCTATTTCTATATGAATAGATGGTATTGTCTTAGGATTGTACTGCATATGCAATTATTGTAGCCTGCTCATTGAAGCATGTAGAAGCATGCTCACTGAACCATATTAAAGCATGCTCATTCAAGCATATAGAAACATGCTAACTGGAACATATATAAGCTTTTGCTCCTGTCCTCTGTCTTTAAATTATCTACATGAATTATCTATTTGAATTCATATTAATGAATTAGTCTTCCTTGTTCCTGTCCTCTGTCTTCAAATTATCTACATGAGTGACATGAAACATATTAAAGCATGCTCATGGAATGAATAGAATGTTTTGTGCAGAAACAAGTCTTTGCATTTTGCTCATATTAATTCCTTGCATAATATCTACATGAGTATCATTCTTCTACTTCACTTGTTATCATGCTCTCACTCATCATGCTCACTACAATTTTGGTTCTGTTATCTAACTACATCTCTCTTCTAGGTAAGTGGCAAAGGAATTTGCAAGTTAATCAGAGAGAAACATAGCGATCAGCCAAGAGGAAGCACTAAGATAAAGAGGTGGGTTGCTGTAGTTGTCCTGTAGGATGTAGGATGTTTATGATTCCTTGCTCCTTGTTTCTAATTCATTGTTGTCCTATTTTGCAAGGCATTGGGTCAACCTAACCAACGCATATCCATCCCCTCAAGATCAGCAATGACCAAGAAGACAGGGAGGAAGCAGTTGATTGGTATGCATCATACTCCTTGTGTTCTTCTACTTATCTGAATATGCTGCCTATTCTTGTTACCTTGAATGGTATGCATCTTAATCCTTGTGTAGGCTGATATGCATCATGCTCGTGATTGTCTATCTGAATGTGCTGCCTATCCTTGTTACCTAGTATCGTATGCATCTTAATGCTTGTGTTGGTTGATATGCATCTTGCTTCTTGTATTTGTCTACTTATCTGAATGTGCTGCCTATCCTTGTTTCCTAGTATGCGTCTTACTTGTGTTGGTTGATAACTTGATATGCATATTACTCCTTCAATGATGTCTAGTTTAGCATTGATACATATTAACTGAAACACATTGTTGTGATCTGATTGGCATGAGTAATTGAGTTGTACCTTCTTTATGTAATCTATCTATTAGGAGTTAACTAGGAATTAATTGCATATAAAATATGCTAGATTGAGGAACCATTCATCTAATGGTGACCTTTTCTTACGCATGTAAAGAAGCGCCGCTCACTGAATATGAGATGGGTAGGGCTAGGATCATGATGCGGAACAACCAGATATTTTATTCCCTTGGAATTGGTGCAATAGTATCAATGAATAGGAAGTAAAATGATCAAGGTAGTACTATTACTAGTGAAGAATCAGCATCTGTCATCACACAAGGCAAGAGATCAGACTACAATCCTAGAGACGATGAAGATAGTGATGAGAAGGAAGTTGACGACAGTGTAGTGGAGAAGGATGTTAAGGTGCAACCTCTTATCTTGTTTGGAGGGGTGGTGTACTTGTCTGTATGCTTGTTTTTTCTTTAGTTCTGCACACAATTTCCTAGCCTATGATCTGATGCTTTGTCATTGCTGTTTATATGAGGTTGTCAAGGTTTCTAAGAAGAAGAGTTACGTGAAGAAAATAACCAAGAGGAGGAACAGCCCAGATACATCTAGTACAATGGCCCCAGGAAGAATTTTTGCTGTTCCTCCAGAAGGGACAAAAAGAATGTTGGAAGTTGACGAGGCTCCTACCGTTCAGGTCACCAGGAAGAAAGCAAAGGAGAACACTACAACCAATAATGAGCAAGGCTCGCTGCACAACGATGTGGAAAGCTCGCTGCACAAGGATGTGGAGGACACGCCTCACAGGGATGTGGAGGGCACGCCTCACAGGGATGAAGGAAGCACTGAACGCATGCAGCTCAGCCCTACCGCACATAATGCTGACACTTTTGAAGATTCTAACCAGCCGGCGCATGCTGAAGGCAAGTTCCCGTACTGCTATTATTTTTACTAGTTCCCTTTGTAAATTTAAGCTATGCATGTATGCTTTCCCTGCTTGCCTCGATTGAAGTTTGCTTGTGTCCTTTTCAGGTACTGATGATGCTGTGGTGGTCAGGAACTACAGAACTGGTGCAGGGTTGGAAAGGCTGACCGAAGGTCTTGGTTCTAAGGTCAGAATCGAGATTTCTGAAGGGATGAAACGCCCGGTGAAGGATGTCTAGGCTACAAAGCTTGCATCAGAGTGTGGCCTGATTGCAAGAAGCCATCTTCCAATACTTCCTCACTTCAAAGAGTACAAGAAGGACAAGAATCTTGTTAAAGACTTCATTGGAAAAGTTTCTGTAAGCAACCTTCTTTGTTACTTTGAAAGTGTTCTTAGTTCTTTGCTACACATGTTTTGGTTACTGATCTTGTCTTTGCTTTGTCTGCTACCTTTGTAGGCTAACTTTGACATGGATACTGGATCAAAGGTCATTAAGGACGCATGCACTGATATCCTGAAGAATATTTGCAGGAACAGACGCCACTATCTCAAGAAGGAGTTTTTGATCAAGTAGAAGCAAGTAAAGTCAGCATCAAGTCTCCAGATAAATACTTGACTGATGAACAATGGCAAGCTCTGGTCAAGGTGTGCTCAAGTGCAAAACACAAGGTTTGTTTGCATATTGCCCAATCTTGCCCATTCAACCTGCTTGGTTTTATTTATTGTATGTAAATGATGATGAGATGTGCTCATATGTAGGAGACCTGTGAGAAGACCAAGGCTAATCGAACAAAAGTCAAGTTTGGGCAGAAAACTGGTTCATGATGCTATATTGCCCATGTGCATGCAATTGTAAGACAACACTATTTTTATTTAGTTGCTTGTAATTATTATCGCAGAAACTTATGGTTTGGTATCTTTAAAACTTTTCAGAAGGAGGAAAGGAAGGTTGAAAACCTGGATGGAGTTGAAATGTTCAAGGCCACCCACTACAGCGCAAAAAATGGCTTCTCGGTGGATGTCGAAGATGCTATAGTAAGTGTCTGATCTCACATTTGCATTCTTGTTTGTGTGGTTACATCTCAGTTGAACACTTCTGTTGTTGCATACTATCTGGTTATTGCAAGATAGTATTGCTTTGAGCAAAGAAACTTGATTGAGCTGTACTGTAGTAGATTATGTTGTTATTTAGCACTTGTTTTGGCCAACAACAAACTTCCTTACCTGATGACATGCTCTAAAATTAGTAGGGGCTAGGCAAACTAAGATGAAATCCAAAGTACTTCACTTATATTGCTATTATCTGCTTATAAACAATGCCCTTGGGATTAATGCTTCATGTTTTCTTTAGTTTCCATGCTTCTGTTAATAGTTGACTGCTAATATAGTTCACTTATGTGCTCCTTATTTCAGGCTTCAATTGAAGAAATCATGTCTGCACCTGTTCCAGAAGATGAAGCGCCAAAGTCTGCTGTGGAAGTTCTTACCGAGAAGTGCCCATCAAACACATTCCTGAAGAATGTTGGCCTGGATTCAAACTCTGGCAGCAAGTCCAGCAAGACCAATGCTGCAGTTACTGCTCATGTCCATAATCTAGAACAGCGGGTCGAGAGGTCGCAGCGTGAAAGTGAAGTGATGCATGAAGAAATGGCTGCCATGAAGAAGAAGGCCGAAGAAGCTGAAGCTACACAAGCGAAATGTTTCGAGCTGCTTCTCAAGAAGACGGAAGAGAGCGATGCGAGGCTAGCTCACATGATTGCTCTGTTGACAGGTAAACCTGCTGGGAATTAGTGGGCATCTGGTTTGGTGCTCATCTGTGGAAGATGGTCATTTTTTGGTAGTTGTTAGAATGCTGAACATGTGTTCCATGGCATCCAGTACTGCTGTGCTAAACTTGTGCTCCTGGGTGTTTTGGTACTTGTGCTCCTGGGTGTTTTGTACTCCTGTTCTAAACTTGCCCTGGGAAGTTTGCTGTTAAGCTATATATGAATGATGGTTATTTGAATTCTTGTGTGTTGGCAATTTGAATGATGAATGTGCTGTAATTTGCAATTTATGCAAAATCCTATATTTGTTTCTTGCTTATTTCAAATTTCTAAAATGCATCCCGTAAGATAACAGGCCAGAAGAAAACAGGCCCAAAAGTTATTGGACCCAATAAGAGGCCATGGCCTGGCTCCAAAAAAAGCCCGATTCAAAAATGGAAAATATTTGAAAATGGCCAAAAACTTGACTGGACCTGATGCTATATGGGCTGTAAAGAGGCCTAGGCCCACATTATAATACCAGAAATAATTCAAAAAAAAAGAAAAAAAAGTGGATGAAATAAGTGAAATAAGCAGTAAAAAGGCCAAAGCCCATAAATGAAATGGGCTTTATAAAGGCAAAAGTCCAAAAGAAAAAGGTAAAAATCAGAAAGCAATTCTATCAAAAATGGCAAAGGCCCAGAAAAAATTGTTAGAATTACTGGGCTTGGCCCATGTAGATCTTCCAGATGGACTGGGCTAATCTCGGTTATGACCATATCAAAATCGTCACAATGCCTGCCACATGGCTGACACGTTGGATTGCTGATGTGTCATCCTCAAATTGCCCATGACGATACTAAATCGTCATAACCATTATGACGGTCCAAAATCGTCATAGACGGTTATGACGATTTCTCTAGAATTGTCACGTTCGGTCACCAACGATGCCCCATTTTTGACGATGATTTTTTCATCATAAAATCATCACAAATCAACCATTATGATGATTTTGTGACAAATTTTGAGGGTCACTAGTCAACACATTTCTTGTAGTGCCGTTTGTTTTTGGATGTGCTACAGATGCGAATTTTAGTTTGATTCCCATACTCTTGCAATAGCTTTTGAACTCATTTGATGTGAAATTTATCTCTTGTCTGTGATGATGCTATGCGGCACTCCGAAGCGAAATATTATGGACTTGATGAAGTTGATTGCTGCTGTGGAATCTTGAGTTGTTACCGGAGCTGCTTCCACCCACTTGGTGAATTTGTCCACTGCCACCAACATGTAGACATGCCCTCCTGGCCAAGATTTGTGCAGTTTCCCTACCATGTCCAGACCCCATTGTGCGAAAGGCCATGATAGTGGTATTGGCTATAGTTCTGCTGCTGGTGCGTGTGGTCGAGATGCGAATCGTTGACAAGCCTCACACCTTCAAACTATATCTTTTGCATCTTCGATAGCCGTTAACCAGTAAAATCCTGCGCGGAAAACTTTTGCTACAATAGCTCTGCTGCTAGCGTGATGCCCGCATACTCCTGCATGGATGTCTTTCAATATATCTTGTCCTTCTTGAGGGGTGACGCATCGCTGCAAGACGCTAGTTATGCTTTTCTTGTACAACTTCCCCTGTACTATGACAAAAGCCTTGGATCGTCGTATTATCCTTCTTGCTTCGACTGTATCTCCGGGTAGTGTCTTGTTTATCATATATGCCAAATATGGCTGCATCCAAGTTTCTTCAACCATCATGACTTCCTCTGGTTCTGCTGTGCTCCCAGTGCTAGGCTTGCTAGCCCCCGAGCCCGTCGTCAGGTTCTGGCTTGGTTCTCCTGGAGTCAAATTTTTGTGATTTTTTATTGATCTTTCTATGATTTCCTCCCAAAAGACTCCTGGTGGTATAGGCAGGCATTGGGACCCGATGTTTGCTAGATTGTCGGCTGATACATCTCAAATGTATCTATAATTTTTGATGCTCCATGCTTGTTTTACACCATGTGCTTCATGTTTTGTTTACACTTCGTTGCGTTTTTATGCGTTTTCCGGAACTAACCTATTAACGAGATGCCAAAGTGTCAGTTCCCTGTTTTCTGCTGTTTTTGTGTTCCAGAAAAGCTACATAGGAAATATTCTCGGAATTGGATGAAACGAAGACCGAAACTCCTATTCTTCCTGGAGGAAGGACGAAGACTGAATGAGAGCCGGAGGTGGGCCAGAGGACAGCCACACCCTAGGGTGGCGCGACCCCCCTCCTGGCCGCGCCACCAGGGGTGAGGCCCCCTGGTCCACCTCCTGACTATGCCTCTTCGCCTATATAAAGTCTCCCAACGGAAAACCCAAAAACAATTGGCAATTTTCCAGAAGAAGCCCCGCAGCTCCGTCGCCGCCACCGACGAATTTTGGGGGACAAAAGTCTCTGTTTCGGCACCTTGCCAGGACGGGGAAGTGCCCCCGGAGCCATCTCCATCGACACTATCGCCTCCACCGTCGTCTCCATCGATTTCACTGCCATCTCCACCAACGTTGCTGTCTACCATGATGAGGAGGGAGTAGTTCTTCCCCAGGGCTGAGGGCTCTACCGATTGCTATGTGGTTCATCTCTCTCTCCCATGATGTGATATATATGTGATCGTGAGCTTTGTATCTAGTTGAATTGGTAGATGCTATACTTCAGATATTATGCTACTCCCGTGCTTTATTATTGTAATCTCCGGAGACACCTTGTACTATGATGTGAAGGTGATAGTGTGCGCATTATGTGTGTCTCTTTGGCTAGTGTCTCTATGATTATTGGTGTTTGTTGGAACCATCTAGTGCACTCATGGTGACAGTGTGGGGCAATCTAGTTTGGGGAAATGCGAAATTTGAGGAGTGCTTCGTAGCCCTACGCATGATTAGTGTTTGTTATGCATTGGAGAATAGTTTAGAGTGGCATAGTGAAGATAGTTATTTATGTGTTCAATTATGTTACCTTTGTTGAGAGTGTCCACTGGTGAAAGTATGATCCCTAGGCCTTGTTTCCAAGCATTGAACACCGTTTACATTCAGTTTTGTTACATGTTTGCTCGCAGCAATATTTATTTCAGATTACATTTACTACTCATAATCATCCATATTACTTGTATTTCACTATCTCTTCGCCGAACTAGTGCACCTATATATCTGACAAGTGTATTGGGTGTGTTGGGGACACAAGAGACTTCTTGCATCGTAATTGTAGGGTTGCTCGAGAGGGATAGCTTTGACCTCCTCCTCCCTGAGTTTGATTAACCTTGGGTGATCCACTTAAGGGAAACTTGTTGCTGCTCTACAAACCTCTGCACTTGGAGGCTCAACACTGTCTACAAGAACAGACGCGTGCGTAGACATCAAGATCTTTTCTGGCGCTGTTGCCGGGGAGGAGGTAAGGTAAAAGTTACTCGCATCCTCGTGTGTGAGTGCTCGAAGTTATTTCCTTTAGATTCTGCAATTATAACTTTTTGTTTCTTGTTTTTATTTTCACTAGTTAGGCTTAATGGAAAACAAAGAGTTTTATAGTATTTTTCCTAAGTTAAGACATGAAGTGTTTGAAAAACCTTTGGAGCTTTATTCGCATAGCAATGTTATTTGTATGAATTCTTTGAACACCATTATTGCTAATGCTATAGAAAAGTCTAAGCTTGGGGAAGCTGGTTTTCTTAAGCATGATATTTTTAGTTCCCCAGCTTTAGTGGAGAAAATTCGCTCTGATGATATTTTATCTCCCATATGTGATGATTCTAATGATGTTTGTGATCCTTGTTCTTTTAAAATACCTATGAAAATTGTTGAACGTGCTATGAATAACTGCTATTTAGGGGATGGAACTGTCCATCCTCATGATCATTTGCTCTTTATACATGAATTATGCGAGTTGTTCAAGTGTGCAGGTATTTCAATGAACCAAGTTAAGAGGAAGCTATTCTCTTTATCACTAAAGGGCAGAGCTGCAGAATGGTATAAGACACTGAAGGATGGACGACCTATTGGCTGGGAGGAAATTGTACCTCTCTTTTATTCTAAATTCTATCCTTCTAGTGAGGTTCATAAAGATAGGAAATATATTTATAATGTTCATCCTCATAATGGAGAAAGCATTGCCCAAGCGTGGGAAAGATTGAATTCACTAATGCTCAAATGTCCCATTCATGATCTTCCCCGTAATATTGTTATTAATAATTTTTATGCAAAGCTTTCAGGACATTACAGGGACTATCTAGATGCCTGTTTTGAGGGGTCTTTCACAAGCGAGGTGGTTGACGCCAAGTGGGAGCTGCTTGAAACAATTAAAAGCAATATTGAAGATTGGGATAGCGACAAAGGTAAAGGATCAGGTATAAATTATGAGTATGATTGCACTAAGTCTTTCGGTGAGACATCTGATTTTTAAGAGCTTAGTGCTAAATATGGTCTTGATCCTCAAATCATGGTTAATTGCTTTAGACCCTTTGCTTCTCATATTAATGTTCCCAAAGTAAATGGGGATGTGTATCATGAACCTTTTAAAGACACTTGCATAGAAAGTGATATTGTTATTGATGATTGCAATAAACATGCTCAAACTTCTAAAAGTACTATTTCTTATAAGCATGTTAATTTTTGTGGAGCACTTAGAGCTTGTGAAAAGAGTCACGACAAAGAAGATTATTGTATCCACCACAGGAATGAAGAAACCCAAATGTGGGACAAGGCTCTAGATGAGCTTGGTGAAAGGTTTGTGCCCTTTATCCTTTTATTTGTGAACTTTGCTATGAAGAGGGTCATTTTAATTTTCAATGCTCAGGCCATAATAATGACCTTTCTCATCCAATGAGTACCGCAAGTTTGTATTGTGATGACAAGATCACTCTCAATCAGCATGATGAGCTTACTTTATTTTTGGGGTATGAAGAGTTATCTAGAAAAACTGCTTTGGTAGATATGAGTGCTTTTGATATTAATAGCATCCTGCATGGTTGTCATCTTTATTGTGTAAAAGATTGTCACACAAATACTTACATACAAAATGTTATAAAAGAGGATGCTTTACCAAAATATGACAGGTCTAATTTGTGTTTCAATCTTATTAACAAAAAGGAGGAATCCTCCAAAATTTTCTCTATCGTTTCTGTCAATAAACTAGATTATGTGGAGAAGCTTCCTTTCAAGCCTCTCCCTCCTAAAGAAGAGAAGAAGAAGAATAAGAAGAAGAGGAGTAAAAGGAGAGAGGAAACGATATCTTCCCCTAAGCATGTTGCTCCTATTATAGTTTTTGATGAGTCTAGACTCGATGATGTCCCTATGCCTATTACCTATATTAGTGATCATGATTGGGAAAAACACTCTACTTTTGATATTGAAAATCTTTTTGGTACCGATTTTGAAAATTATGAGGTTAATAATTGTTGTACCATTAGTGCTATCCATGTTCCTTTCAATGATGATATGTTTACATATGAACACACTTTGGAAGATAGCTATTCTATCACTTATGTTGATTATAATGATGAGTATAATATTTTCAGTTCACCTACTACTGAGGAGGAAATAAGGAATGATTACAATAGGCCTCCTATTTTTGATGATTATGGTGATGAGAATAACTATTTTGTTGAATTTGCTCCTACTGCGATTGCTAAGAATGACTATGTTCATGTGGGGAGTATTAATTCTTTTATGCATATGGCTCATGATAAGGATGTTTTATGTGATAGTTATATTGTTAATTCTATTCATGATGCTACTAAAAGTTATTATGAGAGAGGGAAACATGGCTTGAGGGATCTCAACAATTTTAAGTTTCCCCTCTTTTTGTTGGAATTCTTGAAGTTGTACTTGTTTTGCCTTCCTATGCTTGTTGCTTTGCGCTCCCATGACTTGTCTCTTTACAAGACTATTTTTTTATAGGAAGTGGTTTAGATTTAAATTTGTTTCGTATTTGCTTTTTGATGCTCTCTCTTGCTTCAAGTTTTTTTCTCGCGCATTTGACTTAAGCTCTTTTCTGGCGCCTACATGAGCATCTTTTCAAATTACCGCGCCTAGCTCAAAGGCGTTAAAGAAAAGCACTCTTGGGAGATAACCCAATGTTTTCTTTTCAGTACTTTTTCTTTTATTTGAGTCTTAGAAGTTATTACTACTGTAATGACCTCTCCTTATCATTTTTATTTCGTTTTTGTGCCAAGAAGAACCTCTAATTTGAGGGAGGTAAGATTTGGGAAAGTTGTTGTCCTGAAACAGATTTCTGCGCTGCACCGCAAAAATTTATGAAAATGCTCAGAATATCTTTTTGATCTGTGATTTCTTGTGCATATGCCCCAGGTTATTTCCAAACTTTTATTAGTTTTGCACTTTTCTATTTGAGCAACAGAAGGTCCTCGAAAAAATCTATCTCTGTCAGTGATACATCCAAAACGTATCTACTTTCCCGAACACTTTTGCTATTGTTTCTCCTCTAATTTGTGTGTTTTGAATACAACTAACACGGACTAACGCTGTTTTCAGCAGAATTGCTCTGGTGTCTCATTTTTGTGCAGAAATCCAACTTTCAGTAAAAATTTGGGAAAAATCATCAAAAATCCTATTTCACTAGAAGACCCACGGAGCCAGAAGACGAGACGGAGGGGAGGCTCGAGGGCCCCACACACACAGGGGGCGCGGCCCAGCCCTGGCCGCACCCACCTGGTGTGAGGACACCTCGGCCATCCCCTCGACCTCTCCTTTCGCCTACATATACCCCCTGACTCGATTATATCGGGGAGACGGCATTTTCCCTAGATAGACTTCCACTGCGCTGCTGCCATCAGAAACCGCGATTTGGAACTAGAAACTCCGTTCTGGCACCCTGCCGGGACAGGGATTTGGAGGAGATCTTCATCACCATCATCACCGACGTCACTCCATCAACCATCCATGACTCCCCCATCCATGTGTGAGTAATTCCCCCACTGTAGGTGAGGGGATGGTAGGGATTGGATGAGATTGTTCATGTAATTTGATATGAGATTGTTAGGGCATAGTGCCTAGTAACTTTGTTTAGTGCCTATGACATTGTTGCAACTTGTTGTGCTTAATGCTTGTCACTTTGGGCCCGAGTGCCATGATTTCAGATCTGAACATGTTATTATTTCTATGATGACACTTGTTGTTTATGGTCTTACCTACAAGTTGTATGCACATATTGTTGTCTGGAACCCGAGGCCCCAAAGTGACAGAAATTGGGATAACCGGAGGGGATGGCTTTGATGTGAGGATCACATGTGTTCACCGAGTGCTAATGCTTTGCTCCGGTACTTTATTAAAAGGAGTACCTTAATTACCAGTAGTTTCCCTTGAGGCCCTGCTGCAACAGGCTGGTAGGACAAAAGATGTCGTGCAAGTTTCTCCTTGTGAGCACGTACGACAATATACGGAACACATGCCTATGATTGTTTGTACTAGGATGCTTTATCGTTATTTATCTGCAATGTCCATGTCTCATTAATTTCATGAATTATCTTATCCATGCAACGCCCGTAATCCATCCCTATGCCTACAGTATTTATTCCTACTGTTTACTACTGTTACTATTACCGCTGTTATTTTACTACTGCTGTTACTGTTTCACTACTATCACTACTATAAAACTATTGCTACTGATAAACCACTGCAAGCAAGACTGTTTCCAGGTGCAGCTGAATTGACAACTCATCTGTTAAGGCTTACATATATTCTTTGGCTCCCCTTGTGTCGAATCGATAAATTTGGGCTTTACTTCCCTCGAAGACTGTTGCGATCCCCTATACTTGTGGGTCATCAGTCAGCTATTCTGTTTTGATAGATTCTGCCCTTATTTGTGTTTGCCTCTCGATCGCTTCCTTTTTTAGTTCTTTGATCATGGAACTTTTTGAGGAAGTTTCTACAGTAGCTTATGCTTTAATGGATGGTATATTTGAGTTTGAAACTGAACCAAAAGATTAGATCTACTATCTTGCTTAAACTAATGTTGCTAATAGAATTGTGTGAAGTTTTGTATGAAGGAAGTTTTCAAGTGTAGGGAAAGGAGAATGATGAGATGAGATGAAGAATGGACAAAAGCTCATGCTTGGGGATGCCCATGTCACCCCAAGAAATATCCAAGAGGTACAAGGGTCAAAGCTTGGGGATGCCCCGAGGCACCCCTTCTTCATCGGCAAAAATCAGGTCACCTTTCAAGACACTATATTTTTATTGCTTCATATTCTATGCGTTTTTCTTGGAGCGTCTTTACTTTCGCTTTCAGTTTTCTTTTGTTTTGTTTGCTGCAATAAATGGTTGGATCACATCATGTTTGTTTTGGAGGGAGACATACTCCATTTTTCATTGCGAAGAACACTCTATTTTCACTCTTATCGTTCAACGAGTGTTCTCTTTTTCTAGTACTGCGTTTGGCTTGCATTTTTAGCCTTGATTTTTGTTCAGATCTTGTTATATCTTTGTATCAAGGTGCATTTAGACCATTGGTATATGTTGGTTTTTATCAAAAGAGTTGTTTCAAAAAGGTTTGAATGGTGTTGGAAAAGAGAAAAAAGTTTCATGCCTATAGTGGTACAAATGGGAGCTTATTTAGACTGCGGCTTAGACTTTTGCATGTCATGCTTGATATCATTTTGATAGTATGCTTAGTAGTTTTTTCTGTAGCATGACTTGTCTCAAATGACTGATATTGCTTTATGAGCCTTTGAAAAAATCATGCGTTGTTTTTATTATATGGGAGCATTTTATTGTGGTTTTCTCCTTTGATGCTTTATTTGGGTTGACTTGGCGCATGCTTACAACATGTTTGACTCTAATAAGTTGCCATATAGCCTCTATGATCATTTGGTTTTTGACTTGTGATACCACTTTATGCTTCGGTTAATGATGTTTTGTCGCTATGCATGATTATGGCCGTTATTGCTCTCTTAGTTGGTCACTCCCAGTCTTTTGCTAGCCTTCATTTTGTACTGAGTATGAGTTCTACTCATGCATCCAACTCCCAAAAACATGTTTTCCAATGTTTCCACCATACATACCTATTAGCAATTTGCTATTCCAAGTACATTTGATTAGCTTTTATCTATCCTTCAAATTGAACTTTTTGGTGTTATGTGAAAATTAGTCAATAAAGCTCTCACGAACCTGATGACACACTTTACTTTTTTTGCTTTTAATAAATTCTCACATTGTGGCTCTCTTATGTTGAGGTTATGCTTACAAGTTGTAAGTTGGAGGTTAGCCCAACTATGCCGTCATGGGGCAAGCTTTCAACATTGCACTTCCTCTCATTTTAGTTGATATTGTGATATTTTGTTTATGGATATTTGCGATGTGAAATAAGTTGGGATCTTGTGAGCTCATGGAGTTTGTATATGTGTTAGAGAAATGCCTGGGCCGCTAATCTAAGTCATGCATCATTCATGGTGGAAATTTACAGCATGCCCATAGTGGACATTCGACGACGCATCTCACAATAAAAAGCTATACCAATGGTAAATAAAAGAGATGCTGAGGTGTTCATTGTCTATTTGTCTTGTCATTTTGATGTGGGCTTGTTCCATGTCATTGGGCAAGAGGTACCCCATTGGTGGTTCTCGATGATACATGTATGCTTACAACGACAAGAACTTGCTTGGGACCTAAGTCGAGTAGCATGAGGTTTGGGTATTCATAATTGTACAAGCATTAACCTTAACCACTCAGGATGTCTATGATGGGGGCAATGAGAGCTCAAAGCTAGTAAGTATCATAATTTTTAGATGTTTATAAAACTTGCAATCACTGCTTCCCTATGCAAAGGGTCTTTTTTTACTTTTATGTTGAGTCTCCACTTTCTACCTTTATGCACCTTCTAAGAGAGCATAGTTGCCATTCTGAGTTTAATGTGCATAGTCCCAAAGTTTATCATTGATTGATTCATGATTATGGTTTTGCTTGTTCTTAAATTATTTGTATCTAGTCGCCCTCTTAAACTTCAAGGTGTCCTATGCATTTATGTTTTGCTATTCCATGAAGGACAAGCTGAAAACCACTTTGCTATGTTTTCCTATATGATTTTAACACACACTTGACTTTCAATGTTTTATTACTCATGATCTTTCATTTGTGTGACTTTTCATGTTATAACATGGTTGCTAAGTTTTATTGTCAAGATTATGTCTCTTATGCCCATGTTTTAAGTTCTTTGATCTCAGCACTCAATGCTTTACCTCGTTGATCAAGATTGTGATGGTGCATGTCACCTCAAAAAATTATTGTTTTGTTATCACTTACCTACTCGAGGACGAGCAGGAGTTAAGCTTGGGGATGCTTGATACGTCTCAACCATATCTATAATTTTTTATGCTCCATGCTTGTTTTACACCATTTGCTTCATGTTTTGTTTACACTTTGTGGCATTTTTATACTTTTTCCGGAACTAACCTATTAACGAGATGCCACAGTGCTAGTTCCCTATTTTCTGCTATTTTTATGTTTCAGAGAAGCTACACAGGAAATATTCTCGAAAATGGACGAAACAAAAACCGAAACTCCTATTTTTCCCAGACGAAGGACGAAGACCGAACGAGAGCCGAAGGGGGGCCAGAGGGCAGCCACACCCTAGGGTGGCGCGCCCCCCTCCTGGCCGCGCCACCAGGGGGTGAGGCCCCCTGGTCCACCTCCTGACGACGCCTCTTCGCCTATATAAAGTCTCCCGACGGAAAACCCTAAAACAATCGGCAATTTTCCAGAAGAAGTCCCGCAGCTCCGCCGCCATCGACGAATTTTGGGGGACAGAAGTCTCTGTTTCGGCACCCTGCAGGGACGGGGAAGTGCCCCTGGAGCCATCTCCATTGATTTCACTGCCATCTCCACCAATGTTGCTATCTCCCATGATGAGGAGGGAGTAGTTCTTCCCCGGGGCTGAGGGCTCTACTGGTAGCTATGTGGTTCATCTCTCTTTCCCATGATGCGATCTATATGTGATTATGATCTTTGTATCTAGTTGAATTGGTAGATGCTATACTTCAGATATTATGCTACTCCCATGCTTTATTATTGTAATCTCTAGAGACACCTTGTACCATGATGTGAAGGTGATAGTGTGCGCATTATGTGTGTCTCTTTGGCTAGTGTCTCTATGATTGTTGGTGTTTGTTGGAACCATCTAGTGCGCTCATGGTGACAGTGTGGGGCAATCTAGTTTGGGGAAATGCAAACTTTGAGGAGTGCTTCGTAGCCCTATGCATGATTAGTGTTTGTTATCCATTGGAGAATAGTTTAGAGTGGCATAGTGAAGATAGTTATTTATGTGTTCAATTATGTTACCTTTGTTGAGAGTGTCCACTAGTGAAAGTATGATCCCTAGGCCTTATTTCCAAGCATTAAACACCATTTACATTCAGTTTTGTTACATGTTTGCTCACAGCGATATTTATTTCAGATTATATTTACTACTCATAATCATCCATATTACTTGTATTTCACTATCTCTTCGCCGAACTAGTGCACGTATGCATCTAACAAGTGTATTGGGTGTGTTAGGGACACAAGAGACTTCTTGCATCATAATTGCAGGGTTGCTCAAGAGGGATAGCTTTGACCTCCTCCTCCCTGAATTTGATAAACCTTGGGTGATCCACTTAAGGGAAACTTGCTGCTGCTCTACAAACCTCTGCACTTGGAGGCCCAACACTGTCTACAAGAACAGACGCGTGCGTAGACATCATTGGCTTCCTCGTTGCTGGCCCTACTGACGTGTGAAACTTCGCATCCATTGAAGGTTCCTTCTAGGTAGTAATATAAATTTCTATATGCCATCATGTTGTCGCTAATGGCATCGCACCGATTCATCACTTGCTGGACGACGAGATTCGAGTCCCCGAATATTTTCAGTCGGGTTGCTCCACATGCTTTGGCCATTTTTATTCCATGGAGCAAAGCCTCATATTCGGCTTCATTGTTGGAAGCTTGTGGAAAACTCATCCTTAACACATACTTTAGTTTGTTGCCTCGTGGTGATATTAAGACTACTCTTGCCCCTACGCCTTGGACTCTTTTTTATCCGTCGAAGTACATTGTCCACACACTCGACAAATCAGGTGGTCCTGTGTTTTGTAGTTCGAGCCACTCTGCTGTGAAGTCTGGTAGTACCTGAGATTTGATTGCTTTTCGTTTCTCGTACGTGATGTCCAAGGGGGAGACACGTCCTGTTGCTGCAGGGTTGTTCAATATATTTGATAGTGGGGCTTCGTTGACCACTATGATTGGGTGCACCGCAAAATATTGCCTTAACTTTCGTGTCGTTGTGAATACGCTGTATGCAAGCTTTTGGTAGTGAGGGTACCTCTGCTTTGTTGGAGATAGGACTTCGCTAAGGAAACATACCGGCCGCTAGACTCCGTGCGCCTTTCCTTCTTCACTTCGCTCGACTACTAGTACCGTGCTGACCACCTGATGTGTGCCTGCGATATATAGTAGAAGAGGCTCTTTTTCTTTCGGTGCGACCAACACTGGTGGTGTAGAAAGCACTTTTTTCAGTTGTGCAAAGGCTGTGTCTGCCTCTTCTGTCCACTCGAACTTGTCATCTGATTTTTTCATGAGTGCGTAGAAGGGGAGAGATTTTTCTCCTAATCGTGCGACAAATCGACTTAATGCCGCCACGCGTCCTGCGAGTTTCTGTACGTCGTGTAATTTTGCTGGTTTCCCCATCGTTAATATTGCTTGGATTTTCTCTGGGTTCGCCTCTATACCTCTTGCTGACACCAAGAATCCCAGAAGTTGCCCTGCTGACACGCCAAAAGAGCATTTTGTCGGGTTAAGCTTGAGCTTGTACCTGTTGAGGTTGTCGAAGGTTTCCTTCAAGTCGCTGATTAAAGACTCCTCCTTTCTTGTGGTGATGACCACGTCGTCGATGTAGACTTGGATGTTGTAGCGCCCTACCTTTTGCTAAAGGCAGAACTCCTGTGTTAATGTGCTACTCTCTAGATCATTAGATATCACCACAGTATAAAATATAGTAATCATTGTAATAGCATCAAGTATTACAACATAAATCCAGTTACATAGGTCTTCAACCTTACGAGTACACAGCATAAAGCATAGTAGCAATGAGCCTCCATCTTCATCACGTGCCACAGGCAGACATGTTAGAATGTAGACTCGAGATCCTACAAATCGTTCCTCATCCGAATAAAACCTACACGTTTGAATATGCAACCCCAAAGGGGTCAGTACAACAACGTACTGGCAAATGACACATATTTGGTGGCATTTGTGAAAAGACTATACTATTGATGTGTATAAGTGAATTGCCTAGCCCTTTCCATCAGTTCGGACTTTTGGTTGCGTTGGCTAGTGTATGAAGCTTAACATGGTATCAGAGCCCAGGGTCTCGAGTTTGGACTTTTGGTTGCGTTGGCTAGTGCATGAAGCTTGACATGGTATCAGAGCCTAGGGTCTCGAGTTCGAATCCTGGTTTTCGCAATTTATTGTAAAAATTGCTGTCGCCCCCCTTTGTGTCCACGTGTTAACTTTCTCTTCTCCCGTTTGTGTCCACGTGTTGACTTTCTCTTCCCTCGTTCTGTTCCACGTGTTGACTTTCTCTTCTCCCTTGATTCGTCACACGTGAGTGGGGGTGTTGATGTGTATAAGTGAATTGCCTAGCCCTTTCCATCAGTTCGTACTTTTGGTTGCGTTGGCTAGTGCATGAAGCTTGACAGATTCTATGATGTTCTACATGATTAAGGGATTCCAAAGACTACAAATTTGTAATTTTTGGATGTATGGAACAAAAGATATGAATTAAACAAGGTAACAGATAGGTTTGAAACAATTTGAAAATGAATTCAAATTATTTAATGCAACTATGAAATATTAATGCACTATTAGATTCTAGACATTATTAGCTTTCTAGTGATATATTGTTTGTGATTTTTGGACCTATGAATCAAAAGATATCATTTATACAAGATTCAAACAAAATATGATTCAAAAATTCTAATTTGAATTCTATTTGAACAAGGGGCCGACACGTGGCACGTTCTTGTTTGCTGGTACCGGTTCGTGTGGATCACGAACGTGGTGCGTCGGATTTAAAGTGATTTGTATGGTCCAGATCATCCGGTACCTCTTCGAGTAAGTGATCTGATATGATCCTTCGGATCCGGATCGGACGGACGAGATGAAAAAGGGAGAGGAGCTCACCGTGGGGAATCGACGACGACGGTCCAGCGGTTCGGGTGTGGATGCCGGCAAGCTTCCAGCGGTTCCCAATGGAGATGGAGAGGTGGACCGCGTCCTGTACTGGCGCGAGGCGACGACCGGAGTCGTGCTGACCTGCGGTGATTTTCGGGCGCGGGAGTGCGCGACGTCTGCAAGGTGAGAGAGAGGGTGGCGACCTTACGGGAACAAGCAGGAGGCCAGGGCGATTATGCTGGCGAGGCCAGCGTGATCGAGGTGGTCGGGTGACTCACAATTTCTCGCCGAAGTCCGGACGGTGGACAGGGATCTCGGGTTTGGATTCGATCTGGGGCTAGGGTTTAGAAAGAAACGAGAAAAGAGAGAGGCGGATGCGGGGGGGGGGGGGGGGTATAGAGGGCCATAGCGTGCGCGAGGGGGTAGGGTTCGGCGCGGGGGCGATATCAATGGTTGGGAAGAGCACCGTGCACGCCCAGGTCTCCTGGCTAGAGCTAGGTGATGACCTGACAGGTGGGCCCCACCTGTCAGTGTTGGAAAAGAGGTGGAGGGGTACCGATTCGGACTTTGCCCCGGGGTGGGCCGTGGGCCTTATCTCTGGCTGAGCCAAAACGTTTCCCCCTGGCCTTCTTTATATTTTTTTTGTTTCTTTTCCTTTTCCTTTTCTGATTTCTTACTTATTTCATAACTTTTGCAAACTTGATTCAAATCAATTCAAACCACTTTCTAAATTCTTCTAATAATTAACACATTGTTTTAAAACAGTAAGTGACATATTTTCAGAGACAAAAATCATTTTCAAGAAGATCTTTTAAATTGGCCAAAATGCTTTATTTGCATAAAGCAAGATATTGGATTAGGGTTTGAAAATAATCCTTTTAAAATAAGAGGATAATACTTTATAAAATATTATTTACAAATTTTTTTCAAATCACCTTTTGCAATGCAAACCTTTTAGACAATAGAATCATTTTAGGACGTAGTCCTTTGCAAGTAGCTTGCATAGGTTTGAATAAAAGTAGAAAATAATATTTTGTTATTTTGTTTTCTCAAGGAAGTTCTTCAAGAAACAAATAAAAGTTTGAAATAGTTTTTATAATAAATCTTTTGAACAAACTCAAAAAGCTTTCAAATCCTTGTGAAATTTCAATCAACACAACAAATCAAAACAAAAATTTCACTCCAAAATTTGATAAAATTTTGGGATGTTACAGATGTTGCGGCCTATTTGCTTCCGAGGCAGTTTTGCATCATCCGTTGATAAGTTGCTCCTGTGTTTTTGAGGCCAAAGGGCATGACTTGATAGCAGAACATGCCGTATGGTGTGATAAAAGCTGTTTTTTCTTCCTCTTCTTTCTTCAACTTGATTTGGTTGTATCCAGAATATGCCTCTAAGAAGGAAAGCCTCGCGCACCCTGCCGTTGAGTCGATTATCTGATCAATGTGAGGTAACAGAAAGGGATCCTTGGGGCAATGCTTGTTGAGAGACATGTAGTCGACACATACTCTTTGTACTCTTAGACACCCAAGTTGATGCTTTGATTTCTCTGATGAAACCTGCGTTTTCTAGCCTGTGTAGCTTCGATGCTATTGCTTTTCTTTTGGGTTCATCGAACCGTCATAGAAGTTGCTTGACTGGCTTTGCTTTTGGATCCACATTTAGTGCATGCTCGACGAGTTCCCTAGGAACCCCTGGCATGTTTGAAGGACACCAGGCAAAGATTTCCCAGTGCTCATGGAGGAACTCGATGAGCGCGCTTTCCTATGTGGGGTCCAAGTTTACTGCTATTGAGGTGGTTTTGTTCGGGTTCGTAGGGTAAACCTGTATTTTCTTGGATTCTTGGGTTGCGTCGAAAGCCTGGTCTGGCAGGGATCGACCAACGACGGGTAGCACATTGTGATCAGTTTTGCCCTTGAGTCTTGCGTATTCAGCTGTCATGCCAAAAGTTTGCGCCATCCTATTGAATTCTTTATCGCAGGTGTTGGATACTTCGAAGCTGCCTTGTACTGTGATGGTCCCCTTGGGTCCTAGAATTTTGAGTGTGAGGTATGCATAATGAGGGACTGCCATGAATTTTGCGAATGCTGGTTGCCCCAAGATTGCGTGATATTGTGAGGGCCAGTCCATCACTTCGAACTCTAGCTTCTCTCTGCGGTAATTGCCACTATCGCCAAAAGAAACGTCGAGTTCTACTTTCCCGAGGGGGTAGTTTGCGCTTCCTGGTACTATTCCATGGAAAGAGCAGTCTATCGGCTTCAGGCTTTCCAGCGAGATGCTCATTGCCTTTAGAGTCCTTGCATATATTAAGTTTGCCACTTCCTACATCCATGAATACTCTCCCAATGTCGTATCCCCCTATTTGTGCCTTCAACCCCATTGGCGCGTGTCCTGGCCTAGGCACTTTCCTTGGGTGGTCTGCTCTGCTGAACCTGACGGGCTGGTCGGACCACCTCAAGTACTCTGTAGTGGCTGGTGGTGATGATATTGCTAAGTTTACTTGTCTTGATATACTCTTCTGCTCTTTTTTGGACTTTGGGACCAGCTGGATCATTGCGAATATGTACACCTTTGATTCTAAATGTCTTGCAAGATGTTGCACTTGATATCCTTGACTTGTGTTTGTACCTCCTCTATGTGCTCCTTGATTTAACTCCAGAGCGTTTTGTAACCTTAGGAATGTTCTGCAGTCTTTCATTTGGTGATTGCAAAATCTTTTCCCATCTAAGTATGCATAGTGGATACGACAGGGTCCATTGAGCATGTCTTCTACCGACGGTCCAGTGTACTTTGGCTTTTCTTTTTCACGACTGTTTCTGTCTTGGAACTCCCTACTTCCGTGACCTTTCTCGTCCCTTCTTTCATATCCTACGGCTATCTGATTTCGCCTTGTGCGGCTGTCTGATGCGTGGTGAATGACCAGCCCGTTGGGAACCCCAAGAGGAAGGTGTGATGAGTATAGCAGCTAATTTTCCCTCAGTTAAGAAGCCAAGGTTATGTCGATCAGGAGAAGAGCGGGCAAAATGACTGTAGGTGATGCTTTCTAGTTTGCGACAGCTTCGGACAATTTATATATGGCGCCTCGTCCAAGCTTTGCTTGCTAGCTGCAACACGGAGCCTGCACACAACACAACCAAGTACTTTGCTCCCAACTTGCGATGAGGTTGTCAATCTCACCGGTTAGCTTGAAACAAAGGGTATGAGCGTATCGAGTGGAAAGCAGTAGAAGTGTGCGAGTAAAGTAAACAGTGCGAGTAAAGTAAACAGGTGATAGCAATATGATGGAAATAGGACCGGGGTCCACAGTTCACTAGTGGTGTCTCTCCATAAGATAAATAACACATGCTGGGTAAACAAATTACAGTTGGGCAATTGATAGAATAAACATAAACGTGATATGTCGAGAAGATCACTATGCGATTTACTCTGGGCATTACAACAAAATACATAGACCGCCATCCAACTGCATCTATGACTAATAATCCACTTGTGGCGAATCAATCCGAGAACTCCACAAGTATTAAGTTGCGAACAACAGATAATTGCATTAAGCAAAGTGTGTAATGTAAACAAAGCATATGCCCTTGAGCATATGAATGTTGTTTTCTCCCTAGTAGCAACAACATATCTACAACCTTAGAGGTTTCTGTCACTCCCCCAGATTAAATAGAGGCATGAACCCACTATCGAGCATAAATAGCCCCTCTTGGAGTCACTAGCAACTACTCGGCCAAGATAGCTAGTAACAACGGAGAGCATGCAAGATCATAAACAACATAGAGATAACATAAGATATATTTCAGTATAGCAACTCAATCATAACACCAATATTCATCGGATCCCAACAAACCAAACATGTAGAATTACATAACGGTGATCTCAATCATATAGGGCAGCTCATGAGATCTAAACATGAAGCACATGGTGGAGAAGACAACCATCTAGCTACTGCTATGGACCCATAGTCCAAGGTAGACTACTCACTCATCGCTCCAGAGGCAAGCATGGCGATGAAGAAGACCTCCGGTGGTGATTCCCCTCTCCGGCAGGGTGCCGGGAAGAGCTTCTGGACCCTCCTGATCTTCGGGTCGATGGCGGCGGTGGATCACGATGAGTTCTGAAAAATTGATCAGGTACTTAGGTTTTTTCCGTTGGGGGGTCTTTATAGGCGAAGGGGCATCGTCAGAAGTGGCCCGAGGGCCTCTCACACATAGGAGGCGCGGCCAGGCCCCTGGCCGCGCCGCCCTGGTGTGTGAGGCCCTCGTGGCCCCCCTCCAACTCCTCTTCGGATCTCTGGAAGCTTCCGGGAAAAATAAGACTTCAGGAACTTGTTTCGTCCAATTCCGAGAATATTTCCTGTGTATCACTTCTGAAACACAAAAACAACAGAAAACAGGGAACTGGCACTGTGGCGACATGTTAATAGGTTAGTTCTGGAAAATGCATAAAAGTGCCACGAAGTGTATCGAAACAGTAGGCAAATGGTGTATAAACAAGCATGGAGCATCAAAAATTATGGATACGTTGGAGACGTATCAGCATCCCCAAGCTTAACTCCTGCTCGTCCTCGAGTAGGTAAGTGATAACAAAAGAATAATTTTTGAGGTGACATGCACCTACACAATCTTGATCATGTATGTAAGCATTGTGAGCTGGGATCATAAGAACTTAAAACATGGTCATGAAGATATAATCTTGACAATAGGAACTTAGCAACCATGTTATAAACATGCAAATGAACACAAACAAAAGATCATAAAAATAAAACAATGAAAGTCAAACGTGTGTTCAAATCATGAGGAAAAATATACAAATGGTTTTCAGCTTGTCCTTCATAGAGAGCAAAACATAAATGCATAGGACACCTTCAAGTTTAAGAGGGCTACTAGATACAAATAATTTAAGAACAAGTGAAACCAACAATATGAATCAATCAATGAAAACTTTGGGACAATGCACATTATACTAAGAATGACAACTTTGCTCTCTTAATGGTGCATAATGGTAGAAGGTGGTGACTCAACATAAAGTAAAAGAAAGGCCCTTCGCTGAGGGAAGCAGTGATTGCAAGTTTTATAACCTTTAAAAATTATGGTACTTACCGGCTTTGAGCTCTCATTGCCCCCATCATAAGCATCTTGAATGGTTAGAGTTAATGCGAGAACAATTATGATGCATATGCTTGACAAATCATAAGTTGAAAACCTCGTGACCCGTGAATACGAGTACCCAAACCTCATGCTACTTTACTTAGAGTCCCAAGCAAGGCTCTTGTCATTGTAAATATATGCATATCATTGAGAACTGCCAACGGGGTACCTCCGTGCCCGATGACATGGAACAAGCCCACATCAAAATGACAGGACAAGCAGACAATGAACACCTCGACATCTCTTTTATTTGCCATTTGTTTAGCTTTTTATTGTGAGATGCGTCGTCAAATGTCCACCATGGGTATGCTGCAAATTTCCACCATGAATTATGCATGGCTTAGATTGGCGGCCCAGGCGTTTCCCTAACACATATACAAACTCCATGATCCCCACAAGATTCCCAATTCATTTCACACCGCGGGCATCCATAAACAAAAGATCACGATATCAACTCAAATAAGAAGTGCAATGTTGAAAGCTTGCCCCATTACAGCATGGCTGGGCTTGTCTCCAACTTACAACTTGTAAGCATAACAACTCAACATAAGAGACCACAATGTCAAATTTTTAAGAACAGGAAAAAGTAAAGTGTGCCTTCCGGTTCGTGAGAGCTTTACTGACCAATTTTCGCATAACACTGGTAAGAGTTTAATTTGAAGAGAAAATCAAAGCAAGTCAAATTTACTTGGAATAGCAAATTGCTAGTAGGTATGTATGGTGGATACTTTGGTAAACTTGGTTTTTAGGAGTTGGATGCACGAGTAGAGCTCATACTCAGTACAAGGCGAGGGCTAGCAAAAGACTGGGACACTACAACAAATGTGATATTATATGATGCTCATTATGTGATGATTTAGGAAAAAACGTCAGAGAATCACTAGAACTGTGACGTTTTAGTGAAAACTGCGACATTTTTTCACTACATCGTCATTGAATGTGCGTCATAGAATATCATACTTGTTGTAGTGGGAGCGACCAACTAAGAGAGCAATAATGGCCATAATCATGCAAAGCGACAAAGCGACATTAAAAGAAGCATAAGATGGCATCAAAAGTCAAAAAATAAATGATCATGAAGGCTATTTGGCGACTTTGTAAGAGTCTAACATGTGTGAGCATGCGCCAAGTCAACCCAAATAAAGCATCAAGGAGAAAACCAAAATAATGCTTCCAAACAATTAAAAACAACGCATGATTTTTTCAAAGGCTCATTAAGCAATCTCAGTTATTTGAGTCAAGTCATGCTACAGCAAAATCACTAAGCATACTATCAAAAAGACATCAAGCATGACATGAAAAAGCCTAAGCCGCAGTCTACACAAGCTCCTTCTTGTACCACTTTTTTGCATAAAGCTTTTTCTCTTTTCCAACACCATTTGAAATTTTTAAAGACACCTCTTTTGATGAAAACCAATAAAGATCAGAGGCAAAAAATACACCTTGATGAAGAGATATGACAAGGTCTGAACGCAAATCAAGGTGAAAACGAAAACCAAAAGCAGTAGCAGCAAAAGAAGAACACTCGGTGAACTTGTAAGAATAAAAACAGAGTGTTCTTGGCAAATGAAAACGAGTACATCTCCTCCAAAGGAAATTTGTTGGGTCCAACCATTTATTACAGCAAACAAACTAAACTAACTAAGAAAACTAAAACAACTGACGCTCCAAGAAAAACACATAGTGCATGAAGCAATAAAAAAATAGTGTCTTGAAAGGTGACCTTTTGTTTGCCGATGAAGAAGGGGTGCCTCGGGGGCATACCCAAGCTTTGACGGTTGTACTTCTTAGATATTTCTTGGGGTGATGCATGGGCATCCCCAAGCTTGAGCTTTTGTCCATTCTTCAACTCATCTCATCATTCTCCAATCCCTACACTTGAAAACTTCCTTCATACAAAACTAAACACAAATCTATTAGCAACATTAGTGTAGCATAACATATAATCACCCTCTTTTTGCTTCAGGTTTCAACCTAAAACCACCACATATATATCATATACTACTGTAGCAACTTCCCCAAAAGTTCCATGATCAAAGGAACTCAAAAGAAAGCGATAAAGTGGCAAACACAAATATTGGCAGAAATCTGTCAAAACAGAACAGCTGACAAAGGTCGAATTTTTGAGGGGTTTTCTGTTGCTCAAATCAAAAAGTGTTCAATTAACGAAAGTTTGGATATAAGCTGGGGCATATGCACAAGAAATATCAGGTCCAAAAGATATACATAGAATTTATACGAATTTTTACGGTGCAGCACCAAAAATAGTTTCAGGACAGCGACATCCCCAAATCTTTACCTCACTCGAATTAGAGGCTTCTCTTGGCACAACAATGAAATAAAAAGGATAAGGAGTGGTCATTACAGTAGTAATGACTTCCAAGACTCAAATAAAAGAAAAAGTACTGGAAATAAAATATTGGGTTTTCTCCCAAGAGTGCTTTTCTTTAACGCCTTTGAGCTAGGCGCGGAAAATTGCGAATCAAGTAACATCAGAATGGGCATTAAGATCAACTGCAGAAGTTTTGTCAATAAGGCATTTTATTTCATCCACATAAGTTTTAGAAGCCCCTTTGTGATCACGCTTTGGTTCACTCAGATCACTAAAAAGATTTTGGGGACAGATCCAGTCAAAATTATTTTCGAAAGCTTCACACAATCCCAAGAGCTTGCTAGGTATAGGTATTTCGGCTCCTTCATCGTTTGTACTAATAACCTTTATAGGTGAACCGAGTTTTTTAAAACGTTTAAGAACTTTTCTAGCTTCAATAACGACATCTTTAAATTCTATGCGCAAAGTTTCCAAGATAAAAGCTTTCTTTTCAGGATCTTCAATTTCATGAAGCTTAAGGAACATGTATTGCATAAAAGGATTAAGACTAGCAAACCTAGTTTCCAACATGTGAATTAAATAAGCAAAAGCAACTTCAATACTAGGAGCTAGCTCAACCAAAGACTTTTCCTCAACTTCCTTATGCATACTAATGTGATTAAAGAACTCCTCAATGTTACTTTTTCCAATAATTGCTAAGTTTACTTGTCTTGATATACTCTTCTGCTCTTTTTTGGACTTTGGGACCGGTTGGATCATTGCGAATATGTACACCTTTGATTCTAAATGTCTTGCAAGACGTTGCACTTGATATCCTTGACTTGTGTTTGTACCTCCTCTATGTGCTCCTTGATTTAACTCCAGAGCGTTTTGTAACCTTAGGAATGTTCTGCAGTCTTTCATTTGGTGATTGCAAAATCTTTTCCCATCTAAGTATGCATAGTGGATACGATAGGGTCCGTCGAGCATGTCTTCTACCGACGGGCCGGCGTACTTTGGCTTTTCTTTTTCACGACTGTTTCTGTCTTGGAACTCCCTACTCCCGTGACCTTTCTCGTCCCTTCTTTCATATCCTACGGCTATCTGATTTTGCCTTGTGCGGCTGTCTGATGCGTGGTGAATGACCAGCCCGTTGGGAACCCCAAGAGGAAGGTGTGATGAGTATAGCAGCTAGTTTTCCCTCAGTTAAGAAACCAAGGTTATGTCGATCAGGAGAAGAGCGGGCAAAACGACTGTAGGTGATGCTTGCTAGTTTGCGACAGCTTTGGACTATTTATATATGGCGCCTCGTCCAAGCTTTGCTTGCTAGCTGCAATGTAGAACTTGTAGACAACACAACCAAGTACTTTGCTCCCAACTTGCGATGAGGTTGTCAATCTCACCGGTTTGCTTGAAACAAAGGGTATGAGCGTATCGAGTGGAAAGCAGTAGAAGTATGCGAGTAAAGTAAACAGTGCGAGTAAAGTAAACAGGTGATAGCAATATGATGGAAATAGGACCGGGGTCCACAGTTCACTAGTGGTGTCTCTCCATAAGATAAATAACACATGCTGGGTAAACAAATTACAGTTGGGCAATTGATAGAATGAAGATAAACGTGATATGTCGAGAAGATCACTATGCGATTTACTATGGGCATTACAACAAAATACTTAGACCACCATCCAACTGCATCTATGACTAATAATCCACTTGTGGCGAATCAATCCGAGAACTCCACAAGTATTAAGTTGCGAACAACAGATAATTGCATTAAGCAAAGTGTGTAATGTAAATAAAGCATATGCCCTTGAGCATATGAATGTTGTTTTCTCCCTAGTAGCAACAGCACATCTACAACCTTAGAGGTTTCTGTCACTCTCCCAGATTAAATAGAGGCATGAACCCACTATCGAGCATAAATACCCCCTCTTGGAGTCACTAGCAACTACTCGGCCAAGATAGCTACTAACAACGGAGAGCATGCAAGATCATAAACAACATAGAGATAACATAAGATATATTTTAGTATAACAACTCAATCATAACACCAATATTCATCGGATCCCAACAAACCAAACATGTAGAATTACATAACGGTGATCTCAATCATGTAGGGCAGCTCATGAGATCTAAACATGAAGCACATGGTGGAGAAGACAACCATCTAGCTACTACTATGGACCCATAGTCCAAGGTAGACTACTCACTCATCACTCCGGAGGCAAGCATGGTGATGAAGAAGACCTCCGGTGGCAATTCCCCTCTCAAGCAGGGTGCCAGGAAGAGCTTCTGGACCCTCCCGATCTTCGGGTCGACGGCGGCGGCGGATCGTGATGTGTTCTGGAAAATTGATCGGGTACTTAGGTTTTTTCCGTCGGGGGGTCTTTATAGGCGAAGGGGCATCGTCAGAAGTGGCCCGAGGGGCTCTCACATATAGGGGGCGTAGCCAGGCCCCTAGCCACGCCGCCCTGGTGTGTGGGGCCCTCGTGGCCGCCCTCCAACTCCTCTTTGGATCTCTGGAAGCTTCCGGGTAAAATAAGACTTCAGGAACTTGTTTCGTCCAATTCCGAGAATATTTCCTGTGTATCACTTCTGAAACACAAAAACATCAGAAAACAGGGAACTAGCACTGTGGCAACTTGTTAATAGGTTTGTTCTGGAAAATTCATAAAAGTGCCACGAAGTGTAACAAAACAGTAGGCAAATGGTGTATAAACAAGCATGGAGCATCAAAAATTATGGATACGTTGGAGACGTATCACTGTCCTCGTTGCGAGACATGCGCCTTTGCCTACTTGCTATGTCGACTTCTGGTGAATGCGCCCTTTTATTGTTGTAAGCCTCTTCTCCATTGACGAATCTGTTTGCTACCTCCATTAGTTCCAACACTGTCCTGGGCCTTGTTCTCCCTAATTCTTCGACGAGATCTGAATGGCGAAGGCCAACCGAAAAAGCATCTACTGCCCGCTCGTCGGAGACGTCTTCCACAGAGTTTTTTATTATACTCCACCACTGTATGTATGAACGTAGAGTTTTGTCCTTCCTCTGTATGCAGGACTTGACTTCTTCTAGCGACGCTGGACGTTTGTATGTCGAGCGAAAATTTCTCGTGAATTGACTCTCTAGTTCTCCCCAACTTCCGATGGAATCGTTGGGTAGAGTGCTTAACCAAGACCGTGTTGCGCCGATGAGGTGTAACTGCAAACTTTGCATCGCCGTTGATCTTGTTCCTCCGAGTATTTGTACTGCTTGTAGGTAGTCTGATAACCATAGTTTAGGTTCTTGTGACCCATCATACTTTTGCTGATCATGTGGTAATTTAAATCCTTTGGGTACTCACATTCTGCAAACCATTCGAGTAAAGCATAGCGCGCCCATCTCTTTTTCATCGTCCTCATAATTTTCTTCCTTCCATGCATATCGTGCATTGTCTACTCTTGTTTGAGCTATGATATTCCTTGCATCCTCCCTTCGTGTTCTGCACTTTTCGTCGCCTGATGAGTCACTTGCTTGACTTTGTGAGGATTGGTACTTGATATTTTCCTTTCCCTTGTCCTTGTAACGTGTCATATTTTTCTCTGGAGGGTGTTTCCTTAGTCTGCCTTCTACCAACCCGAGGCTTCTTATTGCAGCTTGGTGCATGTGCTCCCGTGGATCTCCGGGTTCTGGTTGTGTAATTAGTAGATATGCCTGCGCTACTACTAATGCTGCCTCTGGTGTTTCTTGCACAAAATCCTCCTCATCGTCTGATGGATGCGCGCTTATGCTCCTTGCATGGTTCTCTTCCCTTGCCCACGCTGTTGTCCTCCTATTGTGCTTTGGATCCTTATGTCTCTTGATACGTCTCCAACGTATCTATAATTTTTGATGCTCCATGCTTGTTTTTACACCATTTGCCTATTGTTTCGTTACACTTCATGGCACTTTTATGCATTTTCCGGAACTAACCTATTAACAAGTTGCCACAGTGCCAGTTTCCTGTTTTCTGTTGTTTTTGTGTTTCAGAAGTGATACACAGGAAATATTCTCGGAATTGGACGAAACAAGTTCCTGAAGTCTTATTTTACCCGGAAGCTTCCAGAGATCCGAAGAGAAGTAGGAGGGGGGCCACCAGGGCCCCACACACAGGGGCGGTGCGGCCAGGCCCTGGCCGCGTGGGCCCCGTGTGAGGGCGCCTGGCCCCTCCTCTGACATCGACCCTTCGCCTATAAAGACCCCCCGACGGAAAAAACCTAAGTACCCGATCAATTTTCCAGAACACATCGCGGTCCGCCGCCGCCGTCGACCCAAAGATCGGGAGGGTCCAGAAGCTCTTCCCGGCACCCTGCCGGAGAGGGGAATCGCCACCGGAGGTCTTCTTCATCGCCATACTTGCCTCCGGAGTGATGAGTGAGTAGTCTACCTTGGACTATGGGTCCATAGCAGTAGCTAGATGGTTATCTTCTCCACCATGTGCTTCATGTTTAGATCTCATGAGCTGCCTTACATGATTGAGATCACCGTTATGTAACTCTACATGTTTGGTTTGTTGGGATCCGATGAATATTGGTGTTTATGATTATGTTGCTGTACTGAATTATATCTTTTGTTATCTCTATGTTGTTTATGATCTTGCATGCTCTCCGTTGTTAGTAGCTATCTTGGCCGAGTAGTTGCTAGTGACTCCAAGAGGGGGTATTTATGCTCGATAGTGGGTTCATGCCTCTATTTCTGTGACGACCTCAAATTTGATACAAATTCGAAGTGCCCGTTATGTATTCCACCGCAATCCCAGAACCATTGTTGCAATATACATAACGTAGTTGGTAACCAGTTCCATTACAATACGGTAGCTCAAATACAATGGTCATATTCACCAAGTTCATATTACAACACAATATAGCAGCGGAATTAACGTCTTCGGCCCATGCCTTCACCCTACAGGCAAATGGCGACTCACGGAGACGAGCTTAGTTCTGGTACTCTTCTTCATACCCTTCCTCCTGGTACTCCTCCCCATATTCTGGCCAAGTTAATAGCCAGGGACACAACCGTGAGTACATTGGATGCACTCGCAAACCATCTTATAATGAGAGGATGAAGTAGAAATGCAAGGTTGATATGGTGGACTAAGCACTAAGTTGATTTGCAAAAGCTAGTTTATTTCCCAAGAATGTTCATTGGTAGGAAAGAGAGTTTTAGTTCTCTATGTTCATCCTAAAGGAACTTCAAGTGTGTCAACACCATGGTCAAGTCAAGTCATTCACCAAGTTCACCATTGTCATTTTTTTTATCTTTGACAAAAGTCAAGTAGAGTTAGCCAACTGTCCATGACCGCGGACGCGGCTATTCGAATAGTTTCAAAACCTCTGCAGAGGGGTACACTTTACCCACAAGATTCGATACATCTGCCGGGAGAAATCCACGGTTCGACATACACAAGTATGCGAGGTTCAGATAATCAAACAAATTCTTTCACCTGCTCATCCTAGTATAGGATCCTTCCCTAGAGCCCGGGATACGGCATTCCGCTCCGGCGCCTCTAGTTATGCCCATCCCGGAGGCCGGGTTAGTGGAATCCACCTGGTCAAGAAGTATCCGCCCGTGGAGTCCTCCCATGAAGATTTGATGCAAGACCTCCCATACTAAGATAAACAAGCTACGGATTAAGCCCCTTCCCATATAGGGGTAATGTGGTCGTACGGTATGGTTGGCTCCCATGTACATCACTCGTTGTCATTCGAGAAATATATTTCATAGTTCTTAGTCAATATTAATTTCTTTTATAAAGCCATCAAGTAGGAGCAAACTCCCATTTCAAGTTTCAAGTTCAAGTCACCACCTTTCAAAGGGGGTTCCTCCAGAGATAGCATCAACTTTTATTAGCGACTAAGCAACTACATTGAGTGATAGTACTCCTAACTAGGGTTGGATAAACTCAGCTTGATGCTCTTGATAATCAAGACATCAATATACTTCTATCATTCTACTCTAGCAATTCAATCATGCAATTTACTTAAAACAAGTAGAATGCAATATTAAAACTAGGTAGTGGGAGTATGAATCAAAAGATGGCTTGCCTTGGTTGGCAAAGTGTCCGGGGTTTTCTTCTTCTTGATAATAATAATCCCCTCCAATATCCTCCTCGGCAACACTAGCGTCTAATAACGAATAAACACAAAGCACACCATCACTTCACCAAGCTAATAACACACCAAGCACACATCTTTGTTTGCTAACCAAAGCATTCATGTTGCATTGTTATGGTGTTGGATTGTAAGTCTTTCTTCTAAGTTTTCTTCAAGTGTGCAAGCTAGATTCTTTACTAAGTAGCATAAGTGGTTCACTTGTGCAGCATTGGTGTTGATTTAGGGTTACTAAGACGAGTTCAAGTGGGATGGGTCCACTAAGTGAAGTGGTAATGAGGACACTTAATTCTAAGTGTGCACTAGTGATCTATCATTTTATGCTAACAAATAGGTTTGGATTAGGGTCTAAATGATCACACTAATATGGTTTGGGGTAGATTAGTGTTGACTAACAGTAAGAGGGGTCATTAGCAAGTTCACATTTTAATTTTCATGATTTTTGATGGCTTAAATAATTTTCTAGAAATCTTTCATTAATTAACAAGCTAAGGTCACACTATTCATAACCATTTTAATTCCTAACTTATTTGGAATTCTAACCAGTACTATTGGATAGAGTATTTTATAAGCTTTCCAACGAATATTTATTTGCTAGATTTGGATTTGTAAAACTCTAGGAATTAAAGTTTGAAAATAGCATCTGAAACTTATTTGAAATAAAAGAAAAGGGCGGGAATTAATTAAAAACGAAACGGACCGATTCTAAACCTCCTGGGCCCAATTCAGTCAAAAGCCGAACGGGCCGGCCCGATACCATTTCGCGCGGGGAAAAGAAATAAAAAGGGGAACTGACAGGTGGGGTCGCGCTGTCAGTTCACTTAACGATTCCCGAATCGGTATGCTAGCGTCGGATTAAGATCGGACGGCTCACACGCATCGTCTTCCTCAGCACGGCGGAAGCTCACCTCCGAGCAGCGACGATCGTTCGACGGTGAGGGCGGGGCGTAGGGGAAGCAGAGCTCGTCGGCGACATGCGGGATCGGCGGCGGTGCTCCTCCTCTTCTGATTCCCTGCAGCAGCGAGCTCCCGGGTGGTCGGACGCGGCGGCGCTCCGCTCGTCCAGTACTGCGCCGGCGAGGCTGGCTACAGCGAAGCAGAGCGAGAGGGAGTGAGCGGCGATGTCTGGGAGGTAGCTGGGGATGAGGTGCGTTCCTTCGTTTGATCAGGGGGGCTTTTTATAGCCTCAGGTGGCCGGGAGCAAGGCGACCAAAAGCTTGCCGTCGCGGGGGTCCTGGCGGCGTTTGAAGCTTGCTCCGGTCACGGCGGCCTCGGGGTGGTGCTGGGCTGGTGTCGACTCGGCTGCGGGGCGCTGTGGGTCTCCTCTGGCGCCTCCAAGCTGGTCGGCATCGCTCGGGACAAAGGGTTACTGGGAGGGGGTCCTGGGTGCGTTTCTCCTCCTCCCTCCTCTTCTTACGGCTTGGGTCGGGCCTGGGGGTGCTGGACTCGACCGAGGGGGTGTCAAAGCGCATGGCTACAGGCGTGGAGCGAACCAGAACAGTGATCAACACAGTAGATCAAGATTTGGTTGATTCATCTCTGCCAGTGTTCGACGAAATGCCTGCAAGAACTCAAAATTTGAATTTTTCAAATTTGACACTTTGGGTGCTCATCATATTGGATAAGGTACCCTGTCATATTTTTGTTCTGGAGAAAGAATGAGTTTTGCAAAAATTTATATTTCAAATTTGATATGGTTTCTGTTTCAGATTCAAACTTTGGCTCAAGTTTGGGTTGTGTTCCAGTTTGAAATTTGGACAATTGCTTGTTGGTTGAGTTAGTCCATAACTTGTTTAAGCTCAACTCACTGGCCAAACATGAAGGTGAGCTGTAGATTGCTTAATCTAAAGGCTCAAAGTGGTGTAGTCATTAACAGTTTCTAGATCATATTAACTTTATCTCTTTCTTACCTATTTTTATTTCTTATTGCTTTGGTTCTTATAATCTTTCTCCAAAGATTCTGTTGGTTCACTTAGAATGCTCTAACCAATGCTCAATCAAAAAGAACACACATAAAATCATAGAATACATATAAGAGGAAATACATGTATGCATAAAATAATGAATAAAAAGTTTTATCTTAGCCCAAATTTTGGCACTTTAATTAACCAGAGTTGGATTACAAATTCTGAGTTGTTACAATCTTCCCCCCTTAAAAAGAATCTCGTCCCCGAGATTCACTAGTTAAGAACTGAAAAGATTGGGGAATTCTTTCTGAAGGTAATCTTCTCGTTCCCAAGTAGCTTCATCTTCGGTGTGATTACTCCACTGAACCTTCAGAAACTTGATGCTTCGGGTTCGAGTGGTTCTATAAGCTTCCTCGAGGATACGGATAGGCATTTCACGATAGGTCAAGTCCTTGTTGATGTCCACAGAACGGTGATCAATATTCTTGAAGACCTCGGGCTTCTCCGGAACTTCAAGACATTTCCGAAGTAAAGACACGTGAAAGACATCGTGCACTTCAGACAATTCCGGGGGCATTTCCAACTGATAAGACACTTCTCCTCTACGGTCTAGTATCTTGAAGGGTCCAATATATCTTGGCGCAAGCTTTCCTTTTACTTGGAATCTTTGCATTCCCTTGAGAGGTGATACTCTGAGATAGACAAAATCTCCAAGCTGGAAGGTCAGTTCTCTACGTCTCTTGTCAGCATAACTCTTCTGTCTCGACTGGGCTGCCTTGAGATAGTCACGAATCATGCGAACTTTCTCCTCGGCTTCTTGCAAAATATCTGGTCTAAAAATCTGACTGTCTCCGGTTTCTGACCAATTCAGAGGGGTACGACACTTTCTTCCATACAAAGCTTCAAATGGGGCCATTTGCAAACTGGCTTGATAACTGTTGTTGTAGGAAAACTCCGCGAAAGGCAGACAATCTTCCCACTTAGCTCCATAAGCTAGAACACAGGCTCTCAACATATCTTCAAGTATTTGATTCACTCTTTCAGTCTGTCCATCCGTCTGAGGGTGGTAAGCTGTGCTGAAAGCTAACTTGGTTCCCAAAGCTTGATGTAAGCTCTTCCAAAATCTTGAGGTAAATTGGGTTCCCCTATCGGAAACTATGGTTTTGGGAACACCATGCAAACTGACAATTCTGGATAAATACAGATCTGCTAGCTGATCTGAGCGATGAGTGGTCTTGACAGGAATAAAATGGGCCACTTTGGTCAGTCTATCCACAATGACCCAAATAGAGTCATTTCCACGGCTAGACCTTGGAAATCCAGTGATGAAATCCATTCCAACAGATTCCCACTTCCATTCCGGAACTTGCAAAGGTTGCAGCAAACCAGCAGGACGTTGATGTTCAGCCTTGACTCTTTGACAAATATCACACTTAGATATAAACGATGCAATCTCGCGCTTCATTCCATGCCACCAAAATTGTTCCTTCAAATCTTGGTACATCTTAGTTCCACCGGGGTGGATGGAGTAAGGTGTCTCATGGGCTTCCTTCATAATCACTTCCTTCAATTCGGAATCAGCAGGCACACAAATACGGCCTTTATACCAAAGAACTCCTTGATCATCTTCTTCAAATCCTGGCACCTTACCGGAACTAATTCGGCGCTTAATTCCTTCAATACTCTCATTTCCCTTCTGGGCTTCTTTGATTTGGCTCATCAAGGTGGGTTGAAACTCCAGGTTGGCTAAGAATCCTTGACTGACTAGTTCCAATCCAAATTTTTCAAACTCTTGGTGCAACATAGGTTGCTCCTCCTTGATCCTCATATTCAACGAGCATGGCTTCCTACTCAATGCATCGGCCACTACATTGGCCTTACCGGGGTGGTAATGAATTTCCAGATCATAATCCTTGATCAACTCTATCCATCTTCTTTGCCTCATGTTCAACTCCTTCTGGGTGAATATATACTTCAAACTCTTGTGATCGGAGTAGATCTCACAACGGTTGCCCATCAAATAATGCCTCCAAGTCTTCAAAGCTAGAACCACGGCTGCTAATTCTAGATCATGGGTTGGATAATTTTCTTCATGAGGTCGAAGCTGCCGAGAGAGATAAGCTATGACCTTGCCTTCTTGCATCAATACGCAACCAAGTCCAAGTTTGGAAGCGTCGCAATAAACATCAAAGCTTTTGGTGATATCGGGCATGGTTAGGACAGGGGCGGTCACCAATCGCTTCTTGAGCTCTTGAAAACTCTCTTCACACTTAGGGGTCCATTCAAACTTCTTGTCCTTCTTCAACAATTGGGTCATCGGACGGGCAATACTGGAAAACCCTTCAACAAACTTGCGGTAATATCCCGCTAATCCGAGAAAACCTCTAACTTCCGTCTGAGTGGTAGGGGCTTCCCAATCCATGACTGATTTGATCTTCTTGGGGTCTACCGATATTCCTCCTGCTGATAATACATGGCCTAAAAATCCAACTTCCTTCAACCAGAACTCACATTTGCTGAACTTGGCATACAGCTGATGCTCTCTTAGGGTTTCTAAGATTAATCTCAGATGGGTTGCATGCTCATCTTCGGATTTGGAGTAGATAAGAATGTCATCAATGAAGACAACAACAAACTTATCCAGGAACTCCATAAAAACCTTATTCATGAGATTCATGAAATAAGCAGGGGCATTGGTTAATCCAAATGACATTACGGTGTACTCATACAATCCGTATCGGGTAGTGAAGGCTGTCTTGGGGATATCCGTTGCACGGATCTTCAGTTGGTGGTATCCAGTTCTAAGATCTATCTTCGAGAACACTCTGGCTCCAGTCAATTGGTCAAACAAATCTTCAATCTTCGGGAGAGGATACTTGTTCTTGATGGTCACATCATTAAGCTTGCGGTAGTCAGTGCACAGTCGGCTAGAACCGTCACTTTTATCCACAAACAGAACAGGTGATCTCCAAGCAGAAGAACTTGGCTGAATCAATCCTTTGCTCAAAAGGTCATCCAATTGCTTCTTCAACTCCACTAGTTCAGCTGGGTTCATACGATAGGGTCGTTGGGCTATTGATCCCGTTCCGGGGATAAGCTCAATGATAAACTCAATATCCCGATCCGGTGGCATTCCGGGTAGCTCATCGGGAAAGACATCCGGGTACTCACAGACGATGGGGACTTGCTCCAAAGTCGGTCCTGAGATACTCTTATGGCATCGGGTGGTTTGGGGTGGTTTTACGGACACATGCTTGACTATGATTCCATTACTACTCTTCATGGTGATGGTCTTCTTGGCACAATCTATCACTCCTTGATGTAAAGACATCCAATTCATACCAAGAACTACTTCCAAACCTTTGGTTCCCAACACTATCAAATTGGCTAAGAAAGCTATCCCATGGATTTCTATGGGCACTGCCAAGCAGGTACAACTAGCTTTGGTTACTGACCCGGGAATTTGCACAGACATGACATCTTTCAAGGGTGTTGGTTGAAGTCCACTTTTATCAACGAATAATTGGGTAACAAATGAGTGTGAAGCTCCAGAATCAAACAGAACTCTTGCAAGAACTGAGTTAACAGGGAACATACCAAGCACCACGTCGGTTGCTTCCTGAGCTTCTTCAACATTCATGTGATTCAGACGGCCATGAGAATGAGGCTGGTTCCTCGGTGGATAGTTCTTGCCATTTCCCACACGACGCTGTTGCTGAGCAGGAGCAGTAGTCTTGGATGCATCATTCAGCTTCTTGGGGCACTCATTGGAGTAATGCCCTTTTAGTCCACACTCATAACATGTAACACCGGACTTGTCACCGGGCTTGGGTAACACAGGGGCGCCATTTGGCCTTGGAGTATTAGTGTTGAAGTTGTTGCCACTAGGTCTTGGAGGTGCACGGTTAAAGTTGTTGCCGGGTGGGCGGTTGGGATAGTTGGGACGCGGAGCAGGTGCAGACGGCCTCATTGGCCTAGGGGCGAAACCCATAGGTGCATTTCCCCTTGGCTTCTGCGAGTTGCTCGAGTTGCCTTGATACATCATACGGCGCTTGCGGTTCTCGGTAGCTTGCTTGAGTTTGCCTTCCATCTGAATGGCAGAGTCAACCAATGACTCCAGGTCGGCAAAGGGAATACTAACCAGGACACATTGCATCTCATCATGAAGTCCATCCAGAAACCTTTCTTGCTTCTTCTCAGTGGTATTGGTGTCATCTGGGGCATACCTAGACAAGGTAAGGAACTTGTCACGGTAATCCACCACAGACATGGAACCTTGCTTCAGATTTCTGAACTCATCTCTCATCCTTTTCACCAATCCCATAGGAACATGGGCTTTGCTAAACTTGCTCTTGAACTCTTCCCACGGCATCACATATCCTGGGGCTTGCATTGCACGGGTGCTATCCCACCAAGCTCTCGCTGCTCCAGCAAGATAGTGGGTGGTATACAAGACCTTCTCACTTTCACCAACTTCGGCGACTGCCAAGTTGTTCTCCATGGTACGAAGCCAGTCATCGGCATCTAAGGGCTCTTCAGACTTAGTGAATATGGGAGGGTTGGTGTTTTGGAAACTCCTTAACTTCGATCGGTGCTCTCCATTGCCATGGTTTTCTCCTTCGCCATTGCCATTGCCATTGCCATTGTTGTGGTTCATCGCCATCTGGGTTAGTTGCTGAAGAGTGGCCAAGTTGGCTTGGCGCTCAGCTCGGGCTGCTTCCCGGTCTTCCATGATCAACCTTAGCAATTCGGCCATTTCCGGGTTCGGGGGTGGGGGTGCTCGCGGCATCTGAAGATAAGGTGTGTAAGACAAGAGGGAAAAACTAATTTGCTAAGATTTAAAGGTAACATGGATGATGCAAATTTTGTTTACTAAGGCTTTAAAAGCCAAATTCATATTTCATTCAACACTCAACAAACATATCATACACACGAGTTCACACATTACAAATGGTTTACATCAAACCATTGTGACTCGTCTACTAGAGAGGGGGATACAACTCACACCTACACGAAGTGAAAACTAAAGTGGAACTCATACTAGATAACACGTGGATCTCGAGTCTAAACAGCGGGCTCCTCGGGGTCTTCCTCCTCGTCACTCACAATGAATCCATTGTGGCCACCATCCTCCGGATCATCGAGGTCCTCCATGAAGTCATCCTCATCACTAATGAGGGCATTATCCTCCTTGCGGAGATCAATGCCTTCCTCCTCACCAAGGTGATCCTCAAGACTCTCAATGTACACAGTCAACTCCGCCACATTGGCCTTCAACTCCTCAAGGTCCTGTTCCTTCTCATCGCGCTGGCGACGAAGGCTCTTGCGCTCCTTCGCAAGAATCCTGATAGTGTTCCTCGCCTCCACCAGTGCAACGTGCTCGAGGTTGGCCCTAGTACGGGCACGGTCGGCCTCCTGCTGAGTGGAGTACAGCAAGAAGTCCATGTGGTCGATGTAGGTACTCGGCTCATTCTGCCCGGGCATGTTTGCGGGACGTCCATCCGCATCACGCCGAGCAAAGTCCTTGAAGCGTCCTCCCTGAACCTCCTCAACATGCAGTCCGCACAAGCGGGCGTGCATCTCCTGCATCGCTCGGACCAAACCATCGGCCCAAGTGTTCTCCACAAGCTCAAACTTGACCCTTGGAGAACCCAACATCCCCTTCTTGCCACGGCAACTAGCTCGGATGAGCCACCGTAGCTCTCCATCCGGGTGCTCATTGAGCACGGCTCCCTTGAACTCTGGGTAAAAACGGTTCAGGAACAAGGTCAAGGTGGTGAGGTCGCGCTCGAAACAAAGGCTGCCACCTTGGCCCAACTGGTACTGCTCAGTGAATACCAGGGCCATCTACAAAATTTTAAAGTAGTTCAAGTTAGTGATCAACTCAAGTGTGCAAAATTTTAAGTAAGCAAAAACTGAAGTATGTATAAAACTTTGCAACTAGAGAGGAAAGACTAAGCAATTTTTGCAACCGTTCTTGTATCTTTCTTTTATCAAGGTTTTTGTTTAACGCCCATTCTAACTAAGGTCTCCTATGGTCAGCCTAGGCTCTGATACCAACTTGTGACGACCTCAAATTTGATACAAATTCGAAGTGCCCGTTATGTATTCCACCGCAATCCCAGAACCATTGTTGCAATATACATAACGTAGTTGGTAACCAGTTCCATTACAATACGGTAGCTCAAATACAATGGTCATATTGACCAAGTTCATATTACAACACAATATAGCAGCGGAATTAACGTCTTCGGCCCATGCCTTCACCCTACAGGCAAATGGCGACTCACGGAGACGAGCTTAGTTCTGGTACTCTTCTTCATACCCTTCCTCCTGGTACTCCTCCCCCTATTCTGGCCAAGTTAATAGCCAGGGACACAGCCGTGAGTACATTGGATGCACTCGCAAACCATCTTATAATGAGAGGATGAAGTAGAAATGCAAGGTTGATATGGTGGACTAAGCACTAAGTTGATTTGCAAAAGCTAGTTTATTTCCCAAGAATGTTCATTGGTAGGAAAAAGAGTTTTAGTTCTCTATGTTCATCCTAAAGGAACTTCAAGTGTGTCAACACCATGGTCAAGTCAAGTCATTCACCAAGTTCACCATTGTCATTTTTTTTATCTTTGACAAAAGTCAAGTAGAGTTAGCCAACTGTCCATGACCGCGGACGCGGCTATTCGAATAGTTTCAAAACCTCTGCAGAGGGGTACACTTTACCCACAAGATTCGATACATCTGCCGGGAGAAATCCACGGTTCGGCATACACAAGTATGCGAGGTTCAGATAATCAAACAAATTCTTTCACTTGCTCATCCTAGTATAGGATCCTTCCCTAGAGCCCGGGATACGGCATTCCGCTCCGGCACCTCTAGTTATGCCCATCCCGGAGGCCGGGTTAGTGGAATCCACCTGGTCAAGAAGTATCCGCCCGTGGAGTCCTCCCATGAAGATTTGATGCAAGACCTCCCATACTAAGATAAACAAGCTACGGATTAAGCCCCTTCCCATATAGGGGTAATATGGTCGTACGGTATGGTTGGCTCCCATGTACATCACTCGTTGTCATTCGAGAAATATATTTCATAGTTCTTAGTCAATATTAATTTCTTTTATAAAGCCATCAAGTAGGAGCAATCTCCCATTTCAAGTTTCAAGTTCAAGTCACCACCTTTCAAAGGGGGTTCCTCCAGAGATAGCATCAACTTTTATTAGCGACTAAGCAACTACATTGAGTGATAGTACTCCTAACTAGGGTTGGATAAACTCAGCTTGATGCTCTTGATAATCAAGACATCAATATACGTCTATCATTCTACTCTAGCAATTCAATCATGCAATTTACTTAAAACAAGTAGAATGCAATATTAAAACTAGGTAGTGGGAGTATGAATCAAAAGATGGATTGCCTTGGTTGGCAAAGTGTCCGGGGTTTTCTTCTTCTTGATAATAATAATCCCCTCCAATATCCTCCTCGGCAACACTAGCATCTAATAACGAATAAACACAAAGCACACCATCACTTCACCAAGCTAATAACACACCAAGCACACATCTTTGTTTGCTAACCAAAGCATTCATGTTGCATTGTTATGGTGTTGGATTGTAAGTCTTTCTTCTAAGTTTTCTTCAAGTGTGCAAGCTAGATTCTTTACTAAGTAGCATAAGTGGTTCACTTGTGCAGCATTGGTGTTGATTTAGGGTTACTAAGACGAGTTCAAGTGGGATGGGTCCACTAAGTGAAGTGGTAATGAGGACACTTAATTCTAAGTGTGCACTAGTGATCTATCATTTTATGCTAACAAATAGGTTTGGGTTAGGGTCTAAATGATCACACTAATATGGTTTGGGGTAGATTAGTGTTGACTAACAGTAAGAGGGGTCATTAGCAAGTTCACATTTTAATTTTCATGATTTTTGATGGCTTAAATAATTTTCTAGAAATCTTTCATTAATTAACAAGCTAAGGTCACACTATTCATAACCATTTTAATTCCTAACTTATTTGGAATTCTAACCAGTACTATTGGATAGAGTATTTTATAAGCTTTCCAACGAATATTTATTTGCTAGATTTGGATTTGTAAAACTCTAGGAATTAAAGTTTGAAAATAGCATCTGAAACTTATTTGAAATAAAAGAAAAGGGCGGGAATTAATTAAAAACGAAACGGACCGATTCTAAACCTCCTGGGCCCAATTCAGTCAAAAGCCGAACGGGCCGGCCCGATACCGTTTCGCGCGGGGAAAAGAAATAAAAAGGGGAACTGACAGGTGGGGTCGCGCTGTCAGTTCACTTAACGATTCCCGAATCGGTATGCTAGCGTCGGATTAAGATCGGACGGCTCACACGCATCGTCTTCCTCAGCACGGCGGAAGCTCACCTGCGAGCAGCGACGATCGTTCGACGGCGAGGGCGGGGCGTAGGGGAAGCAGAGCTCGTCGGCGACGTGCGGGATCGGCGGCGGTGCTCCTCCTCTTCCGATTCCCTGCAGCAGCGAGCTCCCGGGTGGTCGGACGCGGCGGCGCTCCGCTCGTCCAGTACTGCGCCGGCGAGGCTGGCTACAGCGAAGCAGAGCGAGAGGGAGTGAGCGGCGATGTCTGGGAGGTAGCTGGGGATGAGGTGCGTTCCTTCGTTTGATCAGGGGGGCTTTTTATAGCCTCAGGTGGCCGGGAGCAAGGCGACCAAAAGCTTGCCGTCGCGGGGGTCCTGGCGGCGTTTGAAGCTTGCTCCGGTCACGGCGGCCTCAGGGTGGTGCTGGGCTGGTGTCGACTCGGCTGCGGGGCGCTGTGGGTCTCCTCTGGCGCCTCCAAGCTGGTCGGCATCGCTCGGGACAAAGGGTTACTGGGAGGGGGTCCTGGGTGCGTTTCTCCTCCTCCCTCCTCTTCTTACGGCTTGGGTCGGGCCTGGGGGTGCTGGACTCGACCGAGGGGGTGTCAAAGCGCATGGCTACAGGCGTGGAGCGAACCAGAACAGTGATCAACACAGTAGATCAAGATTTGGTTGATTCATCTCTGCCAGTGTTCGACGAAATGCCTGCAAGAACTCAAAATTTGAATTTTTCAAATTTGACACTTTGGGTGCTCATCATATTGGATAAGGTACCCTGTCATATTTTTGTTCTGGAGAAAGAATGAGTTTTGCAAAAATTTATATTTCAAATTTGATATGGTTTCTGTTTTAGATTCAAACTTTGGCTCAAGTTTGGGTTGTGTTCCAGTTTGAAATTTGGACAATTGCTTGTTGGTTGAGTTAGTCCATAACTTGTTTAAGCTCAACTCACTGGCCAAACATGAAGGTGAGCTGTAGATTGCTTAATCTAAAGGCTCAAAGTGGTGTAGTCATTAACAGTTTCTAGATCATATTAACTTTATCTCTTTCTTACCTATTTTTATTTCTTGTTGCTTTGGTTCTTATAATCTTTCTCCAAAGATTCTGTTGGTTCACTTAGAATGCTCTAACCAATGCTCAATCAAAAAGAACACACATAAAATCATAGAATACATATAAGAGGAAATACATGTATGCATAAAATAATGAATAAAAAGTTTTATCTTAGCCCAAATTTTGGCACTTTAATTAACCAGAGTTGGATTACAAATTCTGAGTTGTTACAATTTCACCTGGGGGAGTGACAAAAACCTCTAAGGTGGTAGATGTGCTGTTGCTACTAGGGAGAAAACAACATTCATATGCTCAAGGGCATATGCTTTGTTTACATTACACACTTTGCTTAATGCAATTATCTGTTGTTCGCAACTTAATACTACTGGGGTGTTCATATTGATATCCCCAGGAGTGGATTATTAGTCATAGATGTAGTTGGATGGCGGTCTATGTATTTTGTTGTAATGCCCAGAGTAAATCTCATAGTGATCTTCTTGACATATCACGTTTATCTTTATTCAATCAATTGCCCAACTGTAATTTGTTTACCCAGCATGTGTTATTTTATCTATGGAGAGACACCACTAGTGAACTGTGGATCACGGTCCTATTTCCATCATATTGCTATCACCTGTTTACTTTACTCGCACTGTTTACTTTACTCGCATACTATATTGTTTTCCACTCAATACGCTCATAACCTTTGTTTCAAGCAAACCGGTGAGATTGACAACCTCATCACAAGTTGGGAGCAAAGTATTTGTTTGTGTGTGTGCAGGTTCCGCATCACCTTCAGTCGTCGCCGTCTCTCCTCTTCAAGATCGACATTAAACCTTGGTTTCTTAACTGAGGGAAACTAGCTGCTATACTCATCATACCTTACTCTTGGGGTTCCCAATGGGCTGGTCATTCACCACGCACAAGGACTTACTGCTCCATGCCAGCAGCCTCTTTTCTGGCGCCATCAACAAGTAGCAGCTCCTTTTCTGGCGCCGTTGCCAGGGAGGAAGAGAAGACTTCTGCGAGGGGAGTTTTTCGCACACACATCCTTTACTTTGTTATTGTTTTGCTTTACTTTATTTATTTTACTTGCATTGCTTTTTATCAAAAACCCAAAAAAAAATTAGAATCCTTGGTAGTTGTTTTTACTTGTTTACTTTCGTTTTGCTGAAATGGCCAATCCTGAAAACACCAAGTTGTGTGACTTTACTAGCACAAACAATAGTGATTTTATCTGCACCCCTATTAAGCCTCCTGTTCCTGCTGCAAACTTTTATGAGATTAAGCCTGCTTTATTGAACCTTGTTATGAAAGAGCAATTTTCTGGTGGTAGTACTGAAGATGCTGCAGCTCATCTCAACAATTTTGTTGAGCTATGTGAGATGCAGAAATATAAGGATGTAGAAAGTGATATTATTAAGCTCAAGTTGTTTCCTTTTTCTTTGAGAGGAAAAGCTAAAGATTGGTTGCTGTCTTTGACTAAGAATAGTATTGATTCATGGGCTAAGTGTAAGGATGCTTTTATTGGTAGATATTATCCTCCTGCTAAGATTATATCTCTGCGTAGCAATATTATAAAGTTTACTTAGTTTGATAATGAACATGTTGCTCAAGCTTGGGAAAGAATGAAATCTATGATAAAGAATTACCCCACTCATGGACTGACTACTTGGATGATTATCCAAACTTTTTATGCAGGACTGAATTTTTCTTCAAGGAACCTACTTGATTCAGCTGCTGGAGGCACTTTTATGTCCCTTACCTTGGGCGCCGCATCAAAGCTACTTGACAACATGATGGTAAATTATTCTGAATGGCACATCGAGAGAGCTCCACAAGGTAAGAAGGTAAATTCTGTTGAGGAAACCTCTTCCTTGAATGATAAGATTGATACCATTATGGCTATGCTTGCTAATGATAGGACTCATGTTGATCCTAATAATGTTCCTTTGGCCTCTCTGGTTGCTCAAGAAGAGCAAGTTGATGTGAATTTCATTAGAAACAATAATTTTAACAACAATGCTTATAGGAACAATTTTGCTAGTAACAATTATAGGCCGTATCCTTCTACCAATGGTAATGGTTATGGTAACTCTTATGGTAATTCCTACAACAACACTAGGGCCGCGCCCTCCGAGCTTGAGGTAATGCTCAAGGACTTCATCGGTAAGCAAACTGCTTTTAACAAGGCTGTTGAGGAAAAGTTAGGCAAAATTGATATTCTTGCTTGTAAAGTTGATAGCCTTGCTCATGATGTTGAAATTCTGAAATTAAAAGTGTTGCCTAATGATGTGAAAGAGAACAATGTTTTTGCTACCGCTAATGCTATTCAAGTTGGAATTGATGAAAATATTAGATTATTAGCGGAATTGCATGCCAGGTGGGAAAGAGAAGATGAGATGGCTAGAGAGATGAAGATATGTACCATTACTACCTCTAATGATGTTGCTCCTACAGGTAGCACTCCTCTTACTTTGATTGGTGTAGAGAAAACTCCCACTCCTTGTGTTAAAAAGCCTAAAACTGCCAAAACTTTTTCTCAAAAGAGTGCTGAAATTTTTCGGAGTGTAGGAGATGATAGCTCTATTTCTTTTAATGACTTTGATGTTGATGGCTGCAATATATCTGAAGTTATTTTGTTCTTGCAAAAGCTTGCAATGACTCCCAATGCTAGTTCTTTAAATATTGCTTTTACTAAGCATATTACCATTGCTCTCATAAAGATTAGGGATGAAAAGTTGAAGCAAAAAGCCTCTGTTCCCAAGAAGTTAGAAGATGGTTGGGAACCCATAATTGATATGCATGTTAATGGTTATGATTTCCATGCTTTATGTGATCTAGGTGCTAGTATTTCTATCATGCCTAGAAAGATTTATGACATGCTTGATCTACCACCGCTAGAAAAATGTTATTTTGATGTTCCTATTGCTGATGTTGCTAAGAAGAAACATTTGGGAAGGATTAATGATGTTCTTATTGTGGTTAACAATAACCTTGTTCCCGTTGATTTTCTTGTTATGGACGTTGAATGCCATGCTTCATGTCCTATTATTTTGGGAAGACCCTTTCTTCGAACTGTAGGTGCTATCATTGATATGAGGGAAGGTACTATCAAGTATCAATTCCCACTAAAGAAAGGTATGGAACACTTCCCTAGGAAAAGAAAGAAATTACTTTTTGACTCTATTCTTAGAGCAAATTATGAGCTTGATGCTTCATCACTTGATATTACTTGATTCGCAATTTTCTGCGCCTAGCTCAAAGGCGTTAAAGAAAAGCACTCTTGGGAGATAACCCAATGTTTTTATTTTCAGTACTTTTTCTTTTATTTGAGTCTTGGAAGTCATTACTACTGTAATGACCGCTCCTTATCTTGTTTATTTCGTTTTTGTGCCAAGAGAAGCCTCTAATTTGAGTGAGGTAAAGATTTGGGGATGTTGCTGTCCTGAAACTGTTTTTGGTGCTGCACCATAAAAATTCGTGAAAATTCTCTGTTTATCTTTTGGACCTGCGATTTCTTGTGCATATGCCCCAGGTTATATCCAAACTTTTGCTAGTTGAACACTTTTTTATTTGAGCAACAGAAAATCCCTAAAAAATTCGACCTTTGTCAGCTGTTCAGTTTTGACAGATTTCTGCCAATATTTGTGTTTGCCACTTTATCGCTTTCTTTTGAGTTCTTTTGATCATGGAACTTTTATAGAGGTTGCTACAGTAGTATTTGCTATATATGTGGTGGTTTTGAGTTGAAACCTGAAGCAAATAGAGGATTGATTATATGTTATGCTTACACTAATGTTGCTAATAGAATTGTGTTTAGTTTTGTATGAAGGAAGTTTTCAAGTGTAGGGATTGGAGAATGATGAGATGAGTTGAGGAATGGAAAAAAGCTCAAGCTTGGAGATGCCCAGCACCCCAAGAAATATCCAAGAAGTACAAGCGTCAAAGCTTGGGGATGCCCCCGAGGCACCCCTTCTTCATCGGCAAAAATCAGGTCACCTTTCAAAAAACTATATTTTTATTGCTTCATGCACTATGTGTTTTTCTTGGAGCGTCAGTTGTTTTAGTTTTCTTAGTTGGTTTAGTTTGTTTGTTTGCTGCAATAAATGGTTGGACCCCAACAAATTTCTTTTGGAGAAGTTGTACTCGTTTTCATTTGCAAAGAACGCTCTAGTTTTCACTCTTATTAAAAATCGAGTGTTCTTCTTTTTCTGCTACTGCTTTTGGTTTTCGTTTTCGCCTTGATTTGTGTTCATACCTTGTCATATCTTTTCATCAAGGTGTATTTTTGCCTCTGATCTTTATTGGTTTTTATTAAAAGAGGTGTTTATAAAAATTCAAATGGTGTTGGAAAAGAGAAAAAGCTTTGTGCAAAATAGTGGTACAAGAAGGAGCTTGTGTAGACTGCGGCTTAGGCTTTTTCATGTCATGCTTGATGTCTTTTTGATAGTATGCTTAGTGGTTTTGCTGTAGCATGACTTATCTCAAATAACTGAGATTGCTTAATGAGCATTTGAAAAAATCATGCGTTGTTTTTATTGTATGGAAGCATTATTTTGGTTTTCTCCTTGATGCTTTATTTGGGTTGACTTGGTGCATGCTCACACATGTTAGACTCTTAAAAAGTCGCCAATAGCCTTCATGATCATTTATTTTTTGACTTTTGATGCCATCTTATGCTTCTTTTAATGTCGCTTTGTCGCTTTGCATGATTATGGCCATTATTGCTCTCTTAGTTGGTCGCTCCCAGTCTTTTGCTAGCCCTCGTCTTGTACTGAGTATGAGCTCTACTCGTGTATCCAACTCCTAAAAGCCAAAGTTTTCCAAAGTGTCCACCATACATACCTACTAGCAATTTGCTATTCCAAGTAAATTTGACTTGCTTTTATTTTCGCTTCAAATTAAACTCTTACCAGTGTTATGCGAAATTCGGTTATTAAAGCTCTCACGAACCGGAAGGCACACTTTACTTTTTCCTGTTCTTAAAATTTGACATTGTGGTCTCTTATGTTGAGTTGTTATGCTTGCAAGTTGTAAGTTGGATTCTAGCCCAGCCATGCTGTCATGGGCAAGCTTTCAACATTGGACTTCTTATTTGAGTTGATATCGTGATCTTTTGTTTATGGATGCCCGCGGTGTGAAATGAATTGGGAATCTTGTGGGGTTCATGGAGTTTGTATATGTGTTAGGGAAACGCCGGGACGCCAATCTAAGCCATGCATAATTCATGGTGGAAATTTGCAGCATACCCATGGTGAACATTCGACGACGCATCTCACAATAAAAAGCTAAACAAAAGGCAAATAAAAGAGATGTCGAGGTGTTCATTGTCTGCTTGTCCTGTCATTTTGGTGTGGGCTTGTTCCATGTCATCTGGCACGGAGGTAACCCATTGGCGGTTCTCAATGATATGCATATACTTACAATGACAAGAGCCTTGCTTGGGACTCTAAGTAAAGTAGCATGAGGTTTGGGTACTCGTATTCACGGGGCACGAGGTTTTCAACTTATGATTTGTCAAGCATATGCATCATAATTGTTCTCGCATTAACTTTAATCATTCAAGATGCTTATGATGGGGGCAATGAGAGCTCAAAGCCAGTAAGTACCATAATTTTTGAAGGTTATAAAACTTGCAATCATTGCTTCCCTCTGCGAAGGGCCTTTCTTCTACTTTTATGTTGAGTCACCACCTTCTTTCTTTATGCACCATTAAGAGAGCATAGTTGTCATTCTTAGTGTGATATGCATTGTCCCAAAGTTCATTGATTGATTCATGATGATTGGTTTCACTTGTTCCTAAATTATTTGTATCTAGTCGCCCTCTTAAACTTGAAGGTGTCCTATGCATTTATGTTTTGCTCTATTTGAAGGACAAGCTGAAAACCACTTGTATGTTTTTCCTTATGATTTGAACACACGTTTGACTTTCATTGTTTCATTATCATGATCTTTTGTTTGTGGTCATTTTCATGTTTACAACATGGTTGCTAAGTTTCTTATTGTCATGATTATATCTTCATGCCCATGTTTTAAGTTCTTATGATCCCAGCTCACAAATGCTTACATATATGATCAAGATTGTGTAGGTGCATGTCACCTCAAAAATTATTCTTTTGCTATCACTTACCTACTCGAGGATGAGCAGGAGTTAAGCTTGGGGATGCTTGATACGTCTCCAACGTATCTATAATTTTTTATGCTCCATGCTTGTTTTTACACCATTTGCCTATTGTTTCGTTACACTTCGTGGCACTTTTATGCATTTTCCGGAACTAACCTATTAACAAGTTGCCACAGTGCCAGTTTCCTATTTTCTGCTGTTTTTGTGTTTCAGAAGTGATACACAGGAAATTTTCTCGGAATTGGACGAAACAAGTTCCTGAAGTCTTATTTTACCCGGAAGCTTCCAGAGATCCGAAGAGAAGTAGGAGGGGGGGCACCAGGGCCCCACACATAGGGGCGGCGCGGCCAGGCCCCTGGCCGCGCAGGCCCCGTGTGAGAGCGCCTGGCCCCTCCTCTGACATCGACCCTTCGCCTATAAAGACCCCCTGACGGAAAAAACCTAAGTACCCGATCAGTTTTCTAGAACACATCGCGATCCGCCGCCGCCGTCGACCCGAAGATCGGGAGGGTCCAGAAGCTCTTCCCGGCACCCTGCCGGAGAGGGGAATCGCCACCGGAGGTCTTCTTCATCGCCATGCTTGCCTCCGGAGCGATGAGTGAGTAGTCTACCTTGGACTATGGGTCCATAGCAGTAGCTAGATGGTTGTCTTCTCCACCATGTGCTTCATGTTTAGATCTCATGAGCTGCCTTACATGATTGAGATCACCGTTATGTAATTCTACATGTTTGGTTTGTTGGGATCCGATGAATATTGGTGTTTATGATTAAGTTGTTGTACTGAATTATATCTTTTGTTATCTCTATGTTGTTTATGATCTTGCATGCTCTCTATTGTTAGTAGCTATCTTGGCCGAGTAGTTGCTAGTGACTCCAAGAGGGGGTATTTATGCTCGATAGTGGGTTCATGCCTCTATTTCACCTGGGGGAGTGACAGAAACCTCTAAGGTGGTAGATGTGCTGTTGCTACTAGGGAGAAAACAACATTCATATGCTCAAGGGCATATGCTTTGTTTACATTACACACTTTGCTTAATGCAATTATCTGTTGTTCGCAACTTAATACTACTGGGGTGTTCGGATTGATATCCCTAGGAGTGGATTATTAGTCATAGATGCAGTTGGATGGCGGTCTATGTATTTTGTTGTAATGCCTAGAGTAAATCTCATAGTGATCTTCTTGACATATCACGTTTATCTTTATTCTATCAATTGCCCAACTGTAATTTGTTTACCCAGCATGTGTTATTTTATCTATGGAGAGACACCACTAGTGAACTGTGGATCCCGGTCCTATTTCCATCATATTGCTATCACCTGTTTACTTTACTCGCACTATTTACTTTACTCGCATACTATATTGTTTTCCACTCGATACGCTCATAACCTGTGTTTCAAGCAAACCGGTGAGATTGACAACCTCATCGCAAGTTGGGAGCAAAGTATTTGTTTGTGTGGGTGCAGGTTCCGCATCACCTTCAGTCGTCGCCGTCTCTCCTCTTCAAGATCGACATTAAACCTTGGTTTCTTAACTGAGGGAAAACTAGCTGCTATACTCATCATACCTTCCTCTTGGGGTTCCCAACGGGCTGGTCATTCACCACGCACAAGGACTTATTGCTCCACGCCAGCAGCCTCTTTTCTGGCGCCATCAACAAGTAGCATCTCTCTCCGCTGGATTCTGATGCTTCGCTGTATTCGTCCCAGTATGCTCCACTTGACATACTGTTGTTTTCTTGACTTCTCCTGATATTGTCTTTTTCCTCCCTCGGCCTCTTTTTGTGTTGATGCAGGGCATACTGATACCCCATCAGAACTTATCTTTTTGAATTGGCGGGTACTTCCGTACCATGATTGATAGCTGACATGATGATTCTCCACTCCCCGGTGGAGACGTGAATTTTCTCCTTCTCCTTCTTACTTTTGCTCCTTGATTTATCGACTTGCGTGTCGATTGTTGCGTTGTCTGCATGATCGTTCTCTTCTGCTGCTTCAGTGATGATGACGCATAATTAATGTATGTTTCTGGAGACACCACCGCTTCGGGTGATGAGGTCCTTTTGACTAATGTATGTTTGATCCATTATTTCTCCTATGTCGAGTTTTTCCACGGTTTCATCGAGTTCTTCGATTTTTCCTCTTGTATTTTCTGCTGCTTCGAAGCTGACCAGCGAGTTTACCTCACTGGAAGAGCACACTGATGATCCAGACATTGTGATTGCCCTGGTTTTGCTTGCTGATGGATCTAATTTCGCCGAATCTGAAAGGCGAGTCAAACCTAAAAATCCGACACAAAAGCTCAAACTTCCAATCATCAACTCCATCTTCTAGTTTTCGTCGACTTCTGAACTACTGTTGGCTAAAAGCAAAAAATTCATCAAATTCATGATTCCGATACCCCTGTTCCCCACGGTCGGCGCCAATTGACGAGGGTTAACTCGACAAATGTCCAAGATGAAGCACTAAGGATCGGGGGAATAGGGCGTCGGATGAACTCGAAGGTAAAGAACAGTCAAACAAGGCGTGTATCGAGAATAAACGTGGTGGTCAACTTGGCTTACTCTCAATCTGTCCCTGACCAGCCTCTCCTGGCCCCTATATATAGGTGGCCAGGTCTCAAGGAACCGGTCGGGTCTGATACATTTTACAATATCGATATACGACATGGACTCGTACTTCGACTATGATTACACTTGGGCCTAGCTTAATGGGCCTCAGGGGTACACAAGTAACGGGCTCTATTATCTATACCCTTGTCAAGAATAAATTCATAAATTATTCTTGAATGAGTTTAAACCTATCATATATTCTTTAAAATCATAAAAGAATATATCAAGACCGTAATAAAACAAATCACTACATCGGGTTATAAATAACAGACCACTTTAAAGCATTGCATCATTTGGATCTTCAACCATTGCCCTTACCGGACAATGATGCTTTTTTCTAGAACACGAGGTCTCGGGTCACTTCAACACATCCAACTGCACTACCTTGTAGTCTGCAGGCAAGTTCATCACTTGATCATGTCTTTGCGGTATTTTTATCAAATTACTTGCAACTCTATTATATCAATGATGCATTAAAATCAAAGAGTTTCTTTTCTTAAGTAATATGATTTAGTGGTCTCACCGGAATGGTTGTTACCCTAGGATGGTGTGCAATGGGACCATGGTATGATATATGTGGTTGGTGGAGGTCCCACTACAACTGGAAAGTTCACCTAAGATTAATAACTAATGTCGCCAGTGATTCTAGCGATGTAAATAACGGTCAACCATAGGATCTGTTATGGGATGGAGAAATCAGTTGTACCGACTTCCTTTCGCATATCAACGGATGTACCACACCGTAGCTGCTTCCTACTGGGTTGCAGTAGTGGGTGGGACCCCTTAGTTCCCATGGTGCCTGATGTCTATGATGGATTGTAGGAGACCAATGTGGGAGCCCCAGGTCGGAACTACCAAAGTGTAGGAGACCGATGTGGGGAAATTAATATCGAGGTTGGAACTACCAAAGTGTAGGAGACCAGCGTGGGTAAGTATACCGAGGTCGAAACTACCAAAGTGTAGGAGACCAGAATGGGTAAGTAAATCAAGGTCGGAACTACCAGATGGTAGCGGACCAGCGTGGAAAGTTCAATTGAGGTCGGAACTACCAAAGTGTAGGAGATCAGCGTGGATTGTTTCCAAGGTTGGAACTACAAAAGGGTGGGCATGCGGGGTCGCCGAGAAGGACAATGATTGGCTTGGATCATCGACTGGTCCCCATACCAAGGAAGTATAGACGCAAACATGCGACCGGTTGAGCAGCAAGCTTTGATCTCTTATGGGTATAAGTGACCACCTCTGCAGAGTGTAAGAAAGTATCTAATACTCCCCGTTCTAGGAAGGATCTACGAACGCGGCAGGAAAGGAGCCCATCGTTGCTCTGGTCAACCTATGAAGACTGATGGGCATAGTTTTCTGAATAAAATCAATCTTTGAAGAAATTATTACGAAAACATACATTTGCCTAGGACTCTTTGGTCCACGGCCATAGCTAGAGCACCAAACACAACTACCTTTAAAATGAACTTTTTGAGTATGCTCATACTCATCCCACCTTATATCCCATGCTTAGACTCGGAGGGCCAGCACGAGGACCCTGAAGGAGCTCCGAAAGTCAGCAAGGAGGCCTGCTACGAGGAACCCGACCTATCCGGCAGAGTTGAGGGCGTGGACTACACCATCGCCTATGGAGTCAGCGGGAGTCACGAGGAGGAGTCCAACAACTATTTTAGTAACTTAGTAGCTTGAGCAGCACCGAACACTATAGAATAAAGCTGCTTGAGAGAGTCACCATGTTTAGTCTTCTACTTCCTTTAGTAGTTAAGGTTTGTAGCATTAAGTTAGAACCTACTAGTGTTCCTCTTTGGACCGAGGAGGAACTGGAGCCCTTTGAACAGTTTTGTCTTGTAATCTTAAGTGCTTGAATAAAGATCGCTATGTTTCTGTTGTACCACTCTGAGAGATGTAATATTTATGGAATGGTACTTCACGAGTGTTATGTCAATGACTTGCATACTACAACATGCAGTGGTATGCTGGGTCACCACATGGGCCCATGGAGTATGTGGGAGGACACATGCGCCATCCACCTGTGTTCACTAGACACATCGATGACCCAAATTTGGTGGCCCAATGGATCACGTCGTACGCGTCGGTCCGAATGGATCATGCCGCTAGAGAGGCACAACCGACATGTTGGTTTGGTCGGACCGTTTCAGACATGTGCAGAGCATTTGCATCGGCCGCTAAAGATGCCCTTAGATCCACAATAAAAGGAGGTCATGTAAGTGGCACTTTCTGGTGTGCATATCTCTGTTCTAGCCAAGAGGTCAAAAGGCATTATTTTGTGGTCAAGCACTGCACACACAATTAAAGCGTTTGTGCGTCTGGAACAAGAAAAATGCACAACTAGTGTGTTTGTCCATAATTTATGGCCTAATCACACAATCTCTATGATTAGAATATGCCACATTTTGATCCTTATATAAAACAATGGCAAAGCAATGAGCATAAATAAGAAAGCTCCTCATACAAAAAAGCACACACAATGCAAAGAGATGTTTCTACAACGTGCCAGATACGATAGGACCATCACTTGCACTAATATTATGTCACATTTTAATCATTGGCTCATGCCAACAAAATAGCAAAAATCGTAATTAGGGCCCTCATAGTAAGAAAGCACACACAAATCAGTTAGGTGATTCGACATTTACCAAGGAGCATGCATAACCTATGGGCTTGTACACAACACTACATACTACAAGATCATCCATCAACACTGATAGTTCCACATTTTAATCACTGAAAGAAAGAAAACAACAAGCCTCATGCAACAATCATACAGCACTCAAGAGATAATCCCTTAGTACCAAGGATCATGCATAAGTAATTTAGGGATCAAGCACAACACTACGTACTAAAGGACATCCCCATAACTTCATTGTAGCACATATACTCATTGGAAGTTGCAGATCAATTTTAATCATCAGTCTAACCGTGAAGGGTAACTTTACCCCAAATCAATAGTCCTGCTTAATGCAGGCGAGTTGTAGCCTGTACCAAGTTAGCAGTCAAATCTCAATATCGAAAAGAGTATTTTTTTCAATATGGAGGATGACCCCATGGAAGATCCATACAACTCTCTTTATTAATTTATTCAACAAAACTTGGACAAAGATCATACATCAAAAAACTTGAAGCCACCACATAACATCCATTGACCCGACAATGAGTGAAGATCATGTCAACAGATCCTTGTGCTCGAAAAAATTAATGAAATTTTTTCGTCAGCTAGGATCCAAGAACATATCGCATACCAAAAGATGTCGTCTAGGTGAAATGAGAGCGCTCATCTGGTTTAGCAGACACTTCGTGAGCACCTCATGTACACACTACATATGCCTTCACCACCATCAAACCGCCGAGCAATATTCATGGTTAAGATCCACACACACACTTCATCGATCCTGCCGATTATGCCACCATGGTGTTAACATCGCCTCCTCCCTGCACGCGCACCTCAGCACACATCCTCCATCGAGACTCCACGACACCACTCCGCGAGACCCACCACCATTGATGCGAGAAGAGACGCCGCTCCACCTCAGAGCCACCTATTGCTTGCGTCTGTTCCAAAAATCATGCCCTAGGGGGGGAATAATGGCGTCGCGCATCACCATCGTCTGATCCAGGAGACCCAGATCTAGGATTTCCCCGAAATAGCCCTAGTGAGGAGACAAAGGCTGCAACAATGATGCCTTCAACAAGGTAGCAATGCCTAAGCATCGCCATCGTCTGCCATGATTGAAGTCTAATTTAGGTTTCACCGCCAATCACGGCTTGCCATCGGGGACTAGATGACAAATCGCAAAATCCACCAGAATAGCCACCAATAGCTGGCTGACCACCTCCAACGGAGGAGGCGGCCACCACCACTGCCATGCCTAGGACAGATGTCGTAGGCTCCCTTGTGTCGCGGAAGTAACCAAGGTGGACACGGTGTTGTCGTGAGAGCCAGCGAGATGGCGCAGGTGGTGTGCAGATCTCGACCCATTTGAGCCCATTTTGGCCTAGATCAGACCAGCCAACCACGCTGCCGCTTGCAAATCTTCCGGCCGCCGCCACCCAGCATAGCACCCCTGGCTAGCGCCACGAAACTTCCTCCGACCAGCCGGAGCAGGAACGCCACCGCCTCAAAGTGACTGTTGGCCGGCGACGCCCCAGGCGGTGGTAAGAGAGGAGGGAGGCAAGGAGGGACCTAAAGTCAGTTGGCGGCGGCCCCTAGTGCGGCCCGGTGCATCCGCATGGGAGCGGGCATATTTTCTTGGGATAGATGGAAATAAGGAGGCACAACATGGGATGAATCCAATATCAAAAAGAGATAACCAACTAGCATGAGCGCAACCAAACTAATCAGACCGCAATCATACTAATACATGGATAAACCCCAAAACAACTGCTATACTTATAGATCTATAGATCTACAATGCACGTCCTCGAGAACCCCTCTCACTAAGAAAAGTGTCCATTTACCAGAGTTGGAAATTGTGGTACACTACGTCAAAAAGGCCTACTAGTGACGGGCGTGATTTCCGCTCTGCTGGCGATATAGGCGTCCATCACCTATATACATTCATTGGTAACCGCAACTGCTGATGACCCATCATGTATAGTACTAACTAGTAACTCTGGATATAATTCCTCCCATCAGTGGTAGTTGCTTGATCTAACAAGCGGAGCTAGGCAACGACATTCTAGTGGTGAAAAATAACGGGTGTGCACGTCAGTCATGGTACTGATCTGACGAGAAGAAAGTTTTACTGCTCACCAAATCTATGCATTGGTGACGTGTGTGCATAACACGCGGCCGTCAACTAGTGTTTCTTTGATGTGCTCTCTTCAATGCAAACTGTCATTAGTATGTTTACGCCGACTGCCTACCTATGAGGTTCCTGTCATTAGGTTTCACCTCCGAAGCACAAATTTTATGTAATGTATTCAGTACTAGATTAAAAGTGATGTGTTCTGTTCAGTCCTGATCGTCTTCGATAGCGTGTGAAATGTGACGTGCAATGAGCTTTGTGTCGACCGCTCTATTGTTTAAAGCAGTGACCCTTAAAGTTACCATAAAAGTCACTGCTTATGATTTTGGAATTAAAAAACTAATCGTGTATTTGGTATTTAAATATATATTCCAGGCTGGGGTACGTACACAAGAAGACATTTCATACATATATAAATACCCAAATACATCCAAAAGCAGTAAATTTAATACATTGTAGGGTGGGTATGTACAAATATAGTCATTTTATACATATACATGCATTCACAGTACATCCAGAAGTAGCAATTCACAACATAACCAACTACATCCATAAGTGGCAATGTAAATACATGTTTTGCACTAGAGTATGTACCTCAACCATAATTGTCATCTTCAAGTGGTAAAATTTTCACTTCCAAAGGCAAAGGAAAGTTTTAAGCACCATAAAGGATATTAACATTTCAAATTGATCATTTATCTTCAGTCCTGAGAGCTTTCACGTGGAGCAGACCCATAGTGTTTTTGCTACAAATAACACAATTTAGGTTTAAATAAGTAGTAACATGCTTGTAGAGCTAATATAGGTGTTCAGATAGGTAGGCATTAACAAAAGAAAAGCTAACCAAGAGATCTGATGAAAATCATAGTACATATAATTAACTGAAAATTTAGAGAATGAGAAGATAAGTAGATAAGTGAATAAGATAAGATGCATAACAACATATACACCTATCTTCGAGAAATAATCTTCAGCGTGATATAACTGAATAAGGAAGAACTAGGTTCATAGGAACTAGAAAATTGTTGAGAATAGGAATATGGGTATATCGGTGTACTGGATTCCAGGGTATCCCGGTCCACCTGCTCCTGGGCCGCACCAACGGCCCATCTACTTTGTCAAGGAGCAGGTGCGTTGGAAAGCCCGCTGAAGCCCAGCAAGAGAAGACCCTCGTGAGGAGGGGTCTCATGAGGAGAAGGACCCGACCCGTCCCCTTAGCGCGTCTCTGCGCCACGTGACAGGATGAGAAGAGAAGGAAATGCTGATGGAAGTGAGGAGAGAATGGCGCCCACGCCACTGATCTCTAGAGGCGACAGCCTCTGATACACCTGCATAAAGCTCCACGTCGGTTGCTGCTTTCCCAACCACTCCTGTGGATCGACGCCTTCCTGCATTGTGGACTGCGTCCACCTCGAGTTGTACCAGGACAGTTGTCCCTCTCCTTCGGCGTGCTTGTGGCAAACCTTTCCCAAGTCTTTGGGGGAAGGAGGACCATGGCCTCTATAAAAGGAGAGGCAGCTGCTAAGTTGGACATCTAGATCTGGCTGCTGCTTCTTCAAGCTGCTAAGCTAGGACCGTGGCCTCTATAAAAGGAGAGCCATCACAGTGCAATACAAGAAGGCAGGAGTAGGGGTTTTACCTCCTCACGAGGGCCCCAAACCTAGGTAAGATCATGGTCTCCTTCTATCATGCTAGTGAGCTCCATGCATCTCGAGTCCAATGTCGCCGTGTCTCTCAAAGTTTTGTAATCACGTGTTCAGCCCAAGGTTGGAAAAAGCGCTAGGCGTAAGCGAGGCGGTTGGCATTCGCCTAGTGCCTAGGCAGTGCTTAGATGTCCTAGACGTGGCCTAGGCGGTTACACTTTTTGAACCATCAAGCATGCATATGGGCTATAATAGTGAATAGACATTAGTTTAGAGCATCTAGGTGAATAAACTATGAACAACTACCATTAGAATATGGCACATATGGATCGTTAGTGCAATATGACATAAATTCTCGTTGGGGAATCCTATTTCTTAGTTGCACTGCCTAAACTTCCGCTTATGCCCTAGGCGAGGTGTTTGTCCATCGCCTAGCGCTTAAGCGTGCCTAAGCGCTGCCTAGGCGTCGCCTTTTCCAACACTGGTTCAGCCCCCAGAGTTCGACACCTCTTTGGGTCCTTCGCGTGGTACCCATGTTCTTGTGACACAGAACCCCAATATTTGGCGCGCCAGGTAGGCAGCTGAGGTGCGCTTTCATGTTCTTCTTCACCATGACCTACGCTCACCTCGAATGCCTTCGCTGCTGCAATGCCGTTAACGGCGAGATAGAGCCCATCATCTGCCGTCACCGCACCTTGGCGGAGGTCAAGGACAAGGAGGATCTCGAGTCTTCCTACTTTCCGTCTGAGTACACAAAGACGTCGCTCTCCTACAATGCCACCGCCACCTCTTGTCCCGCTCTAGGAGCCAACTGACTCTAGTCCAGGCTCTCGCCATGGCCCAAGAGCTACTGCGCTATCAACCCACCGATGATAGTTGTGATGGTTGGCTGGCTCGAATTGTCGAGCTCATCGCCATCACTGAAGAAGATCCTGCATAAGGTGCTCTTGCGGGCCTAGGGGCTCCCACCAGCCGGCTGGGCGCCGGAGCACGGATGCGGGGCACGCCAATGATGCACACATGAGGAAGGTTGTCCCACGCATTGCATCGTCACCTGGGGTGTAGGGCGCCTGAAGACACACGCGTCTCCCTCGAGCAGCGTTGGGAGAACAACGACCACACCATCGATGACATAGGTGAAGCAGGCCGAAACATCAAGGTCCTGAGTGTCGGTGTAATGGATACCGGGGTATCCCGGTCCACCTGCTCCTGGGCCCTGTCATCGGCCCATCTTCAGCCCAGGAGATAATCAACAATCTTCAGTACGGAGAAGACCCTCACGAGGAGGCGCCTCGTGAGGAGAACGACGACGGAAACTGCCAAGGACCAGAAGACCTCCTCACGAGCCCTGCTGGTGAGGAGAGAAGGTACGCCCACGCCAGCTCAGCACGCTTTCGTGCTGAGCAAGAAGATAACGGGCAGAAGACCGCGTACCGCCCACGCTACCCCCGACAGGGAGGAGACCAACTTTCTCTGTGCCTGCCCAAAGTGGCACAGTGGCAGTTGGCCACCCCCCTAAATATAGCATGGACGGTGCAGGGCGCCAGAGGAGGACGTCAGCCTCCTCCACCCACTCCTGTGGACCGGCGCCACTACCCTACGAAGACCAAGTCTACAGAAGAGCATAGTCTACAGCTGTCCTCCCTCCTTGGCCGTGTGTGGCAACCCCTTCCCCAAGAAGATAAGGGGAAGGAGGACCTTGGCGCTATAAAAGGAGAGGAGGCCACCCCTTAGAGGGGATCGAATCTTCATCTTCTTCAGGCTGCTAGTTGGGCACGCAGGTTCTTCAACCTCTGGCCAACTAGAGCTTTGTAATCAAGGCCTTGTACTCCTCGCGAGGTGTCGCGTTGCAATACAAGAAGGCAGGAAGTAGGGGTTTTACCTCACCACGAGGGCCCTGAACCTGGGTAAAGCCCGGCGTCCCTCTCTGCAGTGCGTAGCGCGTTCGACACTCGAGTCTTCCGTCACCGTGTTTCGTTGCGATCCAAGATCTCACACGTTCAGCCCCCTGCGTTCGAATCTTTTGGGTCCGTCGCGTGGTACCCCGTGTTCTTGCGACACGAAATCCATCGACATTTGGCGCACCAGGTAGGGGGCTGTGGTGTGTTTTCTTCTAGATCTGCTTCGACATGGCCGACGCCAACGCAAGGCTCGAGCGTCTTCGCCGTCGCAACGCCGTTCGGGGGCAAACTGAGCCCATCTTCCATCGTCATGAAGCTTCGGCAGAGGAGGAAGAGGAGGAAGATCTGGAGTCCTCCTACCTCCCGTCTGGGCGGACAGAGCCTTCGCTCTCCTTCACCGCCACCGCCACTTCTCGCGCTCGTTCTGGGAGTCAGCTGTCTCCTGCGCAGGCTCTCGCCATGGCGCAGGAGCTGCTGCGCTATCAACCCACCGACGACAGGCGTGAGGGGTGGCGCGCTCGAATCGCCGAGCTCGTCGCCATCGCCAACGAAGACCCGGCCCAGGGAGGAGCCCAGGGCGCGGGGAACCCAGATCCGGCGGCGGGGCATCGTGCTCCGGGCGCCGGAGACGGGAAGGCCAACAAGGCCAAAAAGGTGGCTTCCCGCGCCGCATCTTCGCCGCGCGGGGAGCCCAGCTGCGAAATCGTCCATCGCGCTCCGGAGGACGCACGCGTCTCCCTCGAGCACCGTCGTGAGAATCATGACCGCGCCATCGATGACATCGGCGAGGCTGGCAAGAACGTCAGGACCCCCGGTGTCCCGATCTACAACCCCGGGTGTCTTGCCCTCACTCGCCAGCAGCGCTACGTCGTCTGGCCTGACAAGTTCAAGCCAGACATCAGCGCGCGTTACGACGGGACCACAAATCCTGTCGAATTCCTCCAACTCTACGTCGTCGCCGTCCAGGCTGCGCGTGGAGATCAGCGCGCCATGGCCAATTGGTTCCCCATGGCCCTCAAGGACGCTCCACGAACCTGGCTCATGAATCTTCCTCACGAATCCGTGACGTCGTGGAAGGATTTGTGTCGTCAGTTCGTCGCCAACTTCATGCCTACGTACGAGCGCCCCGCAACTAAGAACGATCTTAAAGCAGTGCGTCAGTACAAGGGCGAAACGCTTCGTCAGTACATCCAGCGCTTCAGTCAGATGAGGAACAAGATCCCCCGGATCTCCAACGAGGAGGTCATCTCCGCGTTCTCCACGGGCGTCTCCGACGTCAAGATGCGGGAGAAGCTGTCCGTGAATGATGAGCTGACCTCCGTCGTCAGGCTCTTCGAGATCGCCGACCGCTACGCCAAGGCTGAGGAGGGGAGGCTCTTCGTGCACAATCTGCCGGAGGCGCTTCCCCCAAAGCCGAAGTCCAAGGACCCCAAGCGAAAGGAGGCTGCTGTCCTCGCGGCGGAGCCGGATCATAAGCAACGCCGCGGGGACCGCTCCGATCGCGATAAAGGTCGATGTCGCCGCTACTGCCTCATCCACAAGAAGGACACCCACAATACCGAGGATTGTTGGATTGTTCGGAAGTTTCACGAGGAAAACGGTGTCTCCAAGCGTCATGGGGGTGGCCGCAGCAACGGCAAGAGTGGATCCCGGGGCGATCGCCGCGACGACGACCGCGAGGAAGGTCGCCGCCGCGGGGGTCTGTCTCGAGACGATCCCGAGCCGTTGCCGCTTCCCCCACCAGCAAACGATCGTCGGGAGGAGAACCAGGGGGGCTATCAAGAGCCGCGAGACTTCGTCGCTTGCCTCCTGGGTGGAGCTCAGGCTCCTCTGTCAAATCGGCACTTCAAGCAGCTGTCGCGAGAAATCATGGCGGCACAGCCCAACTCCGGCAATCGCCTGATGAAGTGGTCGATGTGCAAGATTGGCTTCGACGAGGAGGATCATCCGGCTTCCACGAGGGGTGTGGGCACAATCCCCCTCTTGTGCACGCCAACCATCAACAACGTCGCCGTCAATCGCACCCTCATCGACGGAGGGGCGGGCCTCAACATCATCTCCGTCGAGATCTTCGAAAAGATGCAGGTGCCGTACCACCGGCTCATGCCAACTCGGCCATTCTTCGGGGTAACCGAGGGATCTACAACGCCAATTGGGCAGGTAAGCCTGCCCGTCACCTTCGGCACCCGGGACAACTACAGGACGGAAAGCCTCGACTTCGACGTTGCCTACATCGCCCTGCCATACAATGCCATCCTCGGCTACCCAGCCTTGGCTAGGTTCATGGCAGCAATGCACCATGGCTTCAACGTCCTCAAGATTCCGGGCGCCAACGGCACGATCACCGTGCGCTGCAATGAGAAGGATGCTCTCAGATCAGTTGAGCATGTCTACCGTGAGGCCGCCTCCATGTTCCCCGCCGACGAAGATCTACTGGAACACTCCGGTGACCTCACGAGGAAGAAGCAGCTCGTGTCCCAAGAGCGGGCTGCAGCGAAGAAGGCCTCTCTCGAGCCCCTCCCTCAGGGTTCGACAGGGAAGAAGTTCGCCGCCTCTGCATCGCCTACTCCAAGCGAGGACCTGGACCATCCCATGATGGACTTGAGCATTGGGGAAGCTGCGGTACCCTCAGGGAGGAGGCCCCAGTTTACCCAAGAGCGCTCGGCAACCAAGAAGGTCCCGCTGCAGGCTGGGGGCTGCGAAAACTTCGTCACCATCGGAGCAGGGCTTTCCCCCAAATAGGAAAGCGCGCTCGTCACCTTCCTGCGGGCAAATTCTGACATGTTCGCTTGGACTCCGTCGGATATGCCCGGTGTTCCCAGGGAGGTGATTGAGCACCACTTAGCCGTGTGCCCTCAGGCACACCCCGTGAAGCAGAAGACTAGGAAGCAAGCGCAAGAGAAGCAAGACTTCATCATCAAGGAGATAGAGAAGCTGAAGAAGGCCAAGTTGATACGCGAGGTGGCCCACCCCACCTGGATTGCTAATCCGGTGGTCGTCCCAAAGGCTAACGGCAGTGGGCGCCTCTGCGTGGACTTCACAAGTCTCAACAAGGCCTGTCCCAAGGACCCTTATCCTCTCCCAAGGATAGATCAAATCGTCGACTCCACCGCCGGCTGCGACCTCCTTTGCTTCTTGGATGCTTTCTCCGGCTATCATCAGATCAAGATGGCAAAGGAGGACGAGGAGAAGACCGCCTTCATCATGCCCTGTGGGGTGTACTGCTACGTCTGTATGCCCTTCGGCCTGAAGAACGCAGGAGCCACCTTCCAAAGGCTCATGCGTAAGGCCCTGGGGGCTCAGATGGGAAGGAATGCGGAAGCCTACGTCGACGACATCGTCGTCAAGACCCGCGAGGGTCACACCTTCATCGAGGACCTGGAGGAAACATTCGTCAACCTGAGGAAGGTAAACATCAAGCTCAACCCCGCCAAGTGCGCCTTTGGCGTACCGTCGGGAAAGCTGTTGGGGTTCCTCGTGTCCAATCGCGGGATAGAGGCGAACCCCGACAAGGTCAAGGCCATCGAAGAGATGCGTCCTCCGCGCAATCTTAAAGAAATGCAACGCCTCGCGGGGTGCATGGCAGCCCTGGGGCGCTTCATCGCGAGGAGTGGGGAAAAAGCTTTGCCCTTCTTCAAGCTCATGAAGCGCACCGGCAAGTTCGAGTGGACTCCGGAAGCCGACAAGGCCTTCGCCGAGTTAAAAAGGTACCTCACGAGCCCACCGATCATGGTTGCCCCAACGACTCGCGAGCCCTTGCTACTCTACATCGCGGCAACTCCAAGGACTGCAAGTGTCGTTCTCGTCGCGGAGCGGGACGTCAAGGTAATCGCCAAGGAGGTCACTCCTCCAGGCTCGGGGGCTCCTCACGAGGAAGAGGCCGCTTCACCTTCCGCCCCTCGAGAGGAGCCGCCAGAGGGATCTTCGCCGATCGAGCTGCTCTCTCAGAGCAACGCTCAAAAGCCTCCTGAGGGGGAGCCTTCCGAGGGGGTCGTCAAGGTGCAAAAGCCTGTGTACTTCGTCAGCACGGTACTGCGCGACGCGCGGGAGCGCTACACAATGCAGCAAAAGCTGCTCTACACCTTGCTCATCGCCTCGCGGAAGCTACGCCACTACTTCCAGGGTCACCCGATTAAGGTGGTAACCGATCGGCCCCTGGAAACCGTCCTGCGCAATCCCAATGTCACCGGGCGGGTGGCCGAGTGGGCTGTGGAGCTTCAGCCTTTCGAGATCTCCTTCGAAACTACAAAGGTAATCAAGAGCAAGGCTTTGGCCGAGTTCACTGCAGAATGGACTGATCCATTCGTAGACGAGCCTCCAGAGGTGGAGTCGACTCTCCCTGGAGAGGAGGCCCCGGGCCTCTGGGTCATGCACTTCGACGGCGCCTTCAACCTTCCGGGCGCGGGAGCAGGCGCTGTCTTAACCTCTCCCTCTGGAGACAAGCTTTTCTACGCTGTGCAGCTCTGCTTTGGGCCGGAACACAAGGTCTCCAACAACATCGCGGAGTACGAAGGACTTCTTGCAGGCTTAAGGGCTGCGAATGCTTTGGGCATCAAGCGCCTCATCGTCAAAGGAGATTCACAGCTGGTTGTGAACTTCTCCAACAAGAGCTACACTCCAAAGGATGAGCACATGGAGGCTTATCTCGAGGAGCATCGAAAGATGGAAAAGCGCTTCCAAGGCTTGGAGCTGAAGCACATCCCGAGAGGGGAAAACGTGGAAGCCGACGAGATCGCCAAGCGCGCTTCTCATTGCCTGGCACAGCCTGCCGGCGTCTTCGAGGAGCGTCTCTTCAAACCGTCCGCTTCTCCGTCGACATCCGAACCACCTCCTCCTTCTGCTTTGCCGCCACCACCGGAGCAGGGGGCTCCGGATTGCGGGCCTCCTTCGGGTGACCGCGTCCTTCTGGCAGTGGCCCGGCAGGAGGGAGTGGATTGGATAATCGAGCTCAAAGCCTACCTCACCAGCAGCAGGCTTCCTGAGGATGAAGAGGAGGCCGAGAGGATTGTGCGGCAAGCGTCGGGCTACTGCGTCAAGGACGGTGACTTGTACCGGCATCGCCCAAATGGCGTCGCTCTGAAGTGCATATCTACTCACCAAGGCCAAGAGCTTCTACGGGACATCCATGCCGGCGAATGTGGACACCACGCTTCAGCCGCGACTCTAGCTGCGAAGGCATATCGAAGCGGCTTCTACTGGCCTTCGGCGCTCGGAGATGCGTCGGAGATGGTCAAGAGGTGCGAGGCGTGCCAATTCCACGCCAAGCAGATACATCAGCCGGCGCAAGAGCTGCGCACCATCCCACTCACTTGGCCCTTTGCAGTTTGGGGGCTGGACATCCTCGGTCCATTTCCCAGAGCGCAAGGGGGCTATCGCTACCTCTACGTCGCCATCGACAAGTTCACCAAGTGGGTGGAGGTGGAACCGGTGTGCACAATCCCGGCCAGGTCCGCCGTCAAGTTCATCCGTGGACTGGTTTGTCGCTTTGGTGTGCCTAACCGCATAATCACCGACAACGGCAGCCAGTTCACCAGCGGCTTTTTCCGGGAATACTGCGCATCGACCGGCATCAAAATCTGCTTCGCCTCCGTCGCCTACCCCAGGAGCAACGGCCAAGCCGAGCGTGCCAACGCTGAAGTGCTCAAAGGGCTCAAGACGAAAAGCTTCAACGCCAAGCTCGAGGCCTGCGGCAAAAAATGGTTAGACAACCTCCAATCCATCTTGTGGTCCATCAGGACTACCGCCACCAAACCCACTGGAGAGACCCCTTTCTTCTTGGTCTATGGGGCGGAGGCTGTTCTTCCCACCGACGTCAAGTTCGGGTCGCCAAGGGTGCTCGCCTTCGACGAAATCCGCCAAGAGGACCTCATCAAGGACCGCCTCCTCCTGCTCGAAGAAGCTCGGTGCCAAGCCGCGCTCCGCGCCGCGAGGTACCAGCAAGGACTACGCCGCTACCATAGCCGCCATGTTCGAGCAAGAACTCTGGAGGTCGGCGACCTGGTGCTGAGGAGAATACTCTCTCGCGAGGGCCTGCACAACCTGTCTCCAATGTGGGAAGGACCCTTCAAGGTGATGCACATCGCCAGGCCGGGCTCGGCGCGGCTGGAAACCGCAGAAGGCGTGCCGGTGGGGAACCCGTGGAACATAGCTCATCTGCGAAAGTTCTACCCTTAGGTTCCTCACGAGGAGAAAAAGACCGTTTTTACGACACTTGTATCAGCTCAATCTGCTCTTAAGCACTGATATTAAGTTAATGCGCAGTACAGCGCCTCTGCTTCGGCATGACATTAAAATGGCATGAAGTCCATTTATTTTCTGATTGTACTCCTCGCGGAAGGGGGCTAGGCACGGTGTCTATGCTGGGGCCTTCGCCCGGAAAACAGCAAGCCCGAAAAACCCGAAGGGAGCGAGCTCTGGTCGGGGGCGACGGCCCCATTAACGATCACCTCTGGATGCCCATGGTGCTTAGTTCCTCGCGAAGTACGCCAGAAAATAAAAAATCTTCGAGGAAAAGTCCAAGGTGTGCCCATGGCACCCGCTAAGGACCTACCCCTCGTGAGCAACCCTCACGGGGGAGCAAAGACGCGTCGATGCACTAGCATCCGCAGGAGGATTCCCTCTCTCGAGGAAGGCCTAACGTGGCAGGATTATTGAAGACCAAGGCCGCTCCGATAAATCTTGCGAAGGAGACGCAGATCCGGAGGTCCGCGCCAGGCCCTTCACCTCATGAGCAATCCTTGTGAGGTGTCGACGGTCTCTGGGCTCTCTTAAGCGTCGACGTTTTCACGTCCGTGAGGGTCCAGCTTCCCTCAACGACGAGGAAGGCCCCGTGAATCGCCACGCGCGGCAATTTGCTCTTAGCTGCTGGCACAGATAGTGCCGCGCTCCTCCACGACGGAGAAGGTCCCTGTGCCGGTCACAGGGGCATCTTATTCGCCTTCTTTTTTCGTTTGTTTTATCGATTTGTTTTTCCGTTTTCGGGGATTTGGGGTTTTTTGTTTTCCAACCTTTTCTTCAACTTCTCGTCTCAGGAGTCATCTACCGTGTCGCTGACGCCGAACCCGTCCTGAGTTCTGAGGTGGAGGGAGGCTTCCTGTCGATGCCTACAGCTCACCAGGGCTCTCGAGCGAGCGAATAGCCAGGACAGTGAAGGACAACAAGATTAAGCGACTGGATTTCATTAAGCCCCCCAGCGGGGGATGGAGTGGAGCACGACGGGGCATACCCCGCCGGCAAGGACTACGCAACAAAAAGGGGAGGAGACTAGCTCCCCTCCCCAGAAGACTACCGCCCAAGACCTCCTCTTCACTGCGCCGGGAGCTGGGGATAGGTGCGGCGGACGCCGTCGGCGGTGAAGATCCGCACCGTCGCCTCCAGGGTCCCCAGCTTGAAGCGGAAGACGAGGCGGTCGCCAATGCGGAGGCGGCAGCCGAGGGCAAAGGGCCTCCAGCGGCCGGAGAGGACGACGTTGCCGGTCGGCCCGAAGAGGATGCCCACAGGCCAGAAGAGATATGGCCTGCTCTGTTCCCCCAGGGCGATCTCCCCGGCGGCTGGGCCGTGGGCGTGAAGCACCCTCCGGATGGCGTCGGGCAACCGGAGGGAGTTAAAGCCCGGGGCGTCGACGACGACGAGGAGCTCCAAGAATCGGGACCCCAGGGCGACGAGGGGTCCCAGCATCGCTGCCACCAGGTGGCGCGGAGTGGCGATCACTCCGTTCACCAGCGGGGCCGGAAGATCTGCAGCAGGGGGAGGGGGGCCCAGGGCGGCCTCCACCTCCCGGAGGGCCCGATCAATGCTCCCCGAGGCGCGGGGAGCAGGCGCCATCGCCAGCGGCGACGGCGAGTTTAGGGCTCCGCCACGTGCGGGGCCCCGGAGGTCCCCGAGGCTGGGCGAATCGCCTCGTTCTGCCTCGGCGCGCCAATGCGCAAGGGGCCCCCGGCGCCGGGGGTCCACTGGGCTGGGACTTTCGCCTTGTTCCCGCTGCCCGGAGGGCGCCCTCGACGCTTCGTTCCGGAGCTTGGACCGGCGGCGGCGGCGGAGTTGGAAGGGTCCATGCTCTCAGGGAAGAAGAAGCAGAAGTGGCACTGGAGGAAGGAGGTGAAGTGCCGACGGTCTCGAGGAGGACCTATTTAAGGGGAGCATCCATCGTCGATGCGTCAAATCCCAGCGCGGGAATCGAAGCGTTGGCGCAGCGCTCTGCAGTCAAGCGACGCATCATTATGATGGATGACGCCTCGGAGACTGTAGCGTCGCCGCCGTTTCGTCTCGCCAGCCGCGGCCACGACACGTGTCCGCATCCTCTGCATCTTCACATGGTCCTCTGACCGCGCGGTTGACGCGTGCTGTTGGAGGGCCCAACAGCTTCGGGGGCCCCCGACCCTTCGCTTCCTCAAGAGGGCGCGTTGTGGGCCGGGCTCCCGGGGGCTACTATCGGTGTAATGGATACCGGGGTATCCCGGTCCACCTGCTCCTGGGCCCCGTCATCGGCCCATCTTCAGCCCAGGAGATAATCAACAATCTTCAGTACGGAGAAGACCCTCACGAGGAGGCGCCTCGTGAGGAGAACGACGACGAAAACTGCCAAGGACCAGAAGACCTCCTCACGAGCCCTGCTGGTGAGGAGAGAAGGTACGCCCACGCCAGCTCAGCACGCTTTCGTGCTGAGCAAGAAGATAACGGGCAGAAGACCGCGTACCACCCACGCTACCCCCGACAGGGAGGAGACCAACTTTCTCTGTGCCTGCCCAAAGCGGCACAGTGGCAGTTGGCCACCCCCCTAAATATAGCATGGACGGTGCAGGGCGCCAGAGGAGGACGTCAGCCTCCTCCACCCACTCCTGTGGACCGGCGCCACTACCCTACGAAGACCAAGTCTACAGAAGAGCATAGTCTACAGCTGTCCTCCCTCCTTGGCCGTGTGTGGCAACCCCTTCCCCAAGAAGATAAGGGGAAGGAGGACCTTGGCGCTATAAAAGGAGAGGAGGCCACCCCTTAGAGGGGGTCGAATCTTCATCTTCTTCAGGCTGCTAGTTGGGCACGCAGGTTCTTCAACCTCTGGCCAACTAGAGCTTTGTAATCAAGGCCTTGTACTCCTCGCGAGGTGTCGCGTTGCAATACAAGAAGGCAGGAAGTAGGGGTTTTACCTCACCACGAGGGCCCTGAACCTGGGTAAAGCCCGGCGTCCCTCTCTGCAGTGCGTAGCGCGTTCGACACTCGAGTCTTCCGTCACCGTGTTTCGTTGCGATCCAAGATCTCACACGTTCAGCCCCCTGCGTTCGAATCTTTTGGGTCCGTCGCGTGGTACCCCGTGTTCTTGCGACACGAAATCCATCGACACTGAGCGACATCATCTACAATCCTGGCTTCCTCGACCTAATCAAGCCCGATGCACTACGTGTTCTGGCCCGACAAGTTTAGACCTGACGTCGCCACGTGCTATGACGACTCCTCCAACCAGATCAACTTTCTGCAGCTCTACGTCATCGCCGTACAATCTGCCCATAGGGACCAGCACGTCTTGGCCCAACTGGTTCCTCATGGCCCTCAAGGACGCGGCGCGCACCTGGTTCATGAACGTGATGTCGGAGTCGGTCACTTCATGGACGGATCAGTGCAGGCAATTTGTCGCGAACTTCATGCCCACGTACGAGCTTCCGGCATCCAAAAACGACCTCAAGGTTGTACGCCAATACAAGGGCGAGGCGCTGTGGCACTACATCCATCACTTCAGCCAAATACGCATCAAGATCCCCCACATCTCCAACAAGGAGGACATCACCGCCTTTTTCGCGGGCGTCGCCGACATCAAGATGAAGGAAAAGTTCTCCATGAACAACAAGCTGACCTTTGTGGTCAGGCTCTTCGAGATCACAGACATGTGCACCAAGGTTGAAGAGGGGCGTCTGTTCATCCACGCCGTACCCGTGGCGGCGCTTGTCAAGGCCAAGTCCAAAGAGACCAAGCGCAAGGAGGTTGTCGTCCTCCGGGCGAAGCCCAACCAGAAGCACCACCACGATGAACAATCTGAGCGCGACAAGGGCGACCACCGTCATTTGTCCTCCACAAGAGGGACACAGACAACACTGAAGACTCCTGGGAGGTCAAGAAGTACCACGACGAGCATGGCGTAACCAGGCGCCATAGAGGTGGGCGTGGCGGCAATCGCTTCAGCAACCGCATCGAGGGCAACTATCACAACCCTGATTATGGATTAGCTTATATCTATGTTGAACTAAGCTCATTACATCAATCAATATCCGAATCAGCTCTCAACCGGCATGACCGATGATCATAGCTACCATTCGGTTCAGCAATGAATCTAATTCAACACGAGAATAATCCAATAACATAACCATAGCTGGGATATGCTAAACATGTTCCCAAGGATCAGCCAACATGCATACATATCCAGAGTTAATATCACAACTCAAACACAACACTCGATACAACATAGTTCACAACGAGTTCAAGTTTTTAACTTTGAGTTACATGATACAAACTAGAAGTTCAGTTCAAACAAACACAGCGGAAATAACTTCAAGATGCCATAAGATGGCTGCAAAATAACAACCTTGCAGTCCATCCACCAATAAACCAATGGACTAGGCTGTTGTAGGTAGAACCAAACTACTCGTTGAGGTCATACTCGGATTCGCTGTCAACTGAAGTTTTCTCCTCTGTAAAAAGATTTTAACAACAAGGGTGAGTACTTAAGGTACTCAGCAAGACATACTTTCTCCATTTTAGATTAGTTCCATACTAGCACAATACCCGTGCGTTGCAACAGATCAACAAATGATAAATAATTATTAAGACAAAATCAACAAAGATCCGGCATAACTTTTCAAACGACTATCAAATTCGTATGGTGATCGGGAGACTGCACCGGTCCTTGGTTTTTCTTGTTAATCAATGACACATGGAGCCTCGTATGGTTTGCATTTTTTCAAACGACTATCAAATTCGTATGGTGTCATATTTTCATTCTGCACGGTGGCATAATTTTCACATTATGCGTAAACTAAGTTGCGCACTTTAAAAAAAATGAGTTTAAGTAGACATTTTATGGTCATATAGTTTTTTTGTAAGAAGTTACTGTTGATCATAATCAAATGTTAAAATTCTATATATAAATATAAGCAATTGTGCAGTCTTATTTTAGTTTCTTTCGAAACAAATCTACAGGGTTCAGTTGATGTGTAATGCTCAGAGTGTGGCAGTAATCGTATATTAACAATAGCTAAGAGAAGAAATAAAACAGATACTGTTGGATACTTGGATTCAGCCTCTATCCCTCCGGTAGAAATATTTTTGTTCTGTAATGTTCAGAATCTAGCAGTAACATATATTGTAACAACTAGTCATTAACCCGCGCATCTTGCGCGGGCTAGTTTTTTATATACTTAGATGTAGATACTTGGGAGATATCCATTTTGAATCGACGCGCTGTAATTTTAACACTTCATCCAAAGATTAATGTTTGTGCTCGTGGAAGCTTAGGAAGCTTTCAACCTATGCTAATTCAGAAACAGCTCTTAAATATAATTGTTTTATCAAATGTTAGCTAAACAACGAATTGAACAAAATATTTTATGCAGTACCCTCTGCAACGGGACTTAACATGGAATTACTTCACATGTAAAATTCTTTAACACATTAGGAATTTTATATGTCCGTTTTAGCAAAAAAAAAATAGAAGAGGAATTAATCTTCCATTGGACAGGTATGTCACTATGTGGTGTTCCGAAATTATAGTATATACATACCTCGTTTTTCTTGTTCTATGTACCACACATTTGTATATTCTATTTATTAAATTTAATAATAACACATTATAAAAATATCTCAATAGCTTGGTTACCCATTTGATGGACCAAGGTACGTATTTCCCAACTTGTACAACTCCACGTGATAGATAAATACTGTGAGATCTATCAAACATAAAAATTAGGAATTACAAAATTAGGAAAAGAGAAATATACATGGGTAATATCCAGCATCAGATTTAACCGCCAGTCTAATATATAATTGCAAGTGGTAAATTTATGCCAATAATAGCATGTTTTGGGATGGACATATTTTCACATAGGTATAATTAAAAGGGATTTCTATTTTCGTGTCCCTGGGTCGTTAGTTGTACTCAGTTTTCCCCAGTCGCTTAACTTTTCCTCAGTTTTCCCCTCGCTCTAGTTTGAAACCTCTCGCAGACGCTCGGACGGGAGGGTTGCCGTCTGGTCAGAGGCCTTAGACCGTTACCGGTGACGGCTAGGGAGCCGCGGTGGTTGTGAATGAACCATTGCTTTTGAATGGTGTTGACTGTTGACCCAATGAGACACGTCGGACTGGCGGTCACTCACCTAAAGCTTTCCTCTCCGCCCGAGATTGGAAGAGCTCACCGCCCCTCCGCCGCCACACCGTCCTGCCCTCCTACCTTATGGCATCGTCCGCCCCCGAGCCGCCCCCGCCCCCACCACCACCCCCGGGAGGCGGAGAGGGCTCCGCCTCCACTAGATCTACCCCTATCGCGGTAGAGTTTGTACATCCGTCTGGTGTGCCGATTATGCCCCTTAATAGCGGAGAAGATTGGGAATCGGAGGGATCTAACGCATGGATTCTATCTGGGTAAGCATCGTCTGCCTATGTGAATTAACAGTAGGCAGTTTTTGAGCGCGAAACGTTGTTGCTCAACTAACTGCATTGCTTTTCAAATAGGATTGATCCAGCGTTGGCTTTTCGGCTGGTGGTTAGGCTGGATACTAGCTTTTTGCGTGATTCTGAATGCAATGTGAGCAGATTTTACATCCCAGTGGTGGTTGCAACTACCATCTCGTTGAGGGATTTAAAAGATAACATCTGCGCTCAGTACCCCTGGGGCGCTGGCAATTCAGTTGATTTCCAATATTTCAACAGCACGGAGGGAAGATATGTTCCCCTAATTTCTGACGACGATCTGGGAATTCTTTTTGCTTTAAATGATTCTTGCCGTGTCTGTAAAATTCAAATCCATGTGGACAGGGTCCAGGCATCATCTGGTGTTGGGGCATCATCAGGTGATCGGGCATGATGTCTCTCTAGTGTTGCTGCCTCTGCTAATCGTGTGCGCCGCCCCGCTCGTTGTAGGTCCATAGCAGCACCATCTGTCCCCAGTGCTAGTGGTAGTGGTAGCCAGATCGTTCCTACGGTCGATGTGGAGGACGATGCAGAGATTGAGGATCCGTCTCCTCAAGATGATGAGGATGAGTTGATGTTTCCTAAATTGGTAGATCGATGCAGTAAGCATGCAATGGAGGATCAATACATGGAAGATATTGCACAAGGTGCCAGATTTGATGACACTGATGATGAAGAGAAGGATGAGAACAATGACAACCTCGTTTTAGCCGATTACGAAGGTGATGACTTGCCAACAATTGAGTGGAACAGGGAGGATCCGCAGCTTGCAGAAGGCACCGTATTTCAAACGATGATGGACTGCCGTAATGCAATTACTACATATTGCATTCTCACCAAGAATAATTATGAGGTTATTAAAAGTGAGCCAGGTAGGTTCATAGTTAAGTGCCCATACAAGAGGTGTAAGTGGAGGTTGCATGCATCCACAATGCTTAGAAGCACCGTGGTTCAGGTACTACGCCAACCAGTTGTGTATTTTAGATCGCGGTGTAAAATTTGTTAACTGTTACTGACATCCCTTATAATTATGTTTAAGATAAAGAAGAACTCGATCGACCATACTTGTCCACCACGAGCGGGAGCGCCAGAGGAGAAATCAAAGCTAGCGAAGACTAGGTGGTTGGCGGATGCAATCATAGATTGGCTGAGAGAAACTCCATCACTTGGTCCAACAGCACTCATAAAATTGATATCTGATAAGTTTAATATAAAAATACCTTACATGAGGATGTTCTATGCAAAGTAAATGGCTCTTGATAGGATCAATGGTCCATGGAATGAAAGCTTTCAGTTGCTTTACACTTTCAAAGCTGAAGTGGAGATGGCTAGTCCAGGCAGTGTTGTAGCGATAGACAAGCATACAGTTCCCTACAAATTGAAAAGCGGGAGGATAATGCAGAAGGAATTTTACAAAGAAATTCAAGGGTAAAGTTTATACTGACAACCTATGGCCAGCTGCATACACATGCAGCATTAGGAAGCATCTGTTTCATTTGGAAGTGTTGTATAAACAAAAACCTGGGGTGAAGGAGTACTTGCATGAACATCATGGTAGGGTGTGGTCAAGAAGCCAATTCAATGTAATTTGCAAGGTAGACTATGTAACAAGTAACCTTGTGGAGAGTTTCAATGCAAAGGTCAAGTCATTGAAAGGGCTTATGTTGTGGCAAATATTTGATAAGATTAGGCAAATGATCATGATAAAGATCGATCTGTGTCAAAGAATTGCAGCCACAAAATATGTTGGCCATCTCATGCTCCCATCTTTGATTAAGTCTTTGCATGCCAGGGCAAAACAATTGAAGATGAAATGCATCAGAAAAGGAATGGAGGCTGAGGTAACCTACACTGACAGTAAAAACAGGCAGTGGAGGTATCCAGTGAGTTTGGTTGATAGGACATGCCATTGTAGGCGATGGCAGATCCGTGGGATACCTTGCATACACGCATTGTTTTTCATGAGTGTTATAGCGGGTGTAGAAGGTGAAGTTGATCAGTATGTGTCAGAGTATTTCTCTGTTGCCAAATTTAGGGCTGCATATGCTATGAATGTTCCTACCTTGTTGGGAAAAGACCAATGGATGAAAGTCGATCTAGGCTTCAAACTGTACTCTCCAGTTTTGACTAGACCGGCAGGTAGGCCGAGGAAGAATAGGATCAGAGCTAGTGCAGAGGGTGGTACACCGATTCGATGACGTAAGTGCAAATGTGGTGGAACCCCTGGACACATTGCTAGGCTTTGTAAAAATCCAGTTGACCCAGCTTTTGGAATGGAAGATCAGGCGGGAGCAGCAAATGCAGAGGAGAATGAAGCAGCAATTCAACATGAGGAGATTGAAGCAATGAATCGAGAGCTGCTTGAACCGATCGATCGAGAGCTGCTTGAACCGATAGATCGAGAGCTGCTTGAACCGATGGATTGAGAGCTACTTGAACAGATGAATCGAGAGCTGCTTGAACCGATGGATCGAGAGCAGAGGGAACAGATGGATCTAGAGGCCATTGAAGCAATGCATAGACAGCTGAGTGAAGGAATTGATCGAGAGCTGGGTAAACCGATGGATCAAGAGCAGATTGTAGAAGCAAGGGAAGAAAATGCATTAGAAGAAAGAGCACAAGCTTCGTATGATATGGTTGTCTCGGTCTTGGCACAACCCGAAGAGAAGAAGAACAAGAACAAGAAAGAGGGCAAAAGGAAGGTAGACACCGGTAATATCCCTGGTAGGGTTACCCAGAATAAGGTGGTGGACCCAGCGAGTCACACCAGGAGCAAGAGAAAGATTTTATTTTGAACAATTAATTTGAATGTATGTGTTATTGCAAGTTTTCTATGGTCATGCACCTCGAATAAGTTCATCCCTTAAGCCACATTTATCATTTTCTAAGTGACTAAACTCAAAAAATATAGTTTTGGGTTTAGTTTACTTCAAAAAAATTCAAAATAATTCAAAACATGGTGGAACCTTCCCATGGAGTCTTGTTATGTTACCTACAACCTAGAGAAATAATAATGGAAAAGGAAATTTATCATTTTCTAAGTGACTAAACTCAAAAAATATAGTTTTGGGTTTAGTTTAATTCAAAATCATTCAAAATAATTCAAAACATGGGGGAACCTTCCCATGGAGTCTTGTTATGTTACCTACAACCTAAAGAAATAATAATGGAAAAGGAAATTTATCATTTTCTAAGTGACTAAACTCAAAAAATATAGTTTTGGGTTTAGTTTAATTCAAAATAATTCAAAATAATTCAAAACATGGTGGAACCTTCCCATGGAGTCTTGTTATGTTACCTACAACCTAGAGAAATAATAATGGAAAAGGAAATATAGAGATATGAAGTTTTTCCCAAAACCACTTCCTAGTCCATGAGCTACTAGCTATAAATATGCAGGGCTTTCTACTCAACACACCTCCCAAATACCCACTATGCTTACAAACTTTGTCCAAATGAGTCCAAATTCGTCACACATGTTTATCTTTGAATTGCAAATAATATCACGCCGGCCAAAATATACTATATTGTTCAAATAACACAATCTAACAATTTTTATGCCAAAAGCTTCAATTTCCCTTACTCCCTTTATTATTTGGGTGCCCCTGTTTTACTTAGTTTTACTCAGTTTTCCCCCTCCGGGTCCACTTGTTTTACTCAGTCCTACTCAGTTTTGCCCTTCCGATAAATATTTCCTCACTTTTCCCCCTCTTAGTTCTACTCAGTTTTCCTCACTTGTACTCACTGGCTGATCTCTGATTGGTCGAGATGTATATCACACGGATCTTGGTTGGTTGATAGCTGAACGTACGCTTGCACCGTGGGATCATTTATGATCGGACGGCCTGTATATCTCTCTCTACCTCGATGGACGCATACAGAGAGAAGAGCAGAGCACATACCTACCAACCCTAGCAGTCGCATCTTCCTCTCTTACTCTGGCGGTCGCGGCGGCACGGATCTGTAGCATGCGTGCGTGCGTGCGGTAGCGCGGATCTAACCGTGCATGCGGCCACGCGGAACTACAGCGTGCGGTGGCACAGATCTAACCGTGCGTGCGGCGGCGCAGATCTAACCGTGCGGCGGCGTGGATCTAAGAGTGCCGGTGAGGATCTAACCCTCAAAAATAGTTGAAATGTCTCTCTCTGTCTCACTTTCGTTTATCTTCTCAGATCTGTTGATGATGAAGAACACCAAGACGGTGGTCGTGCCGACAGTGCTCACCGATGCCAAGACGATTGAAGCCATCGCCTACAACATCGCTGCGACGACGCAGATCCAGCCTTCAATGTCAGAGCCTGCCGATGTCTCACTTCTGTTACCCTCCTCAGATCTGTTGCTGATGGACACCAAGACGACGACCGTGTCGACAGTGCTCATCGATGCCAAGACGATTGAAGCCATCGCCTACAACATCACTACGACGGCGTAGATCCAGCCCTCCTCCATGTCCGAGTTTGCGGATGGCGCAGATCCAGCCACCAAGACAGCGGCGGTGCCAAGAGTGGTTGCGAAGCCGTAGATCCAGCCCTCCTCCATGTCCGAGTTTACGGATGGCGCAGATGACCACCCCTCAGCCGCCCGTTGTCCAGGCCCTTCTAGCCCATCGGTGCGCGGCCGTGTTCAACGCCGCAAATTGGGATAAATTATGATAAATTTGTATTTTTCAATTTCAATTTGGGATAAAATTGTTCAAACTACTACCTCCATCTCAAAAAAGCTTCTCCACTTTCTCGATGTGTCCCTGTACATCCGTATGTATGATTTGAATTCTATCCCAACTTGATTGGGAAGATTGATATGTATTTGATCCGAGAGGCTGGTATATGCTTTCACTTTTGGGATCCCTTCACTTTTGGAACTCATCCAAATTCACTTTTGGGATCCCTTCACTTTTATAAGATGTTTGATATGTCTCAAACGTATCTATAATTTTTGATGCTCCATGCTTGTTTCTACACCATTTGCCTTGTGTTTCGTTACACTTCGTGGTGTTTTTATGCGATTTCCGGAACTAACCTATTAACAAGATGCCACAGTGCCAGTTCCCTGTTTTCTGCTATTTTTGTGTTTTAGAAGTGATACACAGGAAATATTCTCGAAATTGGACGAAACAAAAGCCAGAAGTCTTATTTTTCCCAGGAGCATCCAGACATCCGAAGAGAGGAAGGAGAGGGGCCACAGGCCTCCCTCACACAGGGCTGGCACGGCCCAGGCCCTGGCCATGCCACCCTAGTGTGAGGAGTCCTGGGGCCGCCTCTGACATCGCCCCTTCGCCTATAAGAAGCCTCGGGATGGAAAACCCTAGGGGATTCGGCAATTTTCTAGAAAGAGTTCCGCAGCTCCGCCGCCATCGCCGACGAATTTTAGGGGACAGAAGTCTCTGTTCCGGCACCCTGCCAGGACGGGGAAGTGCCCCCGGAGCCATCTCCATCGGTCTCCATCGCCGTCTCCGCCATCTCCATCGACCTCACCGCCATCTCCATCAACCTTGCTGTCTCCTATGATGAGGAGGGAGTAGTTCACCCCCGGGGCTAAGGGCTCTACTGGTAGCTATGTGGTTCACCTCTCTCTCCCATGATGTGATCTTTATGTGATCGTGAGCTTTGTATCATGTTGAACAAGTAGATGTTATTATTCAGATATTATGTGTACTCTAGTGGTGATTGTTAAAGTAATCTATTCCTCCTGCCATGGTGTAACGGTGATAGTGCGTGCATCATGGTGGTACTTGGTTTAGGCTATGATTGTGATCTCTTGTGGATTATGAGAATAATTATTGCTGTGATAGTTTGAGTGATCTATTCCTCCTTTCATGGTGTAATGGTGACAGTGTGTGCACCGTGTTAGTACTTGGACTAAGTTGCAATGATATCTATCTTGAGTTATGCTTTGATTTGGATATCTCTATGAGTGGTGTTTGTCAAGTACTTGATGAACTTTAAGGGGTGCTTCTGTAGCCACTACACAATGATTAGTGTTATTCAATAGGAGAGTAATTCAGAGTACCATAGTGGAGAGAAGTTATCTATTTGTTCATTCATGTTATATTGTTGGGAGTGTGTCCACTAGTGAAAGTATGATCCCTAGGCCTTGTTTCCAAGCATTGCACACTGTTTACTTGCTATTTTGTCACATGTTTGCTTGCAGCGATTTTTATTCCAGATTGTATTTACTACTTATAATCATCCATACCACTTGTATTTCACTATCACTTCGCCGAACTAGTGCACCTATACATCTGACAAGTGTATTGGGTGTGTTGGGGACACAAGAGACTTTCTGTATCGTAATTGCAGGGTTGTTTGAGAGGGATAACTTTTACCTCTTCCTCCCTGAGTTCGATAAACCTTGGGTGATCCACTTAAGGGAAACTTGCTGCTGCTCTACAAACCTCTGCACTTGGAGGCCCAACACTGTCTACAAGAACAGAAGCGTGTGTAGACATCAAGCTATTTTCTGGCGCCGTTGCCGGGGAGGTAAGGTAAAAGGTACTCGCATCCTCCTGTGTGAGTACTCGGAGTTATTTCCTTTAGATTCTGCAATTACATCTTTTTGTTTCTTGTTTTTATTTTCACTAGTTAGGCTTAATGGAAAACAAAGAGTTCTTTAGTCTTTTTCCTGATTTTAGATTTGAAGAGAAAATTGAAAATCCTTTGGAGCTTATTTCGTATAGCAATGTTATTAGTACGAATGCTTTGAATACTGTTAATGCTAATGCTATAGAAAAGTCTAAGCTTGGGGAAGCTAGTTTTGTTGAGTATGATATTTTTAGTCCCCCAGCTTTAGTGGAGAAAGGTTGCTCTGATGATATTTTATCTCCCATATGTGATGTTTCTAATGATGCTTGTGCTCCCCATCCTTTTAAAATACCTACGAAGATTGTTGAACGTATTAGGGATAACTGCTATTTAGGAGATGGAACTGTCCATCCTGGTGATCATCTGCTCTTTATACATGAATTATGCGAGTTGTTCTAGTGTGCAGGTATTTCGATGAACCAAGTTAAGAAGAAGCTATTTTCTTTATCACTGCAAGGCAGAGCTGAGGAGTGGTACCGGCTGCTTAAAGATGGTCCATCTATTGCATGGGAGGAAATTGTGCATCTCTTTTATTCCAAGTTTTATCCTCCAAGTGAAATTCATAAAGACCGTAATCGGATATATAACTTTTGGCCGCATGAGGGAGAAAGCATTGCCCAAGCGTGGGGAAGATTGAAGTTACTAATGCATAAATGTCCTATTCATGATCTTCCCCGTAATATTGTTATTAATAATTTTTATGCAAGGCTTTCAGGATATTACAAGGACTATCTAGATGCATGCTTTGATGGGTCTTTCACAAGCAAGGATGCCGACACCAAGTGGGATCTGCTTGAAACAATTCAAAACAATATTGAAGGTTGGGATAGCAACAAAGGTAAAGGATCAGGTATGAATTACGAGTTTGATTGCATTAAGTCTTTCGCTGAAACTGCTAATTTTCAAGAGCTTAGTGCTAAATATGGTCTTGATTCTCAAATTATGGTTGATTGCTTTAAAGCATTTGCTTCCCATATGAATGTTCCTAAAGGAAATGGGGACGTGTATCATGAACCTTTTAAGGACACATGCATAGAAAGTGATATTGTTATTGATGATTGCAATAAACATGCTCAAACTTCTAAAAGTACTATTTCTTATAAGCATGTTAATTTTTGTGGAATACATAGACCTTGTGAACAGAGTTACAACAAGGAAGATTATTGCATCACCCACGCAAATGAAGAAACCAGTTTGTGGCTCAAGGATCTAGATGTGCTTGGTGAAAGGGTTTGTGAGCTTTATCCTTTTCTTTGTGAATTTTGCGGTGAAAAGGGTCACTTTAATTTTTAATGCCCAATTAATCAAATGAGTACCGCAGATTTGTATTGTGATGATAAGATTACTCTCAATCAGCATGATGAGCTTACTTTGTTTTTGAATTGTGAAGAGATATCTAGAAAGATTTCTTTGGTTGATATGAGAGATGTTGATATTAATAGCACCCTACGTGGTTGTCGTCTCTATTGTGCTAAAGATTGCCTCGCAAATACTTACTTACAAGATTTTATAAAACATGATGTTTTGCCAAGCTATGACAGGACTAATAAATGTTTTGATCTTATTAATAGAGAGGACGAATCCTCCAAAGTTTCTTCTGTTGTTCCTGTCAGCAAACCAGATTATGTGGAGAAGATGCCTTTCCCTCCTAAAGAATATGTGGAGAAGATGCCCTTCAAGACTCTCCCTCCTAAAGGAGAGAGTAAGAAGAGTATGAAGAAGAAGAAGAAGAGGAGTAAGAGGCGAGAGGACACGGTATCTTTCCCTAAGCATTATGATCCTGCTATAGATTATGATAATTCTGATTGGGATGATGTTCCTATGCCCGTTACCTATGTTAGTGATCATGATTGGGAAAAGCACTCTACTTTTGATATTGAAAATCTTTTTGGTACCAATTCTAAGGTTAATAATTATTGTACCATTAGTGCTATTCATGTTCCTTCTTATGATGATATGTTTGATAAATATGCTTTGCAACATAGTAGTCCTCTAGTTTATGATGGTTATGATGATGGGTATAATATTTTCAGTTCACCTACTGTTGAGGAGAAAATTAGTTATGATTACAATATGCCTCCTGTTTTTGATGATTATGTTGATGAGAATAATTATTTTGTTGAATCTGCTCCTACTACAATTGTTCATGTGGGGAGTATTAATTCTTTTATGCATGTAGCTCATGATAGGGATGTTTAATGTGATAATTATATTGTTAATTCTATTCATGATGCTATTGAAAGTTATTATGAGAGAGGGAAACATGGTTTGATGGATCTCAACAATATTGAGTTTCCCCTCTTTAGGTTGCAATTCTTGAAGTTGTACTTGTTTTGCCTTCCTATGCTTTTTGCTTTGCGCTTTTATGACTCGTCTCTTTACAAGACTATTTTTCATAGGAAGTGGTTTAGATTTAAATATCTTTCACATTTGCTTTTTGATGCTCTCTATTGCTTTAAGTTCCTATATGGCGCATTTACCTCAAGCTCTTATATGGCGCTCACATGAGCATCTTTGCAAATTACTGCGCCTAGCTCAAAGGCGTTAAAGAAAAGCACTCTTGGGAGATAACCCAATGTTTTATTTTTAGTACTTTTTCTTTTATTTGAGTCTTGGAAGTCATTACTACTGTAATGACCACTCCTTATCCTTTTTATTTCATTGTTGTGCCAAGAGAAGCCTCTAATTCGAGTGAGGTAAAGATTTGGGGATGTTGCTGTCCTGAAACTGTTTTCAGTGCTGCACCGTAAAAACTCGTATAAATTCTTTGTATATCTTTTGGACCTGCGATTTCTTGTGCATATGCCCCAGGTTATATCCAAACTTTCATTAGTTGAACACTTTTTGATTTGAGCAACAGAAAACCCTCTAAAAATTCGACCTTTGTCAGCTGTTCTGTTTTGACAGATTTCTGCCAATATTTGTGTTTGCCGCTTTATCGCTTTCTTTTTGAGTTCTTTTGTTTACGGAACTTTTTGGGAAGTTGCTACAGTATTATATACTTTATATGTGGTGGTTTTAGGTTGAAACCTGAAGCAAAAAGGGTTGATTCTATGTTATGCTTACACTAATGTTGCTAATAGAATTGTGTTTAGTTTTGTATGAAGGAAGTTTTCAAGTGTAGGGATCGGAGAGTGATGAGATGAGTTGAAGAATGGATAAAAGCTCAAGCTTGGAGATGCCCAGCACCCCAAGAAATATCCAAGAAGTACAAGCGTCAAAGCTTGGGGATGCCCCCGAGGCACCCCTTCTTCATCGGCAAAAATCAGGTCACCTTTCAAGACACTATATTTTTATTGCGTCATGCACTATGTGTTTTTCTTGGAGTATCAGTTATTTTAGTTTTCTTAGTTAGTTTAGTTTTGTTTGCTGCAATAAATGGTTAGATCACATCATGTTTCTTTTGGAGGAGATGAACTCGCTTTTCACTTGCCAAGAACACTCTAGTTTTCACTCTTATCGTTCAACGAGTGTTCTCTTTTTCTGCTACTGCGTTTAGCTTTCGATTTTCGCCTTGATTTGCATTCAGATCTTGTTATATCTTTTCATCAAGGTGTATTTTTGCCTCTGGTCTTTATTGGTTTTTATCAAAAGAGGTGTTTATAAAAAGTTTTAATGGTGTTGGAAAAGAGAAAAAGCTTTATGCAAAAAAGTGGTACAAGAAGGAGCTTGTGTAGACTGCGGCTTAGGCTTTTTCATGTCATGCTTGATGTCTTTTTGATAGTATGCTTAGTGGTTTTGCTGTAGCATGACTTGTCTCAAATAACTGAGATTGCTTAATGAGCCTTTGAAAAAATCATGCGTTGTTTTTATCGTTTGGAAGCATTATTTTGGTTTTCTCCTTCGATGCTTTATTTGGGTTGACTTGGCACATGCTTACACCATGTTGACTACAAAATAAGTCGCCTATAGCCTCTATGATCATTAAGTTTTTGACTTTTGATGCCATCTTATGCTTCTTTTAATGTTGCTTTATCGCTTTGCATGATTATGGCCGTTATTGCTCTCTTAGTTGGTCGCTACCAGTCTTTTGCTAGCCCTCATTTTGTACTGAGTATGAGCTCTACTCGTGCATCCAACTCCCAAAAACCAAGTTTGCCAAAGTGTCCACTATAAATTCCTATGCATGGTATTTGTAAGCCATTCCAAGTAAATTTGCATGTGCTACCTTTCAAAAACCTTCAAAACACTTCTCGTTTTGTGACACTGTTTTCAGCTCATGGGGACGTAGTGGTTGGATTTGCTATCTTCCATATTGCTTATTCCAAAAAAAAAAAGGCACTCCTCCATGGAATGTGAATGTTGGTGGGCACCCGATGGAATCGGTTAGCCATGGTTTGAGAAAGCAAAAAAAGGTGGGGAGGAGTGCCAAGCTTTATAAAAGAGCACAAAAGTGCCAATCTCTCTCTCAAAAACTTGCTTCATTTTTGTATGGAAGATAGTAAGAACCCCATTGCTAGTCGTTGACAAAGACAACCACCTCTCAAAACCAATTTTTATCTCTCTGTTTTACAAATGAAAAGCTCTAGCACATGTTTAATCACTGCTTCCCTCTGCGAAGGGCCTTTCTTTTACTTTTATATTGAGTCACCACCTTCTACCTTTATGCACCATTAAGAGAGCATAGTTGTCATTCTGAGAATAATGTGCATTGTCCCAAAGTTTTCATTGATTGATTCATGACTATGGTTTCACTTGTTCTCAAATTATTTGTATCTAGTCGCCCTCTTAAACTTGAAGGTGTCCTATGCATTTATGTTTTGCTCTCTTTGAAGGACAAGCTGAAAACCATTTGTATGTTTTCCTTATGATTTGAACACACATTTGACTTTCATTGTTTCATTATCATGATCTTTTGTTTGTGTTCATTTGCATGTTTACAACATGGTTGCTAAGTTCTTATTATCAAGATTATGTCTTTCATGCCCATGTTTTAAGTTCTTATGATCCCAGCTCACAATGCTTACATATATGATCAAGATTGTGTAGGTGCATGTCACCTCAAAAATTATTTCTTTGTTATCACTTACCTACTCGAGGACGAGCAGGAGTTAAGCTTGGGGATGCTTAATACGTCTCAAACGTATCTATAATTTTTGATGCTCCATCCTTGTTTTTACACCATTTGCCTTGTGTTCCGTTACACTTCGTGGTGTTTTTATGCGATTTCCGGAACTAACCTATTGACAAGATGCCACAGTGCCAGTTCCCTGTTTTCTGCTATTTTTGTGTTTCAGAAGTGATACACAGGAAATATTCTCGGAATTGGACGAAACAAAAGCCAGAAGTCTCATTTTTCCCAGGAGCATCCAGACATCCGAAGAGAGGAAGGAGAGGGGCCACAGGCCTCCCTCACACAGGGCTGGCGTGGCCCAGGCCCTTGCCGCGCCACCCTAGTGTGAGGAGGCCTGGGGCCGCCTCTAACATCGCCCCTTCGCCTATAAGAAGCCTCGGGACGGAAAACCCTAGGGGATTCAGCAATTTTCCAGAAAGAGTTCCGCAGCTCCGCCGCCATCACCGACGAATTTCGGGGGACAGAAGTCTTTGTTCCGGCACCCTGCCGGGACGGGGAAGTGCCCCCGGAGCCATCTCCATCGGTCTCCATCGCCGTCTCCGCCGTCTCCATCGACCTCACCGCCATCTCCATCAACCTTGTTGTCTCCTATGATGAGGAGGGAGTAGTTCACCCCCGGGGCTAAGGGCTCTGCCGGTAGCTATGTGGTTCACCTCTCTCTCCCATGATGTGATTTTTATGTGATCATGAGCTTTGTATCATGTCGAACAAGTAGATGTTATTATTCAGATATTATGTGTACTCTAGTGGTGATTGTTAAAGTAATCTATTCCTCCTGCCATGGTGTAACGGTGATAGTGCGTGCATCATGGTGGTACTTGGTTTAGGCTATGATTGTGATCTCTTGTGGATTATGAGAATAATTATTGCTATGATAGTTTGAGTGATCTATTCCTCCTTTCATGTTGTAATGGTGACAGTGTGTGCACCGTGTTAGTACTTGGTCTAAGTTGCAATGATATCTATCTTGAGTTATGCTTTGATTTGGATATCTCTATGAGTGGTGTTTGTTAAGTACTTGATGAACTTTAAGGGGTGCTTCTGTAGCCACTACACAATGATTAGTGTTATTCAATAGGAGAGTAATTCAGAGTACCATAGTGGAGAGAAGTTATCTATTTGTTCATTCATGTTATATTGTTGGGAGTGTGTCCACTAGTGAAAGTATGATCCCTAGGCCTTGTTTCCAAGCATTGCACACTGTTTACTTGCTGTTTTGTCACATGTTTGCTTGCAGCGATTTTTATTCCAGATTGTATTTACTACTTATAATCATCCATACCACTTGTATTTCACTATCACTTCGCCGAACTAGTGCACCTATACATCTGACAAGTGTATTGGGTGTGTTGGGGACATAAGAGACTTTCTGTATCGTAATTGCAGGGTTGTTTGAGAGGGATAGCTTTGACCTCTTCCTCCCTGAGTTCGATAAACCTTGGGTGATCCACTTAAGGGAAACTTGCTGCTGCTCTACAAACCTCTGCACTTGGAGGCCCAACACTGTCTACAAGAACAGAAGCTTGTGTAGACATCAATGTTCATGCATGGTAAAATTATCGCGCGCATTACTTAGCACAACTAGGAAATTGTACGCCAAAATATAGTGGTTAGAGCCACACCAAAATACAGTGGTTAGAGCCATCAACTGAATAACAATTCTATACTATCTAAATCATCTACCACAACCACATAACTGCTAGGACAGGGATGACACCTAATAAAACTGCCCAGATGAATCTACTTTTCGCCTCTCCCATCACTTGAAGTTCATGTTCTAAATTTTCTACCACTTGATCAGATACGGCAAGATCTGTCTCAAGTATCAACTTCTCCTTGCGAATAAGCTCTGAATTCTTCTTTTCTTCCTCCACAGTACACTTCAGCTCGAATATCATCAGGTTTTTACGGGCCAATTCATCACCTAAATTGGCCACCTTCTCCTCCAAATCCATCCTCTGGCTACACCACTGGGTTGATTCATCTTGGTATGCAATGTACCATGGATCATCGGCTTGCCTGGCGAACTGTAAAAATAATGAAAAAAAGAACAACTGAAATCACTCCAACAGGCCATGGCGGCACTTAAATTCAACGGTAGTACAGAGAGCAGAAGCTAGATACCTGCACTTCCGACGAGGTAGGAGAAGTAGAACGTGGCCACGACATGATCGAATCCCCACCCTCGTCGGTGTATCCGCTACGACCAGACATTGAGGACTATTTCGCACCTGCAAACTCCAATAAATTACGGAAACCGAATCGATTAGGGGGCGAGGGAGGCGAAAGGGAGGTCTTACCAAGCTATACTACCAATTGGTGCACGGAACAAATCCCGGTCGTCGTGGGCGGCAGATCTGCTTGCGGCGGACTTTCCTGCGGTGGGTACAATGCGTGTGGACGAAACAAGTGCTGGAGCCGTGGTTGACGTGCAGCGCCGCAGTCCGTCCAACGTCGCCGGGGGACAAAGCCGGCGACGCGACGAGGCGCCGGCGATGGCTGCTCCGTCCGAGGGTGGGGAACGAGCTGCCAGCGGTTCTCCGATGACTAATGAGATATACAACACTAGGTTCCAGCCATATTTAGCATAAGATTCACTTTAGATTAAGCTGCAAAAATAGTCACCTGCTGGGTCTAGCTTAAGAAAAATTAATTAGCGAACTTGTTGCTTCTCTCTAGCGAAAATAGTCACCTGCTGGATCTAGCTTAAGAAAAAGGGCAACCCCAGCGGTCATTGGCTGAGGCGGTCCCACAGAGCGTCTCTATATGATTTTCTCTAAATAAATAGACGACCCCGGCGGTCATTGGCTGCGGAGGCCCCACAAAGCGGCAATATATGATTTTCTCTAAATAAATAGACGACCCCACTGGTCATTGGCTGCGGCAACCCCACAGAGCGGCCCCATTGGTCATTGGCTGCGAAGGCCCCACAGAGCAGTAATATATGTCTTTTCCTGAAAAATACACGACCCCACTGGTCATTGGCTGCGGCAGCCCTATAGAGCGGCCCCATTTGTCATTGGCAGCATCGCGTATACAATCAGGAAATAAAACGGCACACACTTCAGCGATAGATGGATGGCTGCTCCGATGTGTCTCCTGACCCTACCCGTCAGCACCATTCAAAAGCATCGGTCAATTCACAACCACCGCGGCTCCCTAACCGTCACCGGTAATGGTCAAGGCCTCTGACCAGACGGCAACCTCCCGTCCGAGCGTCTGCGAGGGGTTTCAAACTAGAGCGAGGGAAAAACTGAGGAAAAGTTAAGCGGCTGGGGAAACTGAGCACAACTAAGGACCCGAGGGTACGAAAATAGAAATCCCTAATTAAAATACATGAAAAAAGACAGTCTATATGTAACACCTATGTCTAGGCGCATAGGTATATTTGTACACATGAGAGGGAAGACTACGGTCAATATCATCATGAATTTCCATGGTGAGTACTCAAGCATCAAGTCAATTTGGACCTGATTAAATACATCCATGCACCCAAATTAATCCAAAAGTACTCTTCTTTACTAATTTAACCGAACACGGCAGATCCATGGACCAACAAATTATCTTTTTTTTTGTTGCAAATTTGACATGCGAACTGACCTCACATGTGATGGATCGATTCCCATGCTGCCATATATTCTTCATCGGTGAAGCTGCTAGGATCTATTTAAATGCTTTGATCTCTTGTTGGATAAGTAGAAAGACTATTTTAAACAGCTTGGACCTACACGGACACGGAGACGGTTAAAAAGAGTTTTAACATACCACGCATGCATCTTGCAAAGCCGTCCGCAGATATGTGTTCGGTCTTTACACGACAGAATAAGACGCGGGTGGGGTAAGTTTTAATCTAAACCGTACTTCTCATATGATTGCAAAATCGTATGGATGAAAACATATTTTTCTGTAGGATTAACGTGGAGGCTCGTATAGTGCCTCTAATTAGTAAATACTCCTCCTGTCAAGAATTACCCTGCAATCTAGATTTAGTCAAAGTCAAACTTTATAAACTTTGACTAAGCGTATAAGATAAAATATCAATATTTATAATATAAAATAACCATCATTAGAATTGTCATAAAATATATTTTCATATTGCATGTATTTGGTTTCATAGTTATTGATAGTTTTACGAATATGTTTGGTCAAAATTTGAAATATTTGACTTTGACCAAACACAGAATGCAGGATAATTCCTGACGGAGGGAGTATAAGATAGCAAAGAGAAGAAATAAAAAGCTAGTGTTTTATACTTGGATTCAGTCTCTATCCCCTCCGGTGAAAATATTTTTGGCTAGTCATGCCATTGGATCTTAAGTCAACTCCTCGACATGCATCACAGACTGTATATGCCGTGTGCATGCCTCGGCTGAACTAAAGGGGTCTTGTGGCAATGCTTTGCGGAAGGTCTTTGATGTCCATGACATCTCCTTCACTGTCCACCATCGACATGCTGTCCAGAATTTAAGGAATCCCAATTGCTAAAGAGTACTTGGATGCTGTGTGTCACATCTAGCACTCGATTTCTGGCCGTCCGATGCACTTGATCGACCCGGCTCGTCGCGTTTGCTTTCCGACAAAAAAGCCCATGAGGGTTCCACCTGGGCACCTATACGAGTCGGAGAGAGCACCGATCAGTTGACCCGGTCTCTCTCTTTCATCTTCCCGTTCCCCATTCTGCTCAGGGGAAATTGAATCCTTTGGTAAGGGAGCGCAGGCGAGAGGGCGCCTACCTCGGCGCCGGAGAGCGATCCGCATGTAGTGCGGTGTGTTCGTCGGCTGAGAGGGGCCGCATGCGAGAGGGCGGGCATCTCATCGGCGGGGGGGCGTTCCATGCGAGAGGGCGGGGAGTCTGGCGGCGGATTGCGTCCGGTGCGGTGGCGCTAGAGGACGGGGAGATCGTTGGCGGAGGGCGTCCCGTCTATGAGGGGGCAAGAGAACTACGACGGAAGGCTTCCCATGCGCAAGGGCTCGCACATTGGCTGCGGAGGGTGGAGAGCGATAGAGATTGGCAACAGAGGTGTCTAGATCGAGAGTTTGGCGAGGTAATCCCCAGCTATCAAACCATCTCTGTTACGCTCTGTATGAAATAGCAAACCAATCCAGGTCCTATGATCCTCGTGGTGCCATGTTGCGCATGGATTCGTCTCGCTGTCCCAATTTCTCTAGTGGATTCATCTCGCGGTGGAGATCTTCTACTCGTTTTTGTTGTACCTGTCTGTGCTACTTTTTTATGCACAACACGCACTAGATTGGACACTGTCCTATAGCCATAGCGACCGAGCGGGTCACCCTCCGCTCCAAAGCGGGCGCGGCGGCCTGCCTGGCCGTGGCATTCCCTCCCTTAGGCATGGCTAAGAGAGGGGGAACTGAAGTTGACAAAGACAATGAAGACAAAACCGAAGAAGATGACAAAGACGATGAAGACGAAATCGAAGAAGATGACAAAGACGAATATAGCGCCCCCTACCTGGTGCGCCAGATGTCCTGTGTCGAAACATGAACACTGGGGGTACGCACCCCCTAGGTTGTTGGCAGGAGGGCGCGGATGAGACATCTTCGTCACCACGGATCACACACAAAGCACATGAGGAATTTTACCTTAGTTCAGTCCACGAGAGTGTCTCGCATAAAACCCAACGTCCATCTTGTCTGAGCTATCTCGATGGAAGATGGTCGTCGGCGTGTGTACAGGTTGCCGAAGGCCACCGAGCTGAGCTCCATGCCACCGGACTTACTGTTTTGAGCTCTAGACTACTCTCACTTCTCCTAGATGAAGGAGCTAGCTAAGAGAATCTAAGAGTCGTCCCCCTCCTTCTTTTTTCCTCTCTCTTCTTCGGACAGTGGCTTGGCCCTCCTTTTATACATCAAGGGGATACCACAAGGGCTGATCTGCATGCGAGACACGTGTTGCACGGTTTTGGGCGGTGGAGTAGCCCTGCAGGGCCACGAACCATGCTATCTTTCAAGCCGGCCTGCACGCCAGCTGATGGGATGTGACCAGCTGGTGCAGTCCGTATTTAGCATGCCTGTCGCGGTAATGATGCCTTCTGCTTGCCCGTGGCAGTGGGTTATCGCCGCACATCTTCCATTCACGTTCCGGGGAGGGGACAGAGGATCTCCCCGTGGGATATGCTCGCCACGTGCCTGGCGTCCTTGACTTTCGAGAGAGATCTTGAGCCTTCTTGTTCACACCTTCCTCCCGGTGAGGGGAGGAGCCTTCTCTTGTACGCCTTCCTTCCCCGCCCGGGGGAAGAGCCTTCTTCAGTACACTTCCCTCCCTGGAAATGGGGAGGGGACTTGATTAGTGCCCGACAACGCTTTTCTAGGCGATGATGATGCTGATGCCGATGTTGAGCTTGCTGAGTGGCCTGACACAGGCATCATTCCTGGACGCCTTCTAGGAAATGGTGAATGGCTAAGGGATACCGCTATGACCGAGTTTCCAAAGATGTCATGCGAGAGGTTCTCATGAAATCTTTGAGCAACCCTTGTATCGCCATGCCTTGCAAGCTCCCATGGAGACGCAGTCCCTGCAGGTCTCCTCTTATCTATGAGGGAGATGGGATCCGTTCTCTAGCTTATATAGCTCAACCACGCTAGCGACAGCCTTTGTCTTGTTCCCGCAAGTGGGCTTGCGGGTGGCTCCTCACCGCTTCATAGCGGGAACCGGCAGGCCGTCAGTGCCTCGGGCTGACCGCCAAGAGGCGGAACCTTATCTTCTTGCTTGGTGAAGCGGGCCAAGTGGTCGGCACTGGGACCCCCTAGTCTAGAGCGTCGATAGACATGATCTACATGGATATTTGCAAAGACATAAATACTAAGTTCATAACATGAGAACAAGTTATTAAATGAGCTCCCACTTAGAACAACATCCCTAAAATGTTTTAGTGATTACATGAACCCAATTCACTACACCGCCCCTGATCATCACAACCAACGATATCGCTTCAAAGGTAGACATTACAATGTCAATCACATCATTGATGCGACTTGTGATCGATCTTTTGATCTTTCATGTTCTGAGGCCATATCTGCCTATGCCAGGCTCGCGAAACTAACCTCAGTGTTTTTCTTATACATACATGGCTTGCACCCACTATATGAAAACGCCGATATGTCTAGCCCCTGATCATCACGACCAACTTTATAACAGATGACTTTCTTGGTGGTGCACACTAAAAGGGAGAACACTTATTTGGTATTAGTTAGGGATTATCTTATTTCGCTACCATCATATATCTAAATAATAGCACACAAATAATATTCACACAATAACATCAAATGTAAATAAATGTGATATGATATGGTTCTTCATCAATGCGCTTGATCTCCATCGAGCGCTCCGGCGTGATCTCCATCTTGCCCACTGGTATGATGCCAAGTCCACGATGCCATCATGACGAAGCTACAAGTTAGTATAATGAAAGTAATACAACTTACCATCATAGATATATCACATCGCAAGCCCCTCTGCAAAACAAAGTTAGACGCCTCTACTTTTATCCTTTTGAAAATTTTATGTGGCTGCTAGGGCTTTCGCACAAGAACCGTTTCTTACCTACGGACTTCAAACCACAACATCGTTCATGTAAATGCTTCTATGATCCCCGCTTGTAGGCCCTCGCTTGAAAATGTTATGACTGCTAAAGTAAGAGAGACATACACCCTCTAGCCGCATATTTGGTACAAGCCATATGTCAAGTGCGGAACCAGTCTCGTGTAAGAGTACGCCTAAGGTCGGTCCAGGACGCTTCATCAAACAGTGCCGTAGTCATGAACAAAATGTGTGGAAGGGAAACAATTATCAAAACAATGCCCACATAATCATCTTGTGTTGTAATCGTACAAGCATACTATGCATAGATCGACTCTGATACCACTGTTGGGGTACAATGCTAAAAACAAAAAAATAGCTACACAAGCCTAAGTGCCCAAGATTTATCTATTAGCAATGCTGTAACAATTAGGGATTCGGTGACATACCCTCGTAGACCGAACACACGGATTACGCTCCCGCACAAGCGTTGATGATGAAGCTGATGTAGCAGACCTCAAGGTCGTGTAGATCTTGGTGCAACGACTCCGGCACCATAAAGGGCAGTGTCTTCGAGTACTTGCACATGTACAGTGATCGACGATGACCTCCAGATCTCCGATCCAGCGGAGATTGCGGAAGTAGATCGGTTTGGATCGGATCCAAAAAAAATCGCAGGACGACGGTGTGCAGCGGTGGAGTAGACCTCGCTCCTACGTAGCTCTTAGAGGAGCCACATGGGAGAGAGTACTGCGGAGAGAGGGAGAGGAGGAGTCTCAACACATGAGATCTATTCCAATTGATTGATTTTCTTCCTCCCATATGCACCACTATATATGGATGGATTGGAAGCACCCTTTCTCCCAACAACCGAGGTGGGACTAAAGTAGGGGAGCCACTAGGAGGTCACCTGGTGAAAATGGGAGGGCCTGGCAGGCCAGCCCTATGCCCATTCGTCCCCTCCAAGCCCTAGCTGCCCTCCCCACCTTAACCATAAGGGGGAAGTGGACGGCCCCCTTAATGGGCTTCCCTCTGGGTGGAACATTTGAGGTGGGCTGCTCATTTTAAATAATGAATAATATATTTATTAATTTTAATTCATTAATTAATATTAAATACATATTAGTACCTATTATTTAATTCCACATCTTGTGAAACTCCTTCCATAATTCTCCGAACATACTTCGGACCTCCACAAAACTTTTCTATCACTCTCTTATGAATACTCTGGTACTTTTGAATATACCAAAACCATCTTATAACATCATTGAACCCTTAAGTGTGTTTCCCTATGGTTCGAGAACACTGCAGACATCACCGAGAAACCTCTCGGGAGAATGATCATCAGCGGGACATGGATGCCTATAATGACCCATGTGCATTCATAAAGATATTTTGTCGTTGAACCATAAATGTCGATGTCCTATTCCATTTGTTTACATGATACTTGCAATGTCTGAGATCTGATCATCGGTATCACCATACCTCGTTCAACCTCGTTACCGACCTATGCTACTTAACTTGTTCTCGTGATATTACATCCCCGTGACCTAGTCACATGCTGCAGCTTCAGATGTAATCTCACTGAGTGGGCCTAGAGTATCTTTTTGTCACGCGGAAGAACAAATCCCGCTCTTGATACATTCGCCTCAACATATCCCATTGGAATACTTGATAGACACCTTTTCAATCATCTTGTTACAGAGTGATGGTTGATGCAATCAAAGCAACCTCTGGTGATAGTGATTAGATATGTTCTCATGATCAAAGGATTAGGTTACAACACTTCTTATTATCGCAACATGAACATCTATAACATCCCAAGTTTTTATCAAAATTTGGAACAAATTTTTGTTTTGTTTTGTTTCTATTGATTTAAAAATCCCAGGGAATTAATTTTTTTTGAGTTTAATTAAATGCTTTTCCCTAAAGTTTTAGTAAACCCTCAATTCAAACCATTTCACTTCCAAGGTTTCTTTTTTATAAAAAGAGTTTCCTAGAAATATCCCATATTCAAAAGTCTATTAGAAAAACCATTTCAAATTTTGTATCAAGCTTTGAAAGACTCCTTTGAGGAAATCGAATTTCCAAATACTACTTTGAAATTATATGAAACCAATGAAGGCTTAATTGCAAAGGAAAATGTTTGCAAAATGTTTAAAATAAAATAAAGGTTATAATTTCAAAATTGGTGCTGAAAATAATTTTAGAGATTATTTTAAAGATATTATTTTACTAAGTTCAAAGACTTTACCTTTAAAACTCAAACCCTATTTTGCTTTATGCAATAAAGTCCTAGGTTTCAATTTATAAAGTTTTATTAAAAATCTTATTTATTTATGAAATTATGTTGCTCACTGTTTTGTAATGTTCTTTTGAATTTTAGAAAATTTTAGGAATTGGTTTGATCTTGTTTGAAGCTTTTATGCAAAAGATACAAAGGATTTAAGAAATTAGAAAAGAATAAAAGAAAGAAAGAAAAAAAAAAGAGAAAAGAAGTTTCGGACCAGAGCAAATCCAGTTTGGCCCAGTACCAAAAAACTGGCTCGACCCATCTCTCTCCCAAAACGGTAACTCTCTCTCTCTCTCTCACTTTCCCTGACGGGTGGAGCCCACCTGACAAGCCGACCCCACCGGTCAGATCCATCATCAACCCCCGGCCGTTTCTTTTCCATGATCACCGTGCCCATTTCCTCTCCTTCCCCCACTTCCCCTCGACCCGAGGGGCACTGCACCGTTTCCCTCTCCTTCCACTCTTCCTTCTCTCTTCTTCCCCTCCTCTGATTTCTCAAAAACCACCGCCTGACCACGGCGATTTCTCGCCGGATTATCTCTCTGCCGCCGGAAAAATCCGAGGACGAATCCCCGTAACTGAGGCAAGCTGCCACCCCTTTTGGTACCTATCCTCCCCCTCGTACTGGTGTGCATCTCGGTGACCTTCTCCATGTCTTCTTCCATGACCAGAGCATCGGGAGCAAGCACGCCGGGATCTTGCCGGCGCGCGAAGCACCTCCAGCCGGACCTCGTCGCCATTCCAGGAAGCGCGCGAGCGCATCGACCATGCCCCCGGAGTCGCACCAACATGCTGATCCCCGTCGTCCACCCCTGTGTCCCCGGAGACCACCAGGAGCCCGCCGACGTCGAACTTTAGAGCCGCCGCCGCCGGAGTTTTCTCAGTCGCCGGTGAGCCCATCTTCTCCCTCCCCTCTCTGTCCAGCCGATCAGAATCCTACGGTGCAGATTAGAATCTTAATACTGAAATGGTATCGGCCAATGGGTTGTTGCCACGTAGCCTGCCCCTCGTCGGCACCAGTCAAACCCAGTCAATTTGATTTCAAATTCAAAATTCAAATCATAGAAATTGTCCTAAAATTGTAAAATCCATAGAAATTGTTCTGCTTGGCCAAAAATTACAAACTTGGTATCCTCGGAATCCTACAAATGTGTAGAACACAACTATGTAGAGAAACCATAGTGTTACTGTACAAAATTTTGAAGTGAAAATAAAACAACAAAAATGACATATAAACACCATAAAATTTATAACTTTTGTTCTGTAGGTCCAAATGCTACAAATTTGTAGTCTATTGATTCCTTAGAACATGTAGAACACTTTAGAATAAAAAAATACTAGAGTTGATACGTGCACAATCTTGGTGCATTCAAATTTATTCAAATCACCACTCTGATCATAACTTGAGTTTTAAAAATGATTTTAAAGTAAATCCAAATGCAATTGCTTAGTTTTTCAGGACCCTATCCAGAAACATCACTTCCCAAATTATTTGAAATCATTTATAAATATTCAAATTCAAATATGAGAATTTGAGTATTTTCATCATAAGATTAATTCTACAATTCTATACAATATGATCCCTTCTACAAAAGTGAATCTTAAGATTATACCCATCTATCACTATCATGCATACTCTTGATCATCACCCAATATCATGTCATCTTATTCTTGTGGACCCAGTTCACAATATTCAAATTACAATTGAGTAATTTGAGTAATGTGTGGTTTAACCAATTAGGTTTCCCTTGCTTTAGTGGTAGTACACTCCATCCCATGCCACAGATATCGTAAACCATTCATATAAAATACCATTCTTGAAATATAAACAAAACTAGTTTGAGTTCTTCAAAGAAGAATTTAAACATTGTTTTGGTCAAATCTTGAGAATCAAACCCTAGTCCCAGTTAATCCAATTGTCCAAGAAAATCTTGACCAAGGAACCACCATCTTTCTAAATAACATTCATACACATACAACCCCATGCCAACCTGACCATATTGGTTTATATTGAACTAGTCAATTTACAGAAAAGTTAATTGAGTAATTCAATGTACCACCAATATATGCCCAAGCCTATATGTAACTTATACTATTATGAGTTAGTGTTGTCACACTTTATTCAGTAGTATTCAGTTGCACTATTTAGTACTTATGTGAATCTAATTCACATGAGTCATCTCAAAACCCTAACCATGCTTATGCCATGCACAAGATTGTTATCATTACATTGTATCTTGGAGGATCATTTCCTGCTAATCTTTGACCTTGCCATCCAAACTCTAAATTCCATCCCTATCAAGCTAGGAGTTCATGCCATATCTCTCTCATCATAAGATCATAAGAAATCTTAAAATGATACATTGACCCTTGTCAATTGTTTGCATTGTCTGATTTTGTTTGCTATGGAACAATGTGTTTATGTTGTGTTACTTCTATTGCTATAGATTGAAAGGAGAGTACGTGTCTTGTTGAGAGAAGTGAATGGGTTTGAACTTCAAAAGGAAAGTGACACACATGCTTCTACCTATCTTTATTATATGGATTAGTGTTTTCAGTACCATGCATGATATGAGATTTTCAAAGAAGTTTATGAAATACTTCTATTCCCAGTAGTATGTAGCTATCCCTTAAACCCCACATGTTAGGATTGCAAACCACTATGGAAAATGATGCCATGCTTGTTCTGAGTTGATATGAAAATTAAACTTCAACCCAATGAAACACCTGGGTGGATTGGTTTGATGATGGAGGCGATGTTGAGTGGCTACCCAGAGCTACACACTTGGCTATCAACCCAGGATTTGTGTAGTTGTCTTCGCCTGGGCGCTCACTTGTAGATTGCCACCCAGGAACAAAGAGACTACCATGTCTTCCTTGCTTTAGTAAGCTTCTAGTGCAGCCTTATGACAATATGGGCTCTGTCTTGATTGAGTACGATATGAGGGTTCATCCATGGGTACTGACAGAGGGTGGTATTTCGGCACGGTCAGATCCAGATGGTTGAATGCTCCTTCTGAAAGGTCTTGTCTCATTTTATGTATGGGCGTAAAATGAGTCTTAAGGTGAAAGTGCACAACCCTTGTAGGGTGTAAAACTAATCGATTAGCCGTGTCCCCGGTTATGGACAATTTGAGTTCCTAGACATGGATGTACGGAAGAGTCTCATCACCATTTCTGAATGAAATAAAATTGTTTAGAAACATTCAGGACAGGGACTACTCAGGGCTACACACCTGGCTATCAACCCAGGATTTGTGTGGTTGTCTTCGCCCGAGGGTTATCCTGGTTTTGTCAAGTAGCTACTCAGGGCCAAATACCCTGCAAGTGTGTGGTTGTCTTTGCCTCGGGGTTATCTTGACCTTAAAAGTTTTCAATGATTAAAAAAGTTTGTTTTGAATATGATAGGATAAAATTGCTTTATGCAAATCAGCCAGAAGCTCCACCAGCCAAATATCATGTAGATAGATCTTTCACAACAGCCACCAAACAAGTGTCATTTGCCAGTACATCATTGTACTGACCCCCATACATGGGGCTGCATATTAAAATGTGCAGGTTCTTCTGATGAGGAGTAAGAGATTTAGGATCTCGAGTCTACATACCAACATGACTGCCTGTGGCGCATGGTGAAGATGGAGGCTCACTACTATCATAGTTTCCGTTGTGTTTATGTTATGTTGAACTCTATTATGTGAGCTAGTCCATGTGACTAAGCCGGTTTGTAATAATTGAAGACTTATGTATCTGGATCCACGTTGTAATCTTTGATACTATGCAACGAATACTATATTTTGTTCTATGGTGCTATCAGTGATCCAGGGAATAGCACTTAACATAGGTGTTCCACCTTAATCCAAAGGTGGGGCGTTACAAAATGGTATCAGAGCATAGTGTTGCATGTAGGATTGATACGTCTCGAACGTATCTATAATTTTTGATGCTCCATGCTTGTTTTTACACCATTTGCCTTGTGTTTCATTACACTTTGTGGCGTTTTTATGCGATTTCCGGAACTAACCTATTGACAAGATGCCACAGTACCAGTTCCCTGTTTTCTGCTATTTTTGTGTTTCAGAAATGCTATACAGGAAATATTCTCTAAATTTGACGAAACAAGTTCCAAAACCCCTATTTTTCCTGAAAGAGGACTGAAGACCGAATGAGAGTCGGAGGGGGGCCAGAGGGCAGGCACACCATGAGGGGGCGTGCCCACCCTCCTGGCCGCACCCAGGGGTGGTGAGGCCCCCTTGGTGGCCCTCTGACGCCGCCTCTCCACCTATTTAAAGCCTTCCGAAGTCCAAACCCTAAATCAATCAGCGTTTTTCCCAAAACAGTTCCGCAGACTCATGAGCTTAATGAGTACTTGAAAACTCGGCTCAACTCGGCTCAAACTCGAACACTAATGAGTCAAGCCAAGCTAGCATTTTTAGCTCATTAAGAAAACGAGTTTAATGAGTCGAGTTACGAGTACTCGTTAAACTCATTTAGCTCGTAATATGTCTACTTGTACTACAAAAAACTATGTAATATCATTTTTATCATGTATTATTCATGGAGTCAATTTTAATGTAAGGTATGGTGGACTTCTAAGAAGCTTTTTAATTTTTTAGTTTATCTTATATTGTGATCTATTGTTTGCTGTCTATATACATGCTATGATGCTAATGTTGATCACGTTTCTTACCGAGCATAATGAGTTTATTGAGCCAACTCGAGTTTTAATTGAGTCGAGCCGAGTTGGGGTTTGGAGCTCGTTTAGTTAATGAGTTGAGTCGAGCTGGCTCGTTAACTAACGAGTATTTACGAGTTGAGTCGAGTTGAGTCGAGCTGGCTCGATATCCACCCCTAGCCACCGTTGAAGACAAATTTCGGGGGACAGAAGTCTCTGTTCTGGCACCCTGCCGAGACAGGGAAGTGCTCCCGGAGCCATCTCCATCGGTCTCCATCGCCGTCTCCGCTGTCTCCATCGATCTCACCGCCATCTCCATCAACCTTGCTGTCTCCTATGATGAGGAGGGAGTAGTTCTCCCCCAGGGCTGAGGGCTCTACCGGTAGCTATGTGGCTCACCTCTCTCTCCCATGATATGATCGTTATGTGATCGTGAGCTTTGTATCTAGTTGAATTGGTAGATGTTATTATTCAGATATTATGCTACTCCTATGCTTTATTATTGTACTCTCCGAAGATACCTTGTATCATGGTGTAAAGGTGACTAGTGTGTGCATCATGTGTATCTTTTTGGTTAATGTCTCTATGAAATGTTGGTGTTTGTTGGAACCATCTAGTGCGTTCACGGTGATAGTGTGGGACAATCTAGTTTGGGTACATACGGACTTTGAGGAGTGCTTTGTAGCCCTACGCATGATTAATGTTCGTTTTCCATTGGAGAACTATTTTGAGTTGCATATTGATGATATTATCTATTGGTTCAATTATGTTATATTTGTTGGGAGTGTGTCCACTAGTGTAAGTGTGATCCCTAGGCCTTGTTTCCAAGCTTTGCACACCGTTTCCTTTCAGGTTTGTTACATGTTTGCTTGCAGCGATACTTATTTCAGATTACAGTTACTACTCATAATCATCACTACTACTTGTATTTTACTATCTCTTCGCCGAACTAGTGCACCTATACATCTGACAAGTGTATTGGGTGTGTTGGGGACACAAGAGACTTTCTGTATCGTAATTGCAGGGTTGCTTGAGAGGGATAGCTTTGACCTCTTCCTCCCTGAGTTCGATAAACCTTGGGTGATCCACTTAAGGGAAACTTGTTGCTGCCCTACAAACCTCTGCACTTGAAGGCCCAACACTGTCTATAAGAATAGACGCGTGCGTAGACATCAAGCTCTTTTCTGGCACCGTTGCTGGGGAGGTAAGGTAAAAGGTACTCGCATCCTCCTGTGTGAGTGCTCAGAGTTATTTCCTTTAGATTCTGCAATTATATCTTTTTGTTTCTTGTTTTTATTTTCACTAGTTAGGCTTAATGGAAAGTAAAGAGTTCTTTAGTCTTTTTCCTGAGTTTAGATTTGAAGAGAAAATTGAAGAACCTTTGGAGCTTAATTTGCATGCTAATAGTGTTGTTAGTATGAATGCTTTGAACACTGTTATAGAAAAGTCTAAGCTTGGGGAAGCTGGTTTTGTTAAGCATGATATTTTTAGTTCCCCAGCTTTAGTGGAGAAAGTTTGCTCTGATGATATTTTATCTCCCATATGTGATGTTTCTAATGATGCTTGTGCTCCTCATCCTTTTAAAATACCTACAAAGATTGTTGAACGTGCTATGAATAACTACTATTTAGGAGATGGAACTGTCCATCCCGGTGATCATTTGCTCTTTATACATGAATTATGCGAGTTGTTCCAGTGTGCAGGTATTTCAATGAACCAAGTTAAGAAGAAGCTATTCTCTTTATCACTGAAAGGCAGAGCTGAGGAATGGTATAAAACACTGAAGGATGGTCGATCTATTGACTGGGAGGAAATTGTACCTCTCTTTTATTCTAAATTCTATCCTTCTAGTGAGGTTTATAAAGATAGGAATTACATTTATAATTTTCATCCGCATGAGGGAGAAAGCATTGCCCAAGCGTGGGGAAGATTGAAGTTACTGTCGGTGTTCTGGATACCGGGGTATCTCGGTCCACCTGCTCCTGGGCCCCATCATCGGCCCATCTTCAGCCCAGGGGAGGATCGACGCTAGCTCAGCACGTTGGCGTGCGGAGCAAGAAGATGAAGGACAGAAGACCGCGTACCACCCACGCTACCCCCGACAGGGAGGAGACCAACTTTCGCTGTGCCTGCCCAAAGCGGCACAGTGGTTGTTGGCCACCCCCCTAAAAATAGCATGGACGGTGCAGGGCGCCAGAGGAAGACGTCAGCTTCCTCCACCCACTCCTGTGGACCGGCGCCACTACCCTACGAAGACCACGTCTACAGAAGAGTGTAGTCTACAGCTGTCCACCCTCCTTGGCCGTGTGTGTGGCAACCCCTTCCCCAAGAAGATAAGGGGAAGGAGGACCTTGGCGCTATAAAAGGAGGGGAGGCCACCCCTTAGATGGGATCGGATCTTCTCCAAGTTGCTAGCTGGGCACGCAGGTTCTTCAACCTCTGGCCAGCTAGAACTTTGTAACCAAGACCTTGTACTCCTCGTGAGGTGTCGCGTTGCAATACAAGAAGGCAGGAAGTAGGGGTGTTACCTCACCACGAGGGCCCTGAACCTGGGTAAAGCTTGGCGTCTCTCTCTACAGTGCGTAGTGCGTTCGACAGCTCGAGGCTTCCGTCACCGTGCTTCATTGCGATCCTAGATCTCACACGTTCAGCCCCCTGCGTTCGAATCTTTGAGTCCATCGCGTGGTACCCCATGTTCTTGCGACACGAAATCCATCGACATTTGGCACGCCAGGTAGGGGGCTGTGGTGTGTTTTCTCCTAGATCTGCTTCGACATGGCCGACGCCAACGCAAGGCTCGAGTGTCTTCGCCATCGCAACGCTGTTCGGGGGCAAACCGAGCCCATCTTCCGTCGTCGTGAAGCTTCGGCCCGGGAGGAAGAGGAGGAAGATCTGGAGTCCTCCTACCTCCCGTCCGGGCGTACAGAGCCTTCGCTCTCCTTCACCGCCACCGCCATTTCTTGCGCTCGTTCTGGGAGTCAACTGTCCCCTGCGCAGGCTCTCGCCATGGCACAAGAGCTACTGCGCTATCAACCCACCAATGATGGGCGTGAGGGGTGGCGCGCTCGAATCGCCGAACTCGTTGCCATCGCCAATGAAGACCCGGCCCAGGGAGGAGCCTAGGGCGCGGGAGACCCAGATCCGACGGCGGGGCCGGAGATGGGAAGGCCAACAAGGCCAAGAGGATGGTTTCCCGCGCCGCATCTTTGCCGCGCGGGGAGCCCAGCTGCCAAATCGTCCAACGCGCTCCGGAAGACGCACGCGTCTCCCTCGAGCGCCGCCATCGGCGAAAATCATGACCGCTCCATTGACGACATCGGCGAAGCTGGCAAGAACGCTAGGACCCCCGGTGACCCTATCTACAACCCCGGGTGTCTTGCCGTCACTCGCCAGCAACACTACGTCGTCTGGCCTAACAAGTTCAAGCCAGACATCGGCGCGCGTTACGACGGGACCACCAACCCCGTCGAATTCCTCTAGCTCTACGTCGTCGCCGTCCAGGCCGCGCGTGGAGATCAGCGTGCCATGGCAAATTGGTTCCCCATGGCCCTCAAGGACGCTCCGCGAACCTGGCTCATGAATCTTCCTCACGAATCCGTGACTTCATGGAAGGATTTATGCCGTCACTTCGTTGCCAACTTCATGCCCACGTACGAGCGCCCCGCTACCAAGAACGATCTTAAGGTGGTGCATCAGTACAAGGGCGAGATGCTTCGTCAGTATATCCAGCGCTTCAGCCAGATGAGGAACAAGATCCCCAGGATCTCTAACGAGGAGGTCATCTCCGCGCTCTCCACGGGCGTCTCCGACATCAAGATGAGGGAGAAGCTGTCCGTGAATGATGAGTTGACTTTCGTCGTCAGGCTCTTCGAGATCGCCGATCACTGTGCCAAGGCCGAGGAGGGGAGGCTCTTCATGCATAACCTGCCGGAGGCGCCTCCCCCTAAGCCAAAGTCCAAGGACCCCAAGCGAAAGGAGGCCGCCGTCCTCGCGGCAGAGCCAGATCATAAGCAACGCCACGGGGACTGCTCCGAGCGCGACAAGGGTCGACGTCGCCGCTACTGCATTCTCCACAAAAAGGACACCCACAATACCAACGATTGTTGGTTTGTCCGAAACTTTCATGAAGAAAATGGTGTCTCCAAGCGCCGCGGGGGTGGCCGCAGCTACGGCAAGAGTGGATCCCGGGGCGATCGCCGCGACAACGACCGCGAGGAAGGTCGCCGCCGCGAGGGTCTGTCTCGAGCCGATCCCGAGCCGCTGCCGCTGCCCCCACCAGCAAACGATCATCGGGAGGAGAACCAGGGGGGCTATCAAGAGCCGCGAGACTTTGCCGCTTGCCTCCTGGGTGGAGCTCAGGCTCCTTTGTCTAACCGACACTTCAAGCAGCAGTCGCGAGAGATTGCGGCGGCACAGCCCAACGTCGGCAACTGCCTAATGAAGTGGTCAACGTGCAAGATCGGCTTCGACGAAGAGGACCATCCGGCCTCCACCAGGGGTGTGGGCACAATTCCTCTCTTGTGCACGCCAACCATCAACAACGTCGCCGTCAATCGCACTCTCATCGACGGAGGGGCGGGCCTCAACATCATCTCGGTCGAGATCTTCCAGAAGATGCAGGTGCCGTACCACTGGCTCATGCTAACTCGACCATTCTTCGGGGTATCCGAAGGGTCTACAACGCCAATTGGGCAGGTACGCCTGCCCATTACCTTTGGCACCCGGGACAACTACAGGACCGAGAGCCTCGACTTCGACGTCGCCTACATCGCGCTGCCATACAATGCCATTCTCGGCTATCCAGCCCTGGCAAGGTTCATGGCAGCCACGCATCATGGCTTCAACGTTCTCAAGATTCTGGGCGCCAACGGCATGATCACCGTGCGCTGCAACGAGAAGGATGCTCTCCGATCAGTGGAGCATGTCTACCATGAGGCCGCCACCATGTTCCCTGCCGACGAAGATCTGCTGGAACACTCCCGCGACCTCGCGAGGAAGAAGCAGCTCGTATCCCAAGAGCGGGCTGCTGCGAAGAAGGCCTCTCTTGAGCCCCACCTGCAGGGCTCAACAGGGAAGAAGTTCGCCGCCTCTGCATCGCCTACTCCAAGCAAGGACCTGGTCCCTCCGATGCTGGGCATGAGCATTGGGGAAGCCGCGGTACCCTCAGGGAGGAGGCCCCAGTTCACCCAAGAGCGCTCTGCAACCAAGAAGGTCCCGCTTCAGGCTGGAGGCTGCGAAAACTTCGTCACCATCGGGGCAGGGCTTTCCCCCAAATAGGAAAGCGCGCTCATCACCTTCCTGCGGGCAAACTCTGACATGTTCGCTTGGACTCCGTCAGATATGCCCGGCGTTCCCAGGGAGGTGATTGAGCACCACTTAGCTGTGTGCCCTCAAGCACACCCCGTGAAGCAGAAGACTAGGAAACAAGCGCAAGAGAAGCAGGATTTCATAGTCAAGGAAATAGAGAAGCTGAAGAAGGCCAAGCTAATACGCGAGGTAGCCCACCCCACCTGGATTGCAAATCCGGTGGTAGTCCCAAAGTCAAATGGTAGTGGGCGCCTCTGCGTGGACTTCACAAGTCTTAACAAGGCCTGCCCCAAGGATCCTTATCCGCTCCCAAGAATAGATCAGATCGTCGACTCCACCGCCGGCTGTGACCTCCTTTGCTTCTTGGATGCTTTCTCTGGCTATCATCAGATCAAGATGGCAAAGGAGGACGAGGAGAAGACCGCCTTCATCACGCCTTGTGGTGTGTACTACTACGTCTGCATGCCCTTCGGCCTGAAGAACGCAGGAGCCACCTTCCAAAGGCTCATGCGCAAGGCTCTGGGGGCTCAGATGGGAAGATATGCAGAGGCCTACGGTGACGACATCATCGTCAAGACTCGCGAGAGTCACACCTTCATCGAGGATCTGGAAGAAACATTCATCAACCTGAGAAAGGTAAACATCAAGCTCAACCCCGCCAAGTGCGCTTTCGGCGTACCGTCGGGAAAACTGTTGGGGTTCCTCGTGTCCCATCGCGGGATAGAGGCGAACCCTGACAAGGTCAAGGCCATCGAAGAAATGCATTCACCGCGCAATCTCAAGGAGATCCAACACCTCGCGGGATGCATGGCAGCCCTGGGGCGCTTCATCGCGAGGAGTGGGGAGAAAGCCCTGCCCTTCTTCAAGCTCATGAAGCGCACTGGGAAGTTCGTGTGGACTCCGAAAGCCGACAAGGCCTTCGTTGAGTTGAAAAGGTACCTCACGAGCCCACCGATCATGGTTGCCCCAACATTCCGCGAGCCCTTGCTACTCTACATCGCGGCAACTCCAAGGACTGCAAGTGCCGTTCTCGTTAAGGAGCGAGACACAAAGGTGATTGCCCAGGAAGAGGTCGATCCTCCCAATCCGGGGGCTCCTCACAAGGAAAAGGTCAATCCTCCCGTCCCTCAAGAGGAGCCGCCCGCTGCTTCTCCGCAGACCGAGCCGCTCTCTCAGAGCAACGCTCAAAAGCCTCCCGAGGAGGAAGCTCCCGAGGGTGTCACCAAGGTGCAGAAGCCCATGTACTTCGTCAGCATGGTGCTACGTGACGCTCGGGAGCGCTACACCATGCAGCAAAAGCTGGTCTACACCCTGCTCATCGCTTCGCGGAAGCTACGCCACTACTTCCAGGGTCACCCGATAAAGGTGGTAACTGATCGTCCCCTGGAGACCATCCTACGCAATCCCAACGCCACCGGGCGGGTGGCAGAATGGGCCGTGGAGCTTCAATCCTTCGAGATCTCCTTCGAAACTACAAAGGTAATCAAAAGCAAGGCTTTGGCCGAGTTTACTGCGGAGTGGACCGATCCGTTCACCGACGAGCCTCCTGAGGTGGAGCCAACAATCCCAGGAGATGAGGCCCCAGGCCTCTGGGTCATGCACTTCAACGGCGCCTTCAACCTCCCCGGCGCAGGAGCTGGTGCTGTCCTGACCTCTCCCTCTGGAGACAAGCTCTTCTACGCTGTACAGCTCTGCTTTAAGCCTAAGCACAAGGTCTCCAACAACATCGCGGAATACGAAGGACTACTCGCCGGCTTAAGGGCGGCAAATGCTTTGGGCATCAAGCGCCTCATCATCAAGGGAGATTCACAGCTGGTTGTGAACTTCTCGAACAAGAGCTACACTCCAAAGGATGAGCACATGGCGGCTTATCTCGAGGAGCATCGAAAGATGGAAAAATGCTTCCAAGGCTTGGAGCTGAAGCACATCCCGAGAGGAGAAAATGTAGAAGCCGACGAGATCGCCAAGCGCGCCTCTCATCGCCTGGCACAACCTGCCGGTGTCTTTGAGGAGCATCTCTTCAGACCGTCCGCTTCTCCATCGTCATCCGAACCAGACCCTCCACCTGCCCTGCCGCCGCCGCCGGAGCAGGGGGCTCCAGACTGCGGGCCTCCTTCGGGTGACCGCGTCCTTCTAGCATTGGCACGGCAGGAGGGAGTGGACTGGATCCTCGAGCTCAAGGCCTTCGTCACCAGCAGCAAGCTTCCCGAGGATGAAGAGGAGGCCGAAAGGATCGTTCGTCAAGCTTCGGGCTACTGCGTCAAGGATGGTGACTTGTACCGGCGTCGCTCAAACGGCGTCGCTCTGAAGTGCATATCTACTCACCAAGGCCAGGAGCTTCTCAAGGACATCCACGCCGGCGAGTGCGGCCATCATGCTTCTGCTGCAACTCTAGCCGCAAAGGCATACCGAAGCGGCTTCTACTGGCCTTCAGCGCTCGGAGATGCGGCGGAGATGGTCAAGAGGTGCGAGGCGTGCCAATTCCACGCCAAGCAGATCCACCAGCCGACGCAGGAGCTGCAAACCATCCCACTCACTTGGCCCTTTGCAGTTTGGGGGCTGGACATCCTTGGTCCGTTCCCCAGAGCGCAAGGGGGCTACCGCTACCTCTACGTCACCATCGACAAATTTACCAAGTGGGTGGAGGTGGAGCCGGTGTGCACCATCCCGGCCAGGTCCGCGGTCAAGTTCATCTGTGGGCTGGTCTGTCGTTTTGGTGTGCCTAACCGCATAATCACCGACAACGGTAGCCAGTTCACCAGCGGACTGTTTCGGGAGTACTGTGCATCGGCCGGCATCAAGATCTGTTTCGCCTCCGTCGCTTACCCCCGGAGCAATGGCCAAGCCGAGCGTGCCAACGCCGAGGTCCTCAAGGGGCTCAAGACGAAAAGCTTCAACGCCAAGCTCGAAGCCTGCGGCAAAAAATGGTTAGACAACCTCCAATCCATCCTGTGGTCCATCAGGACTACCGCCACAAAACCCACTGGAGATACCCCTTTCTTCTTGGTCTATGGGGCGGAGGCTGTTCTTCCCACCGACGTCATGTTCGGGTCGCCAAGAGTGCTCGCCTTCGACGAAATTCGCCAAGAGGACCTCATCAAGGATCGCCTCCTCCTGCTCGAAGAAGCTCGGTGCCAAGCCGTGCTCCGCGCCGCGAGGTACCAGCAAGGACTACGCCGCTACCATAGCCGTCATGTTCGAGCAAGGACTCTGGAGGTCGGCGACCTGGTGCTGAGGAGAATACTCTCTCGCGAGGGCCTGCACAAGCTATCTCCAATGTGGGAAGGACCCTTCAAGGTGACGCACATTGCCAGGCTAGGCTCGGCACGGCTGGAAACCGCAGAAGGCGTGCCGGTGGGGAACCCGTGGAAAATAGCTCATCTGCGAAAGTTCTACCCTTAGGTTCCTCACGAGGAGATAAAGACCGTTTTCACGGCACTTGTATCAGCTCAAACTGCTCTTAAGCACTGATATTAAGTTATTGCGCAACATAGCGCCTCTGCTTCGGCATGATATTAAAATGGCATGAAGTCCATTTATTTTCTGTTGTACTCCACGCGGAAGGGGGCTAGGCACGGTGTCTATGCTGGGGCCTTCGCCCGGAAAACAGCAAGCCCAAAAAACCTGAAGGGAGTGAGCTCTGGTCGGGGGCGACGGCCCTGTTATCGATCACCTCCAAATACCCATGGTGCTTAGTTCCTCGTGAAGTACACCGGAAAATAAAAAATCTTCGAGGAAAGTCCAAGGTGTGCCCAAGGCACCGGCTAAGGACCAGCACCTCGTGAGCAACCCTCACGAGGAGGCAAAGATGCGTCGATGCAACAAGCATCCGCAGGAAGATTCTCTCTACCGAGGAAGGCCTAACGTGGCAGGATTATTGAAGACCAAGGCCGCTCCGATCATCTTGCGATGGAGACGCAGATCCGGAGGTCCGCGCCAGGCCCTTCACCTCGTGAGCAACCCTTGCGAGGTGTCGACGGTCTCTGGGCTCTCTTAAGCGTCGACGTTTTCACGTCCGTGAGGGCCTAGCTTCCCTCAATGACGAGGAAGGCCCCGTGAATCGCCACGTGCGGCAATTTGCTCTTAGCTGTTGACACAGATAGTGCCGCGCTCCTCCACGACGGAGAAGGTCCCTGTGCCGGTCACAGGAGCATCTTATTCGCCTTCTTTTTTCGTTTATTTTATCGACTTGTTTTTCCGTTTTTGGGGATTTGGGGTTTTTTCTTTTCCAACTCTTTCTTCAACTTCTTGTCTCAGGAATCGTCCAATGTGTCATCGGCGCTGACCCCATCTTGAGCTCTGAGGCGAAGGGAGGCCTCCCGTCGATGCTAACAGCTCACCAGGGCTCTCGAGCGCGCGAATGACCAGGACAATGAAGAGCAGTGAGAAGCAAAATGCAAGACAGCTAGTAAGCGGATTTCATTAAAGCAATCCCATCAAAGGGAGGAGCAAGGCACGGCGGGGCATACCCCGCCGGCGAGGACTACACAACAAAAGAGGGGAGGAGACTAGCTCCCCTCCCTAGAAGACTACCGCGCCAGGATCGCCTCTTCACTGCGCCGCGGGCTAGGGGTAGGTGCGGCGGATGCCACTGGCGGTGAAGATCCACACCGAAGCCTCCAGCGTCCCCAGCTTGAAGTGGAAGACGAGGTGGTCACCGACGCAGAGGCGATGGCCGAGGGTGAAGGCCCTCCAGCGGCCGGAGAGGACGGCGTTGCCGCCCACTCCGATGAGGATGTCCAAAGGCCAGAAGAGATCTGGCCTGCTCTGCTCCCCTAGGGCAATCTCCCCAGCAGCCGCGCCGAGGGCGTAAACCACCCTCCGGACTGCGTCGGGCAGCTAGAGGGAGCTGAAGCCCGGAGCGTCGACGATGACGAGGAGCTCCAGGAACTGGGACCCCGGGCCGATGAGGGGTCCCAGCATCGCCGCCGCCAGGTGGCGCGGAGTGGCAACCACTCCGTTCGCCGGCGGGGCCGGAGGATCTGCAGCGGGGGGAGGGGGCCCAGGGCGGCCTCCACCTTCCAGAGGACTCGGTCAATGCTCCCCGGGGCCCGGGGAGCAGGCGCCGCCGCCAGCGGCGACGACAAGTTCAGAGCGCCTCCACACGCGGGACCCCTGAGGGTCAGGGCACCGGAGGTCCCCAAGGCGGCGCGGTTCACCTCGTCCTCCCTCGGCGCGCCAAACGAAAATCCCCAAAAAAAACAGGCTGGCTTCGGGACTCGCCTGAGATTCGAACTCAGGACCTGACAATGGGTAACAAAGGTTCAGACCACTGCGCTACTGAAATAGATATGAATAGAGAATGAAAACAATCTTTATGTTGTGGTGTTCAGGGACGTTAACCTGACGAAACTGAAATTGCAGTCAGAGAGACGCGACAGAATTAGGCTGCAAGCAGCGTCGTGGAGGATGATGTCTAGGGAGGCATTGGGGACGAGGGCCTGGGCGCCAGAGGCAGATACCGCCAGGGCTCGCGGGAAACAGCACGAGCACGCGGAGACCGTGACGAGCTTGGATGGAGACGAGCGCGGGGACGTACGCAGCATGGTGACCCGCGATGGACAGAGAAGAGGACACGCTGCTGCTTGCTGTCGAAGAAAGAACGCGGCGACAAGGCTGATGACGGCACGGGCGAGCGCGCAGGAGGAAGGTCGAGGATGCAGACGGGCATGCGCGTGGTAGCGAAGGACGAGTGGCGGGAGACGAGCGGACGGCCGCGTGCTTGGCGGAGGTGCAAGCGGCTTGCAGAGACGTCCGGAACGGGAGCTGCGGGTCGAGGTCGTCGGCTTCAGCGGGGTCGAGGTAGAGCCAGGCGACGGTGTAGGTCGGAAGAAGAGCGTGGCGACGGGGGGAGCGGAGGCGCGCGGCAGCACGCGGGTCAGACGTCGTGATAGAAGAACTTTGCGCCTTTCAGAGTACCGGCGATGCAGATGCGTCGGGGATGCGGTCGAGGCAAGCGTGGCCGTGCTTGCGCTCTGATGCTTGGCTGAAAAGGAGCAGAGCCATGTGAGGAAGGCGCTGCCTTTGCGTGGAGAAGAAGAACGGAGGGAGAGGGAAAACAGGGCAGCGGCGGATGGGAAGGAAGAGGATGGGAGATGCTAGGGTTGCAGATAGGCAGCGGTGGTTTGATTTATAGGAGGAGCTTGGTGCATGGGAGCCGTCCCATTGGGTCGCATGGCGACGTGGAGCATCAGGATGAGCGCCGTACGAAGAAGAAAGCAACAAAAGGGGCGTGGTCGGAAGGAAGATGGGCCTAGTTATCCGGACGGGCTTCTTTTCTTTTTCTCTTCTTGCAGCAATCCTTTTGGGGGAAAAGAAGAGGAGGGTTTTAAAACAGATTTGGAAAGTTTAAAATTTTTTGAAACAAGACTTTCAACAAACAATCCAAACATTCTTATTACAATAGATTTTAGCTTAATTAAAATAAATAAAAGATGGGGAAGGTTATAAGCCATACAAGCCAAAATAATAAAATAGTTTTTTTAAGAAAAATAACTTTGTTTGATAAAACATGCAAGGTGAAACATGCATAATGATGCACAACGTCACAATGACACGAAAAAGAAAAAGAACAAATAATTCTAATATTGGGGATTTTTTTGGGTCGTTACAATCGACACCACTAACAAGAGATCGCGCCCCGAGATCCACGTTAAGGCGGGGAAGGGAACTTGGGTAAACTATCGGATCTTCTTGCGCCATGTTGAACTCTGCGACACCATTAACAAGAGTTTCCTTCTCAACACCACCAACAAGGAATTCTTGCTCATGTTGACGATGATGAACTTCCGTAGAACGGATCTAGTAGGATAAAGGCAAGAGATCGTCCACCCACGTAGGAACCTAGACTTGAAAAAAGAAGATAAGAGAAAGAACTCAAAACTCACAAAGGTAAGAGGAAAGAAGCAGAGAGATAAGGAGAAAAATGCAGACTACTTAGATCTATCCAACTCATTTTTAGTAAAATAGTTTTGGACACAAAACTTAACAACGTCCATTGGCAAGGTTAACCTACAGGCAGACTGGACCCGTGGGTATCGACAAAACCTGGGCTCTGATACCACTTGTGACGCCCCAAAACCGGCACCTTGCAGATTATAGCGATCACGCCATAATCTACATGATGTCGCTTCGGAAATGCACCACCAAGCGCCTCATGCACCTCGCTACATGCATGTGATGTGGGTGGAATCAAGGCAACAACAGTTACACAAGTTCACGATGGAACCCACAAAAGAATATATAATAACCACGAAGACTTCATGAGTCAAGAATCCAAATATACAATACAAAGATCCAAATCATACATAAAGCAAAATAGCATCCAAGTACGGACAAGAATACAAATGGGCCTAAGAGGCCAGAAGATAAGCGATGGCATCCATAACCCTGCCCAGGCCAAGCCAGAAGGGTAACCTTGCTAACGTCATCGCTCCCATACCTGTGAAGATCGGGCCAACGGTTGCTAAAAAAAGGAGGGAGAAAGAGAAAGGAAAAAGAAGAAAAACGAGGGTGAGTACCGAGGCACGTACTCGCGAGACTGGAATTCAGCTATGCTCGCTTAAAGGCTATATGGTGGACTTAGCGGGAACAAAAGAAGTGTACTACAGAGACAGACTACAAACTCTGTCTAAATAGAATAAGATAAGAGAGCGCATAAAAGTAACCAACTAGAAACTAACACCAAACATAACCCAGCCAATACATTGCCCCTTCGCACCTAACGAGGAAGCAATTGCAAAGGCACTCACACGGTTGACAAGTTTTATTGCAGGTTTGTTGTTGTAGTTGTGCTAACTTACTACACAAGTTTATTAGTATTGAAATAGCAGGTGCAAGTTGTTCTATGATCGAGTAGTACAACTCCAAGTTGTCCATAACCGTGGACACGGCTTTTCGAAAAGATTTAACCCTGCAGGGGTGCCCAAATGTACCCAAACGCACGATCACCCCTTAATGCCACATGATGAAACACACTTCCGATGGTGTGCCGGCAGGAGGTCACGACTCGCACTCTCGTTCAGTAAAAACAAGTCCAGTAAGCCACCTAACTAAGTTTAACCCGTATCGAGAGTCCGGCTGAATCTCCGAGATGGACCTAGCTGTTTGAGCCTACGGTTAAGTCGGATCCTAGGAGATGCACACTGGATCGGAGCTCCTCATGGAAGATGACCAGTGACCTCACTCTCTCGGAACTCGCTTAACCGCATCCCACCTATACGGACGTGCAGAAACAAGGGGTTACAAGGCACACTCGGCTTCCCCCAAAATAAAGTCGGACCATAAGAAACAAGAGCTGCACGCCCGACAAGAACCAAATGGAAACACCGCGAACTAGTTGTGGCCACTGGACAAGTATGTAGATTCTGACTGTGTCAAGGGGAGGCCCAGAAGCATACCCACGTATGGTTAGAGCGCTCAGTCTCAGAACAGTTCATGCGATCTCGGAGTCCTAGGGGACACAAGTGAGCCGTGGTAAAACTGGCAAAATGACTCATCGATGCCTCTGCTTAATTCAATTTTATGTATTAATATTAAAGTAAGCCATGAGTATCTCCAACAATATGTATCCAAAAAGTAGAGCATGTGATAACTTCCCAACCCAATAAGATAAAACAACTCCAACAACCTGAAGATGCCTACGACTCGCAAGGCCAACTTGGACAACAAGCACACGGGTAATAGGATGTATGGAAGGTTCTATGGCTTTGCTTTGGATAAACAGGTGGATAGGACACGTGACTCGAACAAAGCATCATGACACAAGGTTAGAATATAGAGCTAGCGAGAGCAAAAATGTTAAATGGGTAGAGAGAAAAGGGCTCGCCTGAAAAGATTGTCGAGAAACTTCCGAAGAACTTGTCGTTGCTCACGTCACCACGAAACGGCCTATCCGTGAAGAAGCAAAATACTACAACAAACAATGGATGCAACACTTACTACTACGGTAAAAGAATCAGCATGATCATATGAAAATATGCATGACATGGCAAATATGATGCGATGCAACTTATCCAAGTTAAACGGAATCAGAATCCCGTCACACACATATATGGTTCAAGTTGTTTTACTACGCGACAATTTAAATGTTTATTAGCATGGCAAAGCAAGGCATGGGTGAGCTACACAAAATTAAATGAAGTGGTGAAACCATAATTGGTATCTCACAATTACTTCATATGTTACTTAATAGTTGTAATGCAAACTATCACGACACTACATGATGCATAATGCAAACAAGTATATGGATGACATATTCAGCTTAGTAACATTTTTCTGAATGATTTTCATATAAAAAACATTTTATTTTGAGTTACCATTTGAAAGATATTAATTAAACAAGATTTGTATGTTTGCAGCAAATTTTCAGAAAACAGAGAAGGGCTGAGACTTTTCTCACCCCGAAGAGGCTAGCACCACAGGCTGATGAGCGGGACCTGAAAGCACTGAACGCTGCTGCTCACTAACGAAAGGACCCCGGCTGTCAGTTGAGGACTGAAAGGAAAATCCCCAAAAAAAATAGGTTGGCTTCGGGACTCGCCTGAGATTCGAACTCAGGACCTGACAATGGGTAACAAAGGTTCAGACCCCTGCGCTACTGAAACAGATATGAATAGGGAATGAAAACAATCTTTATGTTGTGGCATTCAGGGACGTTAACCTGACGAAATTGAAACTGCAGTCAGAGAGTTGCGACAGAATTAGGCTGCAAGCAGCGTCGTGGAGGATGATGTCCAGGGAGGCATCGGGGACGAGGGCCTGGGCGCCGGAGGCAGATGCCGCCAGGGCTCGCGGGAAACAGCATGAGCACGCGGAGACCGTGACGAGCTTGGACGGCGACGAGCGTGGGGACGTACGCGGCATGGCGACCCGTGATGGACAGAGACGAGGACGCGCTGCTGCTTGCTGTCAAAGAAAGAACCCGGCGGCGAGGCTGATGACGGCATGGGCGAGCACGCAGGAGGAAGGTCGAGGATGCAGATGGGCAAGCGCGTGGCAGCGAAGGACGGGCGGCGGGAGACGAGCGGACAGCCGCGTGCTTGGCGGAGGTGCAAGCGGCTTGCAGAGACATCCGGAACGGGACCTGCGGGTCGAGATCGTCGGCTTTGGCGGGGTGGAGGTAGAGCCAGGCGACGGCGTCGGTCGGAAGGAGAGCGTGGCGATGGGGGGAGCGGAGGCGCGCGGCAGCATGCGGGTCAGACATCGTGATAGAAGAACTTTGCGCCTTTCAGAGTACCGGCGATGCAGATGCGTTGGGGATGCGGTCGAGGCAAGTGTGGCCGTGCTTGCGCTCCGATGCTTGGCCGAAGAGGAGCAGAGCCATGTGAGGAAGGCGCTGCCTTTGCGTGGAGAAGAAGAACGGAGGGAGAGGGAAAATAGGACAGCGGCGGATGGGGAGGAAGAGGACGGGAGATGCTAGGGTTGCAGATAGGCAGCGGTGGTTTGATTTATAAGAGGAGCTTGGTGCATGGGAGCCATCCCATCGGGTCGCATGGCGACGTGGAGTGTTGATGACCCACAAGTATAGGGGATCGCAACAGTCTTCGAGGGAAGTATTACCCAAATTTATTGATTCGACACAAGGGGAGCCAAAAAATATATGTAAGCCTTAACAGATGAGTTGTCAATTCAGCTGCACCTGGAAACTGTAACACCCCAGGCAGCGACGTACCTGGCGATGCTACCCCGCTAACTTCTAAACACGAGGTTTAACAAAAATTCTAACAAAAATTGGACAGCACCTCCTTTGTTTATGTGGACATCCACGACAGGCAATTCAAGGATAATCAACAAGTTGCAACGATAAACAGATCATAAACTCCAGGAGCATAGTCTATAGTTCACAAACCGACCATCAACTATATGTAATACTAAATGAGCGACCAAAGGCTCACAATCGACCAATGAAAGATAGTTCAAAGCTAGATAGAGCGACAATCTGATAAATCCCTAAGCAGTAACCAGAGCATGTAATATCTAATAGATGTGTGTGACGTATTGTGTAGAGAACTGATGTGCTACTCCCGCCCATGCATGCCTCTACCATGAGTACCTGAAATAACCAACATAAAACCAGAAGAAGAAAAACAAGTGTGAGTAAACAATACTCAGCCAAGCACAGTAGGAGCCGAAGACAATAAAGGTAAAAGCAGAAAATAAATGTTGAACATAGAATGAATATCACTGAATCATTTCACACTTGGGACTCTCCGGAAAGGACACATCCCATGTCACTCAGCTTCGGAGACAGAAATAGACATAGCGGATGTTTCACAACGGTCGTCACCGGAAACATCGACATATGTCCGAACTGAACGCTGAACTCTGAACTTATACTCAGACAATACTGAAAACGAGGCAACACAGAAACAACAACACCGAACCAACGAATCGACAAAAGAACCTGGAGGCATTCAACCAACATGAGAAAACCAACATGCACTTGCCTTAGAACAAAACGTTCAAGCCGAAGAACCAGTCCCGAGACCCGAAGCTCCAAAACCTGCGGGTAAATCTGCCTTAGAAACTGTTCTTAAAACAGACTATCTACGCTAGTGCTGGTATATTCTAACCAATCCTGAAGGTCGCACTGAACTTGATACAATTTAACTGAGACCATCCATACTAACTGTCGACAGCACATACGAAGATAGCCTCGTGTATCAATCTACTACAGAACAGTAACACAAGTATAATCTGAATCCTTTTTTTTTTAATCCGGTATACTTGTTGCCGCAAACCAAGTGGTACGAGCTGGCCAAACCAAAAATTCAGAGAATCAAAGCATCGTAATTTCCTACTGAATAGGAATAGCTAGCTCCCAATCCGATGTGTCTACAAACCAAATTGATGCTAGGCGACTAGATTTGTGCAGGCCAGACTACGAATTGAACTAGCACCAGCATGATGCTGCCGGCAGACACACTCAAAGTACCTGGCAAGAAACGGCGGCCGGCCAGGGAACCCAAAGGACGCAGGAGACGACGACCCGGCACGCCCTGACGGAGCAGCTACCCGCGTCAGACTACACGGAGCCCTAGTCGATGGATGGCACTGGCGGCGGCGGCGTCTGGTTATTGGGGAGGCTTTCGTTCAGGGTTGGTCTGGGCCAAGTCCGTGGGATTTAAGTCCTCTTTTTTTTAAATCCGAAATCCGACTGAAAACAAACTCCAAAATACCTAAAAGTCTAAAATTTTAATAAAACTCTAATTATTATTTTGTAATCAGTTTCGTGGAAACTTATATATATTTTTTATCAACTCGCCGATACGAATCCAATTATGTTCTTGGATTTCCCATACGGATTACCGATAAAAAATGTCAACTTTGGTCAACATTCTTGACTAGGTTGTATAAAAATCTGGGTTATTACAGAAACAGCCTTGCTCGCAGTGGTTTATCAGTAGCAACAGTTTTATAGTGATGATAGTAGTGAAACAGTAACAGCAGTAGTAAAATAGCAGCAGTAATAGTAATGGTTGTAAACAGTAGGAACAAGTACTGTAGGCATAGGGATGGATTACGGGCGTTGCATGGATAAGATAATTCATGAAATCAATGAGACAAAGGCATTGCAGATAAATAATGATAAAGCATCCTAGTACAAACAATCATAGGCATGTGTTCCGTATATAGTCGTACGTGCTCACAAGGAGAAACTTGCACGACATCTTTTGTCCTACCAGCCTATTGCAGCAGGGCCTCAAGGGAAACTACTGGTAATTAAGGTACTCCTTTTAATAAAGTACCAGAGTAAAGCATCAGCACTCGGTGAACACATGTGATGCTCACATCATAGCCATCCCCTCCGGTTATCCCAATTTCTGTCACTTTGGGGCCTCGGGTTTCAGACAACAATATGTGTATACAACTTGTAGGTAAGACCATAAACAACAAGTATCATCATAGAAATAATAACATGTTCAGATCTGAAATCATGGCACTCGGGCCCAAAGTGACAAGCATTAAGCACAACAATTTGCAACAATGTCATAGGCACTAAATAAAGATACTAGGCACTATGCCCTATCAATCTCATATCAAATTACATGAACAATCTCATCCAATCCCTACCATCCCCTCACCTACAGCGGGGGAATTACTCACACATGGATGGGGGAATCGTGGATGGTCGATGGAGGAGCGTCGGTGGTGATGGTGATGAAGATCTCCTCCGAATCCCCGTCCCAGCAGGGTGCCAGAACGGAGTTTCTGGTTCCGAATCGCGGTTTCTGATGGCGGCGGCGCAGCGGAAGTCTATCTGGGAAAAACACCGTCCCCCTGATATTATGTCGTCAGGGGGTATATGTACGCGAGAGGGGAGGTCGAGAGGGGACCTGGGGCCCCCTCACGCATGGGTGGCGCGGCCAGGGCTGGGCCGCGCCACCAGTGCGTGACGGCCCCTCGAGCCTCCTCTCCCTCCCGTCTTCTGGCTCCGTGGGTCTTCTGGTGAAATAGGATTTTTCATGATTTTTCCCGAATTTTTACTGGAAGTTGAATTTCTGCACAAAAACGAGACACCAGAGCAATTCTGCTGAAAACAGCGTCAGTCCGTGTTAGTTGTATTCAAAACACACAAATTAGAGGAGAAACAATAGCAAAATTGTTCGGGAAAGTAGATACGTTTTGGACGTATTAACTCCCCCCAAGCTTAGCTATTTGCTTGTCCTCAAGCAATTTAGTTAACAACTGAGAGCGATAAAAGAAACTTTCACGAACACATTTGCTCATATGATGTATAAATACTAACTATGTGATCAAGTACTCAAGCAATTCATAATAAGAAATATGTAACTAATGTCACCTCATAGTCAAGCAAGCTATGAAAGAGTGCCAATGCACTATTAACAAGTAACATGTGCACGAGAAGCTACAAGATTGTAATATGCATAAATGATATGAAAGAGTGGTATCCCGCTTGCCTTTATTTGTAGAGCAAAACATAAATGCTGAGGCACCTCTGAAGTCCAAGGGGAAGACTAGAAGTAGAAATATCAAAGATACAAGCATCAAAGTTATACCACAATTAACCATGTTCTGGGACAAGCACATTACACTAAGAATAACAGCTATGCTCTCAAGAAGTGCTTAAAGTTAGAAGATGGTGACTCAACATAAAAGTAAACGAATGGCCCTTCGCAGAGGGAAGCAGGGATTTAACATGTGCTAGAGCTTTTCATTTGTAAAACAGAGATAAAAGTTTCTTTTGAGAGGTGGTTGTTCTATGTCAACGACTAGCAATGGGGACTTACTATCTTCCATAATAAACAAGTGAGAGCGGTTCCGAGTTCTTTGAAATTTGGCACATTGGTGCTCTTTTATAAAGCTTTGGCACTCCTCCCCACCTTTTTTTCTTTCTCAAACCATGGCTAACCGATTCCATCGGGTGCCCACCAACTTTCACATTCCTTTGGAGGAGTGCCTTTTTTTCTTTCTTTAGAATTAAGATTATAATGGTCTGACCAGCTCCCTTGCAAAATTAATGACGAGCAGATGAAGCTGCCTAGTCGAGGGGTACTCAATTTAATATGGAAGATAGCAATTCCGACCACTATGTCCCCATGAGCTAAAAACAGTGGCACAAAATGAGAAGTAGTTGAAAGTTTTGAAAGGTAGCACATGAAAATTTACTTGGAATGGCTTACAAATACCATGCATAGGAATTTATAGTGGACTCTTTGGAAGACTTGGTTTTTGGTAATTGGATGCACGAGTAGAGCTCATACTCGGTACAAGTGAAGGCTAGCAAAAGACTGGGAAGCGACAATCGAGAGAGCAATAACTATCATAATCATGCTTGCGACAAAACAAAATTAATATAGCATAAAAATGATACAAGAACTCTGAGGCAATTTAGATCATCGAGGCTTAATTGACTTTTTGTTCAGTCATATGCATGCTTGAGCATGTGCCAAGTCGATTCAAATGAAGCTTTCAGAGGTGGATACCACAATATCATACCATACTATGAATAAAACAATGCATGCAAGCGTCTACATGACATGCTACAGGCTAATAGTAAATTGAAACTAATCATATGAGAGAAAGAACTACAAAGCATCCATTAGCTGACATATACCTTACATGAACCGACTAAGCATGTCCACATAAATGAGTATATGTACAAAAATGAAAACAAATAGAGTTCATACCAGCCTCTTACCACATCTCGGATTGTCATATATCGTCATTATTGCTCTTCACTTGTGTGGCTTGAATAATATAAAGTGAATACCAAGCTCCAATGGAGTAATGGGAGTCTGAACTCTGCAACAAACTTTACAAAACCAAAGAAGAACAACAAATATTTTTGAGGTTTTCGATTTTTGAAGCAAAAGCGGAAGGAAATGGCAAACAAAGCAAAATATTTTTGGGTTTTTCAAGTAGCAAACCGAAAATAGCAAGTAAAACAAACCAAGGGTAGCAAACCAAAGAACCAAATAGAGAGAAACAACTGAAATATTTTTGGTATTTTTGTGTTTTGGAAAAACAGAAGTAAGAACTTAGAACAATAAAGAAAGTGAAACATGGATATACAAAGGTCCAACAAAATATGATATGTAGATGAGTGGATCGTCGGCGTACCTCCCCCCAAGCTTAGGCTTTTGGCCTAAGTGGAGATCAATCCCAACTCGGCCAACTCATCCATGAAGTGGCGCCTCCGTAGTGTGACGAAGAAGCACCATCGTCCTGATATGAGTTTGAGGATTCCCCGGAGTGGTACGTGGTGAAGTGATAGGGCGGCTCCTCCTCTTCCTCCTGGGCCACCACGCCGTGTTGGATATTGAAACTAAGCAGCCTAAGCTGATCGTCCAACTCCACCTTCGTGCGCGACCATGGCTTCATGTGAATGCTGAACAAGTTAGGCTGAGGCAAGGGAATTTCCCTTTCCTCTCCATCAATGAATAACATCCTGTAAACTAATTTCCCTGCACAAGAGTTAGCAGTAACAAAATGATGGAGTTTCATAGCAGCAAGATCAAGCCTCTGTGGAGCCAACAATACATCATTAGGAGCAATAGAAAGTCCTAGCTCAGCAACAATGCGCGCGGCAATAATACCTCCATAAATAGGTCCCCTAGCGGCTAGGCGACAAGCAATAACAGCACCAAGGTTATACTTCCTACCAACATCAAGAGCGGTAGCTAGAAAAGCTAAATGATAGTTGGAGATATTGCTAGTGTTTTCTCTACCAAGTACGCTAGTTGCAAGATAGTAAGTAAAATATCTAATAGCTGGGAGCTGAATATTTCTTATCTTGCCACGCTGTGCGTTGCGGTCATCATCATTGGTCACCCCTCGGTAAAGCTCCAACAAATCAGCGGGGTGATTTTGTATCTTCTTGGCCGTTCCAAACATGGGAATACCTAAAATAGAACAAAACCTCCCCAAAGACATGGTGATAGACTTATCATAAATCTTAAATGTGACGGAAGGATTGTAATGAGAGTTAATAAATTTAAAACTTTCAATGAAAATCTTTGTAAGCAAAGCATATTGGTCTCTTTCATCTGCCACGTAATCAGTCAACCCAACCCTGTTAATAAGGAGCAAGAAATCATCAAGAATCCCTGCATCACTCAAAAAGTTAAAACAAGGGAAGGAGGATGGATGTGCATCTCCATCGTCCCCTTCAGGGTTTGGTGACATGAGATCCTCATTATAAGATATCCTATATTGAGCAGTGGATCTTGAGGGCCTTGATGACATTGGTGCATCACTTTCAAACACTTCTCCATATGTGAGGTTGTCCATCTCCCTTCTCGGAGAGCAAATGATCCAAATTTCAGCAGAAATGTTGGGCTGAGCAAGGAGATCGAAAAATTTAAGTGAAGAATAGCAAGAACTCGAGTTTGAGCAAATGGGGCGGTGTTTTTCGGGAGAGAGAAAGAGCAGGGGAAGAAGAGATGAGTGAGGGGCCTAGTGGGGCCCCCTCACACCTGGGTGGCGCGGCCAGGGCTGGGCCGCGCCACCTGTGTGTGAGGTGGCGTGGCTGCCCCACCTGGTGCCTCCAAGGTGTCTCTCTGGCCCATTTTTGACATAAAAATATATAAAGAATTTTCTAGAATTTTTTGAGAAACTTTATTTTCGAGGATTTTCAGAAATTGGCACATCGATAAAAACTCAGAAAAACGAGGATGAAAAGATTTCAAGCAAATCAAAACTAAGCATGCAGCAGCTCTGAGATACTCTTAATCAAGCAACTTAACTGGAGGAATAAAATTTGATGAAAGTAAATACAAGTGAGGTGGAGTAGATGCGGTGAAAACGAAGTTTCGTTCATATAAAATCACTTTGTTAACAAGTTTGATCAAGTCTTGTTACCAAACTAACTTTGTATGAGGCAAAACTTTGCATTTCACTTAATGCTTATGTTACCTCAACTTTGATAGGTATAGTCCCAACCATAACAATTTGACATTCTTCCTTGGGCTTTCGCTCTGAACAAATAATTTGACCAACTTTGATGGTCTCAACATGCTTGATTGTATTTAGAGCATTCTTCCTATCAATCTTCTTGGGAAAATATACCGTATACTCTTTGTCATTAACATTAAAAGTAACTTTTCCTTGATTGCAATTAATAACAGCACCTGCAGTGTTTAGAAAAGGTCTCCCAAGAATAATAGACATATTATCATCTTCAGGCATTTCCAGCACAACAAAATCAGTTAATATTAAACAACTGTTAGCAACTTGAACAGGAACATTCTCACATATACCAATAGGAATAGTAGTAGACTTATCAGCCATCTGCAAAGATATATCAGTTGATACTAATTTTTCTAGATCAAGTCTCTTATAAAGAGAAAAAGGCATGACACTAACTCCAGCTCCCAAATCACATAAAGCAGTTCTAACATAGTTATTTTTAATGGAGCAAGGAATAGTTGGTACACCTGAATCTCCAAGCTTCTCTGGAACTTTACCATCAAAAGAGTAATTAGCAAGTAAAGTAGAAATTTCCTCACTAGGAATTTTCCTTTTGTTAGTGACAATATCTTTCATGTACTTTGCATAAGGAGGCATTCTAATAGAATCAGTCAAAGGAATTTGCAAAAATAAAGGTCTCATCCATTCACAAAACCTGTTGTAGTGTTCTTCTTCCTTGGACTTGTGTTTCTTACTAGGAAAAGGCATTGGTTTCTGTACCCAAGGTTCTCTCTCTACCATGCTTGTTGGCAATGAAGTCTTCTTTGGTGTACTTTGCATTCTTATCAATCTTTTATGGCTCTTCTTCAACTTCTTCTTTATCTTCTTCTTTATCGGAAGCATCTCCTGGTTTAGTTTCAGCATCAGAAATAGAAACACTGTAAGGATTTTTACCTGCATCAGAGGATTCTGCGATTGTTTTATGCTTCTTCTTCTTCTTCTTCTTTGAAGGGATATCATCATTTGAAGTGCGTTGAGAGTCTTGCTCAACCCTCTTAGGATGTCCTTCAGGATATAATGGGTCTTGAGTAGCAGCACCACTTCTTGTGCGTATTTCACATGCTTGCTTCTCTCTTGCAGCATTAACTAGCAAATCCTTTTGCACCTTGGTAAGCTGATCAATTTGTGTCTGAACCATTTGAAAATGTTTAGCAAGTATCTTCACATCATTGGTGGTTCTCTCCACAATATCCTGCAACTTGTTAATAGCTCTAGAATTTTCCAACAAATGATTATGCACCATTCTATTAATATTTTCTTGCTTAACAATAAAATTATCAAATTCATCTAAGCATTGATCAGGAGGTTTAGTATAAGGAATATCTCTTTCATCAAAGCGTTGGAGAGAGTGTACCTCAATAGTAGATGAGTGAGGGATTGGCTTACATAATTCTTCAATAGGAGGTAAATTCTTCACATCTTCGGCCTTAATACCTTTCTCCTTAAGAGATTTCTTAGCCTCCTTCATAACTTCATCATTTAATTCAATCATCCCTCTCTTCTTCGGTGTAGGCTCTATAGATGGCGCAGAGGTTGGTGCTGGTGTTGGCTCAACTAAAGTCCAATCATCATGATTTCGCTTATTTTAGCAATTAATTCTTCAGCTTCAGCCGGAGTTCTTTCCCTGAAAACACAACCAGCACAACTATCCAAATATGACTTAGATTCATCCATTAGTCCATTATAAAATATATCAAGGAGTTCATTCTTAGGCAATGGTTCTTTAGGCAAAGCTCTAATTAAAGAACAAAACCTTGTCCAAGATTCAGGCAATATCTCTCCTTTTCCCTGTTCAAAATCAAAGATTTTCTGCACAACAGCATGTTGAGCACTAGCGGGAAAATATTTCTAAAAGAAAGCATTAACCAAAGCAATAGGACTAGTAAGGGATCCAGGAGACAAGCTATTAAAGCAAATTTTAGCAGCACCTTTCAATGAAAAAGGAAAAATTTTAGCAACAAAATAAGTGCGGAGCTTAATATCATCAGAAAACAAATTGCTCAAAGTAGAAAGCTCATTCATGTGCTCCATAGCACTCTCATATTTAGTTCCACAAAAAGGAGTTTTCTCAACAATAGATATGTAAGATAAATCCAAAGAGAAATCATAATCCTTGTCTCTAATATTTATAGGAGAAGCAGCAAACTTAGGATCAGGAGACAAATTATATCTAACAGAACGTCTTGCAAGAAGTTCTTTAACATTACCTGCATTACGAGCAGCACGTGCTTCTACAATAAAATCATCATTAAGCTCAATGTAAGCATCATCATCATAATCATCACTAGGACATTCCCTAGAATCAGGTGAACTAACAGGTGTAACAGTGGTGTTTCCCAACTTAGCTCTAGCAATAGTAGCATCTAAAAAGGAACCTAGTGAACCACTCTCATCAGGCACAGTAGAAGCATCATCTAAATTATCAGTGGCATTTTCAATCTCAGCAGAAGTAGTAGCAGTAGCGTGTGGGTGTGGTGGTGTAAGCAACTTACTCATAACAGATGGTGAATCAAGAGCAACAGAGGTGTTGAGAGTCGTACCTCTTCTTGTGGTGGATGGCAATATAGGAACTTTTTCATCACGAGGTTTATCCATGATGAAAGGATTGCAGCGAACAATATGAATACCAAGTGAACTTACAGATAAAGCTATGCTCCCCGGCAACGACGCCAGAAAATAGTCTTGATGACCCACAAGTATAGGGGATCGCAACAGTCTTCGAGGGAAGTATTACCCAAATTTATTGATTCGACACAAGGGGAGCCAAAGAATATATTTAAGCCTTAACAGATGAGTTGTCAATTCAGCTGCACCTAGAAACAGTCTTGCTCGTAGTGGTTTATCAGTAGCAATAGTTTTATAGTGGTGACAGTAGTGAAACAGTAACAGCAGTAGTAAAATAGCAGCAGTAATAGTAACGGTTGTAAACAGTAGGAACAAGTACTGTAGGCATAGGGATGGATTACAGGCGTTGCATGGATAAGATAATTCATGAAATCAATGAGACAAAGGCATTGCAGATAAATAATGATAAAGCATCCTAGTACAAACAATCATAGGCATGTGTTCCGTATATAGTCATACGTGCTCACAAGGAGAAACTTGCACGACATCTTTTGTCCTACCAGCCTATTGAAGCAGGGCCTCAAGGGAAACTACTGGTAATTAAGGTACTCCTTTTAATAAAGTACTGGAGCAAAGCATTAGCACTCGGTGAACACATGTGATCCTCACATCATAGCCATCCCCTCCGGTTATCCCAATTTCTGTCACTTTGGGGCCTCGGGTTCCGGACAACAATATGTGTATACAACTTGTAGGTAACACCATAAACAACAAGTATCATCATAGAAATAATAACATGTTCAGATCTGAAATCATGGCACTCGGGCCCAAAGTGACAAGCACTAAGCACAACAAGTTGCAACAATGTCATAGGCACTAAATAAAGATACTAGGCACTATGCCCTATCAATCTCATATCAAATTACATGAACAATCTCATCCAATCCCTACCATCCCCTCACCTACAGTGGGGGAATTACTCACACATGGATGGGGAATCATGGATGGTCGATGGAGGAGCGTCGGTGGTGATGGTGATGAAGATCTCCTCCGAATCCCCGTCCCGGCAGGGTGCCAGAACGGAGTTTCTGGTTTCGAATCGCGGTTTCTGATGGCGGCGGCGCAGCGGAAGTCTATCTGGGAAAAATGCCGTCCCCCTGATATTATGTCGTCAGGGGGTATATGTACGCGAGAGGGGAGGTCGAGAGGGGACCTGGGGCCCCCTCACGCATGGGTGGCGCGGCCAGGGCGCCCAGCCAGTGCGTGACGGCCCCTCGAGCCTTCTCTCCCTCCTGTCTTCTGGCTCCGTGGGTCTTCTGGTGAAATAGGATTTTTCATGATTTTTCCCGAATTTTTACTGGAAGTTGAATTTCTGCACAAAAACGAGACACCAGAGCAATTCTGCTGAAAACAACGTCAGTCCATGTTAGTGTATTCAAAACACACAAATTAGAGGAGAAATAATAGCAAAAGTGTTCGGGAAAGTAGATACGTTTTGGACGTATCAAGCGTCGGGATGAGCGCCGTACGAAGAAGAAAGCAACAAAAGGGCATGGTCGGAAGGAAGATGTGCCTAGTTATCCGGACGGGCTTCTTTTCTTTTTCTCTTCTTGCAGCACTCCTTTTGGGGGAAAAGAAGAGGAGGGGTTTTAAAAACAGATTTGGAAAGTTTAAAATTATTTGAAACAAGACTTTCAACAAACAATCCAAACATTCTTATTACAATAGATTTTAGCTTAATTAAAATAAATATAAGATGGGGAAGGTTATAAGCCATACAAGCCAAAATAATAAAATAGTTTTTTTAAGAAAAATAACTTTGTTTGATAAAACATGCAAGGTGAAACATGCATAATGATGCACAATGTCACAATGACGCGAAAAAGAAAAAGAACAAATAATTGTAATATTGGGGATTTTTCCAGGTTGTTACACCTGTCCTAAACCCAAACAGATGCAACCTCAATGCCATAACAATCACAACAACCCTCAGTTGGAGATAGCAATGCAATAGTTGGTTGAAGCTCACACAGGAATGATGCGGGTGTTGACTCCGAATCTGGTTAATCACGATAGCAAAGAGTTACCTCCGGGAGTGCAGCAAGTACTGGATGATCATTCGCAAATAGTACAAATTATGTCCCAGATTGTGGCTAGTACCAATAATAGCCTGCCACAAAATGATCATGGTGGAAAGACAACAAGAGATGATGTTGAGATGACACTGCAAGCCTGTAAGAGATGTGAAGAAATAGGGCACACGTCTAAGGACTGTCATGAACAGTGTCCTTACTGTGATACGAGTCACCCAATTGGAGAATGTCCCATGACCCAAGTTATTTGTTTCCTATGCGAAGGAATCAATCATGTCCCTGCTGAATGCAAGTTTTATTCCATGGTGCAACGAATGAATCAACAAGCCAAGGATGGACCATGCCAGTTGCTTGGGAGGACCCAAGAAGAAGGAAAAGAACACTTATCTAGGATTTACTCGAGGAAACGAGAAAGGTTTCCCACAGCTATAGTGGAATATGGAGAAAAGCAAGTAAGAGAGCTCCTAGCCTTAGAGAGACCTCAAAAGAAGAAGGACGACAGCAAGCTAATGTGTTTCAATTGCAAGGAGCTAGGACATTATGCGAACAAATGTCCAGAAAAGGACAACGAAGCAAACTGTCCAGGTAGCGTGAAGAAGAACCTCAACCATATCACCTGTTACACATGCAAGCAACAAGGACACTATCCATATCAATGCACAGAGGAAAGTACTTCAAGACCTCAGTGAACTGGGATAACAGAAGGATGCCACCAATACAAGGAGAAGACACAACAAAGTATGGCCAATTTAGAAGTATTTATATTCGATTACTACTTGTAATAAATGTTGAATGGACAAGTGAGAACAATGAGTGAATTTAATGTATGGATAATATTTCCCCATGAAATGGCAAGCTGAAGGATTTGTAACTCAAGAGTTAACGCCATACGATAGAGTTTACACAAAACCCTAGCTAAGGAACGATAGATTTGTTTTCAAAAATTAGATTTGGAACATGGGCTTTCATTTCCAAGAAAATTTTGTCAAAACCAGTGAGGTTGACCAAGAGTTAGAATACGAGGTTTGCAAACCATGTATGAAGTAATGATTTGGGTGCAGGATGGATTGATCACCATTCCTACTACTCTTATTATTCGCTCTCATAATGTTGGCTTTACACACCTAGAGAGAGATACCTACATGAGAGACGACGTTGTTAAACCTTAACCTTAGGAGGATAATATGTTACACCCCTTATAGTGAGCCAGTGTGGCCAAAACGTAGGATTTTGGTGAGTATGAATCACAAGCTTACCGTTGAAGGAGACACGTGATGGAAGAAGTCCTACCAATCTGAAGAACTCCGTTTGACCCCAAAAGTGCTCACCAAGGAAGCAACCATAAGATAGAAGAACCTCAAGGATGTCAGTAAAGAGGATGAAGTGAAGACAGAAGATCACTTTAACATGGTCCTCTGATTGACCCAAAGAGTGACCCTTCAGTGTCCAAAGTAGTTCAACAAACTACATTGCTGGATAGAAGCTACATAATGGAGCAAAGTTATACTCAAGCCTCCTTGAGAAATATTGGAAACCCAAGCTTGTGAATAGACACCCACCTATTGAAAATGAAGACACAAGATTACTATGGATTCAAAAGATGACCCAGTGCCAAGTCAATCCAAGGCGTACTTACTTTGAAACAAAGACCTAGACTACCTACAAAAGTCTCTTTTAAGGGTGGTAGCCACCTAAGTACCCCAAACCCTTCTACCTTTCTAGCCTTTTCAAATCTCGGGGACGAGATTTCTTTTAAGGGTGGTAGTCTATAACATCCCAAGTTTTTATCAAAATTTGGAACAAATTTTGTTTTGTTTTGTTTCTATTGATTTAAAAATCCCAGGGAATTAATTTTTTTGAGTTTAATTAAATGCTTTTCCCTAAAGTTTTAGTAAACCCTCAATTCAAACCATTTCACTTCCAAGGTTTCCTTTTTATAAAAAGAGTTTCCTAGAAATATCCCATATTCAAAAGTCTGTTAGAAAAACCATTTCAAATTTTGTATCAAGCTTTGAAAGACTCCTTTGAGGAAATAGAATTTCCAAATACTATTTTGAAATTATATGAAACCAATGCAAGCTTAATTGCAAAGGAAAATGTTTGCAAAAATTTTAAAATAAAATAAAGGTTATAATTTAAAAATTGGTGCTAAAAATAATTTCAGAGATTATTTTAAAGATATTATTTTACTAAGTTCAAAGACTTTACCTTTAAAACTCAAACCCTATTTTGCTTCATGCAATAAAGTCCTAGGTTTCAATTTATAAAGTTTTATTAAAAATCTTATTTATTTATGAAATTATGTTGCTCACTGTTTTGTAATGTTCTTTTGAATTTTAGAAAATTTTAGGAATTGGTTTGACCTTGTTTGAAGCTTTTATGCAAAAGATACAAAGGATTTAAGAAATCAGAAAAGAATAAAAGAAAGAAAGAAAAAAAAGAGAGAAAAGAAGTTTCGGACTAGAGCAAATCCAGTCCGGCCCAGTACCGAAAAACTGGCTCGGCCCATCTCTCTCCCGAAACGGTAACTCTCTCTCTCTCTCACTTTCCCTGACGTGTGGAGCCCACCTGACAAGCCAACCCCACCGGTCAGATCCATCTTCAACCCCCGGCCATTTCTTCTCCGTGATCACCGTGCCCGTTTCCTCTCCTTACCCCACTTCCCCTCGACCCGAGCGGCACCGCACAGTTTCCCTCTCCTTCCACTCTTCCTTCTCTCTTCTTCCCCTCCTCTGATTTCTCGAAAACCGCCGCCTGACCATGGCGATTTCTCGCCGGATTATCTCTCTGCCGCCAGAAAAATCTGAGGACGAATCCCCGTAACCGAGGCAAGCTGCTGCCCCTTTTGGTACCTATCCTCCCCCTCTTACTAGTGTGCATCTCGGTGACCTTCTCCATGTCTTCTTTCGTGACCAGAGCATCGGGAGCAAGCACGCCGGGATCTTGCCGACGTGCGGAGCACCTCCAGCCGGACCTCGTCGCCATTCCAGGAAGCGCGTGAGCGCATCGACCATGCCCCCGAAGTCGCACCAATGCACTGATCCCCGTCGTCCACCCCTGCGTCCCCGGAGACCACCAGGAGCCCGCCGACGTCGAACTTCAGAGCCGCCGCCGCCGGAGTTTTCTCAGTCGCCGGTGAGCCCATCTTCTCCCTCCCCTCTCTATCCGTCCGATCAGAATCCTACAGTGCAGATTAGAATCTTAATACCAAAATGGTATCAGCCAATGGGTGGTTGCCACGTAGCCTGCCCCTCGTTGACACCAGTCAAACCCAGTCAATTTGATTTCAAATTCAAAATTCAAATCACAGAAATTGTCCTAAAATTGTAAATCCATAGAAATTGTTCTGCTTGGCCAAAAATTCCAAACTTGGTATCCTTGGAATCCTACAAATGTGTAGAACTCAACTATGCAGATAAACCACAGTGGTACTGCACAAAATTTTGAAGTGAAAATAAAACAAGAAAAATGACTTATAAACACCATAAAATTCATAACTTTTGTTCTGTAGGTCCAAATGCTACAAATTTGTAGTCTATGGATTCCTTAGAACATGTAGAACACTTTAGAATCAAAAAATACCAAAGTTGATACGTGAACAAACTTGGAGCATTCAAATTTATTCAAATCACCACTCTAATGATAACTTGAGTTTTAAAAATGATTTTAAAGTAAATTGTGGGGACCTCGGTTTACCATCCGGAATTCCCATTATGCATACAATTCATGATTCCAGGAAGACCGTCATGAATCCACATAACCGAGTTGGCATTACAGAGTACATCATCCATTACATAAATAAGTCATTTAGTCTTACATGGCCACTTGGCCAAATTCAAATGCCTTGCAGGGCAAGTTCACTAAACATAGCAGCGGAACAACGATAGCGTAGGTAGCCCGGGTCATGCCTCTACCCTACAGGCGACTGACCGGGAGACAGATCCTAGTTCCAACCGGCGTCGTCAAACTCTTCTCCATCATCCTCGTAGTCTTCATAATCTAGCCAAGTTAATAGCCAGGGACAAAGCCGTGAGTACATTTTGGAATTGTACTCGCAAACCACCTAAGAGGGAACAAGTTGTATGCTATTTGGCTATAGCAAGAGAGTTGGTTGAGGCTTGTGTCTAACCCTAGCTATACTTTCTCGTGTCGATATAGCATGTCATACGACATCTCTATATCCTTATTAAAGAAGAATCTTTGTAAAACATCTTCAGAAAAACACTAGGAAAGGGGGAACTCATTTTCAAGAGAAGAGTCGGGGTCAATCAAACATGACCACCATTCTTGTTATTCCCGGTCAATCACACATGACCACTTCCAACCTTTGGCAGTACCCTACAAGTACTCCAAACCAAATACGTGCCACGGCAGTACCCTCCGAGTACTCCGTCCGGCACCTTCCTCCATTTTTGTGAAAACACTTTTGAAAACAAAACCGACATTGGGCTAGGCAACGGTCGTCCAAACCATCCATGACCGAGGACTCGGCTATTCGAATAGAATTTCACTCTGCAGAGGTTGTACACTTTACCCACACCATCCGATAAATCCGCCGGGATTCCACCACGGACCGTCATACACAAGTATGCGGGGTTCGGATAATCGATCATAGCCTTCCATTTATCCACCTTAATGCGGGCGCCTACCCTGTGGAGTATACATCCCCGGCAAATCCTGGCCGTCTACCTCTGCCGAGCGTAGTTCCAGTGCCACGGCGGGAGAAACCCAAGTGTCTTCCGGACGTGTAGCCTATTGGCGGGCCCACTACACTGTTGCCCACCACTTGTGACAACCCGGATTCCAGGGTCCTACAAACCCTTATATAGTGCGAGGCTCCCCGCACTAAGGCAGATAGACTTTGAACTAAGCCCCGTCCCATACCGGGGTAATGTGGTTGCACGGGTTAATTGTTCTGAGTGAACGCCTAGTGATCACCAATGTCATATGAAAACCACCATCTCCTTGTCCTCCAGTTTGATAAAAACCATTTTTCGAAACCACTTCAGTGGGGTAGGTACTACCCCAAGGTTTTTGGAAACATTTTGTAAACTTTCTTTGAGTGTTCCCATTCCTAGAGTTTTAGCTCCACTAGAAGGTTTATCAAGGGCATTGTTGCTAATCAACAAGCCACTACTCCAGGGGTAATGGAATAGGTAATAAAAGGGGGTCATCTCGATGGATGATAACAATTTGACTCGCGGAGCCTGAGTCAACAACTAATTGCTACAGGAACTACAGCAACATAAATCCATGCACTTTAATAGAATAGAAGGAGACATGCAAAGGTGTAATTAGGGTTCAGATATGCATCAAGTTAGATGGCTTGCCTTGGGTGGCTTGTCCCTGGTCCTCCTCTTCCTGATACTCGTACACTTCACCTTCTTCGGTACACTCCTCGTTCGATTCTATCGCCGGAAAAAATATAACAACGCACAAATGAATAAACAAGCATACACAAGACACAAGCAATGCAGCACTTCATACCATCTTATCAAAGAGTATCAGAAGCAAACAAGTTTAGAAAACAAACAAAGTTTTAAAGGTTCTTAAATAACAAATTAAGCCTACTAGAAACTAGGGTTTCTTAAGTTGATGTGAACACCACCACCTAGCAACCAAATCAAGCATGCAGGCATCTATTGAATCAAACAACACACCTCTCAACCTTGCAGGTTGACAACAATCTTAAGAAGCTACCAGAGTTGGATTCACTGAAAAACAAAGTGTGGTTTATTTCCTATGAAATTAACAATAGGAAATATCACTAAGGCACCAAAATAATCCCCATATATTCTCCGAACTTCAGAAAAATATGGGGTAAAGTGCTCTGGAAAGCTCTTCCAGAACATGATCCAACAAAATTAGATTCAGCATAAAATCCTATTCCTACTGCAAGTGGTGATTTACTTAAGATTAATTACACCCTATGCCACTTTAATTACTACAGCAAGATTATAAATCCTAAAGTAGGAAATCTAGTGAGTCAAGCAAGGCATCATGATATACTAATAGTGAAAATTGGTTTCAAACATTTTACCCATACCAAACTCAAGATTTGCATTTAAGTAGGAAAAAGGGCTAATAACACAATACTATTTATCATTTAATCTACATTGATCCAAAAATCATGCGACCTATGCCATCTGAAAGATATTGTCCTAAGCTACTCACAGAACTTTGAATGACAACATTTGCATGCATAGATTATTTTCTATTGAATTTCAAAGTTCACAGAATAATCAAATTTAACAGAGCATTTCAAAAATAAAAATGATCACGGGCTAGATCTGCTCGAAACGGGCCGAAACGGCCAGATCCGGCCCAGATCTGCGTCGACGCGCGTGGGAGGAGAATTTCAAATGGTTGATAGGCGGGGTCCGGTCATCAGCGGCTCCCGGATACCGAATCGGTATCGGCCGATTTCGGCCGTCCGATTAAGTGCCGATCGACGGCTGGTGTTCGTCGTCCTCGCGACAGAAGGGAAGAACGGCAACGAGGCTAGGGTTTGGTCGGGGTCTACTGGGGGCTAACCTAGGGTGGTTCGTCGATGATCTGGCGGCGGCGTTTGGCTGCGGTGGGTCGGAAGAGCTTGGCGATGCTGCGGGAGAGGTGAACGTCGATGCGACGAGGTCCTAACTTGCTCGCTTCACCCCCAGATGCTCCAATGATGACAGCGATGGCATCGGCTACCTGCAGATCTAGGGCACGAAAAGGGTAGCATTAGACTCGGGAGAGATCTAGGAAGCTAGAGAGGGAAAAGAGAGGGGCCAGCGATGTCGCAGGTGACGGCAACCTTCCTCTTCTCTCCTCCCGACTTCGGTGATTCTCCGGCGAGCTCGCTAAGGCTGGGCACGGCGAGGAAGAAGATGGCTTGGCGTGTGCGTTCTTGCAGATGAGAGGAGAGTGTGGAGAGGGGGAAATGGCGAGCAGAGAGGCGAGGTGAGGGGCGCGGGGGTTTTTATCTGATCGATGTGGGCTCGATGCATCATGGTCTGGACCATCACGGATAGGGCAGTGGTGCGGCACGTTCTGGACAGCGTTGTGGTCTCGGTGCAGTGATGTAGCTAGTTTGGTCGGGGGTGATACGATGGGCTCAGAAATGTGCAATGTTCAGATCATGTGCATGGCTTGTCGAGCTCGTTTGCATCGCTCTTGTTGGCTTTGGCTCAGAGGGGGTAGCGCGGAGGGAAGTGCTCACGATGTCGTGCAGGCACATACGCGGCACGGCTCGGGCTTGCTCTCCCTCGGCTGGGAATGCGGGGCTCGCTCTGGGCGTTCTCGGCTCGCAGGCGACAGGGCCAGAGCGTGGCGATAGGGCGGCGCTCACAGCTGTTTGGTCGGGGGCCGTCGTTGGGTCGTGGAGTGGAGGGGCCAGCAAGGCTGGGCGGCCAGGCGTGCTGTCGAGGCCTCGGTCTCTAACGGTGCGCTCTGGTCGGCATCGGCACGGGAGAAAGAGAGGGAATGGTGAGGTAGAGAAGTGGTAAGGCTGGCAGGTGGGGTCTTGACAACCTCCTGGGCGGCAGCTTGGTGCTGGTTGGGGGTCTAGGGCGGTGGAGGTATGTGAGAGAGAGGGGAGTGCAATCTTTGCAAGATTGGCCTCGGGCTCCCCCCCATTCTTTGTGTCCAAGTGGATAAGACAAGAAGAATCTGAGAGAGGGAGAGAGAATAGCCAGCTAGGATGCCTCCTTGGTCGAGTTGGAGAAGAAAAGAGGAAGAAAGAAAAGAAAAGAATGAAGTTTGGTGAATTCGGCCAAAATTCATTTGAATTCTGAAATGTGCAAAGTTTTGATCCAAGGGTGGTGATGATTGGTTCAGAAGTGTTCTTAAGTGGATAGCACAGCATCCACCAAATTTCAATATTTTTGGCCAAATGGAAATAGTGTTTTGGTCAAGTTCCTATTTTCCAATATAGTGTGCAGAAATAATGTTTAATCAAAAAGAAATAAAAGATGAAAGGTGCTAGGGTTCTAATTCACTAGGTTTAGCATTGACATGAAATCATAGCACCATTCCAAGCATTTATGCAGCAATTTTGATTGGAAAAAGGCAAGAAAAAGAATTTAAGTGTTACACACACATGCACATGAAATCATAGTGCAAAACAAGCAAACAAGTCCTAGTTTTATTTTCTCTAGGTTTGAATTGGAATTCAAACAATTCGTAAGACAACACACAACATAATTCACACTTGCAAGGTTTCCAGAAAAGAAATTTGAACCAAAAGATTCTATAGCACCCAACTAGATCACATGAGATCATGCTCACACACCATCAAAATATCTTAAGCAAAAAGTTTTAGTTTCCCCTAAATAAAGCATTACTTGTTTCCAATAAGCAGCACAAAAAGTGGGTTGTTACATAAATCCAAATGCAATAGCTTAGTTTTTCAGTACCCTATCCAGAAACATCACTTCCCAAATTATTTGAAATCATTTGTAAATATTCAAATTCAAATATGAGAATTTGAGTATTTTCATCATAAGATTAATTCTACAATTCTATACAATATGATCCCTTCTACAAAAGTGAATCTTAAGATTATACCCATCTATCACTATCATGCGTACTCTTGATCATCACCCAATATCATGCCATCTTTTTCTTGTGGACCCAGTTCACAATATTCAAATTACAATTGAGTAATTTGAGTAATTTGTGGTTTAACAAATTAGGTTTCCCTTGCTTTTGTGGTAGTACACTCCATCCCATGCCATAGATATCGTAAACCATTCATATCAAATACCATTCTTGAACAATAAACAAAACTAGTTTGAGTTCTTCAAAGAAGAATTTAAATATTGTTTTGGTCAAATCTTGAGAATCAAACCCTAGTCCCAATTAATCCAATTGTCCAAGAAAATCTTGACCAAGGAACCACCATCTTTCTAAATAACATTCATACACATACAACCCCATGCCAACCTGACCATATTGGTTTATATTGAACTATTCAATTTATAGAAAAGTTAATTGAGTAATTCAATGTACCACCAATATATGCCCAAGCCTATGTGTAACTTATACTATTATGAGTAAGTGTTGTCACACTTTATTCAGTAGTATTCAGTTGCACTATTTAGTACTTATGTGAATCTAATTCACATGAGTCATCTCAAAACCCTAACCATGCTTATGCCAAGCACAAGATTGTTATCATTACATTGTATCTTGGAGGATCATTTCCTGCTAATCTTTGACCTTGCCATCCAAACTCTAAATTCCATCCCTATCAAGCTAGGAGTTCATGCCATATCTCTCTCATCATAAGATCATAAGAAATCTTAAAATTATACATTAACCCTTGTCAATTGTTTGCATTGTCTGATTTTGTTTGCTGTGGAACAATGTGTTTATGTTGTGTTATTTCTATTGCTATAGATTGAAAGGAGAGTACATGTCTTGTTGAGAGAAGTGAAAGGGTTTGAACTTCAAAAGGCAAGTGACACACATGCTTCTACCTATCTTTATTATATGCATTAGTGTTTTCAGTACCATGCATGATATGAGATTTTCAAAGAAGTTTATGAAACACTTAGCTCCTAGTAGTGTGTAGCTATCCCTTAAACCCCACATGTTAGGATTGCAAACCACTATGGAAAATGATGCCATGCTTGTTCTGAGTTGATATGAAAATTAAACTTCAACCCAATGAAACACCTGGGTAGATTGGTTTGATGATGGAGGCGATGTTGAGTGGCTACCCAGGGCTACACACCTGGCTATCATCCCAGGATTTGTGTAGTTTTCTTCGCCTGGGCACTCACTTGTGGATTGCCACCCAGGAACAAAGAGACTACCATGTCTTTCTTGCTTTAGTGAGCTTCCGGTGCAGCCTTATGACAATATGGGATCTGTCTTGATTGAGTACGATGCGAGGGTTCATCCATGGGTACTGACAGAGGGTGGTATTTGGGCACGGTCAGATCCGGATGCTTGAATGCTCCTTCTAAAAGGTCTTGTCTCATTTTATGTATGGACGTAAAATGAGTCTTAAGGTGATAGTGCACAACCCCTGCAGGGTATAAAACTAATCGATTAGCCGTGTCCCCGGTTATGGACAATTTGAGTTCCTAGACATGGATGTACGGAAGAGTCTCATCACCATTTCTGAATGAAATAAAATTGTTTAGAAACATTCAGGACAGGGACTACTCAGGGCTACACACCTGGCTATCAACCCAGGATTTGTGTGGTTGTCTTCGCCTGAGGGTTATCCTGGTTTTGTCAAGTAACTACTCAGGGCCACATACCCTGCAAGTGTGTGGTTGTCTTCGCCTGGGGGTTATCTTGACCTTAAAAGTTTTCAATGATTAAAAAAGTTTGTTTTGAATATGATAGGATAAAATTGCTTTATGCAAATCAGCCAGAAGCTCCACTAGCCAAATATCATGTAGATAGCTCTTTCACAATAGCCACCAAACAAGTGTCATTTGCCAATACATCATTGTACTGACCCCCATACATGGGGCTGCATATTCAAATGTGCAGGTTCTTCTGATGATGTGTAAGAGATTTAGGATCTCGAGTCTACATACCAACATGACTGCCTGTGGCGCATGGTGAAGATGGAGGCTCACTACTATCATAGTTTCCGTTGTGTTTATGTTATGTTGAACTCTGTTATGTGAGCTAGTCCATGTGACTAAGCCGGTTTGTAATAATTGAAGACTTATGTATCTGGATCCACGTTGTAATCTTTGATACTATGCAATGAATACTATATTTTGTTATGTGGTGCTATCAGTGATCCAGGGAATAGCACTTAACACAGGTGTTCCACCTTAATCCAAAGGTGGGGCGTTACAACATCGGACATGATCGTGTTGCAATACTAATGTTAGGTATGTATATCATGGCATTCACCTAATAACATGATCCCATTGTCAATTGACATAAATGTTCCATGATTGGGAAACCTCGATCATCAGTTGACCAATGAGCTAGTATGTATAGGTTTACTTGGGACTCTTGTTTGTTCAATACCACACATGTATCAATGTTTTCGATTGACACAGTTATAACATAGTATTAAACTTATTATGAACTAATGATATATGCACATAAACCCTTTATTATTTTCCTCTAGGGCATATATCCAACACTTGATTCATGTGTTTGTCCTATGTTTTATTACATGCATGTTTTACTTAGTTTATGAAAATGCATTGTTTTTATTGCTATTAACCTTAATAGCAATTGTTGGCAACTTGGCTCCACAAGTCACATGATTTCACCCTAAAGGGTGACATGACTCTTTGACATGCACTGACCCCTTGATTTTAGCGACATAATGGTTAGCATTATGTCTCCTCTTTGTTGCCTTGAGTTAGTGGAGTAAAAACCATAGGTTGGGAACCCCCTCAAAATGATTCTCAAAAATGTTTTAATAAACCCTTGGATATGTTGGCCTAGTCCAAGTGATAGTTTTCAAAAAAGTTTTAACAAGGTGAAGATGGTGGCCAAGGAGTTGGCGGAAGAGTTTTTGAGAAAAGACATTAGTGATTAGGTATTTACCCAGAACAACTAAACTATGCAGCCACAGTATCCTGGTATGGGACATGTCTTAGCTCGTAGTTTATTTGGTTTATTACGGGACATATCACAACTATATAAGGGTATGAGTTACCTCAGAATTCAGATTCCTACGGCTAGGCAAAAGTTAATCGAGATCCGCTAAGGGGATTTATCTGACTGGAAGACACTATGGGTCTCCTACCTTGTCACTAGAGTGTGGTGGCCCAGCATACCACTGCATGTTGTAGTATACAAGTCATTGACATAACACTCGTGAAGTACCAATTCACAAATATTACATCCCTCAGAGTGGTACAATAGAAACATAGAGGTCTTTATTCAAGCACTGAATATTACAAGCCATAATGTTACAAAGGACTCCAGTTCCTCCTCGGTCCAAAGAGGAACACTAGATGGTTCTAATCTGATACTACAAACCTTAGCTGCAAATGAAAGTAGTAAACTAAACATGATGCCTTACTCTAGTTGATTTATTCTAAGTGTTCGGTGCGACTAAAGCTTCTATAATACGACTCTAGTTGTCGGCCTCCTCCTCGAGTCCTTCGTCGGGACCATAGGAGATGGTGTAATCGATGCCTTTGACTCCTCCGGTTAGATCCAGTTCTTCGTAGTAGACTTCCTTGTAGTCCTCCGGGATTCCTTCGGTCTCTTCAAACTGGCCCTCTGATACGTCCAATTTGCATCACTATTTTGTATCATAATTTACTGCTATTCATTGATATATTTCATATTTAGATATGATGCTTATGTTATTTCCTTTGTTTTCACATGTTTGATGATCATCGGAGGAGTTGCTGCCGGAGTCAGGATTCTGCTGGAAAAAAGGACCATCAAGAGACCATATTTTGAAGATCAGGAAAATTCCAGAAAAATACCCAGAAATTATATTTTCCTAGAAGACTCAGGAAGTCAGAAGGAGGAGTCGAGAGGAGCCAGGGGGCCCCACACGCCAGGTTGGCGCGGCCAGCCCCCTGGCCGCGTGGGCCCTGTGTGAGGCCACCCTGGCCCACCTCTGGTCTCGCCCCTCCGTGTACATCATCATCCCCAAAAACCTAAGTCAGGGGGGGCTCAGAGTTAGACACAGCCGCCTCTGCGGGGCGGAGAACACCAGAGAGAGAAAGCTCTCCGGCAGGGAGAAATCTGCCAGGGAAATTCCTTCCCGGAGAGGGGAGATCATCGCCATCGTCATCACCATCACACCGGACTTCATCGGGATCATCATCATCATCATCTCCATCACCAGCACCTTCATCGTCACCATCACCACGCCATCCCGCTGTAACATCTTGAGTTGGATCTTGTTATATTCATAGGGGAAACTTTCCCGGTGTTGATTACTCTTGTAGTTGATGCTATTGAGTGGAACCGTTGAGTTAAGGTTTATGTTCAGATTGTTATTTACCATTATTTCACCTCTGATCACGATCCATATGATGTCTTGTGAGTAGTTCGTTTAGTTCTTGAGGACATGGGAGAAGTCAAGATGTTAGTAGTGAATTATTGTTAAGAAATATTTAATGGTTTGATATTGTTGTGGTGCTATTTCACTAGTGGTGTCATGTGAACATCGACTACATGATACTTCACCATTTATGGGCCTAGTGAGATGCATTGTGTATTTGGCTACCGATTGTGGGGTTGCTGGAGTGACAGAAACCTAAACCTCCGTTGGGAAACCATTGCACCAGGGAGCGTAGGATCTTAGAGTTTAAGGCTGTGGTTAGATTTATCTTAATTACTTTCTTGTATTTGCGGATGCTTGCAAGGGGTATAATCACAAGTGTGTATTTATCCTAGTAAGGGTAGTGCGCTAGCACAGGTTCACCCCCATAACACCTATCAAACCAATAAATACTATTGGCTCTATGAAGCGAAAGCTCTTGACAGAAACTCTCGTGTGTCCTCGAGAACGTTTGTTTATTATAAGTATACAACCGGCTTGTCCTTTGCTGAAGAAAGGATTGGGCCACTTGCTGCAATTGTTACTACTGTCTTTTATTTACTCGCACTTTATTTACTCGTTTTACCAAATACCCCTGAAAACATGTTTGCTAGTATTTACAGTGATTCCTTGATCAAAACTGCTCATCAACACCTTCTGCTCCTCGTTGGGTTCGACACTCTTATTTATCGAAAGTACTACGATACACCCCCTATACTTGTGGGTCATCAAGACTATTTTCTTGCGCCGTTGCCGGGGAGTGTAGCGCTATTGGAGAGTGGAATTGGTAAAGGTAACCGTCACTGTGAGTATTGTTTTTATTTTTTGTTTTACTCTGCTATGGAGAAATCTCCATTTGGTTTCCTATTTGGAAACACATCTACTACTACTGCTGCACATGCGGAGGAACCACCACCGCCGCCGCCTGCTGAAATTGATCCTTTTAAAATACCTATGAAAATTGTTGGGCGTATTATGGATAACTGCTATTCAGGAGATGGAACTGTCCATCCGGGTGATCACTTATTATTTATACATGAATTATGCGAGTTGTTCAGATGTGCAGGTATTTCACCAAGCCAGGTTAAGAAGAAATTATTCTCATTATCATTGAAAGGCAGAGCTGAAGAGTGGTATCGACTACTCCAAGATGGTCCATCTATGGCATGGGAGGATATTGTGCCTCTCTTTTATTCCAAGTTTTATCCTCCAAGTGGAATTCATAAAGACCATAACCGGATATATACTTTTTGGCCTCATGATGGAGAGAGTATTGCCCAAGCGTGGGGGAGATTGAAGTTACTAATGCTCAAATGCCCCATTCATGAGCTCCCCAATAATATTGTTATTGATAATTTTTATGCGCGGCTTACTCTTCCTGATAAGGATTATTTGGATGCTTCTTGCTTTGGATCATTTACTCATATGAAAGAAGATGCTAAGTGGAAACTTCTTGATCGTATACAAGAGAATGCTAAAGGTTGGGAAAATGACAAAGGTAGAAAGTCAGGTATAAACTATGATTATGAATGCATTAAATCTTTTATGGGAACTGATGACTTTCATAGTGTTAGCGCTGCTTATGGTCTTGATTCACAAATACTTGCTAATTGTCTTAAGGCTTTTGCCTCTTATACTGATGTTCCAAAGAAAGATTGGAACAAATATCATGCGCCTTATAAAGACTCTATTAGTCATATACCTGCTGCAGCTACTGAAGTTTGTACTGTTGATAGCATTGTGCCTAAACCTTATTTTGAGAAGACACATTTCCCTGCTAAGGTAAAGAAGTATTCTACCTTGGTAAGTGTGTCTAATAAAAGTACTAAAAAAGCTGCAGAACCTGATGAGCAAATTACTATTAAGTCTCCTGTAGCTATATTGAAGGATCTTGTTACTAAAGATGTAGGGGATGAATATATTCTTTTTTGTGAAGATGCTTCTAAATTCTCTCACATCCTAAAAAGCATAGGAAAACAAGTGTTCCTATTATTTCTGTCAGGATTGGAGATCATTGCTACTATGGTTTATGTGATATTGGTGCTAGTGCAAGTGCTATTCCCTTAGAGCTTTACAAAGAAATCATGCACGAGATTGGTGCTTGTGAACTTGAAGGTATTGATGTGGTTGTTCAGCTTGCTAACAGAGAGACTGTTTGGCCTCTTGGTATTGTTCGAGATGTGGAAGTTCTATGCGGTAAGACTAAATACCCCACTGATTTTCTAGTACTTGGTAAGGAGGCTAGTAAAACTTGTCCTATTATTTTTGGTAGACCATTTTTGAACACTTGTGGGGTCGTGATAGATTGTAAGAAGGAGAAAATTTTTACTAAGTTTAATGGAGAGTCTTATGAGTTTAATTTTTCCAAGTTTGCTAAGACTTCTTATGTAAATGAAACGGCTAATGAAATTTTTTGAGTTGAACAGCTTGCTTCTATTGCTCTTGCTCCTAATAATGCCTTGCAGCAATTCATGGAAGATCACAAAAACGATGTTTTTAGCAAGGAAAGAGAAGAGATTGACGATATTCTCCTTCGTCAACCACCATTACTCAAGCATAATCTACCTATGGAGGATCTTGGTACCACTTTGCCGCCTAAAGAAGATCCTATTTTTGAATTAAAGCCTTTGCCTGATAATCTCAAATATGCTTATATAGATGATAAGAAAATATATCCTGTTATTATTAGTTCTAAACTTTCAGGAAAGGAAGAAGAAAGATTATTGGAGATATTGAGGAAACACCGAGGAGCTATGGGATATACTCTTGATGATTTAAAAGGGATTTCCCCCACTTTGTGTCAGCATGCCATTAATATGGAGAAAGATGCGAAGCCAGTCGTGGAGCATCAACACCACCTAATTCCCAAGATGAAGGATGTGGTAAGAAATGAGGTATTAAAACTCCTTGATGCTGGTATTATTTATCCTATTGCTGATAGTAGATGGGTTAGTCCTGTTCATTGTGTTCCTAAGAAAGGAGGTATGACTGTTGTGCCTAATGAGAATAACGAGCTTATTCCTCAAAGGGTAGTAGTTGGTTATAGAATGTGCATTGATTATAGGAAGGTAAACAAAGTTACTAAGAAAGATCATTACCCTTTACCGTTTATAGATCAAATGCTAGAAAGGTTGTCTAAGAAGACTCATTTTTGTTTCCTTGATGGTTATTCTGGTTTCTCTCAAATTGTTGTTAAGAAGGATGATCAAGAGAAAACCACTTTTACTTGCCCTTATGGAACTTATGCTTATAGACGTATGCCGTTTGGGTTATGCAATGCTCCTGCTACTTTTCAAAGATATATGTCTGCTATTTTTCATGGCTTTTGTGAAGAAATTGTGGAGGTTTTCATGGACGATTTCTCCGTCTATGGAACTTCTTTTGATAATTGTTTGCACAACCTTGATAAAGTTTTGCAGAGGTGCGAAGAAACTAACCTTGTTCTTAATTGGGAGAAATGCCACTTTATGGTAAATTAAGGAATTGTCCTTGGACATAAAATTTCTGAAAGAGGTATTGAAGTTGACAGAGCAAAAGTGGAAGCAATTGAGAAAATGCCCTGTCCCAGAGATGTTAAAGATATTCGTAGTATTCTTGGTCATGCTGGTTTCTATAGGAGGTTTATTAAAGATTTCTCTAAGATTTCAAAGCCTCTTACCAACCTTCTTCAAAAGGATGTACCATTTGTCTTTGATGATGATTGTAAGGAAGCTTTTGAAACTCTTAAGAATGCTTTAACTACTGCTCCTATTGTTCAACCACCTGATTGGAATTTACCTTTTGAAATTATGTGCGATGCTAGTGATTTTGCTGTTGGTGTAGTTCTTGGACAGCGCGTAGATAATAAGTTGAATGTTATTCATTATGCTAGTAAGACTCTTGATGCTGCTCAGAAGAATTATGCTACTACTGAGAAAGAGTTTCTTGCTGTTGTTTTTGCTTGTGATAAGTTTAGATCTTACATTGTTGATTCTAAAGTTACTATTCATACTGATCACGTTGCTATTAGATATCTTATGACTAAGAAGGATGCTAAGCCTAGGCTTATTAGATGGGTGTTGCTTTTACAAGAGTTTGATTTGCATATCGTAGATAGGAAAGGTGCTAAAAATCCTGTGGCTGACAATTTGTCTAGATTGGAAAACATTTCTTTTGATCCTATTCCTGTTAATGATAGTTTTCCAAATGAACAGTTGGCTGCAATAAATGTAACTTCGCGAGACCTTCCTTGGTATGCTGATTATGCTAACTTTATTGTTTCCAAGTATTTGCCTCCAACCTTTACAGCTCAGCAAAGAAGAAAATTCTTCTATGATTTGAGGCATTACTTTTGGGATGACCCACACTTATATAAAGAAGGAGTTGATGGTATTATGAGAAGATGCATACCGGAATATGAGCAACAAGAGATATTAAGAAATGCCATAGCAGCGCCTACGGAGGGCATCATGCTGGAGATAGAACCGCAGAGAAGGTTCTACAGTCAGGTTTTTATTGGCCAACCCTCTTTAAGGATGCCAGAAGGTATGTTTTATCTTGTGATGAATGTCAAAGAGTTGGTAATATTTCTAGACGCAATGAAATGCCTATGAATTACACTCTTGTTATTGAACCGTTTGATTGTTGGGGATTTGACTTTATGGGTCCTTTTCCTCCTTCAAAAGGCTATACCCATATACATGTTGCTGTTGATTATGTTACTAAATGGGTAGAGGCCATACCTACAAAGAGTGCTGATGGTGAGACTTCGTTAAAAATGCTTAAGGATGTTATTTTTCCTATGTTCGGAGTGCCTAGATATCTTATGACTGACGGAGGTTCTCATTTTATTCACGGTAGTTTTAGAAAAACTCTTGCTAGATATGATGTTAATCATAGAATTGCTTCTGCTTATCATCCCCAAACTAGTGGGCAGGTAGAGCTTTCAAATAGGGAGATCAAGTCTATCTTGCAGAAGACTGTTAGTAGATCTAGGAAAAACTAGGCTAGTAAGTTAAATGACGCTTTATGGGCTTATAGAACTGCTTATAAGAATCCCATGGGTATGTCTCCTTATAAGATGGTTTATGGAAAAGCGTGTCACTTGCCCTTAGAATTAGAACACAAAGCTTTTTGGGCAGTGAGAGAGCTTAATAGAGATTTTAAACTAGCCGGTAAGAAAAGGTTGTTAGATTTGAGTTCTCTAGATGAGTGGAGAAACGAAGTGTATGGGAATGCCAGACTCTTTGAAGAGAAAGTCAAGCAATGGCATGATAAGAGAATTCTTAAGAGAGAGTTTCATGTTGGTGAGAAAGTTCTATTGTATAGGTCTCGTCTCAGTTTTTTGCAGGAAAATTACTCTCTAAATGGGAAGGACCATATGTTATTGTAGAAGTGTACCGCTCAGGTGCTATTAAGATCGCTTCATTGAAAGACGACTCTACACAAGTGGTGAATGGGCAAAGACTCAAGCATTATATTTCTAGAGATTCTTATAATGAAGATGTTGATGTTATTGAAACAGTTTCTCCGGAAGATTACATCCAAGACAAATTGCAGGTACCTGCAGAGTTCGCTTTCGAATAGGTAACAGTTCTAGTCAGAAAATTTTCGCGAAAAGTTCTTCCTTTAATAGTTTTGCTGTTTTTACTAAATATGAAAAAATCACGAGACGAAAAAGGGCAGGAAAAAGAGTCCGTGTGTGTCTCACACACAGGTGGCGCGGGCCCACCCCTGGCCGCGCCACCTGGGTGTGAGAACACCCCGGAACTCGTTTCTGTCCCAGTTTCCTCCTGTGATTTCGTTTCGATGTATAATTTTTGCCTATTTAACCCCCCGGAGTCCCCGAGGTCTGTATATCGTTTTCTCGTCGTGTTTTGTTTCGAGCTGTTTTTGTCAGGGATTGCCCCTGGCTTTGGAGTTATAATGTCTTCGTATGGTTCGTCTAAAGAGAACCCTCCTGCGGATTCCATCAATCCGTATATGAGGGAGCTGAAGATGCATCTGAAGGAGTTGTCACTCAAGGATGGGGAATTTCAGATTAAAGATGTTCAAGGACCCAAGGGAGAAGGGAGTCTCGAAGCAAGGATGGAAGCATTGGAACAGGAAGTTTTCAAATACAAGAAGATGGCGGAACGTGAGGTGGACATTATCTATAGGATTAATCAAGAGCTTGTCGCCAAGTACAAGAAGGAGACTACAGAGCTTTGGAAGGATGTCCTCTCACTCCAAGAGACGACTAGCCAATTACAAGCACAACTCTATGACATGCATAACCAAAATTGTGAGTATGAAGCTAGATTTCAACAAATGAGTGCTGCTGCAAGTTTCAGGATTTTGGAGACCAAGACATCCTTCTTTGATGGAGGAACTCTGCCTTGGAAGTACGACAACGATGAAGGCCCACCGCCACCACAAAAGGAGTAATTCGTCATCATTATAGGCATCCCCTTGGTTTGTTCCAAGCTTGGGGGAGTGCCTCGGTATCACATCATTACCTTTCGCTCATTTACTTTTCAAAGTAGAGTCATATCATGAATAGAGAAGTTATCATATAGAATAGTTTGCAGTTTGGAAGTATCCTCCTTAGTTAGTTATCTATGTATCCCTTGGTGTGAGTTGCGGTAATAAAATATTAATGAGAAGTTTTATCGTTTACTTTTCGCACACTTTATGTTAGTTTGCAATCTCTCTTGTATGACTAGTCTTGTTGATTGGTATTGGTATCACATTGGGAGCATGAGTAGATTAGTTGGTTTTGGCAAACCTAGCTTGGTCAGTAACAACTTTACCTTGAGGTTTGAGTAGAAAAGAATAAAGAAGTGCTTGCAGTTATATCACTTCAGTTTTCCCTTATATTTGGCTTATAAGCATTGTTATTCTTAAAGTTAAAATCATTGTACCTTCAAGGGAGTTTGCATGATTGTTCTTATTATATGTATGTTTGTTTGTTTCATGCAACTCTTATGCTTGCTACCCAGCCTTGCTAGCCAAAAACCTGTACTGAGAGGAAATACTTCTCGTGCATCCAATTCCCAAAAGCCAAGTCACTTCCAAAGAGTCCACTATAAATTCCTATGCATGGTATTCTAAGCCATTCCAAGTAAATTTTCATGTGCTACCTTTCAAAAACTTTCAAACACTTCTCATTTTGTGCCACTGTTTTTAGCTCATGAGGACGTAGTGCATGGGTTTGTTATCTTCCATACTAAATTAAGTACCTCTCGACTAGGCAGCTTCATCTGCTCATCATTAATTTTGCAAGGGAGCTGGTCAGATCATTATAATCTCAAAAAGAAAAAGAAAGAAAAAAGGCACTCCTCCAATGGAATGTGAAAGTTGGTCGGCACCCGATGGAATCGGTCAGCCATGGTTTGAGAAAGGAAAAAGGTGGGAAGGAGTGCAAAGCTATAAAAGAGCACCAAAGTGCCAATTAATCAAACATCTTGGAACCGCTCTCACTTGTTTAGTATGGAAGATATCAAGAACTCCGTTGCTAGTCGTTGACAAAAGCAACCACCTCTCAAAACAATTTTTACCTCTGTTTTACAAATGAAAAGCTCTAGCACATGTTTAATCCCTGCTTCCCTCTGCGAAGGGCCTATCTTTTACTTTTATGTTGAGTCAACCTATTTCCCTCTGTCTAAAGCAAGCATTTGAGTTGTTATGTTTCACTCAGCCATATGTTGATCCGTTTAATCATGTTTATTATCTTCCTTTTTTTGTATAATGCTTTTGTCTGAAGGAATATATCTTTGAAAGCTTTCTATGAATGCAAAAGTTTACTTTGTTGAGCATATAGTCTTTGCTATATTAGCTCTGTTTTAAAAGGCTCCGTCTAAAAGAAAGAATAGCTTGTTCATCGTTCTTTGACCGAGAACTAAGGTTTGCCATTGCCAATTATAGTTTACCTTGTGCATCTTTACATGTGATTCCCTTTTACCTATTGCAAGTCTATATCTTATAAAGGGAAGTTGCTGTCTATTATAATTTGTGCCTTAGTGAATGTGATGCTTCTTGTCCGTATTTTGATTGTCGACACTTCACTCCATAAACCTGTGGTCATGTTTACCGAGTTTAGTTTTCGCTTGGGGACAAGCAAGGTCTAAGCTTGGGGAGGTTGATACGTCCAATTTGCATCACTATTTTGTATCATAATTTACTGCTATTCATTGATATATTTCATATTTAGATATGACGCTTATGTTATTTCCTTTGTTTTCACATGTTTGATGATCATCGGAGGAGTTGCTGCCGGAGTCAGGATTCTGCTGGAAAAAGGACCATCAAGAGACCATATTTTGAAGATCAGGAAAATTCCAGAAAAATACCCAGAAATTATATTTTCCCAGAAGACTCAGGAAGCCAGAAGGAGGAGTCGAGAGGAGCCAGGGGCTGGCCGCGCGGGCCCTGTGTGAGGCCACCCTGGCCTACCTCTGGTCTCGCCCCTCCGCGTACATCATCGTCCCCGAAAACCTAAGTCAGGAGGGCTTAGAGTTAGACACAGCCGCCTCTGCGGGGCGGAGAACACCAGAGAGAGAAAGCTCTCTGGCAGGGAGAAATCTGCCGAGGAAATTCCTTCCCGGAGAGGGGAGATCGTCGCCATCGTCATCACCATCGCACCGGACTTCATCGGGATCATCATCATCATCATCTCCATCACCAGCACCTTCATCATCACCATCACCACGCCATCCCGCTGTAACATCTTGAGTGGGATCTTGTTATATTCATAGGGGAAACTTTCCCGGTGTTGATTACTCTTGTAGTTGATGCTATTGAGTGGAACCGTTGAGTTAAGGTTTATGTTCAGATTGTTATTTACCATTATTTCACCTCTGATCATAATCCATATGATGTCTTGTGAGTAGTTCGTTTAGTTCTTGAGGACATGGGAGAAGTCAAGATGTTAGTAGTGAATTATTGTTAAGAAATATTTAATGGTTTGATATTGTTGTGGTGCTATTTCACTAGTGGTGTCATGTGAACGCCGACTACATGATACTTCACCATTTATGGGCCTAGTGAGACGCATTGTGTATTTGGCTACCGATTGTGGGGTTGCTGGAGTGACAGAAACCTAAACCTCCATTGGGAAACCATTGCACCAGGGAGCGTAGGATCTTAGAGTTTAAGGCTGTGGTTAGATTTATCTTAATTACTTTCTTGTATTTGTGGATGCTTGCAAGGGCTATAATCACAAGTGTGTATTTATCCTAGTAAGGGTAGTGCGCTAGCACAGTTTCACCCCCATAACACCTATCAAACCAATAAATACTATTGGCTCTATGAAGCGAAAGCTCTTGACAGAAACTCCCGTGTGTCCTCGAGAACGTTTGGTTATTATAAGTACACAACTGGCTTGTCCTTTGCTGAAGAAAGGATTGGGCCACTTGCTGCAATTGTTACTACTGTCTTTTATTTACTCGCACTTTATTTACTCATTTTACCAAATACCCCTGAAAACCTGTTTGCTAGTATTTACAGTGATTCCTTGATCAAAACTGCTCATCAACACCTTCTGCTCCTCGTTGGGTTCGACACTCTTATTTATCGAAAGTACTACGATACACCCCGTATACTTGTGGGTCATCACCCTCTAAGTCTAAGAAAGGGTTAAAAGGGAGTGGGGTGAGTAACGAGCGTTACCCAGCAAGTTTATTTAATAGAATAGAGGTGTTTGATGCACTAGCTACGACCATAGACTAGAAAGCCTTAGGCCAAATACAGTTTTTATAATCATTTCTTCAAAAGATTGATTTTATTCAAAGAACTATGTCCGCCAGTCTTCACAGGTTGATTAGAGCTTCGATAGGATCCTTTCCTGCCATGCTCGTAGCTCCTTCCTAGAATAGGGAGTATCTTGATACTTTTTGTACACTCTGCAGAGGTGGTCACTTGTACCCATAGGAGATCAACGCTTTGCTGCATGACCGGGCGTACTTTCCCGTCCATACTTCCTTGGTATGTGGCCCAGCCGTTGATCCGAGCCAATCACTGTTCCTTCCTGCGACCTTGCATACCCACCCTTTTGTGGCTCCAACTTCGGTTTGCTACCCTCGTCGGTATACACTTTGGTAGTTGCCGACCTCGGCATACTTGTCCTTCCTGACAATGAGTTACCCCCACCGGTATGCTTACGCCATGTGGTAACACCAGCCTCGACACTCTACCCCCATCGTTGCCGCAATCCATCATAGACCGCCAGAACCGTGGAATCTTGACGGGGATTCCACCATCCCGAAGCTCCGTGCAGGGAGACAACTGCTACGGAATGGCGCGTCCGTTGATATGCAAGAGGGAAAAGATATAGCTGACTCTTCCGTCCCATTCCAGACCATATGGTTGACCATATTTTACGGCACAAGAATCACAGGTGACATTGGTTATTAATCCTAGGTGAACATTCCAGTTACAGTGGGACCTCCACCATACTCTTACCATGGTCCCACTGCCCACCCTCCTAGGTTGACAACCACCATGGTTGTTAACCACTAGTCATATTAATTTGAGAAAGCAGAACCTTTGCTTTTGAATGCAATCATAGTAATAATACCATCGGTATATTTGCAAGTAATTGGCTAAAGATAAACAAGAGATATGAGCAAGACTAAACTTGCTTGCAAACTGCAAGGTAGTGCAGTTGGATTTGTTGAACTGACCCGGGACCTCGGGTTCTAGGAAACATCATCATTGTCCGATAAGGGCAATGGTTAAAGATTCAAATAATGCATGCCTTTAAGGTGTGTGTGTTCCCTTTATATCCCCTAGAAGTGTTTTATTCTCATCCTAGAGTTTATATACTCCTTTTATGATTTTAAGGAGTATATGTTATCATTTACTTCATTCAAGAATATTCTTCAATATTCTGGAATGGAGTTCAATTTTGATAATGAGTTCTATTCTAATTAGATTTTTCTTAGATATCTCACAACTATGGAAAAGTATTTTAAAGTTCTCTTTCCAATTTATCTTTATAGGGTGATTTATTAAAAGTGTATATACTCTAGTTATGAATTTACCAGAGTATATATTATGTGAAATTCATTCAAGAATGCTAAGGACAAATTCTTGAATGGATTTACTTTATTTTATTTCCAAGATGTTATTGTCCTTATACTTTCTCATTTAAATCATTTCTAGAGGTTTTTCCTTTAAAAGAAAACCCCATAATTTAATTATGAACAATTTCTTCATATTCACCAAGTTATTAATTATGTGATAAAAAGCTCAAAAATCAATTAGGGTTATTTTTGCAAGTCCAAATTAATTTCCTGCTTTTTATTAAGTGTTAAAAGGTTTTTCCAAAAAAAAACCCTTATTTTCTTTTCAATTTCTATTTTTAAATTTGGTTAAAATCTTCTCTCACTCCCTTGCCAGGCCTGGCCCACCTATCGGCGCCAGCCTACCTGGTCGAACCCGACCAGGTGGCTTCGGTCAAACCGACAGGCCGTACCCCCCGGGCGCACCTCGTCCTCTTCCTCTCGCCCGCTCTGGCGACTGCATTGCCCCGCCGCCGCCGCGCTTCATTCCGACAACCTCTGCCGGAGTTAGCTGCCAAGATGGGTACCAATCGATAGATCTCGCAACGGTGCTCCTGCCTGTCCGAGAGATCTTGTCGATTAACCCCTTGGTGCTCTCGTCTCTGTCACCTCGACACTCTAGATCTCGGCCATTGCGACCTCGAGCTTGGTCTTGAGTTGCTTGGCCTCCTCCTCGGTGAGATCTGGTGCTTGGTGAGTTAGGTGACTCACCAACGTGTCATCGGCGCCTTCCCCTAGCTTGGTGCCATCATGGCCGCACGGGCACTGCCTCGCCATGCCACGGTGGTACCTCGTGGGCGTCGAGTAAGTTCTTCCTCTCCTCTGTTCTTCTCTGTGCCCTCCTAGAGCTTGCTCTGTGCTCTCCTGGAGCTTGCTCTAGCCATGCTCCACCTCTCAGATGCACTGGGATTCCTCCCCAAGCTTGCTATCATGCTGTGGAATTAGGCTGGCTGTGATGTGTGATTTTAGGCTCTGTGATCACTCCTTGTCTAATAAGCTTGTAGTTAACGCTTGAACATGTTGGTGCAAGCTGCCACTGTTAGTTTCAGTCATAGCTTCAGTTAACACTTTTAACTGAAGCTTGCTGGTTTCACTTAACTGCTTAACTTGCTGGAAATCAAATTGAATGCTATGGTGACCCTCTTCTGTCTAGTTATTCAGTTACTGCTTCTACTTAATTAGCTGAGAGCTTGCTAGTGGCTGATCTTGATCATTTGCACCAAGTGCATGGATAACTATGTGTTAGTTATCTCTGACTGTTGTTGTTTAATTAGCTGTAGTGTAACAGCTTTATTGCACTTTCTTGCAGTGTCACTGCTATGCTGGTTCAGTGATGCAAACTAGCTTCTGTTGAGCTAGATTATTTCTAGCTGTGATGCTAAGTTAGTGGGTGTTGTTGTGGTTCTTGCAGTAGCTTCTGGCTAACTACTTCACTATGATACCTCCTTGAGGTGTGCATAGTTACTATGGTGTTGGCTGCTTAATTGAGTGCTCTTGAGAGTGGATCACCCTCTGTGGTGGTCTGCTGGTGGCTTAATTGATTAAAAGTGTCCATGTCCACTTTTCCTAGATGCTTATTCAAATTTGAGCAATTTTATTTACAAAGCTGATGGATTTCTAGGTTTAGGCCTTAGTCTTGATAGTTTAGGCAACCCATGTGCCACTCCTAGCCTTGCTCTTATTTCTGCGAGTATTTCCTTTGAGAAATTCCCAGGTAAGATTATGTGTTAGGGAGTAGCTGTTGTGGATGGCCTTGTCTTCAAGGTCATGGCCTCCTGGACATCCAAGTGATGACCAAGGCTCTTTTAACATCAAGCTTTGCTTGATTCATGTGTGGCTGTGCTCTATGCAGTCTGCCTGGGAGATAAATTTTTGAGTTTTCTCCCAACACTTATGTGTGCTGTGGTTTAATAATAACATGTTGCTAAAGAGTAGCTTGTTCTTCTGGATATTTCTGATTTCCTACTTCTTGTGGCAAGCCTTCTCCTCCTAGCTGCTTGACCTAGTTCCTAGTTGAACTATGTGACCATGTTGGTCTTTGGTTTTGATGGTTTGGTTGATCTGATGGTGTGCTGGTGGTGTAAACCTTCCCTGTTGCTGAACTCATGAGCAGGGTTCATTGTGTGGTGGTGATTCAGTGATGATGACGTGGTCTCAGCTGTGGTGATGTTCTTTGTGTGATGCTGTTGGTGGTGTGGTGGTGTTGTTCTTGGTCGGCTGGTGTTCTTGGCCGAGCAATTTCACCTCCTATGGTGTTTTTATACTAGCCCTTGTTACCTGGGGGCTTGACACCTTAGCTCATGCATTTGGTGAGTGAGCTGTTGTGGGCTGGCTGGCTCAGCTCGGCTGGCCTGGGATATTTTCCTGGATGCTTTGGTGATAAGCTTCGAATAGCTTGATGATTGTCTACAGTGGCATTCTTTTTGACTGCCACTTGGTAATTACCCCCCCTTTGGCTATTTTTCTCTTTAGTCTTTACTTGCAGGTGCCAAAAGGAAAAGAAGAAGAAAAGAAAGAAAGAAGATGTGTAGTTTAGGAACAAATTCTTGTATATTTTCTATTATTTATTATAATATTCTTTCTGTTCATTGTTGTAATCTTCTTTTATTCATTTCCAGGGTTGTAATTATTCTTTTATTCCAGAATTTTGTAAAGACAATGTATAATATGTTGATGATCAATAAAGCTCAAGTTTCCTTCTTTATTCATATCTATCCTTTTTAAATGTGTCTTTCAATTCTTAATTCTATTTTTCATAATTCAAATTCTTATTTGAATTCATAAGTTAAACTAGGGTTTTAGTTGTTTCATTTCACCAATTCCCAACAAGCAATAGATCAAAAGAGTTCATGTCCAATTCTTTCGCACTCCGAGAGTATACCATACCCCCTCGAAGAGAGAATCGACCCCCCTTAGGTTTTAGTAATAAAAGCGTGAAAAAATCCCGTAATTTCAGATGCTATGCACAAAAGCCCTCTAAACTACCCCGGAGTTGTCCTACGTGCTGGGATGTTATAGACTTCCCCCCCTCAATAGAAACTTCATCCCGAAGTTTGGGGTAAGATGTACCTGAAGAAATCTGGATAGGCTGTCCTTAGATCCTCTTCCTTTTCCCATGTAGCTTCTCTTTCCGGGTGATGTTTCCATTGTACTTTGCAATACTTGATGGCTCTATTACGGAGTTGTTTCTAATTCTCTGCTAGAATCTTTGATGGTTCTTCAACATAAGTCAAATCAGCTTGCAATTCAATCTCATTGTAGGATATAGTTTCTTCTGGTGTCTTCATACACTTGCAAAGTTGAGAAGCATGAAACACATTATGGACTTTAGATAGTTCCTTTGGCAGTTCTAACTCAAAGGCTACTCCTCGACTCCGACTTAGAATCTTGAACGGTCCAGTATATCTTGGGCTAAGTTTTCCCTTGACTCCAAAACGATGTACTCCCTTCATGGGGCTAACCCTTAGATAAACCATGTCCCCAACTTGCGGTTCCCATACCCTTCTCTTGGAATCTGCATAGCTTTTCTATCGACTTTGAGCAATCCTTAACCAGTCTCGAATAATATCAATCACATGTTGTTTCTCCTTGACGTAGTCTAGATGAAACTCCTTACTGGCTCCTGGTTCATACCAGCAAATAGGTGATCGGCACTTCCTTCCATAGAGTGCTTCAAATGGTGCCATTTGGATACTACTTTGGTATAGTTATAAGAGAACTATGCCAGTGGCAAGTGTTCTTCCCATGATCCTCCGAAGTCTAAAGCACATGCTCGGAGCATATCCTCCAAAATCTGATTGGTTCTTTCAGTTTGGCCTCCCGTCTGTGGATGACAGGCAGTGCTAAAATCTAGCTTGGATCCCACAGCTTCATGTAGTTGCGTCCATAAAGCTGAAGTGAATACGGATCCTCTGTCCGAGACTATTGTCTTAGGTACTCCATGCTTGCTTACAATCTCTTGAACATATAGATTTATTAACTTCTCTCCGGAATCTTTCTGATTGACAGCTAAGAAATGTGCACTTTTAGTCAGTCGGTCCAATATTAGCCAGATCATGTCTTTCTTCTTTGGTGTCAGTGGTAATCCCATGATAAAGTCCATTCCAATCTCTTCCCACTTCCACTCGGGAATACTCAAAGGTTGCATAAGTCCAGCAGGACTCTGATGTTCTGCCTTCACTCTCTGACAGGTATGACATTCGGATACAAACTTGGCTATCTCCCACTTCAGACTATTCCACCAGAATAATTCCTTAAGGTCCATGTACATCTTGGTGCTCCTCGGATGTATTGAATATGGTGTTTCGTGTGCCTCCTTGAGTATTAATTCCTTGATTTTCGGTATGTCCGGCACACATATTCGATCATGAAACCAAAGTGAATTGAAATCACCTAAGCGGAACTCTGATGGTCTACCTTCCTCAATCATGTGGATTTCTTTGGCAATAAATGCATCTTCATCTTGTCTTCGGAATATTGTATACTTGAGATCACTATGTCGTTCTTCCATCACCTTCGTGGTAGACAAACTACCCAAAGATTGCACTTCAAGACATTGAATCTCTAATCTTTCCAAATCCATAAGTAATTCCTTGGGAAGTTCTCGGTTCATCGGTTGAGTGTCTGTGCTCTTTCTGCTTAAAGCGTCGGCTACCACATTGGCCTTCCCTGGTGTGTAGTTGATGGTCAAATCATAATCCTTGATCAATTCTAACCATCTTCGTTGCCTCATATTCAATTCTTTCTGAGTGAAGAAGTATTTGAGACTTTTGTGATCTGTATAAAGTTCACACTTGGCTCCATAAAGAAAATGTCTCCATCCTTTTAGCGCAAACACTACGGCTGCTAGCTCAAGATCATGTGTTGGATAATTAACTTCATGTGGTTGTAATTGCCTTGACCCATATGCTATCACCTTTCTATCTTGCGTCAATACACACCCAAGTCCGTTCTTGGATGCATCACAATACACTGTGTAATCCTTGTCGGTTTCTGGTACGGCCAACACAGGTGTTGTGGTTAACTTTTCCTTGAGTGTTTAAAAACTTGCCTCACATTCATCTAACCAAACAAACGGTGTATTATTTCAGAGTAACTTGGTCATTGGTCCTGCAATCTTAGAGAACCCTTCTATAAACCTTCGGTAGTATCCTGCCATTCCCAAAAATCCTCTAATCTATTTGACATTCTTCGGTGACTCCCATTCCAAAACAGATGCTACCTTGCTTGGATTTACTGCTATACCTTCTTTACTGATCACGAGCCCAAGGAACTCCACTTGGTCTAGCCAGAATTCACACTTACTAAACTTGGCATATAACCGATGTTCCCGTAGAATCTGTAAAGCAATCCTCAAATGCTTGGCATGTTCTTCCTTGTCCTTGGAGTAGATCAAAATGTCATCTATGAATACTATCAGAAATTTTTCCAAGTAGGGCATAAAGATCTTGTTCATGAGGTTCATGAAGATCACGGGTGCATTTGTCAATCCAAAAGGTATGACTAAATACTCATGATGTCCGTACCAAGATACAAAAGCTATTTTTGGAACGTCCTCCTTCTTGATCTTAATCTGGTGATACCCTGATCGAAGATCTATCTTTGAAAATACTTCGGCTCCTCTGACTTGATCAAATAGTCTTGGATTCTTGGCAAAGGATATTTGTTCTTAATAGTAACATTGTTGAGGTTTCTGTAGTCTCCGCACATTCTACGTCCTCCATCCCGCTTATCTACGAAGATCACTGGTGTTCCCCATGGCGAAATACTTTCTTGAATGAAGCCTTTCTGCTCTAGCTCATCCAGTTGTTCCTTCAACTCCACTAACACTTTGGGTCCCATCTTATATGGTGCCTGTGCTATGGGTGCTGTGCCTAGGATTAAGTCAATGGTAAACTCAATTTCCCTATCTGGTGGCATTCCTGGTAGTTCCTGTGGAAACACATCTTGGAATTCATTAACCACTGGAATATCTTCAAGTTTTGATTCCCTTAGAGCATTGAGTTGTAGTTAAACTTCAATATGTGCATATCGGTCACCTTGATACACTATCCTTCCTCCTCCTGGGCTTCTAAGTGACACAGTTTTCTCTCTGCAATCAATCTGACCTCCATTCTCCTCTAACAAATCCATTCCAAGGATTACAGCCATATCCTTCATAGGGATGAGAAAAAGATAGGCAAGATAAACACAATCGCGGATCATAATGACCTGCTCTTGCCTGAGGTGAGTGACTAAGATCGTTCCCCTCGCAGATAAAATAGTAATGGGGTACTCTAACTTATTGCAAGGAATTCCATAAAGATCAACAAACTCTTGCAAAATGAATGAGGTAGTAGCACCAGTATCAAAAAGTACTTTGCCGGGATGAGATAGCATCTGAAGCGTACCTATCACGGTCTTGTCGGACTGATTCACCTCCTCGAGGTTGGTGCAATTCAACTTCCCATAAGTTGGCCTTTTATTTTTACCGCTTCCAAAACCTCCACCCCGGTGTGATCCACCTCCTGTACCTTGGGCTCCAGTCTGGCCCCTTTCAGGACAGTCCTTTATCATATGTCCCCCTTTCTTGCACCCAAAGCAGATGATTCTGGGTTGTCGGCAATCTCTCTCCATGTGCCCTCGCACACCACAACCATGACAAACAATATCATTGTTCCCATTTGTAGTATCACGAGGTGTAACATTCCCTCCGGACCTGTATTTGGGTTTGAACTTGATATTAGGAGTTGGCTTGGCATCCAAATACCTCCTGGGTTCAATCTTGGCCTTTTTCCTCCTATCTTCTAGGACTTGTTTGAAATCATCTTTCATAGTGATGGCTGCATCGACAAGCTCTTGAAAATCTGCTGCCTTTAACATCCTCAATTGTATCCTTGCACCTGGGTGCAGTCCTCTCATGAATCGTTTCTTCCGCTTGTCATCGGTATTCACGTCCTCAGAAGCGTAATGAGATAAAAGGGTGAACTCCTTGACATACTTCATAATAGGCTTGTCATTCTGTGCAAGATTCTCAAACTCTCTTCTCTTCAATTCCATAATACTCTCCGGCACATTTGATTCACTGAACTTTTTCTTGAATTCCTCCCAGGTGAGTACCCTTCTCGGAGGATGTATAGCCACAACATTGTCCCACCATGCTGTTGCGGGTCCACATAACAGATGTGTGGCATACCTAAGCTTCTCACTGTCATTGCAACTTACTGTATTGAGCTTCCTCTCGGTGTCCAATAACTAGTCTTCAGCGTCCATTGGCTCCGGTGTTGATGCAAAAGGAGGTGGTCTTGCATTTAGGAAATCTGCCAGTGACACTCCATGCACTCCTTCATTTCGAACTTCACGATTACGGTCCATCACATCCTGCACCATCTTTATCTGACATTCAATAATCATACGCTGCCTTTCATCTATCGTCCTCATGTATTGGGCAAAATCCTGCTGTGTAAGAAATGGTGGTGGTGGTGGTAATGGTTCCCTTGCTGCTGCATCGGCTGCCTCCTTAGCCTTGGCTTCAATCTCCATCCTCTGTTGTTCAGATTCTTCACCAACTACCATCGCCATTCTATCCCCTAACCCTATTACATTAAGCGAAACTCATAGTTACACCATGCCCATGCTTTCTGAGCTCTACTTGATGTACAGTGTTAGTCACACAATAAAAATCCAAATAAAACATAGCCAAATCACACCAAACATATACCATGTATATACATGGGTAAAAAGAACATAGTGTTACATAGCTTATCATCCCGTGAGTAACTACACTCACTTATTCAAGCTGCGAAAGCAAATACTACATATTATACATATGGTACATATGTCACATAACATGTCGCCTCCATATCTGTGGTGGTCCTCTAAGGGTAGTCGCATTCCCGATATATCCTCGGTGTCCAACCGGTAGCTCATGATGTCCTCCTGAGTGAAGCAGGGGCATAAGATGACTCCATCGGGAAAAAGTCATAATCGGGTTTAGTACCTAAGTTGAAGTCAGTCATCCCCAGATAACTGCTCAACGAGGGGTATGCCCTATCTGTGGCATCCCGCTCCATCTTAGGCCTTGAGCATTCTCCACGCTCCATATGGCTAGGTAACTCTTCCTCCTTATCTGACTCTATCTCTATGGGCTTTCCCGCCACATCTCCAGTGCGGTGAACAACCCTAAACTGGCTCGTGACCTCCTGCTCCGAATCACATGGAATCGGATCTCCGGCCATCACCATGTACTCATCGAAACGCCAACCCATGGAGTTTCCCCCAAAACTATCGTTATGAGGCATTCCCCATGACTCCAAACCTGCCTCGTATTCGAATCCAGTCAAGCCGTGTGCAAAGTGTGCTGGTGGCATCTCCGGTTCGGCCTTGGGCTTGAACTCCCGCTCATCGGGATCGTCTTCCTCATCTAAGTTGATAAAATCTCCAGTCGAAAAGGCTGGAGTAGGTGCTCTCGGTGGTCCAGAAGTCTCCCCCATGCACCACGGAGTAGGTGTCGACTCGGTGATCTCGTCCACTAGACTCTGTATCTCTCCCACTAATGCTCCGTGAACATGGTAGAACACGTTGAGAAGATGCTTACACCTGTCCATGTGCTCTGCTGCGGCATGTGGGTGTCTCTTTGCAAACTTGTAACTATCCCAACAAGGATCTTCTCCTTCCTCGTCGTGTGGGATGTGCGTGAACTTAGTACCCAATAACTTCTCCATTTTGTGTTCACAGATATCCGTTATGGCCTTCATCACTGCTATCTTGTAAGCTACAAAAACTATGCATGCCTCTCCAGCTGGCATGATCACGCTCATGCCCAATTTGGCAGGAAGCATTATCCCTACCTTATACTTCTGAAAGACTCTACCCTCATAATAAGCATACTTCTTGACTGGAATACGGGTTTCACACCCGCACTCCTGCAAGATGCCTCATAAAATCTCGGATAGGTTCCCATCATAGTCGTCCAGAGTCACGTCTCGAACTTGCACGGTCCTTGACGGATTTGTGCGTGCCATCCAGGCAGTATAAAAGATAAAAATTAGTACATGATGCATCATAATAGTAACAATAAAGAATTATAACACTAAAAAGTATGACCTTGTTATTCTCAAGTGAGTAACGTCATGACAATTTTAGAGAACTCTTTACTATTCCTATTTGACTCCTACAGGTCGTTCCCATTAACTAGGCGTCCAACCTAAGGTCAGAGCTTTTGCTCTGATACCAACTGTGGTGACCCAGCATACCACTGCATGTTGTAGTATACAAGTCATTGACATAACACTTATGAAGTACCAATTCACAAATATTACATCCCTCAGAGTGGTACAACAGAAACATAGAGGTCTTTATTCAAGCACTGAATATTACAAGCCATAATGTTACAAAGGACTCCAGTTCCTCCTCGGTCCAAAGAGGAACACTAGATGGTTCTAATCTGATACTACAAACCATAGCTGCAAACGAAAGTAGTAAACTAAACATGATGCCTTACTCTAGTCGATTTATTCTAAGTGTTCGGTGTGACTAAAGCTTCAATAATACGACTCTAGTTGTCGGCCTCCTCCTCGAGTCCTTCATCGGGACCATAGGAGATGGTGTAGTCGATGCCTTTGACTCCTCCGGTTAGATCCGGTTCTTCGTAGTAGACTTCCTTGTAGTCCTCTGGGATTCCTTCGGTCTCTTCAAACTGGCCCTCCGAGTCTAAGCAAGGGTTAAAAGGGAGTGGGGTGAGTAACGAGCGTTACCCAGCAAGTTCATTTAATAGAATAGAGGTGTTTGATGCACTAGCTACGACCATAGACTAGAAAGCCTTAGGCCAAATGCAGTTTTTATAATCATTTCTTCAAAAGATTGATTTTATTCAAAGAACTATGTTCGTCAGTCTTCACAGGTTGATTAGAGCTTCGATGGGATCCTTTCCTGCCGTGTTCGTAGCTCCTTCCCAGAACAGGGAGTATCTTGATACTTTTTGTATACTCTCCAGAGGTGGTCACTTGTACCCATAGGAGATCAACGCTTTGCTACACGACCGGGCGTACTTTCCTGTCCATACTTCCTTGGTATGTGGCCCAGCCGTTGATCCGAGCCAATCACTGTTCCTTCCCACGACCTTGCATACCCACCCTTTTGCGGCTCCAACTTCGGTTTGCTACCCTCGCCGATCTACACTTTGGTAGTTGCCGACCTCAACATACTTGTCCTTCCTGACAATGAGTTACCCCCACTGGTTTGGTTACGCCCTGTGGTAACACCGGCCTCGGCACTCTACCCCCGTCGTTGCCGCAATCCATCATAGACAGCCAGAACCGTGGAATCTTGACGGGGATTCCACCCTCCCGAAGCTCCACACAGGGAGACAACTGCTACGGAACGGCGCGTCTGTTGATATGCAGGAGGGAAAAGATACAGCTGACTCTTCCGTCGCATTCCAGACCCTATGGTTGACCATATTTTACGGCACAAGAATCACTGGCGACATTGGTTATTAATCCTAGGTGAACATTCCAGTTACAGTGGTACCTCCACCATACTCTTACCATGGTCCCACTGCCCACCCTCCTAGGTTGACAACCACCATGTTTGCTAACCACTAGTCATATTAATTTGAGAAAGCAGAACCTTTGCTTTTGAATGCAATCATAGTAATAATACCATCGGTATATTTGCAAGTAATTTGCTAAAGATAAACAAGAGATATGAGCAAGACTAAACTTGCCTGCAAACTGCAAGGTAGTGCAGTTGGATTTGTTGAAGTGACCCAGGACCTCGGGTTCTAGGAAACATCATCATTGTCCGATAAGGGCAATGGTTAAAGATTCAAATAATGCATGCCTTTAAGGGGTGTGTGTTCCCTTTATATCCCCTAGAAGTGTTTTATTCTCATCCTAGAGTTTATATACTCCTTTTATGATTTTAAGGAGTATATGTTATCATTTACTTCATTCAAGAATATTCTTCAATATTCTGGAATGGAGTTCAATTTTGATAATGAGTTCTATTCTAATTAGATTTTTCTTAGATATCTCACAACTATGGAAAAGTCTTTTAAAGTTCTCTTTCCTATTTATCTTTATGGGGTGATTTATTAAAAGTGTATATACTCTAGTTATGAATTTACCAGAGTATATATTATGTGAAATTCATTCAAGAATGCTAAGGATAAATTCTTGAATGGATTTACTTTATTTTATTTCCAGGATGTTATTGTCCTTTTACTTTCTCATTTAAATCATTTCCAGAGGTTTTTCCTTTAAAAGAAAACCCCATAATTTAATTATGAACGATTTCCTCATATTCACCAAGTTATTAATTATGTCATAAAAAGCTCAAAAATCAATTAGGGTTATTTTTGCAAGTCCAAATTAATTTTCTGCTTTTTATTAAGTGTTAAAAGGTTTTTCCAAAAGAACCCCTTATTTTCTTTTCAATTTCTGTTTTTAAATTTGGTTAATATATTCTCTCACTCCCCTGCCAGGCCTGGCCCACCTGTCGGGCCTAGCCCACCTGTCGGCGCCGGCCTACCTGGTCGAACCCGACCAGGTGGCTTTGGTCAAACCGACTGGCCGCACCCCCCCTCGCGCACCTCGTCCTCTTCCTCTCGCCCGCTCTGGCGACTGCATCGCCCCGCCGCCGCGCTTGATTCCGACGACCTCCGCTGGAGTTAGCTGCCGAGATGGGTACCAATCGATAGATCTCGCGACGGTGCTCCTGCATGTCCAAGAGATCTTGTCGATTACCCCCTTGGCGCTCTCATCTCTGTCGCCTCCGATGCTCTAGATCTCGGTCATGGTGACCTCGAGCTTGGTCTCGAGTTGCTTGGCCTCCTCCTCGGCGAGATCTGGTGCTTGGCGAGTTAGGTGACTCGCCGACGTGTCGTTGGCGCCATCCCCTGGCTTGGAGCCATCGTGGCCGCGCGGGCACTGCCTCGCCATGCCACGATGGTACCTCCTGGGTGTCGAGTAAGTTCTTCCTCTCCTCTGTTCTTCTCTGTGCCCTCCTGGAGCTTGCTCTGTGCTCTCCTGGAGCTTGCTCTGGCTATGCTCCACCTCTCAGATGCACTGGGGTTCCTCCCCAAGCTTGCTCTCGTGCTGTGGAATTAGGCTGGCTGTGATGTGTGATTTTAGGCTCTGTGATCACTCCTTGTCCATTAAGCTTGTAGTTAAATCTTGAACATGTTGGTGCTAGCTGCCACTGTTAGTTTCAGTCATAGTTTCAGTTAACACTTTTAACTGAAGCTTGCTGGTTTCAGTTAACTGCTTAACTTGCTGGAAATCGAACTGAATGCTATGGTGACCCTCTTCTATCTAGTTATTCAGTTACTGGTTCTACTTAATTAGCTGAGAGCTTGCTAGTGGCTGATCTTGATCATTTGCACCAAATGCATGGATAACTATGTGTTAGTTATCTCTGACTATTGCTGTTTAATTAGCTGTAGTGTAACAGCTTTACTGCACTTTCTTGCAGTGTCACTGCTATGCTGGTTTAGTGATGCAAACTAGCTTCTGTTGAGCTAGATTATTTCTAGCTATGATGCTAAGTTAGTGGGTGCTGTTTTGGTTCTTGCAGTAGCTTCTGGCTAATTGCTTCACTGTGATACCTCCCTGAGGTGTGCATAGTTACTGTGGTGTTGGATGCTTAACTGAGTGCTCTTGAGAGTGGATCACCCTCTATGGTGGTCTGCTGTTGGCTCAATTGATTAAAAGTGTCCCTGTCCACTTTTCCCAGATGCTTATTCAAATTTGAGCAATTTCATTTACAAAGCTGATGGATTTCTAGGTTTAGGCCTTAGTCTTGATAGTTTAGGAAACCCATGTGCCACTCCTGGCCTTGCTCTTATTTCTGTGAGTATTTCCTTTGAGAAATTCCCAGGTAAGATTATGTGTTAGGGAGTAGGTGCTGTGGATGGCCTTGTCTTCAAGGTCATGGCCTCCTGGACATCCAAGTGATGACCAAGGCTCTTTTAACATCAAGCTTTGCTTGATTCATGTGTGGCTGTGCTCTGTGCTGTCTGCCTGGGAGATAAACTTGTGAGTTTTCTCCCAGCATTTATGTGTGCTGTGGTTTAATAATAATCTGCTGCTGAAGAGTAGCTTGTTCTTCTGGATATTTCTGATTTCCTGCTTCTTGTGGCAAGCCTTCTCCTCCTAGCTGCTTGACCTAGTTCCTAGTTGAACTATGTGACCATGTTCGTCTTTGGCTTTGATGGTTTGGTTGATCTGATGGTGTGCTGGTGGTGTAAACCTTCCATGTTGCTCAACTCATGAGTAGGGTTGATTGTGTGGTGGTGATTCAGTGATGATGATGTGGTCTCAGTTGTGGTGATGTTCTTGGTGTGATGCTGTTGGTGGTGTGGTGGTGTTGTTCTTGGTCGGATGGTGTTCTTGGCCGAGCAATTTCACCTCCTGTGATGTTTTTATACTAGCCCTTGTTACCTGGGGGCTTGACACCTTAGCTCATACATTTGGTGAGTGAGCTGCTGTGGGCTGGCTGGCTCAGCTCGGCTAGCCTGGGATATTTTCCTGGATGCTTTGGTGATAAGCTTTGAATAGCTTGATGATTATCTACAGTGGCATTGTTTTTGACTGCCACTTTGTAATTACCCCCCCTTTGGCTGTTTTTCTCTTTAGTCTTTACTTGCAGGTGCCAAAAGGAAAAGAAGAAGAAAAGAAAGAAAGAAGATGTGTAATTTAGGAACAAATTCTTGTATATTTTCTATTATTTATTGTAATATTCTTTCTATTTTTTGTTGTAATCATCTTTTATTCATTTCCAGGGTTGTAATTATTCTTTTATTCCAGAATTTTGTAAAGACAATGTATAATATGTTGATGATCAATAAAGCTCAAGTTTTCCTTCTTTATTCATATTTATCCTTTCTAAATGTGTCTTTCAATTCTTAATTCTATTTTTCATAATTCAAATTCTTATTTGAATTCATAAGTTAAACTAGGGTTTTAGTTTTTTCATTTCACCAATTCCGAACAAGCAATAGATCAAAAGAGTTCATGTCCAATTCTTTCGCACTCTGAGAGTATACCATACCCCCTCAAAGAGAGAATCGATCCCCCTTAGGTTTTAGTAATAAAAGCACAAAAAATCCCTTAATTTCAGATGCTATGCAGAAAAGCCCTCTAAACTACCCCGGAGTTGTCCTACGTGCTGGGATGTTACATAGAGTTATACGCAAGATAAGGAGGTAGACTGCCAGGATGTGCCAGGGAGGTACATACTCCATAGGGTAGGCTCCCGTACTAAAGTGGATGAGTGAAAGGCTTTGATTGGGTGCTTGTCATTGCATAGGTTGCTATCCGGAGAGGATACCCACACGATAAGTATCCAGATGATGTGGGTAAAGTGTACAGTGTAAATCTATTCGAATAGTCATGTTCATGGTCATGGACGGTTGGGATGGCTTTACTTATCCCAATGTCATTTTCTTTTTAAAAAAAATTTGGATAGAAAAAGAAGTTGGATGGAGTAATCAGAGGGTACCATCGGGAGGTTGAGGTGAAAGATGGACGGAGTACTTGGAGGGTACTACCAGAATGTTGAGGTGAAAGATGGACGGAGTACTTGGAGGGTACTGCCGGGATGTTGAGAATCGTCATGTGGAGATGACCTGGTTTATAAAGAAAAGGGTTACCCCCATCCTAAGAGTTTTTAAATGAAAATTGTTTTCAAAATTGTTTTTTAAATAAAGGTATATAGATTCTACATCGACAAGAGAAACTATGTCTTCAAAATAAAATAAGCCATAGATAGAGCCTATCCTTGATACCACAAAATATTGCATTTTCTCCGTTCTCTTTACGGTGCTTTGCAAGTATAATTAAAATGTACTCACGACTTTGTCCTTGGCTATTAACTTGGTCAGACTATGAGAAGGATTTGCAAGAAGATGAAGGGTTCAATGATGACTATGTAAACTAGGACGTTCTCCTAGTCAGTTGCCTATAGGTTTAATGCGTGACTGATAAGGGTATAGATAATAGAGCCCGTCAGTTGAGTACCCCTGAGGCCCGTTAAGCTAGACCCTATTGTAATACTTGTCGAAATACGAGTCCTTACCGTATGTCGATATTGTAATCTGTATCAGATCCTACCCGATCCTCAAGACCTGGCCACCTATATATAGGGGCCAGTAGGGGACGGTAAGGGACAGATTGAAAGCAAGCCAGGTTCTACACCCACATTTACTTTCATAGCCACCTTGTTTGACTGAGTTTACCTTCGAGTTCATCCAACGCCATATCTCCCCGATCCTAAGTCCATCTAGGACATTTGGAGTTAACCCCTCGTCAATTGGCGCCGACCGTGGGGACTCTGGGCGTTGGAATCATGAATTCAACGGCTTTTTTGCTTTCAGCCAACAGCAATCCGCAAGTCGACAAAATTCAGATACCCTTCAGAATCGTCGATTTTCAACCTCACCAGTCAAGTTTCAAGCAAGTATTCGAGAGTATGGATCAAGATATGGATTTGACGATCGGAAGTCTAAACTTTCGCGTCGGATCACTAGGTTCGATTCACCTTTCAGATCCAACGAAACCAGATCCGTCAGCAAGTGAACTCGAGATAGTAGCAATGTCTGAATCATCAGAAGGCTCTTCCAGCGAGGTAAACTCGCCGGTCAGCTTGGCAGAAGCAGAAGAAGGAAAAATCGCAGTAGGTGACGAAACCATGGAGAATCTTGACCTAGAAGCGCAACTCGAAGATCTCATGATCCAACACAACGACACCTCAGATCAATCAACAGACACTTGGAGGACAGGATTAGAACTTTCTGAAGATGACAATTCGATCTTCTCAAGCTACAATGGCAAGCTCGACAATCGATGCCAGATACTCGCCAGCACAGAAGACAATTCAGAAGAACTCAACAAAAACAACAATCCAGTGCTTAATACAGCAAATATAAATAGAGGAGCAAACCACTTAGCAGAAGGAGAAACCGCAGACTCCCTCGCAACAAGGGAGAAAGTTTGACTATCAGTCGATGAGTGGAGAACAATCAAAACAGCCGTAGAGCACAGCACGCCAATACCAACAAATTCCAGCAAAAACATGCTTTTGGGATACCATTACGCCCTAAGGCAGCAGGCGAAGCAATTAGCAAAGGAGAGGATTGAAGTACAGAAAAGTAAGGACTCAGCTATTGCAGCAAGCGACGCTGCTCGCAGAGCACGTAGTGACGCGTCATACACAAACAGAAGGCATCATCGACATGGATCAAGATACGAAAATCTCGAGTACTCAGAAAGACAAAGCATCTCCAAAAACCTCGACTCGTCTTTCCTATCGGTCGACGAGCAAGGAAACATTATACCAAAAACTCCTGAGGCAGCACTGGTGGCAGCTCAAGCATACCTATATACAACACGACCAAATCCAGGAGACCCGAGGGAACATATGCACCGCGCAGCACTAAATGGATTGAAGATGGTAGGCAACAAATTATCAGCAAAAGAGGAGGAGGCACATCGCAACAAAGGAACCCATAAACAAAGATCACCACGCCATCACAACAGTCCTCGGCATAAAAGTGGAAGTCGACGATCTAGGACGCCGTCACTAGGACGATACAACAGTCCAAAGAACAAAGGAACCCGACGATCCAGAACTCCTAACAAGACACATGACTACGAAGATGATGAAAAGGAGATGGGGGCGCCATGCTTTACCCGTAGGGTTCGCATCACGCCAGTACCCAAAGGTTTCAAATTACCTCATGATCAACAAAAGTACGACGGATCTCAAGAGCCACAGTCATGGCTTTCAGACTACCTACAAGCAGTGAAAATATTAGGAGGAACCAGGGAAACAGCAATGCAAAGTTTGCAATTACACCTCACCGGTGCAGCAAGGTCATGGTTAAGCAAATTAGGAGAGAAAACAATTGCAAGCTCGGAGGATCTCACAAAACAATTTACGAGTAACTTCAAGTCGACATACAAGCGGCCAACATCCATAGAAGAAGTCAAAGCCTGCGTGCAACAACGCGGGGAGACATTAAGGGCATACATCCAAAGGTGGAGTATAATCAAAAATTCGGCAGTCAAAGTCTCGGATGAAAGAGCAATAGACGCATTCATAGTCGGGTTACGGCGAGGAGACCTAGTCGAAGAGATGGGCAGGATCAAGCGGAAAACAGTATCAGATCTAATGGATGTAGCAAACAGATTTGCAGATGGAGAAGATGCGTGCAACAATAAGCGCACGTGATCACCAGAGGATGATAGAGGAAACAGATATGGAGGTCAACATAGAAGATCCCGCAATTACGACAACTACGGCTCTCACAGCCAGGTAGCCATATGATACAAAGATAACAGCTACCAAAGCAATGACCGTAAAAGTTCGGGATACCGTAGCTACGGCAAAGAAGACTACAAAAAGTTTCAGCCAAGAGAATCCAGAGAGTACAACCCATCACCAGAAGATATGCTCAACGGACCATGTCATATTCACTCTGCGTTTGTCAATGGGAAACGAGTATCCAGACACGCAATGAAAGATTGCACTACGTTTTTGAAATTATAGGAAGCAGTACTCAACAAGCAAGCCGAGGCAAAACGGCAAGGATACGAAGGAAACACAAGCAACGCACCTGCAACCCAACAAGGAAATAGTGGAGCTCCCAAGGGTCAAGATCAATCAAACCAGGGATGCGGCGGTGACGAAGGATATGTTCCATCTAAAGGGCACATTACAACAATGATACAACCAGTGCCCAAGTCGAACAAAGAGGAGAAAAGTATAACTCGATAAGTTAACCTCGCAATAACTTCACCTCCAGCAGCAATGGAATATCTACACTGGTTAGAGCAACCCATAGAATTCAGCAGAGACGATCATCCAATAACAGTACCTCGGCAAGGAAACGCGCCCTTGGTACTCAAAGCTCAAATAGGGACATATGATGTTGACAGAATATTTATGGATGCAGGAAGTGGGATAAACCTAATCTACGCAAAAACACTGCGGGCAATGCACATCTCATTGGAGTTCCTGAAACCAACTAATTGCTCCTTTCACGGAATAGTCCTAGGGAGCGCTAACTATCCACTTGGTCGAATAGCACTCAATGTCTGTTTCGGGAATCGGCAAAACTATAGAAGGGAGAAACTCGACTTCAAAGTTATGGACTGGCCATCACAATATCATGCGATCCTCGGGCGACCCGCGTTTTCGCGATTCATGGCAGTACCTCACTACACTTACCTGGTACTAAAAATGCCAGGACCCAAAGAAATTATTACAGTAAAGGGAAGCTTCGAGTTATCAGATCTATGTGACAAGGAGTTTCACAAGATGGCCCAAAATTTCGGCATGATGGCAAGCTACGGAGAACCCAACTACAAAGCAAAAAGCACAACTACAGAAGTGGCACAGCAACTCGAAGGAAACCCCAAGGAACCAGACGTAAAGAAACCTCGGGTACAGCAACCCGAACAAGAGAAGGCTACAGGAGAAGAAGAGAAGACTCAAGCAACATAGGCGACAAGACATACAAATTAGTCGAGTAGGAAAATAAGGCTGTAAAAGCCACGAGTTATTCCAAGGCAATGCCCTCTAGATCCAGAACATAGGTCACTGGCCGGATCTCTTGGGTCATCCCATGTATCTTAAATGACATGCATAAATAAAAGACAAAAGTTCCTCTTATTTGAGTTTACATGTCTTCAAAAGCTGCGGCAAGCGCATCAATATACGCACAAAGTAAAAATGCTCTGAGGATAAAATTTCTAACATAAAAAGTTAGAAAACAAAAACTCTCGCATTATACACAAAAATACATACAAGTATCACATCACAACATCGGGTTATCAGAATCATCGACCCCCAGGGGATCTAAGTAGTGATGCTCGCGAAAAACGCGGCATCCTCTCGCAACAGCATAGCTATAATCGTTCTGGCAGGCTGCAGGGTATTCTCCAGATGAACTCGCAAACTAGCTCCACCTGAAGGATAACTCAGTGACATGGAACTGTAATTAAGCCTTGGATGCCACTTACGCATCCACCCAAGAGCAAAATTGGCTCCGACCACCAAGTTCAGCACTATCAGTCGATGAATTCGTTGACTCAATCTGAAAGTATCGAGTAGCAATGGAAAGCTTCCAGGCAGAGGATTGCGAGGAAGCATGACAGAATGCATGGTTATCAGAGATCTTCGACAACCATCAACTGCCTCTCCAATATGCTGAGCACGATCTTGAAGCAGCACAATAGCATGACGGCATCGAGGATCGGACCACAAACTGTCGATCCCCTCTGATGCATTCTCCAAAGCCGTATTTCGCTTAGCAACCCGACGTGCCTCAGCAGCAAAATCAAAACAAGTACCTAAGACAACAGAAGATATCAGACGGCAGTAGTAGAATAAAAGGAAACAAGAGAAGTCACAAGGAATCTCACATCGCAACATCTCGCAAACAGACTCGACAATACCGATAAGGAAGGAGTCGGATTCCTCGAGATGCACGATTTTCGCCATCAGACCCGACACCTTATCCTCAAGAATGGATATTTGTTTCATAAACCCGCAAGACTTGCTGGCTTTATCCATAGCCATCTGCGCTTGGCGTTTCGCCAAAGACAAGCGGCTCTCAAGATCAAAAATCCTCAAGGAGTATTCAGCACATTGGCAAGAACGACGAGAAGGCGACGAAACTTTGGAGTCCAAAACATCGGCAGGAGATGGAGCCTGATCGCGACCCAACGATCCACCAGAACGCATAGGCTGGAAGCCAAAAGAAAAGAAAAGAGAAGAATCTCAGAAGCCAGACAGAACATGATATTTCACAAAAGAAGAAATATTTACATACGTATAAGCCCTCTGACTAAAGTTCTCGGGCTACATACGACTAAGAGTTCACTACATCAAAGCAAAACTAAAAATTACAAAAGGAGGCCAAGTCTACGCCACCTCGGCCTCACGATCCGCAGCAGAAGTAGGCGTGGCAGAAGCGGCACCAGCGTTCGGAGGAGGCACGGATCCGCTCATCGCCAGAGTCGAAGAAATCGGTGTAGAAGAAGCCGCTGAAGGAGAAATCATCGCCACGATGCCTGGCGCAAACCTCTTCGCCTTCTCAAAGAAATCCTTGAGCTCCGAACGGGGGCAGCCATGGAAAGAACTCACCTTCTCCCAGTCAATCTCCTCACCATGTGCATATGAAAGCCCAATGGCCCCCTTGGCACCTCGCTTCAAAGAGAGGCCCTTCATATGAAGGATGGAGTCGTCAGTGGTGTCGAAGGCCTGGGCGAGTTTGTTCACATCATTATCTGGCACCTCCGCCTTTTGCTTGGGCCACAACCTGACAAAAATCTGCGTAAGAATGCAGTTAACTAACTCAAAGATTTCTCGGACAGATATCCAGTTCACTTCCAGTAAGCTAACTGTGGCCACGAGAGGATCGTTATCTGGTTGCAAAGTCGACGAGGACACCTCAGTATATTCTACAAAACCAAGGAAACAGAAAACAACAGAGAAGGAATATATCAGCAAGCATAAGAGTATGATCAAATCGAACAAAAGGAAAGAAAGGTATATTACATACCTCCAGCAGCAGCAGACATCGTATTCAGCCGCTCAGTCATGGCCTGTTCTCGCTGGAGGTGCTCCTTGATAGCATCAGTCAAGGCCTTTTCTGCTTTCTTCACCTTAGCCAGTGCTGATTTAGTCAACTTCTCAGCACTGACCTTGGCAGCAGGAGCGGCATCAAAAGCCTTCCGGGAAGCATTGAGTTCAGCTTCCAGCGACAAAATGCGAGCATTAGCTATCGCTAGAGCATCTGCAGTTCAAAAAGGAGGAAAGGAAACGTCAAGCAAAGAAGCAAAGAAAGACAGACAGGATAAACAAATAAAGGAAAAGAAATTCACCCTCGGAGGCCTTAGCAGCCTTCAGATACTCGACACACTCATTGCCCAAGGCGACGAATTTCCTCATCAAGTTCTATCCAGAAATAGTACGTAAGTATCAACACGCAAAAGTAGATGTAAGCATACCAGTACATACACGTACATCGTCGGAGGAGCTTGTGGACTGATGGGCCTCAAGAGAAGCGTCGGCGTCTGATGATTTCTTCACGCACTTAGAACTACGAACAGCGACTACCTTCTTAACAGGCTTCCTCGGAACCTTTGAAGATTTCGCTACTGGATCAACCTCTTGTGATGGTGGTTCGTCGACAACAAGAGTATCAGTGATAGGGGCAGCAGCAGCAAATTTCTTTGGGCTCTCCTCATCACTGAGAAAAAGAGCAATAGACAAAGTCACCTATCAAAGTTGACATAGAAAAGATAGTATATGAAAATAAGCAGGATGACACTCACGAGTCCATTAGGTCGAGGAGCTCTACATCGTCCTCTGGCGCGGGGATTTCCCCGGCCATTGTTTTATGAGCAGAGGCACTCGAGGAAGTGAAATCTTCGACGCGCTTCCTTTTCTTGTCAACAACAAGATCTTCAGAAAGCGTACGAGGAGGTGATGTTGTTGAGCTGGTCCTTTCCAGCAAATCTTCGCCTTCGTCCCCATCTTGGCTATCCTCAGCCTCGGGGGCTTTGGAGGCCGTAGAAACAGGGACATTTGGAATGGCCCCCCTTCTGGGAGGGAAGGACGAGAAACAAGAAGTCGATGATCCTGAAAAGAAAATAACTCGAGTGTTACAAGGCAAATGATGATAAGAGAAGAACAAGATGAATAAAAGATAGTAAAACATACCACAAGCAAAGGGTGCTGGGCGGCGAAATAGCTAGCAGTCAAGTCTAGAATTTCATCTTCTTTCGTGAGGATGGTCAAAGCCCTCACTCGCTTGTCGAGATCCTTCTTTTCAAAGAGATCATCAGAAACTTGCGAAGAATCGCCCAAACCAGAAAAAGACCAAAGCTTCGAAGGGTGGTGCTGAATAGGTTGAACTCGACGTTGAAGGAAAAATGCCATGAGTTGAGTTTCGGTTAAAGCACCACCGTCATCACTCTTAAGAGCTTGGATGCACGCTAGTAGTGGCTTAACATCCTCCATCTCAGCCTCTGTGGGAGGCGAATCCCACGAGGCCAATTTTTCCAGATTTTTTGCGGCATCGAAAGGAGCAATGCTGAATAAGTCAGAGGGAGAAGATTTTTGGTCCTTAATGTAAAACCATTTCTTTTTCTAGCCTTGTACTAAAGCAGCCATGGAAAATTCCAAATACTGGGATTCAGTACAAACAGAAATTACAGCCCCACCCAATTCAGGCCTTTTTGTTAAAGAAACACTGGGCGGAGCCAAAAAAGATACTTCCAGAGGAGAAAATGGGGCTCAATCCCTAGAAAGGACTCGCAAAGAGTTATGAAACAGGCAATGTGGAGAATCGAATTTGGTGTGAGCTGGTGAAGCTGCACACCGTAGACAAAAAGAAGTCCACGAAGGAATTCATGGGCAGGGAGAGAAAGTCCGCGCAGGAGAAAATCAAAGAACATCACTCGAAAGCCACTCGGGGGCTTGGGGATGCGATCAGTGCTAGGGAAGATAACTTGATCGTCATTGGAGATGAGGCCATCAGCTTGGGCCTTCTCCAGATCCTTCTGCTTGAACTCCAAGGGCACCCAGCTGGTCGCGGCGTTCGCAGTCTTCCCCTTGGTCATCTTATTCTTCTGCACTAGATGCTTCACGCGCATCTAAGATTTGCGCACAGGGGCTGTGCAGGAGGTCAGAAGTGCGCAGAGATTGCAACAATGGCGGCGGCGGAAGCAATGAACTGGTAAACAATGATTTCCCCCACTCTCCCCTTATATAGCTTTCTGGTAACGGAAACGTGGGCTGAGACGTGGCGCAAGGAGCAGAAACGGTAGCCCACTAATGGGCAGATAAATTGTGGAATTACCGTATTACCCATGGGTAACGGTCAAAATAAAGAGATAATTACAAACAGCCTAATGGTATTAATGACATCACAAAAGTGCGATTAACCAGAAATAAAGACTATGGTAGCAGTGGACACTGATAAGATGAACATTTTGAAGATGGTTCGATATGGCAAATTTATATAAGGGAAGATCAAGGAAGCTGACGAAAAATTGAGTCCGGTAAAGGAGAAATCATTCTTTGAGTCTATACCCAAAAATATTCGGCTATAGCCTCGGAGGCTACTACCATCGGGAGCGCTGAGCGCGCACCCGGCGATTTTATGGAGTTATGTTATGATCTCATGACATGAAAGATGGAACATTGTCTTTGAGCCTATACTCGAAATAAGTTTTTTGACTATAGCCTCGGGGGCTACTCCCATCGGGAGCCCTGGGCGTGCACCCGACGATGTTTAATAACGAACAATGGAGGAAAGGATGCAAAGAGACTTTGAGGATATCACTACTCCCATCGGGAGAGAGTTTTATTAAGGTAGAATAACCCGAATATCTGACACGTTAGAACAGTCAAACAAGGCTGCGACATATGATTCTCGAGTTGCGTCATCGCGACAAAACTCGAATGTCGTGATTGAAATATATCATGAAGGTAAGACCCTAGGATCCATCCTGTGTGGCCCGGTATACGCACATGGATGCGCTCTGCTGGTATGTATCCGTGTCTACGACGCGAAGAAAAATCCTGGTGGACGCACTGGGTACCCTAAGAACCACTGGGACTCATTCTTTGTAAGTCCTAAATGCGGCAAAAGGATGGGTTTGACCAGTTTCCCGAATTCAAGTCCAAGGGGATTGAATTTGAAGTAGGTGACAAGTATCTATTCCGGCAGTTAACTGACCTCTTGATCCGTCAGAGTTGTCAGGCTTGTTCATCAAAACCCCTTGCGAGATATTATAATAAAGGGATTTCTATTTTCGTGCCCCTGGGTCGTTAGTTGTACTCAGTTTTCCCAGCCGCTTAACTTTTCCTCAGTTTTCCTCTCGCTCTAGTTTGAAACCCCTCGCAGATGCTCGGACGGGAGGGTTGCCATTTAGTTGACCGTTCCGTGCTGATATGTGGGGCCGCGTCATGTGGGGCCGCGTCGCGTGGGGCTGGTAGAACGGGACCGCGTGGGACAGGACGAGACCGCGTTTGGTTGTACATGAGAGCTCGGTTTTGTCTCTCTCGGCCCAAATTGGCATTTTTCAGAGCGCCTTTTTCCCCTCTCTCTGTAACAGTTCTCTCTCTTTTCACCAAATTAGTATCAAATCTAGAGAAGCTTCTATTTCTATCTTTCTTCAATGATTGTTGCCTTTTGGCCCTTGTTTTTTGCCCAATATGGTAACAAATCTAGTAGCAAATCTAGAAGCAAGTATAGGATAAATTCACAGCAGCATAATAAATCTAGAAAACTAAGTATAATACATAAACTGCATACAGCAGCCAAAAGCAGCCAATAACGATGTTAATGTTCACGACAAACTAAGCTAAAAATAATACAAGATGCAATGTATGCCCAACATGAAGATTAGGATACCCCAGGATGAATGAATCTGTTCTTCATTCATCATATATATCTTTGTCGCTCCCTATTCTGGTCTAAAAGAAATATTCATTGAACTCCTTCTGTCTGCAGTGTGCAGCCAATACATCCTCCAAACGGTATGGCCTTTGTTCATCTTTCAGACCGTACCTTCCTAATCTATCCACACGTAGTGGCCACTCATCCCAGGCGTTCATATCATCAAAGTACTCTCTGATATAACCCATATCCGCATAGTAGATGCAGCCAGGTCGAAGTGTCGGGTGCACTCTGGTGTCGACGGAGATACACCGGACATGATGGACGAAGAAGGCACGACTGCCAATGTTATTGACGGCATGGAGAGAGCGGCTCTCAGTGTCCACACGGTACACCAATGTTTGACCTTCATCCAAATGACCGCCCAACAACACAAGCAGCAGATCACCATCCGACTCCACAAGGTAGAACTTGTCATTTCCAAGTCCTGGAAATGAAAAAAGTGTCTCCATGTTGACATTGCTCGTGTCCTGCTCCAACTAGACATTGTTGGTGCACACTAATGTTCCGAACTCCAAATTGTGGTAATGACAAGGTAGAGCTAGTGCATAGAATTCACCATTGAACGTGGTAATGCAACGCATAGAATGGTGCTCGATCGTAAATCTTCCTTCTCCCCAATCTTCATCTATACCCTTAGTTGGAGTGCTCTCATCGACCCAAGCAATTTCCGCCGGGTAATATGTGGAAACGAAGAGTATAGCCGGGGACTTCATTACAGCAACTGACTGCACAATCATAGATGGCATCTGCGCCTCAAACGTAGCGTTCAATGTCTTTGTGAGTGGGTTCAAAAGCCGCATCTTGTGCAGCTGGTTCCTCTGGCCAAGCACGATGACGCCACGGTAAAAGCCGACGAAGTAGTATCTAAAAGGGAGTTAATGAAGATAACATTCAGCACTAAGATGTTTACGATTGAAAATAAAAATAGATTAACTCTATAGATATGGAGGAATTTGAACCTTGCATGAACTTCCGTTAGATCGATGGTGACGTAGCGGGATGTGCGAAGGTTGAGGAAGGAGAACTCAGCGGCGCATGGAAGGGTGTGTTCTACCATGATCCATTCGTGTAGGTGCACGTCGAGCTCAGGTAGATCTGAGCGCCAATTTGTACAAACTTGCCTCAAAGCAGCGTAGGTGTTCACGTACTCCTCGTTCGCCAGTAAGGAGGTGCCGATCTTGTGAAGTGGTCCGTCAGCCCTGAGAGAGGCCCAGTTCACGGAGGCGCCGCGTCTGGATGCGCCGCCCTCGGAGGCGATGGGCTCGGCGGCGACGGGCTCGGATGCGATGGGCTCGGCGACGACTGGCTCGGATGCGACGGGCTCAGAGGCGACGGGCTCGGGGCCGTAGGCCACCGGCGCATTCTTCCTCTCCATCGCCGGCAGGGGAGCGCGCGTAGGGCGGCTGGGGTTTTTTGGAGAAGGTGATGGGACGTGAGAGGCGTGGTTACGTGTGTGTGTAGAGGGAGGGAGAAAGGGGCTCTGTACTGGCAAAGTGACAGTTCATCTCAGTAGTTGATGTTTTGGTCTCAACACGCGCACCGCGCAGCTAACCGCTGCTCACCGCGACATGCGTCCGTGGGACTGCACGTCAGCACCGTTACGTGTACTCAGTTCTACCCTCGAGTCTTACACTGGAAAAATATCTGTACTCAGTTTTCCCCTCGAGTACTAATACTGGCTAGTGCAATATACTCAGTTCTACCCTCAAGTGGCTGGTCAATAGAGAGTCAACAGATGGGATTAAGCTATCTAATTGAGTCATTTCATGCGCAAAAAAATTCAAAAAGATAAAATCATTGTGCCTCCTACTCATGCGCAAAATAAAATCATAACAATCATATATAAATCAAGTTTTCACACAAATGGCCACTTCTGAAATCACTAGTAGCTATGAAGGTTCATGGCTTTCCACTCAAACCCCTTCTCAAAACATCTATACCCAAAACATAGTTTGTCTGAATGAGGCCATAATTTTTACACTCATGTATATTTGAATTGCTAATACTTTGAGGTAGGCCAACCTGGGTTTCATTATACAAAACATGTGTTTTTCTTTTTCTAAATCTCTTATTTGAATTCCTTAGCCTGTTTATTATTTACTTGCCCTTGTATCCTTGATACTACTTAGTTTTACCCTCTCCCTTCTCACAGAAGCCCAAACTTGTCCTGATTGGTCGAGCTGTTGTCACACGGATCGTGCCCACCTACCGTCGATCATATGATCTGACGGGCAGGATCGTGGCACCCTCTCTCTATCAGTCGGTGGCAAACTACTACCCCTCTATCTATGCTAAATAACGAGTTGGCCACCGGATTCAACAAGTTTGGTAATCACGAATTTCCACTTCTTGTAGGCATTACTTTTCACGGTAAAATGATAAACTATCACGAATTTCCATTTAGGCATTACTTTTCACGGTAAAAATAATAAACTATCATGAATTTCCTTTAGGCATTACTTTTCACGGTGAAATGATAAACTATCACAAATTTCCTTTAGGCATTACTTTTCACGGTAAAATAATAAATATCACGAATTTCCATTTAGGCATTACTTTTCACGAATTTCCTTTAGGCATTACTTTTCACGGTGAAATGATAAACTATCACGAATTTCCTTTAGGCATTACTTTTCATGGTAAAATAATAAACTATCATGAATTTCCATTTCTTTTAGGCATTACTTTTTTGTTGAGATATAAACAGCCACAACGGTCATCTCCTCCTTAATTTATTATGTAAACCCCACAACGGTCATCTCGCCCTTATGAACCCCCCACAACGGCCATCCCTCATGTCAATAGGTTCTGCCTCTCTCTTCTTCGTTTCTGCCTCTCTCTTCTTCGTTCACATATACTTGATCCATTGCCATGGCTTCCATGTCTTGGACGCCGACCGGAAGGGGAAGGGGAAGGGGAAGGGGCGGCCTGGGTGGTGGATCATCATCATTGCCACCACCACCGTCAACACTGCCATTGATCATAGAGGAGTTCTTAACCATCATCTATGAAGACCCTTTGGCCAAGAAGGTACGTACGCGTTCCCACATATATGATGCATGTGATTAATTATGTGCATGTTCCAAAATGCCTTTAATTTCAAACGATCGGCGCTCGATCTCTTTGCAGGCACTCCCACAAAAGTTTGCGGACTATCTTGATGGCCAGGAGCCCGCAAAGGTGTATCTGCGAGCAGCTGACTGCGGTCCTCGTCTCTGGACCGTGGAGGTCCTATTTGACGGACAAGGCCGGATGTACCTCGACAAGGGCTGGGAGAATTTTGCCATCACGCACGGTGTGGATTTTGGCTACATCCTACACTTCAAATATGAAGGCGATGATGTGCTCATAGTGAAGGTGTTCGACGTAACATTGTGCAGGAAGTACTACTACACGGACGACGAAGATACTGACGATGAAAGCGACGACGACGTGAAGCCATGCATCCATCCCCTTTAGATAAGGAGATTATGACCAAGAATATATATGTAGCTTCATATGCATCGATTTAGAGATCTAGCTATTTTCTATATATTATGCATGTAAAAATAATAGGGAATCGCAATTTCCACCATGATTCGAGCACCACAGCCTCCAAACGATGCCGATGCCGATATCGGCATGGTCAGAACGGCTATGCATGCTCGCCGCCACTGCTAGGTCACCGTCGGGATGCACCCTCAATCCCGTCCCCTCATTTGATCACTGACACACCAGAGATACCGTCGAGGCCAATGACAAACGTACATGCTGATGCCAATGCCAAACATGCACGCCGCTGTGGGCACGGCCACGTCGCCCCGCTATGCTGGACGCCACAGACCACCGCGAGGTCTTTCCCTTCGCCACCACACTCCCCTAGCACCTATCTATACACGCCAGAAAGGAGAGATACTAGTTTTCTCTACATTGCTCGCGTTCGTGTCCGACACCGTCAGTCAAAGTGTTGAGGTCGTCGTCGATGTCCTCGACCATTTCTTCTCTTCTTTGCATGGTTAAATGCGTCTAGTTCATATCTATATAATTCGTCTGGTCTCGCCTCATGCAGTTCTTTGTGGATGTCGATCTCATCTCGGCACCCCGCAGGCCACCTCCTCCGTGCCATCGTTGTAGAGCTCCATTTAAAAATCTAATCCTACCCGTGTATTGCACCTTGTATCAGCGTCATAGCCCCACTTGTCATTCGATATACCGAAGCCCCACTCATCCGCATTTTGGTCAGGGATATGGCGATGCTTACGGTCAAACAAAGATGGATGCTCTGACGTGTCTTTGCGGGCTCTACGTGGCCCCACTAGTTAGCAGTTAACGGTCAAAGGTGTTCAACCGTCAGGCAACCGGCCGTTCCAGCACTGGTGACGGTTTCAGCCAAGGGCTTGGACAAAACTGAGGAAAAACTAAGGAGCTGGGGAAAACTGAGTACAACTAAGGACCCGAGGGCACGAAAAAATAGAAATCTCTATAATAAAAGATAAGTCGAAAGACCAAGTCGAAGATGTCAAGATTTGAAGAAGTCAAGTATTGATCAAGTCAAAGAACTGAAGATCTGAGATTCAACCCGAATCTGCAATTCTGGTAGAATCTCGGGGGCTACTGACAAGGGTATAGATAATAGAGCCCGTCAATTGAGTACCCCTGAGGCCCGTTAAGCTAGGCCCAATTGTAATACTAGTCAAAATATGAGTCCTTACTATATCTCGATATTGTAATCTATATCGGATCCTACCCGATCCTCGAGACCTGGCCACCTATATATAGGGGCCAGCAGGGGACGGTAAGGGACAGATTGAAAGCAAGCCAGGTTCTACACCCATATTTACTTTCATAGCCACCTTGTTTGACTGAGTTTACCTTCGAGTTCATCCAACGCCCTATCTCCCCAATCCTAAGTCCTTCATCTAGGACATTTGTCGAGTTAACCCCTCGTCAGTGACTTAGGCTCAATGACGTTTCTGAAGATTCTGTTTCTATGTTCGTACTAAATTATCCCTTTGTGGCATTTACGTAAGATTCGTATTTGGTACTGTAATGGATGATGTAACTTTGATATCAGCTTGGTTATGTGTTCACGACACACTGATTATGGCATCCTGAATTGGATACAAAACGGTGCTTCAGATAAGTAGTCTGAGGTCCCCACAACATGCTAACAATTCTAGCAAGTGTGAGCTACCATACTAATTAAAATAGCAATAATTCCAGCGGCATGGCTAAATTAGGTAGTGTGAATAATGTCCCAAAATTATTATGGGAGGCTAATTATTCTTCCTTTTTTCCTTAGGAGTTCAAACTTAATTCCTTAGAGAGGATCATTCCCTTAATTAAAGGTATTTGAGAGGTTTGTAGTTTTCCATAGAAATGTATTTTCAAAACATTCACTATGTAAGATTTCGTGTCGCAAGAACACGGGGTACCACACGAAGGACCCAAAGGTTTCGAACGCAGGGGGTTGTACGCGTGAGATCTAGAGTGCGACGAAACACGGCGACAGAAGACTCGACACGCCGGAGAGCTCACCGCACGACAGATAGTGACACTGATCCTTACCCAGGTTCAGGGCCCTCGTGGTGAGGTAAAACCCCTACTTCCTGCCTTCTTGGATTGCAACGCGACACCTCGCGAGGAGTACAAGGTCATGGTTACAAAGCTCTAACTAGCCGGAGGTAGAGGAACCAGCTCAGCCTAGCTAGAACTTGAGAATTGGGGATCCCTTCTAAGGGCAGCCTCCCCTCCCTTTATAGCGCTGAGGTCCTCCTAGCCCTCATCAACTTGGGGAAGGGGTTGCCACAATACGGCCAAGGAGAGGGACAGCTGTAGTCTTCAGTCTTCGGTGGTCTTGGTCTACCTAGAGCAGTGGCGCCGGTCCACGGGAGTGGGTGGAGGAAAGCTGACGTCCTCCTCTGGCGCCCTACGCCGTCTACCCTATTTTTAGGGGGGAGCAACAACCATCGTGTAGCTTTATGCAGGCACGGCAGAGCTGGTCACCCCCTTGTCGGGGTAGCGTGGGCGGTATGCTATCTTCTGATATTATCCTTTCACCAACACAGGATTGCGCTGAGCTGTCACAGATCTGGCCCCTCCCCTCACGAGGAGTCCCATGTGAGGAGGTCTTCTGGTCCTTAGCACTTTATCGTTAGTCTCCTCATGAGGCGCCTCCTCATAGGGGTCTTCCTTGCTGGGCTTCATTCTTCTGTGCGCTCCTAGGCCAAAATTGGGCCGTTGAAGTGGCCCAGGAGCAGGTGGACCGGGATACCCCGGTATCCAATACACCGACAATAGCCCCTAGGAGCCTGGCCCGCGAACACGCCCTCTCGAGGGAGCGAAGGGTTAGGGGCCCCTAGTAGCTGCTGGGCCCTCCAACGGCATGCATCAATGCATGCGGTCAGAGGACCATGTGAAGATGCAGAGACCGCGGACACGTGGCATGGCCGCGGCTCGCAAGACGAAGCAGCAAGCGACGCAACGATGCCCGATGCATCAAACCGCCATGATGGCGCGTCACTTCACTGCATTTGCACTGCGCCGACGCTCCGATTCCCGCTCTGGGACTTGACATTTCGACGCCGGCCGCCCTTTTTAAATGGCGCTTCCTCGAACTCCTCTGCACTCCACTTGCCCCCTAGTACTACTCCAACACCGAAGAGAGCTTTCTCTGCGCCATGGATCCCTCCTCCTCCTCCATCGCCATCGGACCTACTGCCTCAGGAAAGAAGCGTTGGGGCGCCCCTTGGGCAGCAGGGACAAGCCAAAGGTGCCGGCCGTCGAGGTGCCCGGAGCTAGAGGTCCTCTGCGCATCGGGGCACCGGTGCTGGGCATAGAGAACCACGCCGCTCTGAGGGCCTCCTCTGCTCTGATCCTCTAGGATCCGGCACCAGGAGGTGCCTTGGCTGCGCTGTCACCACTGGTGGCAGCAATGTTGGCTCCCACCTATGCGGGGAGCATTGATCGAGCGCTCCGAGAGGCAGAGGCCATCCTGGGCCCCTTTCCCCCGCCACTGAAGCCTCGGTGCCACCAGAGGTGGCACCCTTCATGACCGGCATGGTTTTGACTCCCCGCCGCCTAGCAACGGTGGCCCTGGGACCCCTCATCACTCCAGGGTCCCATTTCTTGGAGCTCCTCGTCGTCGTCCAGGATTGGAGCTTCACCACCCTCTGGTTGCTCGAGGCGATTCGGAGGGCGATCTCCACTCCCAGCCTCTCCGTTGGTGAGGTCGTGCTGGTGGAGCAGAGCAGGCCAGAGCTGATCTGGCCTGTGGACATCATCCTCGGCGTGGGTGGCAACGCCGTCCTCTCTAGGCACTGGAGGGCTTTCGCCCTCGGCCACCACCTCCATGTCGATGATCGCCTCGTCTTCTGCTTCAGGCTGGGGGCGCTAGAGGCCTCGATGCGGGTCATTGACGTCAATGGCGTTTGCCGCACCTACCCCTTACCGCGGTGATGGAGTGAAGAGGTGGCGCCGTCCCGGAGGCCTTCTGGGGGGAGAACTATTCTCCTCCCCTCTTTTGAATAGTTTTCGTCGCTGGCGAGGTATGCCCCGCCACGCTTTTGCGTCTCCTCCTACTGGGGCTTGTTAGTAATGAAGCCATTTCCTTATAAATGTTCCTTCTCCTTTTGTCTTCCGTTCTTTTGCGCTGTTAAGGTCCTCCGCTCGCTAGAGAGCCCTGGTGAGTTGCTTGCGCTCGTGGGAGGCCTCCCAGCGCTTCAGAGCTCATAGTAGGGTCGGCGTCAGTGACATAGATTGCGCATTCTGATACAAAGAATTGAAAAAGAAAGGAGTTAGAAAACAAAAAACCCCAAATCCCCGAAAGTGATGAAGTAAATCGATAAAACAAACAAAAAAAGAAAGGCGAATAAGATGCCCTTGTGACCGGCACAGGGACCTTCCTCGTCGTGAGGGAGCGTGGCACTATCTATGCCAGCAGCTAAGAACAAATTGCCGCACGTGGCGATTCACGGGGCCTTCCTCGGCGTGAGGGAAGCTGGAATCTCACGGATGCGAAGGCATCGACGCTTAATAGAGCCCAGAGGTCATCGACACCTCATCAAGGATTGCTCATGAGGTGAAGGTCCTAGCGCGGACCTCCGGATATGCGTCTCCTTCGCAAGATGATCGGAGCGGCCTTAGTCTTCGACGATCCTGCCAAGTTCGGCCTTCCACGAGCGAGGGGAATCTTGGCTCCTGCGGATGCTAATGCATCGATGCGTCAGAACGCCCTTGCAATGGATGCTCGCGAGGCGTCTGTCCTTAGCGGGTGCCTAGGCACACCTTGGATTTTTTGAAGATTTTTTATTTTCCGGTACACTACGCGAGGAACTAAGCACCATGGGCATGTGGAGGTGGTCAATATTGGGGCCATCGCCCCTGACCAGAGCTTAGTCCCTTTGGATTTTTGGGCTTGCTATTTTCCGGGCGAAGGCCCCAGCATAGACACCATGTCCAGCCCCCTTCCGCGTGGAGTACAACAGAAAATAAATGGACTTCATGCCATCACAATATCATTCTGAAGCAGAGGCGCTATATGCGCTTTAACTTAGTCTTAGTGCTGATAAGCAGTTTAAGTTAATACAAAGTACCATCGTGACGGTCTTCATCTCCTCGCGAGGAACCTACGGGTAGAACTTTCTCAGATGAGCTATGTTCCACGGGTTCCCCACTGGTATGCCTTCTATGGTTTCCAGCCGCGCTGAGCCTGGCCTGGCGATGTGTGTCACCTTGAAGGGACTTTCCCACATCGGCGATAGCTTGTGAAGGCCCTCGCGAGAGAGTATCCTCTTGAGCACCAGATCACTGACCTCCAGAGTCCTTGCTCGAACATGGCGGCTATGGTAGCGATGCAAGCCCTGCTAATATCTTGCAGCACGAAGTGCCGCCTGACACCGGGCTTCTTCAAGCTGGAGGAGGCGATCGCTGATGAGGTCCTCTTGACGCAGCTCGTTGAAGGCGAGCACCCTTGGCCATCCGAATTTGATGTCGGTAGGTAGGATAGCCTCCGCCCCATAGACCAAGATGAAAGGTGTCTCCCCGATCGGCTTGGTTGTGCTGGTACGAATAGACCATAGAACGGATTGGAGGTTGTCTAACCATTTTTTGCCGCAGGCCTCGAGCTTGGAGTTGAAGCTTCTTGTCTTCGGGCCCCAGAGGACTTCAGTGTTTGCACGCTCTTCCTACCCGTTGCTCCTGGGGTGAGCGACAGAGGCGAAGCAGATCATGATGCCCACCAATGCGCAGTATTCCCGGAACAGTCTGCTGGTGAACTGGCTGCCGTTATCAGTGATAATGCGGTTGGGCACACCAAAACGGCATACCAGTCCACAGATGAACTTGGCGGCCGACCTAGCCGGAATGGTGCGCACTAGTTCCACCTCCGCCCACTTGGTGAACTTGTCGATGGTGACGTAGAGGTAGCGATAGCCCCCTTGTGCTCGAGGGAATGGACCCAGGATGTCCAGCCCCCAAACGGCGAAGGGCCAAGTGAGCAGGATGATTTGCAGCTCCTGCACTGGCTGATGAATTTGCTTGGCATGGAATTGGCACGCCTCACACCTCTTGACCATCTTAGCAGCATCCGAGAGCGCTGAAGGCCAGTAGAAGCCGCTGCGATACGCTTTCCTGGTGAGTGTGCCAGCTGAGGAATGATGCCTGCACTCACCGGTGTGGATGTCTGATGGCGTATAGATTACACCCCGTTGGGAACCCCAAGAGGAAGGTATGATGAGCACAGCAGCAAGTCTTCCCTCAGTTGTGAAACCAAGGTTTATCGAACCAGTAGGAGAAAGCCAAACTTCAGAAGGTGATGCCTGCTAGCTTCGCGACAGCTCCGGACAATTTATAAGGCGCCTCGTCCAGGGATTTGCTTTGCACCAGCAGCAACGTGGAACCTGCACACAACACAACCAAGAACTTTGCCCCAACTTACGATCAATCTCACCGGTTTGCTGTAAACAAAAGATTAAGCATATCAAGTGGTAAAAGGTAATAGTATGAGTGAATATAAATAAGCAAGTAAAGTAAACGGTAATAACAATGTAAAGGAAATTGGACCGGGGTCCACAGTTCACTAGTGGTGTTTCTCCATAAGATAAATAACAACATGCTGGGTAAAGAAGTTGCAGCTGGGCAATTGATAGGGTAAAGATAACGTACATATGTCATGAGGATCACTATGAGATTCACTCTGGGCATTACGACAAAATACATAGACCGTAATCCAACTGCATCTATGACTAATAATCCAACCTCCGAATGTCATCCAAGCAAACATTGGGTATTAAGTTGCGAACAACGGATAATTGCATTAAGCAAAGTACGTAAAGTAAACAAAGCAAATGTCCTTGGACACAAGAATGTTGTTTTCTCCCTAGTGGCAACTGCACATCTACAACCTTAGAGGTTTCTGTCACTCCCCCGGATTACTAGAGGCATGAACCCAACTATCGAGCATAAATACTCCCTCTTGGAGTCACTAGCATCTACTCGGCCAAGATATCTACTAGTAACGGAGAGCATGCAAGATCATAAATAACATAGAGATAACATAAGATAATATTCAGCACCTCAACTTAACATAGTACCAATACTCATCGGATCCCAACAAACACAACATGTAAAATTACATAAAGATGATACTAATCATGTAGGGCAGCTCACAAAATCTAAACATGAAGCACATGGTGGAGAAGATGACCATCTAGCTACTGCTATGGACCGTAGTCCAAGGTAGACTACTCACACATCACTCCGGAGGCGACCATGGTGATGGAGAAGGCCTCCGGCAGGGATTCCCCTCTCCGGCAGGGTGCCGGGAAGAGCTCCTGGATCCTCCCGATCTCGCGACGGCGATGGCAGCGGCTTGCAGTATGTTTCGAGGAAAAGCGATCCATCCTTTAGGTTTTTCCCATCGAGGGGAGTATATAGGCTAAAGGGCAGCGTGAGGAGGTGGGCCAGCTGGCCTCACCACCAGGTGGCGTGGCCAGGGGCTGGGTCACGCCAACCTATGGTGTGGCTGGCCCCTGGCCCCCCTCCATCTCATCTTTGGTCTTCGCAAAGCTTCGATAAAAATAGAAAGTTTGGCTTTTGTTTTATCCAATTCCGAGAATATTTCCTGTGTAGCTTTTCTGAAACACAAAAACAACAGAAAACAGGGAACTGGCACTGTGGCATCTCGTTAGTAGGTTAGTTCCAGAAAGTGCATAAAAATGCCACGAAGTGTAACAAAACATAAATCAAATGGTGTGTAAACAAGCATGGAGCATCAAAAATTATAGATACGTTTGAGACGTATCAAGCATCCCCAAGCTTAACTCCTGCTCGTCCTCGAGTAGGTAAGTGATAACAAAAGAATAATTTTTGAGGTAACATGCACCATAACAATCTTGATCAACAATGTAAAGCATTGAGTGCTGGGATCAAAGAACTTAAAACATGGGCATAAAAGACATAATCTTGACAATAAAACTAAGCAACCATGTTATAACATGAAAAGAAACACAAACGAAAGATCATGAATAATGAAACAATGAAAGTCAAACGTGTGTTCAAATCATGTGGAAAAATATATCAAAGTGGTTTTCAGCTTGTCCTTCATGGAATAGCAAAACATAAATGCATAGGACACCTTCAAGTTTAAGAGGGCGACTAGATACAAATAATTTAAGAACAAGCAAAACCATAATGATGAATCAATCAATGATAAACTTTGGGACTATGCACATTATACTCAGAATGGCAACTATGCTCTCTTAGACGGTGCATAAAGGTAGAAGGTGGAGACTCAACAAAAAAAGTAAAAGAAAGGCCCTTCGTAGAGGGAAGCAGGGATTGCAAGTTTTATAAACCTTCAAAAATTATGGTACTTACTAGCTTTGAGCTCTCATTGCCCCCATCATAGGCATCTTGAATGGTTAAAGTTAATGCGAGCATAATTACAAAGCATATGCTTAACAAATCATAAGTTGAAAACCTCGCATGAAGTACGAATACCCAAACCTCATGCTACTCGACTTAGGTCCCAAGCAAGCTCTTGTAATTGTAAGCATACATGTATCATCGAGAACGGCCAACGGGGTACCTCCTGCCTGATGACATAGAACAAGCCCACATCAAAATGACAAGACAAACAGACAATGAACACCTCATCATCTCTTTTATTTACCATTGGTATAGCTTTTTATTGTGAGATACGTCATCGAATGTCCACTATGGGCATGCTGTAAATTTCCACCATAAATGATGCATGGCTTAGATTAGCGGCCCAGGCGTTTCTCTAACACATATACAAACTCCATGATCTCACAAGATCCCAACTTATTTCATATCGCGAGTATCCATAAACAAAAGATCATGATATCAACTCAAATGAGAGAAAGTGCAATGTTGAAAGCTTGCCCCATGACGGCATGGTTTGGCTAATTTCCAACTTACAACTTGCAAGCATAACATCAACATAAGAGAGCCACAATGTCAAAAATTTAAAAATGAGAAAAGTAAAGTGTGCCATCAGGTTCGTGAGAGCTTTACTGACTAATTTTTGCATAACACCAAAAAGAGTTTAATTCGAAGGATAGGTAAAAGCAAGTCAAATGTACTTTGGAATAAAAAATTGCTAATAGGTATGTATGGTGGAAACATTGGCATAACTTGGTTTTGGGGAGTTGGATGCACGAGTAGAGCTCATACTCAGTACAAATTGAAGGCTAGCAAAACACTGGGAGCGACCAACTAAGAGAGCAATAAAGGCCATAATCATGCATAACGACAAAATATCATTAAAAGAAGCATAAAATGGCATCACAAGTCAAAAACCAAATGATCATAGAGGCTTATGACGACTTGTTAGAGTCAAACATGTTGTAAGCATGCGCCAAGTCAACCCAAATAAAGCATCAAGGAGAAAACCAAATAAATGCTTCCATATAATAAAAACAACGCATGATTTTTATCAAAGGCTCATTAAGCATTCTCAGTCATTTGAGATAAGTCATGCTACAACAAAAATCACTAAGCATACTATCAAAACAACATCAAGCATGGCATGCAAAATTCTAAGCCGCGGTCTAAACAAGCTCCTTTTTGTACCACTTTTTGCATGAAACTTTTTTCTCTTTTCCAACACCATTCAAACCTTTTTGAAACAACTCTTTTGATGAAAACCAACATAGAACAGGGGTCTAAATACACCTTCATGCAAAGATATAACAAGATCTGAACAAAAATCAAGGTGAAAAATGAAAGCTAAACGCAGTTCTAGAAAAGGAGAACACTCGTTGAACGATAAGAGTGAAAAATAGAGTGTTATTGGCAAATAAAAAATGGAGTACGTATCCTCCAAAAGAAATTTGTTGGGGTCCAACCCTTTACTGCAGCAAACAAAACAAAACAAAACTGAAAGCAAAAGAAAAGACGCTCCAAGAAAAACGCATAGTGCATGAAGCAATAAAAATATAGTGTGTTGAAAGGTGACCTGATTTTTGCCGATGAAGAAGGGGTGCCTCGGGGGCATCCCCAAGCTTTAACGCTTGTACCTCTTGGATATTTCTTGGGGTGACATGGGAATCCCCAAGCTTTTGCTTTTGTCCATACTTCATCTCATCTCATCACTCTCCATTCCCTACACTTGAAAACTTCCTTCATACAAAACTTCACACAATTCTATTAGCAACGTTAGCATAAGCATAATAGTAAGTCAACCCTTTTGGTTCAGGTTTCAACTCAAAAACACCACATATAAAGCATATAATACTGTAGCAACATCCTCAAAAGTTCCGTCATCAAAAGAACTCAAAAAGAAAGCAATCGAGAGGCAAACACAAATAGTGGCAAAAATCTGTCAAACAGAACAGCTGACAAAGGTCGATTTTTTCGAGGACCTTCTGTTGCTCAAATCGAAAAGTGCAAAACTAATGAAAGTTTAGATATAACCTGGGGCATATGTATAAGAAATCGCATATCAAAAAGATATTCTGATAATTTTCACGAATTTTTACGGTGCAGCACAAAAATCTGTTTCAGGACAGCAACTTCCCCAAATCTTACCTCCCTCAAATTAGAGGTTGTTCTTGGCACAACAACGAAAAAAAATGATAAGGAGAGGTCATTACAGTAGTAATAACTTCCAAGACTCAAATAAAAGAAAAAGTACTGAAAAGAAAACATTAGGTTATCTCCCAAGAGTGCTTTTCTTTAACGCCTTTGAGCTAGGCACAGAAAGGTGGAAATCAAGTAATATCAAGCGATGAAGCATTAAGATCAATTGCAGAAGTCTTTTCAACAATGAATTGAATTGTATCCAAATGAGTTTTTGAAGATCCCTTATGAACACTCTTTGGTTCACTACTTTCATCAAAAGGGTTTTCAGGACAAATCCAATCAAAATTCTTTTCCAAAGCTTCATGTAATCCTACAAGTTTGCAAGGTATTGGTAATTTGATGTCTTCTTTGGTTGTACCAACAACCTATACACGCGAGCCAAGCATATTAAAACGCTCAAAAACTTTCCTAGCTTCAATAACAACATCTCTAAATTCTCTATGCAAAGTCTCCAAAATAAAGTCTTTCTTTTCAGAGTCTTTGATATCATGAAGCTTAAGAAACATTTGTTGCATAAAAGGATTAAGGTTAACAAAACTAGCCTCCAACCTGTGAACTAGATAAGCAGTAGCAACTTCATAACTAGGAGCAAGCTCAGCTAAAGATCTATCCTCAACATCTTTATGCATACTAACATGATTAAAGAACTCCTCGATGTTGCCTTTCCCAATGATAGAACCACTACCTACTGAGATGTCCTCCAAAGCATACTTAGGCAACAACATAATGAACTAAAGGTAAAAGTAACAGAATGCAAACTATCAAAGGAACTAATTTTTTTGTATTTTTGCTAAAACGATGCAAGTAAAAATAAAATAAAGCAAAATAAAAACAAAGTAAATGGTTGAGCGTGAGAGACTCACCTTGTAGAAATCTTCTTTCTCCCCGGCAACGGCGCCAGAAAAATTGCTTGATGGCGTATAGATTACACCCCGTTGGGAACACCAAGAGGAAGGTATGATGAGCACAACAGCAAGTCTTCCCTCACTTGTGAAACCAAGGTTTATCGAACCAGTAGGAGAAAGCCAAACTTTAGAAGGTGATGCCTGCTAGCTTCGCGACAACTTCAGACAATTTATAAGGTGCCTCGTACAGGGCTTTGCTTTGCTCCAGCAGCAACGTGGAACCTGCACACAACATAATCAAGAACTTTGCCCCAACTTACAATTAGGTTGTCAATCTCACCGGTTTGCTGTAAATAAAGGATTAAGCGTATCGAGTGGTAAAAGGTAATAGTATGCATGAATGTAAATAAGCAAGTAAACTAAACAGTAATAACAATGTAAAGGACATTGGACCGGGGTCCACAGTTCACTAGTGGTGTCTCTCCATAAGATAAATAACAACATGCTGGGTAAACAAATTATAGTTGGGCAATTGATAGAGTAAAGATAACGTACATATGTCACAAGGATCACTAAGAGATTCACTCTAGGCATTACGACAAAATACATAGACCGTAATCCAACTGCATCTATGACTAATAATCCACCCTCCGAATGTCATCCGAGCAAACATTGGGTATTAAGTTGCGAATAATGGATAATTGCATAAACAAAGTGCGTAAAGTAAATAAAGCAAATGTCCTTGGACACAAGAATGTTGTTTTCTCCCTAGTGGCAACAGCACATCTACAACCTTAGAGGTTTCTGTCACTCCCCCAGATTACTAGAGGCATGAACCCAACTATCGAGCATAAATACTCCCTCTTAGAGTCACTAGCATCTACTCGGCCAAGATATCTACTAGCAACGGAGAGCATGCAAGATCATAAATAACATAGAGATAACATAGCATAATATTCAGCACATCAACTTAACATAGTACCAATACTCATCGGATCCCAACAAACACAACATGTAGAATTACATAAAGATGATCCTGATCATGTAGGGCAGCTCACAAGATCTAAACATGAAGCACATGGTGGAGAAGATGACCATCTAGCTACTACTATGGACCCATAGTCCAAGGTAGACTACTCACACATCACTCCGGAGGCGACCATGGTGGTGGAGAAGGCCTCCGGCAGGGATTCCCCTCTCCGGCAGGGTGCCGGGAAGAGCTCCTAGATCCTCCCGATCTCGCAACAGCGACGGTGGTGGCTTGCAGTATGTTTCAAGGAAAAGCGATCTGTCCTTTAGGTTTTTCCCGTAGAGGGGAGTATATAGGTGAAAGGGCAGCGTCAACAGGTGGGCCAGCTAGCCTGACCACCAGGTGGCGCGGCTAGGGGCTGGGCCGCGCCACCCTATGGTGTGGCTGGCCCCTGGCCCCCCTCCGTCTCATCTTCGGTCTTCGCAAAGTTTCGGTAAAAATAGAAGGTTTGGCTTTTGTTTTGTCCAATTCCAAGAATATTTCCCGTGTAGCTTTTCTGAAACACAAAAACAGCAGAAAATAGGGAACTGGCACTGTGGCATCTCGTTAGTAGGTTAGTTCCAGAAAATGCATAAAAATGCCACAAAGTGTAACAAAACACAAACCAAATGGTGTCTAAACAAGAATGGAGCATCAAAAATTATAGATACGTTTCAGACGTATCAATGTCCCTGAGGAGTTCTTGGCCTTCGTGAGTCGAGATGCACTTCAGAGCGACGCCGCTTGGGCGACGCCGGTACAAGTCGCCGTCTTTGATGTAGTATCCTGTAGCCTGACGCACGATTCTTTCGGCCTCCGACTCCTCCTCAGGAAGCTTGCCGCTGATGAGGAAAGCCTTGAGCTTGAGGATCCAATCAACTCCCTCCTATCTTGCCAGCGCCAGGCGAACGCAGTCGCCTAAGGGCAGCCCGCGGTCCAGAGCCCCCTGCTCTAGCGGCGGTGGCAAAGTGGGAGGAAGCTCTGGCCCTATTGATGGTGGGGAAGCCGACGGCTTCAAGAGGCACTCCTCGAAGACCCCAGCTGGCTGTGCCATGCGATGAGAGGTGCGCTTGGCAATTTCATCTGCCTCCACATTTTCCCCTCGAGGATGTGCTTTAATTCCAGGCCTTGGAAGCGCTTCTCCATCTTTCGGTGCTCTAAGAGGTAAGCCGCCATATGCTCATCCTTTGGCGTGTAGCTCTTGTTGGAGAACTTCACAACCAGCTATGAATCTCCCTTGACGATGAGGCGCTTGATACCCAAAGCGCTTGCCGCCCTCAGGCCAGCAAGAAACCCTTCGTATTCTGTGATATTGTTGGAGACCTTGTGTTCCGGCTTGAAATAGAGCTGGATAGCGTAGCAGAGCTTGTCCTCAGATGGAGAGGTGAGAATGGCCCCAGCCCCGCGCTGGGAAGGTTGAAGGCACCATCAAAGTGCATGACCCAGAGACCTGGGGCCTCCTCGCCAGGAAGTGTAGATTCCATCTCGGGGGGATCATCAGCAAATGGATCAGTCCACTCTGTGGTGAACTCTGCTAAAGCTTTGATCTTGATTACCTTGGTAGTTTCGAAGGAGATATCGAATGGTTGAAGTTCCACGGCCCATTCCGCCAACCTCCCGGTGACATTCGGGTTGCGTAAGATTGTCTCGAGAGGCCGATCAGTGACCACCTTGATCGGGTGGCCTTGGAAGTAGTGACGTAGTTTCCTTGATGCGATGAGCAGGGTGTAGAGCAGCTTTTACTGCGTAGTGTAGCGCTCCCGCGCATCATGTAGAATAGTGCTGATAAAGTAGACAGGCTTCTGCACCTTAATTGCGCCTTTGGGAGTTTCCTCTTCATGAAGCTCAGGAGCAACGCTCTGAGGGAGTGGCTCGGTTGGTGAGGGTGCAGGGGGCGACTCCTCGCGAGGGGAAGCGGATACCGCGGCCTCCCCCACAATAGGAGCCCTCGGGCTTGAAGGGTCGATCTTCTCTTTGGTGATTACTTGAGCGTCCCTCTCTGCGACGAGGATGGCGCTTGCGGTCCTTGGAGTTGAGGCAATGTAGAGCAGCAAGGGCTCGCGGAATGTTAAGGCAACCATGATTGGCGGGCTCGTGAGGTACCTCTTTAGCTCGGCAAAGGCCTTGTCAGCTTTCGGGGTCCACTCAAATTTTCTGATGCGCTTCATGAGCTTAAAGAAGGCCAGAGCCTTTTCTCCACTCCTCGTGATGAAGCATCCCAGGGCTGCACCCCGCGAGGTGCTGCATCTCCTTAAGGTTGCGCGGTGGAAGCATTTCTTCGATGGCCTTGACCATGTTGTGGTTTGCCTCTATCCCGCGATGGGACACGAGGAATCCCAGCAACTTGCCTGATGGTACACCAAAGGCACACTTAGCAGGATTGAGCTTGATATTTACCTTTCTCAGGTTGGCGAATGTTTCTTCCAGGTCTTTAATGAAGGTATGACCCTCACGGGTCTTGACAATGATGTCATCAACATAAGCTTCTGCATTCCTTCCCATCTGAGCCCCCAAGGCCTTACGCATGATCCTTTGGAAGGTCGCTCTTGCGTTCTTCATGCCAAAGGGCATACAGCCGTAGCAGTACACCCCGCAAGGTGTGATGAAGGTTGTCTTTTCTTCATCCTCCTTTGCCATCTTGATTTGATGATAGCTGGAGAAGGCATCCAAGAAGCAAAGGAGGTCACAGCCGGCGGTGGAGTCAATGATTTGATCTATCCTCGGGAGCGGGTAAGGATCCTTAGGGCAGGCCTTGTTGAGACTACTGAAGTCCACGCAGAGGCACCCACTGTTGTTAGCTTTCAGCACGACTACCGGATTGGCTATCCACGTGGGGTGAGCCACCTCGCGTATCAACTTGGCCTGCTTCAGCTTCTCGATCTCTTGAATGATGAAGTCTTGTTTCTCTTACACTTGCTTCATTGTCTTCTGCTTCACTGGGTGTGCCTGAGGGCACATGGCTAAGTGGTGCTCAATCATCTCCCTGGGAACGCCGGGCATCTCTGATGGTGTCCAAGTGAACATGTCAGAATTTGCCCGCAAGAAGGTGACAAGCGCGCTTTCCTATTTGGGGGAAAGCCCTGCCCTGATGGTGTGAAAATTCTCGCAGCCCTCAACTTGCAATGGAACCTTCTTTGTAGAAGAGCGCTCTTGAGTGAACTGCGGCCTCCTTCTCGAGGGTGTCGCAGCTTCCCCAATGCTCATATCCAGCATCGGATGGGCCAGTTCCTCGCTTGGCTTGGCCGATGCAGATGTAGAGGGCTTCTTCCCAGACAAGCCAGGCGTAAGGGGGCTCGAGCGAAGCCTTCTTGGCAGTAGCCTGCTTCTTCCTCGCAAGGTCACCTGAATGTTCCAGCAGATCTTTATCGGTAGGGAATATGGTGGCAGCCTCGCGGTAGACATGCTCCACTGATCGGAGAGCATCCTTCTCATTGCAGCGCATGGTGATCGTGCCATTGATGCTTGGAATCTTGAGGATGTTGAAGCCGTGGTGCGTTGCTGCCATGAACTTGGCCAAGGCTGGGTAGCCGAGGATGGCGTTGTAAGGCAGCGCAATCTAGGCGACGTCGAAGTTGAGGCTTTTTGTCCTATAGTTGTCCCTAGTGCTGAAGGTGACGGGTAGGCGAACCTGCCCGATGGGCATTGTAGAACCCTCTGTCACTCCGAAGAACGGCCGAGTGGGCATTAGCCGGTGATATGGCACTTGCATCTTCTTGAAGACCTCGACAGAGATGAAGTTGAGGCCCGCCCCTCCATCGATGAGAGTGCGGTTGACGATGATGCTGTCGATGGTGGGTGTGCACACGATGGGAATCGTGCCGATGGCCCTGGTGGAGATAGGATGGTCCTCCTCGTTGAAGCCAAGCTTGTTGGAGGACCACTTCAGCCTGGGGCTGTTTACGCTTGGTTGTGCTGCTGCGATATCCCGCGATAGCTACTTGAAGTGACTATTTGACAGCAGAGCTTGAGATCCTCCCAGGAGGCAGGCGGCGAAGCCTCGTGGCTCTTGGTAGCCCCCTGGTTTTCTTCTTGGTGGTCGTTTGTCGGTGGAGGCAGTGGTAGAGGTTCGGGATCCGTGCGCGACGAGTCGTCGTGCCGGCGACCCTCGCCCCGGTCGTTGTTGCGGCGGTCACCTCGGGAGCTGCCTCGGCTGTAGCTTCGGCTGCTCCCACGGTGGTTGGTGACTCCATTTTCATCATGGAATTTTCAGACAACCCAACAATCATCGGTATTGTGGGTGTCCCTCTTGTGGAGAATACAGTAGCGGCGGCGTCCCCCCTTATCACGCTCAAAGCGGTCCCCACGATGTTGCTTGTGGTCAGGCTCCATCACGAGGGCAGCAGCCTCCTTGCGCTTGGGGTCCTTAGACTTGGACTTTGGGGGAGGCGCCTCCGACAGGTTGTGCATGAAGAGCCTCCCCTCCTCGTCCTTAGCGCATCTGTCAGCGATCTCAAAGGGCCTGACCACAGAGGTCAGCTCATCATTCATAGACAGTTTTTCCTTCATCTTGATGTTGGTGACGCCCGTGGAAAACGTGGAGATGACTTCCTCGTTGGAGATCCATGGAATCTTGTTCCTCATTGCTACGTCGCAAACATATCTATAATTTTTGATGCTCCTTGCTTGTTTTACACCAATTGCTTTATGTCTTGTTTACACTTCGTGGTGTTTTTTTTTTGCATTTTCTAGAACTAACCTATTAACAAGATGCCACACTGCCAGTTCCTGTTTTTTGCAATTTTTTTGTTTCAGAAAAGTTACACAGGAAATATTCTCGAAATTGTACGAAACGAAGCCCGAAGTTCCTATTTTCCCCGACACGAGACGGAGTCCAAAGTAGAGACGGAGGAGGGCCAGGAGGTGGCCACACCACCTGGTGGCGCGAGTCCACCCCTGGCCACGCCACCACCTGGTGTGGGCCCCCATGGTGCCCTCTGACATCGCCCCTCCGCCTATATAAAGCCTCCAACACAAAAACCCTAAATAAATCGACGTTTTCCCAGAAAAAGTTCCACAGCACCGCCGCCGTCGCAGAGGAGATTTGGGGGACAGAAGTCTCTGTTTCGGTACTCTGTCGGGACGGGGAATTGCCCCCGGAGCCATCTCCATCGACTCCACCGCCATCTCCATCACCGCTGCTGACTCCTATGATGATGAGGGAGTAGTTCTCCCACAGGGCTGAGGGCTCTACCGGTAGCTATGTTGTTCATCTCTCTCCCATGATGTGATCTATATGTGATCATGAGCTTTGTATCTAGTTGAATTGGTAGATATTGCTCTTCATCTATTATTCTACTCAAGTGGTTTTATTCTTGTAATCTCCGGAGACACCATGTCCCATCATGTGAAGGTGACAGTGTGCGCATTATGTGTGTCTCTTAGGCTAAAGTTTACAGTTATACTTATCATGAGTTATGATTTGAGTTGGATGTCTCTATGTATTGTTGGTGTTTGTCTGGAACCATCTAGTGCGCTCAAGGTGATAGTGTGGGGCAATCTAGTTTGGGGAAACTGAACTTTAAGGAGTGCTTTGTAGCCCTATGCATGATTAGTGTTCGATATCCAACCAGAGAGTAGTTCCATGTAGCATAGTGAAGAATGATATTTATGTGTTCAATTATGTTATCTTTGTTGAGAGTGTCCACTAGTGAAAGTATGATCCCTCGGCCTTGTTTTTAAGCATTGAAACTCCATTTACAACAAGTTCTGTTACATGTTTGCTCGCATGGATTTTTATTTCAAATTGCAATTACCACTCATAACCATCCATATTACTTGTATTTCACTATCTCTTCGCCGAACTAGTGCACCTATACATCTGACAAGTGTATTGGGTGTGTTGGGGACACAAGAGACTTCTTGTATCTTAATTGCAGAGTTGCTTGAGAGGGATACCTTTGACCTCTTCCTCCCTGAGTTCGATAAACCTTGGGTGATCCACTTAGGGAAACTTGCTGTTGTTCTACAAACCTCTGCACTTGGAGGCCCAATACTGTCTACAAGAATAGAAGCGTGTGTAGACAACAAGCTCTTTTCTGGCGCCATTGCAGGGGAGGTAAGGTAAAAGGTACTCACATCCTCGTGTGTGAGTGCTCAAAGGTATTTCCTTTATATTCTGCAATTATAACTTTTTGTTTCTTGTTTTTATTTTCACTAGTTAGGCTTAATAGAAAACAACAACAAAATTAGAGAGCTTTATAGTATTTATCTTGAGTTAGGACATGAAGTGTTTGAAGAGAAAATTAAAAAACCTACGGAGCTTTGTTTGCGTGCTAATAGCAATGTTGTTAGTATGAATTCTTTGAACCGTTATTGCTAATGCTATAGAAAAGTCTAAGCTTGGGGAAGCTGGTTTTGATGAGCATGATATTTTTAGTTCCCCAGCTTTAGTGGAGAAAATTTTGCTCTGATGATACTTTATCTCCCATATGTGATAATTCTAATGATGCTTGTGATCCTCATATTGAAAGTATCACTTTTAAAATACCTATGAAAATTGTTGAATGTGTTATGAATAACTGGTATTTAGGAGATGGAACTGTCCATCATGGTGATCATTTGCTCTTTATACATGAATTATGCGAGTTGTTCAAGTGTGCAGGTATTTCAACAAGCCAAGTTAAGAGGAAGCTATTCTCTTTATCACTAAAGGGCAGAGCTGTGGAATGGTATAAGCTGCTGAAGAATGGCCGATCTATTGGTTGGGAGGAAATTGTACCTCTCTTTTATTCTAAATTATATCCTTCTAGTGAGATTCATAAAGATAGGAATTATATTTACAATTTTCATCCTCATGATGGAGAAAGCATTGCCCAAGCGTGGGGAAGATTGAAGTCACTAATGCTCAAATGTCCCATTCATGAGCTCCCCCGTAATCTTGTTATTAATAATTTTTATGCAAGGCTTTCTGGATATTACAAGGATTATCTAGATGCCTGTTTTGAGGGGTCTTTCACAAGCAAGGAGGTCGCAGCCAAGTGGGATCTGCTTGAAACAATTCAAAGCAATACCGAAGATTGGGATTGTGACAAAGGTAAAAAATCAGGTATAAATTATGAGTATGATTGCATTAAGTCTTTCACTGAAACTGTTGATTTTCAAGAGCTTAGTGCTAAATATGGTCTTGATCCTCAAACTATGGTTGATTGCTATAGAGCCTTTGCTTCTCATATTAATGTTCCTAAAGAAAATTGGGACGTGTATCATGAACCTTTTAAAGACGCTTGCATGGAAAGTGAAATTGTTATTGATGATTGCAATAAACATGCTCAAACTTCTAAAAGTACTATTTATTATAAGCATGTTAATTTTTGTGGGTCACTTAGACCTTGTGAAAAGAATCAAATCAAAGAAGATTGTTGTATCCACCATAGGAATAAAAAACTAGAATGTGGGACAGGGCTCTAAATGAGCTTGGTGAAAAGGTTTGTGCCCTCTATCCTTTTATTTGTGAACTTTGCTATAAAGTTGTTCATTTCAATTTCCAATGTTCAAGCTATGATAATAGCCTTACTAATCCAATGAGTACTGCAAGTTTATATTGTGATGACATGATCACTCCTAATCAGCATGATGAGCTTACTTTATTTTTAGGGTGTGAAGAATTATCAAGAAAAACTTCTTTGGTAGATATGAGTGATTTTAATATGAATAGCGTCCTGCATGGTTCTCATCTTTATTGTGTTGATAATTGCCATGCAAATACTTACATACAAAATGTTGCAAAAGGTGAGACTTTACCAAATTATGACAGGACTAATATGTGTTTTGTTCTTATTAATGAGAAGGAGGAATCCTCCAAAGTTTCTTCTGTTGTTTCTATCAATAAACCAGGGTATGTGGAGAAGCTTCCTTTCAAGCCTCTCCCTCTTAAAGAGGAGGAGGAGGAGGAGTAAAAGGGGGAGGAGGAGTAGAAGGAGAAAGGAAACAGTATCTTCCCCTAAGCATGTTGCTTGTATTATAGTTTTTGCTAATGAGTCTGAACTCGATGATGTTCCTTTGCCTGTTACCTATAGTAGTGATCATGATTGGGAAAAGCACACTACTTTTGATATTGAAAATCTCTTGGGTACCAATTCTAAAAATGATGATGTTAATAATTGTTATACTATTTGTGCTATCGATGGTCCTTCCAATGATGATATCTTTACAAATGAACACACCTTGGAAGATAGCAATTTTGTTGAATTTGCTCCCACTACGATTAAGAAGAATGACGATGTTTATGTGCGGAGTATTAATTCTTTTATGCATGTGGCTCATGATAAGAATGTTTTATGTGATAGTTATATTGTTAATTTTATTCATGACGCTACTGAAAGTTATTATGAGAGAGGGAAACATGGTTTTATGCGTCTCAACAATAATAAGTTTCCTCTCTTTATGTTAAAATTCTTGAAGTTGCACTTGTTTTGCTTTCCTATGCTTGTTGCTTTGTGCTTTCATGACTTGTTTCTTTACAAGATTCTTTTTCATAGGAAGTGGTTTAGACTTAAAAGTGTTTCATATTTGCTTTTTGATGCTCTCTTTTGCTTCAAGCTCTTTTATGGTGCTTACGTGAGCATCTTTTAAAATTATTGCGCCTAGCTCAAAGGCGTTAAAGAAAAGCACTCTTGGGAGATAACCCAATGTTTTCTTTTCGGTAATTTTTATTTTGTTGACTCTTGGAAGTTGTTAGTACTGTAATGACCTCTCCTTATAATTTTTATTTCATTTTTGTGCCAATAAGAAACTCTAATTGGAGGAAGGTAAGATTTGGGGAAGTTGCTGTCCCGAAACAGATTTCTGCGCTTCACCGTAAAAATTCGTGAAAATTCCCAGAACATCATTTTGATCTGCGATTTCTTGTGCACATGCCCCAGGTTATTATCTAACTTTCGTTAGGTCTACACTTTTCTATTTGAGCAACAGAAGATTTTCCAAAAATAATTATCTTTACCAGCTGTTCTATTTTGACAAATTTCTGCCACTATTTGCACTTGCCTCTTGATCTCTTTCTTTTTGAGTTCTTTTGATCATGGAACTTTTGAGAGAAGTTGATATAGTAGCTAATGTGTTAATAAGTGTTGTACTTGAGTTGAAATTGAACCAAAAGTGGATCCACTATCTTGCATACACTAATGTTGCTAATAAGAATTGTGTGAAGTTTTGTATGAAGGAAGTTTTCAAGTATAGGGAAAGGAGAATGATGAGATGAAGGATGGACAAAAGCTCAAGCTTGGGGATGCCCATGTCACCCCAAGAAATATATACAAGAAGTACAAGCGTCAAAGCTTGGGGATGCCCAAGGCGCCCCCTTCTTCATCAATAAAAATATCAGGTCATCTTTCAAGACACTATATTTTTATTGCTTCATATGCTATGTGTTGTTCTTGGAGCGTCTTTATTTTTGTTTTCAGTTTTCTTCTATTTTGTTTGATGTAATAAATTGTTGGATCAAACCGTGTTTGTTTTGGAGAGAGACACGCTCCGTTTTCATTGCCTAGAACACTCTAGTTTTCACTTTTATTGTTCAATGAGTGTTCTCTTTTTCTAGTACTGCGTTTCGTTTTTCACTTTGATTTTTGTTCAGTACTTGTTAGTTCTTTGTAGCTAGGTGTGTTTAGACCTCTGGTCTTTGTTGATTTTCATCTTTGAGAGTTGCCTCAAATAGGTTGATTCGTGTTGGAAAAGAGTAAATTGTTTCATGCTTATAGTGATGCAAAAAGGGAGCTTGTTTAGACTGTTGCTTAGACTTTATTATGTCATCCTTGATATTATTTTGATTATATGCTTAGTAGTTATTGTTGTAGCATTACTTGTCTCAAATAACTGAGAGTGCTTAATGTGCCTTTGAAAGAATCATGCGTTGTTTTTATCTTATATGTCATGCTTGATATTATTTTGATTATATGCTTAGTAGTTATTGTTGTAGCATTACTTGTCTCAAATAACTGAGAGTGCTTAATGTGCCTTTGAAAGAATCATGCGTTGTTTTTATCTTATAGAAGCATAATATTGTGGTATTCTCCTTTGATGCTTTATTTGGGTTGACTTGGCGCATGCTTACACCATGTTTGACTTTAAACCAGTCACCTCAAGCCTCTATGATCATTTAGTTTTTGACTTGTGATATCACTTTATGCTTTGGTTAATAATGTTTTGTCGCTATGCATGATTATGGTCGTTATTGCTCTCTTTGTTGGTCGCTCCCAGTCTTTTGCTAGCCTTCATCTGTACTGAGTATGAGCTCTACTCATGCATCCAACTCCCAAAAACCAAAGTTATTTCAAAGATTCCACTATAAATTCCTATGCATGGCATTTCAAACCATTCCAAGTAAATTTTCATGTGCTACCTTTCAAAACCTTCAAATACTTCTCATTTTGTGACACTGTTTTTAGCTCTCATGAAGAGGTAGTGGTCGGGTTTGCTATCTTTTATATTGAATTAAGTACCCCTCGACTTGCATGCTTCATCTGCTCGTCATTAATTTTGCAAGAGAGCTGGTCAGACCATTGTAACCTCTAAAAAAAGAAAAGAAAAAAGGTACTCCTCTATGGTATGTGAAAGTTGGTGGGCACCCGAAGGATTCGGTTAGCCAGGGTTTGTGAAAGGAAAAGTGGGGAGGAGTGCCAAATTTTATAAAAGAGCATGTATGTGCCAATTTTTTAAAGAACTCGGAACCACTCTCAAATTGTTTAGTACGGAAGATAGCAAGAACCCCATTGCTAGTCGTTGACAAGAACAACCACCTCTCAAAACAATTTTTATCTATGTTTTATAAATGAAAAGCTCTAGCACATGTTAAATCTCTGCTTCCCTCTGCGAATGGCCTTTCTTTTACTTTTATGTTGAGTCTTCATCTTCTACCTTTATGCACCGATTAAGAGAGCATAGTTGTCATTCTGAGTATAATGTGCATGGTCTCAAAATTTATTATTGATTGATTCATGATTATGATATTGCCTATTCTCAAATTATTTGTATATAGGGCACGTTTGGTTGACGTCTATGCCTGCCCCACCAAAATCTTGGCTTGACCAAAATATTGGCTCACGATTCGTTCACCCCGAGTTTGCCCACGATGGGCCAAAAAATACACAGGAGCAGGGCGTGGTGAGCTGGGCTAGCCAACTTTTTGGGGCCAAACCAAACAGCAGCCAGAGCGACACGGGGTGCCAAAATTTTGGCAAGGCCAGCGTTGGCTGTAAACCAAACAAGCCCTATATCTCTGCCGCTGGCATGCTCCATGGACGAGTTAATTCATGTAGATTTAGTTCAGTACCTCCATACATGCATGAGTATTTCGTATTTTTTGGGATCTAATTGATGTTGTTCACCTGTAAATTTGTTAAATCATCATATACATTTGGTCAACTGATTTTGAATCCTGTAGGATGTAAACAGTATGCAGGAAATACGCACTGTTTTTAGCTATCAAATGTATTTTGAAGCATTTTATACATCCCTCTGTAGTTGTTTTTTATTCCTAGGGTGTAAATATCGTTCGCACTGAAATACGACCTACTTTAGCCATCAACTGTATTTTGGGGTTATTTTATACATCCACAGGTCTTTGACTTTTATTGCTAGAATGAAAATATCCACAGTAATGACAATATGATCTGTTTCTAGCTATCAACTGTATTTTGGGGTTATTTTATACATCCACAGGTCTTTATCTTCTATTGCTAGGATGTAAATATCAATTGTTATGAAAATATGAACATATATTGTTAGTTATCAACTGTATTTTGGGGTTATTTTATACATTCATAGGTCTTTGTCTGCTAGGATGTAAATATCAATTGTTATGAAAATATGAACATATATTGTTAGTTATCAATTGTATTTTGGAGAATTTTATACATTCCTCTGTAGTTGTTTTTAATTCATAGGATGTAAATATCATTCACACAGAAAATACGACATGTTTTTAGCCATCAACTGTATGCTAGGATCTAAATATCCATAGGTCTTTGTCTTCTAGTGTGTTCTTCTGGTTGTTTTGGTCTGAATGGTTGTTTTTAGCTGCATCGTAGTGTCTTTTGGCATGAGTTTAAAGCATGTCCTTTGTTTAACTACTTTTTAGGATAAAATCTCTTACTAAATGAAGCTTATATCTATACTAATATGGTGTACTAAATCAGTGTGTTATCTCTGGACTAAGAAAGTATACTTAAGTGTCTGTGTGTGTATGCCTATTTTGAGTAAAGTGCAGTCTCCTCATGTTCATGTCAAAATCAGAAGTAAGACAGGTTCAGGTTCAGTGCTTTTAACTAGCTGACTGCCACTTGTGCAGACCCTCATTCTGAGCAATCTGTAGAGTTGCGTGTCTCGCGACACTAGCATAGTCAATTGTGTCTAACCAAGTACACTTCTGCTATCGTGTAGGCAAGTGGTCGCTGTTTAAATCGTTCCGATTGTAAATCTCTAAAAAAATACAGTAATTGATCTGCTCAGTACTTGTATCTAGGATGTTTTAATCGAGCAGTCAAGTAGTAATAGATATATATTTTTGGCCCAATACTAGTATCTAGGATGTATTAATTGTATGTAGGATGTATTAATCGAGCATTAGATGTAATACTCAATGTATGTTTTTGGTTCAGTTGGTACACAATGTTGGTTGTTTTTGTGCTCAGTACTTCTCTCTAGGATATATTTATTGGGCCTTTGACATAGTACTCGAAATATATTTTTTGCCATATAATCACACATTTTGTTGCGCTCAGGATGTGTATATATGATGTATTAATCGAGCCCTTCTAAGTAGTACTTATGTTTTTTTGTTTATTAGTTACATCCTAGATATTTGCTGTGCTCAGCACGATGTATGTACGCTGTTTTTGGTTGAGCCTTGAAAGTAGTACATCAGGTATATATATGGTTCATTAGTTATACATTTTTTATCCCAATTTGTGTACCTACGATGTACTAATCGTTGTATATTTTTGGTTCAATTGTTACATATTTTCAGCTCAATTTGTTACATACATGGCCAGGGGTTTCTCTATGTTTTTTTATTTTTAAGATAAATGCTCTTTTTGGGGGGATAAACCATGATTGTATTGCATTTTTTAAATTACTTCAGCTGGATGTATAATTTCTTGCTAAAAATGTTCTATGGATGTAACAAACCAGTAGTATCTGATGTTTTTAAATCAATGGACACACAGTGGTGTATGTCTTTTTCGTACCTGAAGTTTTCTTATTATGGATGTAAAAAATCCATTAAAAGCATTAGCATTGGATGTTACTTTCTCCCTACCCAAAAATTGTATATAATCTTAGTATGTCTTTAAATCAATAGTATATGATGTTTTTAAATAAATGGACACACCGTGGCGTATGTCTTTTTTGTACCTGAAGTTGGTGGCGGCGTGGGCTGAGGGCGAATCTCGTGCGCCCCACGATCCCGAGGCGAGAGGCAGTGGCCATGATGGTGTGGTGTGTGGGTGGGGGAAATCGCACGATGCCCGTTCTCCCAGGCCGAAAGGTGGTGGCCATGGCGATAGTGGGTAGCGAATCCCCTACTGCAGTGGCCCGATCCTCTGCCTCCTAGACATGCTCTTCATCTTCGCCAACCTCTCTGCCGCGCCACCGCTTCCATCATCGACCTCCTTTAGCGCTCACCGCAAGCGTCGATGTCATCATGCTCCACGCAGCGTTCCGTGTCCCCTGGTCCTTCCCTGGTGTCTTCGTTGCCGGAGACAGGCTTGAGCTCGTCAGAGGGCACTGTGATCTGAAGGTGGGCATTTTTAGTTACTTGCGTTTTTTACATCCCCTGAATTAACGAACCACCAATTTCCCTACCCACATCTACTACAATATGTAACTTTTTGCACATACATGATGTAATTTGTGCCTAATCTACTCCATTAAGTACATCTTAACTCTTATTTTTCATCTGCACTTTGCACCCCCTTTTTGTAACTTTTGTATAGTCAATTAGATGTAATTTTTCATCTATACTATAACCTAGTTTTACATGTAGGTTTAGTAGGATGCAACCATTCAAAATTTTAACACTGTCAATCAATCAAAATGTAACTTTTGCAGCTTGTACACGACCCACGTCTGCATGTAAAATTTACTAATATTAATAACCTCAAATTAACTTTGCATGTACTTATATATACTTGCTGAATTTGGCACAACCAGAAGGGGCTGTTCCTCACGAGATCCAGAAAGCGACATCCAAAGTCCCTTATGATTTCTATCTTCTATGTCTAGATCCATTTTATTTTACCATAGTGGGATTCCTAACTCAATTAGTTTTGATTTCCGGTGTATTTTTGTGTGGCTTAGTTCTAAAAATGGCTTCAACTCGTTTGGTTATTGGTCGTGGAGCTTTGCTCGCAGTATAGATGTAATTTTGGTTCATGAGATGTGATACTCAAGTACTATCACATAGCAGGTTGTTAGTTTGAATCAACCAGATAGTAGCTCAATGTAATTATGAATCGGTTTTGATGCAGTCTTGTTATAACCATGCCTTTACAACATGTAGTTTACCTTTGTCTAAACGACACAACCCAGGATGTTATTATGCTATATATGGATATATTTTATCTATAGTTACACTTGCCCCAACATATATTTTTTACATGTGTGTCAGATGTTATTATACCTGTATGAAAATCTTTTAGTCTAGGGGCTGAAACAGGCCCGACCCCGCGTCGCTCCCGCACGGGGCGACTCGGGGAACCCTAGCCGCCGCCGCCGCCGGAGATCGCCAAGGCCAAGCTCCCTTCGCCGCCGCCGCCTCCGCAGGCCGACGTCGAGGTGGCGGCGGGCGCCCTCACCGCCGAAGGCCTCGAGGGGGATCTCGCCGTGGAGGCGCACGGCGCAGGACGGGCTCGCCGTTTCGGCCGTCGACCGGGGGCGGCGTAGCGTCGAGGCTCGTGGTGGCTGGAGTCGGTCCCGGCGCGGACCTGGCTCCGGGAGAGCCGCGCCGTCGTCTCCTCTTGGGGTGGAGGCGGGGGCTGGTGGCGGCATGGTGGCAGCAGCTTCGTCCGGCCGGGCGGCGCGGCGGCGCCATGTTGCAGTACGGGTGTGGAGGATCTGCTGGGAGTGGCGGTCCTGGGCTCCGGGGGCGCGCCGGCCGGCCGTTCCCCCTCGTCCTCCTCGCGCGTGCTGGTGGGGGGGCTCGATGGTCTCTGGCCGCTGTGGCCCCCGGGCGCTGGAGCGGCGGCTCCGGTCGGCGGCAAGGTTGGTCGAAATCGGCCGTGAGGGCGGCGGTTTGGGGCTGGCCGACGGCGAGGGCTTCGGTGTTGCTCTTCGGGTTGCGGCTTGGCTTGTCCCGGTGGCGTCTCCGTGCAGCATTGGTGCTCTCGGCCTGGTGGTGCGGAGCCGGCTTCGGCAAGGGTTGGTGGTCGGCGTGGTGGTGGCTCGTGGGTGGCCGATTCAGGCTACAGTTGTTGGGCACCTTCGGGAGAAATCCTTGCTCCGGCTTTGGCCAGAGCTGGCGATGGCGGCGGCCGCGGTCGTCGCATACTTTCTTGGAAGCATCGTTGTGAGGTGTGCGCACTGCTGCGCCTGCGGCCTTGACTCCGGAGGGAAACCTCTGATCCGGGATCGGGCGATGGAGGCGCTGTTGTGTCTCGTCCTTGTTGGGGGCATCGTCTCGGAGTCGCCTGCGGCCAGAGTTTCAGGTGTTGATGGTGGTTGTCGGGCCGCTGTGTGAGGTCCAAGTGTGCAGTTTGGCGAAGATGATGGCTCGAGCAGAAGATGGGTCGAGACGGGACTTCGTTAGTCGGTTCTATCCGGCGTGTCCGATGGGTTCTTCTGCTTGCTGTGCTGCTGTGGAGTCGGAGCTGCGGTGGTGTTGCTGCGGCGACGATGACCGGCCGCGGGAGGTTTGCAGTGTGCTCGGTCGGCGCAAGTCCAGCTTCTTTCCCTTGTGATGCTCGTCGTCTGAGTCGAAGCTGTCTGTCCTTGGCGCGTGTGGCCAATTGGTGGCATGGGCCGGCATGGGCTCCGACGCCGTTCGGGGAGCTCGGTTTGGGAAGTCGCCGGTGAAGTCGGAGTCGCTGGCTCATGGAGGAGTGATGACGATGATACTGTGTGGCAACCTCGATGCAGCTTCTTTGTGTGTCTGTGTTTCGTGTGGGTAGCCAGGTTGGCTGTGGTGGTGTGCCCAATATGGTCGTGTTCTATGACGATATTGGTGCATTGTACGGGTTTTCGGCCGGTTCCCCTGCAAATGAACCGGTCAATTCTCTTCTTCTTTTTTAAATAAAATGAGGCAAAATTGCCCGTTTTGTTCAAAAAAAAAATGTTATTATACTACATATGGATGTAGTTTATCTATAGTTGCAGTTGCGTCAGATGTAATTTTTACATGTGTGTATGTTTTTCCTTAGTTGCATGCTCACCATGGACACGATTTTTGTATGTGTGATTAATGCTTAGCATTTCTACCAGATTTAAATACTTCATTTTTTATGCAGGTGTGTGACTATGCATTCTGAGGAAAAGACATTCATGTGGCTCTCTCTCTCTCTCTCTCTTTTTTGGAACCATTGAACCGTATGAATACTGATGTAGCCTAGGTGATTGTAGTTCAGCTTGCTATATTACAAGTTACGTGTTTGTTCATGTAATAACCTATGGCTGTAATTTTCCGTGCTAAAATACTTCCATGAAAATAAGTGTGATTAGAAGTCTTGAAGGAATTAAGCTAGAACGTAACTTTACCTTTGAGCAATCTCTATCTTCTATAATTAATCCTTGTTTTCGATTTATCCATGTACTAATTCATAGCAACCAGACTCTTGTACTGTGACCAATGACGACAAAACAAGGCGGAGTTCACAGGCTGTCCTTCACATCCATCAAAATATAGCCGCCAGGAACCCCCTCCTCTCAGGCTATGTCTGTTCCCTGCCGTTCGATCAGATGTTTTAGTTAATCTTGGCCGTCCATTTTAGCCTTGTTTGGCCCCAAAATTCTACCCGCCCTGTGAATTCATCCAGCCATAGTCCCTGATTTGCGGGGCCTGCTTCGTACGAGGCCCGCCCGTCGGTGAAGCCTGCATCGTGGCTTTCCTGTGTGCGTTGAAAGAAGAGGAGAGAGACGCGGTGTCTATGCTTGTGGTTATGCTGAATAGGCGAGGGCAAAATCGTCTTTTCAGGTCTCATTTCGTCCTTCCTTCACTATTCCGTACCTGTGTGGCAGACGACGAGGCGCCGGCGGGTACGCCCGCTACAGTGCCGGCGTGGTCGTGGGCCTCCTAGAGGCGTCTCTGGCCGCGCACCCCTGAACCCTATCCTCTCCCGTTCTCATCCTCTTTCCCTCACCTCTCCTGTGGCGGCGGACGGCTCCAGATCTTGTGGTTCTTAGAGGCGGCGCGAGATGGGGACCGAGGTGGAGGCCAGCGATGGGCAGGTTCCTCCACCACTCCTCATTTGTTTTCCCTCATACCATTCCCAAATTTATCTCCCGCGACCTCTACTCCAAACCCTAGCCGTCGCCGGTTTTCTTCAGATCTTGGTCAATCCCGGCCTGCTCTCAGCCGCCAACTATGCCAGCTCCGTCGTCGGAGCATCACCGAGCTCCAGGTGGAGGGCGACGGCATGCACTCGCCCGCAGGTACGACCTGCTGCCTGTACCACCTATGTGTCTACTCTGGCCCTCTCCCGTCTCTCTCTCTCTCTCTCTCTCTCTCTCAGCAGCTAGCGGTGGATTGCTACAGACCTCATATGCAGGTGTATTTGGACCAGGCCTTGCAGTGGCGCCGAGCAGTGGTACTGTGGTAGCAAGGAAACGGTGGCAAACAAGGACAAACAAGGGAGGGCAGTGCCAGGGAGCAGCGGCAGCAAGCAGCAACAACATTCCGATTTTGGAGCTCCATCGGCCCATTTTTCTACCAGGTAAGATGAGTTTCTGTTCTGCCATTTTCTTCAAAGCCACTTTCCAGATCGTTTTGGAGGAGAAAAAAATGATGTTAAGCTGAAATTCATGGATTATTTTGCTATCTGTTGTTGTCCAATAGATGCTTGGTGTTAAGGTATGGATGTCGTTGATTCTTGTGCGAGAACTACATGATTATTCCTGTTCAACTTTTCAGACCAGGAAAATGAGCTTCAGCTGGAGCAATAGTATGAGCGTCGCTACACAAACAACAAAAGAACAAGGTGACTGCAAATTTACTTATTTACTGGCGGTGTGTTTCAGTAGATGACGCTGATCAATTCATGTATAGCTATGATGCTTTCTCGCAAGACTTGAGGTTGCTAGAGCTGTACTATCATCCTTTGCTGACAACAAGGCAGGTACTATTTCTACTAAACCACTCTTTTAAATGGATTGATCTCTTATGCATGCTCATTGCAGCACTTTGTGTTTCCATTTGATTGCAGATTTGTGCTTGGGGGAGTGGCCGCAGTACCTCCAGACGTAGCTCAACAAATATTCACTGATTTGTCATGTCCATATTTTGAGGTTGATAACCTGGAGCTTATCTTGCAGATGGTGTGCAAATTAGGTAAAGAAGGCAACTACCCAACTATTCTAATTTTATCTAAGTTTTAGAATCTTTTGTGAACATGCAAGTAAGTAGAATGAAGTAGAGCTCTTTTTCCCCCATCTCTTGTGCCCGCTTCTTGCTCTGTTATATATTGTTTAGTCAGAGAGAAAGATAGATGTGATGTCTGCATTTTCCATGTATTGGTTTCTGTTATGTAGGTTCACATGGCTAGCTTACGCAGTGCTAGGTATAGCTCCCAGTTTTGGGTTAATTTGCTTCTGCTATTTAGACAGTAAGATTGAGTCAGGCTGATGCCTTTCCATGTATTAGCTCCTATTATTTAGGTTGACACAAGTAGTCCAGAACTGCATGTGTGATGATCTTCGTGTATGATTTTGAGGAAGTCTTCGATCTATGCAAGCTTTTGTTAATGCTGCATACAAGTGATTCTTCTTGGATTTTTCTGCTCATCATAAAAATATCACTTGCAGGGTTTTTTTTGCTAGGCTCTAAAACATTGGGAATATATCATTTTATTAAATAAGAATTCAGAATACACCAAGTTTTCTACATGAGGGATTAACAGAAATCAAAAAGGCATACATAGCCTGAACACTCATGCTTCTGAAATTCAGATTAGAGCTCCGAGAGTAGATGACATATAGAAAATTATGTTGACAAAAGCAAGACAAGTCTAAGGTTCCAGTTACATACAAAACCTGTACCAGTAACTATTACATGTTACTGTATGTTCAAGATATCTTTCATATAGATAACCACTATTAGCAAATTAAGTAAAAAGTTATGTATAGATACCAAACTTAGGTTCTAAACTGGCATTTATTTGACAAAACGCAAAAAGATTTTGCGTATCTTTTTATTGCAAAGGAGAGTTTAGAATACGAGTACAACATCCACTAGGGAGGGCAGAGCCTTGTTATGAAAAAGAGATCAATGAACATCCCAGGTCATTAGCACTACTGTTCTTATCCCCCTGGTAACTGCTCTTGCCCAGAGGGCCACCTCCTCTTTGATGCGTGAGATAATCGTGGGGATCGATGGTTGCACAACATTGAAGACACATTCGTTGTGTTGTTTCCAGATCATCCAAGGGGTCAGATGATCTATCGAAATTGGCCCTTGCGAAGCGTCTTGGGGGTGGGCATTTGATAACTTAATTTCCTTACCCACCAAATATAACCGCATGAAGCGTGTGATTATATATTTTGTGTCATCATGATATGTCATTTTTCGGTCTGGTTTTGTTCTCAAGGATCCTGATAAGAAAAAAACTTAGGCATGGCAGATTGATGGTTGGGCTCCTTCGAAGACTGTTGTTTCTGTGCTTCCAGAGCAGCCAGGGTAGGAGCAGGGCCGTGGTTCCCAGGCCTTTGCAGAGCGGCTTTGGAGTTACCTGTCCTGCCGAAGTTAGCCAATCAATGAGCGAGGCGACCTTGCTGCTGGGGATTCTGTAGGTCATCCGAAGCCAGGACAAGGCATTGTGCCATGCTTTCTGGGAGAACGGGCAGTCAATGAGCAGGTGTCGCATGGACTCAGGCTCCTAATCGCAAAACAAGCATGGCTCGATGCCTTGTTCGTACAATTTTGATGATTTTATCCATAAAGTGGCATTTGATAAATTAATTTTCTTCCCCACACAATTTTAGTCATGTAAAGACTTGGTTCTGCTACTTGCTTATCTGGAATAACTAATGGAAGCTCCTGCACAAGTATAGTCTAGATGATTGCATCCTATACTATGTGGATCTGTTTAGTGATACTGGTCTTAGGATAATTGTCGTGGTAGCTATGGAAGGAGGTCATGTGATACTAGTGCTTCTTTGCACTACAAATGAATTCCTCACATCTGAATGTGATACTTCAGCATGAACATGATTAGTGATGTTCTCTGGGAATAGAGATTCAGTTCTTTCTTCAAGATCTTTTGTCAACTAAATATTTGTTGAATCTTATTGAGGGGAAGTTGAGCAGAGTTGGACTTCAGAGTATTATAAGTTTGCTTGCTATTTTTTGTACTAGCAAAGTTGCTACTTCATTTTTAAAATTTAAATATGTTACAAATACTTCTAAGAGAAATGAAACTGGCCCAATGTTCACTGACATGGTATCCCGTGTGCAATGATTGTTGGTGAAATTGCTAATTTTGGTGCTTACCATTTGCTCCTGCTATTCTTGTCACTCCTCTTGGAGCACTCAGTATAATCATCAGGTACAATCATAACAATTCTGTAGAAAACTATTAATAATGTGCTTTATCTTGCTTCTTGTTAAGCTGAAACCACGGTCCATTATAAATCTCTGCATAGTTGCACTTGCCCATTCCATGCTACAAGAATTTATATAAACTGCCCACATTGCTAAGTGATACTACCAAGTTCTCATTTATATAAAGCTATATCCACGGTAGAGCTTTGATAGCTTTTGAGTTGGGGATTTTTTTGCCACACCTGAAAATTAGGAAACCGACAAAAAAGAACTTAGTTGTGTGTTCCTGTATTTTGTGCAAGCACTGTAGTCTTGTATATTTTTGTTCTTATTACTGGTGAAACAAAATCATAGACGTGCTGAAAATTCAGTCTCAGATGTGAATGATATTTTTTTGTAGACTGGCGTTGGTGAAAAACTATCATGGTTGCTACCACACAAGGGAATCGCCTTTCTCATTTTGTTTCCTACATACAACCTATTCTTATACATGTAATGTAGGTTGTCAAGAAGTTAGTGGGAGTGTTATGTGCAGCTTCTACATCAATGATTTCTTTGCTACCTGTTATCAATGATTTACGTGCAAGGTATATTTACATTTGTATTGGTCAATAACAAACCTTAATTTTACCCTAGCACAGGGCCTTGTTTCTGTCCTTAACTATTTTATTTTTCTTTTCCTTTATGCAGGCTTCGTGGTAGGCCGCTAATGGCGAGCAATTTACCTAACAGGGCAGAAGAGGTCGATGCACAAAGTTAATACGCAAAAGGAAAACAGTGGCCATGGTATTTGATGGACATGTTTGACAACCGGGTAACACCTTGTATTGCTTTCTACTTTTATGAGTGCATTGTGTTGTTATATTTATCTGTTCATTTTCTGATTATGAACCATTTAGGATACACAAAAGGTGGCATTCCCTGTAACCTTTGCAAGTTGGACTAGAAGATCACTTCGCTTGTGTTCCCTCCCTCTTTTCCTTATATGGTGTTTGTTTATTTGTACAGTCGCTTTGACCAAAACTTTCCCTTCACAGTGGAGTTTTTTCATGATTCTGCGTACATGTACATGTGCTCAAGACTTAAACTCTCTAATGATAACTTTCGCAAACATTGTGGCTAGAATTGCTTATGTCTGGCATATGAAGGCGTAAAATTCTACCCATATGTGCAAATACATGTAGACATGTAGTGTTGCGCTTATCAAAGCGAGATGTTCTTTAGTGTACTAATAATGTTTAGTTAATTTTTATATGCTACTGGAGGTCAGTCGAGTTGTGTGAGTCATACTGTTTTGAGAGATCTAAATTACTTACCTTTTTCAAGGAGAGATGTTTGGTACTTCGCCTGTGGCGTATTTGGAACAACTAATCGATCCTCCATATCTGCGTAAGTAGATTCTAGACAATTATTTCATGTACTATGTACTCTATAGTGTAATATGAACACTTGATCTTTTCATACAGTTCTACAAAAGAAACAAAATATGCTAGGTTGTTTGATTTGGCATGCGTTGCCATCCGACATGTATAGTGAAGATTCATGTTGGATTGGTGAAATAATGCACGATCTTTGATGTGTACATGATTTTTCGGTGCTCAGAGCTCACCTTTTGTTGATATTCAGAGTTTAGCATGCACTATTAGGAATTTAGAAGCAAGGTAGAGTTGACCATATCAGAACTTTGAAAGGCCAGGTTACCATGATGTAAGCATGTAACTTTCTGCATCATTTTGATTCATATCTGCGCTTTGCAAAAACAGCTGCTGCTTTTCATGATTTATGTATTATTAATGTGTGCATGATGACAAGGTTTACATATGAATTTAGCCTGGAAAATCTTGAACTGTTTTATTCGAACCTTTTAAAAGAGGTTCCCTCATAATCATCTATCAGTATGGTTGATATTGGTTCATCAGTGTTCATGCAGATCATGTCCTTCATGTTTTACTTCATATCTCTTATACAACTTAAGATTAAATTTGTGGTCTCACTCGTAAAGTACAGTAAGCATTGAAATTTTTAACAGTTAATTTATTGTGGATATTCTCTAAAGGTTGTTCAAGAAAAAATAGATGCCATACTAATATATACATTGTCTGTTTTTGTTTATTGTTTCAGTATTGGCCGTTATTCTTAAGTACATGTCCGTTGACTATTGGTACAAATGCAGAGTTACGCCTTCAACCAGATTGATACCTGAAAGAAACAAAAGGTTTACCCCATGTGGCTTACGATGGAGCAGAGTGACTTGGAGGTTTTGTAGTTTATCTTAGAACCGCATTGACAACTTTAAATCGTTTTGTGTTTAATTTTAGCTAAGTAGTTTATATGTTAAGCTGTAGAACCAGCAGCGTAAATATATTTTTCTTATGATCACACGGTGTTGATTATGTTCTGGTACAAATGGGTTTCCAAGCAAATTGCTTAATATGATGCAGACATTTCAAGTCCACGCCTAATATGCTTTAGCTATATAGGCTTATTTCTGATGTATGCAAGTTTATACTCTCCTGTCCTCGAAACATTTGCTCCGGGGCTATCATTTTAAGATAACCCCCTGTAGTGTTATAATCGCTGCACTTGCTATCTCAGATTTTTTCTTTTAAAAATGCTTCTTCATAATTGGTTGACTGTTGTTTCTCCATAATTGGTTGCCCATCGTTATATAAGTATGCGTAAACTGTCTACTCTGTATTGGTATTACAAAATTATTATATTTTCTTAATTTAACTTTTTACAACGTTTTTATATCTGGTTGCCTGTTGTTTCTCCATAATTGGTTGTCCGTTGTTATATAAGTATGTGTAAATTGTCTACTCTGTATTGGTATTACAAAATTATTATATTTTCTTAATTCAACTTTTATAACGTTTTTATATCAGCTTGCTCGCCGTTAGACGGGCACTTTCCTACCTAGTAGACCAAAGTCTCGCGGAACTCTGTAAACGGAAACGCTCACAGCGGACACGACGGAAATGCGGTGGAGTTCACGGGCTTGCCATAAACGGAAACGCGGGATTCAGACATCCACAAATAAGAGGGGCACTCCGTAAGACCAAAACGCTACTGCACACTCTAGCTGCGTCCATTTACTAATTCGTAATCCAACCGACCAATCCCAGACATTTGGGTCCTGATATAATGCCTCATCCAAGACACTTCAGTTCCAATTCCCAAACCATTATCTTTTGAGTAGCTTACGGTTTATCTCCTTTTATTGACTCATACTTGCAATGAAGAAAACGGATGAGAGCATTTGTCAATCCAGAGATAAGGTTTAAAAGAAAACAGTCGATGGTAGTAAAGGAGTGCAATCAAAAAGTTTGGTAGTGCATCTTTACACGCACCGCAGGAACTATGATAACTGAAACATAATGTTAAGGAAAAAGACTGGAATAAATATATATACTTTGCTGAGTCAAACTGAGAGACCTAAATTTTGAGTCACTGCGACACAGCATTTTAGCCTAGAATGATTAACACAAAAAGTACGTAATGCAAGTCGTGTATGATACATCAGGTTGCGTTGAGTTAATATGCTCAATTTGTTCATTTCAAGTTCAGGAAACAATGACATTAAGATTGATTCCTACCATCACTATGCCAAATGATCGAGAGTTCAGCTCAGGCGCAAAAGGCAGTACTTCATCCCTTCCCTGTGCACAAACAAAACATTAGGAAAAATCAACCCATCGAAGTGTTATACCAATAAAAAGCAGCAAGCTTCTCAAATTCAGTAGTGATTCATCTTATCCAAAATTTGCTGGTACACTCGCATGTTTTCCTAGAATAAGAAAATTGATTCTCGCTCGCAGTGAATGCTTGCACACGGATGGGAAGTTGTAAAGCATAACCTATCTGAAGGTACCTAGTTCACTAAACCCTAGGTCAATATGGATTAACCAAGGGTTATTATATCTATTGCACACAAAAGCAAATTTTAGGTTATTCCAAAATTTGAAATCCAAATATTACAAACCTCAAATGTAACCTGCTCAGCTAAATCTTACCGCAAGCAATAATAAATATATATATATGTTTTAACCTAAACAGATGTGCTTATATCTTTTCCACTGAAAATTAGGTAATTCTTAATTGATTTTACACATTTGGTTATTGTTTATCTAGTGCAAAAAAAAATGTAGTTCGTCTCCCGAGAATTTCTTAGTCCAATTTAAAATTGTTAAAATGGATCTAAGAAATGGTTCGCCATGTTGTAATAATATGTTTAAGTTGCGAATATGTACTGTTTGTACCCATAGTTAACATATATGTGAAATCATGGACGAATCTTTAACACTGGATTGACGGTTCTCAATGTCCACTCAGGCAACTAAGAATTAGATGAACCGTAAACTAAGTTTCCAACATAAAAGGAAAAAAATAGTGCCATGAAAAACTTGTAAATCTCTAGAAGTACATGCAAGAGTGGTGTCCTGAGAAAAGGATGTAGAATAACCATGTTAGACTTCAAGGCCTGGGATAGTTGATGTGACCATGCAGGGCCCTCATGCCGTGCAGGCAGCAAGACGAAAATACAAAAAGTACAAGGGATTTGGCCAGATGAGGTTTATTATTAATTCTTTAACTCCTAAGCAACGAGGGCATTATTAGATAGAGAACATAAGATGTTAAGAAAACTATCAAAAACCTAACAACTAAATCCTGAACATTTAAGAAAACAAAAACATAATCGAATTGCATGCCAACTAAACTAACATTCAAATTTAAAATCTCTTGATACTCTTGCCTGACCCAAACAGCTATGGGAGTGCCAATGAATATGAGAACACAGCAAATGTTGACAATTGATATGTCTAGCGTTGTAAACCATATGAATGGCCTTGAGCGAGCCAGACCCAGTCAAAAACCCAAAGTGGGGGCCTTGTTTTTGGGCTGGCTGGGAACCTAACTAGTAAAATTATAGACTTCAAAGGACAAAAAACAAAACTGAGTGAGACCTAAGCCGCCACTCAGCCCAACATGGGTCCGCCCCTTGTTTATAAGCCTAACAAGAAACTACACCAAAAAAAATAGCATGCTCATCGTGACTCCAAAGGTATAATCTTTCACCCAGCTACTATGCATCAATGAAAAAACAATAAACAAAACTAAATGATGACATGGTAAAAGTCAATGCATGAGCATCTCATGATACCTGGAGATGGTTGGTTCGGTGCTACAATGCCAGCAGTACTATCATGCCGGGTCTACAAAAGAAAAGTTTGTGCACTTCGTTACTGATTTGATATACAAACAGCAGTAATCAACATGTGGGGTATGAGATATTACGTTTTCACGTATCCATGCAATAGAAGATCCAAGTGTATCAGCCATTGTGTTCATGGTCCCAAAAGGGCGTATCAGAAGAGCCTTTCCATCCAACACTTCATTGACCAACACTTGGCAACATCCAGGTCCCAGTGCCTTGCCCCCAACTATTGTAGATGGAGAACATGTTTGAAGAGTAGCCTTAGCTACTGGTTTATGTGGACGTAAACAAGAAAGTAAAATAACCTGTTTCCCACCCTAAAAAGATGACAAAAGGGAAGATTATTGGATGACAATTTTGAAGTACACAATTAAATTTGTGCATGTCTCTTGTGTACTAAATAGTACACCCATTACCTCCACATTCGTATGATGGAAAAGGCCTTGACATGCACGTCCAGCTACCTTCCTTTGATCTGCCTGTACCCGAGGAAAGTATGTCAAATTGATTAAATGAAAACATGCAAACAAGCATACATATAACAAAAGCAAAGGAAGGTACCCACCCCATGCAAAATCTGGCTTTCAGCGTTCATCTTCTCTCTCCTAGCACGGTGAATCTTTTTCGGTTCCAATATCATCTTTCTTGGTAACTGTCAAAAATTAAGAAAGAAATGAAAAAAATCACTCATGAAACATAGGGGTATACCTAGCGGGAATGGAAGTTTCAGTGAAAGATTAAGCCTTATTCTGGTTGAGCAATAAATCAAAATGGAACTTCTCAAAACAAAATTATATTTAGGAAATACTTTATATCAAGGGTCAATTCAATATGTCCCACTGCTTAACTTTGTGTATCAGAGAAATACCAATGTAAAATGAACATATGAAAAATGCCACTACTGACACTTGGATACTTCGATAAATGTCACTATGGTAGTGGCATATATCAAATTTAGTCTCTTTTTCCGCAGTGATGGTTTTCATAAGTCGTGTTTTGTGGTAGCATTTTCAAACACATTAAGTTGGCAATGCAAAATATCAAATAAACCAATCTATCAGAATTGCACCACACTTTAATTTTCCGTTTTAAACTCACAACAAGTTGGGAGAAACAAGAGAGTATCCCCGACAAGGAATATTGGAATTGACTCTAATCATGGACATTAAATTAAACATAAAGGCTCCCGATGTTAAATATTAAAAAAAGAGTGGACACTTATATTGTGGAGTATGTACATTTCCCTTAGGCCAAGTAGAACAAACTAAGCAAGAGATTTAATAAAAGAGGAAACAAAAAGGATTGGGGCCAAGCTTGACCCTATATTAGAGCAGAGCAATAGGAAGGTCCTTCTTGAAATGCCATACCAAGAAGCCTTAGAAGGATTCTAGTTTTCAATAACTTTAAGGTTACAGGTGTTTCCAGATACTCCATGATACCAATGCAAAGATTTCCATGAACAATTGGTGTGACCAGGTGGAATTGGCTACATGAGTAGTTGATGCAGGTGTCACTCAGGCGCTAGATATTGAGCTCTGGAGAAGGAGGTGAGATCCAGGGTTTCTTCCTCTGGGTAAGGGCAGAGTAACCAAATGAACTTGTTTCAAACATTTAAATGTCTTTATTTCACCATGTTCCTCATGTTTAATCTGTCGAAAAGGGGTGGGGTTTCATGTTGATTTTGCCTCCCGAAAAACCAAAAAAATTCTCATTATCATTAACTAAATTATTTTCAAGAAATATGTTCCTATAAACAGGCTTCTACATGGCAAAGTAAAAAATAGAAAGAAACCAACATTTTGGGGATGCCGATATTTAGAGGTAACCTCCTTGTTATCACCACATGCCAATTTCTCTTGCGCCAGTATCTTCCTTTGCTTTACCTACGCCCCAAATATACCTTGATGATACACTCAGCATAAAACATTATTTAAATAATGCAGTTTGGAAAAAGGAAAAAAGAATATATTACATTGTGTGAAAACTGCTTTTCTGCCACAACTGACTGAGGAGCACTCTCAGCAGATTCAGATCTTATAAGCTATTAAAATATGAAAACAAAAAAAAGCATTATATATATATATATGCATATAGATCAACTGATTAGTAGATGGAGATGCATTCTTCACTTTTATACCATTTGTGAAGGCCCCGAAGCAATAATGTCTTGTTTCACTTTGACCAATTCATGGCCTATTCTTGTAAATTGTGCCTGCACAACATCATAGCAGCCCTGAATTTTGTCAATGCGATCCAAATAAAGCAAACTCTGATTTGCTGCTGTGGACTTTGCTGGCCAAAGATTATTGTATGGGCACTGCCATCCTTTAGACACTTCAATGTTTTGAATCTTTGCCTACATCCAAGGAAAATTTGTCAGGTCCAAGTACTGATGCTAAGTAGCAAGATCATGAAAGATTGAATTGGTAAGGCATGCTGCTTACTTTAAAATCAAGTGAAAAATACAGTAAACTCTGAATTAGTGTCATGTTTAATTCTGGTAAACGTAAAACGAGATGGTATACAAACACGACTACTTCCTCGCTGTACTCTGACATTGATGATACATTTTCGCAACTATGTATAACATCTGGAAGTTGTTTTCCAGCAAACCAATGTAGCGTAAATTGATTTAGTGCATTCAGTGTATCGTCAGATTGCCACTCGCGGGGCTAACAAAATTAAAGGTTCAGCTAAGCAATTGTACGTGGCCAAGACACCCTATTCAGGTCTATTAATTATGTGGACTTACAGCCGCAATTATAATTTTTTTAGAAATTAAGGCATTCAATAATAAGAAAAATGGGTGTGAGGCTTTACCGATTCCGTGATAGCCCGGGTGAGCTCTTCCCTGAGGCCATTGATCTTTGAATTTAGTGCATGTGCCTTGCTACCATCAATTCCCAGGAGCACTCTCTCCAAGACCGCAGGATCATCGACAATATGAACCAACTCGTGAGCGAGGCAAGGATACAGCTGACGCATTTCATCAACAGTATTGCACACCTTTGGCACCACTGCGCCCTCGCTTGTTGCAACTGGCTCTGGGTTGGCGTCCCAGACTTTCTTGGAGAGGAGGTAGAGGCGGCAATCGTGTTCTTCGGCAGGGACATCACCCTTGATGGCGTCAACGTCATGCCTGCGCTTGAGGCTGCGCACCTTCCGTCGGAGATCCTGCAGGCCGAAGCCCTTGCTGTCGAGGCGGCCGTCGAGGGAAGCGAAGAGGTCCTTGGATCTCGGCAGCTTGCCCTGCTCATCATTCTTTCGATGCGCCGCCATGGCCTCAAGTATCCGAACCACGTCGCAGGGTGTCCACGCGTGCTCGAGAGGGAGAGGCTTCTCCGTCTCGGCCGATGGCGATCTCGTCTTCCCCTTTTTCTTTTTGCCCTTGTTCGTCTCCGGCGGATCGGCCGATGGTGGGATCTTCCTCTTGCGCTCCGGCGACTGGGCATCGGCCTCCCGGGGGCTCTTGGCTGACGGCGCAGGCTTGGCCTTTGTCTCGGCCGATGGCGATCTAGTCTTCCCCTTTTTCTTTTTGCCCTTGTTTGTCTCCGGCGGATCGGCCGATGGTGGGATCTTCCTCTTGCGCTCCGGTGACTGGGCATCAGCCTCCCGAGGGCTCTTGGCTGACGGCGCAGGCTTGGCCTTCGCGGGCCGATTTGCTCCCGCCGGAAGTGTTGCGGCGGGCGCCATTGTCGATCGAGTTGGGTAATTTTCTTCTAGACTAGGTCTGGATTTGGGGGAAAAATGGGACAAGTTTTGGCGCTACCAACAATCTCGTTCCCGCCTTTAAGGAATGGGGCGCGCTGAGCGTCCCCGGGGGATCAAATCCCCGATCCCCGGGTCGCCAGCCGTCGGATCGTGATCGTCTGGACTGATCGTCCTTCGGCATCACCTTTCTCCAGGATCTGCTATATGGAAGCAAATCGAACGAGCGAATAGCATAAAACTACCACTTTTATATTCAAATATACCAAAATCTACCATTTTATGTTTGGTAAACCAAAATCTACCACTTTTCTATTAATTTTTTGCAATTCGAGCAAATCACTGATTTGCAGTCAATTGACAGCATTTATGACATGCGGGACCCACTTGTCATCGCTGATGTGGCACAACAGATGAGGCAGCACATATAAAAAAAATATAAAAATCCATTTATCAGCCCACCTAATTAAAAAAATTCTAAAAAAGGAAAATCAACCGGTCAACTCTTCCCGATCCCCACCAAGCACCCCACGACTCAATCACTGGTGAGCCCCTCCCCCCGCCGCCGGCCAGCCCCCTCGCCGCCGGCGAGGCCCTTGACGCCGGCCCGGCCATTTCCTCGCAGTCCATTCCCACGGGCAATCCCAGTGGTCGGCCACCTCCACCACTTTGCCGCCGTCCCCGCGGGTGCTCCGGCGACCGGCCACCTCCACGCGGCCGCTAGTGTTGCTCCGCCGCCCCTCATCGCGGGTGCTCCGGTGGTCGGCCGCCTCCACGCGGACCCCCCTCCCCGCGGCCGCTGGTGCTGCTCCGCCTCGACGGGATCACTGTAGTCGTCGTCGTCTCCGATGGCGGCGAGCGGCGAGTGGGCTGACCCGCGAGAAGGAGGAGGCTGGTCGGATACTCACGGAGGTTGAGGCGGTGATGTAGCCCACGCACAGCATAGGTTCGATGCTCATCGGTGCTCAGATCTTGGCCAGCTAAGGAACTCCGGTGAGCAATTGCTACCAGAGTAGTTCGTTCGAGGACATGTCGACGTCCTTACGAGCATGGCAGAGCCTAGGCGCAGCCCTTGGCCAACGGAGGAACTCCGGCGAGCATAGTGTCCGACGGCGGCGGCATCGTTCGGCCGCGCACAGCACATGGCCAGGTTCGGGTGGTCGGCTGCGCACAGTAAAGAGTATATTGTATTTTAGATATTTTTTGTGTTTTTCATTGGTCTGACATATGGGGCCATGTCCATCTCAGCAAAATGACTTGCTATTTATGCCACATCAGCGCTGACAAGTGGGTCTCGCATGTCACGAATGCTGTCAATTGACTGCAAATCAGTGATTTGTTTGAATTGCAAAAAACTTGCAGAAAAGTGGTAGATTTTTGTTTTCCAAATGTAAAGTGGTATCATTTGGTACATTTGAGCATAAAAGTGGTAGTTCTATGCTATTCACTCAAATCGAACCGGTAATGTAGCAAAAAGCTAACTGAAGAGGAAAGTGAGCAACGTGCCACGTGCGGGCGGAGCTCTCATGATGCGTCGGGCGATTCTGTTGTACGGCGCGGCGGCGGAGCCTGGAGAGGAGGTCCCATTGATGGCACAATTCCTCAGATCTGTGCTATACCCCAACTCGAGCCACCAACGGAAACAGCATCTGCAGCATGGTGCATCGAGCTCGAGCTCCGCTTCGACTCCTCACCGGCGATTTGCGTCCGATTCAGCGAGCAGCGGCACCGATAACCCGTTGCAGCATGATGGGGCAGCCCGCTACAACAATCCTCCCATGTTTTTCGATCAGAACCCCAAGGTTCAAGAACCAACTCCATCGGTACGTTGCTATCTCCATCGTTTCCCTCTGCAAATTCGTTCTAGGGTTCCGCTTTTTCTGCTGCAGACAACACTATTGTATGCGGATTGTTAGTAGCAAAACGGTTGTGTTTGGATTGCTTGTGCAGAAACTCAAAATAAAATCATGTCTGAATCTGCTTCACTAAATTTGAATGACAGTGATGCGGCATGTAGATATGTAGCAGAAAAGGATACATTGTTAACTTGATATGAGATAATGATGTTGTTGTAATAATGTTTCATGCTTCATAATTTTTTGCAACTAAATAAACTTTATATATGAGATGCTTCCATGGTAGCATTTCTGAAAATAGAGAGTGAAAATTGATATGTTGCTGTTGAACATGCATGAACTTGTTGCATTAAGCATGGTTGAACAAAAAAATATGCTACCATGGAAGCATATTAAGAGGAAGAACTACCGGGCTAGAAGGTTATGATGTTTTTGCTATATTATAAAATTGCTGCTACATATCCAAGAGAAAAATTCCATGCCGCTAAAACTTTTTCCGCTGAATTTGTAGGCCTTTGTTGCTGACAGCATCCTTAGAGGCTTTGATCTCAATGAAGAGCTAAATTTTCATACTCGAGCTGCGGAACACCAAAATGAACAAACTCGAGCTCCGTCCCACCAAAATGTACACAATCGAGCTGCGCAACACCACAGTGAAGATACTGCATTTGTGCCTAGACCACGTAGCGAAACAAGTGGAAATGCTGCTGCAGAAGGAGGAGAAGAGATCTGTTTGCAACCAGTGGTTCCATATGTTGGAATGATATTCGATGACCTGGAAGTAGCAAAACAAGTCTACAATGACTATGCATTCAAGCTTGGCTTCGGCATTCGCATAGGGAACACAAAGAACGGTCAAGCTCGTGGAGTACCAAAAAATACGCCGATAAGCCGAGATTTTGAGTGTGTGCATAGTGGAAAACCAGCAGATGAAGCAAAGAATTTAGGGAGCAAACATCCTACAGATGCAACAAAAGGGATGGCTGATACAGTTGACATGAGTAGCTATAGTGGGCAAAAATCCAAAAGCAAGCAGGCATGCAAGGGCAATCGAGGAGGAGCTTGGATTGTCACAGTTTTCAAGGAAGATCACATACATCTAATGGTTTCTCGGATAGGAAGAAGACGTTACAACCGATCGCACAGGAAAGTGCCAGAAGAAGATTTTTAGTTGCTGCAAACTCTTCACAACCAAAACATTAACACAGCAAAAATAATGGGGTGCCTAGGAGATGTGCATGGTGGTGACCCTAGATGCCTGGGATACGTGAAGCGAGACATTTCTAACATCAGAACAATGCTGCGAGAGAAGGTCACCCTACAAGACATGAGCTTAACAGTGGAGTACTTTGAGAGAAGGCAAGCTGAAAACCCAAGTTTCTACTATGCTACGATGGTCAACAGCAACAAGGAAGTAGTTGGTCTGTTTTGGGTTGATGGTAGAACCACACGCAGACTATTGTGCTAGGTTGTGCTTTGCTGCCAGATGAGATGATTGAGACATTTGAGTGGGTATTCCGAAGATGGATGCATGCTATGGAAGGCAGTGCCCCTCATCACATCAAGACAGACCAAGACCAAGCAATGGCCACCGCCATATCAAATGTGTTTCCATTGTCCATACACAGGAACTGTTTGTACCATGTGCTGAACCTAACAAGAAGAAAGCTTGGCAAGAATTTGGTAGACGGCCATCCATTTGCTGATGCATTCTACTCATGCATCTACGGCACGGACACTATTGAGGAGTTTGAAATATGCTGGCAGCATATGCTGCATGTCCACACAATGCAAGAGAACACACACCTCAATAACATGTGGAAAGTTAGGCACATGTGGGCACCAGTATTCTTTAGGAAGCGATTCTTCCCCTTTACATCAACAATAGGCAGAAGGTCTGAATTCGTACTTCAAGACGTTGGTCCGTCCCGGTGACTCAGTATTCAACTTTGTGCAGCAATATGAATTGTGCCAAAACCTTAATCTAGACCGCGAGGATAACTCAGGCTTCATCATGGAAACAACCAGGCCTTCACTATGGGGGAGGTAACTATTTTATTACAATTGTCCTATTATCAGGAATGAAGCAATAAGTATATTTCATAGTAGCAACTTGAATCATAATGTAACATATCATATTTATGCAGCTGGAGCATTGAGAGGCAGGGAGCTGAGTTCTACACAAGAGAGGTGTTTGAGAGGTTCCAGAAAATGATGCAAGCATCCACAAGATTTTACCCACTACGTGCTGAGCAAAATGGATTGAATTTCGATCTCGTGCCGAACCCTAGACTAGACATGAAGACCTACAGAGTAGAAGTAGATGTTGAAAATGAGCTCTACACCTGTGGATGCAGCGGATTTGAAATGTGTGGCCTCATATGCCCCCATGTCATTTGGGTAATGATTCACCTCAATGTGCAGCAAATCCCAGAGCGCTACATGCTTCACCGTTGGTCTGCTGTGGCAACAACACCTGTGCCGGACCCTGGTGCAAATGGGATAAGATTTGGAGTCCCGGGAACAAACACGTTGAAGTACAACTCATTGTGTAGAAAGATGAATGACCTTGCATCTGAAGCATGCACTAGTGATGAAACATACAAAGTTGTTTCTGCAATGATTGAAGAAGCAAAAAAAGGTGGTTACTGCGATGAAGCGGACAGCTACAGTAGTGATGCAGCATGAAGAAAATGATAGTATTCCACACACAGGTCCTATGCAGCATGACAATGTGCAGTAGTAGCAGCCATAAGCACCAGATGATCCTGACAGCAGCCTGTTGCGCAACCCAGCAAGAATAAAACCAAAAGGCCGTCCATCAGAGAAGGAGAAAAGAAGGAAACCTCTGATTGAGCTGCGAGATGAAGCGAATAAGAAGAGGAAAAAGAAAGCTGATGAACCAAAGAAGAAAAAGGAGGTTGCTACAAAGCCCAAGAGACCAGCAAGGCCAAAGAAATGCCCATATTGTGGTGACGAAGGCCACACGGTGAAGGAATGTGGGTATATTGCACTGGTGAAGCAAAGGAATGCCATGAAGGAAGTGGGTGTGGAACTCAAGTTGTAGAACAAAAAAGTTCATTTGTTATAGAAACAATAGTACATTTGTAATAGGAAGTGATATGTGAGTAGATGATACGTCTCAAACGTATCTATAATTTTTGATGCTCCATGCTTGTTCTTACACCATTTGCTTAGTGTTTTGTTACACTTCGTGGCATTTTTATGCATTTTCTGGAACTAACCTATAAACAAGATGCCACAGTGCCAGTTCCCTATTTTCTGCTATTTTTGTGTTTCAGAAAAGTTACACAGGAAATATTCTCGGAATTGGACGAAACAAAAGCCAAAACTCCTATTTTTACCGAAGCTTCGCGAAGACCGAAGATGAGACGGAGGGGGGCCAGAGGCTGGCCACACCACAGGGGGCGCGGCCCAGCCCCTAGCCACGCCCACCCATGGTGAGGCCGCCTGGCCCACCTCCTGATGACGCCCATTCGCCTATAAAGTCCCCTTGACGGGAAAAACCTAAGGGACGGATCACTTTTCCCAGAAACATACTGCAAGCCGCCGCCGTCATCGAATCGAGATCGGGAGGATCCAGGAGCTCTTCTTGGCACCCTGCCGAAGAGGGGAATCCCTGTCGGAGGCCTTCTCCACCACCATGGTCGCCTCCGGAGTGATGTGTGAGTAGTCTACCTTGGACTACGGGTCCATAGCAGTAGCTAGATGGTTGTCTTCTCCACCATGTGCTTCATGTTTAGATCTTGTCAGCTGCCCTACATGGTCAGTATCATCTTTATGTAATCATACATATTGTGTTTGTTGGGATCCGATGAGTAATGGTACTATGTCAAGTTGATGTGCTGAATTATATCTTATGTTATCTCTATGTTGTTTATGATCTTGCATGCTTTCCGTTGCTAGTAGCTATCTTGGCCGAGTAGATGCTAGTGACTCCAAGAGGGAGTATTTATGCTCGATAGTTGGGTTCATGCCTCTATTTAATCTGGGGGAGTGACAGATACCTCTAAGGTTGTAGATGTGCTATTGCTACTAGGGAGAAAACAAAATTCTTGTGTCTAAGGATATTTGCTTTGTTTACATTACGCACTTTGCTTAATGCAATTATCTGTTGTTCGCAACTTAATACTCAAGGGGTCCTCGGACGATTCCCCGCGAGTAGATTATTAGTCATAGATGCAGTTGGATGGTGGTCTATGTATTTTGTCGTAATGCCCAGAGTAAGCCTCATAGTGATCCTCGTGATGTATGTACGTTATCTTTACTCTATCAATTGCCCAACTGTAATTTGTTTACCCAGCATGCTTTATTTATCTTATGGAGAGACACCACTAGTGAACTGTGGACCCCGGTCCAATTTCCTTTACATAGCTTTCCGTTTTACTATTACTCGCTCTGTTTACTTTCTTGTATACTATTATCCTATTACCACTCGATACGCTCATTCCTTTGTTTATAGCAAACCGGTGAGATTGACAACCTCATCGTAAGTTGGGAGCAAAGTATTTGTTTGTGTTGTGTAGGTTTCATGTTGCTGCTGGGGGGAGACACGCCGACAAGCAGTTTATCTGGCGCCCTTGTCCGGAGTGTCACAAAGCTAGCAAGCATCACCTTCTAAAGTTTGGCTTTCTCCTACTGGGTCGATTAAACCTTGGTTTCATTACTGAGGGAAGACCTGCTACTTTGCTCATCATACCTTCCTCCTGGGGTTCCCAACGGGCTATTACTTACAAGCCATCAGTGGAACACACCTGTATAAGGCATTAAATTCATTAGGAAAAGTGATATTTGTTGCATCTATATGGTGTTTTAAGTTGCAGAACAAAAAACATGAAAAGCATCTGTTATATTCTATTTGTTTTGCAACATTACTGCCACATGTTTGAAATTAGATGTGTTGTGACATAATAGCGTATGTGAGCATGTGTACAATAAAAGCAGATATGGAAACCACAAAAAGAGAACTGTGTTACCATAGTTTAAGTGAAATGAAGCAAAAAGTGGTAACTATTGTAGCATGTTAACTTATCCAATGTAGCAGAAATTTCTGTTAAAAAATTTGGCAGCACCTTGTTTGCATATCTAGTTTCGAAGCGCATCAAAATCACATATTGCGCAATTCTAAAGTAAAAACAATAAAAATTGGAAATAACACATATCAAAGAAGACACTTTTTTGCTTCAGACACCATCTTACAGCATTATGCAATAAATGTCAGTTACATAGCGTAATTCATGTAGCAAAAGGGATCACACCAGATCATTCCCAGCAAAACATCACATAACAAATAAAGTGTTCATTTTGCATTGCAGCAATTTCTAACATAAAAAACCTATGAAAATCCTACTTCTTCTTGACAAGCTCTTCTTCCATCACATTCTCGAGAGATATATCGCCATTGTCCCTGTTGTCGATGAGGGATGCTGCGATAACCTTGCGTAGATTAGGGATGGCATTGTTGCCAAACTCCATCATGACCTTGCCGTGGAAGTGCTCTATGTAGAGAATGCAGAAAAACCCGCAATCATGCCTAACAAAAGACAGGGGACAAAAAAGCATAAGCTATACACATGTAGCAAAAACAAAAATATGGAATTAGAAATGCAGCAAAAACTAAACAGAAAACTAGCTTACAATGTGGTCTGCCTAGGATGATCAGGGGTTGTGACGACGAAGTCATCAAAATTGAAGCTGGCAAGCTTCGATGCTTTGATGAGCTCGTTGAAATTTGGGAACTAGAGGAAAGAAATGAATATAGAGGCAGTTAGAACTGTTGAGAAAGTTTTCATAGAGAGAGAAAATGCTTCGACAACAACTAAATCAATAACTGACCAGGTTGTTTGTCTAGTGTTCTAGGAGGCTAGTGTCCTTTGATGAGCGCATGGAATCAAACATGTGGAACTGTTTGTGCACAAGGTTTATGCATCAAACAATCCAATGATTGTCCTTGATAAGAGGGAAGTACAACTAAAGATAAGATGGAACATCCACAGCGTTACAGCAAAAGAAATAACAAGGTACAGCATATAGAACAAAGCTAAAATGGAGCAAAAACTTGAACACTTACCAGGTCATCCTTTAGAACCTTGAACTTGGAAGAGATGGACTTCCACTCCTTCATGCAACCATTGATGTTGAATGCAGCAGTGTCAGCAATGAGCGAATCCTACAAGATGAATCAGTTGAGTTAGTGTGAAAATCCATTTGCTTATGCACGCACAAAACAAAAAATGAAAAAGGACTCTTACCACAAAGTGTTGACTGAAAGCAAACTTTTTCTTGAACCTTGGGTTCCTTTGAGCAAGAATTTTTTGCTTCATAGTTCAAATTCTCAACCCAAACATTCATAACCTCACTGTTGAGGTATTCGCGCGGCTTTAGCGAATCATGGAACCCCTTGTAGCAACAGTAGTATCGCCCAATCCTTATAAATTCTTTGCTGCATGGATTTTGGATAATAAAAAAGCATAGTAAAAAGATTATTATCAGGAATGAACTGGTTTGCTGCAAATTGTAAAAGACAGTGGTAAAAAATGCTTCATAGGTACAAGTAATGATCTGGTGTAGCAAAAAAAGATATAGATAATAGCACTATGTTGTGATTAATGTAGCATGTAAAATGAAGTAATGAAGCAAACAATGCTGGCACAAAACTCATAGTATATGGTTCTTAGGCTGCCTCTTAAATTTGCGCCTATGCTGCACAAATTTCTGATACGTTGCATCGAAATCTTGAGAGACCTTAATCTTCTTCATTTTCGGAGGAGTGCCCAATTCCTTAGCAGCCCTTGTGTGCGTATTCTTCTTATCAAAGGTCGCAGGACCACCTGTACCATCTTTGATGACAAGTGCAGAGGTAACATTTTCTGGTACAAGAACAAATTGCTTCAAGGTGTGAGAAAATAAAAAATAGAAACCCAAATGGATGCAGCAAATGTCTACCAAAACCAAAAAAAATGCTGAGTCAAACCTATAGTATTGGGGTCAACAGGCGTAATAGGATCAACCAATATGACATCATTAATTGCATCAGTAGCAGGCTGACAAGGGTATAGATAATAGAGCCCGATAGTTGAGTACCCTTGAGGCCCGTTAAGCTAGGCCCAATTGTAATACTAGTCGAAATACGAGTTCATGTCGTATGTCGATATTGTAATTTGTATCGGATCCCACCCGATCCTCGAGACCTGGCCACCTATATATAGGGGCCAGGAGGGGACGGTGTGGGACATATTGAAAGCAAGCCAGGTTCTATACCCATGTTTACTTTCATAGCCACCTTGTTTGACTGAGTTTACCTTCGAGTTCATCTGACGCCCTATCTCCCCGATCTTAAGTCCTTCACCTAGGACATTTGTCGAGTTTAACCCTCATCAATTGGCGCCGACCGTTGGGAAACTGGGCGTTGGAATCATGAATTCGACGGCATTTTCGCTTTTGGCCAATAGCAATCCAGAAGTCGACGAAAACCAAAAGATGGAGTTGACATTCGGAAGTCTGAGTTTCTATGTTGGACCTTCAGGTTCAATTTGTCTTTCGAGTCCGGCTAAATCAGGTCCGTCGACAAGTAAAACCAAAATAATGGCCAAACCTGGATCATCTGTAGGCTCTTTTAGCAAGGCAAACTCGCCAGTCAGCTTAGCAGCAATAGAAAATCTACAGGAAAAATTCGAGGAACCCGATGAAACCGGGCAAAAGACCATCGTGGAAGCAGCAGTGGACAAACCAAGGGACTTCGCCAGCGGAAGCAGCGGCGTCTCTAGAAGCATACACCAATTATGCGTCATCATCACTAAAGCAGCAGAAGAAGAAAACAATCACACAGGCAACAAGGAGGTCGACATGCAAGTCGACAAAATAAGGAGCAATGGCAAGAAAGAGAAGGAGAAAGTACATGTTTCCACCGGAGAGTGGAGAATGATCATGACAGCTATCAATCACGGGACTGATGTACCCGCAGATTCAAGAAGAGAAGTTTTAATGGGATACCAATACGTGCTACACCAGCGCAGAAAGAAGTTAAGGCAGGAAAAAGATATGATTATGAGAAGCCCAGATTACAACAGCACACCAAGTGAAGGATATTGGAGTGAATATAGCAACTCATCAGAGTCTAGCATGGAGAGGCACAAAGACCCGAAGCACAGCAGAAGGACAACAACACATATAGTATAAGAAAGCTATTTGAAAAGCCCAAGCGCGAAGCAACCAGATGAGGAAGAAGAATTCATGCAAGAAACACCAGAAGCAGCATTGATAGCAGCACAGGCATACCTACTAACCACGCAACCAAAACCTGGTGACCCGCGGGAACACATGCGTCAAGCCGCGATACGAAGCCTCGGGTTAGTAGAAGACAAGTTAAGGGGAAATATTTCAGAGAAAAAGTTGACTCACCGCAGTGAAAGGCAAAAAGAAGAGGTCAAGCGCAAATCTTCGCGGAACAAAACTAGCGAGTCCTCAGAAGACAAGAAACGCCAAAAAAGGAAGAAGGATGCAAGGAACATAATAGCAAAAGCAAGGGTAAACAACTCACGTTATGCGTGGAGGGAAGAAAACTATGAAGACAACAAAAAAGAGATGGGCGCGCTATGCTTTACCCGCAGGGTTCACAAAACGCGAGTACCCAAAGGATTTAAGTTGCCGCATGATCAAGAAAAGTATGATGGGTCACAAGAACCAACGCTATGGTTGTCAGACTACCTACAAGTAGTACAAATACTAGGGGGAACAAGAGCAACGGCAATGCAAAGTTTGCAGTTACACCTCACCGGCACAGCGCGGTCCTGGTTAAATACTTTACCCAACGATTCCATCATAAGTTGGGGGGAACTAGAGAGTCAATTCGCAAGAAATTTTTGCTCAACATACAAGCGACCAGCGTCATTGGAAGAAGTTAAATCGTGCATATAGAAAAGAGATGAAACTCTGTACTCTTATATACAACGCTGGAGTGTCATTAAAAACTCTGCAGAGGACGTCTCCGATGAAAGATCAATAGACGCCTTTTCAGCCGGACTTTGTCGCTCAGACTTTGTTGAAGAGATAGGGAGAATAAAGCTGAGAACAGTCTCAGAACTAATGGAAATAGCCAACAGATTCACCGACAGAGAGGACGCGTATAACAACAAAAGGGGACGCTCACCAGAAGTCGATAAATCAAGCAGGCAAAGGCGACGATACCGCAACGGCGATAACCACGGAAGGCAAAATTAGATAGCCGCGGGATACGATGGAAGAAACGAAGAAGGCTACGAAAGCAAAGAGTTTCAAGCAAGAGATAACAGGGGAAAGGAGAAACCAAGGTACTCGGGTCCCTCGGCAGAAGATATGCTATATGGTCCTTGTCGCATCCATTATGCGTACCTGGACGGGAAAAGAGTCTCCAACCACCTGATGAAGGATTGCAGAACCTTCCTAAGGTTGCAAAACGCCATGGATTCAAGCCAAGGAACACAACAGGGAGGAAAAAGCATGAGTCAGGGATATCAAATGCAGCGACTCGCAAAGCAACTGGAGTCAAAGGTATATATATCAGCAATGATTCAACCAATACCAAAGTCAAAGAAAGAAAGGAAGAGCATATCTAGACAGGTCAACCTGGCAATATCATCACCACCAGCTACTACAGAGTATCTAAGGTGGTCCGATCAACCAGTTAGATTTACCTGAGCAGACCACCCAAGGAAAGTTCCCAGGCCAGGGCACGCACCAATGGTGCTAAAGGCGCAAATAGGGGGATACGACATCGGGAGAGTATTCATGGATGCAGGAAGCGGCATAAACCTGATATATGCAAGAACTCTGAGGGCAATGTGCATTTCACTGGAAAGTCTAAAGCCAACAGATTGTTCTTTCCATGGAATAGTACCAGGAAGCGCAAACTACCCTCTCAGGAAAATAGAACTCGACATTTGCTTCGGCAGCAGCAACAATTACCGCAGAGAAAAGCTGGAGTTCGAAGTTATGGGTTGGCCTTCACAGTATCATGCAATCCTGGGATGCCCAACATTTGCAAAATTCATGGCAGTACCTCACTACGCATATCTCACGCTCAAAATCTCAGGACCCAAAGGAATGATCACGGTACAAGGCAGTTTTGAAGTATCCAACACCTGTGACAAAGAATTCAATAGACTGGCGCAAACCTTCGGCATGACAGCAGAGTACGCGAGACTAAAAGGCGAAACCGACCACAACGTGCTACCCGACGTTGGGCAATCCCTGCCAGACCAGGCTTTCGATGTAACCCAAGACTCAAAGAAAATCTAGGTCCACCCTACGGACCCGAACAAGACTACCTCTATAGCAGTAAACCTGGTTCCCACATAGGAAAGTGCGCTCATCGAGTTCCTCCGTGAGCGCTGGGAAATCTTCGCCTGGTGTCCTTCAGACATGCCAGGGGTTCCCAGGGAACTCGTCGAGCACGCACTAAATGTCGATCCCAAAGCGAAGCCAGTCAAACAACCATTGAGAAGATTTGATGAACCCAAAAGGAAAGCAATAGCATCTGAGCTACACAGACTCAAAAACGCAGGGTTCATCCGAGAAATCAAAACATCGACTTGGGTATCTAATCCAGTTATAGTCCCCAAGATAAACACAGATGTGCAAAGAGTGTGTGTCGACTATACATCTCTCAACAAGCATTGTCCAAAGGATCCCTTCCCTCTACCTCGCATTGATCAGATAATTGACTCAACAGCAGGGTGCGCAAGGCTTTCCTTCCTGGATGCATACTCTGGCTATAACCAGATAAAGTTGAAGAAAGTAGACGAGGAAAAAACAACTTTCATAACACCTTACGGCGTGTTCTGCTACTAAGTCATGCCTTTCGGCCTAAAAAACGCAGGAGCAACCTACCAGAGGATGATGCAAAACTGCCTCAGAAGTCAAATAGGACGAAACATCCAAGTCTACATCGATGACATGGTCATTACCACAAGAAAACAAGAGTCACTAATCAGTGATTTAGCAGAGACCTTCGACAACTTAAACAGGTACAAGCTCAAGCTCAACCCGACAAAATATTCTTTTGGGGTATCTGCAGGACAACTCCTAGGATTCGTGGTATCTGCAAGGGGCATAGAAGTAAATCCAGAGAAGATCCAAGCGATATTAACAATGGGTAAGCCCACAAAGCTGCACGATGTACAGAAGCTCGCAAGACGCGTTGCGGCACTAAGTCGATTCGTTGCAAGACTAGGGGAAAAAGCACTTCCCTTCTATGCACTGATGAAAAAATCAGACGATAAATTCGAGTGGACAGAAGAAGCAGACATAGCCTTTGCACAACTAAAAAAAGTGCTTTCCACACAGCCAGTGTTGGTCGCACCAAAGGAAAAAAGAGCCTTTGTTACTCTATATTGCAGCAACACATCAGGTGGTGAGGATAGTATTAGTAGTCGAAAGAAGTGAACAAGGGAAAACCCATGGAGTTCAGCGGCCAGTATATTTCGTCAGCGAGGTACTATCTCCAACAAAGCAAAGGTTCCCGCACTACCAGAAACTTGCATACAGCATATTCACAACAGCACGAAAACTACGGGAATATTTTGCAGTACACCCAATCATAGTGGTCAACGAAGCACCACTATCCAATATATTGAATAACCCTTCAGCAACAGGGCGTGTCTCCTTATGGGGAATTAAGTTGTCACCCCTGGACATCACGTATGAAAAGCAAAAGGCGATCAAGTCACAAGTTTTACCAGACTTTACAACAGAGTGGCTGGAGTTACAAAATACAGGACCACCAGATCTATCGAGTGTATGGACAATGTACTTCGATGGATCAAAAAGGGTCCAAGGCGCTGGAGCAGGGGTAGTCCTGATATCGCCACAAGGCGACAAGTTGAAATATGTGCTAAGGATGAGTTTTCCTCAAGCTTCTAATAATGAAGCCGAATACGAGGCACTGCTCCATGGGATGAAAATGGCCAAAGCGTGTGGAGCAACTCGACTGAAAATATTTGGAGATTCAAATCTCATAGTCCAACAAGTGATGAACAAGTGTGATGCCATCAGTGACAACATGACAGCATACAGAAATCTATATTATTATCTCGAGGGAACATTTGACGGATGTGAAGTTTCGCATGTCAGTAGAGCAAGCAACGAGGATGCCAACAATTTAGCAAATATCGGGTCCCAGTGTTTACCCGTACCACGAGTTTTTTGGGAGGAAATCGTAGAGAGATCAATAAAAAGCACCAAAGTCTCGACTACAGGAGAGCAAGCCTAGCACCAAGCAATAGGCTTGGGGGCTGGTAGCAGCGGGACAGCTGAACCCGAAGAAGTCATGATGATCGAGGAAACTTGGATGCAACCATACTTGGCATACATGGTAAACAAAACACTACCCGAAGACACAGTATAAGCGAAAAGGATAATACGATGATCCAAAGCTTTCGTCGTGCTGCAAGGAAAATTATACAATAGAAGTATAACAGGCATCTTACAATGATGCGTCACCCCTTAAGAAGGGCAAGAAATCTTAAGAGACATCCACGCAGGAATATGTGGACATCACGCTAGCAGCAGATCCATTTCAGCCAAAGCTTTTCATGCAGGATTTTACTGGCTAACAGCCATTGAAGACGCAAAAGACATAGTAAGGAAGTGCGAGGCTTGTCAACGTTTCGCATCTCGACCGCACGCGCCAGCAGCAGAACTGCAACCAATACCATTATCTTGGCCCTTTGCACAATGGGGTCTCGACATGGTAGGGAAACTACACAAATCCTGGCCAGGAGGGCATGTTTATATGCTGGTAGCAGTCGACAAATTCACCAAGTGGGTAGAAGCAGCCCCAGTGACAACCCAAGATTCTACAGCCGCGATTAACTTCATCAAGTCCATAGTTTTTCATTTGGGAGTACCGCACAACATAATCATAGATAATGGGACAAACTTCACAATGAAAGAGTTCAAGAATTACCGTGAAAGTCTGGGAATCAAATTGAAATTTGCATCTGTAGCGCATCCAAAGTCAAATGGGCAAGTCGAGAAAGCCAATGGCTTAATATGCAATGGGATAAAGAAAAGGCTGCTAGCACCCCTTGAAAAAGCCAAGCATGCTTGGGTAGATGAGCTACCCTCCGTACTCTGGAGTCTATGAACTACACCTAACGCAGCTACTCAAGAAACGCCCTTTTTCTGGTCCATGGCGCAGAAGCCGTGCTTCCAGTCGAAATAACTCATGAAGCTCCAAGAATCATGGCATATGATGAGGCAACTTCTACAGAAGCACTTCGAGATGATGTCGATGCACTTGACGAAGCAAGAGGTGTAGCGCTTGCCAGAGCTACTCAATATTAGCAAAATCTGTAAAACTACCACAGTAATCGAGTCCGCCCACGATCTTTCGTGGTGGGAGATCTAGTTCTACGACTCAAACAATACGGTCATGGAAAACTCGAGTCCCCATGGGTGGGACCTTACATCGTCACAGAAGTAATACCAGGAGGAGCTTATCGACTACAAGACAAGAAAACGGGGAAGGACGAGAGTAACCCATGGAATGCAGAGCAACTATGATGGTTCTACGCATAAGCGATATAAGGCGACAAAAGAGTTTTTTGAGTTGTGATCCTCTGAACCCAGAACATGAGGCCATAGGTCGGGTTCATTGGGTCAAATTAAAAAAATATGTGTAAATATTTTACTTTACACTCGGGGGCTCAGACCCTCGAGTCGTACGAAATAATATTAACAAGTTATCAAGATTTGTGACTATCTGCGGCATACTACAAGGTTGATTGCAACCCGATATTTCGTCTATGACATAAATGGTTCAAAGGAACCCGATAAAATATTAATGTGCACACCTCGGAACCATGATTCATTCCCATGGTCTATTAATAAACACATAATCCAGATACGATTATTTATTACAGATAGCACAAGGAAGAACAACTGGGAAAAGAGATTACATAAAGAAGAAAACTAGTGAAACTGTACTTCGGCTTCATACTCCTTCTGGCACTGGGTGCCATCGTAGATTCTCACGTCAAACTTCGACGTGCCAACATGGAAGTCAAAAGTCATGAAAAACCCCTGATGGAGGTCGTGATCCTCCACAAATTGCGACCAGCCGCCCTTGAAGTATTGCTCACCGGCGCCGTCATACCACACCTCCACTTCGTATGGAGTTCCTCCACCAGAGTGTTCACGAAGAACCGCTTCCCGTAGTTCTCGCCCATCCAGGAACTTGGTGAATTTTAGTGGCAGGTGCTGAATTTCACGGCACTACGCGTTGGCGATGCAAAAGAAAGAGTAGATTTTGGGCGGAGAAGGAGAAGCATTAGCAGAAGGAGTACTTGGACCTGGTGCAGCAGATGGCACCTTGGGTTTATTCTTGCTCCTGTCCGGACGGCCGGGGCATCGCTTCACCAGAGCAGAAGATGACCCTATCGCAGCTGCAGTGGTAGTCTTCTTCTTACTACCGCGCGGACGGCCGTGGCCCCGTTTCTCCACCGGGGCGCCGATGTTCAAGCGAGATTCACTTGCATCGGCCATGGAGACAAGCGCCAAGGAAGAAAAACCCTAGATGGGTGAGGAAGAAGAAGACGATACGGCGGAGAAAGGCACTAATGAAGGAATTAGGGTTTTTTTACCCTGGCAAAGCGTGCTTTATTTATAAGCACGTACTAATAGGCCTCTGGGGCAGCAAGGCCCAAAGTATGCTTCTGGGTTTTTACAGTGCAAATAGTATAGAGGAATTAACGTATCACGGAAAAAGATGCGTACAAAAGAAAAAAAAGAGAAGAGAGCAGGGAATAAGAAAATATCTGTCAAGAAGCACAAGTTCACCTCGTCTTCAACTCGGGGGCTTGCGACGTAAAAAGGAGAGAAATCCACTGCAAAGGTGAATAAAGTTGACAAATGATGAGAGAAGAAATATATAGAGCAGGTTTATCTATTTTCTTGAGCCTATACCCGAAAATTTCGGCTATAGCCTCAGGGGCTACTCCCATCAGGAGCGCTGTCGCGCACCCGATAGAAAGAAGTCGATAAAAGAAAAAAGGAGAGTCGAAGCTGGTAATAAAAGAACAAATTGATGGACATGAGGTTCAGACATATTTGGATGCATCTCTTCAGCAAGGAACTTTGGCTACATTGCCAACAAAATAAACATCGATTACTCCCATCGGGAGATATTCATGAAAGTTAAAAAGGATAACTCGAAAAATTACATATATTGAATCAGTCAAACAAGGCTGCGAAATATAATTCTCGAGTTGCGTCATCGCGACAAAACTTGAATGCCGTGGTTGAAATATATCATGAAGGTAACACCCCAGGATCTGTCCTGTGTGGTCCGGTATACGCACATGGATGCGCTCTGCTGGAACTTATCCGTGTCTACGACACGAAGAAAATCCTGGTGGACGCACTGGGTGCCATAAGAACCACTGGGACTCATTCTTTGTAAGTCCTAAACGCGGCAAAAGAATGGGTTTGACCGGTTTCCCGAATTCAAGTCCAAGGGGATTGAATTTGAAGTAGGTGGCAAGTATCTGTTCTAGCAGTTAACTGGCCTCTTGATCCGTCAAAGTTGTCAGGCTTGTTCATCAAGGCCCCTTGTGAGATATTATAATAAGAGATAAGTCGAAAGACCAAGTCGAAGATTTCAAGATTTGAAGAAGTCAAGTATTGATCAAGTCAAAGAATTGAAGATCTGAGATTCAACCCGAATCTACAATTCTGGTAGAATCTCGGGGGGCTACTGACAAGGGTATAGATAATAGAGCCTGACAGTTGAGTACCCCTGAGGCCCGTTAAGCTAGGCCCAATTGTAATACTAGTCGAAATACGAGTTCATGTCGTATGTCGATATTGTAATCTGTATCGGATCTCACCCGATCCTCGAGACCTGGCCACCTATATATAGGGGCCAGGAGGGGACGGTGTGGGACAGATTGAAAGCAAGCTAGGTTCTACACCCACGTTTACTTTCATAGCCACCTTGTTTGACTGAGTTTACCTTCGAGTTCATCCGACGCCCTATCTCCCCGATCCTAAGTCCTTCACCTAGGACATTTGTCGAGTTTAACCCTCGTCACAGGCGATGCAGCATCGCTCACTACGAAGAGAAAGAAAAGTAAATAAAGTAGCAAAGGATCATGTGTGCCGCAGCATAAAAAAATGCAGCATGGAAAAAGAGACAGAAAAAAGGCTAACAACCTGTTGTAGCTGGCTTATCAACACCAGAAATATTGGCAACAGGTAGCGGGGATGTGGTGGCTACATGGCTAGGGCTATCAGGGGTTTTCTCATGTCTCAGCCAATCATCTGACCCTTTGGGGAAAAGGTCAAACCTAGGGGAATTAGGGGCGTCATAGAAGGATGCACTTCTTGTGCGATCAGACCCAGCAGGCGATCTCACGGGACTGTCAATAGTATTCTGGTCACGGATGTCTTCTGCCCCACCCTCATAAACAATTACAGCTGCTTGGGGTGCATCTAAGAAGGTACTATGTGACAGATTGTCCTCTCTGGCTTCATGAGCAAGCAACTCAAAGTTTGTGTTATCAATGTCATCATCATCACTGCATAATTCTTTCGTGTCCACAGCAACACCTTTAGCTGCACCCCCATCATCCATGTCCACATCAACACCTTTAGCTGCAACACCATCAGTGTTTTCCTCTTCATCGACAACAGAATGCACATTGGTCTCAGTGTCACGTGCCTCCGCCTCACGTGTGTCTCCCTTCGCAACATCACCGGTACAGAAATTGATATTAGCACTAGCTTCTTCTTTCAACGCAGCATCAACATCATTGAGCAAAGCAGACATCCGTTGAGATTGCTTTTTTTAACCCAACAGCAAGGGATTTGACAGTAGCATCAACATCAGATGAAAAAATATACTTGTGTTTCTCGTGAATATGCTTCAATCGAGCTGGGACCTGCCAACATAGAAATGAAGCAACAAAATATGTCACATATGTAGCAAAAAATGGAATGAACCAAAATGAAAGTGTTTTTTACATGGAAGTAGCAAAAATGCACATGTAAGTATAATGGAAGTAGCAATAATATAACACAAAGTATAAAGTAAGGTAGCAGCTAAAAAGGGAGAAAGTAGCAACAAAAATATGTAATTAAAGCAAAATGCCATAACTAAAGTAGCAAAAACATGACATGAAAGCAGCATGATAACAGGATGAGAGGGCAAGATGGATGATATTAAGTTTTCAAGTGTAGCAAGTAAGTATACATAATGTAGCAGAAAAAATAAAGTAAAAAAGCAAAAAATATAAATAAATGTAGTAGATGAGTCACATTAAAAATGTACCTCCATTTGAACACCAACCATTCATTAAGTGATGCAGAAGGATTAACCTCAGGTTCTTCAACAAGTTGGTGTTGAACATGCGCCAATGCATACAGTGTTTGTGATATATCTAAAAACTGCATTTTGCTTCGACAAAAAAAGAATGAAAACTATGAAAAATGATATTGCAACCTATGCAACAAAGAAGTAAAAAACTACATGAAAGAAAGAGTATTACCGAGCGTCTTCCAAAAATAGTCTTGTTGTTAAAAATCTTCCTATCCAGATCATTTGAAACAACAAAAGCAAAATCCGCATTTGTGACATTGCATACATGGGGGACAGAGTAGTTGATAATGTTCTCACTAGGAGGAAACTGAAGATGGTCCATGTAGACAATCTGATATAATATAAGAAGAAAGTTACTATCAGTTGTATCATAGCATGGCACAATGCAAATAATTGTAAAAGGTCACAAACAAAATTATAAGGGGGAAACTTACACCAAGTACGGCGAACGGGCGAGTGATCCAGAATTCATACTTGGAATAACCTTCGTCGAAATCCAGTGGTTTTGCCTTCTTCTGCTGTATCTTGCTAACCTCCTTCATTGCAAGGTCCAATAAGTACTCATCCCAAGAAAATTCATGCATTCTCTTTGGGTCAACCATGCTACCTAGGTAATCCATGCTCAGATGGTTACTGCTACCAGGATCTACAACAGTACCCATGCAAAGAAGATCCCAAGTTCTGATAATTGTGTCCTCATCTATGTCCTCGCATTCATCGAGAACCTTGCATGCATTAGGGATATCAGGTCTGGAGTGATCACGTCTGTACACATCTCGCAGGTCACTCTGCTCACTCCTCTTTAACAGCACCAATGTGGATTGGGTCCAGACCTAATGCCAAATACTTTAGTGACCATATCTGGTTTGAACACAATCCTTTTTTGCCAACCTTGAACTCACGTAGCGTAGGGGTTGTATTATCCGCAACATAATCAATAAGCTCATTGGGTATATTGAAAGGCGAAACATTCATAAACGCTCTGAATGTGTTGTGCTGCTCAATTATAGCTCTTTTAGTAGGGGAGAGGCCATCAGCAAGGGTACGCAACCGCTTGGCAGCAAATTGGTCCTTGGAGCACCACTTGACATTACCTTGCTGCACTTACAATCAGATAAACAAAAATTAAATGAGCATACGAAATCATTATGCTGCGAAAAAACATACATGTGCAACAAAGGTCAAAAACCTTGCTACTAACAAATGAGGATAATTAGAATCCCCAATGACCACATAAAACAACCCAACATTGCTACCTACCATGATGAAAAAAAGCTAAATCCCTAAAAACAACAATTAGTGCAACAAACATCAGGGAAAACAACTACAATGCTACATTTGCAAAAGCAATACATGGAAGCAAAATACAGTGCTACATTTAGGAAAAATATACATGACAACAGACAAAAACATAGACCAATTGCAGCATATGTTGCAACAGAACACACTACCAAACATGAGGGATTGATACGTGTAAATCATATCATCATATCTGGCTCTTTTGGCTTGAGATTTCTGATGGCGTGTAGATTACACCCTATTGGGAACCCCAAGAGGAAGGTATGATGAGCATAGCAGCAAGTCTTCCCTCAGTTGTGAAACCAAAGTTTATCGAACCAGTAGGAGAAATCCAAACTTCAGAAGGTTGATGCTCGCTAGCTTCGCGACAGCTCCAGACAATTTATATGGCGCCTCCTCCAGGGCTTTGCTTTACACCAGCAGCAACATGGAACCTGCAGACAGCACAACCAAGAACTTTGCCCCAACTTACGATGAGGTTGTCAATCTCACCGGTTTGCTGTAAACAAAGCATTGAGCGTATCGAGTGGTAAAAGGTAATAGTATGCAAGAAACTAAATAGTGCAAGTAAAGGTAAACGGTATAGCAATGTAAAGGAAATTGGACCGGGGTCCATAGTTCACTAGTGGTGTCTCTCCATAAGATAAATAACAACAAGCTGGGTAAACAAATTACAGTTGGGAAATTGATAGAATAAAGATAACGTACATATGTCATGAGGATCACTATGAGATTCACTCTGGGCATTACGACAAAATACATAGACCATAATCCAACTGCATCTATGACTAATAATCCATCCTTTGGATGTCATCCGAGCAACCATCGGGTATTAAGTTGCAAGCAACACATTATCGCCTTAAGCAAAGTGCGCAATGTAAACAATGCAAATGTCCTTTAACACAAGAATGTTGTTTTCTCCCTAGTGGCAACAGCACATCTACAACCTTAGAGGTTTCTGTCACTCCCCCAGATTACTAGAGGCATGAACCCAACTATCGAGCATAAATACTCCCTCTTGGAGTTACTAGCATCTACTCGGCCAAGATATCTACTAGCAACGGAGAGCATGCAAGATCATAAACAATATAGAGATAACATAAAGATACTAATTCAACACATCAACTTGACATAGTACCAATACTCATCGGATCCCAACAAACACAACATGTAGAATTACACAAAGATGATCTTGATCATGTAGGGCAGCTCACAAGATCTAAACATGAAGCACATGGTGGAGGAGACAACCATCTAGCTACTGCTATGGACCCATATTCCAAGGTAGACTACTCACACATCACTCCGGAGGCGACCATGGTGGTGGAGAAGGCCTCCGGCAGGGATTCCCCTCTTCGGCAGGGTGCCGGGAAGAGCTCCTGGATCCTCCCGATCTCGTGTCGATAACGGCGGTGGCTTGCAGTATGTTTCGAGGAAAATTGATCGGTTCTTTAGGTTTTTCTCATTGAGGGGAATATATAGGCGGAAGGGCGGTGTCAGGAGGTGGGCCAGGTGGCCTCACCCCCTGGTGGCGCAGGCCAGGGCTAGGCCGCGCCACCCTAGGGTGAGCCTGGCCTATTATCCCCCTCCATCTCATCTTCGGTCTTTGCAAAGCTTGGGTAAAAATAGGAGGTTTGGCTTTTGTTTCATCCAATTCCGAGAATATTTCCTGTGTAACTTTTCTGAAACACAAAAACAGCAGAAAATAGGGAACTGGCACTGTGGCGTCTTGTTAGTAGGTTAGTTCCGGAAAACGCATAAAAACGCCACGGAGTGTAACCAAACACAAAGCAAATGGTGTATAAACAAGCATGGAGCATCAAAAATTATAGATACATTTGAGACGTATCAAGCATCCCCAAGCTTAACTCCTGCTCGTCCTCGAGTAGGTAAGTGATAACAAAAGAATTTTTTTGAGGTGACATGCACCATCGCAATCTTGATCAACAATGTAAAGCACTGAGTGCTGGGATCAAAGAACTTAAAACATGGTCATAAGAGACATAATCTTGACAATAAAAACTTAGCAACCATGTTATAACATGAAAAGTAACACAAACGAAAGATCATGTACAATGAAACATTGAAAGTCAAGTGTGTGTGTTCAAATCATATGGAAAAACATAGCAAAGTGGTTTTCAGCTTGTCCTTCATGGAATAGCAAAACATAAATGCATAGGACACCTTCAAGTTTAAGAGGGCGACTAGATACAAAAAAATTTAAGAACAAGCGAAACCATAATCATGAATCAATCAATGATAAACTTTGGGACTATGCACATTAAACTCATAATGGCAACTATGCTCTCATAGACGGTGCATAAAGGTAGAAGGTGGAGACTCAACATAAAAGTAAAAGAAAGGCCCTTTGTAGAGGGAAGCAGTGATTAAATATGTGCTAGAGGTTTTCATTTGTAAAACAGAGAGATAAAAATTGGTTTTGAGAGGTGGTTGTCTTTGTCAATGACTGGCAATGGGGTTCTTACTATCTTCCATACAAAGCAAGTTTTTGAGAGAGAGATTGACACTTTGGTGCTCTTTTATAAAGCTTGGCACTCCTCTCCACTTTTCCTTTTACAAACCATGGCTAACCGATTCCATCGGGTGCCCACCAACTTTCACATACCATGGAGGAGTGCCTTTTTTCTTTTCTTTTTTCCTTTTTTTCTTTTTGGAATAAAATAATATGGAAGATAGCAAATCCGACCACTATGTCCCCATGAGCTGAAAACAGTGTCACAAAATGAGAAGTATTTTGAAGGTTTTTTTGGAAGGTAGCACATGAAAATTTACTTTGAATGGCTTGCAAATACCATGCATAGGAATTTATAGTGGACACATTGGAATAACTTGGTTTTTGGGAGTTGGATGCACGAGTAGAGCTCATACTCAGTACAAAATGAAGCCTAGCAAAAGACTGGGAGTGACCAACTAAGAGAGCAATAACGGCCATAATCATGCATAGTGACAAAACATCATAAACCGAAGCATAAAGTGGTATCACAAGTCAAAAATCAAATGATCATAGAGGCTTATGGCAACTTTGTTAGAGTCAAACATGTTGTAAGCATGCGCCAAGTCAACCCAAATAAAGCATCAAGGAGAAAACCACAATAATGCTTCCATATAATAAAAACAACGCATGATTTTTTCAAAGGCTCATTAAGGAATCTCAGTCATTTGAGACAAGTCATGCTACAACAGAAACTACTAAGCATACTATCAAAACGACATCAAGCATGGCATGCAAAAGTCTAAGCCGCAGTCTAAACAAGCTCCATTTTGTACCACTTTTTGCATGAAAACTTTTTCTCTTTTCCAACACCATTCAAACCTTTTTGAGACAACTCTTTTGATGAAAACCAACATATACCAGTAGTCTAAATACACCTTGATGCAAAGATATAACAAGATCTGAACAAAAATCAAGGCAAAAAATAAAAGCTAAATGCAGTTCTAGAAAAAGAGAACACTCATTGAACGATAAAAGTGAAAAAATAGAGTGTTCTTGGCAATAAAAAATGAAGTACGTCTTCTCCAAAAGAAATTTGTTGGGGTCCAACCATTTATTGCAGCAAACAAAATAAAATAAAACTGAAAGCAAAAGTAAAGATGCTCCAAGAAAAATGCATAGAATATGATGCAATAAAAATATAGTGTGTTGATAGGTGACCTGATGTTTGCCGATGAAGAAGGGGTGCCTCGGGGGCATCCCCAAGCTTTGACGCTTGTACCTCTTGAATATTTCTTGGGGTGACATGGGCATCCCCAAGCTTGAGCTTTTGTCCATACTTCATCTCATCTCATCACTCTCCATTCCCTACACTTGAAAACTTCCTTCATACAAAACTTCACACAATTCTATTAGCAATGTTAGCATAAACATGATGGCAAATCAACCCTTTTGGTTCAGTTTCAAACTCAAATAAACCACATATAAAGCATATACTACTGTAGCAACTTCCTCAAAAGTTCCGTAATCAAAAGAACTCAAAAAGAAAGCGATCGAGAGGCAAACACAAATAGTGGCAGAAATCTGTCAAAACAGAACAGCTGACAAAGGTCGATTTTTTTGAGGACCTTCTGTTGCTCAAATCGAAAAGTGCCAAACTAATGAAAGTTTGGTATAACCTGGGGCATATGCTCAAGAAATTTCAGATCAAAAAGATATTCTGAGAATTTTCACAAATTTTTACGATGCAGCACAAAAATCTGTTTTAGGACATCAACTTCCCCAAATCTTTCCTCCCTCAAATTAGAGGTTATTCTTGGCACAAAAACGAAATAAAAATGATAAGGAGAGGTCATTACAGTAGTAATAACTTTCAAGACTCAAATAAAAGAAAAAGTACTGAAAAGAAAACATTGGGTTATCTCCCAAGAGTGCTTTTCTTTAACACCTTTGAGCTAGGCGCAGAAAGTGCAAATCAAGTATTGTCAAATGAGGCATTAAGATCAATTACAGAAGTCTTCTCAACAATAAATTGTATTGTGTCCAAATGAGTTTTTGAAAATCCCTTGTGAACACTCTTTGGTTCACTACTTTCATCAAAAGGGTTTTCAGGACAAATCCAATCAAAATTCTTTTCCAAAGCTTCATGCAATCCTACAAGTTTGCAAGGTATTGGTACTTTGATATCTTCTTTGGTTGTACCAACAACATTAACAGGTGAGCCAAGCATATTAAAATGCTCAAAAACTTTCCTAGCTTCAATAGCAACATCTCTAAATTCTCTATGCAAAGTCTCCAAAATAAAGTCTTTCTTTTCGGAGTCATCGATATTATGAAGCTTAAGAAACATTTGTTGCATAAAAGGATTAAGGTTAACAAAACTAGCCTCCAACATGTGAACTATATAAGTAGCAGCAACTTCATAACTAGGAGCAAGCTCAGCTAAAGATCTATTCTCAACATCTTTATGCATACTAACATGATTAAACAACTCCTCGATGTTGCCTTTCCCAATTATAGAACCACTACCTATTGTAAGGTCCTCCAAAGCATATTTAGGGAACAACATAATGAACCAAGAGTAAAAGTAACTGAATGCAACTATAAAAAACTAAATTTTTTGTATTTTTGATAAAACGATGCAAGCAAAAATAAAATAAAGCAAAACAATAACAAAGTAAAAGATTGAGCGTGAGAGACTCCCCTTGCAAAAATCTTCTTTCTCCCCGGCAACGACGCCAGAAAAAAAATGTTTGATGGCGTGTAGATTACACCCCGTTGGGAACCCCAAGAGGAAGGTATGATGAGCACAGCAGCAAGTCTTCCCTCAGTTGTGAAACCAAGGTTTATCGAACCAGTAGGAGAAAGCCAAACTTCAGAAGGTTGATGCTCGCTAGCTTCGCGACAGCTCCGGACAATTTATATGGCGCCTCATCCAGGGCTTTTTTTTGCACCAGCAGCAACATGGAACCTACACACAACACAACCAAGAACTTTGCCCCAACTTATGATGAGGTTGTCAATCTCACCGGTTTGCTGTAAACAAAGGATTGAGCGTATCGAGTAGTAAAAGGTAATAGTATGTAAGAAAGCAAACAGTGCGAGTAAAGGTAAACGGTATAGCAATGTAAAGGAAATTGGACCGGGGTCCACAGTTCACTAGTGGTGTCTCTCCATAAGATAAATAAAAACAAGCTGGGTAAACAAATTATAGTTGGGCAATTGATAGAATAAATATAACATACATATATCATGAGGATCACTATGTGATTCACTCTGGGCATTACGACAAAATACATAGACCATAATCCAACTGCATCTATGACTAATAATCCACCCTCTGGATGTCATCTGAGCAACCATCAGGTATTAAGTTGCAAGCAACACATTATCGCCTTAAGCAAAGTACGTAATGTAAACAATGCAAATGTCTTTGAACACAAGAATGTTGTTTTCTCCCTAGTGGCAACAACACATCTACAATCTTAGAGGTTTCTGTCACTCCTCCAGATTACTAGAGGCATGAACCCAACTATCGAGCATAAATACTCCCTCTTGAAGTTACTAGCATCTACTCGACCAAGATATCTACTAGCAACAGAGAGCATGCAAGATCATAAACAACATAGAGATAACATAAAGATAATAATTCAGCACATCAACTTGACATAGTACCAATACTCATCGGATCCCAACAAATACAACATGTAGAATTACACAAAGATGATCTTGATCATGTAGGGCAGCTCACAAGATCTAAACATGAAGCACATGGTGGAGTAGACAACCATCTAGCTACTGCTATGGACCCGTAGTCCAAGGTAGACTACTCACACATTACTCCGGAGGTGACCATAGTGGTGGAGAAGGCCTCCGGCAGGGATTCCCCTCTCCGGCAGGGTGCCGAGAAGAGCTCCTGGATCCTCCCGATCTCACATCGACGACGGCAGTGGCTTGCAGTATGTTTCGAGGAAAATTGATCGGTCCTTTAGGTTTTTCTCGTCGAGGGGAATATATAGGCAGAAGGGTGGCATCAGGAGGTGGCCCAGGTGGCCTCACCCCCTGGTGGCATGGGCCAGGGCTAGGCCACACCACCCTAGGGTGAGTCTGGCATGTGGCCCCCTCTATCTCATCTTCGGTCTTCGCGAAGCTTCGGTAAAAATAGGAGGTTCGGCTTTTGTTTCGTCCAATTCCGAGAATATTTCCTGTGTAACTTTTTTGAAACACAAAAACAGCAGAAAATAGGGAACTGGCACTGTGGCGTCTTGTTAGTAGGTTAGTTCTGGAAAATGCATAAAAACGCCACGAAGTATAACAAAACACAAAGCAAATGGTGTATAAACAAGCATGGAGCATCAAAAATTATAGATACATTTGAGACGTATTAATTTCCTTAATAATAGGATTGATCTGAAGTTATTTGATCACTTTTAGATGGTTTACAAGGGTTTTCCTCAAAAACACCTCTAACATCCCAGCACGTAGGACAATTATGGGGTAGATTAGGAGGGCTTTTGTGCATTACATTTGAAATTACAGGATTTTTTCGCGCTTTTATCACTCAAACCTAAGGGGGGTCGAGTTCTCTCTTCGAGAGGGGGATGGTATACTCTCGAAGTGCGAAAGAATTTGACATGATATCTTTTTATTCATTGAGTGTGGGGATGGGTAAAATTTGAATTCACATACAAACAAAGAATAAGATTCAAAAATGAATTTGAATTATGCAAAAATTAATTTGAATTATGGAAATAGAATTTGAATTACACATTTGAATTAGATAAATATTAGAATGAAGGAAAACTTGGACTTTATTGATATTAAACAGAAATTATATTGTCTTTACAATGTCTGGGAAGAAAGGAAATAATTACATAGGAAAAAGAAATAAAATTAAATAAAAGATTACATCATAAATGAGGAACAAAAGAAATTCCTAGACTAAATCACTTCTTTTCTTCTTCTTTCCTTCTTCTTTTGTTATCTGCAAGCACAAACATACCAAACAAAACAAGTGGAGTTGCCTAATGGCAGTCAAAAATAAAGGTTCACTGTTGATAAGCATCAACAGGTGATGCCTATCGCTAGACAGCTCATAGGGGAAAGATCTCAATCCAGCAAGGACTAGGCGAGCAAGCAAGCAGCTCACACAACGCCTGCATGCCCATAGGTGTCAACACACCAGAAGACCGGGGCATGTATAGGTCACTGTACATGAATCTGGCCGGCCAAGCAAGCATGAGCCGACCACCACAACTCATCACCACCAAAGCCCAACATCAGTTCATCATCATAAACCATCACCAACACTAAAAATTAACATCACAGTCCACCAAATCTTACACAGATCAACCCTGCTCATGAGTTGAGCACCTGGGGAAGATTCACCATAGCATCAACTCAAAAACCAAGACCAGCTAGCCAAACACAAAGATGGTCACTTAGCTGAACTAGGAATTAGGTCAAGCAGCTAGGAGGAGCAGGCTTGCCACAAGAAGCAGGTTATCAGAAACATTCAGAAGAACAAGCTTCTCTTCAAATAGCAGGTTGATGTTAAACCCAAGCATACATACAACCTAGGAGGCAAACCCATAGGTTTACCTTCCAGAAATGGCAACACAGAGCACATCCACACTTTAATCAAGCAAAGCTTGATGAAGAAAAGCTTTGGTCATCACTTGGATGTCTAGGAGACACTGGCTTTGCTAGCAAGGCCATCCACAACACCTACTACATGCAAGTGGGTCTTGTCTAGGACTTTATTGGTAATAAAAAAGACTCACATAAACAAGAGAGACCAAGGGAGTGGCACATGGGTTGCCTAAGACTAACTAAGCACTAGCCTAACCTGTAAACCCATCAGCCTTGTCCAATATTTGGTTAATCAACCAATAAAAATCTAGGAATAAGTGGACAATGACACTTTTAAAAGGAAGGCACCATTGTAGATCACTGAAAGTGGTGATCTACCAATTGTATCAGCAAGCACAACCAACAAAAGTTGTGTTGCACCTGTGCACACTCCAAGGAAGTACCAGAGGTGAAAAAACAGCCAGTAGCTACTGCAAACCACCAGCAACATTACCAAGCCCACAACTTAGCAACAACAAGGTAAATCAAGCTCAACGGAACATGACTACTTCATAGAAGCAAGCCACAGCACCAAGCCACTGCAAGAAAGACCAAGTGAAGCAATTACTTCACTAATAGCACTAGGATTATTTCTAGGAGTGTTTATCAACTACGGGTATTAACTGTCACAGAATAGCTTGGACTAACCAGCACAACAGAGCAAGAAATGCAAACTAGAGCATCTCTAGAACCCTAAGTACAGTTAACTGAGATTTCACACCTAGCTATCCATGCACTTGGTGAGTGTTTCACTCACAACTACATAGAGAGGTGACAGATATAATTCCATGGCATGAACAAAGATACAAAGAACACTAACACATAGTTATCCATGCACTTGTTGTCATGGATAGAAGGGTCATGCTATACAAATCCTAAGACATGCTATATAAGCATCAAGCACAATACTAAAAAACTAAATCATCACAATAATTTCATCAATAGGATTGAAAAAGAGAGCATGTGCAAACCCTAAAACCTGCCAAAGCAGTAGATGTCTTGGCAAGGGGAAGAAGGTTGCCAGGACAAGCAGAGAGAGTGCAAATGGAGAAGAAGAGGGTGGGGGAGCTCACCTGACGCCCGAGAGGAATTGCTGTGGCATGGCGAGGCAGTGCCCGCGTGGCCACGACGACACCAAGCATGGGGAAGACGCCAACGTTACACGTCTATGGGCACGCACACCACCTGGAGCTCGACTACATCACTGGGGAGGCCAGGGTTTCTCGAGCGGAAGCTCATGGTCACCAACGGTGAATCCCTAGTTTTGGGAGGCGACCGATTTGAGCGCATGAGGAAGCAATTGATGAGATTTCGCGGATGGGCGGGTGCGCCATCACGAGATCTACCAGACGTGCACCATCTCGGCAGCTAACTCCAGCGAGGTTGGCCAGAATCGAGGGGGCGCGGCGGAGGCGATTTGGTCGCAGGAGCTTAGGCAGGAGAGGAAGGTGGGGGGCGACGCGGCCCATCTGGCTGGGTTGAATCCGACCAAGCCAGGTTGGTCCGGTCTAGCCCATTCGGTTTGGCTCCGACAGGTGGGGCTAGGGGCAATTGGGTAATTGCGCAAATCAAGAAAACCCCTAAATTTAAAATAAATTCTATAAATAGCTTTTGGGCACTTAAAAATAAAATAAGAATAGCTACTCTACCTATAAAATTATTCCTAGTCTAACTAGATTTTCAAATGAACTTTTGAAATGTGCTATTACAAAATTAAAATTTGAATGGAGAAGATTTTTTTTTCCGTGGAACCGTAGGGGAAGCCCCTACGGTATTATTTTTTCATTAAAATAATATTTACAAGTATTTACAAGTGTCACCCAATTTAAAAGAACAAATCACGGGGGGAAGAAGTGGAGATACAAAAAGATGAAGAATCTAGAAATCAGAGCACGCATGTGTGAATCCAAATTAGAAGTGGCTGCACAAGGCAGTCTTTGACTCGATGTATGTGTAAATCCAAATCACTTTTGAACTTAACAGACCACCTGGCCATTGATGGCTATTGCAATCTGAAGATCCATCTGTTTCTTTCATTCCAAATATTCCATGCCACGCATGCAAAAGTCTCCATGAAGCATGGTCCTGTAAAGACGTTTTTGGCCATGAGTATTCTTTCTTGGATCGGCAGGGACATGTTCCACTGAATCTGAGTTTTGTTCCAGCATTCCTGTGCATAAGGGCACTCAAAAAACAAGTGATCTCAAGTTTCAAGAATTTGTAAATCACATAGCACGCAGGTTGGACCCCCTTTAATCACCCAGGATTTTCTTAACATAATGTCCTTTGTATTCAAACGATCCATCATGAGGAGCCATGAAAAAACACGAAGCTTGGGAAGAGATTTTGATTTCCAAATACAACCAAGCGCTCTGTTGTTGGATAAACCTTGAAAAATGAATTTGTAGTATTTTGAGGATGTGTATTACTAACCCAACAGAATGTTCTCTCATCTAGTCTTGACGGGTCACTATGCAATTCTCTGGTAATATTCAAAAGAGCAGAGAGCTCTTCGTAAACTTGCACCGGTAGGGGTAAGGCAAAAAAACGGGAATTGGTCTTCTGATCGGATAAAATCAGCCACCGAGATATCTTCATTAAGGGCAAATGAGAATAATCTTGGGAAACGATCACACAGTAGTTGGTCTATGTTCCAATGATCCTTCCAAAACAGAACAGTGTCTCCATGACCAATTTGAGAGGAAGTAATCCCACGATAAATATCAATTAGGCTGAAGATGTCTTGCCACCAAAAGGATCCATGTTTGCTTTGAGCATGTACCGGTACTGTGTTGGAGTAGAGCGACCAGACAAGCTTCACCCATGGAATATCCCTTCTGGTATAAAATTTGTGTAGCAGCTTAAGGAAAAGAGCTTGGTTCTTGACCTGGAAATCAATAATGCCCAGACCCCCTTTTTCCTTAGGCTTACAAACTAGTGGCCATGCAGCAAGAGAATGAGTATTAGATAGACCTTCTTCTTTTGACCATAGGCAATGACGACGAGATCGATCAGCTACTTTAATTATTGTCTTGTGAACCTCCAGAAATGAAAGGTAATGGTTGGGTAGCGTAGAATGAACCGAATTTACCAACTGAAGTCTGCCACCATAATCTAGGAATCTTGCACTTGCATTTAGTCGCCGCTCAATTTGATCCACAATCGGTGTGAGGTCTTGGATAGTGGGCTTGGTCGTTCCTAGAGGGAGGCCTAGGTAGGCAGATGTGAGTTTTCCAACAGCACAGCCAAATGTATTGGCCAGCATCTGAAGATGATGCTCATCAATATTAACAGGCATGAGGAAGATTTATTGTAATTGACTGTGAGGCCTGTTGCAGCTGCAAATTGGATCAGAATGTTTTTCAAGGCTAGAAGTTCAGATGGGCTTGCTTGCATAATTAACAACGTGTCATTGGCGTACTGTACTATTGGAAAATCAGTTTCTGGGAGTGGTAATGGAGGTGTGAAAATGCCTTCTAACATAAGTTGATTAACCATAGCTTGAAGAAGATCAGCTCCCGCGACAAATAAAATAGGAGAAAAAGGATCGCCTTGTCGAACTCCCCTTCTACAAGGAAACTTCTTTCCGGGTACTCCATTTAGCAGGACCGATGAGAAGCCGGTTGAGAAAATAGTCTAAACCCAAGAGAGCCATCTATTATCGAAGCCCCAACATCTCAATATTTTCAGAATTGCTTGATGCTCGATTGTATCGAATGCTTTTGCGAAGTCGAGTTTAAGAATAATTTCTAAAAGAATTCAATAGGAAATTGAGAATAGCTGGATAGAATCAAGTCACCCAAATAGAAAAGTTAAAATAAAGCAAATTCATTCAAGAAAGTTGCAGATGTGCTGTTGCTACTAGGGAGAAAACAACAATCTTGTGTTCAAGGATATTTGTATTATTTACATTACACACTTTGTTTAAGGCGATAATCTGTTGCTTGCAACTTAATACCCAACGGTTGCTCGGATGACATTCGGCGGGTGGATTATTAGTCATAGATGTAGTTGGAATTACGGTCTATGTATTATATTGTAATGCCCAAGTGAATCTCATAGTGATCCTCATGACATGTACATGCATTGCTTTGCATTCTTTATTCTGTCAATTGCCCAACTGTAATTTGTTTACCCAGCATGTTATTTATCTTTATGGAGAGACATCTCTAGTGAACTGTGGACCCCGGTCCATTCTTTTACATATATATTACCGTTTACTTTCTACAAGCATTATTTACTTTCTTGCAAACAAACATCTATTACCATATGATATGTTTAATCCTTTGTTTACAGCAAACTAGTGAGATTGACAACCTCACTGCAAGTTGAGGCAAAGTACTTTGGTTATGTTGTGTGCAGGTTCCACATTGCTGCTGGCGCCAAAGCTACGCCCCAGACAGGCGCCATAAACAAATTTTCTGGAGTCGTCGCCAAAGCCAGCTAGCATCAACCTTCAGAAGTGGTTTCTTTCTTCTACTGGTCGATTAAACCTTGGTTTCACAATCGAGAGAAACTTTCCGCTGTGCTCATCACACCTTCCTCTTGGGGTTCCCAACTGGGCGGCTAGCACCGCTAACAAGCATTTTTCTGGCGCCGTTGCCGGGGAGAAAGAGGATTTCTGCAAGGGGAGTCTCTCGCTTCCAATCTTTTACTTTGTTATTGTTTTTCTTACTTTCTTTACTTTATTTTATTTGCATCTTTTTATCAAAAATACAAAAAAAATAGTTTCTTTATAGTTGTTATTTTTGCTTGTCTGCTTTTAGTCTTACTAGAATGAGTACTCCTGAGAACACCAAGTTGTGTGACTTTACTAGCACAAACAACAATGATTTCATCTGCACTCCTATTGCGCTACCTGCTCCTGAGGCAAATTTTTATGAGATTAAAACTGCTTTGTTGAATCTTGTCATGAAAGAGCAATTTTCTGGTGTTAGTACTGATGATGCTGCAACTCATCTCAACAATTTTGTTGAGCTATGTGAGATGTAAAAGTATAAGGATGTAGATGGAGATATTATTAAGCTTAAGTTGTTTCCTTTCTCTTTGAGAGGAAGAGCTAAGGATTGGTTGCTATCTTTGACTAGAAATAGTATTGATTCTTGGGTTAAGTGCAAGGATGCTTTTATTGGAAAATATTATCCTCCTGCTAAGATTATATCTTTGAGAAGTGATATTATGAGGTTTAAACAGTTTGATAATGAACATGTTGCTCAAGCTTGGGAAAGAATGAAATCTTTAATAAAGAATTGTCCCACTCATGGACTGACTAGTTGGATGATTATCCAAACCTTTTATGCAGGACTAAATTTTTCTTCAAGAAATCTCTTGGATTCAGCTGTTGGAGGTACCTTTATGTCCATCACCTTGGGCGCCGCAACAACGCTCCTTGATAATATGATGGTAAATTATTCTGAGTGGCACACCGAGAGAGCTCCACAAGGTAAGAAGGTAAATTCTGTTGAAGAAACCTCTTCCTTTAGTGATAAGATTGATACCATTATGGCTATGCTTGTTAATGATAGAGCTCATGTTGATCCTAATAATGGTCCTTTAGCCTCTTTGGTTGCTCAAGAAGAGCATGTTGATGTAAACTTCATTAGAAATAATAATTTTAGCAACTGTGCGTATAGGAACAATGCTGGTAGCAACAATTATAGGCCATATCCTTCTAATAGTGATAATGGCTATCTTGGTAGACCTAGAATGCCTAGTGAAAAAAGGATTTTAGAAGTTGAAAGGGCTACTAAGAATTTTATACAAATGCAATATGAGCAGAACAAGTTATTCACCAAAACCATGGAGGAACAATCTGCCTTGTTGAAGACTATTAGTCATCAACTTGAGAATTTAAATAGGGATATTCCTGAGTTGCAAGTTAAGGTTTTTAATGCTGAAACCAGTATTTCATCCTTGTCTGATGCGCAATCTTCTTTGATTAATAGAATGGCTGCTAAACCTGATCCCTTTGTTGCTACTAATACTATTCAAGTTAGAATTGATGATAATGTTAGGATGTTAGCAGAATTGCATGCTAGATGGGAAAGAGAAGATGAGATGGCTAGAAATACGAAGGTTTGTACTATTAGCACCACTAGTGATGTTGTTTCAAATGCTAGCAAACCTCCTTCTTTTAATGGTAAGAGTGATTGGTGTAGAGAAAATTCCTACTCCTTGTGCGAAATTGCCTAAAACTACAGAAACTTTTTCTAATAAAATTGCTAAAAAAATTCGGAGTATGGTAGATAATAGTTCTACTACCTTTAATGATTTTAATATTGATGGTTGCAATATTTCTGAAGTAATTTTATTCTTGCAAAAGCTTGCTAGAAGTCCTAATGCTAGCTCTATGAATGTGGCTTTTACAAAACATATTACGAATGCTCTCATGCAAATTAGAGAGGATAAGTTGAAACAAAAAGTTTCTATTCCTAAAAAGTTAGAAGATGGTTGGGAGCCCATCATTGATATGAATGTGAATGATTTTGATTGCAATGCTTTATGTGATCTTGGTGCAAGTATTTCTATTATGCATAGAAAAATTTATGATATGCTTGATTTACCACCGTTAGAAAATTGTTATTTTGATGTTCCTCTTGCTGATGTTGCTAAGAAGAAACCTTTGGAAAAGATTAATGATGTTTTTATTATGGTTAACAATAACCTTGTTCCCGTTGATTTCCTTGTTTTGGATATTGAATGCAATGCTTCTTCTCCTATTATTTTGGAAAGACCTTTTCTTAGAACTATTGGTGCTATTATTGATATGAAAGAAGGCAATATTAAATATCAATTCCCACTCAAGAAAGGTATGGAACACTTCCCTAGAAAGAGAAAGAAGTTACTTTTTGATTCTATCCTTAGAGAAAATTATGATCTTAATGCCCCTTCGTTTGAAAATACTTGATTCCTACTTTTTGCGCCTAGCTCAAAGGCATTAAAGAAAAGCACTCTTAGGAGATAACCCAATGTTTTCTTTTCAGTACTTTTTCTTTTTGCTGAGTCTTGAAAGTTATTACTACTGTAATGACCTCTCTTTATCATTTTTATTTTGTTTTTGTGCCAAAAAGAACGGAAATCCAATTTAGCTCCTAGGTGTATATGCACCCATTGGCTAAAAATCATTTTTCAAAATGTCTAAAAATTCTGAAAAAAAATTCTTAGCGTGCATCTGGACATTTTATGTTCACTCACCAAGTTTTGTAAGAAAAAGAGAATTTTTGTGACCTGTGTAAAAAAGACAATTTTTTATGCTACAAAATTGCTATTTACATAGCTGTTTTTTGTCTTTTTTATACAGGGCACAAAAAATGTCGTTTCACACCAAAACTTTGGTGGATGGACATAGAATGTTCAGATGCATACCGGGAATTTTTTGTTCAAATTATTTGAATTTTTAAAATACATTTAAAATGTATTTTCATAATAGATGCATTTGCTCCTATGAGCCAAAACACCATGTCCCAAAAAGAACCTATAATTAGAGGAAGGTAAGATTTAGGGAAGTTGTTGTCCTGAAATAGATTTCTGTGCTGTACCGTAAAAATTCGTGAAAATTCCCAGAACGTCATTTTGATCTGCGATTTCTCGGTTGCAAATTACGAAGGTGATCCCCTAAAAAACAATTCCAAGGTTGAGATCTGGCGACTGGTCAATTCTCTTATTTCTCAGTAAAAGTGATATAGCCGCACCTTATTTTTTTTCCCAACTAGTTACAAAATTAATCATTATTTATTTAATGCCATGGTAACATAGCAGACTGGAGTGCGGTTTTCATAAGAGAACACCATGCAACAGTTTGAGGACATGAAGTATTGTTGATCATTACTCGTTAGTATATCACTGGATACATCAGTAGTGAAGGGTGGCACTTTCATGTTGTCTCTTTCTTCTGATAATTCTGTTGAAGAAAGCAGCTTTCAGCAACTATAGGATGCAGCCTATTTTTTGCCTTCCATTTTACATGTGTATGGTTCAGGAAGCTGAAATACATCGCCGAACAATCCTTTATTCAAGGACCTTGTAATTTTGCGATGGAATTTGTAGCAGCTTCTTCTCTGTGATGTTTCTACATTCTTGCCTCTGGGCATTTCGATTCCCTTAACAGGTCATAATCTTGGACTAAACACCAAATCAGTGGTACAATAATTGTACAACCAATGTTCCTATGTCCTGCCTCCTGGACACTAACATACATAATCCTATGTGTTGTCTTATTAAGGTTGCCGTATTTTCCCCATTGCTATTCAGTTGGAAAACCAAACTGTGTATTAGAGGTGGTTTATACCACCTGGCAAGAAGCGCTTAAAACAGACCAGTTTTTTTCCCCAATGCGGTGAACAGCCATAGAGATAGCCAGGATGTAAAGAATAGCAAAATACAGTAACTTCGGGCAAGTACTTTATTCAATCATGAATCGTTATTTTTGGCATTGGATACTATTGTTGTGCAGTAACATTTGGTTATTGTTTAATCCGGTGTAGCAATGTGTCAGCTTAATTAATCATTTATGCACAATCTGCTATCTTAAAACTCGATTTGAATCATATTTTATGAACACAGATGATGATATCTTACTCCTTAGAAGTTATAGGCTATGTAGATCAAATCATGTAAGAAAACTTGTTAATTCTATGATGAGCATTGGAAAGGTAGCTATGCAGTTGTGATCAGAGATATAATCCATTTTTTCAGCCATGCTCATTCGCCGTTCTAAGATTGGTAAGCTACTCAAAGTGTATGACATTGCTGGACAACCATTTCAGAGATGATTTGTAAGTATTTCATCAAAGTGAAAACCGTGTGTTCTTTCCCTACAAGAAACAGAATATGACAATGAAGAAAGTTATCATCAGACAAAGTAGTATAACGGAACGGGCTTTAACGCGATGAGTAAATGTGCTAAATTATGTCAACGCCTCTAAAGCTCTTAAGAAATTGAAGCATCCAGTAATTTCTCTGCGTGGCAAACCAGAGCATTCCTGGCTAATTCGCCACGGCAAAAGGTTCCAAACACACCAAATTTAAGAAAGTAAAAGGGTTATTTTTCTTCTCTTAGAATTTAATTGAATGGCATCGTTCATCAATAGGAGTAACTTGAAAGCTGGAACCCAGTTCAGTTACATACATACATACACACACGCACGTTCACCTCCACGCGATGTAAAAGAGCGAGGTGGAGATTAAAAGGAGTTCATTAAGCATGTAAAATCATCCATCAATCTTTACCACACTTACTGATCCAGAAAAGTACCAAAAGAAAAACTAGAAGTACAATCCAAAGAAGCCACTCGATCCATCAATTACCTTCGGCATCCCTCAATCCCTGCACATGGTGATGCTCTCGCAGCCCCTGGTGTAGGGGTTGGAGGTCTTGCTGATCCTGCAGTTGTAGTAAGGGACACCGGGCCTTGAGCACGGCACCGCGTCTCCCCTCAGCGCGTCGTAGCTGATGTACCCCCTGTTGCCGGTGCTCGCCGCCGACAGCAGCATCCGGTGAGCCTCCGAGTCCATCTGCGCCTCCGCCTCCCCCATGTCCAGGTTGATGCCATGGCCTTCTCTCCCATGGAGGAGAAGGAGGAGCAGCAGCAGCACAAGCGATGCTGCCCATGGAGGCATTGCCGGAGGAGGCCGGCTGAGATCTCTCTCTCTCCCTCTCTGTCCTTTCGCTCTGGATCTTTGCGGGAGGGAGTGGCTGTAGGTGTGGAGGTGGCCTTAAATGCAGTGCCAGTGCAGCCGGTTGTGGCACCTGTGTCCTGTGGGAATGGGGGGAGGAAATATCAAAAAGGGGAAATCCATGGAAGATTAACCAGCTTCTGGGTTTTTCTCTTTTTATTACCGTAGATTTTGACCTTGGACGCGTTCTGCACAGGATCAGGGCAGCCAGCTACATACCCAATGCTTCTCAAAAAAAAAAAAGCTACATACCCAATGACCCACAGACAGTGAGGCATCGAAGAATAGGTTTTGGCCTCTGATTATTTCGAAGCGTGCTCACACGCTCCCTTTAAAAAAAATAGTTTTGTATTTGTCAAATCAAAATTCATTTTTGAGCTGCAAAAAAAAAACCGAACACAACCACTTCTTTAAAATAAAGTATATTGTCATTCTAGCTTCCAAGAAGAAGAAAGACACCCATATGAGACGCCATAATTGACTGAATTTCTTATTCCTGATTGGCAACGACGGGCTTGAAGCCTCGAACAGCGCCAAGGACCAAAAGTCCATGACCAGCCCTGCCGTGTCTCCTGGAGTCCACTTTCAATTTGCTAAGATTCCGTCATGAGAAAAGTAAGGGCCGGTTTGATGATTATTGGTCATTTCTATTCAATGCTGTTATAGATAGTTTCGATTTGAGAGAAGTTGCAATGATCAGAAGACAATTCACCTGGGCAAATAACCTTCCTAACCCCACTTTCGAGAAATTGGATAGAGTGCTAATGGATGCCGATCTGGAATCTAAATTTCCGATGGTATCTGTTCGTGCTCTTGAATGTATCGAAGGTTTTTTGGATCATGCCCCTATACTCTTGACTACGGGAACCCCTAAACCACCTGGTAATCGCAAATTCAAGTTTGAACTTGGATGGTTACAGAGGGAGGGGTTTTCTGAGATGGTCAATACTGTATGGGCCAGACCAGTTACGGCGGTGTCTCCAATACAAAGGTGGAATTCCAAAATACGTGCTTTAGGTAGTCACCTAAGTGGTTGGGCACGCCATGTAATAGGAGTTCTTAAAAACGAAAAGGCAAGGCTTTCCTCCATCATTGACGGTCTGGAAGCCTTAGCTGAGATCGGTCCCCTATCTGCACAAGAGATTGAATTAAAAAATTAGTCTAATGCTAAGATAGCGAGCCTACTTCGGGAGAAGGAACTCAAATGGTACCAACACTCCAAGAGCCAGTTTATCATTGAAGAAGACTCGAATACTCGTTATTTCCATAGTGTGGCCAATGGCAGACATAGGAAAAAGCGTATTCACACTCATGTTCAGGATGAGGGTACGATTGAGGGTATAGATAATCTCAAAAAATATATTACTAGTTACTACAAAAATTTGTTTGGGGCACCGGAGGAAGGTAACTTCTTTATGGATGAGTCTCAAATAGATGATATTCCCCAGGTTTCCGTTGAGGAAAATAATTTTCTTACAGCTGAGTACTCGAAAGAGGAAGTAAGAAAAGCCATTTTCCAAATGGAACTTAACAAAGCACCGGGTCCGGATGGTTTCCCAGCTGAGTTTTATCAAACCTTTTGGGATACTATCAAGAGTGACCTTCTAGATTTGTTTTGCTGTCTTCATGCAGGACAACTAGAATTGTTTTGTCTTAATTTTGGTGATATTGTTTTGTTACCTAAGGTTAATGAGGCAGAACGTATCCAACAATACAGGCCAATCTGCCTCCTTAATGTTAGTTTCAAAAATTTCACGAAAGTGGCCACCTTAAGACTAAACACGGTTGCTGATCATGTAGTTCGACCGTCTCAAACTGCTTTCATGCAAGGCAGGAATATCCTAGATGGAGTTGCTACCTTGCATGAAACAGTTCACGAACTTCATTCTAAAAAGTTAAATGGAGTAATTTTAAAGTTAGATTTTAAAAAGGCTTATGATAAAGTTAAGTGGTCTTTTCTCCAGCAAACACTCAGAATGAAAGGTTTTTCTGATGAGTGGCGTGCTTTGATCAATTCCTTTGTGACTGGAGGTAGTGTTGCCATCAAAGTCAACGACGACATTGGTACATACTTTCAGACTTTAAAAGGTCTGAGGCAGGGTGACCCCTTATCGCCAATGCTATTTAATATAGTGGCTGATATGCTTGAACGCGCAAGGAATGATGGTCTCATTGAAGGGGTTATTCCTCATCTGGTTGATGGGGGATTATCCATCCTTCAATATGCTGACGACACGATTCTATTTATGGAACATGACCTTGAGAAAGCACAGAATCTGAAACTTATTCTTTCAGCGTTCGAGCAACTATCAGGTCTAAAAATTAACTTCCATAAAAGTGAATTGTTTTGTTTTGGTGAAGCTCAAGACAAGGTCAATGCATACGCTGATTTATTCGGCTGTGGGCAGGGACAATTTCCTATGCGGTATTTGGGTATTCCGATTCATTATCGGAGACTTACACTTGCCGAATGGAAACTCGTCGAGGAGAGATTACAAAAATGCCTTAGTAGTTGGAAAGGGAAATTGCTGTCCATGGGAGGGAGGCTGATACTCATTAATTCGGTACTATCTAATATGGTACTACATATGATTTCATTCTTTCTCTTGCCTAAAGGAGTCTTGCACAAACTGGATTATTACCGGTCTAGATTCTTTTGGCAAGGGAACAGCGAGAAAAAGAAATACCGATTGGCTAAATGGAGTGTCGTATGTTCTCCTAAAGACCAGGGTGGGCTTGGTATTTATGACCTTGAGGTCAAAAATACAGCTCTACTGGGGAAGTGGTTATTTAAACTACTTACTGAGGAGGGGACATGACAAACCATTCTTAAGAGGAAATATATTGGTCAAAAAGCTTTATCTCAGGTTCTTTGGAAACCAGGGGATTCACATTTTTGGGCTGGACTCATGGCAACGAAGAAGTTTTTCTTTGGTCTGGGTTCTTTTTCGATTAAGGATGGTTCGGAGGTACGGTTCTGGGAAGACAAATGGCTCGGTAATGCCACTCTTCAGGAACAGTATCCGGCCTTATATAGCATTGTGCGTCACAAAGGCGATACTATCGCTAAAGTGTTGGAGACTTCTCCACCATCAGTGGCGTTTAGAAGGGATTTGTCTGGGCAAAGACTTGTAGCTTGAAATGCTTTACTTCAGCGTTTGGCAAACATCCAACTACAATATGGGCATGATGAATTCCGTTGGAACCTACACGAATCTGGCAAATTTTTAGTAGCTTCCATGTACAATGCTCTTATCTTACCTGATGTGCCCATCGATAAAATAAGTAATAATAAGCTCTGGAAATTGAAAATTCCATTACAGATAAAGGTATTTGGATGGTACCTATGTAAAGGAGTGTTTTTTGTCATCAGGATGAAACAATTAAGCACTTGTTTTTCCATTGTCGTTTTGCTAGATCTATATGGTCAGTCATCCAAGTAGCTTCAACCTTGTTTCCACCAAGCAGTATTACCAATGTTTTTGGGAATTGGCTAAATAGAATTGACAATAGGTTTAAAAAGCATATTAGGGTGGGAGCGATTGCCTTTATTTGGTCGCTATGGCTATGTAGAAATGATAATGTGTTTAACGACAAAAACTCTTCTATTTTGTAGGTTATCTACAAAGCTACTGGTACACTCCGTTTGTGGTCGTCTCTGCAACGTCCACAGGATCGCGACCTTTATATGGAGATCTGTGCACGTCTGAAAGCTACGGCGAGGGATACTTTTTCCCAACATGGATGGCCGCATAGCTTACGGATTGGCGCTGCTAGTTAGGCATTATTACAATTGCTCAATATGATATGTAATTTTGCCTTCATATTTATACTTGAGACTCGTTTTTGGGCTGTGTGCATCGTTGTTATGCAGAGGCCGGGTGTAAGCTTAATGACTATTAAGTAATAAAGCGCTCTTTATCGAAAAAGGTAAGGACAACGCCAGCGAAGGCAAGGATCGGCGCGGCCGCGAGCGAGCACAGAGATCTGGGGTGACAGATCGATTTGGACTATTTCTTTTTTAGAATAACAAGATCAGATCGATCGATCAGGAGAGCGGGCGAGGGAACTGATCCATTGCGCGTGAGAAAATCGGTTGAGCTGATCATGGCCTGCTGGGCCTGGGTCGCACGAGCGAAATTGGGGGGCATGTTCGGTCGAGCACCTCGATCCTGCTCATCGACGGCCCTGCCTAAAACCCAAGAAAGTGGTCGGCGACTCTTTTATTTAGGTCGACCGGTATTTACACTCTTGCAAGTCTTGTTATGAGATACTCTTCCAAGAGCAATCATGTTGATATCTTGGAAGCTCAAATGGGACTCTTGGGCTCCCTACGGTCTAGTTCTTCGTCTGCCCGCACACGACTAAGGTTGTTGGTCAACACCACACTACAACGCCAGCCATCCGTCACGGAGGGGTGGTGATCTTCATGTAAAATTTTAGCATCAAGTAGAACAATCGCTTCAAACATTTTTTTTGTTGCTACTCCCTCTGTTTTTATTTATCTTGCATTTTGTGTTTAGTAAAAAATATATATAATTTGACCAAGGATATAATAAAAAATATCAACATCCAAAAGAGAAAATTCATATTCTATAAAAATAAAATTTATTCTAGTTCTAATACTCCCTCCAATCACTATTACTTGTCTTTAGTATGGATTATCCATATTAGCGATATGTAATAGTGATCATAAGGGACTATTATAGATTTTATATTTTAGATGCTAATTTTTTTTAAAAAATATTTGATCAAACTTTATAAAGTTTGATTTTGACTAAACCCAGAATGCGATGTAAATAAAAACAAGGGAATTACAATATAGTTCATGCTTAGAGGAGAGACAAAAGCGCAAGGTTTAATTGGCTTAATCTAAATAGTTCATATCTTATTTTATGTTATTAGTAGAGAGATGGGGAAGGGAGCACACAAGTGGAGGTCAATATCGAGGGAGCCTTTATTTATTTATTTTGAAAATTCTTCCCTTATGTCTCCAAATAGGGGATCCGCTATAAAGATTTCTCCCCTGAATTTTTTTCATCTCCAGTGACCCCCAAAATCACTCTGCAATATTCCACTCTCTTAAACAGATAAACCAATTATATATTGGTCTCAATAATACTAGAGATGACAGAGTTATAGGAGACACTTCAGGGAAGACAGAGGATAGGTTCTGGGATAACCTAGAGGTCACTAGTTGAATGCCCGTGCGTTGCTACGGTCAGATATTTTTAAAATATGTATTGATAGTAATAGCGGTTTTACTAAAGATAGAAGAATAAGAATAGAGAACAACAAATCATTGTCGGCAGAAAAACATATTTGAAGAAGTCAATCTATGAACCAAGCGATTTGTGGTTGGCATACCCTTAACTGTTAATTCTCTATCAACTTCAGATTGTTCTATATCCCATCACCTAATAGGCAAAGATTTTTGCTCCAGTTTTTTGTGTTTGAAGTGTTATGTTAATGCAAACCGTGCAGTTGCTGGCCAGAAACATTGCCATGAACTTGGCATCCTCGTGGAATTTCATACATCATAGTATAACTACCTGCGTCATAATGGCTATTGCTCTCCAAGTTGTAGCGTAGTAGAATTCCACTGATACATTCCATGGTAAGTGGTTAAGCTCCGCACAAGTCACAAGTTGATTCATCGTGAAATTCTTGTCACTCTTTTGTCATACTCTTTACTCATATGAGTTGCATTGAAACTTCATTAAACAAGACTGATATCCTTGTACACAAAATAGAGTGGACAAGAAATACAGGAAGAACCATGATAATGTTGGTTTGACAAGTAAAATACAAAACTTATTGCTCAGTTAAGCCCAGAAATATGTGTGAAGCATCCAGTTAACCATAACTATGACAGTAAATCCAACGACACCAAGTTAAGGCTTACCATGTTCTTTGAATGGTGATGTTTCAAGGGGGGTATCAATTTTCACAAGGAATCACCTCATTTTTCATGGAAATAATCCTTTTTCATATGATCATGAATCTTATAATTGACTGTATTATGTGATGGATTAATCCATGAAGCTCTCTATTCCTCCATAAAATGGGTGAAGGATGACTACTATCTAGGGACAACAGTTTTAACTCATTCTCAGAATTTGTTAGTTGTCTCTATCCAGAAATATAACTTCAGGTGTTGTAGAAACATGAATACTCGTAATAATAAGAAGAAATTGACTGTGAAGATGTTGCTCACATTACCTTTGCCTAGCATTCAGTACTCTTCTCCTAGATTGGCTCTTTTCTTCTATTGGCAATGACTCAAACAATATGCATGCGTATCTTTGCAGCATCTACAGTGGAGCTGACTGATACGTCTCCAACGTATCCATAATCTTTGATGCTCCATGCTTGTTTTTACACCATTTGTTTAGTGTTTCGTTACACTTCGTGGCATTTTTATGCATTTTCCGGAACTAACCTATTAACGAGATGCCACAGTGCCAGTTCCCTGTTTTCTGCCGTTTTTGTGTTTCAGAAAAGTTACACAGGAAATATTCTCCGAATTGGACGAAACCAAAGCCAGTCGTCCAGATATTTTACGGAGCTTTCAGAACACCGAAGAGGAGACGGAGTTGGACCAGAGGGTGGCCACACCACCAGGGGGCGCGGCCCACCCTTGGCCCGCGCCGGCCTGTGGTGTGGGCCCCCTGGTCCACTTCTGACGCCGCCTCTTCGCCTATAAAGACCCCCCAATGGGAAAAACCTAAAGGAACCGATCACTTTTCCAGAACACATCGCGATCCGCCGCCGCCGTCGACCCGAAGATCGGGAGGGTCCAGAAGCTCTTCCCGGCACCCTGCCGGAGAGGGGAATCGCCACCGGAGGTCTTCTTCATCGCCATGCTTGCCTCCATCACGATGAGTGAGTAGTCTACCTTGAACTATGGGTCCATAGCAGTAGCTAGATGGTTGTCTTCTCCACCATGTGCTTCATGTTTAGATCTCGTGAGCCGCCTTACATGATCGAGATCACCGTTATGTAATTCTACATGTTGTGTTTGTTGGGATCCGATGAATATTGGTGTTATGATTGAGTTGATGTACTGAATTTTATCTTATGTTATCTCTATGTTGTTTATGATCTTGCATGCTCTCTGTTGTTAGTAGCTATCTTGGCCAAGTAGTTGCCAGTGACTCCAAGAGGGAGTATTTATGCTCGATAGTGGGTTCATGTCTCTATTTAAGGTTGTAGATGTGTTGTTGCTACTAGGGGGAAAACAACATTCATATGCTCGAGGGCATATGCTTTGTTTACATTACACACTTTGCTTAATGCAATTATCTGTTGTTCGCAACTTAATACTTGTGGAGTTCTCGGATTGATTCGCCACAAGTGGATTATTAGTCATAGATGCAGTTGGATGGAGGTCTATGTATCTTGTTGTAATGCCCAGAGTAAATCTCATAGTGATCCTCTCAACATATGCACGTTGTCTTTATTCTATCAATTGCCCAACTGTAATTTGTTTACCCAGCATGTGTTATTTTATCTTATGGAGAGACACCGCTAGTGAACTGTGGACCCCGATCCTATTTTCTTTATATTGCTATCACCTGTTTACTTTACTCGCACTGTTTACTTTACTCGCATACTATTATCACTTTCCACTCGATACGCTCATACCCTTTGTTTCAAGCAAACCGGTGAGATTGACAACCTCATCGTAAGTTGGGAACAAAGTATTTGGTTGTGTTGTGTGCAAGTTCTACGTTGCTACTGGTTGAAGACGCGCTAACAAGTTATCGTTAACGGCGCCCTTGTTAGAGCATCACGCAGCTAGTGGGCATCATCTTCAGTCGTATTGTCATCCTCCTACTGGACGATTAAACCTTGGTTTCATAACTGAGGGAAAACTTGCTGCTATATTCATCAAACCTTCTCTTGGGGTTTTCCAACTGGCCGGTTATTTACTACACATTCCCACGTCAACTTGGTCGCAGAAGTTTTCTGTCGCCGTTGCCGTGTATTAAAGAAGAAGCTTTCACACCATCATCACCGCGCCACCACTGACAAAATGTTGCAGTTAGTTGTCGGCTAAAAATACATTTGAGTATTTTTGAAACCACATTAAATCTAAAGAGAGACAAGGCAATTAGCTAATACAGATCTAAATACACATGCACTCAATCTCTTCCTTAAATAATATATGGATCTAAGTACTCAAGCGTTTAGACATTATATCTTCCATATTGTTAAGATATTACTATTCACACTATTTTTTACAACGAATCTTGTGAATATTACAAAACAAAGGAGATATAATCATACAAATTGTAACGATTAGCAAAAATTGGACTTCTTCAGAGCATAAATATGAAGGTGAAGCGTCAAGAGAACAGAGTGCCACTGTACCTCACTGCTGATCATCCTAAGAAACTGTTGCATACATGATCCTGCTTCACACGAGTCATACACACAACAGTCCAAAGCACATTCCACAACAGGCTATGTGCGGCTCCTGACCAAGACAATGACAACGACCGTTGTGTCCACCATGTCGACGTTGTTGTATGTGGGCCTCATGTCACGCCCCACACTGCATCTACGGATTGGCCGAGGCCGCCCTCTAGTCGTGGAAATTGAACGTGTACACGCGCCCGTGGGGGCGCGACGGCGTGGGCCAGCGACGTGGTGAGCGAGCCGCTGCCCGTCCCGGACTGGAGGACCACGCACCCGGGGACGAGCTCGAGGTAGGCGACCACCAGGCTGATGTCGGCGATGTAAAGCATCTGCGTCCGGTGGCTGAGCAGGAGCATCTAGAGCTCCGGGGTCGGGGCGAGGAGGTGGACGAAGCCGATGCCGGCCCTATGGCCGCACTTGCCCGACGTCGCCGCTGTTGAAGACCTTGGATCCGAAGTGGCGGCCGAGCCAGTCAGCGTGGCGAAAGACCCCCAAACCGGTTCTGCAGTACGAGGTCAGCGGCGACGGTGACGGCGTGCATCTCATCGTGGCGCTCGTACACTACCACGGTGTCGCCCTCCGCTATGCGGTGCTGCGAGGTGGGCTTGTGAGAGGGATCGAGTGGAATCATCATCGCGACTACTCGGAGCGGCGAGCGGTGGCGGCGGCGGCACGGCGGCTGGTAGTCATGGAGGGTCAAGGAGACGCCATGGCAAGAGAATTCACGGTCAAGGGAGGGTCACATAGGCGAGATGACACACATGTTTGCCGTAATTTCTAGAAATATTCTCGAAATATTAGTTGACCGGTGGGAATTATGTGATAAGAAAAGATTTCCCTATTTAATTGCATTGATTATAATTTATACCGTGATACCGTGAATTGATGTTCTGTGATACTATGTCTTTCCGTTTTTACATGATTGCTATCGTCCCCGTATACGTGTGATGTGTTGTCTTCGTGATTGCTATTTTCGTGATAGGTCTTTCCATTTTTACGTGATTGTAGTGAATTAATGTATATGAATTGATGTCCCCATATACGTGTGATGGTTAAAGATATCAAGGGTAAATTCGTTATTCAAATGATGTATGTCGAGTTGGTGGCTTCACCACCAACTCAAAACCAATAGTAAAGATATTTTTATTGTTGTTGTTTTCGTACCTATTCTCCAGGTTGAGGAGCATACTGGGAACTGAATAATTGAACAACAATCGGCAGCGTTGCTAGTTGCTGCTCCACTGAAGAGTGTCGTCCTTTTGCATCACGAGTTATTGGCACGAATGTGTCACGAGTTATTGGCACGAATGTGTCAGTACAGATGCTTGGTGAAAATCTGCGCCTGTAATCATGTAGTCTAATTGTATGACAAAAAGTCCATTATCTCGCCATACAGAAAGAACATGGGGTCCTTTGGCACATATACACCATTTGTATTCTGCAAGTCATTTGGCCTCAAATTTGCAGGTACACATCTAGATCTATGAAAAAAATTGAACATTTAAGTGTTTTTATCACAAAATATATGTGGATTCACAAGACCTCACAGAGTAACAAACGCTTGCTGCAGGCCCTAAAACTTTCACACATAAGGGTAGAGGAGTAAACACACCCAGGCTCACTGAGAATGAAAGCAAATCCCGGGTTCAAATTACATGCACAGAAAAGAGCTAATTTCCTAAAATATATACAAGGCTTCGGGGAGCTTCTGCAAACTCTTCTTTCAGTTTGCTTTGTATCTACAGGACTTCAGGAGATCATATTTTCAACTATCTTGCAACTTGAATATCTCATCTACATAATCTTCAACATCCCAAAGGAAGGAACCAAACGCAATGGCTTCAAGCAGCAATCTTTTTAGGGATGCCGGATCAAGTATCACAGCCTCGTCATTCTCTGTGGAACCTATATTTTCTCCGAAAAGTGCCCGGGTGTGCTTTTCAATGAGATTAGAAGCTTCGCTTGACCGCAGCTTCGCACATAACTCCAAGGTCTTTGGGTCAAAGCCCATTATGTAACTCTTTAAGTCACGAAGATCAACAATTGAACTTGGTTTCGAGGAAGACAACAATTGTACAGAACTGCAAAAGGCCTCTTTCTGTTCTTGTTTTTCGGCAGTTGCAAGTTGCGCATTGAGACGCTGAATTGGTTGTAAAAATTCTTGTGGCCGAGCAAGAGTCAGCTCTAAACGATGCCTTATAGTGACAGATTTGAGGAAGTATCCATACATTATTGAAGCAGAATAGATCCGGCCTAATTGCAGTCTTTTGACCCTTAGTGTTGAGAGATTAATCTTGGGACCATTCCTGTGAACCCATCTGATAATGTTGGTCAAGTGCTCCCTAATTAGACCTAGCACCTCCGGTCCATGAATGGATTCAAGATCTGCCTCCCTTGGTGGCCATATATTTAATCTTCTATTAGTGATGAGTTTTGTTAGATTCGGAACCATTGGAACTTCAATCTTGAAGTAATTATGAACAATCAGCGCGTACATGACATCCTCAATAGCAGTCCTGCACTCATGCTCCTTCATTTTGGCAATCCTCCTATTTGTTATGGTTCAACAATATTCTTAATTATCCAGATATACCAAAATTCAAAAGATCCAAAAAAAGGATACAGGTTGCCAATGTTTGCGTGTCAGGAATGAACTCAGTTAAATCTGAACTATCTAGCTCATGAATACATATAGCAGACATGGCATGAAATAGCATCCCTCTGTTCGGGTATGTATTCTTAGTGCAAACAAGATATGGGTCATTGTTCCATTGTTTACACAGTCCTTACTCTTTCATTTAGATACACTAGTTCACAGTGGAACAATGACTCATATCTTGTTTGCACTAAGAATACTAGGCAACAACATTAGCTTATCCAGGTTTATTTTCTCATGTGTAACCATTGGTGATACCCTTCCTGTTCCGAATTTCAGCCTAACTTGCAAAATAAAACATTAGCATGCTATATAATTGCATTATATCAACCTATATTGCACTGATTGCTTAATTTCTCTTACGGTTCCCTAATGTAACAAAATTTACAAAGCAAGTAGGATGAGACTAAAGATGTTTATCTAATTTGGTTGTACTTCATGTCTTCCTCAGTACTATAAACTAGGTCACGCCGAACTAGTGGTGTTTGTCATTCTGCTGCAGGACAACATCGCGCTCATAATAAATGTTGGAAACATGAACAAGAAAATATTAGAAAAAAAACTGAAAGCAGCATGCTAACTCTTCAGAGGCTCGATGTCAATAATGGGCAGGCAGATATTACTAACCTGTGAAGACAGTCCTCCGCAGAACCGACACTATGTTCCCAGCGGGTCAGGGTGTCTTTCTTTTCAATAGACATTTGTTGAAGTTGCTTTGCCGCAGCAACTAGAAAAATGTGAGGTTGGCTCTTCAACAAGCCACACAAAAAACTCCCTACCCATGTTTGGGGCTCAAATGGTGCATCAACGCTATCAAATTCAGAATCATCAAGTTTTGCACCAGTAATTGTAGTAAGTAGCTTCTTGGTTGTGCATTTGGATTTCTGATTCAGCATATATCCCTGCATTTCAAAGTTGTTAAGGCTGTTATCACAAAGTCCAGCACATCTATAACATAATGACAAGTTTGAAATTAATGTATAAGAGATGAATCCACTTGAAGTCAGTAAGGCATACTAGGATGCTGGCAAGTTTTGTTACCAAAATTTGTCAATGCAAGATCCTGTCTCTTTTGTTGCTAGAGAACTAATCAATACACTAAGGCAGCTTCCAAATATCTGGTCTGGCAATTTGCAACAAACAAATCACCAAATTCTTAACCTAAATTAAGCATTTTTTGGAATTACCAACATGGGGGCCCCAAACCAAGCAAGCCCTAAAACTTCATGTATGGCTGTGAGCTGGAGAGTGGGGAACTTAATTTGATTATATTTCTTAAACTACATGCTTAGTGTACCACTATGACAAAGATAAGGCCAATTTTACAGAGTTGCAGACTCAGTGAGCAACAGTATCACGAAACTACAGACCAAGACCAGTTTCACACAATTACATATTTGGGCACCAATTTTATAATGAAGCTACAGGTTTGTGATGTACTGCCCCTAAAGGCAGGCTTCATGACATTCTCACAAAATCCAAAATATGCAGTTTTGTTACACGGCTGCTGCTCTGTGATACTCTTACATATGTAGTTTCAGAAAGAGACTGGATACCCAGAACAAAGGAACGAATGAACGATCAGTGTGATATTTATGTATAAACTTAAATTTATTCTAACATCTGAAAATAATTTTAACAATAATGGAAAAATTGATGAAATTTATTTACGCTGTACTGTTGATTGTCATAACTCATAACTGAACAAATCACCAAGAAACCTTAGCGAATTGCCAAGTCTAACCTGAATAACTAAATTCTTTCCGAAACACAGATAAAAACTGCAGCTCTAATAACCTCAATTCAGATCATCCCTCCGTCTAGCTGATTAATTAAAATCTAACACCTTTTTAGGCCAAAGAACACTAGCAAGTACCCGCCCAAACAACCCCCAAAAAGCACAACTATCATCGAATAACACAGGAAAAAAGCATCTGCTCCTCCTGATTAAATCAGACTCCTCGAAAGTCGAAACCCTGCCAAAATTAGGAGGATTAAAATGAATAGGAGGTTGAATAACCTGCTGCCAGCACGGGGAGGAAAGGTACGGGGGCCGGCGGGAGCCGCGGCGGACGGCGACCGATCGGAGATCACCGATGGCGGCACGGGGCCCAGGGCGGAGGGCGGCCATGCTGGGGATGGGGCTAGGACTAGGAGGAGGCGAGCAGGTGGTGGTGAAGCTGCAGATGAGGATAACGCCGGGGGTGCAGTCAGCGGAGCGTAGTGGCCTGGCGCCTGGCGCCTGGCGGCATGCGTCAAGCTGCGAGCGGCTCCCAATGCTCCTCACGTCAGGGCAAGGCATCCCCAGATCTCCGTCCAATTTTTCCTCAACTTTTGTCCAAAAATAAAAGAAGCAAGGAAACCTCAAACCGTATATTTTGTTAAAATTGTCCCCAATTTATTTTGACCAATAAAAGGACCTCCAACAGCCGCGCTAAAACCCGCTATATTTGTTTTTGGCACCGATTTTAGCTGTTTAGGACATATGATTGCCGTAGAGGCTGTATAGCGCGCGGTCAGTAGCAGTTTTAGCCTCTGTGAATTACGGCGCTGGCAAGCAACTTTCTTAAACATACATATAACAAACAAGATTAAACACAACATAAAGATCTAAAATGAATTATATTTAATTATTATTACAACAAAAATAAATAGTATATCAATTAAAAAATATTCTAGGGTTTAGGGTAGCACTCAAACCAATAAATCAACAAATTGAATAGTTTAATATACAAATAGTTCAAGATGTGAAAATGAAGCTAGTGGCTTTGTTGACCATTCCATTTCCATCAGTCCTCGATGAGATCACTTTGAAGATCGTCATGCACATCATTGTTTCGAATGGCATGACAAGAGTTAATAAATCGTGCCACTCTTTGTTCTCTCTTTTGCACACGCATAGGATGTCCCATTAAATCATAGAAGGAGTAGTCTAAATCTTGGCTACGCTCATTCCCAATAATCATGTTATGCATGACCATATAAGCGTTCATTATATACAAGAGAACCTCTTGATCTTAAAATCTAGTCGGCCCTCTAACTGTAGTAAATTGGGTTTACAAAATCCTAAATATCCTCTCCACGTCATTCCTAGCCGCTGCATGTGTAATTGTGTATTATGAAGATTAAGTGCTTTCTTATTGTTGGGTTTGACAATCGACTTCACAAATATGCTCCATCTAGGATAGATATTGTTGGCAAGAAAGTAGTTGTAGCTATAGGTGTGGCCATTTGATTCAAACTTCACTGGCGGACGTTCACTCAATGCTATCTGTGTCATCAGTAATAATCGTTGAAGGACATCGATATCATTGCAGGAATCCCAAAAAAAAAATTCAAATCCAAGCTTCAAAAATAATTCGGATATCTTTTTTGTGGCCTTTGAACTGGCCATGTCATGCTGCAGGACAGTTCTTCCAACTTCAATGCATGCAAACAATTGAACCAAGCATATCTGGAAAGCCACAATTTCTTTTGTACTCCAAAAGCCTAGTCGTGTTTTGAGCATTGGAGGCTCTCAAAGTACTCTTCACCAAACATTCAAACCACTGCAACTGCAAATCGCTTGATACATTTAATGGCTTTACTCTCAAACTTCGCGAAGTGGTCATCAACAAGGCCAACCGTGATACCATAAGCCAACATGTGTAATGTTGCAGTGACCTTCTCGATGGTGCTATGACCAAGCTTTCCGGCGGCATTCCTCCTTTGATCGCAAAATGTGTCATACTTCATCATACACTCTGCGGTGTGTTTGAACAATTTGATTCTCATTCTAAAACGGCACCAAAATACTTTCTGACAAAATGGGATCGTCCAAGAAGTTGCCTGCACCAACTTGTTGTGCCCTTCGATCCTCTCACTGTGTAACTTTTGTCGGCCAAAAATAGAGCCACCGTGCTTCGGCCTCTTGTTTGTGTGCAAAGCCAAAATCTTAGCAATATCCTCTTCTTCGAAAAGGTATCATTCAACAGTGGAGCTTGAATAGTCGTATGAGGAACTCATCTACACAATAAATAATATTTTTTTAAACTACACATGGCAACCCTGCAAATTAAACAAATGGTTCAACAGATACAGCATGTGGAGATGGCAGCATACCTTGCAAACAAACTTTCGAACAGCTGCAGTGGGTGGTGGTGCTCGACTGCAGCAGGCCTTCAGTTTGCCTCTGGCCGAATCGACACCCGTGGACGGCCAAATCAACACTCACTACTAGCGGAGGTGGCGGGGAACAGTGCGAGCATGGACGGCCAAGGTTAGCTTGGATCTGCACAGCGGAGCTTCGTGGTTGTACCGGTGACAACAGGAAACTGCTGGCGATTGGTGGTAACTAAATTACAAGCGTCTAGGTCGCCGGAGTTGACGGCAAAGATTTTTTGGCGCGCGGTTATGCAGCGTCCGCACCCAAAAAAATCATTGTTTGGGGTGTGGCCGTGTTTTATCCCCGTTGTTGCAGATGCTCTAAATTCTCACATATAGGTGCATACACTCATCCCTATGAACACACGTACACCCTATCCCTATAAGCACCTAGAAACACAAAGCCAACGGGTCTTGAGATTGCCAAACTCAGCATATAGGTCTCGCTATCGATCGAAATGTCGCCTCACATCAACAAGAAAACTCAGTCTCTGAGACACCAAAGTGTTAAACCTGAAATTTGATTCCTAGTGGGATGGGTGACACTGCCCCCATAACGTCCAACCACAAGCTGGTTGTCAAAATGATCCACAATTTTCTCTCGTATGTGTGGGGAACTATCTATCCACTAGTGCCATCTCAACAATCAGTCTGCCTAGTCTGCCTAGCCCACGCGTCATCCTTAAATCCTACCTCAACCACTCCCATAATCTCTCTTAGTGCCCCCCGATCGAGAGCCTTCTTTTCTTGATATGCCGCCACCAGCGTTGTGACTCACTGCTTCCCTCGCCCCCACCATCGGCAAGCTTGAGCTCGGGATGTTTGCCATCGACCTCATGTATTCCACATTTTTTGCATTAGTATGTTATGCATTTGCACATGTGTAGCATTTTGCATATGCATGTATGGTGAGCAAGATGATAGCATGATGGATATAATTAACAATGGGCAAGGAAGTGATGATCAATAATATCCTAATAGTAAGTGATTACACGCAAAATGAGGATGTGTTGTTGTACAATCCATGGATGGAAGTGAGTCAATATAAAATTTAAAATGGCCAGCCTATTGTGAATTTGTGAGCCCAAGCACAATAATAACTCACTTAATTATAGGTGGTTTTACCCATCAAGTTTATGTTCTTTTTTGCTTGCAATGTATCTCTAATATTGACATTTATCACAGCCTTCACACACGGCCATTATGGCCCATTGCACATGGTTGAAAAAAATGTCTTCATGAGTGGGTGTGCGATAGGAGAGTAATACACAGACGATTTTTTAAACCGTGTGTGGTAGGGAAAATTTCACCCACACTTGTTTGTGCCGAATCGTGTGCGATAACTTGGGCTGTGACAGACGGTTATTTATATCATTTCGTTAGCTTTATTTAAGATTGCAGAAGCTTTTGAACAGAAAGTGGTATGTGTTGATGTACTATCTCACATGTTTGTTTATTAACTGACCGTTCTGCTTGTTGCTTCGGTCATATACATTTTATGCTATATTTTTCATAGACGTATCCCCAGTTATACCAGCAATATATGCAGCATTTTAACTATATTTGATTGCACAAGTCATACATCAAATGTGTACATGCATTTCACAAATAGATTTGATTTTCACATATGCAAATGAGTTTTTCTTGGTTACGTCTTTGTTTTCATCCTTGAATCCTTTGTTGTACTTAGTCTGAAATTCTTGAATTCAAATATAATTTTTAAACAAGGATCTCTCAGACTAGTATAACTTGCATATAATTAAGGAAGCAAGTTAGTGATATGATTGAAGCAAACAGATCAAGTACAAGTTTTTAACAAAGAATCTTACTCTTGCTTAGCACGGAAAGAGTCTTAAAACGGCAAGAGAGATATTTAAGTCTCTCTCATGATCACGTCGTGCTATATGAAAGTGAGACCTTCATCGTTCTGGTGTATCACAACATCGATTGCAAGACTTGACGTCCTACGTGCAAAACTGCAAAAACTAGACAAAACAAATTTCTCATGTGGAAATACTTACACCAAAAAAGGAAAAAACCACATAATATAAGAAAAATAGTACACTAACCTAGGTGGACAAAGGTGCCTTCAAGATTCGAAGGTGTGAGAAACTTCTTCAAAGCAAATTCTATAAGTACAACCTAAAATGCATAAAAATGCTATGAAGTGTAAACAAAACATAAAAATATGGCATATGTGGCATCTTGTTAATAGGTTAGTTCCAGAAAATGCATAAAAATGACACGAAGTGTAAACAAAACATAAAGCAGATGGTGTAAAACAAGAATGGAGCATCAAAAATTATAGATACGTTTGCAACGTATCAAGCATCCCCAAGCTTAACTCATGCTCGTCCTCGAGTAGGTAGTGATAACAAAAATAATTTTTCAGGTGACATGTAGCCAACACAATCTTGATCAAGTTAATGTAAAGCATTGCAAGTTGAGATCAAAGTACTCTAAACATAGGCATAAGAGATATAATTCTAACAATAGAACTTAGCAACCATGTTACAACATGAAAAGTAACACAAACAAAAGATCATGAATAATAATTCATTGAAAGTTATTTGTTTGTTTTGAGCATAGAGAAAACATAGCAAAGTGGTATTCAGCTTGTCCCTCATGAAATATCATAACATAAATGCATAGGACACCTTCAAAGTTCAAAAGACTGACTAGATACAAATAATTTGAGAACAAGCAATACCATAATCATGAATCAATCAATAATAAATTTTGGGACTATGCACATTATACTCAGAATGACAACTATGCTCTCTTAATCGGTGCATAAAGACAGAAGATGAAGACTCAACATAAAAGTAAAAAAGAAAGGCCCTTTGTAGAGAGAAGTAGGGATTTCAAGTTTTATAAAGCTTCCAAAAAATATGGTACTTATTAGCTTTGAGCTCTCATTGCCCCTATCATTGGCATCTTGAGTGGTTAAGGTTAATGTGAGAAGAAGTACGAGTTATATGCTTGACAAACCATAAGTTGAAAATCTCATGTCCCGTGAATACGAGTACCTAAACTGCATGCTACTCGACTTAGGTCACAAGCAAGTTCTTGTCATTGTAAGCATACATGTATCATCGAGAACGCCAACGGGGTACCTCCTCCCGATGATATGGAAGCTTTCCCATATCAAAATGACAAGATAAACAGAAAATGAACACCTCTACATCTCTTTTATTTACCATTGGGTATAGCTTTTATTTTGAGATGCGTCGTCGAATGTCCACTATGGTTATGCTGTAAATTTCCACCATGAATGATGCATGGTTTAGATTAGCGGCCCAGGCATTTCTCTAACATATATAAAAACTCCATGAGCTCACAATTTTCCAACTTATTTCACACCGCTAGGCATCCATAAAGAAAAGATCATGATATCAACTAAATAGGAATAAGTGCAATATTGAAAAAGTGCCCCATGACAGCATGGCTGTGCTAATTCTCAACTTACAATTTGCAAGCATATAAACTTCATAATAGAATCACAATGGTCAAGTTTATTAAGTGCAAGAAAGTAAATGTGCCATCAAGTTCATGCGAGCTTTACTAACTGTCATGGGAATTTAGAGACAGTAGCCATGGGGTGGCTTATCGAAGGGGCTCGACGGTGGTGACGATGGGTCTGGCTCGGGATTGTGCCAATGGAGACACCTCGGTTTACCCAGGTTCAGGGCCCTCCCGGGTGGAGGTAAAGCCCCTACTTCCTGCCTGCTTCGTATTGACTAGACAGTAGCGATTACAGTGCTCCTCGAGCTGTTCGGGCTAGAGGAGGAAGAAGAAGATTGGGCCTCCCTAGACTAAGGGTCCAGGCCCCCTTATATAGGTGGGGGCCTGGTTATAGGTTAGGTTGCGGTTCGGCCGGCTGCCGGCTCCTCGGCGGCGGCGTCCTTAGCGTGATCCTCTAGCCCTGCTCTGATAAAGGCACTTTATAAAGTGCCTTTCCCCTGGACCGGCATCTGGGAGGCATATCGCCTCCCTTTTGCCTCGGATCCTGTCATGGGGAACTTTGATCGCTGATTGGTTGAGGCCGGTCGTGGCGCTCATCACTACCGTCCTTGGCCTCTGTCATTCTTGTCAGGGCCAGCCCACTTTCGACGAAACAGCCGTTGGAGGGCTTTTGTCTTCATCGCTCGGCTCTGGCTCTCCTCGGTGGAATCGCCAGCCGGCTGCTGGCGCAGCCGGCCCTTCGGACGGAGCTGGTCTTCTCGTGCTGAAGTCGTGGAGACTCCTGGGACACCAGCCGACATATTGCTCGGCCCGTGGTACGCCCTATAAGTCATCTCCACGACACTAGCCCCCGAAACTGGCGAAGTCTCATGGGTTAGCATGGGGCTTCGGCGGGTTCTTCTTCTCGCCAAAGTCTTGCTCGTTTTCGTCGAAGTCTCAGGATTTTCCGTCTGGTCTGGAGGTTGCTGGTTTTGAGGCCAAGCCACACGGAATTCCTCCGGCCGTCTCGGGACGTACCGGCTCTAGGCGTAACCCGGCTGGCGGCCACGAGCCGATGTGTTGCCTCCTTGGAACTTGTGCCGCTTCGGGTCTTGCTCCCACGCTGCGGCCGGCGCAGTGCGCCAATGGCCAGTCTTGTCATTTTGACTTCGAAATCACCACCGTCATAACTTCCCGAGTCATCATGTGGGGCGGACTGGCATACGTCAGCGACGTGTCCCATCAACTCCTCCCACGATCCACTGTGGCAACCGCAGTGGTTGCACACGATGGGGGGGTGGTTACCGAAACGTCGGGGGGTTATCCCCTTTGCCGCTCTTCTTTAAATGCTGAGCGTGCTCGTTGCCGAGGGCATCCCCCCACTTCTCCCCTCACCTTGAGCCTCTCCTTTCCGAGCCTATCCTGGTCATGTTGTCCCCCAGCGGTTCCGCCACCAGTGATGACAAGGTCCCAGAGGGGAGCAAGGAAGAAGTCAAGGCGTAGGAGATGGCGCCTTCTGCGTCCCGGAAGCGCGGTCGCCCGAAGGGGAGCCGCAACAAGAGTACCTTGGAGGCCCTTGCGGCGAAGGCCGCCGCCGCTCCTTCCACTCCCGTCGCTCCCCGAGCAACTAGGGCTTCTGGCGATACGGGCATCCAGGAGAAGCGGAGGCCCGGCCATCCGAAGGGGAGCAGGAAGAAGACCGCTTCCGCGGCGGCTGCTGCTCCTTCGTCGCCCCGCTGTCGCGGACGGCCACTGGGCAGCAAGAACAAGAAGGCCCCCGCTGCCTTTGGGGACACCGCCTCCACTTCCGCGAGGCCCCGAGCAGCAACTTCACCTCCAGTGGGGCCATCACGGCCCTGGCTGGAGAAACCGTTGCTCCAACCGCCGGCCTACATCTCGGCCGAGGGATGGTCCACCTGCATCATTCCTGTGCTTGCTGGTGCCCGGGACCTCCTCCGCCTTCCGTCCCAATTTACGAGCTGGATGGAAGACCAGGAGATGGCTTATGCCAAGCTGCGGGAATGCAGCGGCGGCCAGCCCACGTACCGCGTCGAGGTCTACTATGACGGCCAGGGGGTGTGCTACTTCCACGATGGGTGGTCGAAGTTCTTCATCGACTACGGCGTGCATGAGGGTTGGTTCATCCTTCTCACCTGCCACGATGGGAAGGAGGACTTCACCATCTGCCTCTTCGATGGCACCCTCTCCGCCCGCGCCTTTGCCGCCCAGCCGTGAAGGGCGAGCCTCGTCGACCTCCAATGCGGACTTCTCCAGGGCGAAGTCCATGTGGCGCTCGCGCCGGGCCGAGGAAGGCGAGCATCCCCCGGGCTAGGAGTACTTGGCACTCTTAGGGTGTCGACTTAGGGAGCTTTTGTAATCATCAAACGTTCGCTTAATGAAAACTTGTCTTTCTTCATTTGCCGTATGAATGTTCTTGTGCTTGTATCACCGTGCTGTGACGATTCCTCGGCTAGGATTCTTCCTTGGATAGGACCATTGCCGCACGAATCCATAGATAGGGACTACAATGGTCACTGTCCTGCGCAGACGCTTCGGGCAAGGACCTCCGGCCTCAGCGCGGAGGGAGTAGTGCTTTTGCTGGTCAGCTCTAGGGAGCACGAGCTCACCCCGGCTTGGAGAGGTTTGAATGGAAGCTGAGTCCTGTACCGGCTCAAGCGGGGCTAGAGCCGGTACGTCTCCCTTCCCAGGCCTTCGCACGTCCCTTGCTGCGGTTGGAGTAAATCTCCAAGTTTCTGGCTCTAGCCATTACTTTGCGAGTGTTAGGTTTCGATTTCGTCGCTCGTTTGCTGATCATGTCGCAGCGCCAGCTGATCGAACAGCCGGCTAGGTACTGGAGCCGGCTCACTTCTGAGGGCCAATTCCCTTTCCCCCTAGCCCCTGAGTTTTGGGGTAGCTGGGCTGACAGCTGGCTCGAAACTAACCTTTCATGTACGATGCCAACGTCGAGCGAGGCAGCTCTAGCTTCAAACCTCTTGGACATGGCTTCTCAGCCCAAACGTCAAGAGACTGTGACTATCAACCATTCGCTGGCTTTGCCTTTGTCCGTTTCCCTCAACTTTTTCCTTAATCTTCCCACCCTTCGGCCCTTCTACCCCCAACCGACAGCCTGGTGCCGGTTGGTCTCCCTTGGGCCAGCAGCCGAATGCCGGCCTAGGGTGGGAGCATGCCGCGGAGTGAGAAGTAGTACTTCAGTTTATCGGGCACCCAACTCATGCTAGCCAACACTTAGTTAACAAACACTGCCTCTAACGCCTGGTTGAGCGATTTTTCTATCGTTTACGTTTCTGTTCTGCGGCTTTCCTTCGTATGTGGCCTATCGGCTCCTATCCGTCCGGCTACGCGGAGCCGGAAGGTGGAGGTTGGGCTCGAGACCTTCTTCATACGTAGTACTCATCTGGCTGACGAGAAATTGATCGTTTTTGGGGCTGCCGGCTGTGGCTCAGTGCCCGGAGCCGGCTGCCGGTCAAGTGAATAACGCAGGAAGCAAAGCGTGCATGAAGTGTTTTCCTCAGAGCCGGCCGTAACTAGCCGCTCCGTTTTCCTTTATTCGTTGACAAGTTTTTTGGAGTACAAGCTTTTGCCTTAGCAGAAGAAAGGTCTTAGGAGACTGACATTCCAGGGATGCTCCGTCTCCTTGTCAGAGTTGTCTGCCTTGTTCTTTCTGGGCTCTTGTGCGTCGATGAGGTAATATGCCCCATTGCCCAGCACTCGGCTGACAATGAACGGTCCCTCCTAGGGAGGAGACAGCTTGTGCATGCCCTTAGTGCTTTGGACCAGCCAGAGTACGAGATCTCCTTCGCAGAACGTGAGCGGGCGAATTTTCCGGCTGTGGTATCGTCGCAGCAGCTGCTGATAGAGCACTGATCTGGCCAGAGCCTGTTCTCATGCCTCCTCGAGGAGGTCGATGCCATCTTCACGAGCTTCTTTTGCTTGCTTCTCCGTGTACTGGATAATTCTGGGTGCATCGAACTCGATGTCCGTGGGCAACACCGCTTCTGCTCCATAGACCAGGAAGAAAGGTGTAAAGCCAACAGAGCAATTTGGAGTGGTGCGCAGGCTCTAGAGCACCGAGGATAGCTCCTCGACCCAACAGCCGGCTGAGCGTTCGAGAGGCTCGACTAGCCTTGGCTTGATGCCAGCCAGGATCAGCCCATTTGCCTTCTCCACTTGCCCATTTGTCTGAGGGTGCGCCACTGACGCTAAGTCCAGCCGGATGCCCTTCTTGCCACAGTAATCAGCAAAGACTCCCTTCGCAAAGTTCGTTCCATTGTCAGTGATGATGCTGTGGGGAACTCCATATCTTGTGATGATCTCGTTGAAGAACTTGATGGTGGACGAGCCGTCGAGTTTTTTGATTGGCTTGGCCTCGATCCACTTGGTGAACTTGTCCATAGCAACTAACAGATGCATCAAGCCCCCGGGTGCGGTCTTGAATGGCCCTACCATGTCCAGGCCCCAAACTGCGAATGGCCAGGTGAGCGGGATGGTCTTGAGAGCTGCCGCAGGAGTGTTTCTGTGCTTGGAGAAGCGCTGGCAGCCGTTGCACTGTTTCACCAGTTGCTCTGCATTCTACATGGCCATTGGCCAGTAGAAACCATGGCGGAAGGCTTTGGCCACCAAAGCTCTGGAAGATGCGTGATGTCCACACTCCCCTTGGTGTATCTCTCTTTGCAGCTCTATCCCTTCTTCCGGCTTGATGCACTTCTAGAAGATGCCTGACACACTGCGCTTGTACAGCTCGCTGTTGATGATCGTGTACACCCCTGCGCGGTGTTGAATTCGCCTAGCCTCCACTTCGTCTTGTGGCAAGTCCCCGGTGATGAGGTAGTTGGAGAATGGTTCCGCCTAGGAAGGTATCTCCCGTATGTGGAAGACACTGGCGACCAGGGGATCAGCAGCCCCCGGGTCCATCGTCATGCCGGCCTCATCTGATTGTCCGACTGGGGGAGCGGGCGTGGAGCCGGCAGCCCCCGTGTCCTTCATCGAGCCGGCCACGCTGGACTAGCCGGCTGCTTCCTTCAGCTCCAAGGCGGCAGCCCCCGGGTCTGGTGGTGGCACCTGAGCCGGGGCGAGGTCTCCAGGCACGTAGATGGATGGAGAATCCGGCGAGGGCTTGATGGACGGCTTGTGGATGATTTCCAGCGACACCCCAGCTGGGATATCCTGCTTGATGGAGCCAATCTTGGATAGCTGGTCCGCCTCATTGTTGTTCGCTCTGGGGACGTGATGGAACTCGCAACCCTCGAAGAATCCGCTAAGCTGCTGCACATAGAAGTGGTAGGAGGCCATGTTGGCATCCCTGGCATCCCAATCCCCTGAGACCTGGTGCGTCACCAGGTCAGAGTCTCCAAAGCAGAGGATCCTCCTGATGCCAATCTGCTTGGCCATCTTGAGCCCATGCACCAGGGCTTCGTACTCGGCGATGTTGTTCGACGCACGGAAGTGCATCTGCAGCACGTACTGTAGCTTGTCTCCCTTGGGAGAGGTGAGGACGATGCCGGCCCCCAAGCCCCCGAGCAACTTGGAGCCATCGAAGTGCATGCGCCAGTGGGGGGAGTCTGGAGCCGGCGGCAGGTACTGGTGCTCTCCCCAGTCAGCGAAGAAATCTGCTATGATTTGCGACTTGATCGTCGTCCTGGGCTTGTACTGAATCGTATGAGCTGCAAGCTCAATCGCCCATTTGGCCACTCTGCCTGACGCATCCTTACACCCAATGATCTCCGAGAGTGGAGTGGTGCTCACCACCGTGATAGGATGCTCCTCGAAGTAGTGCTTCAGCTTCTTGGCTGCCATGTACACGCCGTACGCGACCTTCTGGTAGTGCAGGTAGTTCTGCTTGGAGAGAGTGAGCAGCTCACTCAGGTAGTACACTGGGCGCTGAACCGGCAGCTCCTTGCCTTCCTCAGTGCGCTCCACCATGATCACGATGCTGATGACTCGCGGAGTAGCCACGATGTAGAGCAGCATTGGCTCTCGTGGAGCCGGCGCAGCCAAGATTGGTGCGGTAGACAAGGCTCGCTTGAGGTCGTTGAAGGCATCATCAGCGCGCTGGGACCAAACAAAGTGGTCCGCCTTCTTCATCAGCTGGTACAGCGGCATGGCCTTCTCCCCGAGCCGGCTGATGAACTGGTTGAGCGAGGCCAAGCAACCAACAAACTTCTACACGTCTCTGAGCTGGTTGGGCTTCTCTAGGGCCTCGATGGCTTTTATCTTCGAGGGGTTAGCCTCGATCCCTCGCTGGGAAACGATATAACCTAGGAGCTGTCCAGCTGGCACACCAAAGGTGCACTTCTCTGGGTTGAACTTCATGCGATAGCGCCGCAGGTTGGCAAAGGTCTCCTTGAGGTTGTCCAGGAGCGTGCCGCTCTGCTTGGTCTTCACCACCATGTCGTCCACATAAGCGTGCACGTTTCTCCCAATCTGCCCTTGCAGGCATCGCTGCATGGTCTGCTGGTAAGTGGCTCCAGCGTTCTTCAGGCCAAACGGCATGGTAACATAGCAGTAGGCTCCATATGGGGTGATGAAGGAGGTCTTGATCTGATCCGGCTGGAAGAGCGGGATCTGGTGATAGCCTGAATAGGCATCCAGGAAAGACAACAGGTCACAACCGGCTGTGGAGTCAATCACCTGGTCGATCCGTGGTAGTGCGAAAGGATCCTTGGGGCAGGCCTTGTTGAGGCCGGTGTAGTCGATACACATTTGCCAAGTGTTATTCTTCTTCAGAACCAAGACTGGGTTCGCAAGCCAGTTAGGGTAAAATACCTCCATGATAAAGCCGGCTGCAAGGAGCCGGGCAATCTCCATGCCAATAGCTTTCCTTTTCTCTTCTGCAAAACGCCGCAACGGTTGCTTGACCGGCTTCGCATCTGGCCGGACATTGAGTGAGTGCTCAGCCAGCTCCCTCGGCACACCTGGCATGTCCTTTGGAGACCATGCGAAGATGTCCCGATTCTCACAGAGGAAGCTGGTGAGCTTGCTTTCCTATTTAGCAGAAAGGCCAGTGCCGATGATGACGTACTTGGTGGGGTCACTCTCGTCCAGCTGGATCTTCTTGGTGTCGTTGGCCGGCTTGAACTGCTCCACCAGCGACTGGCGAACCGGCACATCTTGCTGGGGCAACTCCACGCGATGTAGAAGCTGCCGCTTTTCCTCGGCGATGACCAGCGCCTCTGCTAGCTGCGAGCTCTCCTTTGCGCAGGCCAGGGACTTCTTGAAGCTTCCCGAGACCGTGATCACACCTCTGGGTCCTGGGAGCTTCATCTTCAGATAGGCGTAATGCGGGACAGCCATGAACTTGGCCAGGGCTGGACGGCCAAGCAGCGCGTGGTAGGGACTGCTGATGTCCACCACCTCGAACCAGATGGGCTCACGGCGGCTATTCCCCTTCTTTCTGAAGAGAACCTCCAGCTGCACCTTGCCCAAAGGGGTGCAAGGATGCCCAGGCACGATGCCATGGAAGGTGAGCCGGCTCGGTTTCAGCTGAGCAAGCGGGATGCCCAACTTCTCCAGAGAGCTTCGGTAAAGAAGGTTGATACTACTACCGCCGTCGATGAGCACACGGGATAACCGGCACATGTGCGTATCGGAACACACAACAGGGTCCAGGACCAGAGCGTATTCTCCAGGGCTGAGCATCAGCCTCGGATGGTCCTCGCGCCCCCAAGTAATGGCCGCCTCAGATCAATGCATGAACTGGGGTTCTGTAGGCATTATAGCGTTCACCTCTGCCTCATGCCAAAGGTCGTTCCTTTTATCCTTGCCGGGGGTGGTAAAGATGTGATACTGCTCAACATCCATCGGGAAGTCATCATCTTGATCCGGCTCGCCTCCAGCCGGGCCGCGCCGTTGGTCCTCCTGACCTCCAGCCGGTCGCGCTTGCGACGCTCCAGGGATCTACCGAGCGCGTTGCTCCAGCTCTCTCATGAAATGGCACTAACGCGTGGAGTGGGTCGCTTCCCTGCCCGGGGAGGTGTGGAACTTACACGGCTGATCAAGTGCAGCATCGAGGGTGTACTTGCCCTCTTTGCGCCCATGGCCGCTGCCGGCAGTCCCCGGGCCTCCTTGGTCAGAAGCCGCCCGCTTTGAGCTTGCAGATCCTCTAGGGAACGTCTCGGCGTGGTCAAGCCACAAGTGGATGTGCAGTGCCGATGGGCGAGCCTGGGACTCCGACCCTGGAGCTAACATCGGGATTTGGCATGGCCTACTTGCTCTGCCGCCTTGCTGGGCACGGCGGCCTTGGGCGTTGCCGCTCAGAGCACGGTCGTCCTGTCCGCGCCCTCCGCGGCCTCGGCTTGCCGATGGTGACTGCTGGATCTGGCCGGGGACAGCGGTGGCGAAGCTGTGCCGCAGGTCACAAGCGAGCTCGGTCGGTGCGTCTCCATGCATGTCGTAGAACTCGCTGAGCGTGGTGCTCGTGGGGCACTGGTTGGCCTCGTCCTCTGCCACCTTGCTGAGGAGGACGAGACGTGTCCGCTCTAGGGCCTCGGCGACCGGGGTGGGGTCGATGACACGGCTGAGGGGAGCGCGCAGGTCCACCACGGAGACGTCCAGGGCATCCTGCTCTGGGAGTGGAGCATCCTACTCCTGTGGAAGAAGGTGTTCGGGCGACGGGCGCTCGGGGCGCGGAGAGTCGCCGCCCTCATCTTCTCCCAGGGCCATCACCTCGACCATGGCGCCAAGATTGCTGCTTTCACCGCAGCTCAAGCCTCCATCATAGAGAGAGTCGAAGATGTCGGTTACCTCCTCCGAGAAGGGCTTGGCGACGTAGAAGCGGTGACTGCCGATGTCGAAGAAGGAGCCGCTGTTGCCGAAGCCGTTCTCGAAGTGGGCCAAGTTGTCGCTGATGTAGTCGAAGGTGCCGAACCTCCAGACGAGGCCGGAGGCAACCTTCTCGCCGAGAGCTGATGAGGGTCCCAGCCGGAACTTGACTCCACTCGCCGCCGCGCTTAGCCCCACGGGGTGGCTTATCGAAGGGGCTCGACGATGGTGACGATGGGTCCGGCTCGGGATTGTGCCAACGGAGATACCTCGGTTTACCCAGGTTCAGGGCCCTCCCGGGTGGAGGTAAAGCCCCTACTTTCTGCCTGCTCGTATTGACTTGACAGTAGCGATTACAGTGCTCCTCGAGCTGTTCGGGCTAGAGGAGGAAGAAGAAGATTGGGCCTCACTAGACTAAGGGTCTAGGCCCCCTTATATAGGCGGGGGCCTGGTTACAGGTTAGGTTGCGGTTCGGCCGGCTGCCGGCTCCTCGGCGGCGGTGTCCTTGGCGTGATCCTCTGGCCCTGCTCTGACAAAGGCGCTTTATAAAGCGCCTTTCCCCTGGACCGGCATCTGGGAGGCATATCCCCTCCCTTTTGCCTCGGATCCCGTCGTGGGGAAGGGTCTTCAATCGCTGATTGGCTGAGGCCGGTCGTGGCACTCGTCACTACCATCCTTGGCCTATGTCGTTCCTGTCGGGGCCAGCCCAATTTTGATGAAACAGCCATTGGAGGGCTTTTGTTTTCATTGCCCGGCTCTGGCTCTCCTCGGTGGAATCGCCAGCCGGCTGCTGGCACAGCCGGCCCTTCGGACGGAGCCGATCTTCTCGTGCTGAAGTCGTGGAGACTCCTGGGACACCAGCCGGCATATTGCTCAGCCCGTGGTACGCCCTATAAGTCATCCCCGCGACACTAACTAATTTTCGCATAACAAAAAAAAATTTGGAAGATAGATAAAAGCATGATGAATATACTTAGAATAGCAAAAATGATAATAGGTAGATATGGTGGACACATTGTCAAACTTTGGTTTTTGGGAGTTGGATGCACAAGTAGAGCTCGTACTCAGTACAGGTGAAGGCTAGCAAAAGACTAGGAGCGATCAACTAAGAGAGCAATAACGGCCATAATCATGCATAGCGACAAAATATTATTAATCAAAGCATAAAGTGATATTACAAGTCAAAAACTAAATGATCATAGAGGCTTGAGGTTACTGGTTTATAGTCATAACATGGTGTAAGCATGCGCCAAGTCAACCCAAATAAAGCATCAAAGGATAATACCACAATATTATGCTTCTATATGATAAAAACAACGCATGATTCTTTCAATGGCACATTAAGCACTATTAGTCATTTGAGACAAGTCATGCTACAACAATAACTACTAAGCATATAATCAAAATAATATCTAGCATGACATGCTAAAGTCTAAGCCACAGTCTAAACAAGCTTCCTTTTGCACCACTATAAGCATGAAATATTTTACTCTTTTCCAACACCAATCCACTTATTTGAAACAACTCTCAAAGATAAAAAATCAATAAAGACCAGAGGTCTAAACACACCTAACTACAAAGAACTAACAAGTTAAAAATAAAGGTGAAAAACAAAAGCTAAACGTACTACTAGAAAAGGTGAACACTCGTAGAACGATAAGAGTGAAAACTAGAGTGTTTTAAGCAATGAAAACAGAGTGTGTCTCTCTCCAAAAAAAAATATGCTGTGATCCAACCATTTATTACAGCAAACAAAACAAAAGAAAACTGAAAACAAAAATAAATACGCTCCAAGAACAACACATAGTATATGAAGCAATAAAAATATAGTGTATTGAAAGATGACCTGATATTTTTGTTGATGAAGAAGGGGGTGCCTTGGGCATCCCCAAGCTTTGACGCTTGTACTTCTTGGATATTTCTTGGGGTGACATGGGCATCCCCAAGCTTGAGATTTTTTCCATCCTTCATCTCATCTCATCATTCTCCTTTCCCTACACTTGAAAACTTCCTTCATACAAAACTTCACACAATTCTCATTAGCAACATTAGCTTATGCAAGATAGTAGATCCATTTTTGGTTCAGTTTCAACTCAAGTACAAAATAAAATATTAGCTACTGTAGCAACTTCTTATAAAAGCTCTTCCGATCAAAAGAAATAAAAAAGAAAGAGATCAAGAGACAAATGCAAATAGTGGCAGAAATCTATCAAAACAGAACAGCAGGTAAAGATCGGTTTTTTTCAAAAATCTTCTGTTACTCAAATCGAAAAGTACAAAACTAAAGAAAGTTACATAATAACCTGGGGCATGTGCACAAAAAATCGTAGATCAATACGACATTCTGGGATTTTTCACGAATTTTTACAGCGAAGCGCAGGAATCTATTTCTGGACAACAACTTCCCCAAATCGTACCTTCTTCCTATTAGAGGCTATTTTTGGCAAAAAAATGAAATAAAAAGGATAAGGAGCGGTTGTTATAGTAGTAACAACTTCCAAGACTCAACAAAAGAAAAAATACTGAATGAAAACATGGGTTATCTCCCATGAGTGCTTTTCTTTAACGCCTTTGAGCTAGGCGCAGTGATTTTAAAAGATGCTCACATAAGCGCCAGAAAAGAGCTTGAAGCAAAAGAGAGCATCAAAAAGCAAATACAAAACACTTCTAAGTCTAACCCACTTCCTATGCAAAACAATCTTGTAAAGGAACAAGTCATGAAAGTGTAAAGCAACAAGCATAGGAAAGCAAAACAAGTGCAATTTCAAGATTTTCAATATAAAGAGGGGAAACTTAATATTGTTGAGATGCATAAAACCATGTTTCCCTCTCTCATAATAACTTTCGGTAGCATCATGAATAAAATTAACAATATAACTATCACCTAAAACATTTTTATCATGAGCCACATGCATACAAGAATTAATACTCTCCATATAATCATAGTCATTCTTATTAGTCATAGTGGGAGCAAATTCAACAAAATAGCTATCATTATTATTCTCATCACCATAATCATGAAATATAGGAGGTATATTGTAATCATAATTAATTTTATCCTCAATAGTAGGTGGACTGAAAATATCATATTCATCATTGTAATCATCATATATTGGAGGTATAGTATCATCAAAGTAAATTTTCTCCTCCGTGCTTGGGGGATTAAAAATATCATGCTCATCAAAACCAGCTTCCCCAAGCTTAGACTTTTCCATAGCATTAGCAATAATGGTGTTCAATGAATTCATACTAATAACATTGCTATTAGCATGCAAATAAAGTTCCATAGGTTTTTTAATTTTCTCTTCAAACACTTCATGTCCTAACTCAAGATAAATACTATAAAGCTCTCTAATTTTGTTGTTGTTATCCATTAAGCCTAACTAGTGAAAATAAAAACAAGAAACAAAAAGATATAATTGCAGAATCTAAATAAACTCAAGATAAATACTATAAAGCTCTCTGAGCTATCGAACCTGTGACAGGATTGACAACCAACTTGTCTTTACTTTGAGCAATAGGTTTCTTAGAACTACCTATGAATGAATATGAAAGATAGCAGAGATAAGGTGACATGCCCAAGAGTCAAGAAAAAATAAGCAACTAGAGAGTATAGAGTGGCTCCACGAGGATCTATACCGGAGTCTCTGGGGTTCGGGCCGGAATCTCGACCAGGACCAGAGACAAGTCGCGAAGTCTCCGGGAAAACTCAGAGTTTTTACTCCGTCCGGAGTCTCCGGCCTAGAGGGGCTAGAGTCTCCGGTTAGGAACCACTACCCGAAACAAGGAGACGTCTCTATGAATCAATTGAAGCTACAAGCTACAAGCACTCACTAGTTGCTAGATGTGATGCAAATTGCCACTAGGAAAAGATTCACCATCTAAAACTATGGAAAACGTGCACATCTCATAGATCTAGACTAGGCCTAGATGGAGGAGATGGGGGCATGTTTACTGGAGTCCATGGCGAAATGTGTGTGGTCGGTAGGAAGGATCCCGAGATCACAAGGAGGAGCTTGGCCAGCGGCACGGCGGGTCCCAGGGCTTGGCGGAGCTCCGGGCGGTGATCTGGGAGAGGAGGCGGCAGGGGAGGCAGTTGGAGGTGCGGGGGTGGATGGGGAAGAAGTGATCCGTTCTTCCCCACCCCATGCCCTAAGTAAATTTCTGGAAACTGCCAGCGTCGGAGTCTCCGGTACTTACCCTGGAGTCTTCGTCCCATCAGAGTCTCTGAGGTGTAAACCCCGGACTCTCCGGCCCTCCTCGACCATAACACCATTTATGTGTAAAGGACATGTCATTTGAGTAGATGGATCATGTTTGAAGGTAAGTAGGGCTTAGGATAGGTTAAGTCACAGTGTGGTACTTAGCACTCAAGTTTGCAAAACGGCAAATAAAATCAAGAAGACCAAACATGGGTGCATTCCCATAAGATACAAGATATGCGAGCAAAACTCAAATGGAAACCAAAACTCCCAAAGGGGAGGTTGGTGGCCTAGGCCACCATGTTTGAGTATTTAGGCATGGTGATGTCTACGAATGCTTCTATTCTTGTAGACAGTGTTGGGCCTCCAAGTGCAGAGGTTTATAGAATAGCAGCAAGTTTCCCTTAAGTGGATCACCCAAGGTTTATCGAACTCAAGGAGGAAGAGGTCAAAGATATCCCTCTCAAGCAACCCTGCAATTAAGATACAAGAAGTCTCTTGTGTCCCCAACACACCCAGTACACTTGTCAGGTGTATAGGTGCACTAGTTCAGCGAAGAGATAGTGAAATACAAGTAATATGGATGATTATAAGTGGTAATTGCAATCTGAAATAAAAATCACTGCAAGCAAACATGTAGCAGAACTGGTTGTAAATGGTGTTTCAATGCTTAGAAACAAGGCCTAGGGATCATACTTTCACTAGTGGACACTCTCAGCAATGATAACATAATTGAACACATAAATATCTTTCTTCACTATGCTACCCCGAACTTCTCTCTAGTTGGATAACAAACACTAATCATGTGTAGGGCTATGAAATCTCTCCTTAAAATTCGCATTCCCCAATCTAGATTAACCCACACTATCACCTTGAGTGCACTAGACGGTTGCAGACAAACACCACAATTCATAGAGGCATCCAACTCAAATCATAGCTCATGATAAGTATTATTGTAAACTTTAGCCTAAGAGCCACACATAATGCGCACACTATCACCTTCACATCATGGGACAATGTGTCTCCATAGATTACACAAATAAAACCACTTGAGTAGCACAACAGATGAAGAGTAACATCTACTAATTCAACTAGATACAAAGCTCATGATCACATAAAGATCACACCATGGGAGAGAGAGAGATGAACCACATAGCTACCGGTAGAGCCCTCAACCTTGGGGGAGAACTACTCCCTCCTCATCATGGGAGTCAGCAAGAGCGATGGAGATGGCTTCGGGGGCAATTCCCCATCCCGGCAGGGTGCCGGAATAGAGACTTCTGTCCCCCGAAATTGTTCTTCGATGGTGGCGGCGCTGTGGAACTTTTCCTGGATGGATGCCGATTGATTTAGGGTTTTTGTGTTGGAGGCATTTTATAGGCGGAAGGGCGATGTCAGAGGGCGCCCGAGGGGCCCACACCATGGCCTAGCGTGGCTAGAGGGGGTGCGCGCCACCAGGTGGTGTGGCCACCTCGGTGCCCTCCTCCGTCTCTGCTTTGGACTCCATTTTCGTGTCGGGAAAAATAGGATGTTTGGCTTTTGTTTTCTTCAATTCTGAGAATATTTCTTGTATAACTTTTCTGAAATACAAAAATAGCAGGAAACAGGAACTGGCACTGTGGCATCTTGTTAATAGGTTAGTTCTAGAAAATGCATAAAAATGCCACGAAGTGTAAACAAAACATAAAGCAATTGGTGTAAAACAAGCATGGAGCATCAAAAATTATAGATACGTTTGCAATGTATCACATGGCATCGCAAAGATATATCTTGGTTCCAAAACCTATACTCATCATTTAAGCTCAATTTGTCACAAATGACTAAATAGAACATGAAATGTTTACTATCGACATTATGGCGGGAGGGACAGCCCAATTAATTAGGACCGTACTCCCCCTATTTCCGTGGGGACCCTGGTTTACCACTCCGGGATACCCGATATACATAAAATTCATGATCCCATGATCAGTGTGCCGTGAATCCACATATTTGAGTTGATAACAGAATTACATCATCCATTACAGTACAGAATTATATACTTACAATTGGTCACATGACCAAGTCTGATATTGCCACGCGGGGCAAATCTACTATTGAGCAGTGGGCACAAAGCAGCGTTGATGACCCAGTCGTGCCTACTACCCTATAGGCAACTGACTGGGAGACGTTCCTAGTTCGCACCGACGTCATCATAACCCCCTTCTCCTTCCATATTGTCTTCTCCATAGTCTAACCAAGTTAATAGCCAGGGACAAAGCCATGAGTACATTTTGAATTGTACTCACAAACCATCTAAAGAGATGGAGTTTGATATGCAGTATGGCTGTAGCAAGGAAAGGCTCTAATCTAGTTTATTTTCTTAAAAAAACTTCTTCTCATGTTGATATAGCATGTCCAGAAACATGTTCTACGACATCTCTATATCCTTACTAAAATATTTTATAAAACATTTTTAATAAAAATCTCTATGAAGGGGAAAACCCTTTTTATTTCATAAACCAGGTCAATTAAACATGACCATCATCATAACCTTGGTAGTACCCTTCAAGTACTCCAAACTCCACCATGCCACGACAGTACCCTCCGAGTACTCCGTCTGGCACCTTTCTCCATTTTTTCGAAACCACTTTTTATTTGAAAACAAAACCAACATTGGGCTAAGCAGCGACCTTTCCAACCTTCCATGATCGAGGACTCGACTATTCGAATAGATTTACACTCTATAGAGGTTGTACACTTTACCCACACCATCCGGATACCTATCGTGTGGGCATCATCCCCACATAGCAGTCTATGCCACGACAAGCACCCAATCAGAGCCTTCCATTCATCTACTTTAGTACGGGTGCCTACCCTATGGAGTTTACCTCCCCGGCAAACCCTGGCAGCCTACCTCCATTGAGTGTAGCTCCAGTGCCACAGCGTGAGAAACCGAAGTGTCTTCCGGATAGGTAGCCTATTGGTGGGCCTGCTACTATTGCCCACCACTTGCGACAACCCGGATTCTGGGGTCCTACAAACCCTTATATAGTTATGAGGCTCCCCGCACTAAATCAAATGAACTTCGGGCTAAGCCCCGTCCCATACCAGGGTAATATGGTTGCACGGGTTAATTGTTCTGGTGGATATCTAGTGATCACCAATGTCATTTATAAAATTCTCCTGCTTCCAGCTCTGGGATAATCATCCCCACCTTGTTTTGCAAAAACCATTTTTGAAATCCATCAATGGAATAGCTTCCAAGGTTTTGGAAACCATTTTCATAAATCTCGTTTGAGTGTTCCCAACCTAGAGTTTCTGCTCCACTACAAGGTTTACCAAGAAGGACATGATGGTAACTGATACGTCTCCAACATATCTATAATTTTTGATGCACCAAGCTTGTTTTTACACCATTTGCCTATTGTTTCGTTACACTTCGTGGCACTTTTATGCATTTTCCGGAACTAACCTATTAACAAGTTGCCACAGTGCCAGTTTCCTGTTTTCTGCTGTTTTTGTGTTTTAGAAGTAATACACAGGAAATATTCTCGGAATTGGACGAAACAAGTTCTTGAAGTCTTATTTTACCCGGAAGCTTCCAGAGATCTGAAGGAGAGAAGGAGAGGGGCCACCAGGGCCCCACACACAGGGGTGGCATGGCCAGCCCCCTGGCCACGCGGGCCCCGCGTGAGGGCGCTTGGCTCCCCCTCTAATATCGCTCCTTCGCCTATAAAGACCCCCCCGACGGAAAAAACCTAAGGACCCGATCAGATTTCTAGAACACATCGCGATCCGCCGCCGCCGTCAACCCGAAGATCGGGAGGGTCCAGAAGCTCTTCCCGGCACCCTGCCGGAGAGGCGAATCGCCACCGGAGGTCTTCTTCATCGCCATGCTTGCCTCCGAAGCGATGAGTGAGTAGTCTATCTTGGACTATGGGTCCATAGCAGTAGCTAGATGGTTGTCTTCTCCACCATGTGCTTCATGTTTAGATCTCATGAGCTGCCCTACATGATTGAGATCACCGTTATGTAATTCTACATGTTTGGTTTGTTGGGATCCGATGAATATTGGTGTTTATGATTGAGTTGTTGTACTGAATTTTATCTTAAGTTATCTCTATGTTGTTTATGATCTTGCATGCTCTCCGTTGTTAGTAGCTATCTTAGCCGAGTAGTTGCTAGTGACTCCAAGAGGGGGTATTTATGCTCGATAGTGGGTTCATGCCTCTATTTCACCTGGGGGAGTGACAGAAACCTCTAAGGTGGTAGATGTGCTGTTGCTACTAGGGAGAAAACAACATTCATATGCTCAAGGGCATATGCTTTGTTTACATTACACACTTTGCTTAATGCAATTATCTGTTGTTCGTAACTTAATACTTTTGGGGTGTTCGGATTGATATCCCCGGGAGTGGATTATTAGTCATAGATGCAGTTGGATGGCGGTCTATGTATTTTGTTGTAATGCCCAGAGTAAATGTCATAGTGATCTTCTCGACATATCACGTTTATCTTTATTCTATCAATTGCCCAACTGTAATTTGTTTACCCAGCATGTGTTATTTATCTATGGAGAGACACCACTAGTGAACTGTGGACCCCGGTGCTATTTTCATCATATTGCTATCACATGTTTACTTTCTCGCACTGTTTACTTTACTCGCATACTTTTACTGTTTTCCACTCGATACACTCATAACCTTTGTTTCAAGCAAACCGGTGAGATTGACAACCTCATCGTAAGTTGGGAGCAAAGTATTTGTTTGTGTGTGTGCAGGTTCCACGTTGCAGCTAGCAAGCAAAGCTTGGACGAGGCGCCATATATAAATTGTCCGCAGCTGTCGCAAACTAGCAAGCGTCACCTTCAGTCGTTTGTCTCTCCTCTCCAAGAATGATAAACCTTGGTTTCTAAACTGAGGGAAAACTAGCTGCTATACTCATCACACCTTCCTCTTGGGGTTCCCAACGGGCTGGTTATTCACCACGCACAAGGACCGTCTGCTACACGCCAGCAGTAACCATCAAGCCACTAACACAGGGGATAAGTAGGTGTCAAGGGGGTGTCATCCATAAGGATGATATCAAATGACTTGTGGAGCCAAGTCACCAATAATTGCTATCTAGGAGTAATAGTAATATAAAACATGCACTTTCATGATCATTTATAAATATGCAAAGTACAAAAACTGGGATTAGATATGCAACAAGTTTAGATGGCTTGCCTTGGTTGGCTTGTCCCTGGTCTTCTCCTTGATATCCAAATACTTCCTTTCCTTCGGTACTCTCGGTGTCGTTCGAATCTAGCGTCAGTAAACAATGACAACATATAAGCATGCAAGCATTCATAGAGCACACACCACAACAACATACATTCCACACCAAACAAGTATCAGAAACAAACAAATTTAGATACTGAACAAATCTCAAGTAATTATATACCAATAACTATTTCTAAGAATAAAATAAGACTTATCTATCAACTAAACCCTAATTGAGCTCTAAATACCTTGCAGGCAGTTATAGTTGTTCAAAAGCATGCAACCAGTATATCAATGGAAAGGTATCAATTTTATAAATCAAACAAAGGTGGATTCACCCAAAAAGGATTTGTAGTTATTTTCCTATGAATTTTGTAGTAACAACAATGACTAGAATACTCAAATAAATTTCAAATATTCTCAGGACATTAGAAAAATGCACCAGAGGATGTTCTGGAAAGCTATCACTAAGCATGACACATAGAAATTGGATTCATGCCAAAATACCTATTCTATTTCAAATGAGAGAATAAATAAAACTAAATACTCTATTGGCCAATTTAGATACTATTGTAGATATACACCTCCTAAAATACTAATCTCAGTGAGACATGCAAACTATCATCTCATAGCATCTCTGAAAATTGGAAACACTCCAGTTGGATCTATAGAGCCACACATTTGGATTTTTGAAAGAAAAGTGACTAGATCTACCAATTTAAATACAAGTCATTCTACAGGGCTTCAAATGACATGCAACCATTACCACTAGATACATAATAATCTAAGGAGTTTACAAAAATTTGAATCATTCAATTTGGGCTTATAATTATTTTTTATGAATTTTGGGAATTCACAGATCTGGGAGAAATAACAATGGAATTTTCTAAAAAAAAGTAACGGGCGAGATCTGACCGGCTGATGCAGTACCGCGCTGGGCCGGCCCAATCCAGCACAAGGGCGTGCAGGAACGGTGTTCAAACAGGCTGACAGGAGGGCCCCAGCAGTCAGTGGCCGGGATGGCCGAAGCGGTATCTGGCAGCGTCGACCATCCGATTAAGTCGACATCAATGGCCGACAGCCGTCTACTTCCTCTAGCCACGGGGAAGCAGGGCCGAAACCCTAACGGGGCAGGCGAGAATGGTGGCTCACCTAGGGGGCTCCTCGAATGATGAGGAGGTGACAGGGCAGCACGGCTCTCGACGACAAAATTAGAGATGGCCGACATCGATGATTTAGGTGCCAGGATGCAGATCTATGCGACGACCATGGCGAGGTCCTCTTGGGGGCACACAGGGGCTCGGCTCTGACGTCCCTGGGTCAAATGAAAGGTAGGGTTAGGTCAGTACATCGATGAGGAAGAGACTGGTGAAGGAAGAGGGGAGAGAGAGGGTCGGGATTGACGGCATGGGCTCCTTCTTCCTTGCATAACTCCGAGGAAGAAAACCTTCTCCTCGGCCGGCAGAGAGGTAAGGGGCCCAGGCTTGGCTATTGGAATTCGAGAGAGGGTGTGTGGGAGTGGAATGAGTGTCTAGTGAGGGGTTGTGGTGCTTGCTGGCCTTATAAACCGAGGGGACATGGTCTATGGTAGACTTGGTCCATTTCAGGTCATGGGGAGGGTTGGAGGCCTAGGGTTGGTTGGTTAGGGCGGTGGAGAGGGTGAGAGAGAGACAGAGGGATGCCTTGCTTGAGAAGGATGGCTGTTGCCCACTTATTTTAGTATGGAGCAATATTTTCTTGCATGGATATCCTCCTTTTCCTTCCAAACACTAAAAGACAAGGGAGTGGGGGTGATGCTACAGTACATTTCGTCCAGTGGGTGGGGAGAGTGCTGGAGAGGTCAATGGGATGGTTTGTGGAGTTTCAAAAGAGTTCAGGTAATTAGAGATAGAAATTGAGTTTGATGCATGCATTGATCAAATTGGAATATAAAAGGTAGATTAGATTGATTCCAAACATGGACATGTAGGGATGGTCCAAGGAGAGTGGTGAGAAGATTGGAGATGACTTAGCCAAGTCTTTGCAAAGTAAACTTGGTCACCAATATTTGTAGCACGAAGGTTTGCCCTAATAGTTATTGTGACTAGATCTTGGAAATTTTGAGAATAGACAACTAGGGTTTTGGGTTTAGATGATTCTAAGATCATGAGATAAAATGGTGGAGCCTTATCAATTTTATTTAATGAGATAAAGGTGCAAGAGATGGCATAGTTGCCATTCCATGCATTCCTATTTAATAAGAAAGATATAAATAAGAGATAGTCTTATAGAAGTTATTTCTGAGGATGAAAGGGTTGATAAGGAGCAAGAATAACATTTCCAATGTTATTTGAGGAAGATTTAGGTTTATGAAGAGAGTTGGTGGTGGATGTTGGCAAGTGACCAAGAGAATGAAGTGAAATAAAAAGGGATGGAAACAGTTTTGACTAGGGTTCAAAACATAGTCACATAAATGGGTGGAAGGCTTCAAAATGCACCAACAAGTGTATGGATACTTAGAGTAGATCAAAAGCAAGAGGAATAGGTCATAGGATGGTCTCTGAACAATTCATTTCAAAATTTAAAAGTGTGAGCAAAAGTGCATCTGATAATTGTTAAATGGTCACTGATTTGATTAGGGTCAGAAATAGGATTAGAACAATTAGAAGATGGCCTCAAATGATCAAGTGGTAACGGAAGGAACGAAATAACACATGTCAAAGATGACTTCTAGGAAGGTACATTGTCGTGGATAGAATAAATGAGCTTAATACAAGTGCCAGAAAATTGAATCTGTTAACAGACATGAAGATAGTCTGTACTAGGTGTTTGACGAAAGGGATTTCTATTTTCGTGCCCTCGGGTCCTTAGTTGTACTCAGTTTTCCCCAGCTCCTTAGTTTTTCCTCAGTTTTCCCCAAGCCCTTGTCTGAAACCCTCACAAGGAGCTCAGACGAGAGGAATCCCGTTCAGTTGACCGTTCTGTGCTGACGAGTGGGGCCGCATCGTGTGGGGCCGCGTCGTGTGGGGCTGGTAGAAAGGGACCGCGTGGGACAGGACGAGACCGTGTTTGGTCATACGAGCGGAGCGGGGGCCATAGCATGTGGGGCCATAGCGTGTGGAGCCGTGTGGGTCCGGGACGTGGGCACGAGTGGTTTCTATCTCTTTCGCCCAGATTAGCAGTTTTTAATGCACCTTTTTCCTCTCTCTCGCTCGATCTCATTCATTCTTGATTGCCCAAATTGGTAGCAAATCTAGAGTAGCTTCTCCTTCTGTTTTTTAACGCCATTCATTTCTTTATGCCTTTGTTTTTACCCAATCAGGTAGAAAATCTAGGGCACAAATCCAGAGAAAATATAGGATAAGCTGCATACAGCAGCCAACATAGCATAGATATATTCACGACAGATCCAACAGTACTACCGATAGATCCAACATAAGCTATATTTTATATTTTAAGCTGCTCTACAAAAAGTGCAGTCACATACAGAGAGTGCAGTAGGCACGTTCAACCTTGGAGGCTGCGCAGGTGAATCCCAAGTGCTTTGTGTTGGGCCATGAATGCATGCACGTTCATGGTCGTTCCAACTCTAGCGCCGCCAATGGATCTGCCAATGGATTCAGCATGGTTCACCAGGCAGTTGAAGTCGGTGGCGTGGAGCTTCCTGTTGCAGAAGGGGCACTTGTAAATGCCTCGAGCAAAGTGGCCATCGTAATGGCCGGACTGCAGCCTCCTGAGGACGTGACGAGTCTTCGTGTGGAAGGACTCGTCGTCCCTGTCGACGTCGCTGCTCTGCACCTGTCACGTAGCACCAAAGATCGTGCAAAAAACACGAAGTCAATTGCAACAATGATGGAATAGAGAGTGAACAAAAGATCATGCATGATAATATGGGCACGAAAAAAAGAGGTAGCCTCGGTTACATTGGACACACTTATATCCAGGATTTGAGTCAGTGAACCAAAGATCATGCACAACAAATTTGTACACACCAATTGCTCACTGACCAAACCCTGAATCAATTTGTGCCCAAATATTCATCATCATCGGCACAAATTAACCGGATGGGATTGATTACTCACATAAGTTAACCGAATCTTAAACAAAAGCAAATCACAAACACTAATAATGCAAGATCTAGAAGTAGGAACAGACGAAGCCTAATAACGCAAGATCTAACACAAAAGGATTGAACTAGGAATAGGCGAACCCTAATAACGCAAGATCTAACACAAAAGGATTGAACTAGAAATAGACGAACCCTAATAATGCTAGATCTAACACAAAAGGATTGAAATGGGATAAGAACAAGGGAACAAAGGGTTACCTCCGGCTCGTCGTCGACGATGCTGGTGTCATAGGGGTTCTCCGGCGTGATGTACGACACTGGTTCGTATAGGTCCCAAGCGACATGGGCTGGATGGGGGCGGCGGCCAATGCGCCGGCGGCTACGTTGGAAGCAGCGACGGGGGCCTGGACGGGGGCGGCGGCCGATGCGCCGGCGGCTGATGCGCCGGCGGCTACGTTGGAAGTAGCGACGGGGGCCTGGACGGGGGCGGCGGCTGATGCACCGGCGGCTACGTTGGAAGAAGCAACGGGGGCCTGCACGGGGGCGGCGGCCGATGCGCCGGCGACTGATGCGCCGACGGCTATGTCGGAAGCGCCGACAATGGGCATCTCATTCTTCTCCATCGCCGGCGGTTTTCTTCGGGGTTTTTTCTTTGGGTGTGGAGAAGATGATGGGACAGGAGAGGGGGTTGTAGTGAGAATGAGAGAGTGGGCGAGCATCGAGGGAGAGAAAGACGGGCTCTATAAAGACGAAGGTGGCATGTACCGCAACACGCGTCCGCTATGCACGGCTGCAGCGTGCACCGCGACACGAGGCTAACCCTGGGACGTTTGGTGTACTCAGTTATAACCTCATGCCTTATACAGAAATTTTATCTGTACTCAGTTTTCCCCTCGAGTACTTAGACTGGCAAGTGCAATATACTCAGTTTTACCGTCAAGTAGCTAGTCAACAGAGAGTCAACAAATGAGATTAACATAGCTAATTGAGTCATTTCATGCACAAAAAAAATCCAAAAAACATAGTGGCACCTACTCATGGAGTCTTCCTACGCAACCTGCCACCTAAGAAACCTTAACAAACATAGATAAATCAAGTTTTACCACAAATTGCCACTTCACAGAATCACTAGTAGCTATGAAGATGCATGGTTTTCCACTCAAACCCCTTTGCAAAACATCTTCCCCAAAACATAGTTTGTCTAAATGAGGCCATAATTGTCACACTCATGTATATTTGAATTGCAAATAATTTGATGTAGCCCAATATGAATTATATTGTACAAAACACGCATTTTTCATTTTGTAATTCTTTTGTTTGAATCCCTGAGTCTATTTACTATTTACGTGCCCCTGGTTTCTTAGTACTACTCAGTTTTGCCCTCAAGTACTGTCACAAATGCTCACAGAAGCCCAAACTTATCCTGATTGGTTGAGCTGTTGTCACACGGATCAACTCCAACAACCGTTGATCCACTGATCTAACGGGCAGTATACCCCTCTCCGTCTCTTTGTGGCCACCCTTCTCTCTCTCTCTTCATGGCCACCCCTCTCTCTCTCTCTGTCGGTGGACAGTGTCACCCCTCTATTTATGTGCAATAACGAGTTTGACATGTAACTATATTCCCTCTATTTATGCATTATTTTCCATGATCTAAAAATGTTAAACTAAAAAGTGGTATAATTTTGGTGTAAACAAGAGACATACATATTTGCGGATTTCGGTGAATGCATTATTTGTCACCCCTCTAACAATTATCAACTCTCTTTAGCATTCCTTTTCTTTTAGGGATTATAGTTTGGGATATAGTTTTGGTAATTTGTAACGGCCCAAAAGTGGTATAATTTTGGTATAAACATGAGGCATACATATTTGAGGGATTTTGGTGAATGGATTATTTATCACCCCTCTAACAATTATCAACTATCTTTAGCATTCCTTTTCTTTTAGGGAATATAGTTTTGGTAATTTTAAATGGCCCAAAAGTGGTATAATTTTGGTAGAAACATGAGACATACATATTTGGCATATTTGGGGGATTTCGGTGAATGGATTATTTATCACCCCTCTAACAATTATCAACTTTCTTTAGTATTCCTTTTCTTTTAGGGAATATAGTTTGGGATATAGTTTTGGTTATTTGAAACGTCCCAAAAATGGTATAATTTTGGTAGAAACATGAGACATACATATTTGGCATATTTGGGGGATTTTGGTGAATGGATTATTTATCACCCCTCTAACAATTATCAACTTTCTTTAGCATTCCTTTTCTTTTAGGGAATATAGTTTGGGATATAGTTTTGGTTATTTGAAATGTCCCAAAAGTGGTATAATTTTGGTATAAACATGAGACATACATATTTGTGGGATTTCGGTGAATGCATTATTTGTCACCCCTCTAACAATTATCAACTATCTTTAGCATTCCTATATTCCCTAACACTTATTTTTTTTTGGTAATTTCGGTGAATGCACACACTAACTTTGAAAACAACTACAAGTACATGTAACTGAATAATGGATTTGTAACAAGGGATCCCTTGTAACAACTTCTAGCGCCTGATGAGCAATGATAAGAATCCGATCGCAATTATACAACAAAAAAAATAACCAGCCATCAGATTAGCTTGCTTCTTCAACTCGATCAGCTGCCTTAACTGCTTGTTCATTTTCTTTAGTTCTTCCTTCACTTCCACCAGTTCTGCATTGGGAGCATTAGGCATAATCGGAATGGCTCCTCTCTCTGCTGCATTCTCTACAGCAAGTCCTCCCTCCCAAATTGCGCTCCCCAATAGTGCCAATTAATTCCTGCAATTGAAGCCTCTGAACGTACACATCGATTCACTCGAAATACCTGCATTTCTTCAGGATCTGAAAACAACAACGTGAACCCTAAATCCCAAATTCGAGGGAATAACAAGAAAATTGAGAGAAAACAGAGCAATTAGAGCGAGATCTAACCTTATCCCCCTCTCTATATGGCAAGCTCTCGCATGCAAGGAACTCACGTCCACGGTTGCCGTTGTCATCCGTCTTACAGATCGACCGCTTCAGAGGCTCCTGGCATGGGCAGTCAGGGCATTTTGTCAAAGGCACGGGTCCATACTTTGGCCATGAAGAATGGGAGGTCGAAGAGAAACTAGACATCACCCGCCTGCCGGAGAAGGGCTGCCGCTGGCAGAGAAGAAGAACAATGCGGTGCGGGGAAAGAAAGGGGAAGCAATGGCACGGGCACGGGCGTGGGGCTGGCTCGGGCTCCCATTTTGCAACGGTCACCTGGGTAAGCTATGGGTCTGGCGCACTAACGTGGACAAGTTGTGGGTCCCACGATGATCTGGATAAGTGGAGACGTGTCCACTGCGGGGCACCAACAGCGGCCCCACTTGCCAGCACCAACCAATGGTCAACTAAACGGGATTCCTCCCGTCCGAGCTCCTTGTGAGGGTTTCAGACAAGGGCTTGGGCAAAACTGAGGAAAAACTAAGCGGCTGGGAAAAACTGAGCACAACTAAGGACCCGAGGGCACGAAAATAGAAATCCCTTGACGAAATGTCTGCAAGAAAATATTTTCCAGAAATTGAGAGGAACCTCTCAAGGTTGGATGGGTGTGGTTCCTATAACATCAGGCGTGTTGTTCTCATGCTAGATTTGATGAGTATTGATTCTCCTATAAAGGAGCTCCTAAAACCTTAGGTGAAAAAGGTAGAATTTGACTTGGGTTTTGGGATTGTGTTTAACCACATAAGGGGGTTTACTTAATTTGCACTACAAAGGTTGTTTATAGCCAAGTGAGGGTTGTTGAAAGAAAATAGGCACAAGCACACTTATAAACCTTGGGAAGCATTCTCATAATATTTCAGAGACAAGAATAATACCAAAGAGGTATTCTTCCCATTTCTGCTATCTTTGTAAAAAGGAAAGGTAGTTGCGAAAATACTTTTATAGATGACATTGAAAAATGAAATGAGTGCTCATAAAGAGGGAACCTCATTTTTTATTTCTGATAAACATGAATTTTGAAAATAAATACTCCTTCCATAAGGAACATAGTGGTAGGGTTTTACAAAGAGGGAAACATAAAAATAGGTTTCATATATAAAATATTTTGAAAAGGAGTTTATGAGAATATCCCCACTGGCCATCTTATATTGATTTGCTATAGATAGGTTAGGCCACAGGCCTACCTATAGATCATAGCTACACAGAAGAAACTCAATCAAACTCAAACAAGTCACACAAAGTCAACTCATCACACATAGTCAAACCATTTGAAATAGGAGGGGTTGTTCCACAATCTTATTCAACAAGCAACTCAAATAGACATCCTTAATACAACAACCAAGACAAACATGCAAGAAACAACATTTCCAGAGGTCAACACAAAAAGTTTTTGTTGGCCCTCATTTTTGGCTCACTAAACACTACTTAAACATGGTTAGAAAAGTTGGGGTGTTACAATTTCCATGCCCACATCTAAACCAAACACATGTTGAAGTATGAGAGTTTATGCACCTAACTCAAGCCACATTGCTCGAATCAATGATATTTAGTTCATGTCTCAATTCCCAGAATCTTGCTTCATCAAGTGGGTTCGTGAATATATCGGCAAGTTGGTCATTGGTGCCAACATAAGATAGATCAATATCTCCTCGGTTGACATGATCCCGGATGAAATGATAAAGAATCTCAATATGCTTCATCTTGTTGTGTTGAACCGGGTTGTGGGCAATCTTGATTGCACTTTCATTGTCACATAATAGAGGCACTTTGTAAAAAATGACACCGTAATCCTTCAAAGTTTGCCTCATCCATAAGAGTTGTGCACAACAACTTGCCGTGGCGACATATTTGGCTTCGGTGGTGGAGAGAGACACACTTTTTTTAGATGACCAACACACCAAGGACCTCCTAAGGAATTGGCAAGCCCCGGAGGTTGATTTCTGTTCCACTTTGTCTCCCGCCCAATCCGAATCCGAGTAGCCTACAAGATCAAAACTTGCACCCTTCGGGTACCAAAGACCAAAGTTAGGGGTATTCACTAAATATTAAAAAATTCTCTTGATCGCCACTAACTGGCTTTCCTTTGGTGCGGCTTGAAAATGTGCACATACTCCCACACTCAACATAATATCCGGTCTAGATACGCAAAGGTAAGGCAAGGATCCAATCATAGAACAATAGAGTTTTTGATCCACTTCTTTACCATTAGGATTGAGATCAAGATTAACCTTTGTGGGCATAGGAGTCCTTGCACCATTGACTCGAACCTCTTGAGCATGTCTTTGGTATATTTGGCTTGGTTCACAAAAGTCCCTCCCTTCAATTGCTTCACTTCAAATCCAAGGAAGAACTCCAACTCACCCATCATAGACATCTCAAACTTGTCGGTCATGAGCTTATCAAACTCATCATTGAAAGCTTTGTTAGTAGAACCAAATATAATGTCATCAACATATAATTCGCAAATGAAAATCTCCCTGTTAACCTTCTTAGTACAAAGAGTGGGATCGATTACCCCATATTTCAAACCCACGGTCAACTAAAAACTCTTTAAGGTGCTCATACCACACACGTGGAGCTTGTTTAAGTCCATAGAGCGCCTTATAAAGTTTGAAAACGTGGTTAGGAAGTTTAGGGTTCTCAAATCATGGGGGTTGCTTCACATACACCAATTCATTTAAAGGACCATTAAGAAATGCACTTTTAACATCCATTTGTTGGAGTTTGAAGTTATGATATGCATATGCAAGAAAGATGCAAATAGATTCAAGACGAGCAACGGGAGCAAAAGTTTCACCAAAATCAATACTCTCAACTTGGGAAAAACCTTGAGCCACCAATCTCGCCTTGTTGCGAATGACAATGCCATTTGCATCTTATTTGTTCTTGAAGATCCACTTGGTCCCAATGACATTACTATAATCTTTGGGTCTTCATACTAGAGTCCATACTTTGTTGCGCTCAAAGTTGTTGAGTTCATCATGCATGGAAATAAGCCAATCCAGATCCTCAAGCGCTTCATATACTTTCTTGGGTTCTACACAAGAGTCAAAAGCATGATGAGAGCTAAAGTTAGATAGTTGCCTCCTTGTAGAGACCCCTTTACGAACACTTCCAACAACATTTTCCAAGGATATGCTTCTTCGTCGAGAGTGTCCTCAATCTTCTTCTCATGGTGAGTGCGATATTCTTGAGGTGTTTCTTGAGAAACTACTTGATCATCTTCATGATCACGATCATCTTCATGATCACGATCATCTTTATGATCACTGTTCTGGTCCTCGCCTTGACTAGTTGGATTGCCTTGATCATCAAGTGGCCCATAGCCACAGAATTTGGAAGGATCTTCATCTTGGCCTTAATCAACCCCGGAGACTCCAGTATCCAGACCCGGAGACTCAAGTATATGCCAAAGACTCCGGACCTTAGGGGTCGGAGACTCCGGGCAAGATTGCTCAATGGAGTGATCTTCATGACGAGGGTGTGCAACTTGTCTTTGGTTTAATTCTTGTGGGTGTTCAGCAGGTGAAGGCTCCACTTGAATAGAGCATTGTCCTTCTCCTTCGACCAAAAGTTGTCCCTCAATGTGGCAGAAGAATCTGACACCCATTCTTCTTATGGCTTTGGGAGGAATTTCGTCACCTACATCATGAACACCACTTTTTCCCACAAAGGAACCATTATCTTCATCCAACCTCACATTACAAGTCTCTATAACATGCCCGGTGGACTTGCTATAGATCCTATAGGAATGTGAGTCTGAGGAATAACCAACAAAGATACCCTCTAAAGCTTTAGTATCAAACTTTGACAAATGAACACCTTTCTTGGGATAGAAACACTTACAACCAAACACTCGGACGTACTTGATGTTAGGCCTTTGGCCGATAAGAATTTCATAAGGAGTCTTGTTCAAGTTCTTGTGGAGATAAAGCCAGTTGGTAGCATGGCATGCGGTATTAATAGCTTTGGCCCAAAAGTTGTATGGAGACTTGAACTCCACCAAAATGGTTCTTGCCGCATCCATAAGAGTCTGGTTCTTCGTCTCGGCAACTCCATTTTGTTGCGGGGTATAGGAAGTGGAATATTGATGTTTGATCCCCGCACCACTAAGGAACTCATTTAGGGAGTAGTTCTTGAAATCGGTACCATTGTCACTTCTTATCTTCAAGATAGTAGTGTTGAATTGACGCTCAGCTTCAGTGGCAAAGTATTTGACAGTTTTGGGTCTCACTATTGAATGTGAAGAAATAAACCCAAGTATATCTTGAATAGTCAACGATAATCACCAAGCAATACTTCTTCCCACCAAAACTAGAATAAGAGGGAGGTCCAAAGAGATCCACGTGAAGGAGCTCCAAGAACCTCTTGGAAGATATAATGGTCTTGATTGGGTGGCTTGTTTCATGCATCTTACCTTCAATATAAGCCCTACAAACACGATCTTTGTAAAAAAAACATCCTTTAGTCTGAGTATGTGGCCACCGGTGTAGAGACTTTGCAAAGAACTCATATTGATGTGGGCTAACTGGCGAGGCCAAAGCCATCCCACGTCGGCCTTAGCAATTAGGCATATCATGGCCGTAGTGGGTTTCTCTGAAAAGTCCACCACATACAAGTTGTTCTCGACATACCCAACAAAGGCAACTTTGAGTGTCTTGCTCCACATGATGACCACAAAGTCAACATCAAAATATGTGGCATATCCCATAGTATCAAGTTGACGAACGGAAAATAAATTATAACCAATGGTTTCAACAAGCATGACATTCACTAGGGACACGTCCGGAGTGATTACCACCTTGCCAAAACCCAATACCTTAGAAGATGATTTATCACCACAGGAGACAGTGACATTTGAAGTATTTGGCCTTAATTTCTTTACAATATTTTTGCTTCCGGCCATATGACTTGTGGCACCACTATCAATAATCCATTTTTCTCCTCCGGAAGCAACATCGTACAAGAAGTCAATTCTTGGTCTTAGGTCCCCATTTTTGAATGGGTCCTTGTTTGTTAGTCACAAGAATTTTAGGCACCCAAATAGCATATTCAATGTAACCATCATAGGGTACAACATATTTAGCATAAACATCACCATAATAATCTCTAAGAAGCACATAGTGAGGGTTTGATGCATGTAAAATGCATACATGGTCTTTGCACTTTACTACTTGATATTCCACCTTATTTGCATCATATATTAGTAATATTCATGTCTTTTTGATAATTATTGGGAATAATTAACATGTTCCCCATTTTTATCGGATTAACCTGGTCTTTTTCAATGTTTTTAACTTTTAGGGACCCAAACGGAGTCCAAATTACCTGAAACTTTGCGTGAGCCAGTTTTTTGACGGAACAAGACTTCGAAGAGAAGGAAGTGCAACAGGGTAGCCACGAGGGCCAAACAAGCATGGCCCACATGGCCAGATTCCCTGGCCGCATGGGGCCTGCCTATTCTCCTCATGTTGCTATGATGCCATCGATCTTCGTCCCGATGGATTCGTCTTGACCTAAAACCAACTATATAAAGGGTGCCCCTATGGGTCACGAAAGAGAGCACCACCGAAACATAGAAACACGAAACATGATCTAGAGAGATCAAAGATCGGAGGGGAAAACTCCAACGGGGCGCTGCCAGTGTGATCTCCATCCCCTCCAACGACTCTACCTTTGTCACCATGATGAAGAGGAAGTAGTCCACCTCTCAACTACGGGTTTGTGGCAGTAGCTATTGTATCTCTCTCTTATTCTTCATCGTCTTAGCGCCATATGAGCTGCATAACATGATTCTGTCCATCTTTGTATCACTTTTGTGGTGGATTTTTCTATGAGTTAATATATGACATTGCAATTGTTCTTTAATTTCAGTGTATGAGTAGATGCATGATACGTCTCAAACGTATCTATAATTTTTGATGCTCCATGCTTGTTTTTACACCATTTGCCTACTGCTTCGTTACACTTCGTGGCACTTTTATGCATTTTCCGGAACTAACCTACTAACGAGTTGCCACAGTGCCAGTTCCCTGTTTTCTGCTGTTTTTGTGTTTCAGAAGTGATACACAGGAAATATTCTCAGAATTGGACGAAACAAGTTCCTGAAGTCTTATTTTACCCGGAAGCTTCCAGAGATCCGAAGGAGAAAAGGAGAGGGGCCACCAGGGGCCCACACACATGGCTGGCGCGGCCCAGCCCCTGGCCGCGCCACCATGGTGTGAGGGGGCCTGGGTCCTCCTCTGACATCGCCCCTTCGCCTATAAAGACCCCCCGACGGAAAAAACCTAAGTACCCGATCACTTTTCCAGAACACATCGCGATCCGCCGCCGCCATCTACCCGAAGATCGGGAGGGTCCAGAAGCTCTTCCCGGCACCCTGCCGGAGAGGGGAATCGCCACCGGAGTATTGAGTTGTTGGGATCCGATGAATATTGGTGTTTATGATTGAGTTGCTGTACTGAAATATATCTTATGTTATCTCTATGTTGTTTATGATCTTGCATGCTCTCCGTTGTTAGTAGCTATCTTGGCCGAGTAGTTGCTAGTGACTCCAAGAGGGGGTATTTATGCTCGATAGTGGGTTCATGCCTCTATTTAACCTGGGGGAGTGACAGAAACCTCTAAGGTTGTAGATGTGCTGTTGCTACTAGGGAGAAAACAACATTCATATGCTCAAGGGCATATGCTTTGTTTACATTACACACTTTGCTTAATGCAATTATCTGTTGTTCGCAACTTAATACTTGTGGAGTTCTCGGATTGATTCGCCACAAGTGGATTATTAGTCATAGATGCAGTTAGATGGCGGTCTATGTATTTTGTTGTAATGCCCAAAGTAAATCTCATAGTTATCTTCTTGACATATCACGTTTATCTTTATTCTATCAATTGCCCAACTGTATTTTGTTTACCCAGCATGTGCTATTTATCTTATGGAGAGACACCACTAGTGAACTGTGGACCCCGGTCCTATTTCCATCATATTGCTATCACCTGTTGACTTTACTCACACTGTTTACTTTACTCGCATACTTTTACTATTTTCCACTCGATGCACTCATAACCTTTGTTTCAAGCAAACCGGTGAGATTGACAACCTCATCGTAAGTTGGGAGCAAAGTACTTGGTTGTGTGTGTGCAGGTTTCGCGTTGCAGCTAGCAAGCAAAGCTTGGACGAGGCGCCATATATAAATTGTTCGAAGCTATCACAAACTAGCAAGCATCACCTTCAGTCATTTGTCTCTCCTCTCCAAGAACGATAAACCTTGGTTTCTAAACTGAGGGAAAACTAGCTGCTATACTCATCACACCTTCCTCTTGGGGTTCCCAATGGGCTGGTCATTCACCGCGCATCAAGCTAATTTTCTGGCGCCGTTGCCAGGGACTTGAAGAAGAAGAAGCTCCTACATCAACTATATTCTCCCACGTCAACTACGCGCCAGCAGCAAATTTTCTGGCGCCGTTGCCAGGGAGGAAGTAGAAGACTTCTGCGAGGGGAGTTTTCGCATGCACATCCTTTACTTTGTTATAGTTTTGCTTTACTTTATTTATTTTACCTGCATCGTTTTTTATCAAAAACCCAAAAAAATTAGAATCCTTGGTAGTTGTTATTTCTTTACTTTAGTTCATCATGCTGTTCCCTAAGTTCGTTCTGGAGGACCTCTCAGCAGGTAGTGGTTCAATTATTGGAAAAAGTAACATTGAGGAGTTCTTTAATCACATTAGTATGCATGAGGAAGTTGAGGAAAAATCTTTGGTTGAGCTAGCTCCTAGTATTGAAGTTGCTTCTGCTTATTTAATTCACATGTTGGAAACTAGGTTTGCTAGTTTTAATCCTTTTATGCAATACATGTTCCTTAAGCTTCATGAAATTGAGGATCCCGAAAAAAAAGCTTTTATCTTGGAAACTTTGCGCTTAGAATTTAAGGATGTCGTTATTGAAGCTAGGAAAGTTCTTAAACATTTTAATAAACTTGGTTCACCTATAAAGGTTGTTAGTACAAAAGATGAAGGTGCCGAAATACCTATACCTAGCAAGCTTTTTGGATTGTGTGAAGCTTTCGAAAATAATTTTGACTGGATCTGTCCCAAAAATCTTTTTTGTGATTTGAGTGAACCAAAGAGTGATCACAAAGGGTCTTCTAAAACTTATGTGGATGAAATACAATGCCTTATTGACAAGACCTCTGCAGTTGATCTTAATGCTTCTTCTGAAAATACTTGATTCGCAATTTTCTGCGTCTAGCTCAAAGGCGTTAAAGAAAAGCACTCTTGGTAGATAATCCAATGTTTTATTTTCAGTACTTTTTCTTTTATTTGAGTCTTGGAAGTCATTACTACTGTAATGACCGCTCCTTATCCTCTTTATTTTGTTTTTGTGCCAAGAGAAGCCTCTAATTCGAGTGAGGTAAAGATTTGGGGATGTTACTGTCCTGAAACTGTTTTCGGTGCTGCACCGTAAAAATTCGTATAAATTCTCTGTATATCTTTTGGACCTACTATTTCTTGTGCATTTGCCCCAGGTTATATCCAAACTTTCGTTAGTTGAACACTTTTTGATTTGAGCAACAGAAAACCCCTCAAAAATTCGGCCTTTGTCAGCTGTTCTGTTTTGACAGATTTCTGCCAATATTTGTTTTTGCCACTTTATCGCTTTCTTTGTGAGTTATTTTGATCATGGGACTCTTGTGGAAGTTGCTACAGTAGTATATACTTTATATGTGGTGGTTTTGGGTTGAAACCTGAAGCAAAAAGTGGTTGATTATATGTTATGCCTACACTAATGTTGCTAATAGATTTGTGTTTAGTTTTGTATGAAGGAAGTTTTCAAGTGTAGGGATTGGAGAATGATGAGATGAGTTGAAGAATGGACAAAAGCTCAAGATTGGGGATGCCCATGTATCACCCCAAGAAATATCCAAGAAGTACAAGCATCAAAGCTAGGGGATGCCCCCGAGGCACCCCTTCTTCATCGGCAAAAATCAGGTCACCTTTCAAGACACTATATTTTTATTGCTTCATGCACTATGTGTTTTTCTTGGAGCGTCAGTTGTTTTAGTTTTCTTAGTTAGTTTAGTTTTGTTTGCTTCAATAAATGGTTGGACCCCAACAAATTTCTTTTGGAGGATATGTACTCGTTTTCATTTGCAAAGAACACTCCGTTTTTCATTCTTACAATTTCACCGAGTGTTCTTCTTTTTCCGCTACTGCTTTTGGGTTTTTGTTTTTGCCTTGATTTGTGTTCAGACCTTGTCATATCTTTTCATCAAGGTGTATTTTTGCCTCTGATCTTTATTGGTTTTCATCAAAAGAGGTGTCTTTAAAAATTTCAAATGGTGTTGGAAAAGAGAAAAAGCTTTGTGCAAAATAGTGGTACAAGAAGGAGCTTGTGTAGATTGTGGCTTAGGCTTTTTCATGTCATGCTTGATGTCTTTTTGATAGTATGCTTAGAGGTTTTGCTGTAGCATGACTTGTCTCAAATAACTGATATTGCTTAATGAGCCTTTGAAAAAATCATGCGTTGTTTTTATTGTATGGAAGCATTATTTTGGTTTTCTCCTTGATGCTTTATTTGGGTTGACTTGGCGCATGCTCACACATGTTAGACTCTTACAAAGTCGCCAATAGCCTTCATGATCATTTAGTTTTTGACTTTTGATGCCATCTTATGCTTCTTTTAATATCGCTTTGTCGCTTTGCATGATTATGGCCATTATTGCTCTCTTAGTTGGTCGCTCCCAGTCTTTTGCTAGCCCTTGCCTTGTAATGAGTATGAGCTCTACTCGTGCATCCAACTCCTAAAAGCCAAAGTTTGCCAAAGTGTCCACCATACATACCTACTAGCAATTTGCTATTCCAAGTAAATTTGACTTGCTTTTATTTTCTCTTCAAATTAAACTCTTACTAGTGTTATGCGAAATTCGGTCAGTAAAGCTCTCATGAACCGGAAGGCACAATTTACTTTTTCCTGTTCTTAAAAATTTGACATTGTGGTCTCTTATGTTGAGTTGTTACGCTTGCAAGTTGTAAGTTGGAGACTAGCCCTGCCATGCAGTCATGGGCAAGCTTTCAACATTGCACTTCTTATTTGAGTTGATATCGTGATCTTTTGTTTATGGATGCCCGCGGTGTGAAATGAATTGGGAATCTTGTGGGGATCATGGAGTTTGTATATGTGTTAGGGAAACACCGGGCCGCCAATCTAAGCCATGCATAATTCATGGTGGAAATTTGCAGCATACCCATGGTGAACATTTGATGACGCATCTCACAATAAAAAGCTAAACAAATGGCAAATAAAAGAGATGTTGAGGTGTTCATTGTCTGTTTGTCCTGTCATTTTGGTGTGGGCTTGTTCCATGTCATCGGGCATGGAGGTACCCCATTGGCGGTTCTCAATGATATGCATATATTTACAATGACAAGAGCCTTGCTTGGGACTCTAAGTAAAGTAGCATGAGGTTTGGGTACTCGTATTCACGGGACACGAGGTTTTCAACTTATGATTTGTCAAGCATATGCATCATAATTGTTCTCGCATTAACTTTAACCATTCAAGATGCTTATGATGGGGGCAATGAGAGCTCAAAGCCAGTAAGTACCATAATTTTTGAAGGTTATAAAACTTGCAATCACTGCTTCCCTCTGCAAAGGGCCTTTCTTCTACTTTTATGTTGAGTCGCCACCTTCTTTCTTTATGCACCATTAAGAGAGCATAGTTGTCATTCTTAGTATAATGTGCATTGTCCCAAAGTTTTCATTGATTGATTCATGATGTTGGTTTCACTTGTTCTTAAATTATTTATATCTAGTCACCCTCTTAAACTTGAAGGTGTCCTATGCATTTATGTTTTGCTCTCTTTGAAGGACAAGCTGAAAACCATTTGTATGTTTTTCCTTATGATTTGAACACACGTTTGACTTTCATTGTTTCATTTTCATGATCTTTTGTTTGTGTTCATTTGCATGTTTACAACATGGTTGCTAAGTTCTTATTGTCAAGATTATATCTTCATGCCCATGTTTTAAGTTCTTATGATCCCAGCTCACAAATGCTTACATATATGATCAAGATTGTGTAGGTGCATGTCACCTCAAAAATTATTCTTTTGTTATCACTTACCTACTCGAGGATGAGCAGGAGTTAAGCTTGGGGATGCTTGATACGTCTCAAACGTATCTATAATTTTTGATGCTCCATGCTTGTTTTTACACCATTTGCCTACTGCTTCGTTACACTTCGTGGCACTTTTATGCATTTTCCGGAACTAACCTACTAACGAGTTGCCACAGTGCCAGTTCCCTGTTTTCTGCTGTTTTTGTGTTTCGGAAGTGATACACAGGAAATATTCTCGGAATTGGACGAAACAAGTTCCTGAAGTCTTATTTTACCTGGAAGCTTCCAGAGATCCGAAGGAGAGAAGGAGAGGGGCCACCAGGGGCCCACACACATGGTTGGCGCGGCCCAGCCCCTGGCCGCGCCACCATGGTGTGAGGGGGCCTGGGTCCTCCTCTGACATTGCCCCTTCGCCTATAAAGACCCCCCGACGGAAAAAACCTAAGTACCCGATCACTTTTCCAGAACACATCACGATCCGCCGCCGCCGTCTACCCGAAGATCGGGAGGGTCCAGAAGCTCTTCCCGGCACCCTGCCGGAGAGGGGAATCGCCACCGGAGGTCTTCTTCATCGCCATGCTTGCCTCCGGAGCGATGAGTGAGTAGTCTACCTTGGACTATGGGTCCATAGCAGTAGCTAGATGGTTGTCTTCTCCACCATGTGCTTCATGTTTAGATCTCATGAGCTGCCCTACATGATTGAGATCACCGTTATGTAATTCTACATGTTTGGTTTGTTGGGATCTGATGAATATTGGTGTTTATGATTGAGTTGCTGTACTGAAATATATCTTATGTTATCTCTATGTTGTTTATGATCTTGCATGCTCTCCGTTGTTAGTAGCTATCTTGGCCGAGTAGTTGCTAGTGACTCCAAGAGGGGGTATTTATGCTCGATAGTGGGTTCATGCCTCTATTTAACCTGGGGGAGTGACAGAAACCTCTAAGGTTGTAGATGTGCTATTGCTACTAGGGAGAAAACAACATTCATATGCTCAAGGGCATATGCTTTGTTTACATTACACACTTTGCTTAATGCAATTATCTATTGTTCGCAACTTAATACTTATGGAGTTCTCGGATTGATTCGCCACAAGTGGATTATTAGTCATAGATGCAGTTGGATGGCGGTCTATGTATTTTGTTGTAATGCCCAGATTAAATCTCATAGTGATCTTCTTGACATATCACGTTTATCTTTATTCTATCAATTGCCCAATTGTAATTTGTTTACCCTGCATGTGCTATTTATCTTATGGAGAGACACCACTAGTGAACTGTGGACCCCGGTCCTATTTCCATCATATTGCTATCACCTGTTTACTTTACTCGCACTATTTACTTTACTCGCATACTTTTACTGTTTTCCACTCGATACACTCATAACCTTTGTTTCAAGCAAACCGGTGAGATTGACAACCTCATCTTAAGTTGGGAGCAAAGTACTTGGTTGTGTGTGTGCAGGTTCCGCGTTGCAGCTAGCAAGCAAAGCTTGGACGAGGCGCCATATATAAATTGTTCGAAGTTGTCGCAAACTAGCAAGCATCACCTTCATTCGTTTGTCTCTCCTCTCCAAGAACGATAAACCTTGGTTTCTAAACTGAGGGAAAACTAGCTGCTATACTCATCACATCTTCCTCTTGGGGTTCCCAACGGGCTGGTCATTCACCACGCATCAATGCATATTATGTACCCCGTTCTTGTTTACTTGTTTTGATCAAGCATGTTTATGAGAGTGTGTGTGGGGGAACGTGTGCATTAGTTGGAGTAACGGGAGGTGATTTATCTGGGGAGTATAGTCCTTGGGTGTCACTTGGGTGTTTACCTTACTTAGTTGCCTCACTAGGGTTAAACAAAATATCATGCTATAGGGTATCTCTAGCGTGACCTTGCGGAGTATCTGTGACTAGATCAAGTATGTTCTTATTATAACTTTGTGTCATTGTGCTTAATGCTATGCTCTGAGTTTATCTTAATACCGAGGTGAATAGATTAAATTCCCATCTTGGTGGAGTATGAGAGAGATGAATAACCAAAATATCTCTATATAGGACGTGATGCCCATATGAATTCATCTGAATGTGAACTTGGTTGCAATATTTTATGTCAATTATATGATCCTATGTCCGCCATATCTTTTATGAGAGAGTGCATTAGTGAACCCATGAAGCCCGGTCCACTTTTTATCATAAGAAACATCTTTCCTTTCACTTTATCACTATTTTTGTTTCGGTTATTATTAATTTCGAAAATACAAAAATATTTCCCTTTATTGCATTTCACAAAACCAAAACACTACAACCATATCTTTTACAGTTTATCATTGCATTGCATATTACTTTAGTTTGCATATTTCCGTGGCAAAAGATTTTCTAGCGCTGTTGCATTTGCATATTTATTTATTTAGTATTGCATATTTACTTTCAGTTTTGTATACTTACACACACCTTGTGCATCTCAACCACTTGGTGAGGTTGAGGGCACAAAGCAAATTTATTTTACCTTACAGGTTGTTAGAAGAGGGACATGAAGGATCCTTGTACACACAGTTCCCCGAGAGTTTGATATAAACACTCGAGTCACCTTCGTGGGGAAAATCAAGCTTCCCTATGCTCAGCACTGTACTCTTGGAGTCTCAACCTAGCGAAGCATCAAGCGATTTTCTGGCACCATTGCCGGGGAACTAGTAGAAGGATTGCTCACAAGAAAGTCTTCATCACCAACTTGTGCAAACACCTAAGCTTGGGAAGGTTGCACCTACGTGAGTATCATCCTTTCCTTTTTTAGATTTGCAAAGTACTTTATTTTAGTTTTGTTATTGTATTGCATATCATTTTATTTTCAGTTTTGCATTACTTATATTTTCAGTTTGCATTTTATTTTTGTTTTGCATTTTTATTTACTATTTGTTATTTCGGTTGCGTTAGTTGTAGCATCATTTTACTTTCAATTTTCATTTGAAAAACTAAAAACACATAAAAACTTGCATAATGTGAGAAAAAACTAAGTTGTGCAACTACACAAATACTCCTAATGAGCATTTTATTGCTAGGCCTATTACCACACCTGATATTCAAGCTGAAAGCTTTGAAGTGAGTCCTAGTCTTTTAAACTTGATAACTAGGGAGCTATTTGGTGGTAGTGCACAAGAGGATGCCTCTATGCATCTTCATGATTTTATTGAAATATGTGACATGCAAAAATTTAAGTATGTTGAAAATGATGTCCTGAAATTAAAATTGTTCCTATTTTCACTTAGAGGGGAAGCCAAAGAGTGGTTGCATTCACTACCTGCTGCTAGTATTAAATCTTGGGATGATTTGAGAGAAGCTTTCATTAAGAAGTACTACTCCCTATTAAAATTTTGCAGAATAGAAATAGTATTCTTTCTTTTAGGCAAAATGAAAATGAACATGTAGTTATGGCTTGGGAAAGGACTAAACACATGCTTAGAACTTGTCCTTCTCATGGTGTCAATGAGTGGACCATCCTTCATTCTTTTTATAATGGCTTGAACTACATGTCTAGAATTATTCTTGATTCAGCAGGAGGAGGTGCTTTTATGGGCAAAACTATTAAAGAAGCTAAGGCCATCTTAGAGAGCATATTACAAAATTATAGTCAATGGCATACTGAGAGAGCTCCTATGCCTTCTAAAAAAGTAAGTTCAATAGAAAAGGTAGACGTTTTATCAAATAAAATGGATGGCATACTTGCTTATATTAATAAATAAAATATTGAGAATGTTCCTTTGCATGAATTAGTTGGGAACAATGCTGAAAGTGTTGATGTCAATTTTGTTAGGAATTTTAGTAATAATGGCTATGGTAAAAATAACAACTCTTATAATAGGCCACCTTATGCTCCAAACAAATACACCACTAGTAGTAATGTTTCTAGTGATTTGGAAAATACTATTAGATCTTTTATATCTACTCAAAAGGAGTTAAACAAGGAGTTTATATCTAAGTTTGTAAAACAAGATTCTTTGTTTGAGAGGGTAGATCAGCTCACCAAGGAAGTGACCTTATTAAAAAACACTATCATTAATCGAAAACATGAGGAAGCAATTAAATATTGTCAAGAGATTATAGATAGATCTTGGTAGCACCTTCATAAACAAGAAAGAGTTGAAAAAGAGACTATTATGATTATGGATGAGAAAAAAGTAGAAGAAGTAAAAAATGCTTAGTGAAGTTAAAGATCCTTTGCTTGATTTGGAAAAATGTAGCTTGCATGAACTCATTAATATACTACAAAAGTTTGCAAGTGATCCATCTATAAATGCTAACCAAGCAGGTTTTGGTTCTTATATTGCTAATCATGTTTTGAAAGAAAAGATTGCTAGGTACAATCAGGAGGCCATGATACCACCAAAGCTTGGGGATGCATGGATCCCAAAGGTACTAGTAACTATTGGAAAAGAAACACATTATGCTATACTTGATCTATGATCTAGTGTTTCTATTTTATCTAAGGATTTATATGAATTTCTAGAGTTACAAAATATTGAAAAATGCTCTATTGACTTGCTACTTTCTGATGATTCTATTAAACATGCTTTAGGCAAGGTTAGTAAAGTTGTGGTAGAGCTGCACATGACTTTTATACCTGTTGATTTCATTATCATGGATACGGGGAATAAAACCTCTAGTCCTATTATTTTGGGTAGACCTTTTCTTCATACTACAGGAGCTATCATTGATTTGAAGGAAGGCAATGTGAAGTTTCAATTTCCACACAAAAAGTGTATGGAACACTTTCCAAGGAAGATGGATGCGCCAAAGTACAAGTTCCCTCATGAGCTTCATCCATCTTAATTATTGCTTGATGCGTGGTGAATGACCAGCCCGTTGGGAACCCCAAGAGGAAGGTGTGATGAGTATAGCAGCTAGTTTTCCCTTAGTTAAGAAACCAAGGTTATGTCGATCAGGAGAAGAGCGGGCAATACAACTGTAGGTGATGCTTGCTAGTTTGCGATAGCTTCGGACAATTTATATATGGCGCCTCGACTAAGCTTTGCTTGCTAGCTGCAACGCAGAACCTGCACACAACACAACCAAGTACTTTGCTCCCAACTTGCGATGAGGTTGTCAATCTCACCGGTTTGCTTGAAACAAAGGTTATGAGCGTATCGAGTGCAAAGCAGTAGAAGTATGCGAGTAAAGTAAACAGTGCGAGTAAAGTAAACAGGTGATAGCAATATGATGGAAATAGGACCGGGGTCCACAGTTCACTAGTGGTGTCTCTCCATAAGATAAATAACACATGCTGGGTAAACAGATTACAGTTGGGCAATTGATAGAATAAAGATAAATGTGATATGTCAAGAAGATCACTATGCGATTTACTCTGGGCATTACAATAAAATACATAGACCGCCATCCAACTACATCTATGACTAATAATCCACTTGTGGCGAATCAATCCGAGAACTCCACAAGTATTAAGTTGCGAACAACAGATAATTGCATTAAGCAAAGTGTGTAATGTAAACAAAGCATATGCCCTTGAGCATATGAATGTTGTTTTCTCCCTAGTAGCAACAGCACATCTACAACCTTAGAGGTTTCTGTCACTCCCCCAGATTAAATAGAGGCATGACCCCACTATCGAGCATAAATACCCCCTCTTGGAGTCACTAGCAACTACTCGGCCAAGATAGCTACTAACAACGGAGAGCATGCAAGATCATAAACAACATAGAGATAACATAAGATATATTTCAGTATAGCAACTCAATCATAACACCAATATTCAGCGGATCCCAACAAACCAAACATGTAGAATTACATAACGGTGATCTCAATCATGTAGGGCAGCTCATGAGATCTAAACATGAAGCACATGGTGGAGGAGACAACCATCTAGCTACTGCTATGGAGCCATAGTCCAAGGTAGACTACTCATTCATCGCTCCGGAGGCAAGCATGGCGATGAAGAAGACCGCCGGTGGTGATTCCCCTCTCCGGCAGGGTGCCGGGAAGAGCTTCTGGACCCTCCCGATCTTTGGGTTGACGGCGGCGGCAGATCGCGATGTGTTCTGGAAAATTAATCGGGTACTTAGGTTTTTTCTGTCAGGGGGTCTTTATAGGCGAAGGGGCATCGTCAGAAGTGGACCGAGGCGGTCTCACACGTAGGGGGCGTGGCTAGGGCCTGGGCTGCGCCGCCCTGGTGTGTGGCCCCCTCGTGGCCCCACTCTGTCTCCTCTTTGGATCTCTGGAAGCTTCTGGGAAAAATAAGACTTTAGGAACTTGTTTCGTCCAATTCTGAGAATATTTCCTGTGTATCACTTATGAAACACAAAAACAGCAGAAAATAGGGAACATGCGCTGTGGCGACTTGTTAATAGGTTAGTTCCAGAAAATGCAAAAAAGTGCCATGAAGTGTAATGAAACAGTAGGCAAATGGTGTAAAAACAAGCATGGAGCATCAAAAATTATAGATACATTGGAGACGTATCAAGCATCCCCAAGCTTAACTCCTGCTCGTCCTCGAGTAGGTAAGTGATAACAAAAGAATAATTTTTGAGGTGACATGCACCTACACAATCTTGATCATACATGTAAGCATTTGTGAGCTGGGATCATAAGAACTTAAAACATGGGGATGAAGATATAATCTTGACAATAGAAACTTAGCAACCATGTTGTAAACATGAAAATGAACACAAACAAAAGATCATGAAAATGAAACAATGAAAGTCAAACGTGTGTTCAAATCATAAGGAAAAACATACAAATGGTTTTCAGCTTGTCCTTCATAGAGAGCAAAACATAAATGTATAGGACACCTTCAAGTTTAAGAGGGTGACTAGATACAAATAATTTGAGAACAAGTGAAACCAACAATATGAATCAATCAATGAAAACTTTGGGACAATGCACATTATACTAAGAATGACAACTATGTTGTCTTAATGGTGCATAAAGATAGAAGGTGGTGACTCAACATAAAAGTAAAAGAAAGACCCTTCGCAGAGGGAAGCAGTGATTGCAAGTTTTATAGACCTTCAAAAATTATGGTACTTACCGGCTTTGAGCTCTCATTGCCCCCATCATGGGCATCTTGAATGGTTAAAGTTAATGCGAGAACAATTATGATGCATATGCTTGACAAATCATAAGTTGAAAACCTCGTGTCCCGTGAATATGAGTTCCCAAACCTCATGCTACTTTACTTAGAGTCCCAAGCAAGGCTCTTGTCATTGTAAGTATATATGTATCATCGAAAACTGCCAACGGGGTACCTCCGTGCCCGATGACATGGAACAAGCCCATATCAAAATGACAGGACAAGCAGACAATGAACACCTCGACATCTCTTTTATTTGCCATTTGTTTAGCTTTTTATTGTGAGATGCGTCGTCGAATGTCCACCATGGGTATGCTGCAAATTTCCACCATGAATTATGCATGGCTTAGATTGGTGGCCCGGGCATTTCCCTAACACATATACAAACTCCATGATCCCCACAAGATTCCTAATTCATTTCACACCGCGGGCATCCATAAACAAAAGATCACGATATCAACTCAAATAAGAAGTGCAATGTTGAAAGCTTGCCCCATGACAGAATGGATGGGCTAGAATCCAACTTACAACTTGCAAGCATAACCACTCAACATAAGAGACCACAATGTCAAATTTTTAAGAACAAGAAAAAGTAAAGTGTGCCTTCTGGTTCATGAGAGCTTTACTAACCAATTTTCGCATAACACTGGTAAGAGTTTAATTTGAAGAGAAGATAAAAGCAAGTCAAATTTACTTGGAATAGCAAATTGCTAGTAGGTATGTATGGTGGACACTTTGGAAAACTTTGGATTTTAGGAGTTGGATGCACGAGCAGAGCTCATACTCAGTACAAGGCGAGGGCTAGCAAAAGAGTGGGAGCGACCAACTAAGAGAGCAATAATGGCCATAATCATGCAAACCGACAAAGTGACATTAAAAGAAGCATAAGATGGCATCAAAAGTCAAAAACTAAATGATCATAGAGGCTCGTCTTTGGATGAGTCTAACATGTGTGAACATGCGCCAAGTCAACCCAAATAAAGCATCAAGGAGAAAACCAAAATAATGCTTCCAAATAATTAAAAACAATGCATGATTTTTTCAAAGGCTCATTAAGCAATCTCAGTTATTTGAGACAAGTCATGCTACAGCAAAACCACTAAGCATACCATCAAAAAGACATCAAGCATGACATGAAAAAGCCTAAGCCGCAGTCTACACAAGCTCCTTCTTGTACCACTATTTTGCACAAAGCTTTTTCTCTTTTCCAACACCATTTGAAATTTTTATAACTACCTCTTTTGATGAAAACCAATAAAGATCAGAGGCAAAAATACACCTTGATAAAAAGATATGACAAGGTCTGAATGCAAATTAAGGCGAAAACAAAAACCAAAAGCAGTAGCAGAAAAAGAAGAACACTCATTGAACGATAAGAGTGAAAACTAGAGCGTTCTTAGCAAATGAAAAGCAAGGCAACTTCTCCAAAAGAAATTTGTTGGGTCCAACCATTTATTACAGAAAACAAAACTAAACTAATAAAGAAAACTAAAACAACTGACGCTCCAAGAAAAACACATAGTGCATGAAGCAATAAAAATATAGTGTTTTGAAAGGTGACCTGATTTTTGCCGATGAAGAAGGGGTGCCTCGGGGGCATCCCCAAGCTTTGACGCTTGTACTTCTTGGATATTTCTTGGGGTGATGCATGGGAATCCCCAAGCTTGAGCTTTTGTCTATTCTTCAACTCATCTCATCATTCTCCAATCCCTACACTTGAAAACTTCCTTCATACAAAACTAAACACAAATCTATTAGCAACATTAGTGTAGCATAACATATAATCAACCTCTTTTTGCTTCAGGTTTCAACCCAAAACCACCACATATATAGCATATACTACTGTAGCAACTTCCCCAAAAAGTTCCGTGATCAAAAGAACTCAAAAGAAAGCGATAAAGCGGCAAACACAAATTTTGGCAGAAATCTGTCAAAACAGAAGAGCTGACAAAGGTCGAATTTTTTAGGGGTTTTCTGTTGCTCAAATAAAAAAGTATTAAACTAATGAAAGTTTGGATATAACCTGGGGCATATGCACAAGAAATCGCAGGTCCAAAAGATATACAGAGAATTTATACGAATTTTTACGATGCAGCACCGAAAACAGTTTCAGGACAGCAACATCCCCAAATCTTTACCTCACTCGAATTAGAGGCTTCTCTTGGCACAACAATGAAATAAAAACGATAAGGAGTGGTCATTACAGTAGTAATGACTTCCAAGACTCAAATAAAAGAAGAAGTACTAGAAATAAAACATTGGGTTATCTCCCAAGAGTGCTTTTCTTTAACGCCTTTGAGCTAGGCGCAGAAAATTGCGAATCAAGTAACATCAAGTGATGAAGCATCAATCTCATAATTTGCTCTAAGAATAGAGTCAAAAAGTAATTTCTTTATTTTCCTAGGTAAGTGTTCCATACCTTTCTTGAGTGGAAATTGATATTTGATGGTGCCTTCCCTCATATCAATGATGGCACCTACAGTTCGAAGAAAGGGTCTTCCCAAAATAATAGGACATGATGCATGGCATTCAACGTCCATAACGAGAAAATCAACGGGAACAAGGTTATTGTTAACCACAATAATAATATCATTAATCCTTCCCAAAGGTTTCTTCTTAGCAACATCAGCAATAGGAACATCATAATAACACCTTTCAAGCGGTGGTAAGTCAAGCATGTCGTAAATCTTTCTAGGCATGATAGAAATACTAGCACCTAGATCACATAAAGTATGGCAATCAAAACCATTAACATGCATATCAATGATGGGTTCCCAACCATCTTCTAACTTCTTGGGAACAGAAGCTTTTTGCTGCAACTTTTCATCCCTAATTTTCATGAGAGCATTGGTAATATGCTTAGTAAAAGCAATATTTAAGGAACTAGCATTGGGAGTCAAAGCAAGCTTTTGCAAGAACAAAATAACTTCAGATATATTGCAGCCATCAACATCAAAATCATTAAAATAAATAGAGCTATCATCTCCTACACTCTGAAAAATTTCAGCACTCTTTTGAGAAAAAGTTTTGGCAGTTTTAGGCTTTTTAACACATGGAGTGGGAGTTTTCTCTACACCAATCAAAGTAAGAGGATTGCTAGCATTAGGAACAACATCATTAGAGGTAGTAATAGTACAAACTTTCAAATTCCTAACAATCTCATCCTCTCTTTCCCATCTAGCATGCAATTCTGCTAACAATCTAAGATTTTCATCAATCAACTTGAATAGCATTAGCAGTAGCAAAAACACTGTTCTCTTTCACATCATTAGGCAACACTTTTAATTTCAGAAGTTCAACATCATGAGCAAGGCTATCAACTTTAGAAGCAAGAATATCAATTTTGCCTAACTTTTCCTCAACAGACTTGTTAAAAGCAGATTGTTTTACCATGAAGTCTTTGAGCATGACTTCAAGTTCAGAGGGCGCGGCCCTAGTGTTGTTGTAGGAATTACCATAACCATTACCATTGGTAGAAGGATACGGCCTATAATTGTTACTAGCAAAATTGTTCCTATAAGCATTATTGTTAAAATTATTGTTTCTAATGAAATTCACATCAACACTTCTTGAGCAACCAAAGAGGCTAAAGGAACATTATTAGGATCAACATGAGTCCTATCATTAGCAAGCATAGCCATAATGGTATCAATCTTATCACTCAAGGAAGAGGTTTTCTCAACAGAATTTACCTTCTTACCTTGTGGAGCTCTCTCGGTGTGCCATTCGGAGTAATTTATCATCATGTTGTCAAGTAGCTTTGTTGCGGCGCCCAAGGTAAGGGACATAAAAGTGCCTCCAGCAGCTGAATCAAGTAGGTTCCTCGAAGAAAAATTCAGTCCTGCATAAAAAGCTTGGACAATCATCCAAGTAGTAAGTCCATGAGTAGGGCAATTCTTTATCATAGATTTCATTCTTTCCCAAGCTTGAGCAACATGTTCATTATCAAATTGAGTAAACTTCATAATATTGCTAAGCAGAGATATAATCTTAGCAGGAGGATAATATCTACCAATAAAAGCATCCTTACACTTAGCACATGAATCAATACTATTCTTAGTCAAAGACAGCAACCAATCTTTAGCTTTTCCTCTCAAAGAAAAAGGAAACAACTTGAGCTTAATAATATCACTTTCTACATCCTTATATTTCTGCATCTCACATAGCTCAACAAAATTGTTGAGATGGGCTGCAGCATCTTCAGTACTAGCACCAGAAAATTGCTCTTTCATAACAAGGTTCAACAAAACAGGCTTAATCTCATAAAAGTTTGCAGCAGGAGCAGGTGGTGCAATAGGAGTGCAGATAAAATCACTATTGTTCGTGCTAGTAAAGTCACACAACTTGGTGTTTTTAGGATTAGCCATTTCAGCAAAACTAAAAGTAGACAAGTAAAAATAACTACCAAGGATTCTAATTTTTTTGAGTTTTTGATATAAAATGATGCAGGTAAAATAAATAAAGTAAAGCAAAACAATAACAAAGTAAAGGATGTGTGTGCGAAAAACTCCCCTTGCAGAGGACTTCCACTCTTCCCCGGCAACGACGCCAGAAAATTATGCTTGATGCGTGGTGAATGACCAGCCCGTTGGGAACCCCAAGAGGAAGGTGTGATGAGTATAGCAGCTAGTTTTCCCTCAGTTAAGAAACCAAGGTTATGTCGATCAGGAGAAGAGCGGGCCATACGACTGTAGGTGATGCTTGCTAGTTTGTGACAGCTTTGGACAATTTATATATGGTGCCTCGTCCAAGCTTTGCTTGCTAGCTGCAACACGGAACCTGCACACAACACAACCAAGTACTTTGCTCCCAACTTGCGATGAGGTTGTCAATCTCACCGGTTTGCTTGAAACAAAGGTTATGAGCGTATCGAGTGGAAAGCAGTAGAAGTATGCGAGTAAAGTAAACAGTGCGAGTAAAGTAAACAGGTGATAGAAATATGATGGAAATAGGACCGGGGTCCACAGTTCACTAGTGGTGTCTCTCCATAAGATAAATAACACATGCTGGGTAAACAAATTACAGTTGGCCAATTGATAGAATAAAGATAAACGTGGTATGTCAAGAAGATCACTGTGCGATTTACTCTAGGCATTACAACAAAATACATAGACCACCATCCAATTGCATCTATGACTAATAATCCACTCCCGGGGATATCAATCCGAACACCCCAGTAGTATTAAGTTGCGAACAATAGATAATTGCATTAAGCAAAGTGTGTAATGTAAACAAAGCATATGCCCTTGAGCATATGAATGTTGTTTTCTCCCTAGTAGCAACAGCACATCTACCACCTTAGAGGTTTCTGTCACTCCCCCAGGTGAAATAGAGGCATGAACCCACTATCGAGCATAAATACCCCCTCTTGGAGTCACTAGCAACTACTCGGCCAAGATAGCTACTAACAATGGAGAGCATGCAAGATCATAAACAACATAGAGATAACATAAGATATATTTCAGTATAGCAACTCAATCATAACACCAATATTCATCGGATCCCAACAAACCAAACATGTAGAATTACATAACGGTGATCTCAATCATGTAGGGCAGCTCATGAGATCTAAACATGAAGCACATGGTGGAGGAGACAACCATCTAGCTACTGCTATGGACCCATAGTCCAAGGTAGACTACTCACTCATCGCTCCGGAGGCAAGCATGGCGATGAAGAAGACCTCTAGTGGCGATTCCCCTCTCCGGCAGGGTGCCGGGAAGAGCTTCTGGACCCTCCCGATCTTCGGGTCGACGGCGGCGGCGGATCGCGATGTGTTCTGGAAAATTTATCGGGTACTTAGGTTTTTTCCGTCGGGGGGTCTTTATAGGCGAAGGGGCATCGTCAGAAGTGGACCGAGGCGGTCTCACATGTAGGGGGCGCGGCCAGGGCCTGGGCCGCGCCGCCCTGGTGTGTGGCCCCCTCGTGGCCCCACTCCGTCTCCTCTTCGGATCTCTGGAAACTTCCGGGAAAAATAAGACTTCAGGAACTTATTTCTTCCAATTTCGAGAATATTTCCTGTGTATCACTTCTAAAACACAAAAACAGCAGAAAACAGGGAACTGGCACTGTGGCGACTTGTTAATAGGTTAGTTCCAGAAAATGCATAAAAGTGCCACGAAGTGTAATGAAGTAGTAGGCAAATAGTGTAAAAACAAGGATAGAGCATCAAAAATTATAGATACGTTGGAGACGTATCAATTATCAAGTAAGTAAGGCTAGCTATATGGCTATAAAGAAAGCGCTTTACGGGAGGCAACCCGGTTTTTTTGTTTTGATTTATTTTGTGTCCTCTTGCTATAACAAGAGACTTTATTTTTTTTTGCTACTAGAGTTTTTAATAAAGTGCCAAGTTTTACTCATTTCGGATTGTTAAAGTTGCCGAAAACATATGGAGCAGAAATTACTGCGCAAACTCTTTTCAGTAAAAAAAATTTTCAAAATTTTCTGTAGCTCCGATTGAGCTCTCCTTTTAACTAAAGGTGCAAATTTTCATCCTATGTATGCTTGATTTTTTACAGATTTTTTCTACATGTTTAAGTAGGGTAATTAATTACGTTTTGTTGCTGTAATATTTTTGGACAGATTCTATCTTATTTTGTTTTATGCATTCTTTGAGCTTTAAAGCTAAATAAATCTTTTTGATTGGTTTGAGTTTATGAGAAGGAATACAACATTATATACCTACTGGACACTTTTTATGTAATTTGTTTTAGAAATTACATGCGGCAAGCATCATGCTTTTTATGCCTACTAATATCACCCTAGAGAAAAAGAGATGGGAGGTATCTTTGTGTTTAAGTTTTTTCATAGGAATTAGAGGAGCTGCGCCAAGAGACATTCAAGAATGGTGAAAACCATAAGCTTGGGGATTTCAAGACCCCACTAGACTACACACTCTCGGTTTGCACATGTCTACTTTTTGTTTTTCTATCAACATAGTTTTATCGTATAAATTTGGAGCGTCTTTTATAGTATTGTGATAGTTTGTTTTTGCTTTGTTTTCTTTTTATTTGGGTGAGACCACCATGTTTATTTACTTTGAGATAAAGATACCAGAGGTTTGGTTTGATTTGATTTGGATGCATTGAAAGATTTTGGATTGAGATATAGGAGTTGATTATTAAGATACATATGGTTGCATGCTTTATATGCTTTGAATAAGTTTTGATCTGCAAGTGGGTTATTAGGAGCTATCTTGTATTCATTGTTTTTATGCTTAATACTTGTTTACATTATTTAACATAGATTGTTTAGCTCTATGGACACTTATGCATGCATGTAGACGGTCAACTTTCTCCCTCTTGCTAGCCTAAAACAAAATAAAAATCCAACAAGTCAAAAACTTGTTTTTCGTCACCTTCAAACCAAGTTATTCCAGTGAGTCCATCATATCTACCTGTTAGCTTTTACGCTATTCCGAGTATATTTTTCATGTTTCATTGTTTTACTTAGTTTTCGAATATTAAAATGCTTATGAGCATGTTTGTTATGAGAAAAGTGGTCTAAAGGCTCCTGATACGTCTCAAACGTATCTATAATTTTTAATGCTCCAAGCTTGTTTATACACCATTTGCTTTGTGTTTTGTTACACTTCATGGCATTTTTATGCATTTTCTGGAACTAACCTATTAACGAGATGCCACAGTGCCAGTTTCCTGTTTTCTGCTATTTTTGTGTTTCAGAAAAGCTACACAGGAAATATTCTCGGAATAGGACGAAACAAAATCTAAAGTTCCTATTTTTTCCGACACGAGACGGAGTCCAAAGCAGAGACAGAGGGGGACCAGGGGCCAGCCACACCATAGGGTGGCGCGACCAGCCCCTGGCTCGCGCCACCAGGTGGTGGGGCCACATGGCCCACCTCCTGACGCCGCCCTTCCACCTATATATTCTCCTCGGTGAGGAAAACCTAAAACCCAGTCAATTTTCCACGAAACATACTGCAAGCCACCGCCATCCTCGATGTGAGATCGGGAGGGGAATCACCACCGGAGGCCTTCTTCATCACCATGCCTGCCTCTGGAGTGATGTGTGAGTAGTCTACCTTGGACTACGGGTACATAGCAGTAGCTAGATGGTTGTCATCTCCTCCAGGTGCTTCATGTTTAGATCTTGTGAGCTGCCTATCATGATCAAGATCATCGTTGTGTAATTATATATGTTGTGTTTGTTGGGATCCAATGAATATTGATACTTTGTCAAGTTGATCTATTGATTTATCATCTCTATGTTATCTCTGTGTTGTTTATGATCTTGCATGCTCTCCGTTGCTAGTAGATGTCTTGGCCGAGTAGATGCTAGTGACTCCAAGAGGGAGTATTTATGCTCGATAGTGGGTTCATGCCTCTAGTAATCTAGGGGAGTGACAAAAACCTCTAAGGTTGTAGATGTGCTGTTGATACTAGGGAGAAAATAACAATCTCGTGTTCAAGGACATTTGTATTGTTTACATTACACACTTTGCTTAAGACGATAATCTGTCGCTTGCAACTTAATACCCAATGGTTGCTTGGATGACATCCGGCGGGTGGATTATTAGTCATAGATGCAGTTGGATTATGGTCTATGTATTATGTTGTAATTCCCAAGTGAATCTCATAGTGATCCTCATGACATTTGTATGCTTGCTTTATTCTATCAATTGCCCAACTGTAATTTGTTAACCCAACATGTTATTTATCTTATGGAGAGACACCACTAGTGAACTGTGGACCCTGGTCCATTCTTTTACATTGTTATTACCGTTTACCATTTACTCATTTTATTTACATTCTCACAAACTATTATCTTTTACCACTCAATACGCTTAATCCTTTGTTTACAACAAACCGGTGAGATTGACAACTTCACTATAACTTGGGCCAAAGTACTTGGTTGTGTTGTGTGCAGGTTCAACGTTACTGCTGGTGCAAAGCTACACCCCAGACGAGGCGCCATATATAAATACTCTGGAGCTGTCGCAAAGCTAGCAAGCATCAACCTTCGGAAGTTGGTTCTTTCTCCTACTGGTTCGATAAACCTTGATTTCATACTGAGGGAAGACTTGCTACTGTGCTCATCATACCTTCCTCTTGGGGTTCCCAACTGGGCGGTTATATACACGCCATCAATCAATTTTTCTGGCATCGTTGCTGGGGAGAAAGAGGATTTCTGCAAGGGGAGTCTCTCGCTTCCAATCTTTTACTTTGTTATTGTTTTGCTTTATTTTATTTTTGCTTGCATGTTTTTATTGAAAATACAAAAAAATTAGTTCCCTTATAGTTGTTATTTTTACTTGTCCGCTTTTAGTTTTGCTAGAATTGGTACTCCTGAGAACACCAAGTTGTGTGATTTTACTAGTACCAATAACAATGATTTTATCTGCACTCCTATTGCGCCACCTGCTCCTGAGGCAAAATTTTATGATATTAAACCTGCTTTGTTGAATCTTGTTATGAAAGACCAATTTTCTGGTGTTAGTACTGATGATGCTGCAGCTCATCTCAACAATTTTGTTGAGCTATGTGAGATGCAAAAGTACAAGGATGTAGATGGTGATATTATTAAGCTTAAGTTGTTTCCTTTCTCTTTAAGAGAAAGAGCTAAGGATTGGTTGCTATCTTTGCCTAGAAATAGTATTTATTCTTGGGTTAAGTGTAAGGATGCTTTTATTGGAAAATATTATCCTCCTGCTAAGATTATAGCTTTGAGAAGTGATATTATGAAGTTTAGATAGTTTGATAATGAACATGTTGCTCAAGCTTGGGAAAGAATGAAATCTATGATAAAGAATTGTCCCACTCATGGACTGACTACTTGGATGATTATCCAAACCTTTTATGCAGGACTAAATTTTTCTTTAAGAAATCTCTTGGATTCAGCTGCTGGAGGCACTTTTATGTCCATCACCTTGGGCGTCGCAACAAAGCTTTTTGATAACATGATGGTAAATTATTCTGAGTGGCACACCGAGAGAGCTCCACAAGGTAAGAAGGTAAATTCTGTTGAGGAAACCTCTTTCTTGAGTGATAAGATTGAAACTATTATGGCTATGCTTGTTAATGATAGATCTCATGTTGATCCTAATAATGTTCCTTTAGCCTCTTTGGTTGCTCAAGAAGAGCATGTTGATGTGAACTTCATTAGAAATAATAATTTCAACAACAGTGCTTATAGGAACAATTTTGCTATCATCGATTATAGGTCGTATCCTTCTAATAGTGATAATGGCTATCTTGGTAGACCTAAAATGCCTAGTGAAGAAAGGATTTTAGAAGTAGAAAGGACTACTAAGAATTTTATGCAGATGCAATATGAGCAGAACAAGTTGTTAACCAAGACCATGGAGGAACAATCTACCTTGTTGAAGACTATTAATCATCAACTTGATAATTTGAATAGGGATATTCTTGAGTTGTGATACATCTCAAACGTATTTATAATTTTTGATGCTCCATGCTTGTTTATACACCATTTGCTTTGTGTTTTGTTACACTTCGTGGCATTTTTATGCATTTTCCGGAACTAACCTACTAACGAGACGCCACAGTACCAGTTCCCTATTTTCTGCTATTTTTGTGTTTCAGAAAAGCTACACAGGAAATATTCTCGGAATTGGACGAAACAAAAGCCAAACCTCCTATTTTTCCCAAAGCGTCGTGAAGTCCGAAGATGAGATGGAGGGGGCCAGGGGCCAGCCACACCCTAGGGTGGCGCGGCCTAGCCCTGGCCCGTGCCACCAGGGGGTGAGGCCGCCTGGTCCACCTCCCGATACCGCCCTTCCGCCTATATATTCCCCTCGACGGGAAAAACCTAAATACCTAATCAATTTTCCATGAAACCTACTGCAAGCCACCGCTGTCATCGACGCGAGATTGGGAGGGTCTAGAAGCTCTTCCCGGAACCCTGCCGGAGGCCTTCTTCATCACCATGGTCGCCTCCGGAGTGATGTGTGAGTAGTCTATCTTGGACTACGGGTCCATAGAAGTAGCTAGATGGTCGTCTTCTCCACCATGTGCTTCATGTTTAGATCTTATGAGCTGCCTATCATGATCAAGATCATCTTTGTGTAATTCTACATGTTGTATTTGTTGGGATCCGATGAGTATTGGTACTATGTCAAGTTGATGTGATGAATTATTATCTTTATGTTATCTCTATGTTGTTTATAATCTTGCATGCTCTCCGTTGCTAGTAGATATCGTGGCCAAGTAGATGCTAGTGACTCCAAGAGGGAGTATTTATGCTCGATAGTTGGGTTCATGCCTCTAGTAATCTGGGGGAGTGACATAAACCTCTAAGGTTGTAGATGTGCTATTATCACTAGGGAGAAAACAACATTCTTATGTTCAAAGACATTCATATTGTTTACATTACGCACTTTGCTTAAGGCGATAATCTGTTGTTCGTAACTTAATACCCGATGGTTGCTCGGACGACATCCGGAGGGTGGATTATTAGTCATAGATGCAGTTGGATTACGGTCTATGTATATTGTCGTAATGCCCAGAGTGAATCTCATAGTGATCCTCATAAAATATGTACGTTATCTTTATTCTATCAATTGCCCAACTGTAATTTGTTTACCCAACATGTTGTTATTTATCTTATGGAGAGACACCACTAGTGAACTATGGACCCCGGTCCATTCCTTTTATATTGTTATTACCATTTTACTTTTACTCACATTATTTACATTCTTGCATACTATTACCTTTTACCACTCGACACGCTCAATCCTTTGTTTACAGCAAACCAGTGAGATTGACAACCTCATTGTAAGTTGGGGCAAAGTACTTGGTTGTGTTGTGTGCAAGTTCCACGTTGCTGCCGGTGAAAAGCTACACGCTAACAAGCATTTTTTTGGTGCCATTGTCCGGAGTGTCGCAAAGCTAGCGGGCATCAACCTTCAGAAGTGTGGTTCTTTCTCTTACTGGTTCGATAAACCTTGGTTTCACAACTGAGGGAAACTTGCTGATGTGCTCATCATACCTTCCTCTTGAGGTTCCCAACTGGGTGCCTACTATGCACCATCAAGCATTTTTCTGGCGCCGTTGACGGGGAGAAAGAAGATTTCTGCATGGGGAGTCTCTCACGCCCAATCTTTTACTTTGTTATTATTTTGCTTTACTTTATTTTTACTTGCATCATTTTATCAAAAATACAAAAAAATAGTTTCTACTTCAAGTTGCTTTTTATGTATAGCTTAGTTGTTGTTACTATGTCGCCTGAGGAAATGATCTTCACTTTCAAACAAAAGAGTGAGTAGAGTTTCAAAGAAGCTTGGTCTAGAATTTATGATTGCCATGGAAAAACTAAACCAAAAATGACCTTGAGTTTGCTTCTTAGTAGCTTTTACTTTGGTCTTGCTCTTCATTATAGATATGCTTTGGATGCTATAGCAGGAGGATATTTCCTTCATTGTGATAGAGATCAAGCTTTCAATATTATAAAAAAGTTGATTACAATTTCTAGCTTGCCAAGTGATTTTGATTCTTCTCTTGTGAGCATTTTTGCTAGACTTAATACACTTGAGACTCAAACTGCTTGTTTAAAAGATTGTTATGGTACATTGCACGAGAATTATGATTATGTGCCAATAAATTCCGAACCATCAAGTTGGTTCCCTACGGTGAAAATCACTATCAATGGTGAAACTTTTCATGCTCGTTGTGATATTATGTCTGAATTTTGTCTCATGCCTAAGGATGTTTACGAATCTTTGAATCTTTGGAAGCTTTCTGAGGGAGGAGAAGAAATTTCTCTTACTAATAATGCCATTATATTTGCCTTTGGAATAGCTGAAGGAATATTTACAAAAATCTTAGGAAGCATGGTATCTACTGATTATCTTGTTATTGAATGTGTAGGAAAGGGACAAATCATGCTTGGAAGGTCTCTACTAAAACTCCTGGGCGCCACTATAGATGTGGGAAAAGGCACTATAAGATTCATCTCTCCACCTTGCAATAGTCATGTCTTTCCTAGAGTTAAGAGCAAAGGTAAGAAAGGAAGACGTAAGGCATCCGGTGATCTTAATGCTTCGCTTGATATTACTTGATTTCCACTTTCTGCGCCTAGCTCAAAGGCGTTAAAGAAAATCACTCTTGGGAGATAACCCAATGTTTTATTTTCAGTTTTTTCTTTTATTTGAGTCTTGGAAGTTATTACAACTGTAATGACCTCTCCTTATCATTTTTATTTCGTTTTTGTGCCAAGAAGAACCTCTAATTTGAGGGAGGTAAGATTTGGGGAAGTTGCTATCCTGAAACAGATTTTGGTGCTGCACTGTAAAAATTCGTGAAAATTCTCAGAATATCTTTTTGATCTGTGATTTCTTGTGCATATGCCCCAGGTTATATCCAAACTTTCATTAGTTTTGCACTTTTCGATTTGAGCAACAGAAGGTCCTCAAAAAAATCGATCTTTGTCAGCTGTTCTGTTTTGACAGATTCTGCCACTATTTGTGTTTGCCTCTTGATACGTCTCAAACGTATCTATAATTTTTGATGCTCCATGCTTGTTTTTACACCATTTGCCTATTGTTTCGTTACACTTAGTGGCACTTTTATACATTTTCCGGAACTAACCTATTAACGAAGTGCCACAGTGCCAGTTTCCTGTTTTCTGCTATTTTTGTGTTTCAGAAGTGATACACAGGAAATATTCTCGGAATTGGACGAAACAAGTTCCTGAAGTCATATTTCACGGGGGAGCTCCCAAACATCCGAAGACCTGACGGAGGGGGGCCACGTGGCCCCCACACACAGGGGCGGCGCGGCCCTACCCCTGGCCGCGCCGGGCCCGTGTGAGGGGTCGTGGCCCCTCCTCTGACATCGCCCTTTCGCCTACATATACCCCCTGACGAGAAAAACCTAAGGCCCGATCAGTTTTCCAGAATACATCGTGATCCGCCGCCGCCGTCGACCCGAAGATCGGGAGGGTCCAGAAGCTCTTCCCGGCACCCTGCCGGAGAGGGGAATCGCCACCGGAGGTCTTCTTCATCGCCATGCTTGCCTCCGGAGCGATGAGTGAGTAGTCTACCTTGGACTATGGGTCCATAGCAGTAGCTAGATGGTTGTCTTCTCCACCATGTGCTTCATGTTTAGATCTCATGAGCTGCCCTACATGATTGAGATCACCGTTATGTAATTGTATGATGTTGCTTTGTTGGGATCCGATGAATATTGGTGTTTATGATTAAGTTGCTGTACTGAATTATATCTTTTGTTATCTCTATGTTGTTTATGATCTTGCATGCTCTCCGTTGTTAGTAGCTATCTTGGCCGAGTAGTTGCTAGTGACTCCAAGAGGGGGTATTTATGCTCGATAGTGGGTTCATGCCTCTATTTCACCTGGGGGAGTGACAGAAACCTCTAAGGTGGTAGATGTGCTGTTGCTACTAGGGAGAAAACAACATTCATATGCTCAAGGGCATATGCTTTGTTTACATTACACACTTTGCTTAATGCAATTATCTGTTGTTCGCAACTTAATACTTTCGGGGTGTTCGGATGATATCCCTGGGGGTGGATTATTAGTCATAGATGCAGTTGGATGGCGGTCTATGTATTTTGTTGTAATGCCCAGAGTAAATCTCATAGTGATCTTCTTGACATATCACGTTATCTTTATCCTATCAATTGCCCAACTGTAATTTGTTTACCCAGCATGTTATTTATCTATGGAGAGACACCACTAGTGAACTGTGGACCCCGGTCCTATTTTAATCATATTGCAATCACCTGTTTACTTTTCCCGCACTGTTTACTTTACTCGCATATTACTACTGTTTTCCACTCGATACACTCATAACCCTTGTTTCAAGCAAACCGGTGAGATTGACAACCTCATCGCAAGTTGGGAGCAAAGTATTTGTTTGTGTGTGTGCAGGTTCCACGTTGCAGCTAGCAAGCAAAGCTTGGACGAGGCGCCATATATAAATTGTCCGCTGCTGTCGCAAACTAGCAAGCATCACCTTCAGTCGTCACCGTCTCTCTTCTTCAAGAACGATATTAAACCTTGGTTTCTTAACTGAGGGAAAACTAGCTGCTATACTCATCACACCTTCCTCTTGGGGTTCCCAACGGGCTGGTCATTCACCACGCATCAAGCTAATTTTCTGGCGCCGCTGCCGGGGAAGAGAGAAGACTTCTGCGAGGGGAGTTCTTCGCACACACATTCTTTACTTTGTTATTTGTTTTGCTTTACTTTATTTTATTTTACCTGCATTGCTTTTTATATCAAAAATCCAAAAAAATTAGAATCCTTGGTAGTTGTTTTTACTTGTTTACTTTCGTTTTGTTAAAATGAGTAATCCTGAAGTAGAAGTTCGTAGTTTTAAGCAACAAGGGGGAGAAAGTCTAAAAGATGCTTGGTACCGTATTAACAATGCTCATCATAGGTGTACCAAAAAGCACTCCACCACGATCCTCCTTAGAAATTTTTATGTTGGTATATCTAGCTGGAATAGGTATGTTCTTGATACTCTTACAGGAGGTAATTTTCTGGGTACTCCCGCGGGAGAAGCATGCACTATAATTGAAAGTTTAGTGGGAGTACCACCTATTCATGTTGCTAAAACTGAGACCACCTTGGAAGAGGTGGTAGAAAAGCTCAGCTCCTTAGGAAAAAGTTTGCCAAGTATCCTAGAAAATGCTAGCCATGTTAGTGAATTAATAGAAAATATTGGTAAGAGAATTACCATTTTAGAGGCTAGCACTACTCATGACAATCAAAACTTGAGGATTGGTAAACTAGAGGAGTCTATGGAAACTCTTAGTTTAATCTTCTCTTCTCTTAAATTTAAGAAGGAGAAAGTGTTTGTTGGAAAAGAGCAAAAATTTATGTATGTTCCCAAGGTTTCTGCGCTTAAATCTCAACATGTTCTTAAGATTGGTAAGACTCTTAGTTCCACTAAGGGTAACTTGCAGGTTGAATCATCTTCGGGAACCTTCAAAGAGCCTACTGAGGTAACTAGCACTTCATCTATTGATATTACTTGATTCACAATTTTCTGCGCCTAGCTCAAAGGCGTTAAAGAAAAGCACTCTTGGGAGATAACCCATTGTTTACTTTTCAGTACTTTTTCTTTTACTTGAGTCTTGGAAGTCATTACTACTGTAATGACCGCTCCTTATCTTGTTTATTTCGTTTTTGTGCCAAGAGAAGCCTCTAATTTGAGCGAGGTAAAGATTTGGGGATATTGCTGTCCTGAAACTGTTTTTGGTGCTGCACCGTAAAAATTCGTGAAAATTCTCTGTATATCTTTTGGACCTGCGATTTCTTGTGCATATGCCCCAGGTTATATCCAAACTTTTCTTAGTTGAACACTTTTTGATTTGAGCAACAGAAAATCCCTCAAAAATTCGTCCATTATCAGCTGTCCAGTTTTGACAGATTTCTGCCAATATTTGTTTTTGCCACTTTATCGCTTTCTTTTGAGTTCTTTTTGATCATGGAACTCTTGTGGAAGTTGCTACAGTAGTATATACTTTATATGTGGTGGTTTTGGGTTGAAACCTGAAGCTAAAAGAGGTTGAATATATTTTATGCTTACACTAATGTTGCTAATAGAATTGTGTTTAGTTTTGTATGAAGGAAGTTTTCAAGTGTAGGGATTGGAGAATGATGAGATGAGTTGAAGAATGGACAAAAGCTCAAGATTGGGGATGCCCATGCATCACCCCAAGAAATATCCAATAAGTACAAGCGTCAAAGCTTGGGGATGCCCCCGAGGCACCCCTTCTTCATCGGCAAAAATTAGGTCACCTTTCAAAACACTATATTTTTATTGCTTCATGCACTATGTGTTTTTCTTGGAGCGTCAGTTGTTTTAGTTTTCTTAGTTTTTTTAGCTTGTTTGTTTGCTGCAATAAATGGTTGGACCCCAACAAATTTCCTTTGGAGGAGATGTACTCGTTTTCATTTGCAAAGAATGCTCTAGTTTTCACTCTTATTCAAAATCGAGCATTCTACTTTTTCTGCTACTGCTTTTGGTTTTCGATTTCGCCTTGATATGCGTTCAGATCTTGTCATATCTTTTCATCAAGGTGCATTTTTGCCTCTGATCTTTATTGGTTTTCATCAAAAGAGGTATTTATAAAAATTTCAAATGGTGTTGGAAAAGAGAAAAAGCTTTGTGCAAAATAGTGGTACAAGAAGGAGCTTGTGTAGACTGCGGCTTAGGCTTTTTCATGTCATGCTTGATGTCTTTTTGATAGTATGCTTAGTGGTTTTGCTGTAGCATGACTTGTCTCAAATAACTGAGATTGCTTAATGAGCCTTTGAAAAAATCATGCGTTGTTTTTATTGTATGGAAGCATTATTTTGGTTTTCTCCTTGATGCTTTATTTGGGTTGACTTGGCGCATGCTCACACATGTTAGACTCTTCCAAAGTCGCCATTAGCCTTCATGATCATTTAGTTTTTGACTTTTGATGCCATCGTATGCTTCTTTTAATGTCGCTTTGTCGCTTTGCATGATTATGGCCATTATTGCTCTCTTAGTCGGTCGCTCCCAGTCTTTTGCTAGCCCTCGCCTTGTACTGAGTATGAGCTCTACTCGTGCATCCAACTCCTAAAAGCCAAAGTTTTCCATTGTGTCCACCATACATACCTACTAGCAATTTGCTATTCCAAGTAAATTTGACTTGCTTTTATTTTCTCTTCAAATTAAACTCTTACCAGTGTTATGCGAAATTCGGTCAGTAAAGCTCTCACGAACCGGAAGGCACACTTTACTTTTTCCTGTTCTTAAAAATTTGACATTGTGGTCTTTTATGCTGAGTTGTTATGCTTGCAAGTTGTAAGTTGGATTCTAGCCCAGCCATGCTGTCATGGGGCAAGCTTTCAACATTGCACTTCCTTTTGAGTTGATATTGTGATCTTTTGTTTATGGATGCCCGCTCTGTGAAATGAATTGGGAATCTTGTGAGGATCATGGAGTTTTTATATGTGTTAGGGAAATGCCGAGCCGCCAATCTAAGCCATGCATAATTCATGGTGGAAATTTGCAGCATACCCATGGTGAACATTCGACGACGCATCTCACAATAAAAAGCTAAACAATATAGCAAATAAAAGAGATGTCGAGGTGTTCATTGTCTGCTTGTCCTGTCATTTTGGTGTGGGCTTGTTCCATGTCATCGGGCACGGAGGTACCCCATTGGCGGTTCTCAATGATATGCATATACTTACAATGACAAGAGCCTTGCTTGGGACTCTAAGTAAACTAGCATAGTTTGGGTACTCGTATTCACGGGACACGAGGTCTTCAACTTATGATTTGTTAAGCATATGCATCATAATTGTTCTCGCATTAACTTTAACCATTCAAGATGCTTATGATGGGGGCAATGAGAGCTCAAAGCCGGTAAGTACCATAATTTTTGAAGGTTATAAAACTTGCAATCACTGCTTCCCTCTGCGAAGGGCCTTTCTTTTACTTTTATGTTGAGTCACCACCTTCTTTCTTTATGCACCATTAAGAGAGCATAGTTGTCATTCTTAGTGTGATATGCATTGTCCCAAGGTTCATTGATTGACTCATATTGTTGGTTTCACTTGTTCTTAAATTATTTGTATCTAGTCGCCCTCTTAAACTTTGAGGTGTCCTATGCATTTATGTTTTGCTCTCTTTGAAGGACAAGCTGAAAACCATTTGTATGTTTTTCCTTATGATTTGAACACACGTTTGACTTTCATTGTTTCATTATCATGATCTTTTGTTTGTGTTCATTTGCATGTTTACAACATGGTTACTAAGTTCTTATTGTCATGATTATATCTTTCATGCCCATGTTTAAGTTCTATTGATCCCAGCTCATCAATGCTTACATATATGATCAAGATTGTGTAGGTGCATGTCACCTCAAAAATTATTCTTTTGTTATCACTTACCTACTCGAGGACGAGCAGGAGTTAAGCTTGGGGATGCTTGATACGTCTCAAACGTATCTATAATTTTTGATGCTCCATGCTTGTTTTTACACCATTTGCCTATTGTTTCGTTACACTTAGTGGCACTTTTATACATTTTCCGGAACTAACCTATTAACGAAGTGCCACAGTGCCAGTTTCCTGTTTTCTGCTGTTTTTGTGTTTCAAAAGTGATACACAGGAAATATTCTCGGAATTAGACGAAACAAGTTCCTGAAGTCATATTTCACGTGGGAGCTCCCAAACATCCGAAGACCTGACGGAGGGGGGCCACGTGGCCCCCACACACAGGGGCGGCGCGGCCCTACCCCTGGCCGCGCCGGGCCCGTGTGAGGGGCCGTGGCCCCTCCTCTGACATCGCCCTTTCGCCTACATATACCCCCTGACGAGAAAAACCTAAGGCCCGATCAGTTTTCCAGAATACATCGCGATCCGCCGCCGCCGTCGACCCGAAGATCGGGAGGGTCCAGAAGCTCTTCCCGGCACCCTGCCGGAGAGGGGAATCGCCACCGGAGGTCTTCTTCATCGCCATGCTTGCCTCCGGAGCGATGAGTGAGTAGTCTACCTTGGACTATGGGTCCATAGCAGTAGCTAGATGGTTGTCTTCTCCACCATGTGCTTCATGTTTAGATCTCATGAGCTGCCCTACATGATTGAGATCACCGTTATGTAATTGTATGATGTTGGTTTGTTGGGATCCGATGAATATTGGTGTTTATGATTAAGTTGCTGTACTGAATTATATCTTTTGTTATCTCTATGTTGTTTATGATCTTGCATGCTCTCCGTTGTTAGTAGCTATCTTGGCCGAGTAGTTGCTAGTGACTCCAAGAGGGGGTATTTATGCTCGATAGTGGGTTCATGCCTCTATTTCACCTGGGGGAGTGACAGAAACCTCTAAGGTGGTAGATGTGCTGTTGCTACTAGGGAGAAAACAACATTCATATGCTCAAGGGCATATGCTTTGTTTACATTACACACTTTGCTTAATGCAATTATCTGTTGTTCGCAACTTAATACTTTCGGGGTGTTCGGATGATATCCCTGGGGGTGGATTATTAGTCATAGATGCAGTTGGATGGCGGTCTATGTATATTGTTGTAATGCCCAGAGTAAATCTCATAGTGATCTTCTTGACATATCACGTTATCTTTATTCTATCAATTGCCCAACTGTAATTTGTTTACCCAGCATGTTATTTATCTATGGAGAGACACCACTAGTGAACTGTGGACCCCGGTCCTATTTTAATCATATTGCAATCACCTGTTTACTTTTCCCGCACTGTTTACTTTACTCGCATATTACTACTGTTTTCCACTCGATACACTCATAACCCTTGTTTCAAGCAAACCGGTGAGATTGACAACCTCATCGCAAGTTGGGGGCAAAGTATTTGTTTGTGTGTGTGCAGGTTCCACGTTGCAGCTAGCAAGCAAAGCTTGGACGAGGCGCCATATATAAATTGTCCGCTGCTGTCGCAAACTAGCAAGCATCACCTTCAGTCATCACCGTCTCTCTTCTTCAAGAACGATATTAAACCTTGGTTTCTTAACTGAGGGAAAACTAGCTGCTATACTCATCACACCTTCCTCTTGGGGTTCCCAACGGGCTGGTCATTCACCACGCATCACCTCTCGATCGCTTTCTTTTTTAGTTCTTTTGATCACGGAACTTTTGAGGGAGTTGCTACAGTGGTATATGCTTTATATGTGGTGTGTTTGAGTTTGAAACTGAACCAAAAGGGTTGATCTACTATCATGTTTATGCTAATGTTGCTAATAGAATTGTGTGAAGTTTTGTATGAAGGAAGTTTTCAAGTGTAGGGAATGGAGAGTGATGAGATGAGATGAAGTATGGACAAAAGCTCAAGCTTGGGGATGGCCATGTCACCCCAAGAAATATCCAAGAGGTACAAGCGTCAAAGCTTGGGGATGCCCCGAGGCACCCCTTCTTCATTGGCAAAAATCAGGTCATCTTTCAAGTCACTATATTTTTATTGCTTCGTATATTATGCGTTTTTCTTGGAGCGTCTTTACTTTCGCTTTCAGTTTTCTTTTGTTTTGTTTGCTGCAATAAATGGTTGGACCCCAACAAATTTCTTTTGGAGAAGACACATGATGGCTTGTAAGTATAGCTCGTTGGGAACCCCAAGAGGAAGGTATGATGAGCACAACAGCAAGTCTTCCCTCAGTTGTGAAACCAAGGTTTAATGAACCAGTAGGAGAAAGCCAAACTTCAGAAGGTGATGCTTGCTAGCTTCGTGACACTTCAGACAATGGCACCAGAAATATTGCTGATGCGTCTTCACCTAGCAGCAACGTGAAACCTGCACACAACACAACCAAGAACTTTGCTCCCAACTTACGATGAGGTTGTCAATCTTACCGGTTTGCTGTAAACAAAGGATTGAGCGTATCGAGTGGTAAAAGGATAATAGTATGCAAGAAAGTAAATAGTGTGAGTAAAATTAAAACAGTATAGCAATGTAAAGGAAATTGGACCAGGGTCCACAGTTCACTAGCGGTGTCTCTTCATAAGATAAAAACAACATGCTGGGTAAACAAATTACAGTTGGGCAATTGAAAGAATAATGATAACGTACATATGTCATGAGGATCACTATGAGATTCACTCTGGGCATTATGACAAAATACATGGACCGCCATCGAACTGCATCTATGACTAAAAATGCACTCGCGAGGAGTCATCCGAGAACCCCTTGAGTATTAAGTTGCGAACAATAGATAATTGCATTAAGCAAAGTGCGTAATGTAAACAAAGCAAATGTCCTTGGACACAAGAATGTTGTTTTCTCCCTAGTGGCAACAACACATCTACAACCTTAGAGGTTTCTGTCACTCCCCCAGATTACTAGAGGCATGAACCCAACTATCAAGCATAAATACTCCCACTTGGAGTCACTGGCATCTACTCGGCCAAGATAGCTACTAGCAACGGAAAGCATGCAAGATCATAAACAACATAGAGATAACATAAAGATATATAATTCAGCACATCAACTTGATATAGTAGCAATACTCATCGGATCCCAACAAACACAACATGTATGATTACATAAAGATGATCCTGATCATGTAGGACAGCTCACAAGATCTAAACATGAAGCACATGGTGGAGGAGACAGCCATCCAGCTACTGCTATGGACCGTAGTCCAAGGTATACTACTCACACATCACTCCAGAGGCGACCATGGTGGTGTAGAAGGCCTCCGGCAGGGATTCCCCTCTTCGGCAGGGTGCCAGGAAGAGCTCCTAGATCCTCCTGATCTCGCAACGGCGACGGCGGCGGCTTGCAATATGTTTCATGGAAAAGAGATCCGTCCCCTAGGATTTTCCTGTCGAGGGGAACTTATAGGCGAAAGGGCAGCGTCAGAGGTGGGGCCGCCTAGCCTCACCATATGGTGGCGTGGCCAGGGGCTAGGCCGCGCCACCCTATGGTGAGCCTGGCCCCTGGCCCCCCTCTGTCTTATCTTCGGTCTTCGCGAAGCTTCGGTAAAAATAGGAGGTTTGGCTTTTGTTTCATCCAATTCCGAGAATATTTCCTGTGTAGCTTTTCTGAAACACAAAATAGCAGAAAATAGGGAACTGGCACTGTGGCATCTTGTTAATAGGTTAGTTCCGGAAAATGCATTAAAACGCCACGAAGTGTAACAAAAGACAAAGCAAATGGTGTATAAAAAAGCATGGAGCATCAAAAATTATAGATACGTTTGAGACGTATCAAGCATCGCCAAGCTTAACTCCTGCTCGTCCTCGAGTAGGTAAGTGATAACAAAAGAATAGTTTTTGAGATGACATGCACCATCACAATCTTGATCATCTATGTAAAGCATTGAGTGTTGGGATCAAAGAACTTAAAACATGGGCATAAAAGACATAATCTTGACAATAAAAACTTAGCAACCATGTTATAACATGAAAAGAAACACAAACGAAAGATCATGAATAATGAAACAATGAAAGTCAAACATGTGTTCAAATCATATGGAAAACATAGCAAATGGTTTTCAGCTTGTCCTTCATAGAATAACAAAACATAAATGCATAGGACACCTTCAAGTTTAAGAGGGCGACTAGATACAAATAATTTAAGAACAAGTGAAACCATAATCATGAATCAATCAATGATAAACTTTGGGACTATGCACATTAAACTCAGAATGGCAACTATGCTCTCTTAGACGGTGCATAAAGGTAGAAGGTGGAGACTCAACATGAAAGTAAAAGAAAGGCCCTTCATAGAGGGAAGCAGTGATTGCAAGTTTTATAAACCTTCAAAAATTATGGTACTTACTAGCTTTGAGCTCTCATTGCCCCCATCATAGGCATCTTGAATGGTTAAAGTTAATGCGAGAACAATTATAAGCATATGCTTGACAAATCATAAGTTGAAAACCTCGTGTCCCGTGAAGTACGAATACCCAAACCTCATGCTACTCGACTTAGGGTCCCAAGCAAGCTCTTGTCATTGTAAGTATATACGTATCATCGAGAACCACCAATGGGGTACCTCCTTGCCCGATGACATGGAACAAGCCCATATCAAAATGACAGGACAAACAGACAATGAACCCCTCAGCATCTCTTTTATTTACCATTGGTATAGCTTTTTATTGTGAGATGCGTCATCGAATGTCCACTATGGGCATGCTGTAAATTTCCACCATGAATGATGCATGGCTTAGATTAGCGGCCCAGGCGTTTCTCTAAAACATATACAAACTCCATGATCCCGCAAGATTCCCAACTTATTTCACATCACGAGTATCCATAAACAAAAGATCACGATATCAACTCAAATAAGAGAAAGTGCAATGTTGAAAGCTTGCCCCATGATGGCATGGTTGGGCTAATTTCCAACTTACAACTTGCAAGCATAACGTCAACATAAGAGAGCCACAATGTCAAAAATTTAAAAACGTGAAAAGTAAAGTGTGCCATCAGGTTCGTGAGAGCTTTACTGACTAATTTTCGCATAACACCAAAAAGAGATTAATTCGAAGGATAGATAAAAGCAATCAAATGTACTTGGAATAGCAAATTGTTAATAGGTATGTATGGTGGACACATTGGAATAACTTGGTTTTTGGGAGTTGGATGCACGAGTAGAGCTCATACTCAGTACAAAATGAGGGCTAGCAAAAGACTGGGAGAGACCAACTAAGAGAGCAGTAACGGCCATAATCATGCATAGCGACAAAACATCATCAAAATAAGCATAAAGTGGCATCACAAGTCAAAAACCAAATGATCATAGAGGCTTATGGTGACTTTTTAAGAGTCAAACATGTTGTAAGCGTGCGCCAAGTCAACCCAAATAAAGCATCAAGGAGAAAACCAAATAAATGCTTCCACATAATAAGAACAACACATGATTTTTTCAAAGGCTCATTAAGCAATCTCAGTCATTTGAGACAATTCATGCTACAGAAAAAACTACTAAGCATACTATCAAAATGACATCAAGCATGGCATGAAAAAGTCTAAGCCGCAGTCTAAACAACCTCCTTTTTGTACCACTTTTTTGCATGAAACTTTTTCTCTTTTCCAACACCATTAAAACCTTTTTGAGACAACTCTTTTGATGAATACCAATATATACCAGAGGTCCAAATACACTTTGATGCAAAGATAAAAAAAGATCTGAAAAAAAAATCAAGGCAAAAAACGAAAGCTAAACGCAGTTCTAGAAAAAGAGAACACTCGTTGAACGATACGAGTGAAAACTAGAGTGTTCTTGGCAATGAAAAACAAGTACATCTCCTCCAAAAGAAATTTATTGGGGTCCAACCATTTATTGTAGCAAACAAAACAAAAGAAAACTAAAAGAAAAAGTAAAGACGCTCCAAGAAAAACGCATAGTGCATGAAGCAATAAAAATATATATAGTGTGTTGAAAGGTGACCTAATTTTTGCCGATGAAGAAGGGGTGCCTCAGGGGCATCCCCAAGCTTTGACGCTTGTACCTCTTGGATATTTCTTGGGGTGACATGGGCATCCCAAAGCTTGAGCTTTTGTCCATTTTTCATCTCATCTCATCACTCTCCTTTTCCTACACTAGAAAACTTCCTTCATACAAAACTTCACACAATCCTATTAGCAACGTTAGCATAAGCATAATAGTAAATCAACACTTTTTGGTTCAGGTTTCAACCCAAAAACACCACATATAGAGCATATACTACTGTAGCAACTTCCTCAAAAGTTCCGTGATCAATAGAACTCAAAAAGAAAGCGATCGAGAGGCAAACACAAATAATGGCAGAACTCTGTCAAAACAGAACAACTGACAAAGGTCGATTTTTTTGAAGACCTTCTGTTGCTCAAATCGAAAAGTGCAAAACTAATGAAAGTTTGGATATAACCTGGGGCATATGCACAAGAAATCGTAGGTCAAAAAGATATACCAAGAATTTTCACGAATTTTTATGGTGCAGCACCAAAATCTGTTTCAGGACAGCAACTTCCCCAAATCTTACCTCCCTCAAATTAAAGGTTCTTCTTGGCACAAAAACGAAATAAAAATGATAAGGAGAGGTTATTACAGTAGTAATAACTTCCAAGACACAAATAAAAGAAAAATTACTGAATAGAAAATATTGAGTTATCTCTCAAGAGTGCTTTTCTTTAACGCCTTTGAGCTAGGCGCAGAAAGTGCAAATCAAGTAATATCAAATGATGAAGCATCAAGTTCATAATTTGCTCTAAGAATGGAGTCAAAAAGTAATTTCTTCCTTCTTATAGGGAAGTGTTCCATACCTTTCTTGAGTGGGAATTGGTATTTGATGGTGTCTTCCTTCATATCAATGATGGCACTTACGGTTCGAAGAAAAGGTCTTCCCAAAATAATAGGACATAAAGCATTGCATTCAATATCCATAACAAGGAAATCAATGGGAACAAGGTTATTGTTAACCATAATAAGAACATCATTAATTATTCCCAAAGGTTTCTTCTTAGCAACATCAGCAAGAGGAACATCAAAATAATACTTTTCAAGCGGTGGTAAACCAAGCATGTCATAAATCTTTTTAGGCATAATAGAAATACTAGCACCTAGATCACATAAAGCATGGCAATCAAAACCATTAACATGCATATCAATGATGGGCTCCCAACCATCTTCTAACTTCTTGGAAATAGAAGCTTTTTGTTTCAACTTTCCCTCCCTAATTTTCATGGGAGCATTTGTAATATGATTTGTAAAAGCAACATTAATAGAACTAGCATTATGACTCAAAGCAAGATTTTGCAAGAACAAAATAACTTCAGATATATTGCAGCCATCAACATTAAAATCATTAAAAGAAATAGAGCTATCATCTCCCATACTCCAAAACATTTCAGCATTTTTTGTAGAAAAAGTTTTTGCAGTTTTGGGCTTTTTCGCACAAGGAGTAGGAGTTTTCTCTATACCAATCAAAGTAATAGGATTGCGAGCATTTGGAACAACATCATTAGAGGTGGTAATAGTACATACCTTCATCTTTCTAGCCATCCCATCTTCTCTTTCCCACCTGGCATGCAATTCTGCTAACATCCTAACATTTTCATCAATTCTAACTTGGATGGAATTAGTAGTGGCAAAAGTATTGCTTTCTTTCACATCATTAGGCAACACTTTTAGTTTCAGAAGTTCAACATCAAGAGCAAGGCTATCAACTTTACAAGCAAGGATATCAATTTTACATAACTTTTCCTCAAGAGACTTGTTAAAAGCAGTTTGCTTACCGATGAAGTCCTTGAGCATGACTTCAAGCTCAGAGGGCGCACCCCTAGTGTTGTTGGAGGAATTACCATAAGAGTTACCATAACCATTACCATTGGTAGAAGGATATGGCCTATAATTGTTGCTAGCAAAATTGTTCCTATAAGCACTATTGTTGAAATTATTGTTCCTAATGAAGTTTACATCAACATGCTCTTCTTGAGCAACCAAAAAGGCTAAAGGAACATTATTAGGATCAACATGACTCTATCATTAGAAAGCATAAGCATAATAGCATCAATCTTATCACTCAAGGAAGAGGTTTCCTCAACATAATTTACCTTCTTACCTTGTGGAGCTCTCTCGGTGTGCCACTCAGAATAATTTACCATCATATTGTCAAGAAGTTTTGTTGCGGCGCCCAAGGTAAGGGACATAAAAGTGCCTCCAGCAGCTGAATCCAATAGATTTCTTGAGGAAAAATTTTGTCCTGCATAAAAAGTTCGGACAGTCATCAAGTAGTCAGTCCATGAGTGGGACAATTCTTTATCATAGATTTCATTCTTTCCCAAGCTTGAGCAACATGTTCATTATCAAACTGTCTAAACTTCATAATATCACTATGCAAAGCTATAATCTTAGTAGGAGGATAGTATTTTCCAATAAAAGCATCCTTACACTTATCCCAAGAATCAATACTATTTCTAGGCAAAGATAGCAACCAATCCTTAGCTCTTCCTCTAAAAGAGAAAGGAAACAACTTAAGCTTAATAATATTACCATCTACATCCTTATACTTTTGCATCTCACATAGCTCAACAAAATTGTTGAGATGAGCTGCAGCATCATCAGAACTGGCACCAGAAAATTGCCCTTTCATTACAAGATTCAACAAAGCAGGTTTGATCTCATAAAAATTTGCCCCGGGAGCAGGTGGCGCAATAGGAGTGCAGATAAAATCATTGTTTTTTGTGCTAGTAAAATCACACAACTTGGTGTTCTCAGGAGTACCCATTCTAGCAAAACTAAAAGCAACTATAAAGGAAACTAATTTTTTGTATTTTTGATAAAATGATGCAAGCAAAAATAAAATAAAGCAAAACAAAAACAAAGTAAAAGATTGTGCGTGAGAGACTCCCCTTGCAGAAGTATTCTTCCTCCCCGGCAACAGCGCCAGAAAACTCGTTGATGGCTTGTAAGTACAGCTCATTGGGAACCCCAAGAGGAAGGTATGATGAGCACAACAGCAAGTCTTCCCTTAGTTGTGAAACCAAGGTTTATCGAACCAATAGGAGAAAGCCAAACTTCAAAAGGTGATGCTTGCTAGCTTCGTGACACTTTAGACAATGGCGCCAGAAATATTGCTGATGCATCTTCACCTAGCAGCAACGTGAAACCTGCACATGATACAACCAAGAACTTTGCTCCCAACTTACGATGAGGTTGTCAATCTCACCGGTTTGTTGTAAACAAAGGATTGAGCGTATCGAGTGGTAAAAGGATAATAGTATGCAAGAAAGTAAACATGTGAGTAAAAGTAAAATGGTATAGCAATGTAAAAGAAATTGGACCGGGGTCCACAGTTCACTAGTGGTGTCTCTCCATAAGATAAATAACAACAAGCTGGGTAAACAAATTACAGTTGGGCAATTGATAGAATAAAGATAACGTACATATGTCATGAGGATCACTATGAGATTCACTCTGGGCATTACGAAAAAATACATAGACCGCCATCCAACTGCATCTATGACTAAAAATCCACTCGCAGGGAGTCATTCGAGAACCCCTTGAGTATTAAGTTGCAAACAATAGATAATTGCATTAAGCAAAGTGCATAATGTAAACAAAGCAAATGTCCTTGGACACAAGAATGTTGTTTTCTCCCTAGTGGCAACAACACATCTACAAACTTAGAGGTTTCTGTCACTCCCCCAGATTACTAGAGGCATGAACCCAACTATCGAGCATAAATACTCCCTCTTGGAGTCACTAGCATCTACTCGGCCAAGATAGCTACTAGCAACAGAAAGCATGCAAAATCATAAACAACATAGAGATAACATAAAGATAGATAATTCAGCACATCAACTTGACATAGTACCAATACTCATCGGATCCAAACAAACACAACATGTATGATTACATAAAGATAATCCTGATCATGTAGGGCAGCTCACAAGATCTAAACATGAAGCACATGGTGGAGGAGACAACCATCTAGCTACTAATATGGACCCGTAGTCCAAGGTAGACTACTCACACATCACTCCGAAGGCGACCATGGTGGTGTAGAAGGCCTCCGGCAGGGATTCCCCTCTCCGACAGGGTGCTGGGAAGAGCTCTTGGACCCTCTCGATCCTGCGACGGCAATGGTGGCGGCTTGCAGTATGTTTCATGGAAAAGAGATCCATCCCCTAGGTTTTTCCCGTTGAGGGGAACTTATAGGCAAAAGGGCAGTGTCAGAGGTGGGGCCGCCTGGCCTCACCATAGGGTGGCGCGACCAGGGTGCCGGGAAGAGCTCTTGGATCCTCCCGATCCCACGACGGCAAAGGCGGCGGCTTGCAGCATGTTTCATGGAAAAGAGATCTGATCCCTACGTTTTTCCCGTCGAGGGGAACTTATAGGCAAAAGGGCAGCGTTAGAGGTGGGGCCGCCTGGCCTCACCATATGGTGGCGCGGCCAGGGGCTGGGCCGCGCCACCCTATGGTGAGTCTAGCCCCCCTCTGTCTTATCTTTGGTCTTTGCGAAGCTTCGGTAAAAATAGGACGTTCGGCTTTTGTTTCATCTAATTCTGAGAATATTTCTTGTACAATTGTACATACCTGAGTTTTGCAACTGATATATGTCATTATGTACAATTAATTAGTTGCCCTTCAGAAAACATTAACGTGTTTGTTGACCTTCTGTTTGTCTGCTTTGCTGATGGGAATCCCAGCTGCACCTTGAACATTTCACACTGTCCTACCCTTGCCGAAGCAATACTGTCAATTGATGAGGCTATTTTTGCTCTAGTGCATCTTGATATCCTCTCCAAAAGCGGCCTCTTAACATTTAAATCTAATTAAATTCCTTTTTCCAAAATCTCTTGGGTACATCCTTGGTGTGAGGAATTGGTAAATTTTTATAAACTTGACTTTGGCCGTTTGATGATAGATAATATCTGTCATATTCGTTCAAATAGAGACTATTTTTCTGTGTAATAGCAAGCAGAGAGATGATAAAATGAAAGATTAATTTTGAAAGAACACATAGTAATTATTGTCTTTGACTTGGCATCAATTATTTGGTTTCTTGATCTATGTCAATAAAAAGTGCAATAATTGTGAAGACATAACATGAGGACTTTGCTTGCAAATATCACATATTGTGTTTGACTTAGATCAGTAGTAGAATATCAGGGATTTAGAGAGCCCAAAATTATTTAATTTCTTCAATGAGTACTACGTGTACTGCATCTACTATAGTATCTGTTATAACATTAATTTATATGGCCTACTATATATCCAAAAAGAATATGGCATATTAAATATGTATGATGTAACATTTAGGTTTCTACAAAAAAAAATCCTGCCTGCGATAAACATCGATTACTACTTAGAGAAAGCACCTCTATGATTGAAAAGTTGGAACCATATTTTGGTATGTCCTCTTTATCTTCAATCTACTCTATGTTAGTTGCGGCAATAAGTTGATTAGTATGAAATTTTCTACTGGTTAAAATATCGCTGCTATTGGCATAACTCTGATGTTTGTAATGATGTACACATTGCCTTATTGAATAAACGTTCTACATTTTTCAGCGTAGGCCTTATCAATAGCTCTATGCATGCATCATCGTCCCCTTGAGTTGTATTAATAATTCACATGGAGATTGAACCAAAATTATTATGAATAAGTCTGCTGTGTGAACCATCATACATACCTGCTGATCAGTAAGGATCACATCAAGACTAACAATTTCAACATTACTAATCCATACTGAATCTCATAATATTGCTACTCTTGCCTTGATTGTTAGCTTCTTTCCTCTATCGGTAGTTTAAATCTCACGGAGTTTTCATATGCCAAAGATTACACCATTGAACTGAGTCCTGAAAGAGATAATTAGGCCTTGCTTGTGGAGGATTCTTATGTGGATGAGTGGATGCATGATTGTCAAACTAAACTTTCCTCAAAAATATATTGCAAAAACTGGATATCTCCATAGAACAATAGTTCAATTAGATTAGCCTGAATATCTTAGACCACGCCAGGAATCAACAAATCTTAAAGTATGATACTTATTTTGAGTTCCATCTAGTCAACCTATTCATGGGTATCAAAGATTGCACACCAATCTTTCAACCTTTCATGTTTGCATACTAATTTCAACCCTGTTCGAGAGAACACAAAATTAATATGCAAAAAAGGGCCACGATTAATAAGGTAGTAAAAGGCCAAACCTAAGTTGTATGGATCAAATTAAAGCTGTCAGAGACATTTAGGCTTCACTGTACTGGGGTGGTTGCATGGGGATAGATCGCTGTGTCAGTACTATGGTGCTGCTGCTACTCTCCATCAAGCGATTATCGATGATAGCAGTCCTACGTCAGAGAAAAAATAATCCATATGTCTCCGCAAGAAGATGTGCGGCCACCATCTTCCTCACAAATATTGGACTCAGATTCTGCACCACGTGGTTGATATTGTGCAGCAGTATCATTCACGAAAAAACATTTGCTTCATATAGAGATAGACTAACACGCATGGGGAATTCTGGCTTCATCGTGGTCATGGTTGCCGTGACCAATTTTAAGGAAAGCTGGCTGGACCTAGAAGTTGCCCTTCCATTACCACAATCTGGATTCTATCATCCACGTACACGCCACCAGTTACATCGATGGTGCGGCCACCTCGGAGAAGAACGGAAGCAATGGAAATCGGCGACATCGTAAACATGGAAACAAACGCCGCTGGTGGTTTGAGGTGTGGAAAGCATAGGACTTCTTTTAGATTGCAAGCCTAGGACATGGGAAATCCACAGTCCAATCCTGTCAAACCAATTTTTAGACGTGGATGCATATTTTAGGAGGCGAGGCACGGGCAGAGACCATTGAGGACACGACTGCGACAGAGACCATTGTGGACATGACTTCACGCAAACTCATTGACCGGATCCGGGAACTAACCACAAATCTAACGATCAAAATTCTTTTTTAACTTGATCGGATGGTTTAGGTTGTATAACTTTCTAGGATTAACGTGGAGGCTCGTACGGTGCCTCCAATTAGTAAATATAAGATATAAGATATAAGATATATCCTTCTCTTGATTCTTCATGAGCTTGATGGACGCGATCAGCCAGTTATTACTTCAACCACATGCTCTCAACTACACAGTCCATGCACCCATAAGATCAACTGATATGCAGCAACTGCTTGCAGCTTGCATCAAACGGCTGCTGATTTGGAGTCGAACTCGAGATTCATATGGATGAAGTCGAAGAATGGGCAATGTCTGTCCAGTGGTATGAGTTGTGGTCAGTCTAAGCAGGACACACCTACCATCTTTCTTCCTGTGACTACATCTTGACATGTCCTTATCTGATGATGTATGCTACACGTACATACAGAACGGCAACCTGACAAGATGCATGTCCGTGGCTGGGACATCCTCGACTAACCGCCACGCCGTTGGGTCGCCATCAGTGTCGTACAAGACAAGCCCGAGTGTGGGAGAAAACAGAGGAATCACAAAGAATAATCCTACCAAGGGTGTCCATGTGCCAAGCAGATATGCTCTGAGCTGCTTATTAGGACCTGCGATGAAAGCAATAAACTTCTGGGACGAAATTCTGCAATTTTGAAGTTTTGGAACCAACCTGACACTACTCAAATAGTTTTGGAACCTTTGGTACACTCCTGAAGAAAATGTGTCGAAGGTAATTTCTTTTTATTATTAAGTGCGCTCTGAGTAGGCATCTAGACACCCAGTGTGATATCATGTTATGTCATCATTTCCTTGCCCTTATTTAACAAAATGATATATGTGTGCATGCTATGAAGGAGAGGTGGGGAGGTATAAATATACACTAGATGACCCGTTGCGCCACTGGCGCAACCGGCTAAAGCGTATCCATAAGTTTTAGCAATTTTGAACTACCAGGATATATGCAACCATACAGCAGCACAGATATAGCAAATAATATAGAGGTAGTACCATTCGTGGTTAGGGTTGATTAATGGAGAAACATAGAAAGAACATTAAGAAAAAGAGAAAGAAAAGGCAGAGCTAATGACACAAAACTACCACATTTGAGGTTGATGTGTCTGGAAACTATCATCTTTGGGCATTTTGACACTTAACTACCACAATTCAGGAGATTCAGGTTGCGCCGGCAAAGGATTAGCAAAGGGAACCTACAGAGTACATAGGGCATTCGGCCTACACACGCTCAGAAGAGCTAGCAAAAACAGATATAACTGGGCAACAGCTGGTTTTACGATTAAAAACATATTAAGTTTGGTCTCGGGCATAGGTCCTGTCGTGCATACAAGCAGACAAAGGCTAGCCCAGATCCTAGATATACTGAATCATAGAGTTCTTCCCCTGTTAGAACAGAGGATCCACTTAGAAAAGCTTGCTTCTAAATTAGCGTGCGCTTATACAAGACAACCTTGACATAGGCATTTCAACGACTATCATATCTAGCCAGGACTGCAACATAGAACATAAGCTAGCGGCAGCCTGGAGGTATGCCAGCAGAAGCACAAAGCTTGCCAAACAGCATATCACAGAACCCATAGGGGACACCAGAATGCATCAAGGTGGAGCCTGGTTAGCTTGAGGATGCAGCAAGGAAGGAACGCCGAGTAGCAGCGGACATCGATGCAGCGAGGAGTACTAAAGTAGTAGGTAGGTGGAGACCTGGAGACCTGGTCCATGCGAACTGAGCTTGCAAGAAGAACCAGGTCCGTAGATAGGGCTGTACAGCTGAGCCTGTGGTAAATAGACATAAGGGGAAAGGCATCAATATATTGGTCTGGAAGAAAAGTAACCAAAGGTATAACACAACCTAAAATGAACTACTTTTGGCAGAAAAAGCTGCAAGCTAGAGAAATGAAAGAGCATCAAATGCATGTACAAGTAAAAAAGGTTATACCCTATCCAAAAGTGCGCCTGCAGACATAGCAGACCTGTCACTGGTTCTTGGGCCTCTTGCCCGATCCACTCCCCTTTGAACTACCGGTGGGCCTATGAGATCACGACAAGGTCATAGTAAGCATTTGTGCAGCACTGCAGCAGTTAGGTTTAACGGAGCTGGAAAATGGTCTTATTCACACAGACAGAACTATAAGAAACAACAGGTTGATGATGCCAGTCATGCAACCAAGCAATATCTAGAACTCGTAACCAGAGCAGAAATATTTAATACCATTACATGAAAACCTAACAATACAAGGGCAGAAGCAAATACCTCTTAGTCTTTGAAGGCAGGACATCAGCATCTTTGTTCTGAACAGCAGCTTCAACATCATCTGGCGCATCTTCCACAGAAGCCTCGTCACTCTAGTCGTAGAAACAAGTTAAAACAAAACTAATATAGGTGTGTAAGCTTAGATAGAACAACGGAATAGGAAAGCAACCTCTAGCACTTGTTCAACTGGAAGAGCATTCTCTGTGACAGGATGTTCCTTGTCTTTTGAAGGGCTTGCAAACAAAGAACGCTTAGCACCACGCCTAGGGGCAGTAGAACTGGCATAGGAATAACAAATTAAGCATGAGCCTGAAGAAAGGGGTGGGCAGGGATCACAACAAGCAAGAGGAAGTGCGCAAACAGTACCCTTTAGCTGGAGTAGCAGGGCCGAGGGTAGCAGCAGTGGAAGCAGGTCCCTGTTTTGTAGTACACAAGGTTACTATTTATAAAGGCCCAAAGAACTAATTCCAGAGCACATTATAGATAGACTGCACCGAAATTACCTGGCCCATAGGCGAACCATATCCACCACGACCAAATGGCGGAGGCGTGTGTTGCACAGCTGACATAGGCGAACCTCGGGGTGGGAGCATTGTGCCTGAACTGCTAGCCGACGAAGAAGCACCTATAGATCCCGAGGCAGCAGGAAAACTAAGGGGCGGTAACTCAGGCTTGTATGTCTCTTCAATCCTGCAGACTTGGAAAGACAAGTCTTCACTGTTGTTTGTGTTCCACTTTTTGGAGATGCAGACTAAAAACTTGAACTTCTGGCCGATGAGAGCATTAATCTCCGGTGGAACGGCCGTGTCATGCCTAGCAATCTGGGCTATGTCCTCGATAGAGGAACGACCAGGGTACCGTTGGCGCAGCAAGGTTAGTAGCTGTTTACCCACAGCCCCTGCCGCAACCTTGTCAAAGAGCACAAATTCAGCCGCGCCGGTGTCATCAGATGCAAAGACAGAAAGACAGTACCTACAAAACAAAAACCAAAGAAGCCTTAGACATGCAACAGCTACCAAGCAAGGATAAACACCTATGAGCTGCAGGCACCACGAAGCTTAAGCAGCAAGTTACTGAAGTACTCACGTCAGGTTAGCCTTAACACAAGAGCAGTTTTGGCCTGAACACTGGTACTGGTAGCCGTCATACTTAGCAGACTTGCGACAAACGGAACATGAGGCAAACCACCAGCGGTTATCAGGGGCAAGTCTAGCAACAGTGACAGTGCAGAGAAACCTCTTTTCCTGCAATCAGAATTAAAGCTAACATCAGGACATCGAGGACCTCAAGTAAAACGAGCACCAGAGATACCCTTAGGAGACATAGCGGACTCACCATATCTACGAAAGGGTCAACCTTGTTGAGCAGCTTCGTTGACAACTCAACGGAATCCTCGTAGACACGGGCTACAGGGGCATCTGGGCCTGTGGGGGCGTATGCGGCTACGGGAGTAAATTTATCTCCAAGGCTGCAGATAGGGAAGAGGAAACCTAAAGACAGAACATAAGGGGAGCAAATGTAACAGCAATAGGAAGAAAGCAATCTAGGAAAACCAACCTTGCCCGGAATGAATTAATATCAGGTATGTCCTCGTCAATGTACCAGCGACAGGCAGAGCTACCACTCAGTATTTTAATACCTACAGCATAACGATGTGATAGCAAAAGGGAATAGCTGTAAGTATAGCGCTGTAAGTACACAAACAATAATAGAACGGAATCTCTATAAATGCAAAGAAGGAAACAAATCAATGGATAGCAGGTATTATGTATGATCCAGAAATATGTAACACAAAAGGTGTGGTACTATAAATAAATGAAATATCGAAGAACAGGCCTATGCCAGGTACTGGGGCTATGAGCAAAGGCATGGCATGGCATTTGAAAACATAGGAAATGTAAAGAAATGATGACCATCATAATGATTACCACGTGCTGTCTTAGGCAATGTCCCCACAAATATAGCAATGACCGGTTCTTTTTCACCCATGACACGAACCGTGTCGGCATCAAATTCAATCGCACGGTCACCCCACAGAACAAGCCTCATCTCGGCACCCCTATGCAGTGAAATGCAAGAAAACAATCAGCCATATGAAGCATTAGTGTAGGATTTAATACCTACAGCAGAACCAAAAAAACCACAAGATGTAATAGGCATCAGAGCTTACGTAAGGTCTGTCAGTATGATTGTCCGTGTCTGAGAAGGGGCTGTTTGGTACATGGACTGAACAGTCGTTACATCCGAAACCTGGCTGATCTTTCCAATAACATCTGCAGCCGAATAAACAGGAAATCAATACCTAGATGCAAGAGTTAAACGGGAGCAGCCAAACGGGCAGCAGAAACCTCAACAGGACTGACCAATGAAATGCGTGGGAGGTCCACTGGAATCCGGGATATCTGCGAATGCAGTTAGACTGTATGTGCAGAATGGGTAGTTAACCTCCAAGCCAGGCCTCTCTTCAACTATGGTAAACCTGGTGAACTGAACCATGAAAGGGCTCTCCACAGCCCTGAAGGATGGCCTAGATGGCTTACAGAGAAACTTCCTTATAACATAAACTTTCCCTTCCTGTAGCACATCCTTTAGGCGCTCTGAGGTAGCTGGAGGGAGCTGAGCATACATATGGTTTCCCTGGAAAAACCACATCAGTTCTATAGGTAGGACAACAGGAAGTAAGGAACTACGAAACCAAAGATAGCACTAACCTCTGTATCAAGAAGAACCAGGTCAGTATGTTTAATAGGACCCACGTCAGTTCCTCCACGGTAGTGCCACATGCGGGAAACAAGAGCACAGATCGTCCACTGGTGACTGTCACTGTGAATCTCACTGTGAATCTCAGAGAGCAGGCTGTATGCCATCTGAAGCAAAATGATAAGTATAATTAGACTATGAAGAAGCTAGCAGTAAAATACAGCATAACAACCAACAAAGTCAACGGAGTATAAAGAGCTCACACGTAAAGGAAACAAAATTATGTTGGAACCACCTTTTATTAAACAAGAAAGGCATATAAAACAAACACTTGCAAAGGATCAAAATTATAAGACCTGGTGAAAACATGTGATCATACATAGGAGCAAGCAAATAGTTTACACAAAAGGCACCTGGGAACTGCCCTGCTAGACCCTTGCCAAAATAACCAGGAAGTAAAAAGCCAGTGCTGGATGAGGGCATCACAAAGAAACCAGGAATCAAAAGACTGATGTAAGCTAGGTTATGATAGCAATGACCATGGACAAAGAAGCCTGCAGTAAATTAAAGGCTAGCAAAGGAAAACATGAACTTCAGAACTGCATAATATCAGCCTATATACTAAAAGTAGTTAAATAGCTAATATAGGAACTCGGATCATTTGTGGATAAGGGACTGGAAAATCTCAGAGAACACAATATTCCTAGTTTCAGAACCACAGGTGCCATCCTCGTTCTCAATCAATATTCGCAGAGCTTTCCTAGAAGTCACACGAGACACAGCAACATAAAACTGCCCATGGGTGAATACAGGAGTTTTGAGGTACAAACCAACAGCTGCAAGAGTCTGCCCTTGGCTCTTATTAATAGTCATAGCATAACAGATTCTGATAGGGAATTGCCGTCGATGTAAAGTGAACGGCCATTTTGGATCCCTAGCTGTTAGGCATATCCTTGGTATATAGACAACATCTCCAATATGAGAACCAGTCATTACAATGGCCTCAATGACTTTCTCAGCAAGCCTAGTAACAACAAGACGTGTGCCATTGCATAAACCGGTTGTTTGGCTTATATTTCTAAGAAGCATGATGGGAACACCCCTTTTAAGCACTAACTTATGATAAGGGAAGTTGTTGACTTTTATAGTATTTAAAACCTCAACAGGATAGAAAATATCAATGTTACGTATTCCATCAGCAGAGTTTCCCGTTGAGTCGCAGCTTAAATATTCTTTTTCCTCACCAGGAACCATAGAAAGAACATGTTTATTGACATCCTCGGCAATTTCATTTGTGGGTGTTAAGATAGCTCTTTCTTTTAAATAATTAGGATCGGAGTACCTCGTTAAGAAATCTATATACACAGACTCTACAATTGCAGGAATTTTATCACCATCAGCATGTACCAAATGCTCGTCAGGAATGGTGATCCAGGTTGGTTCAGTTTCCCCTTGCCGTGCAACGGCAGGGACTGTGCCATTACCGATGTCGAGAATCCACTGAGAAAAAGCTGCTGCTTCATCTTGCACATTGGGATCTTTGCTTTGAACAGCCAGACGCATGTTAAAATTAAGATGAAGAACTGTGACATGACGCCATAGAGGAGAATTGGTGACAGCAGCATTAATAACCTGGGAACGTGTCCCGCCCTCAATGACTGGCAAAATTTGCCTAAGGTCGCCACCCAAGACAACTATTTTACCTCCAAATGGTATATCAGCCAGTTTAGAATCATGCTCAGACAGAACATCACGCAGACTTCGGTCCAGCGCCTCGAAGCATCTCCTATGTGTCATCAAAGCTTCATCCCATATAATAAGAGACGCGGACTCAATTAAAGCAGAAAGCATGGTACACCTCCGAATGTCACACACTCCATTATCATCAAGATCAATAGGAATTTTAAATCTAGAATGAGCTGTCCTACCACCAGGCAACAGAAGCGACGCAACACCCGAGGATGCAACAGTTAAAACAATCCTTTTGTATCCCCGAAGGTATGCAACTAAAGAATTCCAAAGAAAAGTTTTTCCAGTACCACCATGTCCCGACACAAAAAAAAGGCCAGGCTTATTATCCCTCACTCGATCAACAATAGTTTCAAAAGCAATTCTTTGATCAGCGTTAAGTTTTGCCTGCATGGCCTCAGCGGTTTGAATTAGTGTTTCGCAATCCTGAGAAAGCTCATCATTAATCATGTTATTTCCATGTGAATCAGTACCATAGACAGACTTTAAAGGCAAAGCGTGATCCAAAATATTACAGCCATTCTTAGAAAACACAACAGATAACTCATCTAGTAGCATGTTTTTCAACTCATCGGCAGGAACAACATAGGAAGGATCATGAAGAGAACAATGTATTCTATACTGAATGTCCTCGGCTAAGAAAGTCCAATATTTTTCAAAAAAACAGTTCTCATCAAGGACTCCACAGAAAATAATCATGGTAACAAACAATTGACGCAGCTGGTTTCCCATGCCCCACTTCAATGCCTCATCGAAAGCACAGTACCACTCGCTGTCATCGCCCAAAAGACCCCTAGCAGAACATGCATCTTTAAACGTGTCGTAGACGCGACCATTGTACGTCCTAATATCAGCATAGTTTTTTGCACCCTTGACAAGCATTAACAACATTCTAAGATAGTAAAGTTCACCAGTAGAAGGATGGACATAATATATTCTGCCAATTTTGTCTTTCCTTTTTCTTTTGACCCATGTTTTAGTGTCTGCTATCCAGGACCATTTTGTGGGAAAATCACAGTATGTCAAAGAACGGGCTGTTTTATATTTAGCATTAGCAACAAACCATTCAGTCAACATAGTTTTTTTGAGCAGGCCATTATTAACAACTGCAGGAAGATAAGACTTTGCACGAAAACGCACTATATGTTTGCCTAGCAAGTGAACGACAAGTCTCTCTACAGAAGGTTGTTTGCTATGTATATCATACCCATAACATCTCCAAAAGGAATCATGAGAGCACACATAACGACATTCTCGATACTCCTGGATCTCATCTATACCATCATCTGGATCACCGGTATTTTTTATCCTTTCAAATAGAGCCTTTGAAAAATCAGGTCCCTTAGTAACATACTTATAGAGATACTTGATGACATGCGTTTTGTTACACCATTCGACATTTAGATGAGCCTGATATTTTTTAAGCAATGCCATATTATAAGGAACAACATGCCTATTATCAAGCCTGACTTTATTTTTTATGATAAAACGGCCGGTGTTTCTACGCCTATAAACAGGGAAACCAGATTCATCAATGGATGTCTCATCCTGAAATGATTTAGGATATTTTTTCGAGCACACCCCATCTTTCATACACGGGCATTTAGGGTGATCTGGCCCGCACGGGCCATGCATCATAAACTCGGAAACAAGGGCATACCCAAGAGGATCTGCCACAGGATCAGGAATCTCCGCGCAGACAAACGAATCAATCAAAGCAGGACTTACCTCGCCTCGCTCCTCTTTGTCTTGCCAACAAAGTATATGCGCGTGAGGCAACCCCCTTTTCTGGAACTCTACAGTATGCAACACTGGAAACAAAAGAAGCAATGAAAACATAAGGCAAACAGAGAAACGAGAACTGACAGAGAAAATAGCAGAGCCACAGGAGACCAAATTACCCGCAACAACCTTGCCGAAGGCTGCTCCAGACATAATATCACGAAGATACTCAGCAAGTTTCATGTGGTAGACTCTAACAGTAACATCAGCTCTGTTGTGTGGCCTTTGGCCAGGTTCAGGTAATAGAGCTTCTGCTATTTCAGGCCATTTCGGATTGCATGTGAAAGTGGTAAAAATATCTGGACAACCATGCACACGAGAGATAGCTACAGCATCCTGGAAATTTTCTATCATATAACGGCGGCCACCAGTAAATGAGGAAGGAAGTATGTTTTTTTTACCAACGGAACTGCCATCCATGCGACCCGCCCCAACAGCATCTACAAGGCCTTGCAAACTCTCAGATCTTAAATCATCGTTACTTAGGAGAATAAAATGCAATCTAGACTCATCTATACAAACACGGGAATCTACGATAGCCTGATCAGACAATAGACCACATGATAAGTAGGGGTTATTCTGGCCTTCTTTGTAGTGTGAACAGAAACAGTAAAATTCCTGCATTGTCATGTTTTTCCTCTTTATCCCGTCCGAACCATCTACTGGAATGTATTTAACACCCAACTGAAAACCACGCTGGCCATACGGGAATAATAGAGGATATTGTAAAGACATGTAAGCAGGATGCAAAGATGAAACACGCTGCAAATCAGTACCCCTGTCACGGACTATTATATCACGCCTTGGAGTTTCCAACGTTAGTTCACCAACTACCAAGCATGCAAGCTCATCTGTGGAAGGAAGATTAAACTGAGGTCCATCTGATTCACCAGGAGCAACTATACGAATAGAGACATCGGCAAACTCATTTTCTTTTAGAACTTGCTTAGCCATGCGAAATTTTTTGACAAGAGAATTATAGACATTAAGCATGTCTTCAAGGCCCTTAACAATCACCCTATCTAGACCTCCCTCAATTTTGTCATCTTTGCTTAAAGCATTAATTCGGTTCTGGACCTCATCCCCTCCATGATATACATATAACTCCGCGAATTTTGGAGTCTGGCCTGGTTGAGGTAAAAGGGATCCCATCCGATGGCAAATACTTCCAGATATTTTAAAAATATTTGGGCCTCCACCATTATTAACCGAACGATCTATAGTCGCTCCCATGGAAGTAAAAGCAAATAGACAGTTATATTGCCTTATTTTGTCAATAAATAGCTTGCTACGTGGAGGACCATCAAATCTAAGAAGCTCCTGAAGAAATTCAGGTGGCTCCTTGAAAGGCTCAATAAAAACCTTTCCACCCTTGCAGCAGGTGTTGTAGACAACTCTCCTTTCTGTGACTGCAGAGGCGGATCCCAACCTCTCCTGATACCAAAAGCTCGCCTTACAGCGCCCACATCTATAGTCTGGCCCTCCATAAAAAGACTTATCTGCATAGCCAGCTGGGGGATTTTGTGGTTTTAGAACAAAGCATATGACAGTGGAAGAGAAGGCAACACAGGGAACACAAGGTACGCAGTGCACGCATTACCTTTTAACAGCTCAGTCTCCTCGACAGTAAACCCAGTCCAGGAAGCTTCTAGGGGGGAAGTAAAAGGAGCATCTGTGCAAACGTGGTCGTATAAAACCTCACACGCCGTGGGAAAGCAACTGAAGTAGGTGACCTAAACAAGCAACAAGGTAAAAAGAAGACAAGCACCTGGAATACGGCCAAGCAGCCTATCGTGTATGACCTTTCGCCTTTTTCGATTTCTAGTAGCAACCTGACGACTAACAAGAGGGAAAAAACCATCCCCTATAGCAACAGAAGGCACAACATACATCGAAGCCATCAGAAATGTCAAATGGAAGGAACATAGAACCATCCAAAAGAAAACAAATAAGTCCATACATTTTCTCTTGGGAAGGCCAGCAAAAATAAATCCAGGAGGCGGGTGCACCAAAGGGGCTCTGTGATGACGCCTAGGCGCTCTGGGAGGAGCAGGAGGAGGCCGAACGACTCTAGGCGGCCTTGGAGGAACATCACAAGGGCCAACCATGATAATGGCGGCACACCAGAGAGGCAAGGAAAGTCACAGGGAAAGTGACAGCATATACTCACATCATAGCACGAGGACGCTGTTAACATGACAACCCGCAGGAGCAAAGTAAGACACAGTTATAAACAGGAAGACACAATGACAGTAGACTAAAAGCCTGGCTTGTGAGCAAAAACCATTTCCAAATATCACCAGAAAGCTCATCAAAGAACAAGGCAGCGAAGGCAAACAGTAAACTCACCAAAGAGAACGAAACCTTTCGGAGAGCACAATCATTTGAGAAAAAAACAAGGACGGGGTATCAAGAGCACAGAGAACCAAATTCACCCAGGGGTCAAGTACAAGCGCCAAGAAAGGAGCAGCAACCTAATAACAGTAGCTATATGCAGCAGATGTCCGTTAGACTAAGAAGCACTCAACCAATGAAAACAGGGGAAATGAAAAGGAAAATGCATATAGACGGCGCAGTTGAACACAGAAGGTACAGGTCACTTAAAAATGAGCAGCAGCAAGACAATGGAGTAAAAATAAAAGATAGCAGCCTACAAGACTTTCAGGTTGGCAGGGACATGACAGGCCAACACCTAAAAACCTGGGCCGTGAGAATCACAGCCCAAGACCTAAAAACCTGGACCGCGAGCCGATAGGCCCTGTGGGCGCTATGGAGTTACGAGGCTGTGGGCTGGATTCTATGAATCAACTGGCTTACTTGCTTTCCATAAGGGCAAATGCGTTTTTTTAGGTTGTTTTACTTTTCATAAAACTCGACCTGTTTTTCTCATTATCACAGATGTGTTCACTAAGAAATCAGGAACCGTTTCCAAAACACCCGATGGGCTGCTAGCAGACGCTCCATAAAACTCACGAAATCAAGAACAGTCATAGTTATAGTCGCGAACGACAAAGCCAAAAATTCCTTGCAAAAATCTGATCGCCTGCACCGCGGCCTGGTCATAAGCGTCCAAACAGCCAGACCACACCACACTCCAAAAGAACCTTCGCTGCGGTCCCACGGCAACACCATCCCCAGGAAGTTCAAGCTCTATCCCGGCAAGAACTGACCCATCCTCGGCCACCTCAGATAGATAAAACAAGGAAGGCGGAGCATAACGTGCTGCGAGTGACTCTTAAATAGGAAGAACAACGGAAACAACAGCGCACATCCCGTGGAACATCGCAATAAAATGGTAAGGGACCAAAAAACACAACACAACGCGCTGGCATAGCCCGCAGCACAGAAACAAGAGTAAGCAAGACGTCCAGCAGTATTAAGCTGAGATACTACACAGGCGAGCAGAAGCAAACCTCGACGCCGGCGAGCGCGGTTCTCAGACAGCGGGATCTGCAGAACAAAGTGCGAATATTTAAGGCACCGAACATGCTAAAGGAACGCATACAGGAGCAAATTTGCACGTACATGTGAGAGGAGAGGAGAGGAGAAGAGACGAACCTTTGCTTCAAGAGAAAAAGAGGCAGCAGGCACGCACAAACAGAGCAACCTGCGAGCAAGGAAACAAAGAACAGAACATAAATTACAGGGAAAGCATATTTGATGGAACACAGCGGGCGCAAGGACATGTAAACAGCACAGTGAACGCAAGCACTAACCTTCACATAGAACGCGAAAGCAGTAGGCACGCACAGAGAGCAACCTAGAAGGAAAAAAGCAAAGAAACCACAACAAATTAGAGGGGAAGCATTTCATCGAACACCTAATGCGCAAAGGGCGAAACGGCAATGGAAGAATGTATACTCACGAGATTGCGTCGCCTGGCCTCTCTCCTCGTTTTCCACTCCGAGCACGACGAACAGGTGCGGTGGAAAGCAGCGGGGGTGAAGAGAACGAGGCCCTGGGGGCGCAGCGGAGGACCAGCGCCGCCGCCCTCCTTCTAGGACGACGCGCTCATGCAGGCCTCCCTCTCACCGGCCACCGCGGCTGTCCCGGCCGGAGACTGCAGGCCTCCCTCTCGCCGGCCACCGCGGCTGTCCCGCCCGGGACTGCAGACAGGAGGAGAGCAGGTGCGAGGAAGTTGCCGGCCACCGAGGCTGTCCCGCCCGGAACTACAGACAGGAGGAGAGCAGGTGCGAGGGAGACGAGCGGCGGTGCAGAGCAGCCGTGCGGGAGGAGGAGGGGCGCGCGCAGCAAGCAGTGGCGTCGAGGCGGGAGGAGCAGGGAAGAGCAAGGGAAGTGGGGCGGCGAGCAGCGAATTGGGGAGAAGAGCCGTAGAAAGATGTTTGGGCGCAGACACGGGACACAGAGCCCTCAGCCGCCACCGAGAACTACCCGTGCAGCTGACATGCGGGTCCGCATTATTTCCGGCCCACACGGCATAGAAAGAGCAAACCTCCTCCTCGGTAACATAAGGTGCCTAACGCTCGTCTCTTCTGGCCACCGAAGTCCACGCAGAAGCCCCACCCCGCCCAGGCGTACGTCGTGGTGACAGTGGAAAAGCAGGGGAGTGGGCAGCCAACGATTAGCCGCTCACCTAGAGAAATCACACCCGTCCCACCGCCAAGTGGAGCCCATATTGGATTGGGGAACAGCAGCAGTGGCAAATCTGTGAAACCGCAGACGTGAAAAATGTAAAGCACTCGCTGACGACACCACGTACAGTCCACAGTGACCACCATACCGCAGAAGCCTGTCCGCGGTAAATCAGGAGAGGCAGGTAAAGCAGGACCAGAAAAGGTTAGGCGACGCAGGCGAGACGAAATTCTTCTTCTTCTCGGTGGCCCCACGCACATCAGGACCCAGTTGTCATAGAGAGTTAGAGAAAAGCAACCGGTGCTGAAAGTATCTACTGATCCGACGGCTGGAGTCAAAAGCTGCTACTGCCGCAGGGGTGAATGGACGAGCGGGATGGATTTGCCCTTGAGGGTGCCCTGGCTGGCCGAGTTGCCTCACGGCCTTTCTAGGTAGAATGTAAGAAAACCACATCAAGGCTATCCATGCGTATAGAGTTTTCACTTGGGCTCTAAATGTAGATACCAAACAGAGTATGTTTTAACAAGATTTTTTTCAGGCTTTTTAGTTTTTGGGCAGTAACACATATAAGTTTTAAGTACTTACATATAGTGGCGGATCTTTACGGATATTGTGAAAGGGCCTGGGAAGACAAACTATGCTTTATCACACACTTAAACCTTTTAGAATATCTTCCACTGATACCATGGCCACTTCATCAATTCTCAGGTGACAACATTAAAGATGATAAAGGTCAGAGCCTACCAAAATGAGGTCAAATATCAAATATCTCGCCGAGACAAAATAGATGGTGAAGAGCAAGGTGAAAGTTGCGTAACAGTTTTTCAGTCTGCAAAGTACTATTGATTGTGGTGTTCAATCATTGCTCGAGCATGAGCATGCTTACTCGAAGGATATGCATAAGAATTCTTTGGGCTGAGCTCATTAAAGATTTGTTTTCACGGTGCTTCAGGTTTATTATGTAAAACTTGAGTGCTTAAATTTGGAACTCTTAGCTATGTCTCCTTGGAAATATGTTACATACGGAAATCTTTTGTGCTCTGTAGGTGAATTTGGAACATGGTATGTGTTTTATACATATGATTTTGGGAAGTTGTCTGACGATGAGAGTTTTGTTGCACTTGATTCCTTAATTTTTCCAGATCATGCTGCATCAACTGAGCATCGTCATGGTAACATGTAGTTTCAGAAAAGTACTTAATGATATACAACACATGAACAAACACATACTCCCTACTGCTCTACTTCATAGTGGTGAGGGCTGCTCATGTTTCTCATTTCTTTGTAATGTATAGGTGTTAGGGGGCGCACCGAGAAAGTATCCTATGAAAACTTACTCGCAATGGAAACCTGAAAACACCAATAAGAGTCGTATGATGTACTATGGGTGATCCAAATATGGCACAATCTACTCAACATGTTTTGCAAAACTAGCCCTTCTCAATCTTCTACCCTCCCTTCTAAAAGAAAAAATCTTCTACCCTCCTGGATTAGCCCTAATGTAAACTGCAAGTGGAACGTCGACTTGCTTTTGTGAAAATGGAGGGATTGTGGTGCCTCCGCCCATGCAGAACCACCGCCGCCGTCGTCGCAGACGTCGCTTCATCGTAGTTTGATTTGGATGCAAGGCATCACCAGATCTGGTCTCAATGCCTTCTATTCTCAATTTTCTCATAGATATGCAGATAGGTGTTGCGGCTGACTATTTTTCTTTTTTGCCAACTCCTGATTTTTCTGATTGCGTCGATACTCTGAATCGGTGGTGTATCCTACCTGGCACCCAACAACAGGCAAAAATAAGTCTGACAAACACAAACCATGAACTATAAGACGCTAGGTGCAAAAGACGGGCGTAGCAGAGCGCGCCAGGCCCTTCTAGTATTGTTTTATTCCAAAAAAGAAAAGAAAAAAGAAGAAGAAAAAGAAAAGAAAAAAGGCACTCCTCCATGGTATGTGAAAGTTGGTGGGCACCCGATGGAATCGGTTAGCCATGGTTTGTGAAAGGAAAAATAGGGAGGAGTGCCAAGCTTTATAAAAGAGCACAAAAGTGCCAATCTCTCTCTCAAAAACTTGCTTAGTATGGAAGATAGTAAGAACCCCATTGCCAGTCATTGATAAAAAAAATCACCTCTCAAAACAATTTTTTATCTCTCTGTTTTACAAATGAAAAGCTCTAGCACATGTTTAATCACTGCTTCCCTTTGCGAAGGGCCTTTCTTTTACTTTTATGTTAAGTCTCCACCTTCTACCCTTATGCACCGTCTAAGAGAGCATAGTTGTCATTCTGATTTTAATGTGCATAGTCCCAAAATTTATTATTGATTGAATCATGATTATGGTTTTGCTTGTTCTTAAATTATTTGTATCTAGTCGCCCTCTTAAACTTGAGGGTGTCCTATGCATTTATGTTTTGCTACTCCATGAAGGACAAGCTGAAAACCACTTTGCTGTGTTTTTCTGTATGGTTGAAACACACACTTGACTTTCAATACTTTATTACTCATGATCTTTTGTTTGTGTTACTTTTCATGTTATAACATGGTTGCTAAGTTTTATTTTCAAGATTATGTCTCTTATGCCCATGTTTTAAGTACTTTGATCCCACCACTCAATGCTTTACCTCATTGATCAAGATTGTGATGGTGCATGTCACCTCAAAAATTATTATTTTGTTATACTTACCTACTCTAGGACGAGCAGGAGTTAAGCTTGGGGATGCTTGATACGTCTCAAACGTATCTATAATTTTTTATGATCCATGCTTGTTTATACACCATTTGAATTGTGTTTTGTTACACTTCGTGGCGTTTTTATGCATTTTCTGGAACTAACCTACTAATGAGACGACATAGTGCCAGTTCCCTGTTTTCTGCTATTTTTGTGTTTCAAAAAAGCTACACATGAAATATTCTCGGAATTGGACAAAACAAAAGCCAAACCTCCTATTTTTCCCGAAGCGTCGCGAAGTCCAAAGATGAGACGGGGGGCCAGGGCCGGCCACACCCTAGGGTGGCGCGACCTAGGCCTGGCCCGCGCCACCAGGGGGTGAGGCCGCCTGGTCCACCTCCTGACGCCGCCCTTCCGCCTATATATTCCCCTCGACGGGAAAAACCTAAATACCCGATCAATTTTCCATGAAACCTACTGCAAGCCGCCGCTGTCGTCGATGCGAGATCGGGAGGGTCCAGAAGCTCTTCCCGGCACCCTGACGAGGCCTTCTTCATTACCATGGTCGCCTCCGGAGTGATGTGTGAGTAGTCTACCTTGGACTGCGGGTCTATGGCAGTAGCTAGATGGTCATCTTCTCCACCATGTGCTTCATGATTAGATCTTGTGAGCTACCTATCATAATCAAGATCATCTTTGTGTAATTCTACATGTTGTGTTTGTTGGGATCCGATGAGTATTGGTACTATGTCAAGTTGATGTGCTGAATTATTGTCTTTATGTTATCTCTATGTAGTTTATGATCTTGCATGCTCTCTGTTGCTAGTAGATATCTTGGCCGAGTAGATGCTAGTGACTCCAAAAGGGAGTATTTATACTCGATAGTTGGGTTCATGCCTCTAGTAATCTGGGGGAGTGACCGAAACCTCTAAGGTTGTAAATGTGCGGTTGCCACTAGGGAGAAAACAACACTCTTTTGTTCAAGGACATTCATATTGTTTACATTACGCACTTTGCTTAAGGCGATAATCTGTTGTTCGCAACTTAATACCCGATGGTTGCTCGGACGACATCCGAAGGGTGGATTATTAGTCATAGATGCAGTTGGATTACGGTCTATGTATTTTGTCGTAATGCCCAGAGTGAATCTCATAGTGATCCTCATGACATATGTACATTATCTTTATTCTATCAATTGCCCAATGTAATTTGTTTACCCAGCATGTTGTTATTTATCTTATGGAGAGACACCACTAGTGAACTGTGGACCCCGGTCCATTCCTTTTATATTGTTATTACCATTTTACTTTTACTCGCATTATTTACATTCTTGCATACTATTACCTTTTACCACTCGATACGCTCAATCCTTTGTTTATAGCAAACCGGTGAGATTGACAACCTCATCATAAGTTGGGGCAAAGTACTTGGTTGTGTTGTGTGCAGGTTCCACGTTGCTGCTGGTGAAAAGCTACACGCCGACAAGCATTTTTCTGGCGCCATTGTCCGGAGTGTCGCAAAGCTAGCGGGCATCAACATTCGGAAATACGGTTCTTTCTTCTACTGGTTCGTCCAGGGCAGCAGGGTTTCAATGGCCCTCCACCAGGCCAGAATCCAGAAGGCATGCCTCCACCTCCGCCGCCACCTGCTCAACTCATTTTAATGGAGATTTAGAGCATCATTCAAGTAAATGCAAATTGAGATCGTAGAAACATGAGCTTGTAATATAGCTACACCTAATTCCAGACCGGTTAATGCTAGAATTATAAATAAGGGACCAAGATCTCCTAATAAATAGAAAATATTATTCAGAAATAGCATAGTCCAAGCAAACCCACTTAAAATCTTGACTAAACTATGACCGGCCATCATATTAGCAAATAAACGTATTCCTAAGCTTAATGCATGAAAACAATAAGAGATTTGCTCAAGGAGAAAACCTTGGTTTCACAACTGAGGGAAACTTGCTGTTGTGCTCATCATACCTTTCTCTTGGGGTTCTGTAACATCCCAAGTTTTTATCAAAATTTGGAACAATTTTTTTTTGTTTTGTTTTGTTGATTGAAAAATCACAAGGAATTGAAACTTTTTTTTAGTTTAATTAATTACTTCTCCCTAAAGTTTTATTAAACCTTCAAATCAAATTATTTTACTTCCAAGGTTTCCAAGTTATAAAAGAGTTTCTTATAAATATTTCCCAATTCAAATGTTAGTCAAAAAAACTATTTCAACTTCCTATCATGCCTTGTAGAACTATTTGAGGAAATGGATTTTCAACATATTAGTTGGTTTATATTTTAACCCTATGCAAGCTATCTTGCCAAGGGAATATTTACAAAATGATTCATAGAAAAGAAAGATGCATTACTAAAAATGTGTCGGAAAATGAAATTCAAAATATTATTTTATGAAGTATTTTTTTCCATGTTTCCAAAGAATTATTTGAAAATCCTAATTTCTATTTTTGCATTATGCAAGAAAGTCCTTTTGCTAAAATTTATAAGGTTTTATGGAAAATCTTATTTTATTTTGAAAACCTGTTTCTGACTGTCCCCTTTGATACTTTGAATTTTAGAAAAATTTACAAAGTTGTTTGAATCAGTTTGGAGCCAAATTGCAAAAGATAAAAAGAAAACAGAAACAAAAAAGAATAAAAAGAAAGAAAAAAATAGAAAACAGAAGTGGACCGAGCAGCCCAGGCCAGCCAGCCCAGCAACGGCCCAACCGGATCAATATCGAACGGTTACCCCCTTCTCTCTTCCTCTTCACTCTAACTGGTGGGCCCCCCTTGTCAGACCCATCTTCTACCTCCAACCGTTCCTCCCCTTCTCTATAAAAACGAAACCGCCCCGTTCTCCACTTTTCCCCTCTCCTCCCAGAGCCCTAGCGGCACCCCAAGACGATGCCTCTCTCTTCCCCTCCTTCTCCTCTCTGTTTTCCCCTTCTCTCCCCCTCGAATTTCTGCGACATATTGTTCAATTTCTCGCCGGAGTCTGCAGATACCCGTGGCGTCCATCGTCGAATCCGGCGTGGTACAGCACCTCCGAGCCCTCTCTCTGGCCCAGTTCTCCTTCCCTCTCTTGTGCGCGTCTTCACAGACTGATCCCGTGCCTTCCCTCGCAGCAAGTCGACGGCAACATCGATGTCCGAGTCGCCGCGTCCAGGAGCCCTCCGTCCGCGTTCAGCAACTTCTTGGGGAAACCATTGAGCACGTCCACCACCCCTTCATCTTCTCAGTGGAGTTCCGCATCTTGTAGACCACCATCCCGTCTCCCAAGACCGTGGAACTACCCACGCCATTGACAGCAGCACCGCCGGAGTCTCTCCGTCGATGTCCTCCCCGGTGAGTCTCACCCTTTTCTTCTATCTACCGTTAGATTCAGATCGGGCGGCTGGTATTCAGTCACTTACGCGAAATGGTACGAATCGATCTCGACTGTGAAGATCTCTTAAAATCCAGCGGCCAGCAGAGCTAATCCAAACGAACCGGTATCCTCCTATTAGATAGCGCCACATGGCCTGTCTGAAACAAACCAGATTCAAAATTCTTTGAAATAGGCTGCAACTTGTAAAATCCATTTAAAATGTTCTGTAGGTCCAAAAATTACAAATTGCATATCAATGGAATCTTGAGAAAGAGTAGAATCCATTTATGCAAGAATATCACATGGTTACTGTACAAAATTTGAACTAAATTTTAAATGGTTTAAGTTGCATATTAGCACCAATTAATTCATATCTTTTTCTCTGGTCGTCCAAAAATAACAAATTTGTAGTCATTGGAATCCTATGAACTTGTAGAACACTTTAGAATCAAGAAAAACCAAAGTTGATACATGCACAAACTTGGTACATTCAAATCTATCCAAATCACTACTTTGATCATAATTTGAATTCTGAAAATGATTTTGGAGTGAAACCACTTGCAGTAGCTTTGTGTTACTAACCTCTATCCAGTAGCATCACTATCCAAAACTATTGAAACACCTTGCAAACATTCAAATTCAATTATGAGAATTTGAGTATCTTCATTATAGAATTAATTCTATAATTCTTTTCAATATGATTCATTTTACAAAAGTGACTCATATGATCATATCAATCTATCATTATCATATTGCCTCTTAACCCTGACCCAACATCATGCCATCTTACTCTTAGGGGCTTAATTCCTAATATTCAAACTACACCTGAGTAAATTGAGTAATTTGTGAATGTATCTCAATTTGTTTCTCCTTTAACAATGTGGAGATAAACCCTACCCTATATCAAACATGTCTTAAGTCATTCAGATTCATTATTACCTTTGATTCAAAACCAAAACTAGTTGGATGATTCAAATAAGGATTTAAAAACTTTGACTTGGCCAAATCTTGGAGGATCATTCTTTCCAGTCATTGAACTTGCCATCCAAACTCTTAATCTATATCTTGTAAGCCAAGCTTCAAGACATATCTCTCTCATAACAAAATCATAAAAGAAAATTAAAATGTTGAACCAACCCATTTCAATTGTTTGCATTGCTTGATCTTGTTTGTCATGGAATAGTGTGTTTATGTTGTGTTACTCCTATTGTTATAGATTGAAAGGAGAGAACGTGTCTTGTTGAGGGAAGTGAAAGGGTTCGAACTTCAAAAAGGCAAGTGACACACATATCCCCTACCTATTTTTACTACTGCATTAGTGTGTTTCAGTAGTATGCATAATAGGTGGAATATTCAATTATTTTATAAAATGCTTAGATCCTAGTAGTGTTTAGCTATCCCTTAAACCCCACCTGTTAGGATGCTAAATACTTTGAAAAATATTGATGCCATGCTATGATCACTTGTTAAAAGTGTTTTGTGAACAAATTAAGAACTTCAACTAAAATGAAACACCTGGGTGGATTGGTTTGTTGATGCAGGCGAAGTTGAGTGTCTTCTGGGGCCTCATGCCTCTTAGAGGATGGGGTGAACCTCAGGAGTACACTTGTGGAATGCCACCCAGGAATAAAGAGGTTACCATGTCTTCCATGCTTAGAGTGCTTCCAGTGCAGCCTTATGACAATATGGGCTCTGTCTTGACTGATTAGATGTGAGGGTGCAACTTGTGTGCAAGAAGATGGCTGGTAGTTGAATTGTAGGTTGGGAACGGATCTTGCCAGTTGGTTGCTCTCTTCTTCTAAAAGGTCTCGTCTTATTTTATGTATGGGCGTAAAATGAGTCTTAAGGTGAAAGTGCACAACCCCTGCAGGGTGTCAAAACTAATCGATTAGCCATGTCCTCGGTTATGGACAAATTTAATCTCTAGACATGGAATGTACGGAAGAATCTCATCACCATTTCTGAATGCTTTAAAACTTGACTAGAAACCCTTAGGCGGGAGCTCAGGGCCATACACTCCGAGGGGTGGTGGTTCTGATGTTCCAACTTTGTTGAGTTTCGCCCAGAACTACATACCGGCCAGTATGTAATGTATGGGGGTTGTCTTGACCCTTATAAACTAAAATTTTGAAAGAAAGTTTTGAAAAGGATGTTAGGATAAAATTAGCTTTATGCAAAGCAGCTTATGAGATCCACCAGCCAAATATCATGTAGCTAGTTCTTTCACAAAAGCCACCAAATATGTGTTATTTGCCAGTACATCATTGTACCGACCCCCCATTTGTGGGGCTGCATATTCAAATGTGTAGGTTTTCAGAAAAGGATCGTTAGTAGGATCTCGAGACTACATTCCAACATGTCTGCCTGTGGCACGTGATGAAGATGGAGGCTCATTGCCACTTTGTTTTCCGCTGTGTTTCTGTAAGGTTTGAGACTTATGTAACTGGATCTGTGATGTAATATTTGGCACTATTGCAATGATCACTATATTTTGTACTGTGGTGCTATCAGAGATCTAGGGAATAGCACTTAACATAGGTGTTCCACCTTAAATCAAAGGTGGGGCGTTACATCCCAACTGGGTGCCTACTACGCACCATCAAGTTGCAAGCTATGGTTTCTAAAGCTGAAACCAGTATTTCATTTTTCTCTGATGTGCAATCTTCTTTGATTAATAGAATGGCTGCTAAACCTGATCCTTTTGCTGCTACTAATGCCATTCAAGTTAGAATTGATGAAAATGTTAGGATGTTAGTAGAATTACATGCTAGGTGGGAAAGAGAAGATGAGATGGCTAGAAATATGAAGGTTTGTACTATTACCACCTCTAGTAATATTGTTTCAAATGCTAGCACTCTTACTTTGATTGGTGTAGAGAAAACTCCTACTCCTTGTGCGAAAAAGCCCAAAACTGCAAAAACTTTTTCTACAAAAAGTGCTGAAATTTTTTGGAGTATGGGAGATAATAGCTCTACTTCTTTTAATGATTTTGATGTTGATGGTTGCAATATTTCTGAAGTAATTTTGTTCTTTCAAAAGCTTGCTTTAAGTCCTAATGCTAGTTCTATTAATGTTGCTTTTACAAAGCATATTACAAATGCTCTCATGCAAATTAGGAAGGAAAAGTTGAAACAAAAGGTTTCTATTCCCAAGAAGTTAGAAGATGGTTGGGAGCCCATCATTGATATGAATTTGAATGATTTTTATTGCCATGCTTTATGTGATCTTGGTGCAAGTATTTTTATTGTGTCTAGAAAAATTTATGATATGCTTGGTTTACCACCGCTTGAAAATTGTTATTTTGATGTTCCTCTTGCTGATGTTGCTAAGAAGAAACCTTTGGGAAGGATTAATGGTGTTCTTATTATGGTTAACCATAACCTTGTTCACATTGATTACCTTGTTTTGGATGTTGAATGCAATGCTTCATGTCCTATTATTTTGGGAAGACCTTTTCTTAGAACTGTTGGTGCCATCATTGATATGAAGGAAGGCACCATTAAATATCAATTACCACTCAAGAAAGGTATGGAACACTTCCCTATAAAGAGAAAGAAATTACTTTTTGACTCTATTCTTAGAGCAAATTATGAACTTGATGCTTCATCGCTTGATATTACTTGATTTCCACTTTCTGCGCCTAGCTCAAAGGCGTTAAAGAAAAGCACTCTTGGGAGATAACCCAATATTTTCTTTTCAGTACTTTTTCTTTTTGTTGAGTCTTGGAAGTTATTACTACTGTAATGACCTCTCCTTATTATTTTTATTTCGTTTTTGTGCCAAGAAGAACCTCTAATTTGAGGAAGGTAAGATTTGGGGAAGTTGCTGTCCTGAAACAGATTTCTGCGCTGCACTGTAAAAATTCCTGAAAATTCTCAGTATATATTTTTGATCTGTGATTTATTGTACACATACCCCAGGTTATTTCCAAACTTTAATTAGTTTTGCACTTTTCGATTTGAGCAACAGAAGGTCCTCAGAAAAATCGATCTTTGTCAGCTATTCTGTTTTGACATATTTCTGCCACTATTTGTGTTTGCCTCTTGATCGCTTTCTTTTTTAGTTCTTTTGATCACGGAACTTTTGAGGAAGTTGCTACAGTAGCTTATGCTTTAATGGGTGTTATACTTGAGTTTTAAACTGAACCAAAAGAGTAGATTTACTATCATGCTTACACTAATGTTGCTAATAGAATTGTGTGAAGTTTTGTATGAAGGAAGTTTTCAAGTGTAGGAAAAGGAGAGTGATGAGATGAGATGAAGTATGGACAAAAGCTCAAGCTTGGGGATGCCCATGTCACCCCAACAAATATCCAAGAGGTACAAGCGTCAAAGCTTGGGGATGCCCCGAGGCACCCCTCCTTTAACGGCAAAAATCAGGTCACCTTTCAAGACACTATTTTTTTATTGCTTCGTATACTATGCGATTTTCTTGGAGCATCTTTACTTTCTCTTTCAGTTTTCTTTTTTTTGTTTGCTGCAATAAATGGTTGGACCCTAACAAATTTCTTTTGGAGAAGACACACTCTATTTTTCATTGCCAAGAACACTCTAGTTTTCACTCTTATCGTTCAACGAGTGTTCTCTTTTTCTAGTACTGCATTTAGCTTTCTTTTTCGCCTTGATTTTTGTTCAGATCTTGTTATTTCTTTATATCAAGGTGTATTTAGACCTCTGGTCTATGATGGTTTTCATCTTTAAGAGTGGTAATAAAAAGTATGAATGGTGTTGGAAAAGAGAAAAAGTTTCATGACTATAGTGGTACAAGTGGGAGCTTGTTTAGACTCTGGATTAGACTTTTGTATGTCATGCTTGATGTTATTTTGATAGTATGCTTAGTATTTTTGCAGTAGCATGACTTATCTCAAATGACTGAGATTGCTTAATGTGCCTTTGAAAGAATCATGCGTTGTTTTTATTATATGGGAGCATATTATTGTGGTTTTCTCCTTTGATGCTTTATTTGGGTTGACTTGGCGCATGCTTACAACATGTTTGACTTTAACAAATCACCATAAGCCTCTATTATCATTTGGTTTTTGACTTGTGATACCATTTTATGCTTTGGTTAATGATATTTTGTCGCAATGCATGATTATGGCCGTTATTGGTCTCTTAGTTGGTCGCTCCCAGTCTTTTGCTAGCCTTCATTTTGTACTGAGAGGGAATACTTCTCGTGCATCTAACTCCCAAAAACCAAGTTTATTCCAATGAGTCCAATATAAATTCCTATGCATGGTATTTGCAAGCCATTCCAAGTAAATTTTCATGTGCTACCTTTCAAAAAACCTTCAAAGTACTTCTCATTTTGTGACACTATTTTTAGCTCATGGGGACGTAGTGGTCGGATTTTCTATCTTGCATATTGTTTTATTCCAAAAAAAGGAAAAAAAGAAAAGAAAAAAGGCACTCCTCCATGGTATGTGAAAGTTGGTGGGCACCCGATGGAATCGGTTAGCCATGGTTTGTGAAAGGAAAAGTGGGGAGGAGTGCCAAGCTTTATAAAAGAGCACAAAAGTGCCAATCTCTCTCTCAAAAACTTGCTTAGTATGGAAGATAGAAAGAACCACATTGTCAGTCATTGACAAGAACAACCACCTCTCAAAATAAATTTTTATCTCTCTGTTTTACAAATGAAAAGCTCTAGCACATGTTTGATCACTGCTTCCCTTTGCGAAGGGCCTTTCTTTTACTTTTATGTTGATTCTCCACCTTCTACCTTTATGCACCGTCTAAGAGAGCATAGTTGTCATTCTGAGTTTAATGTGCATAGTCCCAAAATTTATTATTGATTGATTCATGATTATGGTTTTGCTTGTTCTTAAATTATTTGTATCTAGTCGCCCTCTTAAACTTGAAGGTGTCCTATGCATTTATGTTTTGCTACTCCATGAAGGACAAACTAAAAACCACTTTGCTATGTTTTTCTATATGCTCAAAACACACACTTGACTTTCAGTGCATTATTACTCATGATCTTTTGTTTGTGTTACTTTTCATGTTATAACATGGTTGCTAAGTTTTATTGTCAAGATTATGTGTTTTATGCCCATGTTTAGAGTACTTTGATCTCAACACTCAATGCTTTACATCGTTTGATCAAGATTGTGTTGGTGCATGTCACCTCAAAAATTATTGTTTTGTTATCACTTACCTACTAGAGGACTAGCAGGAGTTAAGCTTGGGGATGCTTGATACGTCTAAAACGTATCTATAATTTTTGATGCTCCATGCTTGGTTATACACCATTTGCTTTGTGTTTTGCTACACTTCGTGGTGTTTTTATGTATTTTCTTGAACTAACCTATTAACAAGATGCCACAGTGCCAGTTCCCTGTTTTGTGTTGTTTTGTGTTTTAGAAAAGCTACACAGGAAATATTCTCGGAATTGGACGAAACAAAAGCTGAAGTTCCTATTTTTCCCGATATGGGACAGAGTCCAAAGCAGAGACGGAGGGGGACCAGGGGCCAGCCACACCATAGGGTGGCGCAGCCAGCCCCTGGCCTGCGCCACCAGGTGGTGGGGCCACCTGGCCCACCTCCTGACGCCGCCATTTCGCCTATATATTCTCCTCGGTGAGGAAAACCTAAAACCCGATCTATTTTCCACGAAACATACTGAAAGCCGCCGCCGTCGTTGACGCAAGATCGGGAGGGTCTAGAAGCTCTTCCCGACACCTTGCCGGAGAGGGGAATCACCACCGGAGGCCTTCTTCATCACCATGCCTGCCTTCGGAGTGATGTGTGAGTAGTCTACCTTGGACTACGGGTCTATGGCAGTAGCTAGATGGTTGTCATCTCCTCCATGTGCTTCATGTTTAGATCTTTTGAGCTGCCTATTGATACGTCTCAAACGTATCTATAATTTTTTATGCTCCATGCTTGTTTTTACACCATTTGCCTTGTGTTTCGTTACACTTCGTGGCATTTTTATGTGATTTCCGGGACTAACCTACTAACAAGATGCCACAGTGCCAGTTCCCTATTTTTTGCTGTTTTGTGTTTCAGAAAAGCTACACAGAAAATATTCTCAGAATTGGACGAAACAAGTTCCAGAAGTCTTATTTTTCCCGGACGAAGGACGACGACCAAACGGGAGCCGGAGAGGGGCCAGAGGCTGGCCACACCATGAGGTGGCGCGGCCCAGGCCCTGGACGCGCCCACCTGTGGTGAGGAGCCCCTGGTCCACCTCGGACGATGCCCTTTCGCCTGTAAGAAGCCTCCCGATGGAAAACCCTAAAACAATCGGCAATTTTCCAGAAAGAGTTCTGTAACATCCCAGGATGTGAGGCTAAAAATAGAGAGAACACAGAAGTGTGCATTGCATTCATGCATAGAAAATCTGAGAAATTTTCGCGCTTTTAAATAAAACTTGTCAAAGTGATTGAAGCTTCTCTTGAGTTGATGGAACTGAAGTAGCTCATCGACTGAAGTGCGATAAACTTCAACATGGCATTTGTTAACAACCTTGTTTTGGGTAGAGATAATAACAACAATCAAAGGAGATGAATGTGAGGTAGGATTAATATGTTAACACATCATTTTAGGACCTTATAACTAATTCTACCATGATCACCATGGTATTTCTTAAACCTAAATCATTGAAGCCATTCCTAGCTTGAAGGAAGACAACACAAGTCTTACCTTGACTCTTAATCTACGTTGTTTTCATATCTTGATTAACATAATCTTTCCCATTTAAGTCTATTTAGTTCCAAGACAAGAGTAGAGAGTCTATATTAAATCAAGTATCATTCTCATCTCATAAGATGATACTTTAGGATCTAATCCACAAATTCAGAAGAGGGAGAGACTAACCTAGTACCAAGTTGATTAGAGGAGTTTATAATAGAGTTTAACTACTAAAATAATTATCCAGTACTTTTGGGTATTATATAATTCACTCTTAAACTTGTTACCAAAATTGGTAAACCACAAGGTCTAAAGTGCATAAAAGCCAAACATTCTTATTTAAATCATAACTTATTAACTATATAAGATATAACAAAACTAAACTCATTTACATTACATTAAATAGTTCAAACTATTTGAATAAAAATAACTATGATCATTTTGAAACTCTTATGATCATGCCTTGGTGAAATCAAATAAAGTCATTCAAGGTTTGAACATGACCTTTGCTAACTTTGGATATTTTGAGCACAACTGATAATAGGAACAAATAAGATATGACAATATGCATAATTCACAATAACTGGATCATTTCAAATATGAACTTTGGAAGTTAAACTTCCAAACAATTAATACAATATTCATTGATAACAATTCATTTGTGAATTACCAATATGTATAAGAATATGAATTGATTCAGCCACAAATACATTTAGTGCCAAATGCCACTTGGCTATCCAAAATAAAGATTATTAGAGGATAATCATCATGCCACCTAGGATAGTTATCCACTTGGAAATATCTTGTGATAGTTATCCACTTGAAAATATCTTGTGATAGTTATCCACTTGGAAATATCTTGTGATAGTTATCCACTTGAAAATATCTTCTTTTACTTAAACCCCAAGTAATGCATTTCAAAATATCTTCTTTTACTTGAACCCCAAGTAATGCATTTCAAAATATCTTCTTTTACTTGAACCCCAAGTAATGCATTTCAAAATATCTTCCTATACTTGAACCCCAAGAAATGTTCATAGTTATCCACATGAAAATATCTTCTTTTACTTGAACCCCAAGTAATGCCCATGCATGAGAGCTTGACAACAAGTAGCTTACTCAGCAAATGAAAACAAGAGTCACCACTTGAGGTGTCAACTTGTGGTGGACTTCAAAACACTATAAAAGGAACCCCATGGCATTCATTTGACACCACAAACTCATGGTATGAGTAGACCAACGAATTTGAGCCATCTCATGCATTAGAGAGGGCTAAGAAACACCACCATCACACCAAGCAACACCACCATCACACAAGCAACACCCCCACACAATTCACCCTGCTCATGAGTTGAGCAACAGGGCAGGATTAGCCACCACCATCACAACCACAAGAACCAACTAGCAAGACCAAGACCAAATGGTTACTTAGTTCATTTAGGAATTAGGTCAAGCAGCTAGGAGGTGCAGGCATGCCACAAGATGTAGGTTTATCAGAATTCCCGAAGAACAAGCTTCACAAGACCACCAGGTTGGTCTAGTATGAGAGGAGAGGAGTGTAGTTAATGGGAAAAGAGAATCACTCACCATAGGCAAAGAAACATGATATAAGTATTGATAACACAAACCTAAATCCTAAATTCCTATTTAGGTAGAGTCTATATCAAACTAACCATATGTTGGGTGTGATCCCTATCCTCTAATAATGATGACATAATTCCATCACACTCAATATCTTTATCTGTCCCATTGGACCCTATTCTCCTATTCATATTTCAACTTGTGCATCACTTTATGACCATGAGTAAAACCCTAGAACCACAACCTATAATTTAACCCATGAATTATGTCCACACCATAATCATTTCTAATATCAACCATATTATTTATCCAGTGATTAACCTGAACACATTAATATGTGCATGAGTCTTAACATCAGATTAAGAGCATCATGTTCATAGAAACATATACCTTACTAGGAGATCCAATGATAGCAACTATTTTAAATCATAGTTTTCCTTTCATTCAGATACAAATATAGTGTCTATACACTCTTAAGAAGAAACACAAAAATGAATCTTTAAAATCATCTCTAATAGGACTCCTAGTAAAATATTTCAAAAAACAAAGATCATGACATTTAAAAGTGCTTCTAATCAAAATCTTATCCAAACCCTAATATTACTCAAAGTAATTTATGTGCTTATGCACATAAAAGTTATATTACTGCAATAGATGATATTACTGAACATAAGAATTTATTTCACAAGTAGCCCCAAATTCAAAATCCTGCAAAAAGTTTGAATTCAAATCAGCAAATAGAAAACAGATGAAAAAGAAAAGGAAAAAGAATTAAACAAGAAAAATAAATAGAAGAAGAAGCTTACCAGGCCAAAGCCTATCAAGCCGGCCCATTCGTAGCCCGGCCCGGCATACCGAAACGGTATGCACCCGACAGGCGGGACCCACCCGTCAGAAGAAGAGGTCATCGTCTTCCTCTTCCTCTCTTCTACACGGTCGACACGACGCCGGCATGCTCCACGTCCTCGTTGACGATAAGATCATCTCGAGCCCTATAAATACCCTGGGAGATCCGTCGTGCCGCACTTTTCCTTCGCCACCCCCTCATTCCCTCTCCATCCTTCTCTATCGTCACCACCCAGCCGCAGGATCTCGCCGGAGACCTGCAAGGAGCCATCGATGGAGGTCATCCCGGAGGCTATGGAGTGTCCCAGGAGAAGCGCCTCACCGTATTGATCTTGCTGGAGGAGTCACGCGTCCAGGGGAGCTCGGGTTAGGCCGAATCGAGCCGTTCCCTTCTCCCAGACATCGCTAGAATCCGTGAAGCTTTGCTCATCTCCTTTCACCATCGACCCAATTGATCAGTTCATCAGACTCAGGTTGATCTTGCGCACCTCTGGAACCATTTAGCTCATCCTTTCGTAGTCTATAACTTGGTTCCCATAGTTCACCGTCATGCGCCACCGCAGTGAAGCTCGCCGGAGCCATCTCCGCTGACCATTTCCGAGCGACGCTTGCACTAACAAACTCAGCGTGTTGTATTGGTTCTATTTCACCCACACACGAAATCCAGGGGGGCTGGAATCACCATCTCCGACGATCGCCGGCGATGATCTGCTCCCAATCAACTTCTTGACTCAGCCCTGCCTACGTGGCATTGACCCAAACCATGGGCCCCACTAGTCAGTCTATTTGACCAAGACTCTTGCCTGTGTGGCAACTGACCAAGCCCAGACCCCACCAGTCAGCCTAATAGGCTAGATACCCCCTCGGTATCAAAAGTTTCTTTGTTAATTGAAATTCCAGAAATATCTGCAAGCTTAGAAAATTCATATCTAATTCATTTTAAATTAGAAAAATATAAATAATATACCGAAATGATCACAAAACTAAGCCCTATCTGTTTGTACTGTAATATTATATACTTGTGTGAAGTAAATTGGATTAAATTGGATTCAACTTATCAAACATGTCTAAGTACTATTTCTTAATATCAATTTGAACCAAATTTAGGAATCAAATAGTTTTTGTAAACATGTTGTAAATATTTTTACACTCAAACAACTTTATTGTAGACACTATCTCATTATTATAGGATCTTAATTTCAGCTTTGCCATCAGCACATAAACACTGGAGTTACTTTCTATAGTTAATTTTAAAGTATTAAAATTATGGGAGACCTCAACAAGTAAATAGTAACTGGTACTTAAGGTTACCTCTCAACTTTCATTCAGTAAATATGTAGTTAGCCCTAAGTACTCAATTCAACCATGATGAATGATTAACCCAATTACTTTAACATTATCAGTTAAAACCTAGAAACTTAAATAAGAGGAATCATGTGCTATTAATTAACCAAACTCCTAAGAATAGTTGTGATCACTTAAAAGTGAGTTAAATACTAATTACCTTTCTAAAGAATGTGTTCTTCAAAAGTTATTCTTTTAAGATACCTTGAAAGTAAGCATCAAACCAATTCCTTTTAGTTATAGATGAAAACCCTAAGTAATATTAAGATTGTTGTCAACCCTAGAACTACTTAGATATTACTATGTGTATACTTTACCTTGACTTTACATATCCATGATCAACCAAGTGATTGCTAATTATAAGATGCAACTTTAAAGTGTTACCTTCATGTTTTCACCATTAACCATCATTCCCTTGTAACAAGGAATGATTATGAAGCCCTAAAACAGTAGCTCTTGTTAAAGTCTTATTCTTTTAAAAGCACCTGATAGTGATCTAACCTAAAATGCTTAACAACCATGTTATGGTGTGATTTAAAAGTGCAACACATCATAAATAAATCACCATAACTCAATGATAACAAATCATCGGGGTTAGGTTACGCTTAGAGTGATGCATATCATATCTTATGCATATCATGCTGCAGATTTCTAACATCATCCCTATTGGATGATGATTGCTATTTCGGAATTGGGATTTCTATCGTATCGAAGACCCTGACTCGCATAATCTTGCGGTTAGAAAGGCAAGTTCACTCTTGCTCATATCTCTTGTTTATCTTTAACAAAGTACTTGCAAATAGACCGGTGGTATTATTATAATTGCATTAAAAAGCAAAGGTTCTACTTTTCTTGAATGAATATGACTAGTGGTTAGCAACCACGGTGGTTGTCGACCTAGGAAGGTGGGCAGTGGGACCATGGTAAGAGTATGGTGGAGGTCCCACTGTACCGGGAATGTTCACCTAGGACTAATAACCAATGTCGCCAGTGATTCTTGTGCCGTAAAATACGGTCAACCATAGGGTCTGGAATGGGACGGAAGAGTCAGCTGTATCTTTTCCCTCATGCATATCAACGGACCGGCCGTTTCGGAGCAGTCGTCTCCCTGCGCGGAGCTTCGGGATTGGGTGGATTCCCCTTAATGAATTCACGATTCTGGCGGTCTATGATGGATTGCGGCAACGACGGGGGTAGAGTGCCGAGGCCGGTGTTACCACAGTGCGTAACCGGAAACTGGTAGGTGGTGAGACTCTTTGCCTAGGAAAGGCAAGTATGCCGAGGTCGGCAACTACTAAACTGTAGACCGGCGAGGGTAGCGAACCGAAGTTGGAGCCGCAAAAGGGTGGGTATGCACGGTCGCGGGAAGGAACAGTGATTGGCTCGGATCAACGGCTGGGCCCCATACCAAGGAAGTGTGGACGAGCTCGCGGCTCAGTTGTGCAGCAAAGTGTTGATCTCCTATGGGTACAAGTGACCACCTCTGCAGAGTGTATGAAAGTATCTGGATACTCCCTGCTTTGGGAAGGAGCTGCGAACACGGCAGGAAAGGAGCCCATCGAAGCTCTAATCAACCTGTGAAGGCTGACGGACATAGTTCTTCTGAATAAAAGCAACCTCTTGAAGAAATGTTTACGAAAACTTGCATTGCCAAACGACTCTTGGGTCTAAGGCTGTAGATAGTGCATAAAACACCTTATTCCCTATATGAACTTGCTGGGTAACGCTCGTTACTCACCCCACTCCCTCGTAACCCTTGCTTAGATTGGAGGCAGCACAGGAGGCAACCTCGAGACACTGAAGATGAAGTCCTCGACCAATATCAGAACTATCAATGGAGTCAACAACTATGCCAAGCTTAGTGGAAAACTAGAATAGTAATAGAAGGGACCCAATTCCCTAATCCTAGAACCTAAGTAGCTAGGATAGTTCTGTAGCAAGCCAACTGCATTAGTGAAGCTCTAGTTGAGTCTTCAATGTATTATATTCTCGTTTGTAGTCGCCAGGACTAGGCCTCTACCTATTGAGGAAGTTCTGAAGCTCTTCTGTATGATGAAATTGTAATCCTATGCACCTACCTTGGACCTGCGATGTTTCTGTTGTACCACTCTGATCGATGTAATACTAGTGAGACGGTGTTTCATTGGTGTTATGTCAACGACTTGCATACTACACATGCAGTGGTATGCTGGGTCACCACAGTTGGTATCAGAGCAAACGCTTTGACCCTAGGATTAAAACCCTTTAATAGGAGACCTGTAGGTTTGGTAGTGACTATAGGAAGCCATCTTATCTAAACCAATTCTTCTTTATGACTTGAAATGGATATTCAATAAAATAATACTCCTAACACACTTGAGTCAAAATTCTTACCTACTTTCTTAAGTGAAGTTAGATATCTTGTTCCATACCACGTAGTTATGACATCATTGAACCTTACATAAAGGATGGAAGTAGATAATGTTTGGTATACAATACATGGTAGTCCAAAGAGAGGATACAACCGGAATGGGAACTATCCTATTGGAAGATGTATACCAAGGTCATCGTGTTAAACTTGAGTCATCTGAAACTGTAGTAGGATGATGTTAAGTGATGAAGTGAAGCTATATGAGATAATAGGACCCCAAGGTTAAGTCATGTAGGTGGATACTCAAGAATTCCATATACAAGTAAGAAGTACCCACGGTATAAAAGCTTGGAGCATGGGAGATTCACATGAGAATCTCAACATGGTAGAGAAGAACTTTGCAGTAAACCAGCAATTCTCTGCCGAGGAGGAAGATGCTTAAGAAGAAGGATGAATGAAGTGTTCCAAACTAAGGTAACTAGGCTAAATATGAAAGAACCGTAGCCCTAGTTGGAATAGATTGATCAAAGCACAACGGAGAACCCCATGAACATCATGGAGTTGTGTGAACCATACTTAGTGAAGTAGGTGTTTAGAGCAGCTATGCTAGAAGTTTCGAGAGATCATGTGAGGGTAGTCTTCAATAGAACGGAAGGTAAGTTATAGAAGGATAGAAAGGCACGTATAGGTCAGCTATAAAGACTCACAAACCCATTTTTGTTCAAATTATTTGGTTGCAATTGAGCAATTGAAGTAAATATTGAGACAAAGAGTAGTAGTCCACCAACATGTGCAATATATCACGATATAAACCTATATTACTTGGTGCTATAAAGTACACATCTAAGCCAGAATTAGAGAGATGTTTTACTCAACGGGCTTATGATGATGTATGTTGCCAGCACACATTTGGATTCTTCTTGGATTTTTATTGATTGACTAGATCCATACATGAAGTTTAACTCTGATACGCAAATGCATGTTGCACTATCAAGTTCTCAATTCATGGTATTGATCTAGAGGGTTAAGGGATTCATGTGAGGACGAGACGAATTCCTAAGGCAGTTAAGATAAATATGAAGGAATCACAAGAAGGAAGTCAAACAAGAGGGAAAGGTATGAGAAGACACCTGTAGATGGTGTATTTCTTGCAAGACAAACCCTAGAAGGAGAAAAATTGATTAAGAGATACCACAGTTGGTATAGAATTTAGTGGAACTCTAGGTTCGTAAATACTAGATCCGAACACCAGATCACGGAGTAGAACCACTAATTAAGTTAGCTACAGTTGAGTTGGAGGTATTTGAGCTCGTTGTTATGCAGCCTTGGTTATGCTTAGTACATCACGGGTCGATTGAGGTGTTATAGTACCGATGATCCATTCCGGTATTGCCTGCTGCTTTACTCAGCCTGGGAGTGGTAACCCCAGTAACCCTCGTTGCTAGAGTGACTAAGACACATAACATTTCTGTATAACTTTGATCCCTAGTCTCGAAATCTTGAGTTGTAGATTGGTGGTAAAGACGTTAATAACATCTTTTCTTATCTTAGAGTTGTAGTCTTTGTCTACGGACCAAGACTTGTGAGGTTTTCATGTACTAATGATCCGTTGAAGCCATTGATTCGTTTGTATTCCTATTAGCTCTTACTTTGCTCAATATATACAATTGCCTGTCGTGGATGTCCTCCGGTACAAGAGAAACTCTGCCGAATTTCTCCTGTGGATTTGTGTATATACCCTACCATCTGAATTAGGATGGATAGCGATGGGAAAACCCAATTCTCATCAACCTTTAGAACTTTTGGGTAAGTTCATACTTCCAAAAGTGGAATAGAAGCCCTAACCAAACACATAATCAAAGAATTCATACCGGATATCCATAATTGTGTGGGTACACCACAGATTTCTTTGAGAGACCATTAGGAAAGCCTAAGGGGGAGAGTATGCCACAAGTTGGGAGAACTAGACCAAATCAGTTGGAGTAAGAAGGAGGTCTAGACTAAGATGAAATTAATCTTATTTCCATAAGGGATGTCGAGGTACTGTATTGATACTTGCCTCGGAAGTTCATCAGTATGGAAGTTGAGGTTTATACCTCATGGAAGCAGCAACTAGACCTTAAACTTGACCAAAAGGAGTAATTAATACTTCGAAGAAGCAGCAATTGGGGAGAAACCAAAGATGATGGAAGTTGGATGAAGTATATTTGAACGACACTTCCCTAAGATCCACCGTAGCTCCATTAGGACAGTGAAGGAGTTAGACAATTGTGGACCATGAACAGCACCTAGTATGAACCACAGTTAGTAACTTTTTGAGCATAGAGGACCAAGGTCAACCTTATGAAGTAAACCAAAACCCTAGATTGGATAGACTAAATGAGTCTAATCCATTCCTTAGGACAGAATCTTTAGGTATGCCTATACCTTAATGAACCTCTTAAGTTTTATCTTGAGCTCCATGAAACCTTATTTTATAACCTATAACTAGACCCAAAGTAGAAAGTTGATACCCTAGTCTGGAGACCTCACCAAAACAGCTTGTAAAAAATTAAGTAAACTAAGGAACCGAAGAGTATTGGATTCCCCAGGAGTGTTGGAAAACAACATAGGACTCATTCAAGTAACAATTTTTCAGAGTCGGAGAAAGAGGATTTCAGAGATACTCTGAACAAAGGATATCATCAATATCCAATCAGTTGGAGAAGGAGTTACAAGTTAGATGTTATCGATGATAAGCTCAGCCCAAACATAAGAGAGTTCGAACTTCGAGGACGAAGTTGATTTTAAGGGGGAGAGTCTGTAACATCCCAGGATGTGAGGCTAAAAATAGAGAGAACACAGAAGTGTGCATTGCATTCATGCATAGAAAATCTGGGAAATTTTTGCGCTTTTAAATAAAACTTGTCAAAGTGATTGAAGCTTCTCTTGAGTTGATGGAACTGAAGTAGCTCATCGACTGAAGTGCGATACTCTTCAACATGGCATTTGTTAACAACCTTGTTTTGGGTAGAGATAATAACAACAATCAAAGGAGATGAATGTGAGGTAGGATTAATATGTTAACACATCATTTTAGGACCTTATAACTAATTCTACCATGATCACCATGGTATTTCTTAAACCTAAATCATTGAAGCCATTCCTAGCTTGAAGGAAGACAACACAAGTCTTACCTTGACTCTTAATCTACGTTGTTTTCATATCTTGATTAACATAATCTTTCCCATTTAAGTCTATTTAGTTCCAAGACAAGAGTAGAGAGTCTATATTAAATCAAGTATCATTCTCATCTCATAAGATGATACTTTAGGATCTAATCCACAAATTTAGAAGAGGGAGAGACTAACCTAGTACCAAGTTGATTAGAGGAGTTTATAATAGAGTTTAACTACTAAAATAATTATCTAGTACTTCTGGGTATTATATAATTCACTCTTAAACTTGTTACCAAAATTGGTAAACCACAAGGTCTAAAGTGCATAAAAGCCAAACATTCTTATTTAAATCATAACTTATTAACTATATGAGATATAACAAAACTAAACTCATTTACATTACATTAAATAGTTCAAACTATTTGAATAAAAATAACTATGATCATTTTGAAACTCTTATGATCATGCCTTGGTGAAATCAAATAAAGTCATTCAAGGTTTGAACATGACCTTTGCTAACTTTGGATATTTTGAGCACAACTGATAATAGGAACAAATAAGATATGACAATATGCATAATTCACAATAACTGGATCATTTCAAATATGAACTTTGGAAGTTAAACTTCCAAACAATTAATACAATATTCATTGATAACAATTCATTTGTGAATTACCAATATGTATAAGAATATGAATTGATTTAGCCACAAATACATTTAGTGCCAAATGCCACTTGGCTATCCAAAATAAAGATTATTAGAGGATAATCATCATGCCACCTAGGATAGTTATCCACTTGGAAATATCTTGTGATAGTTATCCACTTGGAAATATCTTGTGATAGTTATCCACTTGGAAATATCTTGTGATAGTTATCCACTTGAAAATATCTTCTTTTACTTGAACCCCAAGTAATGCATTTCAAAATATCTTCTTTTACTTGAACCCCAAGTAATGCATTTCAAAATATCTTCCTATACTTGAACCCCAAGAAATGTTCATAGTTATCCACATGAAAATATCTTCTTTTACTTGAACCCCAAGTAATGCCCATGCATGAGAGCTTGACAACAAGTAGCTTACTCAGCAAATGAAAACAAGAGTCACCACTTGAGGTGTCAACTTGTGGTGGACTTCAAAACACTATAAAAGGAACCCCATGGCATTCATTTGACACCACAAACTCATGGTATGAGTAGACCAACGAATTTGAGCCATCTCATGCATTAGAGAGGGCTAAGAAACACCACCATCACACCAAGCAACACCACCATCACACAAGCAACACCCCCACACAATTCACCCTGCTCATGAGTTGAGCAACAAGGCAGGATTAACCACCACCATCACAACCACAAGAACCAACTAGCAAGACCAAGACCAAATGGTTACTTAGTTCATTTAGGAATTAGGTCAAGCAGCTAGGAGGTGCAGGCATGCCACAAGATGTAGGTTTATCAGAATTCCCGAAGAACAAGCTTCACAAGACCACCAGGTTGGTCTAGTATGAGAGGAGAGGAGTGTAGTTAATGGGAAAAGAGAATCACTCACCATAGGCAAAGAAACATGATATAAGTATTGATAACACAAACCTAAATCCTAAATTCCTATTTAGGTAGAGTCTATATCAAACTAACCATATGTTGGGTGTGATCCCTATCCTCTAATAATGATGACATAATTCCATCACACTCAATATCTTTATCTGTCCCATTGGACCCTATTCTCCTATTCATATTTCAACTTGTGCATCACTTTATGACCATGAGTAAAACCCTAGAACCACAACCTATAATTTAACCCATGAATTATGTCCACACCATAATCATTTCTAATATCAACCATATTATTTATCAAGTGATTAACCTGAACACATTAATATGTGCATGAGTCTTAACATCAGATTAAGAGCATCATGTTCATAGAAACATATACCTTACTAGGAGATCCAATGATAGCAACTATTTTAAATCATAGTTTTCCTTTCATTCAGATACAAATATAGTGTCTATACACTCTTAAGAAGAAACACAAAAATGAATCTTTAAAATCATCTCTAATAGGACTCCTAGTAAAATATTTCAAAAAACAAAGATCATGACATTTAAAAGTGCTTCTAATCAAAATCTTATCCAAACCCTAATATTACTCAAAGTACTTTATGTGCTTATGCACATAAAAGTTATATTACTGCAATAGATGATATTACTGAACATAAGAATTTATTTCACAAGTAGCCCCAAATTCAAAATCCTGCAAAAAGTTTGAATTCAAATCAGCAAATAGAAAACAGATGAAAAAGAAAAGGAAAAAGAATTAAACAAGAAAAATAAATAGAAGAAGAAGCTTACCAGGCCAAAGCCTATCAAGCCGGCCCATTCGTAGCCCGGCCCGGCATACCGAAATGGTATGCACCCAACAGGCGGGACCCACCCGTCAGAAGAAGAGGTCATCGTCTTCCTCTTCCTCTCTTCTACACGGTCGACACGACGCCGGCATGCTCCACGTCCTCGTTGACGATAAGATCATCTCGAGCCCTATAAATACCCTGGGAGATCCGTCGTGCCGCACTTTTCCTTCGCCACCCCCTCATTCCCTCTCCATCCTTCTCTATCTTCACCACCCAGCCGCAGGATCTCGCCGGAGACCTGCAAGGAGCCATCGATGGAGGTCATCCCGGAGGCTATGGAGTGTCCCAGGAGAAGCGCCTCGCCGTATTGATCTTGCTGGAGTAGTCACGCGTCCAGGGGAGCTCGGGTTAGGCCGAATTGAGCCGTTCCCTTCTCCCAGACATCGCCAGAATCCGTGAAGCTTTGCTCATCTCCTTTCACCATCGACCCAATTGATCAGTTCATCAGACTCAGGTTGATCTTGCGCACCTCTGGAACCATTTAGCTCATCCTTTCGTAGTCTATAACTTGGTTCCCGTAGTTCACCGTCATGCGCCGCCGCAGTGAAGCTCGCCGGAGCCATCTCCGCTGACCATTTCCGAGCGACGCTTGCACTAACAAACTCAGCTTGTTGTATTGGTTCTATTTCACCCACACACGAAATCCAGGGGGGCTGGAATCACCATCTCCGACGATCGCCGGCGATGATCTGCTCCCAGTCAACTTCTTGACTCAGCCCTGCCTACGTGGCATTGACCCAAACCACGGGCCCCACTAGTCAGTCTATTTGACCAAGACTCTTGCCTGTGTGGCAACTGACCAAGCCCAGACCCCACCAGTTAGCCTAATAGGCTAGATACCCCCTCGGTATCAAAAGTTTCTTTGTTAATTGAAATTCCAGAAATATCTGCAAGCTTAGAAAATTCATATCTAATTCATTTTAAATCAAAAAAATATAAATAATATACCAAAATGATCACAAAACTAAGCCCTATCTGTTTGTACTGTAATATTATATACTTGTGTGAAGTAAATTGGATTAAATTGGATTCAACTTATCAAACATGTCTAAGTACTATTTCTTAATATGAATTTGAACCAAATTTAGGAATCAAATAGTTTTTGTAAACATGTTGTAAATATTTTTACACTCAAACAACTTTATTGTAGACACTATCTCATTATTATAGGATCTTAATTTCAGCTTTGCCATCAGCACATAAACACTGGAGTTACTTTCTATAGTTAATTTTAAAGTATTAAAATTATGGGAGACCTCAACAAGTAAATAGTAACTGGTACTTAAGGTTACCTCTCAACTTTCATTCAGTAAATATGTAGTTAGCCCTAAGTACTCAATTCAACCATGATGAATGATTAACCCAATTACTTTAACATTATCAGTTAAAACCTAGAAACTTAAATAAGAGGAATCATGTGCTATTAATTAACCAAACTCCTAAGAATAGTTGTGATCACTTAAAAGTGAGTTAAATACTAATTACCTTTCTAAAGAATGTGTTCTTCAAAAGTTATTCTTTTAAGATACCTTGAAAGTAAGCATCAAACCAATTCCTTTTAGTTATAGATGAAAACCCTAAGTAATATTAAGATTGCTGTCAACCCTAGAACTACTTAGATATTACTATGTGTATACTTTACCTTGACTTTACATATCCATGATCAACCAAGTGATTGCTAATTATAAGATGCAACTTAAAAGTGTTACCTTCATGTTTTCACCATTAACCATCATTCCCTTGTAACAAGGAATGATTATGAAGCCCTAAAACAGTAGCTCTTGTTAAAGTCTTATTATTTTAAAAGCACCTGATAGTGATCTAACCTAAAATGCTTAACAACCATGTTATGGTGTGATTTAAAAGTGCAACACATCATAAATAAATCACCATAACTCAATGATAATAAATCATTTGGGTTAGGTTACGCTTAGAGTGATGCATATCATATCTTATGCATATCATGCTGCAGATTTCTAACATCATCCCTATTGGATGATGATTGCTATTTCAGAATTGGGATTTCTATCGTATCGAAGACCCTGACTCGCATAATCTTGCGGTTAGAAAGGCAAGTTCACTCTTGCTCATATCTCTTGTTTATCTTTAACAAAGTACTTGCAAATAGACCGGTGGTATTATTATTATAATTGCATTAAAAAGCAAAGGTTCTACTTTTCTTGAATGAATATGACTAGTGGTTAGCAACCACGGTGGTTGTCGACCTAGGAAGGTGGGCAGTGGGACCATGGTAAGAGTATGGTGGAGGTCCCACTGTACCGGGAATGTTCACCTAGGACTAATAACCAATGTCGCCAGTGATTCTTGTGCCGTAAAATACGGTCAACCATAGGGTCTGGAATGGGACGGAAGAGTCAGCTGTATCTTTTCCCTCATGCATATCAACGGACCGGCCGTTTCGGAGCAGTCGTCTCCCTGCGCGGAGCTTCGGGATTGGGTGGATTCCCCTTAATGAATTCACAATTCTGGCGGTCTATGATGGATTGCGGCAACGACGGGGGCAGAGTGCCGAGGCCGGTGTTACCACAGTGCGTAACCGGAAACCGGTAGGTGGTGAGACTCTTTGCCTAGGAAAGGCAAGTATGCCGAGGTCGGCAACTACTAAACTGTAGACCGGCGAGGGTAGCGAACCGAAGTTGGAGCCGCAAAAGGGTGGGTATGCATGGTCGCGGGAAGGAACAGTGATTGGCTCGGATCAACGGCTGGGCCCCATACCAAGGAAGTGTGGACGAGCTCGCGGCTCGGTTGTGCAGCAAAGTGTTGATCTCCTATGGGTACAAGTGACCACCTCTGCAGAGTGTATGAAAGTATCTGGATACTCCCTTCTTTGGGAAGGAGCTGCGAACACGGCAGGAAAGGAGCCCATCGAAGCTCTAATCAACCTGTGAAGGCTGACGGACATAGTTCTTCTGAATAAAAGCAACCTCTTGAAGAAATGTTTACGAAAACTTGCATTGCCAAACGACTCTTGGGTCTAAGGCTGTAGATAGTGCATAAAACACCTTATTCCCTATATGAACTTGCTGGGTAACGCTCGTTACTCACCCCACTCCCTCGTAACCCTTGCTTAGATTAGAGGCAGCACAGGAGGCAACCTCGAGACACTGAAGATGAAGATGAAGTCCTTGACCAATGTCAGAACTATCAATGGAGTCAACAACTATGCCAAGCTTAGTGGAAAACTAGAATAGTAATAGAAGGGACCCAATTCCCTAATCCTAGAACCTAAGTAGCTAGGATAGTTCTGTAGCAAGCCAACTGCATTAGTGAAGCTCTAGTTGAGTCTTCAATGTATTATTCTCGTTTGTAGTCACCAGGACTAGGCCTCTACCTGTTGAGGAAGTTCTGAAGCTCTTCTGTATGATGAAATTGTAATCCTATGCACCTACCTTGGACCTGCGATGTTTCTGTTGTACCACTCTGATCGATGTAATACTAGTGAGACGGTGTTTCATTGGTGTTATGTCAACGACTTGCATACTACACATGCAGTGGTATGCTGGGTCACCACAAGTTCTGCAGCTCCGCCGCCACCGCCGATGAATTTCAGGGGACAGAAGTCTCTGTTCTGGCACCCTGCCGGGATAGGGAAGTGCCCCCGGAGCCATCTCCACCGGTCTCCATCGCTGTCTCCGCTGTCTCCATCGACCTCACCACCATCTCTAGAAACCTTGTTGTCTCCTATGATGACGAGGGAGTAGTTCTCCCTCGGGGCTGAGGGCTCTACCGGTAGCTATGTGGTTCACCTCTCTCTCCCATAATGTGATCTTTATGTGATCGTGAGCTTTGTATCTAGTTGAATTGGTAGATGTTATTATTCAGATATTATGCTACTCCTATGCTTTATTATTGTACTCTCCGGAGATACCTCGTATCATGGTGTAAAGGTGACTAGTGTGTGCATCATGTGTATTTTTTTGGTTAATGTCTCTATGAAATGTTGGTGTTTGTTGGAACCATCTATTGCGTTCATGGTGATAGTGTGGGACAATCTAGTTTGGGTACATACGGACTTTGAGGAGTGCTTCGTAGCCCTACGCATGATTAGTGTATGTTTTCCATTGGAGAATTGTTTTGAGTTGCATATTGATGATAGTATCTATTGGTTCAATTATGTTATATTTGTTGGGAGTGTGTCCACTATTGAAAGTATGATCCCTAGGCCTTGTTTCCAAGCTTTGCACACCGTTTCCTTTCAGTTTTGTTACATGTTTGCTTGCAGCGATACTTATTTCTGATTACAGTTACTACTCATAATCATCACTACTACTTGTATTTCACTATCTCTTCGCCGAACTAGTGCACCTATACATCTGACAAGTGTATTGGATGTGTTGGGGACACAAGAGACTTTCTGTATCGTAACTGCAGGGTTGCTTGAGAGGGATAGCTTTGACCTCTTCATCCTTGAGTTTGATAAACCTTGGGTGATCCACTTAAGGGAAACTTGCTGCTGCTCTACAAACCTCTGCACTTGGAGGCCCAACACTGTCTACAAGAACAAACACGTGCGTAGATATCAAGCTCTTTTCTGGCGCCGTTGCCGGGGAGGTAAGGTAAAAGGTACTCACATTCTTTGGTTACTAAGTCTTTTAGTTGCTGGTGAGTGCTCGGAGTTATTTCCTTTAGATTCTGCAATTATATCTTTTGTTTCTTATTTTTATTTTCACTAGTTAGGCTTAATGGAAAATAAAGAGTTCTTTAGTCTTTTTTCTGCGTTTAGATTTGAAGAGAAAATTGAAAAACCTTTGGACCTTGGGTTGTAGATATGTTGTTGCTACTAGGGAGAAAACAACGATCTTGTGTTCAAGGACATTTGTATTGTTTACATTACACACTTTGCTTAAGGCGATAATCTGTTGCTTGCAACTTAATACCCAACGGTTGCTCGGATGACATCCGGCGGGTGGATTATTAGTCATAGATACAGTTGGATTACAATCTATGTATTATGTTGTAATGCCCAAGTGAATCTCATGGTGATCCTCATGAAATTTGTATGCTTGCTTTATTCTATTAATTGCCCAACTATAATTTGTTTACCCAACATGTTTTTTATCTTATGGAGAGACACCTCTAGTGAACTGTGGACCCCTGTCCATTCTTTTACATTGTTATTACCGTTTATAATTTACTCGCTTTATTTACATTCTTGCAAACTATTAGCTTTCACCACTCGATACGCTTAATCCTTTGTTTACAGCAAACCGATGAGATTGACAACCTCACTGTAAATTGGGGCAAAGTACTTGGTTATGTTGTGATACGTCTCAAACGTATCTATAATTTTTTATGCTCCATGCTTGTTTTACACCATTTGCTTCATGTTTTGTTTACACTTTGTGGCATTTTTATGCGATTTCTGGAACTAACCTATTGACAAGATGCCACAGTGCCAGTTCCCTATTTTCCACTGTTTTTGTGTTTCAGAAAAGCTACATAGGAAATATTCTCGGAATTGGACAAAATAAAAGCCAAAACGCCTATTTTTCCCGGACGAAGGACAAGGACCGAAAGAGAGCCAGAGGGGGGCCAGAGGGCAGGCTCACCAGGGGTGGCGCGCCCCCCTCCTGCCCGCGCTAGGGGGTGGTGAGGCCCCCCTGGTGGCCCTCTGACGCCGCCTCTCTGCCTATAAAGAGCCTCCCGATGGAAAACCCTAAAATAATCAGCAAATTTCCAGAAAGAGTTCCGCAGCTCCGCCACCGCCACCGACAAAGTCGGGAATGGGAAGTGCCCCCGGAGCCATCTCCATCAGTCTCCATTGCCGTCACCGCCGTCTTCATCGACCTCACCGCCATCTCCATCGTCGTTGCTGCCTCCGATGATGAGGAGGGAATAGTTTTCCCCCAGGGCTGAGGGCTCTACCGGTAGCTATGTGGTTCACCTCTCTCTCCCATAATGTGATCTTTATGTGATCGTGAGCTTTGTATCTAGTTGAATTGGTAGATGCTATTATTCAGATATTATGCTACTCCCGTGCTTTATTATTGTAATCTCCGGAGACACCTTGTACCATGATGTGAAGGTGACAATGTGCGCATTATGTGTGTCTTTTTGGCTAGTGTCTCTATGATTGTTGGTGTTTGTTAGAACCATCTAGTGCGCTCATGGTGACAGTGAGGGGCAATCTAGTTTGGGGAAATGCGAACTTTGAGGAGTGCCTCATAGCCCTACGCATGACTAGTGTTCGTTATCTATTGGAGAATAGTTTAGAGTGGCATAGTGAAGTTAGTATCTATTGGTTCAATTATGTTATACTTGTTGAGAGTGTCCATTAGTGAAAGTATGATCCTGATACGTCTCCAACGTATCTATAATTTTTGATGCTCCATGCTTGTTTATACACCATTTGCCTACTGTTTCATTACACTTCATGGCACTTTTATGCATTTTCCAGAACTAACCTATTAACAAGTCGCCACAGTGCCAGTTCCCTGTTTTCTGCTGTTTTTGTGTTTCAGAAGTGATACATAGAAAATATTCTCGAAATTGGACGAAACAAGTTCCTGAAGTCTTATTTTTCCCAAAAGCTTCCAGAGATCCGAAGAGGAGTTGGAGGGGGGCCACGTGGGCCCCACACACCAGGGCGGCGCGGCCAGGGGCCTGGCCGCGCCCCCTATGTGTGAGAGCCCCTCGGGCCACTTCTGACGATGCCCCTTCACCTATAAAGACCCCCCCGACGGAAAAAACCTAAGGACCCGATCAATTTTCCAGAACACATCGCGATCCGCCGCCGCCGTCGACCCAAAGATTGGGAGGGTCCAGAAGCTCTTCCCGGCACCCTGCCAGAGAGGGGAATAGCCACCGGAGGTCTTCTTCATTGCCATGCTTGCCTCCGAAGCGATGAGTGAGTAGTCTACCTTGGAATATGGGTCCATAGCAGTAGCTAGATGGTTATCTTCTCCACCATGTGCTTCATGTTTAGATCTCATGAGCTGCCCTACATGATTGAGATCACCGTTATGTAATTCTACATGTTTGGTTTGTTGGGATCCGATGAATATTGGTATTATGATTGAGTTGCTATACTGAAATATATCTTATGTTATCTCTATGTTGTTTATGATCTTGCATGATCTCCGTTATTAGTAGCTATCTTGGCCGAGTAGTTGCTAGTGACTCCAAGAGGGGGTATTTATGCTCGATAGTGGGTTCATGCCTCTATTTAATCTGGGGGAGTGACAGAAACCTCTAAGGTTGTAGATGTGTTGTTGCTACTAGGGAGAAAACAACATTCATATGCTCAAGGGCGTATGCTTTGTTTACATTACACACTTTGCTTAATGCAATTATCTGTTGTTCGCAACTTAATACTTGTGGAGTTCTCGGATTGATTCGCCACAAGTGGATTAGTAGTCATAGATGCAGTTGGATGGCAGTCTATGTATTTTGTTGTAATGCCCAGAGTAAATCGCATAGTGATCTTCTCGACATATCACGTTTATCTTTATTCTATTAATTGCCCAACTATAATTTGTTTACCCAGCATGTGTTATTTATCTTATGGAGAGACACCACTAGTGAACTATGGACCCCGGTCCTATTTCCATCATATTGCTATCACCTGTTTACTTTACTCGCACTGTTTACTTTACTCGCATACTTCTACTGCTTTCCACTCGATACGCTCATACCCTTTGTTTCAAGCAAACCGGTGAGATTGACAACCTCATCGCAAGTGGGGAGCAAAGTACTTGGTTGTGTTGTGTGCAGGTTCCGCGTTGCAGCTAGCAAGCAAAGCTTGGACGAGGCGCCATATATAAATTGTCCGAAGCTGTCGCAAACTTGCAAGCATCACCTACAGTCGTATTGCCCGCTCTTCTCCTGATCGACATAACTTTGGTTTCTTAACTGAGGGAAAACTAGCTGCTATACTCATCACACCCTTCTCTTGGGGTTCCCAACGGGCTGGTCATTCACCACGCATCAGATCCCTAGCCCTTGTTTCCAAGCATTGAACACCATTTACATTCAGTTTTGTTACATGTTTGCTCGCAGTGATATTTATTTCAGATTACATTTACTACTCATAATCATCACTACTACTTGTATTTCACTCTCTCTTCGCCGAACTAGTGCACCTATACATCTGACAAGTGTATTGGGTGTGTTGGGGACACAAGAGAGTTTATGTATCGTAATTGCAGGGTTGCTTAAGAGGGATAGCTTTGACCTCCTCCTCCCTGAGTTCGATAAACCTTGGGTGATCCACTTAAGGGAAACTTGCTACTGCTCTACAAACCTCTGCACTTGGAGGCCCAACACTGTCTACAAGAACAGACACGTGCGTAGACATCAAGCTCTTTTCTGGCGCCGTTGCCAGGGAGGTAAGGTAAAAGGTACTCACATCCTTTGGCTCCTAAGTCTTTTAGTTGCTGGTGAGTGCTCAAAGTTATTTCCTTTAGATTCTGCAATTATATCTTTTTGTTTCTTGTTTTTATTTTCACTAGTTAGGCTTAATGGAAAATAAAGAGTTTTATAGTATCTTTCCTGAGTTAAGACTTGAAGTGTTTGAAAAACTGGAAGGATAAGGATGTCTCCTAGAGAGGGGGTGAATAGGCGATTTAAAACTTTTACGAGTGGCTTGACAAATGCAGAATAAAACTAACGTTTAATTTGCCAAGCAAACAAAACCTAAACAAACTAGGTTCACCTATGTGCACCAACAACTTATGCTAGACAAGATAAGCAATTAAGTGATAGCAAGATATATAAACTTCAAGCATGAAGGCTATCACAAAGTAAATTGCATAAGTAAAGGAGCTCGGGTATAGAAATAACCGAGGCACGCGGAGACAATGATGTATCCCGAAGTTTACACCCTTGTGAGTGCTAATCTCCGTTGGAGCGGTGTGGAGGCACAAGGCTCCCCAAACACCACGGAGGCTCACCATAATCTCCTCGAGCCCTCCCACCAAGATGGAAGACCCGACCACTATGGGACACTTGAGGGCGGTCACCGAACCCGTACAAGCTTGGGGCAATCTCCACAACGCAATTGGAGGCTCCCAAGAATCGCCACTGAGGCACCACAAAGCTTGGGAAGATCTCCACAACTTAATTGGAGGTCCCCAAGTAATTGCCACGGAGGCACCACAAAGCTTGGGAAGATCTCCACAACTCAATTGGAGGTCCCCAAGTAACCACTAAGGCACTAAGCCGTCTAGGGTTCCAAGAACCCAAGAGTAAAAAGCTCAATGAACTTTCACTACCGAATCTCCGAGGAGAACTCAAACCGATGCACCAAATGCAATGGCAAGAACACATGAAGTGCTCAAATCCTTCTCTCCCAAATCCTACCAAAGCAACAAATGCTATGGAGGGATATGAGAGGAAGAACAAAGGAAGAAATCCACAAAGAACTCTAAGATCTAGATCCAATGGGTTCCCCTCACAAAGAGGAGAAAGTGATTGGTGGAAATATAGATCTAGATCTCCTCTCTCTTTTCCCTCAAAGATATGCAAGAATCATGGGAGGAATTGAAAGATGGGCAAGCTTTCCAAGGTCAACAATGGAGGGAGAGAGGGGGAAAAATGAGCTAATCCAAGCTTGAAGAAGGGGAGGGGTATTTATACCCCTCCCGAGAATGTAGCCATTGCTGAACTGCAGGGCCGGATATTCCGGTCCAAGTTTGGACCGGATATTTCGCCCCCCACAAAAAACTGCGCGCGTCGTCTAGATTTGGGCCCGGATATTTCAGCCGAATATTTCAAAACTAGGCCGGATATTCTGGCCACCCCTGAAATCGGCTAAGGACTTAGCGCGCGTCATCCAGTTTTGGGGCCAGATATTTCAAAACTGGGCCGGATAATCCGCCCAGGAAGAGCGAGCAATACGAAAACAGCGATAACTTTTGCATCCGAACTCCGTTTTCGATGATCTTGGGCTCGTTGGAATCACCACAATGAGCTCTACAACATCATACATAGAAACATTATAGTCCAACAAAGGAGGATGAAACCAAATTATAAAAGGTTTAACTTAGCTATAAAGATGAACTGATAAAACCTCCAAACACCAAAAATGCAATTAGAGTTCCATACGAAATCCATTTTTGATGAGCTAGAGCTGGTCATGGAAATAACCACAAGCTCTAGAACCTCACATGGATAAAAGGCAAATAAGAACCAAGAAAGATAATGCCAAGTATGCAAAGGTTTGAGCTCTCTCCGAACGATATGACTAAGTTACTCACTCGAGAGCCCCTCTTGATAGTATGGCTACCAATTATATAACCCGGTCTCCAAACTAACACACAAGACCGGTAGAAGAGAAAACCTATCAAGAACAAACCTTTGCCTTGTGCAATCCACTTGAGCTAGATGATGACGCTCTTGACACCCTCAAGATTGAACACCTTTCTTGATCATGCTTGCTTGCACGAGCTTCATGAAGACATCTCAAAATACTCCCCCATACACCAATATGGGAGAGCCTTGCTTAGCTCAATCTTCATTAATCCATTGCAAGCTTCAATCAAATGATATCTTCCGAGATGGATCATATTGAACTTGCACTTCATAGTCTTCTAGATGTGTTGATCAAACATGACTTCATTCTTCAAATTACAACCTTGAAGCCAACATATGGCTCAAACAATATCTATGAACATGTCCTACAAATATAACTCAATGCAATCATTAGTCCATAGGGATTGTCATTAATTACCAAAACCACACATGGGGGCACATGCTCTTTCAAAAACCTTTGGAGCTTTATTCGCATAGCAGTGTTATTTGTATGAATTCCTTGAATACCATTGTTGCTAATGCCATAGAAAGGTCTAAGCTTGGGGAAGTTGGTTTTGTTAAGCATGATATTTTTAGTTCCCCAACTTTAGTGGAGGAAATTCGCTCTGATGATATTTTATCTCCCATATGTGATGATTCTAATGATATTTGTGATCCTCGTTCTTTTAAAACACCTATGAAAATTGTTGAACATGCTTTGAATAACTACTATTTAGGGGATGGAACTGTCCATCCCGGTGATCATTTGCTCTTTATACATGAATTATGCGAGTTGTTCAAGTGTGCAGGTATTTCGATGAACCAAGTTAAGAGGAAGCTATTTTCTTTATCATTAAAGGGCAGAGCTGCGGAATGGTATAAAACACTGAAGGATGGCCGACCTGTCGACTAGGAGGAAATTGTACCTCTCTTTTATTCTAAATTTTATCCTTCTAGTGAGGTTCATAAAGATAGGAATTATATTTATAATTTTTATCCTCATGATGGAGAAAGCATTGCCCAAGCGTGGGGAAGATTGAAGTCACTAATGCTCAAATGTCCTATTCATGAGCTTCCTCGTAATATTGTTATTAATAATTTTTATGCAAGGCTTTCAAGTTATTACAAGGACTATCTAGATGCATGCTTTGATGGGTCTTTCACAAGCAAAAAGGTTGACAACAAGTGGGATCTGCTTGAAACAATTCAAAGCAATATCGAAGATTGGGATAGCAACAAAGGTAAAGGATCAGGTATAAATTATGAGTATGATTGCATTAAGTCTTTCGCTAAAACTGCTGATTTTCAAGAGCTTAGTGCTAAATATGGTCTTGATCCTCAAATTATGGTTGATTGCTTTAGAGCCTTTGCTTCCCATATTAATGTTCCTAAGGGAAATTGGGATGTGTATCATGAACCTTTTAAAGACACTTGCATGGAAAATGAAATTGTTATTGATGATTGCAATGAACATGCTCAAACTTCTGAAAGTACTATTTCTTATAAGCATGTTAATTTTTGTGGAGTACTTAGACCTTGTGAACAGAGTCACGACAAGGAAGATTATTGTATCCACCACAGGAATGAAGAAACCCGAATGTGGGACAAGGCTCTAGATGAGCTTGGTGAAGAGGTTTGTGCCCTTTATCCTTTTATTTGTGAACTTTGCCATGAAAAGGGTCATTTTAAATTTCAATGCTCAGGCCATAATAGTGACCTTTCTAATCGGATGAGTACCGCAAGTTTGTATTGTGATGACAATATCACTCTTAATCAGCATGATGAGCTTACCTTATTTTTGGGGTGTGAAGAGTTATCGAGAAAAACTTCTTTGGTAGATATGATTGCTTTTAATAATATTAGCATCCTGCGGGGTTGTCATCTATATTTTGTTAAAGATTGTTGCGCAAATACTTACATACAAAATGTTATAAAAGAGGATGCTTTACCAAAATATAACAGGTCTAATTTGTGTTTCCATCTTATTAATAGAGAGGAGGAATCCTCCAAAGTTTCTTCTGTCATTTCTATCAGAAAACCAAATTATGTGGAGAAGCTTCCTTTGAAGCCTCTCCCTCCTAAAGAAGAGAGTAAGAAGAAGAAGAAGAAGAAGAGAAGGAGTAAAAGGCGAGAGGAAATGGTATCTTCCCCTAAGCATGTTGCTCCTATTATAATTTTTGATGAATCTGAACTTGATGATGTTCTTATGCCTGTTACCTATGTTAGTGATCATGCTTGGGAAAAGCACTCTACTTTTGATATTTAAAATCTTTTTGGTACCAATTCTGAAAACTATGAGGTTAATAATTGTTGTACCATTAGTGCTATCCATGTTCCTTTCAATGATGATATGTTTACAAATGAACACGCTTTGGAAGATAGCTATTCTATTGCTTATGATGATTACAATGATGAGTATAATATTATCAGTTCACCTACTATTGAGGAGGAAACAAGGTATGATTATAATATGCCTCCTATTTTTGATGATTATGGTGATGAGAATAATTTTGTTGAATTTGCTCCTACTATGATTGTTCATGGGGGGAGTATTAATTCTTTTGTGCATGTGGCTCATGATAGGGATGTTTTATGTGATAGTTATATTGTTAATTCTATTCATGATGCTACTGAAAGTTACTATGAGAGAGGGAAACATGGTTTGATGGATCTCAACAATATCAAGTTTCCCCTCTTTATGTTGCAAATCTTGAAGTTGCACTTGACCCCCACCTTTTTTGAATCCTTCCTCCATATATATTGTTATATAAGATAAGTCCCATAACTGCCTCATTCAGATCGATTCCAGTCGCCGCTACGGTCACATCAATCCGTTATGGCTCGGACCCTCTTAGCAGCTGGGTCCTTCGGGAAGCCATAGTAGGGATTACGTCAGTACATTCTTAGGCGAGCAGTGGGTTATATCACCCCTATTTTTGACCATCTTTCTTTTTTAGGCATGGGACCAAACCAAGGTTGATCGAAGTTGAACATTCCTATGGAACTCCCCTTCAGACGACTTCTCTGCGCTTGCTATCTATCCATGTTTGTTACTATGTGCCTCGTTGATTTATTTTCTTACAAGATTCCTATGCATAGGAAGTGGTTTAGATTTAAATGTGTTTCATATTTGCTTTTTAATGCTCTCTCTTGCTTCAAGTTCTTTTGTGGCGCCTTTGCCTTAACTTCTTTTCATGCGCCTATGTGAGCATTTTCTGAAGTTACTGCACCTAGCTCAAAGGCGTTAAAGAAAAACACTCTTGAGAGATAACCCATTGTTTTATTTTTGGTACTTTTTTTTATTTGAGTTTTGGAAGTTATTACTACTGTAATGACCTCTCCTTATCATTTTTATTTCATTGTTGTGCCAAGAAGAACCTCTAATTTGAGGGAGGTAAGATTTGGGGAAGTTGCTGTCCTGAAACAGATTTTGGTGATGCACCGTAAAAATTAGTGAAAATTCTCAGAATATCTTTTTGATCTACGAGTTCTTGTGCATATATCCAAGGTTATTTCCAAACTTTTATTAGTTTTGCACTTTTCGATTTGAGCAACAGAAAACCCTCTGAAAAATCAATCTTTGTCAACTATTCTGTTTTGACAGATTTCCGCCACTATTTGTGTTTGCCTCTCGATCGCTTTCTTTTTTAGTTCTTTTGATCCGGGAACTTTTAGAGGAAGTTGCTACATTAGTAGATGCTTTAATATGTGGTGTGCTTGAGTTAAAATCTGAACCAAAAGAGTTGATTTATTATTATGATTACACTAATGTTTTTAACACCTTTACCGTAGGGGAAACCCCTACGGTGTCAATTTTTTATATATATGAAAGGAAAACAATATTTACAACATTATTCGAAAATAGTAGAGGAGGAAAACATGAGAAAAAAATAAAAGAAAAGAACAAGAATAAGGAGGAGGAAATACATCAGGGGGCCAAGAAGTGAAAGAGATACATGAGGAGGAGTTAAGGTAGTAAGCATGAGGAGTTGCTGACTACCTTAACTCCTCATGCTTACACTAATGTTGCTAATAGAATTGTGTGAAGTTTTGTATGAAGGAAGTTTTCAAGTGTAGGGAATGGAGAGTGATGAGATAAGATGAAGAATGGACAAAAGCTCAAGCTTGGGGATGCCCATGTCACCCCAACAAATATCCAAGAAGTACAAGCGTCAAAGCTTGGGGATGCCCCCGAGGCACCCCTTCTTCATCGGCAAAAATCAGGTCACCTTTCAAGACACTATATTTTTATTGCTTCATATTCTATGCATTTTTCTTGGAGCGCCAGTTGTTTTTGCTTTCAGTTTTCTTTTGTTTTGGTTGCTGCAATAAATGGTTGGATCACATCATGTTTGTTTTGGAGAGAGACTTATCCGTTTTTCATTGCCAAGAACACTCTAGTTTTCACTCTTACCGTTCAACGAGTGTTCTCTTTTTTCTAGAACTGCATTTAGCTTTCTTTTTCACCTTGATTTTTGTTCAGATCTTGTTATATCTTTGCATCAACATATATTTAGACCATTGGTCTATGTTGGTTTTCATCAAAAGAGTTGTCTCCAAAAGGTTTGAATGGTGTTGGAAAAGAGAAAAAGTTTTCATGCAAAAAGTGGTAAAAAAGGAGATTGTTTAGACTGCGGCTTAGACTTTTGCATGCCATGCTTGATGTCTTTTTGATAGTATGCTTAGTGATTTTTGTTGTAGCATGACTTGTCACAAAAGACTAAGATTGCTTAATGAGCCTTTGAAAAAATCATGCATTGTTTTTATTATATGGAAGCATTTATTTGGTTTTCTCCTTGATGTTTTATTTGGGTTGACTTGGCGCATGCTTACAACATGTTTGACTCTAACAAGTCACCATAAGCCACTATGATCATTTGGTTTTTGACTTGTGATGCCACTTTATGCTTCTTTTAATGATGATTTGTCACTATGCATGATTATGGCCGTTATTGCTCTCTTAGTTGGTCGCTCCCAGTCTTTTGCTATCCTTCATTTTGTACTGAGTATGAGCTCTACTCATGCATCCAACTCCCAAAAACCAAGTTATTCCAATGTGTCCACTATAAATTCCTATGCATGGTATTTGTAAGCCATTCCAAGAAAATTTTCATGTGCTACCTTTCAAAAAACCTTCAAAACACTTCTCATTTTGTGACAATGTTTTCAGCTCATGGGGACGTAGTGGTCAGATTTGCTATCTTCCATATTGTTTTATTCTAAAAAGAAAAAAAGAAAAAAAAGGCACTCCTCCATGGTATGTGAAAGTTGGTAGGCACCCGATGGAATCGGTTAGCCATGGTTTGTGAAAGGAAAAAGGTGGGGAGGAATGCCAAGCTTTATAAAAGAGCACCAAAGTGCCAATCTCTCTCTCTCAAAAACTTGCTTACTTTTTATATGGAAGATAGTAACAACCCCATTGCTAGTCGTTGACAAAGACAACCACCTCTCAAAACTATTTTTTATCTCTCTGTTTTACAAATGAAAAGCTCTAGCACATGTTTAATCCCTGCTTCCCTCTGCGAAGGGTCCTTTTTTTACTTTTATGTTGAGTCTCCACCTTCTACCTTTATGCACCGTCTAAGAGAGCATAGTTGTCATTCTGAGTTTAATGTGCATAGTCCCAACATTTATTATTGATTGATTCATGATTATGGTTTTGCTTGTTCTTAAATTATTTGTATCTAGTCGCCCTCTTAAACTTGAAGGTGTCCTATGCATTTATGTTTTGCTATTCCATGAAGGACAAGCTGAAAACCACTTTTATATGTTTTTCCGTATGATTTGAACACACATTTGACTTTCATTATTCATGATCTTTCATTTGTGTTTCTTTTCATGTTATAACATGGTTGCTAAGTTTTTATTGTCAAAATTATGTCTCTTATGCCCATGTTTTAAGTACTTTGATCCCAGCACTCAATGCTTTACATCGTTGATAAAAATTGTGATGGTGCATGTCACCTCAAAAATTATTCTTTTGTTATCACTTACCTACTCGAGGACGAGCAGGAGTTAAGCTTGGGGATGCTTGATACGTCTCAAACGTATCTATAATTTTTGATGCTCCATGCTTGTTTTACACCATTTGCTTCATGTTTTGTTTACACTTCGTGGCGTTTTTATGTGATTTCTGGAACTAACCTATTGACAAGATGCCACAGTGTCAGTTCCCTGTTTTCTGTTGTTTTTGTGTTTCAGAAAAGCTACACAAGAAATATTCTCGGAATTGGACAAAATAAAAGCTAAAATGCCTATTTTTCCCGGACGAAGGATAAGGACCGAAAGAGAGCCGGAGGGGGGCCAGAGGGCAGGATCACCAGGGGTGGCGCGCCCCCCTCCTGCCCGCGCCAGGGGGTGGTGAGGCCCCCCAGGTGGCCCTCTGACGCCGCCTCTCCGCCTATAAAGAGCCTCCCGATGAAATACCCTAAAACAATCGGCAAATTTCTAGAAAGAGTTCCGCAGCTCCGCCACCGCCACCGACGAATTTCGGGGGACAGAAGTCTCCGCGGTCTCCGTCGGTCTCCATCGGTGTCACCACCATCTCCATTGACCTCACCGCCATCTCCATCACCGTTGCTGCCTCTGATGATGAGGAGGGAGTAGTTCTCCCCCGGGGCTGAGGGCTCTACCAGTAGCTATGTGGTTCACCTCTCTCTCCCATGATGTGATATTTATGTGATCATGAGCTTTGTATCTAGTTGAATTGGTAGATGCTATTATTCAGATATTATGCTACTCCCGTGCTTTATTATTGTAATCTCTGGAGACACCTTGTACCATGATGTGAAGGTGACAGTGTGCGCATTATGTGTGTCTTTTTGGCTAGTATCTCTATGATTGTTGGTGTTTGTTGGAACCATCTAGTGTGCTCATGGTGACAGTGAGGGGCAATCTAGTTTGGGGAAATGCGAACTTTGATGAGTGCTTCGTAGCCCTATGCATGATTAGTGTTTGTTATCTATTGAAGAATAGTTTAGAGTGGCATAGTGAAGTTAGTATCTATTGGTTCAATTATGTTATACTTGTTGAGAGTGTCCACTAGTGAAAGTATGATCCCTAGGCCTTGTTTCCAAGCATTGAACACCGTTTACATTCAGTTTTGTTACATGTTTGCTCACAGCGATATTTATTTTAGATTACATTTACTACTCATAATCATCACTACTACTTGTATTTCACTATCTCTTTGCCGAACTAGTGCACCTATACATCTGACAAGTGCATTGGGTGTGTTGGGGACACAAGAGAGTTTCTGTATCGTAATTGCAGGGTTGCTTGAGAGGGATAGCTTTGACCTCCTCCTTCCTGAGTTCGATAAACCTTGGGTGATCCACTTAAGGGAAACTTGTTGTTGCTCTACAAACCTCTGCACTTGGAGGCCCAACACTGTCTACAAGAATAGATGCGTGCGTAGACATCATGTTGTGTGCAGGTTCCACATTGTTGCTAGTGCAAAGCTACGCCCTGGACGAGGCGCAATATATAAATTGTCTGGAGCTGTCGTGAAGCTAGCGAGCATCAACCTTCGGAAGTTGGTTCTTTCTCCTACTGGTCCGATAAACCTTGGTTTCATACTGAGGGAAGACTTGCTGCTGTGCTCATCATACCTTCCTCTTGGGGTTCCCAACGGGGCCGACATCTACACGCCATCAAGCAATTTTTCTGGCGCCGTTGCCGGGGAGAAAGAGGATTTCTGCAAGGGGAGTCACTTGCTTCCAATCTTTTACTTTGTTATTGTTTTGCTTTATTTTATTTTTGCTTGCATCTTTTTATCAAAATACAAAAAAATAGTTCCTTTGATAGTTGGTATTCTGTTACTTTTACTTTTAGTTTATTATGTTGTTCCCTAAGTATGCGCTAGAGGACCTTACAATTGGTAGTGGTTCTATAATTGGGAAAGGTAACATTGATGAGTTCTTTAATCATGTTAGTATGCATAAAGATTTTGAGGATAGATCTTTAGCCAAGCTTGCTCCTAGTTATGAAGTTGCTACTGCTTATTTAGTTCACATGTTGGAGGCTAGGTTTGTTAATCTTAATCCTTTTATGCAACAAATGTTTCTTAAGCTTCATGATATCAAAGACTCCGAAAAGAAAGTTTTTATTTTGGAGACTTTGCGTAGAGAATTTAGAGATGGTGTTATAGAAGCTAGGAAAGTTTTTGAGTGTTTTAATATGCTTGGCTCGCACATAAATGTTGTTGGTACAAACAAGGAAGAAATCAAAGTACCAATACCTTGCAAACTCGTAGGATTGCATGAGGCTTTGGAAAAGAATTTTGATTGGATTGTTCCTGAAAACCCTTTTGATGAAAGTAGTGAATCCAAGAGTGTTCATAAGGGATTTTCAAAAACTCATTTGGATATAATACAATTCATTGTTGAAAAGACTTCTGCAGTTGATCTTAATGCCTCATTTGAAAATACTTGATTTCCACTTTCTGCGCCTAGCTCAAAGTCGTTAAAGAAAAGCACTCTTGGGAGATAACCCATTGTTTTCTTTTTGGTACTTTTTCTTTTATTTGAGTCTTGGAAGTTATTACTACTGTAATGACCCCTCTTTATCATTTTTATTTCATTTTTGTGCCAAGAAGAACCTCTAATTGGAGGAAGGTAAGATTTGGGGAAGTTGCTGTCCTGAAACAGATTTCTGTGATGCACCGTAAAAATTTGTGAAAAATCTCAGAATATCTTTTTGATCTGCAATTTCTCCTGCACATGCCCCAGGTTATTTCCAAACTTTTATTAGTTTTGCACTTTTCGATTTGAGCAACAGAAGGTTCTCGAAAAAATCGATCTTTATCAGCTGTTCTATTTTGACAGATTTCTGCCACTATTTGTGTTTGCCTCTCGATCGCTTTCTTTTTGAGTTCTTTTGATCACGGAACTTTTGAGGAAGTTGCTATAGTAGCTTATGCTTTAATGGATGGTATATTTGAGTTTGAAACTGGACCAAAAGAGTAGATTTACTATCATGCTTACACTAATATTGCTAATAGAATTGTGTGAAGTTTTGTATGAAGGAAGTTTTCAAGTGTAGGGAAAGGAGAGTGATGAGATGAGATGAAGTATGGACAAAAGCTCAAGCTTGGGGATGCCCATATCACCCCAAGAAATATCCAAGAGGTACAAGCGTCAAAGCTTGGGGATGTCCCAAGGCACCCCTTCTTCATCGGCAAAAATCAGGTCACCTTTCAAGGCACTATATTTTTATTGCTTCGTATACTATGTGACAAGGGTATAGAAAATAGAGCCCGTTACTTGAGTACCCCTGGGGCCCGTTAAGCTAGGCCCAAGTGTAATCCTAGTCAAAATACAAGTTTGTGTCGTATACCGATATTGTAATATGTATCGGAACCCTCCCGTACCTTGAGACCTGGCCACCTATATATAGGGGCCAGGAGAGGACGGTGAGGGACAGATTGAAAGCAAACCAGGTTCATCACCGTGTTTACTTTTGATACACACCTTGTTTGACTAATTTACATTCGAGTTTATCTGATGCCCTACTCCCCCGATCCTAAGTCCTTCATATTGGACATTTGTCGAGTTAACCCTCGTCAATTGGCGCCTACCGTGGGGAATCGGGGCGTTGGAATCATGAATTCGACAGCTTTTTCGCTTTTAGCCAATAGCAGTCCAGAAGTCGACGAAAGTCGGAAGATGGAGTTGACGATCAAAAGTCTGAGCTTCTACATCGGATCCTCATGTTCGACTCGCCTTTCAGATCAAGCGAAAGCAGGTCCATCGGCAAGTAAAATCAAGACAATCACAACGTCTGGATCATCTGTGGGCTCTTCTAGCGAGGTAAACTCGCCGGTCAGCTTCGCAGCAACAGAAGATACTCAAAAGAGAATCGAGGAACTCAACAGAACTCGGGACAAAACCGACATAGAAGGAATAGTGGACAAATCACATGACAGTCAAAGGGACTTCGCCACCAGAAGCAGTGGCATCTCCAGAAGCATACACCAGTTATGCATCATTATCACTGAAGCAGCAGAAGAGAACGATCACACAGATAATAGGGAAGTCGACGCGCAAGTCGACAAACCAAGGAGCAACGGTAAGAAGGAGAAGGAAAAAAATCACGTCTCCACCGGGGAGTGGAGAATCATCATGTGAGCCATCAATCATGGCACAGAAGTACCCGCCGATTCAAGAAGAGAAGTTCTGACGGGGTATCAATACGCACTGCACCAATGCAGAAAAAAATTGAGGGAGAAAAATACAAGTTTAGGAGAAGTCAAGAAAACAACAGCGTATCAAGTGGAGCATATTGGGATGAATACAGCGATGCATCAGAGTCCAGCATAGAAAGGCACAGAGACCCGAAGCACAGCAGGAGGACAACAGCATGGGCAAGAGAAGAAAGCCGCATAAAAAGTATAAGTGCACATCAATCAGATGATGAAGAGGATTTTGTGCAAGAAATGCCAGATGCAGCATTGGTAGCAGCACAGGCGTACCTACTAACTACATAACCAAAGCCTGGAGATCCGTGGGAGCACATGCATCAAGCCGCGATACGAAGCCTCGGGTTGGTAGAAGCCAGGCTAAGGAAACATCCTCCAGAGAAAAAGGCGACATATCATAAGGAGAAGCGAAAGGAAGGATTTAAGTGCCAACCTTCGCAAAACAAAACAAGCAAATCGTCAGGCGACGAAAAGCGTAAAACACAAAAGGAGGATGCAAGGAATATTATCGCGCAAGCAAGAGTAAATAATGCGCGCTACACGTGGAAAGAAGAAAATTATGAAGATGACGAAAAAGAGATGGGCGTGCTATGCTTTACCCGAAGGGTTCGCAGAACACGGGTACCCAAAGGATTCAAGCTGCCACACGATCAGCAAAAGTATGATGGATCACAAGAACCCACGCTATGGTTATAAGACTACCTGCAAGTAGTACCAATACTCGGAGGAACGAGAGCAGCAGCAATGCAAAGTCAGCAGTCACACCTCACTGGCACAACGCGGTCCTGGTTAAATACTCTACCCAACGATTCCATCGGGAGTTGGGGAGAACTAGAGAGCCAATTCGCAAGAAATTTTTGCTCAACATACAAACGCCAGCGTCATTAGAAGAAATAAATCATGCGTACAGAGGAAAGATGAAACTCTGCGCTCCTATATATATAGTGGTGGAGTATAATCAAAAACTCTGCAGAAGACGTCTCCGACAAGCGGGCGGTCGATGCTTTTTCGGCTAGCCTTCGCCGTTCGGACCTCGTGGAAGAATTAGGGAGAACAAAGCCTAAGACAGTATTGGAATTAATGGAAGTAGCTAATAGATTCACTGATGGAGAGGATGCATACAATAATAAAAGGGGACATTCGCCAGAAGTCGACAGAGCAAGCAGGCAAAGACGAAGGTACCGCAATGAAGATGGCCACGCAAGGCGAAATCAGATAGCCACGGGTTATGAAAGAAGGGACGAGGAAGGCTATGAAAGCAGGGAGCTTCAAGGAGGAGGCAATCATAGAGCAGAAAAACCTAAGTACTCTGGTCCGTCGGCGGAGGACATGCTCCATGGTCCCTGTCGCATCCATTATGCGTACTTAGATGGGAAAAGAGTTTCTAATCACCAGATGAAGGATTGCAGAACATTCTTAAGGTTGCAAAGTGCTCTGGACCAAAACAAAGGAGCACATCAGGGAGGAAAAAGTACAAGTCAAGGATATCAAATGCAGCGTCTAGCAAAACATCTGAAATCAAAAGTATATATATCTGCAATGATCCAATCGGTGCCAAAATCCAAGAAAGAGCGGAAGAGCATATCCAGACAAGTAAATCTAGCAATATCATCACCACCAGCCACAACAGAGTACTTAAATGGTCCAATCAACCAGTCAGGTTCAGCAGAGCAGACCACCCGAGGAAAGTACCAAGGCCAGGGCACGCGCCCATGGTGTTAAAGGCACAAATAGGGGGATACGATGTTGGGCGAGTATTCATGGATGCAGGAAGTGGCATAAATTTAATATATGCAAGAACCCTGAAGGCAATATGCATCTCATTGGAAAGCCTAAAGCCGACAGATTGCTCCTTCCATTAAATAGTACCATGAGGCGCAAATTACCCCCTCGGGAAAATAGAACTCGACGTTTGCTTCGGCAATAGCAGCAATTATCATAGAGAAAAGTTAGAGTTTGAAGTCATGGACTGGCCCTCACAGTATCATGCAATCCTGGGGCGCTCATCATTTGCAAAGTTCATGGCAGTACCTCACTACGCATATCTCACACTCAAAATTTTAGGACCTAAAGGAACAATCATGGTACAAGGCAACTTCAAAGTATCCAACACTTGTGACAAAGAATTCAACAGGCTGGCGCAAACTTTCGGCATGACAGTGGAATACGCAAGGCTGAAGGGCAAAACTGACCACAACATGCTACCCGACGTCTGACGATCCCTGCCAGATCAGGCTTTTGATGCAACCCAAGACTCGAAGAAAATCCAGATCCACCCTACGAACCCGAACAAGACCACCTCCATAGCAGTAAACCTGGATCCCACATAGGAAAGCGCGCTCATCGAGTTCCTCTGTGAGCACTGGGAAATCTTCGCCTGGTGTCCTTCAGACATGCTAGGGGTTCCCAGGGAACTCGTCGAGCATGCACTAAATGTGGATCCTAAAGCAAAGCCAGTCAAGCAACCGCTGCGATGATTTGACGAACCCAAAAGGAAAGTAATAGCATCCGAGCTACACAGGCTAGAAAGTGCAGGATTCATCTGAGAAATCAAAGCATCAACTTGGGTATCTAATCCAGTCATCGTCCCTAAGAAAAATACAGATGTACAAAGAGTTTGTGTCAACTACACATCTCTCAACAAACACTGTCCAAAGGATCCCTTTCCTCTACCTCGCATTGATTAGATAATAGACTCAACAACGGGGTGCGCAAGGCTTTCCTTCCTGGATGCATATCCTGGTTACAACCAAATCAAACTGAAGAAAGAAGACAAGGAAAAAACAGCTTTTATCACACCATACGGCGTGTTTTGCTGTCAAGTCATGCATTTCGGCTTAAAAAACGCAGGGGCAACCTACCAGCGGATGATGCAAAACTACCTTGGAAGTCAAATAGGATGCAACATTCAAGTCTACATTGACGATGTGGTCATCACCACAAGAAAAGAGGAGTCCTTAATCAGTGATTTGGCAGAAACCTTCGACAACCTAAACAAGTACAAGCTCAAGCTTAACCCGGCAAAATGTTCTTTTGGTGTGTCAGCAGGACAACTTTTGGGATTCTTGGTATCAGCAAGAGGAATAGAAGCAAACCCAGAGAAGATCCAAGCAATACTAACAATGGGGAAACCAACAATACTGCACGACATATAGAAGCTCGCAGGGCGCGTCGCGGCACTAAGTCAATTCATCGCATGATTGGGAGAAAAAGCGCTTCCTTTCTATGCACTCATGAAAAAATCATACGACAAATTCGAGTGGACAGAAGAAGCGGATATAGCCTTCGCACAATTGAAAAAAGTGCTCTCCACACCGCCGGTGTTGGTCACACCAAATGAAAAAGAGCCGCTACTACTGTATATTGCGGCAACCCATCAAGTGGTAAGAACAGTATTAGTAGTCGAAAGAAGCGAAGAGGGAAAAGCTCATGGAGTCCAGAGGCCAGTATATTTCCTCAGCGAAGTACTATCTCCGACAAAACAGAGGTACCCACACTATCAAAAACTTGCATACAGTGTATTCACAACAGCACGAAAGCTACGGCAATATTTTGCGGTGCATCCAATCATAGTGGTTAACGAAGCACCACTATCCAACATATTGAACAACCCTTCAGCAACAGGACGCATCTCCTTATGGGGAATTGAATTATCACCACTGGACATCACGTACGAAAATCGAAAGACAATCAAATCCCAAGTATTGCCGGATTTCACAGCAGAGTGGCTAGAGTTACAAAACACAGGACCTCCAGATCTATCAAGTGTGTGGACAATGTACTTCGATGGATCAAAAGGAGTCCAAGGCGCAGGAGCAGGAGTAGTCCTGATATCACCGCAAGGTGAAAAGTTAAAATATGTTTTAATGATGAGTTTTCCTCAAGCTTCTAATAATGAAGCTGAATACGAGACTCTGCTCCACGGAATGAAAATGGCCAAAGCATGCGGAGCAACTCGACTAAAAATATTTGGGGACTCGAATCTCGTCATCCAGCAAGTGATGAACCGGTGTGACGCCATCAGTGACAATATGACAGCATATAGAAACTTATACTACTATCTAGAAGGAACATTCGATGGATGCGAAGTTTCGCACGTTAGCAGGGCCAGCAACAAGGAAGCCGACAATTTAGCAAATATCAGGTCCCAATGCCTGCCTATACCACCAGGAGTCTTTTGGGAAGAAATCATAGAGAGATCAATAAAACATAACAAAACTTCAATTATAGGAGAACCAGGCCAGCACCCAACAACAGGCTCGGGGGCTGGCAAGCCTGGCACAGGAAGCACAATAGAACCAGAGGAAGTTATGATGATCCAAGAAACATGGATGCAGCCATACTTGGCATACATGATAAACAAAGCACTACCCGAAGACACAGTGGAGGCAAAAAGGATAATATGACGATCCAAGGTTTTCGTCGTGTTGTAAGGGAAACTATACAAGAAAAGCATAACTGGTGTTTTACAGCGATGTGTCACCCCTCAAGAAGGGCAAGACATATTAAGGGATATCCACGCAGGAGTGTGTGGGCATCACACTAGCAGCAGAGCTATTGCAGCTAAAGCATTCTGTGCAGGATTCTACTGGTTAACGGCCATTGAAGACGCAAAAGAGATAGTCAGAAGGTGTGAAGCATGTCAACGATTTGCATCCCGACCACACGCACCAGCAGCGGAGCTGCAGCCGATACCATTATCTTGGCCTTTTGCACAATGGGGTCTCAATATGGTAGGAAAATTGCACAAATCTTGGCCAGGAGGGCATGTCTACATGTTGGTGGCAGTCGAAAAATTTACCAAATGGGTAGAGGCAGCCCCAGTAACAACCCAAGATTCCACAGCAGTAATCAACTTCATCAAGTCTATAGTATTTCGCTTCGGAGTACCGCACAGCATCATCACAGACAATGGGACAAACTTCACATCAAAAGAGTTCAAAAGCTACTGCGAGAGTATGGGAATCAAACTAAAATTCACGTCTGTAGCACATCCAAAGACGAACGGACAAGTCGAGAAAGCCAATGGCTTAATATGCAATGGGATAAAAAAGAGGCTATTAGCGCCCCTGGAGAAAGCCAAACACGCCTGGGTAGACGAGTTACCCTCCGTACTTTGGAGTCTTAGAACAATGCCCAATGCGGCTACTCAAGAAACTCCCTTTTTCCTAGTCCATGGCGCAGAAGCCGTGCTTCCAGTCGAAATCACCCATGAAGCCCCAAGAATTGCGGCTTACGACGAAACAACTTCTACAGAAGCACTTCAAGATGATGTCGATGCACTCGACGAAGCAAGAGATGTAGCACTCGCCAGGGCCACGCAATACCAGCAGAGTCTACGAAACTACCATAGTAGTTGACTTTGTCCACGATCTTTCGTGGTAGGAGATTTAGTCTTACGACTCAGGCAGGACGGTCATAGCAAATTAGAGTCCCCATGGGTGGGACCTTACATCGTAACAGAAGTAATACCAGGAGGAGCTTATCGACTACAAGACAAGAAAATAGGGAAAGATGAGAGCAACCCGTGGAATGCAGAACAACTACGGCGGTTCTATGCATAGAAGGAGTATGGCGACAGGAACTTTCAAGTTATGACCCTCTGAACCCAGAACATGAGGCCACTGGTCGGGTTCTTTGGGTCAACTCGACAATATGTATAAGCATGATTCTATTTTTCCACTTGGGGGCTCCAACCCTCGAGTCGTATGAAATAAAATAAGCAATTATCAAGATCCCGTATCCATGATTATTCAAGAAATCTTACAAGTTTGTTCACAACCCGATATTTGACAAAAAAGTAAGCACAGTTCAAGGCATTTCGATGGTAAATCAAAAGCATACCTCGGAACATCGATTAGTTCCCATGGTCTATTAATAGATAAACAAGGTGGCACAAAATGAAGATCATCACGAGTACTTATTACATGAAACATGAAAGAACTAAAAACGAAAGATTACAGCGAAGGAGCATCTACTGAAAGTGTACTTCAGCCTCATACTCCTTCTGGCACTGAGTACCATCATAGATCTTCAAATCAAACTTTGATGTACCGCAATGGTAATCGAAGATCATGAAAAACCTTGGTGGAGGTTGTGTTCTTCCACAAACTGGGACCAGCCACCCCTGAAGTACATCTCGCCATCTCCATCGTACCACACCTCTACCTCGTAGGGAGTTCCTCCTCGAGAGGGTTCGCGAAGAATTGCTTCACGAAGTTCCCGCCCATCCATGAACTTAGTAAATTTCAGCAGCACCCGCTGAATCTCGCGGCATTGAGCGCCGGTGATGCAGAAGAAGGAATAAATTTTGGGAGGAGGAGGAGGAGATGCATTATGTGGTGGAGCGCTAGGACCTAGTACAGCAGCAGAAACCTTGGGCTTGTTCTTACTCCCCACAGGGCGGCCAGGGCGCCGTTTCACATGCACGGACGATGAGGCCACCGTAGCAGGGTCATTTGATTTATTTTTACTGCTGCGAGGACGGCCGCGACCCCGCTTCTCCACCTGCGCATCGATGTTCAGGTGCGAATCACCAGCATCGGCCATGGGAGGCAAGCGCTTGGAGAGAAAACCCTAGATGAGGTGCAGGAGATGGAGACGATGCGGCGGAGGAAGATAGCAATGAAAGAGTTAGGGTTTTTCCCTAGCCAACGTGCTTTATTTATAAGTAAACTTTCATGGGCCTCAGCAAATTAAAGGTCCAAATACATCTTTGGGCTTTTATATTTTGACCCGAGCAGAAGATAAGGCAGCAATAGTATATCAAAGACAAGACACGTGTGTAGTTATAAGGAGAAAATTGCAATATGGATGAACAAGTGTAGAAGTATGTCAAGGAGCACAACGCACCTTGTCATGGACTCGGGGGCTCATATTGTCAGAAGAGCAGGAAGAAAAATTAAGCACAATCGTGCCAAAACTATCGCAGGAGAAAATTTATTAGGCGGCCGTGTTTATATTTTGAGCCTATACCGATTTTTTTTAGCTATAGCCTCGGGGGCTACTCCCATCGGGAGCGCTGGCCGCGCACCCGATAAAAAGGCAGTTTCGAGAAAGAATTCGACAGAAAGAAAGGAAGAAAGACAAAAAAGAAGAAGAAGAAATTGGAGCCTATGATTGGCTACAAGTACCCATCCATAGCCTCGGGGGCTACTTACACCAGAAGCACTGGTTGTGCACCCAATGACAATAGACCAACTTGACGACAAATAAAATAGGCGCAATCGACTACATTTCGTTCACAACGAACTTCAACTTCATTGTCGACAAAATAAAGATTGATTACTCCCATCGGGAGTTATTTATGAGATTCTAAAAGAGCAACTCGAATATTTTGTACATTCCAACAGTCAAACAAGGCTGCAACATATGATTCTCGAGTTGCGCCATCGCGACAAAACTCGAATGTCATGATTGAAACATATCGGGAAGGTAAGACCCCAGGATCCGTCCTGTGTGGCCTGGTATACATACATGAATGCGCTCTGCTAGTAATTATCCATGTCTACGACGCGAAGAAAATCCTGGTGGACGCACTGGGTACCATGAGAACCACTGGGACTCGTTCTTTGTAAGTCCTAAATGCGGCAAAAGAATGGGTTTGACCAGTTTCCCGAGTTCAAGTCCAAGGGGATTGAATTTGAAGTAGGTGACAAGTATCTGCTCCGGTAGTTAACTGGCCTCTTGATCCTTCAGAGTTTTCAGGCATGTTCATCAAAACCCCTTGCGAGATAATAAAATAAAAAATATTTATTTTTGAATACAGGAAGCAGAAGTCGAAAAGATTGATCAAGTCGAAGATATGAAGATTTGAGATTCAACCCGAATCTACAATTCTGGTAGAATCTCGGGGGCTACTGACAAGGGTATAGATAATAGAGCCCGTTACTTGAGTACCCCTAGGGCCCGTTAAGCTAGGCCTAAGTGTAATCGTAGTCAAAATACGAGTTTGTGTCGTATATCGATGTTGTAATATGTATCGAAACCCTCCCGTACCTTGAGACCTGGCCACCTATATATAGGGGCCAGGAGAGGATAGTGAGGGACAGATTGAAAGCAATCCAAGTTCATCACTATGTTTACTTTTGATACACACCTTGTTTGACTAATTTACCTGCGAGTTCATCCGACGCCCTACTCCCCCGATCCTAAGTCCTTCATATTGGACATTTGTCGAGTTAACCCTCGTCTACTATGTGTTTTTCTTGGAGCATCTTTACTTTCACTTTCAGTTTTGTTTTATTTTGTTTTGTTTGCTGCAATAAATGGTTGGACCCCAACAATTTTTTTTTGAAGAAGACACACTCCGTTTTTCATTGCCAAGAACACTCTAGTTTTCACTCTTATCGCTCAACGAGTGTTCTCTTTTTCTAGTACTGTATTTAGCTTTCATCTTTTGCCTTGATTTTTTTAAGATCTTGTTATATATTTGTATCAAGGTGTATTTAGACCTCTGGTCTATGTTGGTTTTCATCTTAAAGAGTTGTTTCAAAAAGGTTGAATGGTGTTGGAAAAGAGAAAAAAGTTTCATGACTATAGTGGTACAAATGGGAGCTTGTTTAGACTGTGGCTTAGACTTTTGCATGTCATGCTTGATGTTATTTTGATAGTATGCTTAGTAGTTTTTGCTGTAGCATGACTTGTCTCAAATGACTGAGATTGCTTAATGTGCCTTTAAAAGAATCATGCGTTGTTTTTATTATATGGGAGCATATTATTGTGGTTTTCTCCTTTGATGCTTTATTTGGGTTGACTTGGCGCATGCTTACACCATTTTTGACTTTAACAAGTTGCCATAAGCCTCTATGATCATTTGGTTTTTGACTTGTGATACCACTTTATGCTTTGGTTAATGATGTTTTGTCGCTATGCATGATTATGGCCGTTATTGTTCTCTTAGTTGGTCGCTCCCGGTCTTTTGCTAGCCTTCATTTTGTTTTTTTGAAGGGGTTAAGGCAGTGGGAGAGAATCCCACTGCAATTTTATAAATTTAAAACAGTTATTTACACACTTTGTACAACAAACTCCACAAGGTGGAAATAAAAGTTAAAAAACAGAAAAGTATCTCTGTACAAATTATACAAGCATCAATCTGGGTTTAGATGGTACTGGCTCTGAACCCAATTTCTGAATTCAGTTGCTATCATCTTCTTCATTCTGTAAGCAAGCAAATTAAGTTCTTTGTTGAAGATGGCTTTCCAGTTTGACCATCTAGCTGTTTCAGCTCTGAATAGCTTATTGGTTCTAACAAGCCAGATACTCTAAGATGCTAGGATGATTATCTCCATGCTGAAAGGCTTGTTCAGCTTTTCTTTCATATCAACTATTGATTCCAGAACAGACAAGTTTTTAACCCTTTGTGGACATATTGAATCCCAACATTTTGAGGCAAATGGATAGCTCCAGAAAAGGTGAATGAGTGTTTCCTCTTGTTGGCAACTTAAAGTAACACAGTTATAATTCTGGAACTGAAACTTCTTCCTTCCCAGCTAATTCCTAGTATTCAACCTATCCAAAAGCAACAGCCAAAAGAAGAACTTGTGTTTGGCCTAGCATGATGAGTTCTAGACCCAAGAGAAGTGAGGAGCACAGGGTTGCCAACCAATCAGAGCCTTGTAGGCCTTTTTTTTTAAGAGAATTCATCTGAATTCCAAATATATAACCAAGAGTCTTTCGAGCCATCTTTATTCAGTGATCTGGTTGTCTCACAAAGAACTTCTAGCTCTAAAAATTCATTGTATGCCATTGTTGACAGAGGAAGGTTGAAAAGGTCCTCAAGAAATTTAGTTTGTACAAATTCATTAATAGAGTGACTTGTTTTCTTTGCAAATGTGACCAAATGGGGAAATTTTTGATGCATACATGTGTCACTCCACAAATCAGTCCACAAAAGAGCAGATTTTCCATCTCCAATTAAACATCTACTCATGCCTTTATATTTATCCAGAAGTTTAAGATGTGTTTTCCACCAGAAAGAACCCTCCAGTTGGAAACCTCGCAAAGAACCTTGGCTGTAGTAAGTGTTCCATATTAAGTTCACCCACGAAATATCCAGTCTGTTGAAGAATTTATGGAGATTTTTTAACAAAAGTGCTTCATTTTGAGTTTTAAGATCAAGCACCCCAAGGCCACCTTGGTCCTTAGGCCTGCAGACCTTATCCCAGGCAACTAGAGCAGGGCCATTGGACTGAAAATCATTTCTTTTCTTTCTCCATAGATAGTGTCTCATGAATTTGACACACTATTTTTTGATGGACACTGGAATGTCGAGACAGGACATGAAGAAAATGGGAAGAGAGGTTAGAACTGACTTAACCATTAACAATTTCCCTCCATAGTCTAAGAAGTCAGCAATTCCTCCTAGCCTTCTTTCCACTCTGTTAACAATTGGAAGGAAGTGCTCCAGATTAGGGGCAGTAATACTTAGAGGGAGCCCTAGGTAGGTGAAGGGAAGACTCCCTTTCTTGCATTGCATGGTGATTGCAAAGTGCTCCAATCTTTCATCAGATAAGTTTATTGGCATCATGCTAGACTTTGAGTAATTTACTTTGAGGCCAGTGGACTCTGCATAGGAATTGAGAATAGCCTTAACACAAAGAAGCTACATAGCATCTGCCTTTAGAATTACCAGTGTGTCATCAGCATATTGAATCACAGGAAAGTCAGAGCAAGCAGGGCAATGTAAAGGTGGTGAAATGATGTTCGGAGCCATTGCTTTATTTAAAAGAGATTGCAAGAAGTCTGCTGCTAGGACAAACAGTAGTGGAGAAAGTGGATCCCCTTGCCTGACTCCCCTCTTACAGTAGAATTTCTTCCCTGGCACACCATTTAGCAGCACAGAGGAAGTCCCTGATGAAAGTATCATCTCCACCCATCTAATCCATTTTTTGCCAAATCCTCTGGCTCTCAATATCTCAATGATTGAGGAGTGTTCAATTCTGTCAAAGGCCTTTTCAAAGTCTAATTTTAGGATAATAATTTCCTCTCTTGACTTATGACATTGGAACAGATATTCAAATGCCCAGCCCAAACAGTCCCGAATAGATCTTTTCTTGAGGAAGCCATACTGATTCTTGAGAACAATCTTGAGAATGATTTTTTGTAATCTGTTTGCCATCAGCTTGGTGATTATTTTCAAGACACTATTAATCAAGGAAATAGGTCTAAAATCATTTGCTAACATTGGATTGTCAATCTTTGCAATCAGAGTGATGTAGGAGAAGTTTATACTTTCCAAAGAAAGCTTTTCATCATGGAAGTCTTGGATCATTGCACAAACATCCTTTGAAATAATTGGCCAGTAGCACTTCATGAACTCATTGTTGAACCCATCAGGCCCAGGAGATTTATCATTTGGAAGGTCATCAATCACATCCTTGATTTCTTTCTCTAAGAAAGGGCATTCCAAGGAGGCAAACAAATTGGTTTGGGAGTGGTCTTCTAATATTTCTGGGAGATTGAATAACATAGAGGGCTTTTCAGACTGTCCCATTCTATCCTTGAAAGTTTTCCATAAAATGGCAGCTTTTCCTTCATGATCAGAAATTTCCATTTAATCCTCATTTTTTAGCATAGCAATGAAATTATGCCTGTAGTTAATGGTGGCCTTTGTATGGAAGAATTTTGTATTTTCATTTCCAAGCTTGACCCACTTAATCTTGCCTCTTTGCTTCCAGTAGACATTCTGATTATGTAAAAGCTTTAAGAGATGAGATTTGAGAAGATCTCTCATTTTATACTGAGAGGGAATACTTATCGTGCATCCAACTCCTAAAAACCAAAGTTTTCCAATGTGTCCACCATACATACCTATTAGCAATTTGCTATTCCAAGTACATTTGACTTGCTTTTATCTATCCTTCAAATTAAACTTTTTTGTGTTATGTGAAAATTAGTCAGTAAAGCTCTCATGAACCTGACGGCATACTTTACTTTCTTGCTTTTAATAAATTTGACCATTGTGGCTCTCTTATGTTGATGTTATGCTTTTAAGTTGTAAGTTGGAAGTTAGCCCAGCTATGCCGTCTTGGGGCAAGCTTTGAACATTGCACTTTCTCTCATTTAGTTGATATCGTGATCTTTTGTTTATGGATACTCGCGATGTGAAATAAGTTGGAAACTTGTGAGCTCATGGAGTTTGTATATGTGTTAGAGAAATGCCTGGGCCGCTAATCTAAGCCATGCATCATTCATGATGGAAATTTATAGCATGCCCATAGTGGACATTCGACGATGCATCTCACAATAAAAAGCTATACCAATGGTAAATAAAAGAGATGCCGAGGTGTTCATTGTATGTTTGTCTTGTCATTTTGATCTGGGCTTGTTCCATGTCATCGGGCAAGGAGGTACCCCGTTGGCATTCTCGATGATACATGTATGCTTACAATGACAAGAACTTGCATGGGACCTAAGTCGAGTAGCATGAGGTTTGGGTATTCGTACTTCATGGGACATGAGATTTTCAACTTATGATTTGTTAAGCATATGCTTCATAATTGTACTCGCATTAACCTTAACCACTCAAGATGCCTATGATGGGGGCAATGAGAGCTCAAAGGTAGTAAGTATCATAATTTTTGGAGGTTTATAAAACTTGCAATCACTGCTTCCCTCTGCGAAGGGCCTTTCTTTTACTTTTTTGTTGAGTCTCCACCTTCTACCTTTATGCACCATCTAAGAGAGCATAGTTGTCATTCTGAGTTTAATGTGCATAGTCCCAACATTTATTATTGATTGATTCATGATTATGGTTTTGCTTGTTCTTAAATTATTTGTATCTAGTCGCCCTCTTAAACTTGAAGGTGTCCTATGCATTTATGTTTTGCTACTCCATGAAGGACAAGCTGAAAACCAATTTGCTATGTTTTTCTATATGGTTGAAACACATACTTGACTTTCAATGCATTATTACCCATGATCTTTTGTTTGTGTTACTTTTCATGTTATAACATGGTTGCTAAGTTTTATTGTCTAGATTATGTCTTTTATGCCCATGGTTAGAGTACTTTGATCTCAGCACTCAATGATTTACATCATTGATCAAGATTGTGTTGGTGCATGTCACCTCAAAAATAATTATTTTGTTATCACTTACCTACTCCAGGACGAGCAAGAGTTAAGCTTGGGGATGCTTGATACATCTCAAACGTATCTATAATTTTTGATGCTCCATGCTTGTTTATACACCATTTGCTTTATGTTTTGTTACACTTCGTGGCGTTTTTATGCATTTTCCAGAACTAACCTACTAACAAGATGCCATGGTGTCAGTTCCCTTTTTTTAGCTGTTTTGGAAATATTCTCGGAATTAGATAAAACTAAAGCCGAAGTTCCTATTTTTCCCAACACGAGACAGAGTCCAAAGTAGAGACGAAGGAGGACCAGGGGCCGGCCACACCATAGGGTGGAACGAGCCAGCCCCTAGCCACGCCACTAGGTGGTGGGGCCACCTGGCCCACCTCCTGACGCCGCCCTTCCGCCTATTTATTCCCTCGACGAGAAAACCTAAAGGGCCTGATCAATTTTCCACGAAACATACTGCAAGCCACCGCCATCATCGACGCGAGATCGGGAGGGTCTAGAAGCTCTTCCCGGCACCCTGCCAGAGAGGGGAATCACCGCCGGAGGCCTTCTTCATCGCCATGCTTGCCTTCAGAGTGATGTGTGAGTAGTCTACCTTGGACTACGGGTCCATAGCAGTAGCTAGATGGTTGTCATCTCCTCCATGTGCTTCATGTTTAGATCTTGTGAGCTGCCTATCATGATCAAGATCATTGTTGTGTAATTCTACATGTTGTGTTTGTTGGGATCTGATGAATATTGATACTTTTTCAAGTTGATTTATGATTTATCATCTTTATGTTGTTTATGATCATGCATGCTCTCCGTTGCTAGTAGATATCTTGGCTGAGTAGATGCTAGTGACTCCAAGAGGGAGTATTTATGCTCGGGAGTGGGTTCATGCCTCTAGTAATCTGGGGGGGCTACAGAAACCTCTAAGGTTGTAGATGTGTTGTTGCTACTAGGGAGAAAACAACGATCTTGTGTTCAAGGACATTTGTATTGTTTACATTACACACTTTGCTTAAGGCGATAATCTGTTGCTTGCAACTTAATACCCAACAGTTGCTCAGATGACATCCGGCGGGTGGATTATTTATCATAGATGCAGTTAGATTACGGTCTATGTATTATGTTGTAATGCCCAGGTGAATCTCATAGTGATCCTCATGACATTTGTATGTTTGTTTTATTCTATCAATTTCCCAACTGTAATTTGTTTACCCAGCATGTTATTTATCTTATGGAGAGACACCTCTAGTGAACTGTGGACCCCGGTCCATTCTTTTACATTGTTATTACTGTTTACTATTTACTCGTTTTATTTACATTCTTGCAAACTATTACCTTTCACCACTCGATACGCTTAATCCTTTGTTTACAGCAAATCGGTGAGATTGATAACTTCACTGTAAGTTGGGGCAAAGTACTTGGTTGTGTTGTGTGTAGGTTCCACGTTGTTGCTGGTGCAAAGCTATGCCCTGGACGAGACGCCATATATAAATTGTCTGGAGCTGTCGCGAAGCTAGCGAGCATCAACCTTCGGAAGTCGGTTCTTTCTCCTACTAGTTCAATAAACCTTGGTTTCATACTGAGGGAAGACTTGCTACTGTGCTCATCATACCTATTGATGACCCACAAGTATAGGGGGTGTATCATAGTACTTTTGATAAATAAGAGTGTCGAACCCAACGAGGAGCAGAAGGTGTTGACAAGTGGTTTTGATCAAGGATTCACTGTAAATACTAGCAAACGGGTTTTCAGGGGTATTTGGTAATGCAAATAAATAAAGTATGAGAAAATAAAAGACAGTAATAATAATTGCAGCGAGTGGCCCAATCCTTTCTAGAGCAAAGGACAAGCCGGTTGTGTAACTTATGATAACCAAACGTTCTCGAGGACACACGGGAGTTTCTGTCAAGTGCTTTCGCTTCATACCGCTAAATAATCTTTATTGGTTTGATAAGTGTTATGGGGGTGAACCTGTGCTAGCGCACTACCCTTACTAGGATAAATACACACTTGTGATTATAACCCTTGCAAGCATCCACAAATACAAGAAAGTAATTAAGATAAATCTAACCACAGCCTTAAACTCTAAGATCCTACGCTCCCTGGTGCAATGGTTTCCCAACGGAGGTTTAGGTTTCTGTCACTCCAGCAACCCCACAATTGGTAGCCAAATACACAATGCATCTCACTAGGCCCATAAATGGTGAAGTATCATATAGTCGATGTTCACATGACACCACTAGTGAAATAGCACCACAACAAATAAATATCAAACCATTAAATATTACTCAACATAATTCCACTACTAACGACTTGACTTCTCCCATGTCCTCAAGAACTAAATGAACTACTCACAAGACATCATATGGATCATGATCAGAGGTGAAATAATGGTAAATAACAATCTGAACATAAACCTTAATTCAACGGTTCCACTCAATAGCATCAACCACAAGAGTAATCAACACCGGGAAAGTTTCCCCTAAGAATTTAACAAGATTCAACTCAAGATGTTACAGCGGGACAACGTGGTGATGGTGGAGATGAAGGTGCTGGTGATGAGGATGATGATGATGATGATCCCGATGAAGTTCGGTGCGATGGCAATGACGATGGCGATGATCTCCCCTCCCTGGGAAGGAATTTTCCTGGCAGATTTCTGCCTGCCCGAGAGCTTTTCTCTCTCTGGTGTTTTTCGCCCCGCAGAGGCGGCGGTGTCAATCTCTGAGCCCCTTCCCTTGACTTAGGTTTTTGGGGACAATGAAATACGCAAAGGGGCAATGGCAGAAGTGGGCCATGATGGCCACACAACAGGCCGGCGCGGCCAGGGGTCAGGCCGCGCCCCGTGTGTGTGTGCCTGCCCTGTGGCTCCTCTCGACTCCTCCTTCTGGCTTCTTCAGTCTTATGTTAAAGTATAATTTTCTGGTATTTTTCTAGAATTTCCTGATCTTCCGAAATATGGTGTCTTGATAGTCCTTTTTCTAGCAGAATCTTGACTCCGGCAGCAAATCCTCCAATGATCCTCAAACATGTAAAAATAGAGGAAACAACATAAGTATCATCTCTAAATATGAAATATATCAATGAATAACAGTAAATTATGATACAAAATAGTGATGCAAAATGGACGTATCACCTACCTCTTGGGGTTCCCAACGGGGCGAACATCTACATGCCATCACTCGTTTTATTTATATTCTCGCAAACTATTATCTTTTACCACTCGATACGCTTAATCCTTTGTTTACAGCAAACCGGTGAGATTGACAACCTCACTATAAGTTGGGGCAAAGTACTTGGTTGTATTGTGTGCAGGTTCCACGTTGCTGCTGGTGCAAAGCTATGACCCAGACGAGGCGCCATATATAAATTGTCTGGAGCTGTCACGAAGCTAGCGAGCATCAACCTTCGGAAGTTGGTTCTTTCTCCTACTAGTTCAATAAACCTTGGTTTCATACCGAGGGAATACTTGCTGTTGTGCTCATCATACCTCCCTCTTGGGGTTCCCAACTGGATGGTCATCTACACGCCATCAGCTCCCACGAACTTGAATGCACACTTTATTTCTTGCACTTAATAAACCTGAACCATTGTGATTAAGATTATGAAGTTATGAGCTTGACAAAGTCTGAGTTTGGAGTTAGCACAACCATGCTTACATGGGGCAGACTTTTGACATTGCAGTTGTTTATATTTAGTTGATGTCATGATTCTTTTGTTTTGGATGCTTATCATGTGTGAACTAAGTGAGGAAACATGGAGTTTGTATAAATTTTTAGAGGAAACTCTCGGGCCACTAATCTAAGCCATGCATCATTCATGGTGGAAATTTACAGCATTCCATAGTGAGCATTCGACGACGCATCTCATAGTAAAAAGCTATACCCAATGGTAAATAAAAGAGATGTCGAGGTGTTCATTGTCTGTTTGTCTTGTCATTTTGGTATGGGAAACCTCCTATATCATTGGGCAAGAGGTACCCCAGTTGAGATTCTCTATGATACTATTATACTTACAATGACAATAATTTACTTTGTATCCCGAGTTTAGTAACATCTGGTGTAGGCACTCATTTTTAGGGGGCATGAGGCATTCAACTTATATTTTGTCAAGAGCACTACTCATATTTGCTTTCACTTTAACCATTAACCATTTCAAGATGCTAATGATAGGGGCAATGGGAGCCTGAAACCAATGAAAATCATGTCTCAAACATAAGTTTAAGATGAAGCATTTGGAAGCTAGATATTACTTTGCTCATGTTTAACCTCTGCTTATCATCTGTTTCTCTAAAGTGTCCACCTTTACATTCAGTTTCAAGAAGAATACTCTATGAACATTATAGGATGTCTTTAATCCGTTTTATTTAATTTTGCATACATTTGGTCCATGTGCTTTCTTCTATGTTTTACTTTGTGAATCATTATTAGACATCCTTATATTGAAATGTTGATATCATTTGATAATCTATCTTGCATATTGCTACTTATTTATAGAATGAATCATTTAATTATGTGTAGCAGCAGTAATCTTCTTTGATATCTTAGATAGTAGTAAAGTACAAAACTCATGTTGGTTTTATCACCTTTATATTCGAGGACGAGTATAGGTTAAGCTTGGGGATGTTGATGCATGGTAAATGCATACATGATCCATGCACTTTACCACTTGATATTCCACCTTATTTGCATCATATATTGGTTATATTCATGCTGTTTGATGATTATTGGGAATAATTCACATGTTCCCCAATTTATTGGATTAACCTGGAAAAACTAGAAAACCTCTTTTTCAATATTTTTAACTTTCAGGGACCCAAACGGAGTCCAAATTACCTGAAACTTTGCGGGAGCCAGTTTTTCCACGTAACAAGACTTTAGAGAGAAGGAAGTGCAACAGGGGAGCCACGAGGGCCAAACGAGCATGGCCGACGCGGCCAGATTCCCTGACCGTGTCGGGCCTGCCCGTTCCCCCCTCGTTGCTCCAATATCGTCGATCTTCGTCTCGATGGATTCGTCTTGACCTAACACCGACTATATAAAGAGTGCCCCTGCGGGTCGTGAAAGAGAGCGCCACCGAAACACAAAAACACGAAACATGAGCCAGGGAGATCGAATATCGGAGGGGAAAACTCCGGCCGGGCGCTGCTGGTGTGATCTCCATCCCCTCTGATGACTCTACCTTTGTCACCATGATGAAGAGGGAGTAGTCCACCTTTGGACTACGGGTTTGTGGTAGTAGCTATTGTATCCCTCTATTGTTCTTCATTGTCTTAGCGCCATATGAGCTGCATAACATGATTATAGCCATCTTTGTATCACTTTTGTGGTGGATCTTTCTATGAGTTAATATATGAGATTGCAATTGTTCTTTAATTTCAGTGTATGAGTAGATGCATATTATGTACCCCATTCTTGTTTACTTGTTTTGATCAAGCATGTTTATGAGAGCGTGTGGGGGGGGGGGAAGTGGGGAACGTGTGCATTAGTTGGAGTAACGGGAGGTGATTTATCTAGGGAGTATAGTCCTTGGGTGTCACTTGGGTGTTTACCTTACTTAGTTGCCTCACTAGGGATAAAGAAAATACCATGCTACAAGGTATCTCTAGCGTGACCTTGCTGAGTATCCGCGACTAGATCAAGTATGTTCTTATTTTAACTTCATGTCATTGTGCTTAATGTTATGCTCTGAGTTTATCTTAATACCGAGGTGATTAGATTAAATTCCCATCTTGGTGGAGTATGAGAGAGATGAATAACCAAAACATCTCTATATAGGACGTGATGCCCATATGAATTCATCTGAATGTGAACTTTGCTGCAATCTTTTATGTTAATTATATGATCCTATGTCCGCCATATCTTTTATGAGAGAGTGCATTAGTGAACCCATGAACACCGGTCCACTTTTTATCATAAGAAACAACTTTCCATTCACTTTATCACTGTTTTTGTTTTTAGTTATTATTAATTTCGAAAATACAAAATATTTCCTTTATTGCAATTCACAAAACCAAAACACTACAACCATATCTTTTACAGTTTATCATTGCATTGCATATTACTTTAGTTTGCATATTTCTGCGGAAAAAGATTTTCTAGCGCTGTTGCATTTGCATATTTATTTATTTAGTATTGCATATTTACTTTCAGTTTTATATACTTACACACACCTTGTGCTTGACAACCACTTGGTGAGGTTGAGGGCACAAAGCAAATTTATTTTACCTTGTAGGTTGTTAGAAGAGGGACAGGAAGGATCCTTATACACAGAATTCCCCGAGAGTTCGATATAAACCCTCAAGTCACCTTCGTGGGGAAAATCAAGCTTCCCTATGCTCAGCACTCTACTCTTGGAGTCTCAACCTAGCGAAGCATCGGGGTTATATTTTCCTGCAAAATTATTGTGAGCAGGGCCGAAGACTCTAACTTTGGGGGCCAGAGACTCCAAGCTAGATGGCCCAGCCAGAGACTCTGGCCCCTTGGACCCAGAGACTCTGGTCTCCTCGACTTTGTTCTTTCCTTTGAGCTCCTCCCACTCCTCTTTGGTGTAACAAATGTCAAAAGGAACATGAGGAGTGGGGGAAGCAGCAGGCTTCTTCTTCTTGTTCTTCTTGTTTTTCTTCTTCTTCTTCTTGGAGGACTCGTCCACAACCCCGAGTCCCTCCTTTGTGAACTCATCAACAAACCTGAGTTCATCCTTGCCCTTGTTCATTCGTTGATTACTCAATAGCTCATTGAGATTCTTCTCTCCTTGAATGCAAGTGACAAGGCCCTTGGCAAGTTTGGCCTTCAACCTAGTGTTCTCCTCAATGATATTTCCATGATCACACAAGGGGTTAGAAGAACTAGGCACTTCAATAACTTGCATTGGTGGGACTTTAGATTGTTCAATAGTTAGTTGAATTTGAAGTTGCTCACGGATCTTAGTGAGACTAGAGAACTTGCCCTCCAAAGCCTTGTAGGCTTCTTCAAGCTTCTCAAACTTCTCACGAAGATCATTATGACCAACGTCAAATTCGACTTTCTCCTTTTTAAGCACTTTGACCATAGCAAGCGCATGGTCACGTTCTTTAGTTAGTTTGGACATGTTTAAATTATGAGACTCCTCTAGTCCCAACAATTTCTCCTCTAAAGAGGCTCTCAAGTTTTGCTCCTCTTCGAGCTCAATGGATAGAGAACCAGTATCATCGGCGGCTAATCTCTCAAACTCCTCCTTTTCCTTGATAGTGTCACGAGCATCACCTAATTGACACATTAGTGTCTCAAAGTAGACCTTGGTGTGTCCCTTCATGTTAGCAATGAATTCATCACAAGACACTAGTTCTTTCTTAATCTTAAGATTACTCACATCATCCATAGAAACTGACTTGGAATGAGATTATGAAGGAGTAGGTGATGAGGTTACCTCCGGGGCCTTAGCCATGAGACCCTTTTGGTTGGTGACAATGGAGTTCTCATTTTGCGAGTCGAAGAGGGATGTAGATGGAGTGGAAACAATAGCAATGGCAGCCATTTCTCCACTCTCTTCATCTTGGGAGTCATCATCATCTTTGGACCCTGAGTCGTACTCTTCACGCGCCACTAATAACCTTTCTCCTTCTTCTTGTCGTCCTTGTTCCCACGTTTCTTGGAGGAGGAGAATTTGGATGATCGGCGCTTGGGGATGAGCCGGCCACCATGGTCCTCCTTATTTTCATAAGGACACTCAGCGATGAAGTGCTTGATTCCACCACAATTGTAGCAATGCCTCACTTTAGAGTCACCACCCTTTCTTGGCGAGGACTTGAACTTGGACCCCTTGAACTTGTGCTTGTTGGCATCCCAAAAGGCATTGGTGGTGAGAGCCAAATGTTCATTGAGGGCATACTTGGCATCCTCTGGAGACTAATACTCTCCTTCACATACTTCTTCTTTTTCTTCTTCTTCTTCTTCTTCTTCTTCTTCTTGTTCTTCTTCTTCTTCTTCCTTGTAAACCACCTTGGCCTCGAGAGCAAGATTGTGGGCTCCTTGCCCAGCAAGGACACGACCTCTAGTCTCTTCTGCATTCTTCTTCAAGATGGTCAAGGCAGTGAACTCGCAAAGAACTTCATTTGAGGTCATACTTCCAAAGTCCGGTCTTGAACAGATGATCTCAGACCGGATGGGTTCTCTTGGGTCGATGGAGGTAATGAACATAAACTTGATATAGTCATCACCATTTTCCTTGCACCCAAACCCGGTCAAGGCTATTGCAAGAGCCAAGATCCTTTGGTACATCTCATCGGGGGGCTCATTATTTCGCATAATGAAATCCTTTCTTCACTCTTGAGCTCATCAAACTTGGAGGACCGGATGCTCTCGTTCCGAATGAAGAGCATGGTGAGTTAGTCCCATAATTCCTTGGCGGTGCTTAAATTGTTGATGTGTGCCGCATGAGTATCCGGCACAGCTTGTTGGATGAGATGCTTGGCGGTGGCATTGAGTTGCTCATCAACTTCTTCCCTTCCGGTCAAGTTGAGAGGATCATGAGGTGCAAAGCCATTTTGTATGACTCTCCACAAATGAGTAGAAGAACTATAAATATGAGATTTCATTAGTCATTGCCATTTAATAAAATTGCGAGAATCAATCTTAGGAGTAGATCCCATGTTATTAATGTGTGGCATAGGATAATGGACCGATAGGGTGGTGTAAGTGTTAGGAGGTGGTATAGACACACCCTTATCTGAACCATCATTTTCCTTAGGTAGGGCACCGCTATTTTCGATGGTGGGGGAGCCATGGTTAGATGGCTTCACCCTTGCCACAGGGAGATCCACACTTGGTGTGTTGTTTGGGTCGGTGGGCCCGGGAGGCTTCTTCCCAAGGTACTCCTCAAACATCGCCTTCATCTCGAATCTCATGGAGGATTTCAAGGTGTCCAAAGACGCCAAGTGTTCCTCCCTTGAAACTGAAGAGAAGACGGGGATAGGAGGAGTAACTTGGGGAGGAGTTTCTTTAGATTTATCCTCATCCCTAGAGTCGGCCATACTCTTAAGCGGTTAAGCCCAAATAAGAAACCTAGCTCTGATACCAATTGAAAGGATCGTATGAGCGAATAGAGGGGGGGAGGGTGAATAGGAGTTACCCAATTTTTAGTTCATTTTCAAATTAAGGCTAGACAAGAAAGGTAAATTCTCGATGTGCTACTAAGTGAATTTACCTAATGTGATAAGCAAGCAAGCATAACAAGATAAGTAAAGGTACATGTAAAGGATAGAAGTAACCGCAATCACTACTAGATATCCCTTGATTTCCGACGGTGAATATCAATAGCCGACGACCCGTCGGTGAATATGGTGATAACCGACGGTAGAATGAATGTCCGACGGTTATCGTCAAACTCTCGGGTATGATGCCAATAACCGACCGTATATTAAGTTCACCGACGGGGAAAATTAGACTCTAGGCTATCCAAACAGATGCCCGACGGTTCCTACTAATAACCGACGGTTTTAAATTCACTGTCGGGTATCCACATTTATAGCCGACGGTTTTACTATCACCGTCGGAAATCCTCTTTTATAGCCGACGGTCAAGTGTAATAGCCGACTGTCTAGTACACCCGCAAAATCCCTTTGGAGGACGTGCTCCATGGAGCCCGTTTTTGAAATCTTTCAAAATCAACATTTTAAAGTTTGATTTTTTTTTGAAAAAATTCCTTTATGTTGACAAGAAAGTACTACATAGCACTGCAAAGTCTGAAAGCGAAATAGTTTTCATTCTGGCCTACATAAAAATGACAAATCTAGACAAATCTGAATATTTTTTCGAATTTTTCACTGTACACAATCTCAGATCTGGGAATTTGTTATTTTACATAGCCTAAAATATAGAATATTTCGCATTGGTTTTTTGCATGAAGGTAGACGTTGTCATTATCTACATCTAAGAATTTTTTTCAGATTTTTTTAAAACTTTAAAATGTTGATTTCAAACAAATTCAAACAAGAGAGCTCCATGGTGGACGGGCTCCATATTGACGCACTCTAGTACACCTCTCGTCTAAGCTCCAAAAAGTCGGTTGTCCAAATGTAACCCTCAATTATAAGTGAAAATATCTGACAGAAAATAGTAATTACCGATGTAAACACTGGTATAATCTCACAAATATTAAAATTTATTTAGTCTGTTATTGAATTTTCTTACTTCATACTATCTTAGATAAATGATTTTGTGGCCATAAAATATATATTTTTGTAATTACACAGAGCGCGCCCGCGCGCGTATGGTCAAAATTTATAAACTTTCACCGCGGAAGAGTTTTTTTTAAAACTGCTCAGCGGAAGAGTTGGGCGCGTGGACGAAAAATCGAGCGCGTCTATATCTATCACTATCAGCGTCCCGATTTTGCGCCTCCACTACGCACACCTCCTGTTACCTCCCGATGATCCCGTCCTCGACCAACCTCAGGATGCAGAAGTTGCCGAAGCTCAGGGGCAGGACGCGGGCGGCCATTGGTGTCCAGGCCTTTGGCAGAGGCGTGTTGCAGCGCCGGTCGGCGGCGCATAATCACCCGTCTGATTCGCTCGAGAAGTAGAACAACCGCCAGGAGCTGACCACGAACAAAGGACGGTGCAGCTCCAGATCCGCCAGGAGGAGTCGGGAGCATGCTGAGTCTCCAAATCCGCCGGAGAGGTAATCTCGTCTCATTAACTTATTACTCGTCATGGCGCTGCAGGATCAGATCGATGGAAGATGTGTGTCCATGGTTATCTTTTCTGGTTGGAAATCAATCGGCCTGATCGATGTACATAGGTTTTCATCTTTCCCAAGTACTAATTAGTTTTTGTCTGATCTTCTATACTGGAGCGTATTCTCGTTTGTACTAATTGGAGCCAATCGCCATGGCATGCAACTATCACGACCACAACTTTTTAGGCCTGGATGTGCGACATTGAACAAAAAAAATTAGATGGCAGTTCTCCTGCCTCTTCAGTATCAGTTTCTGACTGTATTTCTGTTTTGGTTTCTCTGTAGGATTTGGCGGCGACAATGACGATAATGAGATAAGGAGGCCAACAATGCATCTAGAAGTGCTGGATCCGGAGGCTAGTTCTCTACCGGCAGGAGCCCAGGTGTCCCTCCACCATCGGCTATCTCACTAGTCCGCCATTGGCCGCCAGATCGAGACAATGGTGGCCTCTATGGGACTAGAGGCGCTAGATCTTATAATTGTGATTAAATTGTTTGGCACTTGCGAATGTGCCATCTGCGAAATCTCTGCAATGTTTTATTTATTTGATTGGTATTTATGTGTTGTACCTTTCTATTGTGTATGAACTCATGCGTGACTTGAGCTGAAATAAAAGGAAATGTAACATCAGTTATATTAAGATATATATTAGGTGGGATAAGATGAAATAAAAGAAAAGTGAACCATAAACATGGGCCTAATCTATTATGTAGGCCCAAATACTTTGGATTGCCGGTTGACCTTGGTGACTGAAGCTCCAACATATGATCCCCATGGTCGACAATCATAGTCCTCTCACTTACAATTAACTCCGACAATCAAATGTACCATCGGCTATTAGGAAAACCGACGGGAAACAATAACTCTCGGAAAATAAATACCTGACGGGAATGGTCGGTTATAAGGGTCAACTGGTTCCCGCAAGCGGGCTGTTTACCAAGACATGTCCGACGGCTCACCGTCGGCTTCTTACCGTGGGCAAAGATATTACCCAACCGTACCGTCGGCTATTAGTGTAATGGCCGACCGAGCATAACCGACGGGAGATAGCCGACGGTAAACCGTCAAATATAGGTTTATCCGATAGTGTATTAACTTATCCGACGGTAATTTGACCCTCGGCTAAAAGGGGAAATCTAGTAGTGAATGGAGACACAAAGACACAAAAATGTATTCCCGTAGTTACTTCCTTGTTACGGGAAGTACATCTACGTTGGAGAGGTGTGGTACCATGAAGGACACCAATGCCACAAAGGCTCACCCTATTCTCCGATGAGCAAGCCACAAAGGCGAGTCCACGCTCCACTAAGTGATGCCCTTGAAGGCGGCATGAGACTTTACACAAAGTATTAGGGCGAGCTCCACAACTCAATTGGAGGCTCCCAATAAGCCCACCAAGCTCTTACACACAAAGATTGAGCTTGGGGGCGGCTTCTTCTGGCTAGGATTCTGAGGAACCCAAGAGTAACAAGCAACTCACAAAACAGGTGGGGAATTCAAATCCCTTCAGTGGAAGTGTAGATCCATGTCTCCTCCTTCGAATCCCCAAAGGGCTTCAAGTTCTAGTGGCTAGAGAGGGAGATCTCGAGCATTTAAGCTTGGTAGTAATGGAGAAGAGAGAATGGAGCCACAACCTCTTCTTGAGGTAGAAGAAGACTATTTATAGTCCTCCACGAAATCTAGCCATTGCTGGCTGACTAGGGCCGGAGTCTCCGCCCTAAGCCACAAGTCTCTGGACTGGTGTCTGAGCCGGATTCGACTCCCCTTTGGTTGGCTGGGAAGTCAGGCACCGGAGTCTCTGGCCCTAGGAGGCCGGATTCTCCGGCTTCAGCCTGGTCAGGCCGAAATCTCTGGCCAGAGACAAAAGTCTCTGGAAAGACTCCAGCTCGACTACTGAGCCGGACATCCCAGGTTGGCAAAGTGTCGATGCCCAACTCATATTTCTAGGCTGGAGTCTCCGGGCCATAGGGGCCGGAGTCTCCGCCCTGAAAATACAGCAACAACTAAGTTTGTGGAGTTCTCCCCACCACTACACATGGGATGGCTAGTGGGTGCATATAGTTTTATGCAAAGGTAGAATTCACCCACACCATCCGCGGAGTGTCCCTCTTGATAGTACGGAGTCCTATAGGGATAAATGCAAAAAGCTAGTCTTCGCGCTCCGATCTTTTCACCTTTTTGAGGGGGCACCACCGAGACACCGGATCAACCTCGATTATCTAAAACACTTAGAAACATGGTTAATCCGCCAAATGTTGTTAACAAACACCAAAAGATATTTCATAGGGAAATTCCCTTTCACTAATGTTTCATAGGCGATGGAGAGTTGGAGGATGGTGGCGCGCTTCCTCTGCTCCAGTGGAAAATTTCTCTGCTTCACATATGGCACAACGTCAGTGTACTCGACGTCCAGCCCAACACACATGATCAGTGCGTTGTCGAGGAGCTTCTCCTGGATTACCCTGATCCACTCCTCGACCTTCCTTGCACGGAGTGTGAATGTCACCTTGAAGCTCATGCCCTCCTCCTCATAGTGATGTACGGCCACCATTAGATAGGATGTGGATCTTGGACTTTGCTTGAGAATTATGAAACAAGCCAGAGGAGGACGACAATTGTGTGTTGATCACACATAATCTAACAATTATATAATAGTGATATCTATGTGAACAAACTCACATTTAATCAATGTGAGCACACTAGAGGAATTAAGGCAACACGATGACCAAAATACGAGGAGGCTACCTCAAATATAGTATACACTCACCAGTAATGCACCAACCGCGTCAGCAATATACCAGCAGAAAATAAATGGTCGAATCAAGCGAAGCGTCACAAAATCAGTACACACGGTGTAGAAATAATAGTCGTGTGAAATTCTGGTGACAATTCATAAAACATTAAGCGTTTGCGATACATTTACTAACTGTTTCGACCTATCTCCGTTTGTGTTGTGTCCATACTGAAGCCCACCCGGGCATCCAACACACGATCGATTTGTCGGTCCATAAGCAATGTTTTACATCGCACATGACATAGACTTTTCGTTTGCGACATGGGGCTTAAAAGGCCGATCTGTACTAGTGATGGCTTTGACACTCTTCAAGAAGCAGTACATGATAAAAGAGGGCATTTCACTATATGGTTGCTCTCACATTTGTGATTAAGTCGATTCATTCCCCTCTTTTATTCACAATTGTACCATAAAAAGATTGCACTCTTGTATGTACCTAAGTGGTCTTGAGGATCTAGGGCATCTTATTTATTGGGTTTTGCTAATTCTAAGACGCATAAGATTTAACTAAATCTCAGTCACATGCTTAACCATTAGATTTGTCTCATAATTTGTGTTAATATGATAGTTACGAGTGGGTTATTAGTAAGATTTTACTAGTTGCAAGTGGCCTGCATCTAAGATTTCCCTAGTTATAAATGAGTTTTAATTGAGATTTCCCTAGTTGCAAGTAGGTTACAACTGATATTTTATCGTGGTGTAACTTAGAAAAATATATCTAGAATGTTCAATTTTATCTGAGATTCATGCTGCGTATGAGTTGGATGAGGTCACGTGATTGAGATTTAGTTAAACTAGTTGACACCCCGCGCGTTGCTGCGGAACATTAATATATCAAACTGTTTAGAACATGTAACTGAAAAACATAAAATGGTACTCAAAAGAAGTTTCTATTAAGTTGAAGTGTTTTGCGGCCTAAAAAGTACGCCAATGCAAATCATGAACTTCAAATATAACTAAAAAATGAGCGCACCCATAGCTTCTACTGTAAAAATGCAGCCTTTAAATCAAGTCACTTTGTTGACAAAAATATAAGACTACAGGGATGGAGGGACAGAAAGATGCAAGTGATAGATTATTCCAAAAGTCATACAAATAAGTTGTTGGTGCTATTTATATCCCCAAGCACCCGCTTCTAATATAATTAAAATGAATAGAATTTAGAAGGTCATCGTTTATTAGATTGTAAAGTGTGGAGAATATGAATCACAATTACGGCGAAATTTAGAAGTGGTTTTGGATGACAAATGTGTGATTGATCAATGGGAACCACATGATATGCAACTTACGAAGAAGCATCTATAACCAAATATGATATATGACGTATGGTAAATAATGAATATTGTGTTGCCGCGAGAAAAGATAAACATTGTAACATCTTTATTTGTTTGATATATAATGAATTTAAAATTTTATTAATGATGTAAAAATTAAATGATTCTAGCCCTAGTGCTTTGGAATATTTCTGAGAAGAATGACACATAGGATATTCGGTCTTTAAATAACACAAATATTGGCATAAGGTATCAGACTGATTAATCAAAGAAGATGAAAATCTAAAATCAGAAATCAGTGTCATGAATAACAAAGATGTAGGAGAATCCAGAAAGCAACTACTCATTTCACAGCGCCATGGAACTTTAACTTATATAAAATAATGTAGGAGATAAAGAAAGTAACTTCTCATTTCAGATTGATCTGGCACCTTGAAAAACCTCAGAATCCAGTAAATTTACACGCGAAGGCCAAACATGTAGATGATAGATCGATCGGACGATTTCTTAAAGCATGTAAGAAAGATATACATACCTAAAAGCGTATGCAAGCAACTTTAGGCGGGAACAACGTGCATCAATATTAAGTTTCATTCACATTGGCAGATAGAAATATGTTCTGATATTTTCGTTTGTGATAATGAAAAAAAACACATCTGGCCAAAAATATAGTGCAATGTGAATGATGGCTAGCATTCGGTAAGACAGAACACCAAACAAAACATAAGCTTGCAGCCCTTCATCTTTCAGTTAAATGTTGGAGAAAAATGAGTGGACAATTAGTCCACATAGAGCTCACTGCGTGCATCAATATTAAGTTTCATTCACATTGCCAGATAGAAAGATGTTCTGATATTTTTGTTTGTGGTAATGAAAAAAACACATCTGGCCAAAAATATACCGCAATGTGATGGATGGCTAGCATTTGGTAAGACAGAACACCAAACAAAACTTAAGCTTGCAGCTCTTCATCTTTCAGTTAAATGTAGGAGAAAAATGAGTGGAAAATTAGTCCACATAGAGCTCACTGCGACCAATAGTTTCTGTAGAAATCGCTCCCATACGGCAGGTTTTCAGTATGACCACCATCAAATACTTGATAAATGGGGAGAAGAACCACTGCAAGAAAATATGTAGTCCGGAATGAATAATAAAAACATATCTGAAATTCTGAATACTTGCATGCCAAAATTTAACCATTTGCATAACCTTTTCTGTAGAAATAGCTCTCATACGGCAGGTTTCCAGGCCATCAAATATTTGACAAATGGGGGAAGAACCACTGCAAGAAAAGATGGAGTCCAGAACCAATAATAAACACATATCTGAATACTTGCATGCCCAAATTTGACCAATTGCATAACCTCATTGCCTCATTGGCAAGCAGTTCGCTGCACTCGGTAGACACCAGAAAAGAAAGCTACACTGAAGTATACCCGGCCATGCAGCGAGTTAGTCTTGCGCGGAGAAGCATCGAGCAGTGATTGAAATACACGAAATCCATAAATAGATATTTTGTTGACCAGGAGATGGCGATCGTTTCTTAAGGAATCACAATACTACGGACGCAGCGCATTCCTGCAAAGTGGATACAGAGAAAAGGAATATCAAGATGTATGAGAATATATTTAGACAGAGATATGAGAACTAAAATTAGATGACGCCGGAGTCACATCTTGCTAAAATTGATCCAAACTTCAAGGAGAAAGACGATGAAAAAATCCATATATACTGCCTCACGGCTCTATGGAAGTAACCATACGAACAAACTGTACGAAAAGGAATACCACACATACCTGCCATGTGACACCGGCCAAGGGGAGAAGGGGGATTGAAGGCACTACCCAGCGATATTATCCTCGACAGCGCTCCGTTTGGAGGTCGGCGACTCAGTCGATGGATGGGAAGGCCAAGGGAGAAGGGGGTCGGTAGTGGAAAGGGCAAACGGAAGACAGATTAGGAATTCTATCGCTCCTGAGTGAATACTGCCCCTCACGTGTTTGAGTTAGCGCTGGGATCACCTATTTACTACTTGCTGACGGTTCAGAACCTAAAACGCTTAGGGCGGCATTGATCATTGCTGCCGAAGGTAACTGCATTCAGAGGACGCACCTATGATCTGTTGGGATGGTGTGGATGCCACATCTTTGAAATCCAATGGATAGAGGTAAATAAGGTGACGTGGCTGCACCTGGTTTGAGCTTGCAAACATTAATTGCATCATAGTGGGGATGAACTTTATAGGTATTATAGATTATAGATATGAGTCGCCTCAGATCTAGAGATGCCCTTAGTAATTTGTCCAATCTAAAGAATGGAAAACCAAATGATTCATTCTATGTAAAATTATATATTGAAACTTAACTATTACAAAAAGTCTAAGTTTGGCTCCTCAATGGTAATATATGACATTGATTGTTGCCTTTAAGTGCAAAATTCATTAAAATTCGGTCTCTCACTTGGGCAAAAGTTGATTCGATGATGCTTTTAGTGAAACTATGCGCACTCGCAACGTCCCGACAAATGGGAAAATAAGGAAGAAAATTAGAGTATAAAAGATTCAAAGAAATTTTATTAAGGAATGCACCCAAAAGCTTGTAAAAATATATATAAACTTATAAAAAATATAGTCATCAGCTCTAGCTCATATATTTTCTAATTACACTTAAGAGTATTCTATTATTTTCTAAATTTCATAGATTTTCTTTAGCTTGAGTGGTAAAAGTAGAAGAACATGAGTCAAACTTGTTAACTTTTGGTTGAGATAGGCCAGGCGAGATAGTTGGAAATATAACCACAAGGTTTCATGATAGTTGACCAATTTTGAATGGAATACTCGTGATTGGTTGCAATTGAATATATAGGACATTGTGTTTTTTCGACACAATGTTTCTAAAATGTAATCTTGTGTTGTAAAGTACGTGTATTTATGGCTAGTACTCCCTCTGTTTCATGATGTAATCTATTTTAGCAAAGTGAGTTAGTTTGCTAAAGCGGCTTATATTATGGAACAGGGTGATGATAACAAAAAAAAAGTTTTAGGTTTTATATTATGGAACGAGTGGTATAATAATAAGGAAAAGTAGAAATGTAGAATGAATTTAGAAAAAAAACATACAGTAGAATGCCTTAGGAGTGGCCGATGAGATCTCCACCGTCGTCATCGTCTCCCTCCCGATCTCTCTCATCTCCATAACTTTCGCACGCGCCCACACCTGTCTGGCTCATCGCCAAGTCCAATATCATCGCGCACGCAGGTCGCCGACCGCCACCGCACGCCAGATCGAACGTCCCCCCACACCACGTCCACCCGGCTCCGCGGCCGGAGGCGGCGACCGGCGTGCGTTGGCCGGTAGGCTCGCCGGGGCAAGATGAGCGGGCACGACTCCAAGTACTTCTCCACCACCAAAAAGGGGGAGATCCCCGAGCTCAAGGAGGAGCTCAACTCCCAATACAAGGTCACTCCTCCTTACCTCGCCGTCTCGCCTGTCCCTATCTGCTCGTGTAACTTGCTGTGCCTTAGGACTGGCTGGCCTGGATCCAGATCTGGCCCAGGGTGTTAGGTGCCCACCCGTGGGCGGTTCGAGATCTGCCGGTTTTTGTTGCTTCTTCACGCGATTAGTTCTGTTCGGGGGATTGGGTTTTGCGCAGAGAGTGAAGATCTCGGCGTCATGTCTGCAGCGAAATGAACTTAAATTTACCAAATCCATTGCAGGACTGGGTTAGAATTGATCGGACGGATTTGGGGTTTGAATTGCTTTGGAGCGAGATGAATTGACTTGAGTTCTGATCTGTCTCGATGCTTTCAGTGAAAACATGATTAATTTGAACCGAGTTAGTGCTCGATGTCTGCATAGATGAGTTAGCAGGATTGATTGGAAGTTTATGTGCGTGGCAGTGCATTACCTCCACCCAGTTCACCATGCTATGTGCAATTGCTTACCTACATGGATCCAGATATGAATTGCTGTAGGTATAGAAATGGGAACCTGTTACACCATTTTGTTTTGGTGGTTTAGTGAATCTGAGATGCCTATCTCTACCCACTGGTTACCCAAACATTTGATTTTGTCGTTTGATATATTTCGCATTGTTGCATGTTTGCTGTAAAATGCACGTTCTAATGCAAAACTAGTGAACATTTTGGAACACGATTGCTGTAAAATGCATGCTCTGATGCAAAATTAGTGAACATTTTGGAAATTTTGGAGCATACATTTAGTTTATTGTGGTAGAATTTGAAAATGTACATTTTTGGTCTTCAGTATGAAAACAACTGAGTGATGAAGTATGCCATGTGGTAAGGCTGGTTGGACTATATACTGTTGTTAATCGAAGACCAGCTGTATATCCCTTTTTTTAATGCAGAAATAATTCAGGATTATATATGTTTGCTTTGACTATTCATTTAAGTAAACTGCATTTCTGCAATTTCTGGGATCTGATCTTCTGTTGGAAACACGGTTTGCAGGATAAGAGAAAAGATGCTGTCAAGAAAGTCATTGCTGCAATGACTGTTGGAAAAGATGTATCATCATTGTTTACGGATGTCGTCAACTGTATGCAGACAGAGAACTTGGAGCTGAAGAAACTAGTATATTTATATCTAATCAACTATGCAAAGAGTCAACCGGACCTAGCCATACTTGCTGTGAACACATTTGTTAAGGTAAGGAATTATAACCATACTAGAAATAAACATCTATGAAAAAATAAATAAAGCTGTGACGTCATAAAACATACGACATAGAAGGAGCAGCTAATAAGAAGATTGTTAACCCAAAACTTCTGCAGGATTCACAAGATCCAAATCCACTGATTCGTGCTTTGGCTGTGAGGACAATGGGTTGCATCAGGGTAGATAAAATTACAGAGTATTTGTGTGATCCTCTTCAAAGATGCCTCAAGGTGTTTATTGTTGCTTGTACAATATTTTCCAAAAAATGGCTCTTCCCTTCAGTACATTCTATAATTGTGTCTTGAATTTTCCACAGGACGATGATCCATATGTGCGGAAGACAGCAGCTATCTGTGTTGCTAAGCTTTATGATATAAATGCTGAGCTAGTGGAGGACAGAGGCTTTCTAGAGGCCCTGAAGGACTTAATTTCTGACAATAATCCTATGGTAGTTGCAAATGCTGTTGCTGCTCTGGCAGAGATTCAAGAGAGCAGTGCCCGTCCAATCTTTGAGATCACCAGCCATACGTTGACGAAACTTCTGACTGCTCTGAATGAATGCACAGAGTATGATGCAATTCTTGCTATATTGAGTTCTGAAAATCTGTTTTTTTATTATAGGCATCTTAACATAATTGATAATTTTTGCAGGTGGGGACAAGTTTTCATTCTTGATTCTCTGTCAAGGTACAAAGCAACTGATGCCAGGGATGCAGAAAATATAGTGGAACGAGTTACACCCCGTCTCCAACATGCGAATTGTGCAGTTGTCCTTTCTGCTGTCAAGGTACTTAACCCGATTCACATGTACAAGGAAATAGCGAAGTCTTAGAAAGTGCTGCATTCAGTTAGCATCCTTGGGTGCTTTACGGGTTAATTACCACAATGTGGACAGCCAGACAGCACAACATAGGGGATTGTGGAATAGAACGTAGGTTAGAGATGACGTACGAGGAGAGAAGAGATTGATAAACTGTCGCCTTATTGCTTGCTTCATAATTGGTACATGTGCTGTCAATTATATACGAGGAACTAGTTGACCCCTAAGTAATGAAGAGGAGATGGATTTGATTTCTATCTAGATCTTATCTTATCTATTTCCTATTTAAATAACTAGCCTCCCTATTTAAATAATATTTCATATTTATTCGAATGTTATCTAATCCTATATTCATGGGCATGACATATTCAGTAACCATAGATTTGCACAGTGCAATATGTAGTTCCTTTCATCTTCAAATGATATTATAAAAAAAGCGTAGGAACAAGTGGACTCTGACCTTGAATTGTTTTTATGTTTCTTGACCTTTTAGTTGAATAGGACTGTGATACATCTCCGTTAAACTATTTTTGGAAAGCGGATTAAGCTACTATTCGATGCTGTTTGTTTTTTCTTTCGAACAGATGTCCTGTTTCTTTTAGTAAGATTTAACTTATGAGTTATCTCTTCCACATAGATAATTCTTCTACAAATGGAGCTCATTACTAGCACAGATGTTGTGCGAAATCTCTGCAAAAAAATGGCACCGCCTCTTGTTACACTCCTGTCGGCAGAGCCCGAGATTCAGTATGTAGCACTGAGGAACATCAATCTGATTGTTCAAAAAAGGCCTACAATACTTGCACATGAAATTAAGGTGATGCATTTGTTTCTCTTCGAGTTACTGTTAGTCATTAATCATGGCAAAGTATGTCCAGTAACTCAATAGTATGTCTGGAAATAGGTCTTCTTTTGCAAGTACAACGATCCAATATATGTCAAGATGGAAAAGTTGGAGATTATGATAAAGCTTGCCTCAGATCGGAATATTGATCAGGTACTTAATCTTCTGTTCTTCTGTACTACCTCCATTTCAAGGAATAAGGCGCACACGCATTTCAAAGCAAACTTTGACCGAATAAATAGAGCAACTAAAACTTAATTATATTGTGTAAAATTAGTATCGTTGGATTTGTATTGAAACATACTTTTCAATAATGCTAATTTTATTCCAACATTTTTTATATATTTAGAGTAAATCTTGGTCAAAGAAAAAACACGCAAAACGAGGGCGCCTTATTCCTTGGAATGGAGGTAGTATATTACAGTTTACTATTTATCCTAGTTATGATATTAATTGGAGTGGAAGAATATTGTCTCATACATAAAGAAAAGTACAAATAGTGTAAATAAATCATCGCAGAAACAAAGGTCCATTACCTAAAGTTTAAATCTGCACGTAGTTGAATTTATTGAGCATCTTGCTCCTTACTATTGGATTTATTGAGCATCTTGCTCCTTTGGCTTGTACTAGATGATCTGTTTTCTATGGATTCTGATCCATAAGCTAACATAGCTCTTTCTAGGTACTATTGGAGTTTAAGGAGTACGCCACAGAGGTGGATGTTGATTTTGTCAGGAAAGCTGTCCGTGCTATTGGAAGATGTGCAATTAAATTGGACAGAGCTGCTGAAAGGTGCATCAGTGTTTTGCTAGAACTGATTAAGATAAAAGTTAATTATGTCGTACAGGAAGCCATCATTGTTATCAAGGACATCTTTAGACGTTACCCTAACACGTAAGTGCCTTTTCCTAAAAGCCCAACATTTTTTGGCGACTGCGGAACTATCAGAGCACTTTTGTGATCAACATATTTTTAATAAAAAAGTAATCGTTTTCTTGCCGAATTTGCAGATATGAGTCTATTATTGCAACACTTTGCGAAAGTTTGGACAATCTAGATGAACCAGAGGCTAAGGTATTACTCTATGAACAACCTTTGTAATTTCTTGCATGTTATGTTCTCTTAAATAATCTTTCTTCCTCCAGGCATCAATGATTTGGATAATTGGAGAATATGCCGAAAGAATTGACAATGCTGACGAACTCCTTGAGAGCTTCTTGGAAACATTTCCAGAAGAACCAGCATTAGTGCAACTGCAGTTGTTAACAGCAACTGTCAAGTTGTTTCTTAAGAAGCCAACAGAGGGCCCCCAGCAGATGATTCAGGTTGCTAATCTCAGTTCCCTTGTTTACTTGCGCAGATGATAGATATGCTTCGAGATTGCTGAGTAAAGACTAACTGTTGGCATGGTGTAAGGAGTCTTTGAATAATTTCCTTATTTGGCTGTTTAAACGAGGCCCATTGAAACCTTTACAGCACTGAGCATAGTGTTGATTTGTGCCGCAACATTAATGGTTAGAATAGCCAATTCTGGTGAGAGCGAGAACGTACGGTTCACAAAAACTGTTTACATTTCCCTCTGTTGTTGTTTGGAAGCATCTTTAGCTATGGGTTTACAGAAAATGAGTTTTTTACCCGATTTTGAGGAAAACCAGTTTTACTAATTTTTTCTGTCAATAATCAGTTAACAGAAAATAACGTTTGGGCTTGGGAAAGTGTAAAACTGGTTTGTACTCACGATTTGAATATCCCATTAATTCCAGTTTCCCACCTCCACTCCTTAGCTCCGTCCATCATGGCGCAAACCCACCACTTCCTCCTAGTCCTTTTCTCCTCCGTCCTCAGATCTTAGATGCCACTGCTAGCCCCCCACGGGCCTCCACTGTTCGGCATGCCGTCAGCCTCTTCCGCTCAACACCTGGGTCACCATGGCCCGCCGTCCGGCCCTTCGTCGGCCGCCGCACAGGCCGTGCTGCTGCTCAACGTCTCTACATGTGGGTGCCGGCAAGCTCGTTCCCTTGACGTCTAGGTTTCCGCTCCTGCCATCCATCATCGGGCCCATCACAGGCTCTACGGCGAGTGCTGCTGGTCGATCTCAACCCGCTGGCCTACCGCCCAGCTGCCGGCCATCGACTAGCCTCCCGTCAAGCCTCGACGACTTGGTGAGGGCTGATGTGTGCTCAACACCTAGGCCGCCGCTCCTAGTGCCCTTCATGGACCACCGCACATGCTCTCCAGCAAGCATTGCTGCCTGAGCTCAATCCACGAGCCTGCCGCTTCTCGTCTCTGTTTGGACTTGGTAGCCTGTTCCCCTCGACGCCTAGGTTGCCGTGACTGCTATCCATCCCCTGGCCCTGCACAGGCTTCCGGCGAGTGCTGCTCGTGGAGCTCATCCTGCTTGCCTGCTGCCCCATGCCGTCGGCTGTCCAGGCTTCAGCCAGAGTAGCAGTACCCAGTCAGGGCAGAGCTAGGGAGAGTGCTCAACGCCGCCTGTCATGACGTCGTGGCAATCAGCTCAGGACTGGCACAGTCGTGATCACATATATGCAAAAGTCGTTCTTTTTCACAAAATTCTGGGATTACGGGAACCAAGTTTTACATATCCATGGGTTTGTTAGAGTAGGCAAACAGGAATTTATCATGTTATTCCATTTTGCTTGTTTGTAGAGATCTGGTTTTGTATATCTTCCCTATGCAAACAACCCCTTAGCCGAATGATCAATATATGCAAATGTTCAGTTCGTTTATTCCAAAAAATGGATGTTCTACCCCTAATTGATTACATTTTATAACTTTGTGTCGCAACTTTTTGCCTAATCTGCATAACTTTTTGTAGGCTGTTCTCAATAATGCAACAGTCGAAACAGACAATCCTGATTTGCGTGATCGAGCTTACATATACTGGCGACTTCTTTCTACTGATCCAGAGGTATGTCATGTTTACACTTTACACCTTTTCATCCTGTGGTTTGTTAGGTATCCTTGCGGGCTCTGAGTTATTTGTGGCTTTCCACAGGCAGCCAAAGATGTTGTTCTGGCTGAGAAGCCCGTGATCAGTGATGACTCCAACCAGCTTGACTCCTCACTTCTTGATGAGTTACTAGCAAACATTTCTACTTTATCCTCAGTTTATCACAAGCCTCCAGAAGCATTCATCAGCCGTGTTAAGGCAGCTCCTAGGGCGGATGATGAGGAGTTTGCTGATGCTGGAGAACCAGGGTATTCGGAGTCACCGTCCCAGGGAGTTGATGGGGCATCACCTTCCTCTAGTGCTGGCACTTCATCGAATGTACCAGTGAAGCAGCCAGCAGCTCCTGCTCCGATCCCAGATCTCCTAGGTGACTTAATGGGTTTGGATAACGCCCTGGTTCCTGTTGATGAGCCTACAGCACTTTCAGGGTCAGTAAAACCTGTACACTGCTGCTCGAATTTCAGCTTGACATTTTATATTCATGTTATATGGCTTGAGCTAGTTTTCACCAGTTTGATTATTCTGTTTTCCCCTTGCAGACCTCCACTACCTGTTGTATTACCTTCAACCACTGGCCAAGGACTCCAGATTAGCGCACAACTAGTGCGGCGTGATGGCCAGATATTCTATGATATATCTTTTGAGAATGGCACCCAGGGTGTCTTAGATGGATTTATGATCCAGTTTAACAAGAATACATTTGGTCTTGCAGCTGGTGGACCACTTCAGGTACAGTGATGTGTATATTTTATAAGCTTTGTTTTCTTAAATTCAGTTTGGTGTACTGAACCTGTGTCCTTTGATGAACAAGGTTACTCCACTGCAACCCGGGGCCTCAGCCAGGACACTCCTTCCTATGGTTTTCTCCCAGAATGTCTCTCCTGGGGCACCAAACTTGCTACTGCAGGTAGCGGTGAAAAATAATCAGCAACCAGTGTGGTACTTCAGTGACAAAGGTTCGCTGCATGTCTTCTTTGGTGAAGATGGCAAAATGGAGCGGACGAGTTTTCTTGAAGTAAGTTCTAAATCTTCTTCTTTTTGCAGTACTAGTTGATTTAATTCACTCAGCTGTTTTGGTTTTGGACTGCTGGCTCTAGGAGTTTGTTAGAAACTTTGAGAACTGCTGTGGCTACTCTTCCGTCTTTTATATCTTTGTTTACCTGTAGTCTAAAGTGGTTTTATCTGATTGCAGGCCTGGAAATCTTTGCCTGATGACAATGAATTTTCAAAAGAATACCCCAACTCTGTCATCAACAGCATAGATGCTACCATTGAGCACCTTGCAGCATCAAATGTTTTCTTCGTCGCCAAGCGGAGAAATGCCAACATGGATGTGCTGTATTTGTCTGCGAAGATTCCCCGTGGAATTCCATTCCTGATAGAGCTTACTGCTGCAGTTGGTGTTCCTGGCGCAAAGTGTGCCGTCAAAACTCCAAACAAGGAGTTTGTGCCTCTATTCTTTGAAGCCATGGAGCCACTTATCAAGTGACGTGGAACTTAAATGATGGTTATTCATTCAAGATGGATACACCTACGAGGGTCTGGCATTGTTTCGTGGAAGCTAGTGTGAATTGTATCTGTTTTTTTTTTGTATTAGAATACAGTATTCGAACTGCCAGTTTCCTGGTCTGAAAAGTTTTCCTGTAGGGATACTCGACATGGTGATGTTGTCTCATAAATTGTATATCTTGCCTTGCTGTACCTGAACATTTTTTTGCTACGCCATAGCATATGAAATATGACTAGTTTTGGACAGCTGATGCAACACATATGTAATATTGATTCTGTTTTAGCTATGGCATCAAACAGCTCCAGTTTCTTGTACAATATGAATTAAACTTCAATGGCTGGGTAATCAGATTGAATTTGGTTGGAATGATTTGGGGCTTTGAAGTTCCACCTGTGGAAACAGAAAGACGAATAAAAGAAGTTTGTTTACTATCATTTCTTATATTGAAAAAGAGCTTTATTCATTCTGAAAACATGAAAGTTACAATCGTTATCAGCTAACACCCAGGAACTAGAAGCAATCACACTCCCTAAGATTGTGAGACTTAAGAAATGCGAACATACTAATTGGCTATCTCATGTGCTGCTTTGTTCTCATCCCTCCTGACTCGTTACGTTGCAGTTTGCGAACAGCCACTTGAAATTCTTGATACATTGCGCCGATTTTTGAAAGGTTTGCTTCCTTCTGCTTGCTTCAATCCAGCGCGCATCAGTATCCAGTTCGCATTGGGAAGATAAATTGTATATCTTGTCTTGCTGTGCCTCAACATTTTTTGTGCTACGCCATAGAATATGGCGGATGATGAGGAGTACTAAGATATGACTAGTCTTGATATCGATTCTGTTTTACTTGAGCTACTAGAAGGAGCTCCGTGCGCCTTGCCGTGCCGTTCTTTAATATTATCTTTTAAAAAAAATCATGAAATTTATATGCCTTTGGCTCATGTGATATTAGATGATGTAGGCATAAACTCACTAATCAGTCTATGATTGTGCAAATGAAACAACTCCCGTTGGGGAAGTATTACACCCACCAAAAAAACATAAAGCGAATAAAATGGTGAATGTGTATACAAAACTAAACACCGATATTAGATGTACTGCGATAATAACAATATATATAAGAAACACTAACAAACAAAATTTAACAAAGGTAACAATGGATCAACTCCTGAAAACACATAAAGTTCCCGACAAAAGTAATTTGCTATACACCAACAAAATCTATTTCCTTTTCTTAAACATCTTCCAAAAGGAATAAAACAAGGCATCAAACAAGACCCGAGCCCTCCAGCAGACCTGTTGTATAGAGAAGGGGAATACCAGATATATCAGTGATGTACTGCAATAATTGAGCCGAGATAACTGTGTTCAAGAAGTATGTTTAGAAATTTTAAAGGGCGACATGCTAGGAGGTCAAAGTCCAGATATTTATTCTAGCAGAAATGATAAACAAAGGAACTCCCATTTTCTTTGGTCACATCGTACTCCCACATTTTTCAGCAGCTATCTATTTGCGGCTTGTCTATATCACGTCAGCTTCTCTGTATGTCACATGCATTAGAATAAGAGACAGGTAAATTTCTATGTTACGGGAGGGGAGACTAAGCTTTTAATCAAATGGCCAAACTAAGCTTTTAATCAAAGCCGCAACAAGTGTTTAGCCTTGTCGCTGGATGGCACTTGTACCGGTGAAGAACATCTGGTTGAACCCTTGAAACCTTGCTCGCTCCAGTACCTGCGCACATGCTGTAACAATGTTTAGCAGCGGATACAAAACAAAAAATTATAATATGTGTATATGAGAAATCATCTTGCCAAAGGTTGTATCAATTACGAACTATATTGATTCTGAAACACGCATTCTATTTGCTGACACAAAGCAGCAAGACTCCTAAGCAACTGTTGCCTGTCAAAACCCACCGGCGAGCAGCGACGAGCAACACGAAGAGCCGGGAGGCTCCCAGAACTGCTGGTGGGCCCTGGTCCCTCGGGCAACGGCCCGCAAAACTCCGGCACACGTCCTGGCTGATGCAAGGGCGTGCCACCTGACCTATACCTGATCAGGAAGGTGATGGATTGCTTCGATTAGTTTCCTGCATGGCAGACACGTAAACATTAAATACGAGCCTCGATCGGCTCTCAGGTTTCCCTGTGAATCGGCTCATGTAGCCGATTGTCCCATGGATCTGCATTGGATCTACGATAACATGGGGTTTTGCTTTATCAATACAAGTCAAATCGATCTACGACAGTTTAACGCTTTCACCACATAATTGGAACATCCCACACGTAATTGAGCCTGGTAGATACGAAAGATAACAGAAAACTAACCCTAGAGGAGGCCAAAAAACCAACGTAGAGTCAATTCCCGGAACAACTCCTCTCGAATTGGCAAACCATATCCTTACGTACTACTGGATCGTTCAACCCGTTTGTGAGGCCTAACCATGCGGATATCAAACTAATCCTTGGAGAACAAGGAACAACTATGACAGATTGAATCGACTGAATAAAGATCAAGCAAGATGCTGCCCTTACACCCAAAATAGGTGCAAAGGCAGCGAGATCTCTAGGGGCAGCATGACTAAGCAAACATAACCAAAAGCACCGATGCTAGCCCAAACAGATCTATGATAACAGTATTACTCGCCATCAACAAGGCTTCAGTACGAGCAACACCAAATAACACATAAGCAGATGCTGCCTAGATCGCGAGATGCGATCTAGGCAGCACGACGCTTACCTGAAAGAAACCCTCGAAACAAGGGGTGGCGATGCGCCGAGATTGTGTTTGTTGTGAACGTGATCGTCCTCCTTTCTCAATAACCCTAGGTACACATTTATAGTCCGGAGACTTTCTATCTTTGGAATAAACCTAACAACTCTATCTCTTGTTTAAACCGAAACGTAATCTATCATAATATACAGATACACGGGCAATTAGCCCAAATCCACGCGCAAGGCCGATCCAGCCTCCAAGCCCATCTTGATTACGGCCCATCTCCTCATTTGGCCAAAATGTGGCGATAACACATGCCCCCCTGGTTTTGGCAATAATAATTCCAAAACCACTCTGTTTTTTCTTCATCGGGTCACGCGTTGCAGAGCAGAACCGTCATATCGCCTCCTCATCATGATGCCTCGCCTTCTTAACTTCTCCGCAGTACACGATTTGACAACTCTGGCACCACATTCTCGAAAACCGCTATGGCATTGAACCATCTTCCACTATTCCCCTTATTTAAATCTATCCGAACCATTTGCATCCTCATTCTTCTCCAATAGCCAAAAAACCCTCTTCCTCCGCCATGGCCTCCTCTTCTTCCTCCAACACATCCGGCCTTTCCTTCCAATCCTCCGACTCCGTCAACCGGGAGCCGACGCCGGAGCACCCGCCAATGGCGGCGTACGAAGCTCTCGCCCCACAATGGTGGGACGAGAGAGACTGGGACTTCGCCGCCCAGTCAGAGGACGACGAGTCCCTGACCGACGGCGAGGAGGACCTCCAACTCCTCGTCGACGGGGAACTGGAGGCGGAGAGCGCCGACGACGCCGTGTCCTGGGGCGAGGACATCGGCTCTTCCGATGAGGAGGAAGAAGCAGAGGAGGACACCTCCTCCGACGAATACCCGCCGGTGAAGCGCTTCCGCGCCGGGTCCAGCGAGGACACCGACGACGAGGACGAGGACGAGGAGGCCCCCGCTGACAACTTCAGCAGCAGCGGTGAGGACTACGCCGGCAGCAGCGCCGATGACAGCGAAGACGGCGGCGGCAATGGCAACGGCGACGACGACGACGCCGCCTTCTAGATTAGGAACTAGTAGTAGTAGTACTAGTAGTAGATCCCCATTTTGTAAGCAATCGGCTTCATTGTAAACAACCGTCTTTGGAATCAACAAAGCTTGCTTTTCCCAATTTGATTTTGCCGATAGTCAAATAGGTCAACGTTCCAAAAGCCGATAGTAACGAATCGGCTTTCACCATACCACACTTGATATGATCAACCAAGTCAAAGCCCAAAGAGCCGATGGCAACACATCGGCTTTTCCCACAAACGTTGGCAAGGTCAAACTCGGTCGCTTATTTAGACAAGTCTGAGCGGTCACTTTCCAATTTCAACGGTAACCTGCAACCATCTTCAAAAAGGCTAACTCAGATCTCCAATTGCCTCATTGAACAAATCGGGCTCACGGCGACACGAACCCTAGATTCCCCACCGCATAGATCCATCTCCGCCGGCAAATTAGATGGCGGAATCGTCCAGCGCCAACACAGCGGTCTCCGGTCTGAAGGTAATCCTTAACTGTTCCTCGCAATCCGAGCTCGGTGCTAGAATTAATAGCAAACACCTGAATTAATACTTTATCCCATCATTAAAATTTTAGGTTTCAGACATTCCGCTACCGCATCCTTCTCTCCCAAATTCTCTCTGCCTTGGCCCCCGTACAGAATCTAGTCCTGCCCATCTGATCTCTTGCGAGGCAAACAGAATCCCCTTCGTAAGCCAAAACTTAGATTTGGATTCTTGGGCCGACTGCTTACGAGCCTGGCCTAATCCTCCCGAATATTGGGTTTCTTGGTACAGTAGGGTAGCCAAAACTTACCAATCCCAATGGGAAACCACGGGAATAGCCGATGCCTTGACTTTGTCATTGTCCCCCCTTGAGAAACATGAAAATCTTCTAAAAACCATCGGCTACTTCTGGTCTGATGCTCTGAACTGCTTCATGTTCGGCCATGGCCCCATGACACCAACTCTGTTAGACGTGGTGATGATTACTGGTCTAGACGTCACATCACCCAGCCCCTCTGCTTTTATGCTGCCAAAAGTCCCCTTCAAGCTTTCTTCCAAAACAGATTGCACGAACTGGGGTGCTTATCTTCGAAGCCACATGAAAACTAAGGGCCCTGTCACAGAGAAAGAACACACGGCCTTCCTCAATTTCTGGCTGGAACATTTCATATTCTGTGGCCCTTCCCTTGCCCCAACCAAGAATTATCTCTCCTTGGCCTATGAACTTGCCAGAGGCACTCAACTTGGCATCGGCAAACTGTTCCTTGGAGAAGTCTATCGATATCTCCAGTTGATGTCTGTCAAACTATCCTCCCACATAGCAGTCAAAACAGGAGGTCCTTGGTGGTTTATTCAACTATGGGCTCAGCTGTACTTTCAAAACCATATCCCAAACTTCCCCCTTTTGGCAAGTTGCACCTTTCCAGATGCCAAAGGGAAGCAGATCCGATGCACCAGCTACGGCCAAGCTCTGTATAGCCTGCCAGGTAGTAAACTGATCCCTCATGAAGCATCCAAGTGGTTCAGCATTTTCTTCCAAGGCCTGGACAATCCTATCTTCTTTCCTTACACGGAGGAATCGGAAAATTTTGAAAATCCAATCTCCTTCAGGCTGGACAACTTTGCCGATGACACTAGCACTCGGCAGCTATTCTCCACCGTGATCCGTCCCTGCTTCCTCCCAGTTGGCATGAGCACATCCAACAGAATAATCAAGCCTGGATACGAGTTCTACCAGCCGGTCGTAGCAGCTCGGCAATTTGGCCTTGGGCAAGTACCTCCTCATTTCTTTCTCCACCACCTCACAGAGAGCAGAGCTGACCTGCCCGATCCTCTCACCAGTCAGAGGTGTTATTCTTTCTTCGATGCTCTGACCATCCCAATTCCTAACAACCTCACTTTCGCTTCATCAACCGATGGTTTTGAGAACTGGTGGTCGATGTGGAAGACTCATGCCTTCAGGAGAGCTCTGGGACCATTGCTGGAACAGCTCGATGCTGAATATGACATCCCCGTAGAACAGGTACTGCTACTTGTAAATTTTCTTGATGCAGCTCACGACGATTCTTTTAATATCCTGCTCTGTCTCCTTGCAGCAACAAGATGGTCCAGAACCTACTAACGAGGATGGCTCCCCCTTCGAATTCCTCCCACCAGCTCCTGTGGTCCTTTTCTGCAAAAACTCGCCACCTTTGAAACAGGTCGTGATGCAGAACCAGCCGATATCACCAAAATCGGCTTCCAAGAGCCAAGCAACTTCCGGGTCAGCTGCCTCCCGAGTTCCAACTAAAACAAGAACGGCGGTGAGGAAGGTAGTGGCCAAAAAAACTTTGAGGCGCCGGAGCCCTTCTCCAGAGAGCTTGCACGTACGCTGATTCATGCCTTGGTTGATCTCATTTATCTTTGTAAACATGCTTGTGCTTACCAACTCTCCCTTTCTTACAGGTCTCCATCGAAGACACCTCCAGCGAGGAAACACAATCCAATCGAGGAGATTCAAGCTCAGCAGACTCTGAGAGAACCACCACACCGAGCCAGCCAGATGTGCCACCATCGGCTTCCAGGAAAAGGCCTGTTCCTGAACCTGTTGCCCCCCGAGCAGCAGTCGAGGCGGGGCAAGCTGTGAGCCCCAAGAGGGCTCGCAAGGGACTGCAAACTTCTTCTTCGAGCCAGGAGGCTTCGAAAGTAATTATCCTCCATACTCTTACCACTCCTTTTTTATGCCGATTCATTGCTATTCACATCGGCTAAGCACCTTTCATGCAGACGAATGACACTTCTAGTGGGAAAGTCGGGAAAGTGCCGATGCCTTCCGCAAGCCTGGATCTAGTAATCCCTGAAGGTGTAGATGAAACGGTTGCCAATCTGGCCAAGCCCTCAGCAACAACACACGAGCCGATTGTCTCGCCGTCGGCTATCCCCCTGATCTCAGGAGAGGTATGTTCGCTTCTTTCGACTCATCCTTCCCTGTTTGACGCATACTGACGCCACTTCTGCCTGCCAGGGTTGTGATATCTCAGGCTTGCTGACGTTCGACCCTGAATCCATCGAACCAGCTCCCTCTGCCGCCAACGATGAACCACGAGCAAGCGCTGTTCTACCTCAATTCCAGCGTCTCAAAGCCTTGCTGTCCTCCCCAATCGAGAAGTTGGTCGAGGGTTCTGAAGAGGTGAAGAGTGTTCTTGACGAAATCAAGGACCAACTCCCGGTAGCATTGCAGGTGAAGCTTTGGCCAGTTGTGACTCTGTCTTTCTACGGGTCAAGGGTGAAGTTGGCTCGTGAGAGGATCAATCTACGCCACGCCCAACTCCCACTGAAGGCCGATATTGCAGCCAAATGTCAGCGGCTCAATGAGAAAAAGGCGTCTCTGGATGCCAAAACTGACACCTCTGTCAGCACCGCCGAGCTTGCATCCTTAAAAAAGGAATTGGAAGATCTCGAAGAGAAGGTCCGGGCGACTAAAAAGCTCATTCATGACAAGGAAGCATTCATCGCCCGCTCCCAAGACGAAGCAGAAGGCCTCAAAGCTCAACTGAAGACTGATCTGGCAGAAATACGTGCCCTGAGCAAGCAGCTAGTGACGGGCAAGGATGATGATGACGAAGCCGAGATCGCCGAGGTGGATCGTGTCCGTGCTGACGCCCTCCGTGCCTTCGAGGCATTCCTTCAGTAGCTTATTCATGTAACCTGACACCTGCTCGTAACAGTCTAAACCTCGAGAGTCGATGGCTGTGCATTGTTTTTTTATTTATTTGGCCGATTTCATGTATCGACCCTCATATTTCACTGTTCATCATCCCACATGCTTGGGAAATATTAATCTGGATATATTTTTTTACTGGCCGATTTCATGTATCGGCCCCCATATTTCACTGTCCATCATCCCACATGCTTGGGAAATATTTCTTGAGATGCTGACCGTTAACAGCCACTGGGAATTTCACACCGTCCAGCTCCTCAAGCATGTACGCGTTGCCCCTTAAAACTTGGTCGACCCTGTATGGCCCGTGCCAACTTGGAGACCATTTACCGTATGCTGCATCCTTAGTTCCCAATGGCAATACAGCTTCCCATACCAGATCACCAACGTGGAACTCCTTTGGTCTCACCTTCTTATTATATGCACGAGCTACCTTGGCTTTGTTCTCTTTAATTTTCTCAAGCGACCACAGCCTAAGTTCAGTTAAATCCTCAACACTGTCACTCATCAGGGCTGCATATTCTTCAGTTGTTAGATCGTTCTGAAAAGTGACACGTCTCGATCCAGCCGTAATCTCCCATGGCAATACGGCTTCTTGTCCATAGACTAGATGGTATGGCGAGGTTTTTATCGCTCCATGACATGACATGCGATAAGCCCACAAAGCTTCTGACAAAACCTCGTGCCAACGCCTAGGGTGCTCGTCGATTTTTCTCTTGATCAGCTTGATAAGGCTCTGATTGGACGCTTCAGCTTGCCCATTTGCTTGAGCATAGTATGGAGATGATCGGATCAGCTTAATTCCTGTGTCCTCGCAGAACTCTCTAAACTCGTGAGAAATGAAGACCGAACCTCCATCGGTCGTGATAGTTTGGGGAATCCCGAATCTATGAAGGACATGTTCTTTCACGAAATTGATAACATCCTTCGAGTTTACTGACTTCATAGGGACGGCTTCCACCCATTTAGTGAAATAATCCGTAATGGCCAAAATCCACATGTGGCCTTTGCTTGATGGAGGATTGATCTTGCCAATGATATCCATGCCCCAACCTCGGAATGGCCAAGGCTTGATGATGGGGTTCATCGCTGATGCAGGTACCATCTGAATCTTCCCGAATTTCTGACATGCTTGACACCCTTTATAGTACTTAAAACAGTCCTCAAGCATGGTGGGCCAATAAAACCCTGATCGCCTGATCAACCATTTCATCTTGTGAGCCGATTGGTGAGTTCCACAGGCGCCTTCGTGTACCTCGTGTAGAAGCCGATTTGCCTCGGTTGGCCCCAGACATTTGAGCAGTAACCCTTCCAAAGTCCTGTAGAACATGTCATCCCCAATAAGCACATACTTCATGGCCTTGTACCTTATCCGTTTAGGTGCCCCCCGAGCCGAATCTTTCAAGTAATTGAAGATATCGGCTCTCCAGTCGTCCGCCTCCAGGAACTGTACCTGAACATCAGTTCCATCTGCTATGTCCTTGTAGCCTGAAGCCATCTGTGCAAGATCATTCGCCTCGGTATTCTGCGACCGCGGGATCCAGTTAAAGTTTAGATACCTGAACTGTGCCATCAGCTCACGGCATTGCAACCATAATGGGAAGAGTGACTCGCTCTCACACTTGTATTCGTCCGTGAGTTGGGAAATCACCAATTTGGAGTCTCCAAAAAGTTCCACTGCTTCTGCTCCGGCTTCAATGAGCAACTCCATTCCCTTGCGTATTGCCTCATACTCAGCGACATTGTTGGTGCAAGGGGTAGATAGCCTGATGGAGAAGGAATATGTTGCCCCCCGGGGCGACACGAGTAGAATGCCGATGCCGCAACCATCATCACAAGCCGATCCATCGAAAAACATAGCCCATGCACGTACAGACAGTGCTGCTATATCAGTGTTGATTCATTCAGCAATAAGATCGGCCAACGCCTGTCCCTTAACCGCTTTGGCGGGTTGATACCGGATATCAAATTCCGATAATGCAAACATCCATTTGCCGAGTCGGCCTTTCAACACAGGAGCCAACAGCATATGTTTTATGACATCTGATTTGCATATGATGATAATCTCTGCTGACAGCAAGATGTGTCGCAGCTTGGTGCAGGTGAAAAATAGGCAGAGGCATAACTTCTCGATCTCAGGATACCTTGTCTCTGCATCCAGCATCCTTCTGCTGATGTAAAACACAACTCGCTCCAGACCATCATAAACTTGCACCACCACCGAGGCGATGGACGTGTCAGCCACCGACAAGTAAATGTAGAACGGCTTATCCTGCTGCGGTGGAACCAACACTGGCGGCTTCGTTAGATATTCTTTGATCTCGTCGAAGGCTCGTTGTTGTTCTGTCCCCCAGCGGAACTCCTCATCAGATTTAATTTTCACCAGTCCCATGAACGGCTCTATTCTTCCTGACAGATTGGAGATGAACCTTCTGACGAAGTTGATTTTGCCGATGAGACACTGCAGTTCTTTCTTCGTGGTAGGTGGCTTCATTGTTCGCACTGCCTCCTGACTTTTCAGGCCGATCTCAATTCCGCGTTCATGGACCAAGAAACCCAAGAACTGACCGGCCGTCACACCGAAGGCACACTTCTTTGGATTCATCCGTAGCCCGAATTTTCTGGTTCGGTCCAGGACGCGTCGCAGATCGTCCAAGTGTCCTTGTACTGAAGCAGACTTGACTACCACGTCATCGATATAAATCTCCACCAGCTTGCCGATCAGATCATGGAAAATGTAATTCATGGCTCTTTGGTATGTGGCGCCGGCATTCTTCAGTCCAAATGTCATGACTACATATTCAAACAACCCCACCGAACCTGGGACTCTGAATGCAGTCTTGTGTATATCTTCTGGAGCCATAAAAATTTGATTGTAACCGGCATTGCCATCCATAAAGCTCAAGACCTTATGACCAGCAGCTGCGTTGATCAATGTCTCTGCTACCGGCATCGGATACTCATCCTTTGGAGTGGCTCTATTGAGATCCCGAAAATCTATGGCAACACGCCATCGGCCATCCTTTTTCTCTACAGGTACGATACTAGAAATCCACTCAGCATACCTGCATGGCCTGATGAACCCAGCTTTCAACATTTTCTCGATCTCTTTCTTGACTTCCTCTAAAATTTCGGCCTTCATCTGTCGTGCTCGCTGCTGGAATGGCCGAAACCCTTTTTTAAGCGGGAGCCGATGCTCAATGATGCTCCTGTCTAACCCGGGCATCTCCGTATAGTCCCAAGCAAAGCAATCTGGATATTCTTTCAACAAAGCTATCATCGGACCCCGCAGATTCGGATCTAACTTTTTGCTGATAAATGTCAGTCGTGGCTTATCCCCAGGACCGATGTCAATCTCCTCTAGCTCATCAGCGGATGTAGACCCATACCCCAGCTTTCCGTCACCTGCTAAATCGATGCTGAACACAGGCCAAAAGTTTGGTGAGGATAACAAAGATAATTTGGGCCGATTGCCGGAATCGCCCCCCTTTTTGATTGCATTACTCAAGGAAGGTTTACAACTTATTTGTGCTCTACAATGGTAGGGAATCTCCTACTACGACTACATGACATGCTTGTCGTAAGATCACTGCTTTTTATTTTTTGTGGCCGATCGCAGGGATCGGCCTTACCACGCACAATCGTGGGCTTTGCTACTCTGTCAGGCCAGTGGATAAGACCAGCCTCACCCCGTTTTTTGTAGCTTCAATGCGCTCACAGCCGTCTAGACTGACTCCAGAGATCGGCTCTTGGTCTTCTGTGTCCCAAATGTTCATGCCAGCTATTGAGATCTCGATCGAATCATCTGCATGAATGACCTCCACTTCATCTCCATCCCACTGTATCAGGCATTGGTGCATCGTGGATGGAATGCAGCAGTTAGCGTGAATCCAATCCCTTCCCAGCAAGACAGCGTAGGTGCTTTTGCTGTCAACAATGAAGAACGACGTAGGGATGGTTTTTCTACCCACGGTCAGATCCACGTTCAGAACGCCTTGCGTTTCTGAAGCTTGGCCGTTGAAGTCGCTTAGCGTGACGTTGGTTTTGATCAGATCTGCAGTGGAGCGTCCCAAACGCCGCAGCATGGAGTATGGCATTATATTGACTGCCGCTCCGGTGTCAACCAACATCTTGCGGACAGGCTGCCCATTGATATAACCTCTCAGGTACAGGGCTTTCAGATGTTTGTAGCCCTTCTCCCGTGGCTTTTCAAAGATAACCGGCCGTGGGCCGCAGTCAAACTGTGCCACTGGTAGTTCTTCGGTTCTTGGAGCGCAAAACTCTGACGGAAGTATGAACACCATGTTTGTGCCAGCCGATGTCTTCGCATCGGCTTTTACTGGTTTGGGGCGCCACTCTTTCTTTTTTGGACGGGCCTCCGTCTCCAAGGTTTGCTGAATTTTCACGGCCAGATCAGGCCGGGCTTTCCTTAAAGTGTGGAGGTACTGCGCTTCGGCTTCCTCCAAGCTACGTAGCCGCTGAACTCTACGCTTTTGGGTGTCTGAGTCCATCGGGACACCACCTTGGCCGGTGATATCTATCTTCTTCTTCATCCTCTGACTCCTCGAGATCTTTTGCTCGAGATGACTCCTCTTGTCTGTTCTGAGGCCGGAGAGGCCCTAGACGCTTGAACACTGAAACTGGACCTGTGTCATCCTTCTGCTGTCCACATTCCGGGCAGTTGTCGACTGTAGGCAATCGGCTCATTTCCGCATCCCAACAGTACTTGAAGAAAGGACAATCCCAATGTTTATCCACGCCTTCCTTTTCCTTTGACCTTCCCCTAGCGCGGTGCTCATATCCTTCATCATCTCTATCATGCCGACGGTATCTCCCATCGTATGCGTCGGTCCGACGATCTCTTTCATCATCTCTGTCGTACTGCCGACATCGGTCATACTGACGCTCATACTTGTTAAGGAGATGCGTGGAGTGTGGCTTCTGATATCGCACGCTTCTCACTTGTTCCTCGGTTATATACCGCCTATCATCATAACGGGGCCGGTCGCGTGGACCGGCCTCTTCCTTTTCTTTGCCCCGGGAGTGGCCGCTTTCCTCCTTATACTTGCCATGGTGGTATACAAGCCCTGCCATGTTAATATCGAACGAGAAATCTAGCTGACGCCTCGTGGAGTGGCTGTGCTCTACCATGTTGATGCCAGGAAACGGGTTTGTGTCCACTTTCATGGCGAACTGCCCAAGGATCAGACGGCCCTGTTCTATCGCCGTTTGGATCTGCCGACGTAGCTCTTTGCAATCATTGGTGGTGTGGGTGAACGAGTGATGCCACTTGCAGTATGATCTCCCGTTCATCTCTTGCGCCGTAGGGATTTTATGGCCTTCGGGTAACTTCAGCTGCTTTTCCTTCAGCAGTAAATCGAATATCTGCTCAGCTTTGCTTACATCGAAGTCGAACCCTTTTGCAGGCCCTTGCTGTTTCACCCATTTGCAGGACACAGGATCTGCTCCCCGAGCCCATTCAGCCACGGCTATCTCCTGGTCTTCTACAAGATCCTCTTCTTCTGTATCGACCAGGCCTATCGGACGTTTGAACTTGTCTTGGTACAACTCAGGGTGGCGCTGCTCATACATTGTCAGTTTCTGGACCATGTGCGCCAGTGAATTGTATTCTACTTGGAAAGCCAGATCCTTGATCGGTGCTGAGAGACCCAACACGGCCAGCTCGACTGCTTCTTTCTCAGTTAAACGAGCCGAATAACATCGGTTCTTGACAGTCCTGAAACGCTGAATATACTCGGCTACCGTTTCTCCCCGCTTCTGCCGCACCTGCGCCAGATCGGCAATGCCAGCCTCGGTAGCTTCTGAATGATACTGAATATGGAACTGTTCTTCCAGCTGCTTCCAGGTCCGGATCGAATCTGGTGGCAACGAGGTGTACCACCCAAAAGCTGGTCCTGTCAGAGATTGCGCAAAGAACCTTACGCGTAACTGATCCGATGCTGAAATCATGCCCAACTGTGCCAAATATCGGCTCACGTGCTCGATCGAGCTAGACCCTTCTGAACCATTAAATTTTGAGAACTCAGGGAGCCGATACTTGGGTGGAAGCGGAATCAGATCATACTCGTTGGGGTACGGCTTGGAATAGCCGATTGTTCTCCTCTTCGGCACGAAGCCGAACTGGTCTCTCAAGATGGTACTGATTTGCTCCACCGTTTGAGCTGCAGGGGCTAAATTCTCATGACTCGTTCCGGTGGCATACTTAGCTAGCCACGCCTGTTTATCAGCGTCCATCCCGGACATCCCTGCTCCCGAAATCCCTACTCCGACCAACTCCCGGTAGCATTGCAGGTGAAGCTTTGGCCAGTTGTGACTCTGTCTTTCTACGGGTCAAGGGTGAAGTTGGCTCGTGAGAGGATCAATCTACGCCACGCCCAACTCCCACTGAAGGCCGATATTGCAGCCAAATGTCAGCGGCTCAATGAGAAAAAGGCGTCTCTGGATGCCAAAACTGACACCTCTGTCAGCACCGCCGAGCTTGCATCCTTAAAAAAGGAATTGGAAGATCTCGAAGAGAAGGTCCGGGCGACTAAAAAGCTCATTCATGACAAGGAAGCATTCATCGCCCGCTCCCAAGACGAAGCAGAAGGCCTCAAAGCTCAACTGAAGACTGATCTGGCAGAAATACGTGCCCTGAGCAAGCAGCTAGTGACGGGCAAGGACGATGATGACGAAGCCGAGATCGCCGAGGTGGATCGTGTCCGTGCTGACGCCCTCCGTGCCTTCGAGGCATTCCTTCAGTAGCTTATTCATGTAACCTGACACCTGCTCGTAACAGTCTGAACCTCGAGAGTCGATGGCTGTGCATTGTTTTTTTTTTATTTGGCCGATTTCATGTATCGGCCCCATATTTCACTGTTCATCATCCCACATGCTTGGGAAATATTAATCTGGATATATTTTTTTACTGGCCGATTTCATGTATCGGCCCCCATATTTCACTGTCCATCATCCCACATGCTTGGGAAATATTTCTTGAGATGCTGACCGTTAACAGCCACTGGGAATTTCACACCGTCCAGCTCCTCAAGCATGTACGCGTTGCCCCTTAAAACTTGGTCGACCCTGTATGGCCCGTGCCAATTGGAGACCATTTACCGTATGCTGCATCCTTAGTTCCCAATGGCAATACAGCTTCCCATACCAGATCACCAACGTGGAACTCCTTTGGTCTCACCTTCTTATTATATGCACGAGCTACCTTGGCTTTGTTCTCTTTAATTTTCTCAAGCGACCACAGCCTAAGTTCAGTTAAATCCTCAACACTGTCACTCATCAGGGCTGCATATTCTTCAGTTGTTAGATCGTTCTGAAAAGTGACACGTCTCGATCCAGCCGTAATCTCCCATGGCAATACGGCTTCTTGTCCATAGACTAGATGGTATGGCGAGGTTTTTATCGCTCCATGACATGACATGCGATAAGCCCACAAAGCTTCTGACAAAACCTCGTGCCAACGCCTAGGGTGCTCGTCGATTTTTCTCTTGATCAGCTTGATAAGGCTCTGATTGGACGCTTCAGCTTGCCCATTTGCTTGAGCATAGTATGGAGATGATCGGATCAGCTTAATTCCCGTGTCCTCGCAGAACTCTCTAAACTCGTGAGAAATGAAGACCGAACCTCCATCGGTCGTGATAGTTTGGGGAATCCCGAATCTATGAAGACATGTTCTTTCACGAAATTGATAACATCCTTCGAGTTTACTGACTTCATAGGGACGGCTTCCACCCATTTAGTGAAATAATCCGTAATGGCCAAAATCCACATGTGGCCTTTGCTTGATGGAGGATTGATCTTGCCAATCATATCCATGCCCCAACCTCGGAATGGCCAAGGCTTGATGATGGGGTTCATCGCTGATGCAGGTACCATCTGAATCTTCCCGAATTTCTGACATGCTTGACACCCTTTATAGTACTTAAAACAGTCCTCAAGCATGGTGGGCCAATAAAACCCTGATCGCCTGATCAACCATTTCATCTTGTGAGCCGATTGGTGAGTTCCACAGGCGCCTTCGTGTACCTCGTGTAGAAGCCGATTTGCCTCGGTTGGCCCCAGACATTTGAGCAGTAACCCTTCCAAAGTCCTGTAGAACATGTCATCCCCAATAAGCACATACTTCATGGCCTTGTACCTTATCCGTTTAGGTGCCCCCCGAGCCGAATCTTTCAAGTAATTGAAGATATCGGCTCTCCAGTCGTCCGCCTCCAGGAACTGTACCTGAACATCAGTTCCATCTGCTATGTCCTTGTAGCCTGAAGCCATCTGTGCAAGATCATTCGCCTCGGTATTCTGCGACCGCGGGATCCAGTTAAAGTTTAGATACCTGAACTGTGCCATCAGCTCACGGCATTGCAACCATAATGGGAAGAGTGACTCGCTCTCACACTTGTATTCGTCCGTGAGTTGGGAAATCACCAATTTGGAGTCTCCAAAAAGTTCCACTGCTTCTGCTCCGGCTTCAATGAGCAACTCCATTCCCTTGCGTATTGCCTCATACTCAGCGACATTGTTGGTGCAAGGGGTAGATAGCCTGATGGAGAAGGAATATGTTGCCCCCCGGGGCGACACGAGTAGAATGCCGATGCCGCAACCATCATCACAAGCCGATCCATCGAAAAACATAGCCCATGCACGTACAGACAGTGCTGCTATATCAGTGTTGATTCGTTCAGCAATAAGATCGGCCAACGCCTGTCCCTTAACCGCTTTGGCGGGTTGATACCGGATATCAAATTCCGATAATGCAAACATCCATTTGCCGAGTCGGCCTTTCAACACAGGAGCCGACAGCATATGTTTTATGACATCTGATTTGCATATGATGATAATCTCTGCTGACAGCAAGATGTGTCGCAGCTTGGTGCAGGTGAAAAATAGGCAGAGGCATAACTTCTCGATCTCAGGATACCTTGTCTCTGCATCCAGCATCCTTCTGCTGATGTAAAACACAACTCGCTCCAGACCATCATAAACTTGCACCACCACCGAGGCGATGGACGTGTCAGCCACCGACAAGTAAATGTAGAACGGCCTATCCTGCTGCGGTGGAACCAACACTGGCGGCTTCGTTAGATATTCTTTGATCTCGTCGAAGGCTCGTTGTTGTTCTGTCCCCCAGCGGAACTCCTCATCAGATTTAATTTTCACCAGTCCCATGAACGGCTCTATTCTTCCTGACAGATTGGAGATGAACCTTCTGACGAAGTTGATTTTGCCGATGAGACACTGCAGTTCTTTCTTCGTGGTAGGTGGCTTCATTGTTCGCACTGCCTCCTGACTTTTCAGGCCGATCTCAATTCCGCGTTCATGGACCAAGAAACCCAAGAACTGACCGGCCGTCACACCGAAGGCACACTTCTTTGGATTCATCCGTAGCCCGAATTTTCTGGTTCGGTCCAGGACGCGTCGCAGATCGTCCAAGTGTCCTTGTACTGAAGCAGACTTGACTACCACGTCATCGATATAAATCTCCACCAGCTTGCCGATCAGATCATGGAAAATGTAATTCATGGCTCTTTGGTATGTGGCGCCGGCATTCTTCAGTCCAAATGTCATGACTACATATTCAAACAACCCCACCGAACCTGGGACTCTGAATGCAGTCTTGTGTATATCTTCTGGAGCCATAAAAATTTGATTGTAACCGGCATTGCCATCCATAAAGCTCAAGACCTTATGACCAGCAGCTGCGTTGATCAATGTCTCTGCTACCGGCATCGGATACTCATCCTTTGGAGTGGCTCTATTGAGATCCCGAAAATCTATGGCAACACGCCATCGGCCATCCTTTTTCTCTACAGGTACGATACTAGAAATCCACTCAGCATACCTGCATGGCCTGATGAACCCAGCTTTCAACATTTTCTCGATCTCTTTCTTGACTTCCTCTAAAATTTCGGCCTTCATCTGTCGTGCTCGCTGCTGGAATGGCCGAAACCCTTTTTTAAGCGGGAGCCGATGCTCAATGATGCTCCTGTCTAACCCGGGCATCTCCGTATAGTCCCAGGCAAAGCAATCTGGATATTCTTTCAACAAAGCTATCATCGGACCCCGCAGATTCGGATCTAACTTTTTGCTGATAAATGTCGGTCGTGGCTTATCCCCAGGACCGATGTCAATCTCCTCTAGCTCATCAGCGGATGTAAACCCATACCCCAGCTTTCCGTCACCTGCTAAATCGATGCTGAACACAGGCCAAAAGTTTGGTGAGGATAACAAAGATAATTTGGGCCGATTGCCGGAATCGGCCCCCTTTTTGATTGCATTACTCAAGGAAGGTTTACAACTTATTTGTGCTCTACAATGGTAGGGAATCTCCCTACTACGACTACATGACATGCTTGTCGTAAGATCACTGCTTTTTATTTTTTGTGGCCGATCGCAGGGATCGGCCTTACCACGCACAATCGTGGGCTTTGCTACTCTGTCAGGCCAGTGGATAAGACCAGCCTCACCCCGTTTTTTGTAGCTTCAATGCGCTCACAGCCGTCTAGACTGACTCCAGAGATCGGCTCTTGGTCTTCTGCGTCCCAAATGTTCATGCCAGCTATTGAATCCCCTTCGTAAGCCAAAACTTAGATTTGGATTCTTGGGCCGACTGCTTACGAGCCTGGCCTAATCCTCCCGAATATTGGGTTTCTTGGTACAGTAGGGTAGCCAAAACTTACCAATCCCAATGGGAAACCACGGGAATAGCCGATGCCTTGACTTTGTCATTGTCCCCCCTTGAGAAACATGAAAATCTTCTAAAAACCATCGGCTACTTCTGGTCTGATGCTCTGAACTGCTTTCATGTTCGGCCATGGGCCCCATGACACCAACTCTGTTAGACGTGGTGATGATTACTGGTCTAGACGTCACATCACCCAGCCCCTCTGCTTTTATGCTGCCAAAAGTCCCCTTCAAGCTTTCTTCCAAAACAGATTGCACGAACTGGGGTGCTTATCTTCGAAGCCACATGAAAACTAAGGGCCCTGTCACAGAGAAAGAACACACGGCCTTCCTCAATTTCTGGCTGGAACATTTCATATTCTGTGGCCCTTCCCTTGCCCCAACCAAGAATTATCTCTCCTTGGCCTATGAACTTGCCAGAGGCACTCAACTTGGCATCGGCAAACTGTTCCTTGGAGAAGTCTATCGATATCTCCAGTTGATGTCTGTCAAACTATCCTCCCACATAGCAGTCAAAACAGGAGGTCCTTGGTGGTTTATTCAACTATGGGCTCAGCTGTACTTTCAAAACCATATCCCAAACTTCCCCCTTTTGGCAAGTTGCACCTTTCCAGATGCCAAAGGGAAGCAGATCCGATGCACCAGCTACGGCCAAGCTCTGTATAGCCTGCCAGGTAGTAAACTGATCCCTCATGAAGCATCCAAGTGGTTCAGCATTTTCTTCCAAGGCCTGGACAATCCTATCTTCTTTCCTTACACGGAGGAATCGGAAAATTTTGAAAATCCAATCTCCTTCAGGCTGGACAACTTTGCCGATGACACTAGCACTCGGCAGCTATTCTCCACCGTGATCCGTCCCTGCTTCCTCCCAGTTGGCATGAGCACATCCAACAGAATAATCAAGCCTGGATACGAGTTCTACCAGCCGGTCGTAGCAGCTCGGCAATTTGGCCTTGGGCAAGTACCTCCTCATTTCTTTCTCCACCACCTCACAGAGAGCAGAGCTGACCTGCCCGATCCTCTCACCAGTCAGAGGTGTTATTCTTTCTTCGATGCTCTGACCATCCCAATTCCTAACAACCTCACTTTCGCTTCATCAACCGATGGTTTTGAGAACTGGTGGTCGATGTGGAAGACTCATGCCTTCAGGAGAGCTCTGGGACCATTGCTGGAACAGCTCGATGCTGAATATGACATCCCCGTAGAACAGGTACTGCTACTTGTAAATTTTCTTGATGCAGCTCACGACGATTCTTTTAATATCCTGCTCTGTCTCCTTGCAGCAACAAGATGGTCCAGAACCTACTAACGAGGATGGCTCCCCCTTCGAATTCCTCCCACCAGCTCCTGTGGTCCTTTTCTGCAAAAACTCGCCACCTTTGAAACAGGTCGTGATGCAGAACCAGCCGATATCACCAAAATCGGCTTCCAAGAGCCAAGCAACTTCCGGGTCAGCTGCCTCCCGAGTTCCAACTAAAACAAGAACGGCGGTGAGGAAGGTAGTGGCCAAAAAAACTTTGAGGCGCCGGAGCCCTTCTCCAGAGAGCTTGCACGTACGCTGATTCATGCCTTGGTTGATCTCATTTATCTTTGTAAACATGCTTGTGCTTACCAACTCTCCCTTTCTTACAGGTCTCCATCGAAGACACCTCCAGCGAGGAAACACAATCCAATCGAGGAGATTCAAGCTCAGCAGACTCTGAGAGAACCACCACACCGAGCCAGCCAGATGTGCCACCATCGGCTTCCAGGAAAAGGCCTGTTCCTGAACCTGTTGCCCCCCGAGCAGCAGTCGAGGCGGGGCAAGCTGTGAGCCCCAAGAGGGCTCGCAAGGGACTGCAAACTTCTTCTTCGAGCCAGGAGGCTTCGAAAGTAATTATCCTCCATACTCTTACCACTCCTTTTTTATGCCGATTCATTGCTATTCACATCGGCTAAGCACCTTTCATGCAGACGAATGACACTTCTAGTGGAAAGTCGGGAAAGTGCCGATGCCTTCCGCAAGCCTGGATCTAGTAATCCCTGAAGGTGTAGATGAAACGGTTGCCAATCTGGCCAAGCCCTCAGCAACAACACACGAGCCGATTGTCTCGCCGTCGGCTATCCCCCTGATCTCAGGAGAGGTATGTTCGCTTCTTTCGACTCATCCTTCCCTGTTTGACGCATACTGACGCCACTTCTGCCTGCCAGGGTTGTGATATCTCAGGCTTGCTGACGTTCGACCCTGAATCCATCGAACCAGCTCCCTCTGCCGCCAACGATGAACCACGAGCAAGCGCTGTTCTACCTCAATTCCAGCGTCTCAAAGCCTTGCTGTCCTCCCCAATCGAGAAGTTGGTCGAGGGTTCTGAAGAGGTGAAGAGTGTTCTTGACGAAATCAAGGACCAACTCCCGGTAGCATTGCAGGTGAAGCTTTGGCCAGTTGTGACTCTGTCTTTCTACGGGTCAAGGGTGAAGTTGGCTCGTGAGAGGATCAATCTACGCCACGCCCAACTCCCACTGAAGGCCGATATTGCAGCCAAATGTCAGCGGCTCAATGAGAAAAAGGCGTCTCTGGATGCCAAAACTGACACCTCTGTCAGCACCGCCGAGCTTGCATCCTTAAAAAAGGAATTGGAAGATCTCGAAGAGAAGGTCCGGGCGACTAAAAAGCTCATTCATGACAAGGAAGCATTCATCGCCCGCTCCCAAGACGAAGCAGAAGGCCTCAAAGCTCAACTGAAGACTGATCTGGCAGAAATACGTGCCCTGAGCAAGCAGCTAGTGACGGGCAAGGATGATGATGACGAAGCCGAGATCGCCGAGGTGGATCGTGTCCGTGCTGACGCCCTCCGTGCCTTCGAGGCATTCCTTCAGTAGCTTATTCATGTAACCTGACACCTGCTCGTAACAGTCTAAACCTCGAGAGTCGATGGCTGTGCATTGTTTTTTTATTTATTTGGCCGATTTCATGTATCGACCCTCATATTTCACTGTTCATCATCCCACATGCTTGGGAAATATTAATCTGGATATATTTTTTTACTGGCCGATTTCATGTATCGGCCCCCATATTTCACTGTCCATCATCCCACATGCTTGGGAAATATTTCTTGAGATGCTGACCGTTAACAGCCACTGGGAATTTCACACCGTCCAGCTCCTCAAGCATGTACGCGTTGCCCCTTAAAACTTGGTCGACCCTGTATGGCCCGTGCCAACTTGGAGACCATTTACCGTATGCTGCATCCTTAGTTCCCAATGGCAATACAGCTTCCCATACCAGATCACCAACGTGGAACTCCTTTGGTCTCACCTTCTTATTATATGCACGAGCTACCTTGGCTTTGTTCTCTTTAATTTTCTCAAGCGACCACAGCCTAAGTTCAGTTAAATCCTCAACACTGTCACTCATCAGGGCTGCATATTCTTCAGTTGTTAGATCGTTCTGAAAAGTGACACGTCTCGATCCAGCCGTAATCTCCCATGGCAATACGGCTTCTTGTCCATAGACTAGATGGTATGGCGAGGTTTTTATCGCTCCATGACATGACATGCGATAAGCCCACAAAGCTTCTGACAAAACCTCGTGCCAACGCCTAGGGTGCTCGTCGATTTTTCTCTTGATCAGCTTGATAAGGCTCTGATTGGACGCTTCAGCTTGCCCATTTGCTTGAGCATAGTATGGAGATGATCGGATCAGCTTAATTCCTGTGTCCTCGCAGAACTCTCTAAACTCGTGAGAAATGAAGACCGAACCTCCATCGGTCGTGATAGTTTGGGGAATCCCGAATCTATGAAGGACATGTTCTTTCACGAAATTGATAACATCCTTCGAGTTTACTGACTTCATAGGGACGGCTTCCACCCATTTAGTGAAATAATCCGTAATGGCCAAAATCCACATGTGGCCTTTGCTTGATGGAGGATTGATCTTGCCAATGATATCCATGCCCCAACCTCGGAATGGCCAAGGCTTGATGATGGGGTTCATCGCTGATGCAGGTACCATCTGAATCTTCCCGAATTTCTGACATGCTTGACACCCTTTATAGTACTTAAAACAGTCCTCAAGCATGGTGGGCCAATAAAACCCTGATCGCCTGATCAACCATTTCATCTTGTGAGCCGATTGGTGAGTTCCACAGGCGCCTTCGTGTACCTCGTGTAGAAGCCGATTTGCCTCGGTTGGCCCCAGACATTTGAGCAGTAACCCTTCCAAAGTCCTGTAGAACATGTCATCCCCAATAAGCACATACTTCATGGCCTTGTACCTTATCCGTTTAGGTGCCCCCCGAGCCGAATCTTTCAAGTAATTGAAGATATCGGCTCTCCAGTCGTCCGCCTCCAGGAACTGTACCTGAACATCAGTTCCATCTGCTATGTCCTTGTAGCCTGAAGCCATCTGTGCAAGATCATTCGCCTCGGTATTCTGCGACCGCGGGATCCAGTTAAAGTTTAGATACCTGAACTGTGCCATCAGCTCACGGCATTGCAACCATAATGGGAAGAGTGACTCGCTCTCACACTTGTATTCGTCCGTGAGTTGGGAAATCACCAATTTGGAGTCTCCAAAAAGTTCCACTGCTTCTGCTCCGGCTTCAATGAGCAACTCCATTCCCTTGCGTATTGCCTCATACTCAGCGACATTGTTGGTGCAAGGGGTAGATAGCCTGATGGAGAAGGAATATGTTGCCCCCCGGGGCGACACGAGTAGAATGCCGATGCCGCAACCATCATCACAAGCCGATCCATCGAAAAACATAGCCCATGCACGTACAGACAGTGCTGCTATATCAGTGTTGATTCATTCAGCAATAAGATCGGCCAACGCCTGTCCCTTAACCGCTTTGGCGGGTTGATACCGGATATCAAATTCCGATAATGCAAACATCCATTTGCCGAGTCGGCCTTTCAACACAGGAGCCAACAGCATATGTTTTATGACATCTGATTTGCATATGATGATAATCTCTGCTGACAGCAAGATGTGTCGCAGCTTGGTGCAGGTGAAAAATAGGCAGAGGCATAACTTCTCGATCTCAGGATACCTTGTCTCTGCATCCAGCATCCTTCTGCTGATGTAAAACACAACTCGCTCCAGACCATCATAAACTTGCACCACCACCGAGGCGATGGACGTGTCAGCCACCGACAAGTAAATGTAGAACGGCTTATCCTGCTGCGGTGGAACCAACACTGGCGGCTTCGTTAGATATTCTTTGATCTCGTCGAAGGCTCGTTGTTGTTCTGTCCCCCAGCGGAACTCCTCATCAGATTTAATTTTCACCAGTCCCATGAACGGCTCTATTCTTCCTGACAGATTGGAGATGAACCTTCTGACGAAGTTGATTTTGCCGATGAGACACTGCAGTTCTTTCTTCGTGGTAGGTGGCTTCATTGTTCGCACTGCCTCCTGACTTTTCAGGCCGATCTCAATTCCGCGTTCATGGACCAAGAAACCCAAGAACTGACCGGCCGTCACACCGAAGGCACACTTCTTTGGATTCATCCGTAGCCCGAATTTTCTGGTTCGGTCCAGGACGCGTCGCAGATCGTCCAAGTGTCCTTGTACTGAAGCAGACTTGACTACCACGTCATCGATATAAATCTCCACCAGCTTGCCGATCAGATCATGGAAAATGTAATTCATGGCTCTTTGGTATGTGGCGCCGGCATTCTTCAGTCCAAATGTCATGACTACATATTCAAACAACCCCACCGAACCTGGGACTCTGAATGCAGTCTTGTGTATATCTTCTGGAGCCATAAAAATTTGATTGTAACCGGCATTGCCATCCATAAAGCTCAAGACCTTATGACCAGCAGCTGCGTTGATCAATGTCTCTGCTACCGGCATCGGATACTCATCCTTTGGAGTGGCTCTATTGAGATCCCGAAAATCTATGGCAACACGCCATCGGCCATCCTTTTTCTCTACAGGTACGATACTAGAAATCCACTCAGCATACCTGCATGGCCTGATGAACCCAGCTTTCAACATTTTCTCGATCTCTTTCTTGACTTCCTCTAAAATTTCGGCCTTCATCTGTCGTGCTCGCTGCTGGAATGGCCGAAACCCTTTTTTAAGCGGGAGCCGATGCTCAATGATGCTCCTGTCTAACCCGGGCATCTCCGTATAGTCCCAAGCAAAGCAATCTGGATATTCTTTCAACAAAGCTATCATCGGACCCCGCAGATTCGGATCTAACTTTTTGCTGATAAATGTCAGTCGTGGCTTATCCCCAGGACCGATGTCAATCTCCTCTAGCTCATCAGCGGATGTAGACCCATACCCCAGCTTTCCGTCACCTGCTAAATCGATGCTGAACACAGGCCAAAAGTTTGGTGAGGATAACAAAGATAATTTGGGCCGATTGCCGGAATCGCCCCCCTTTTTGATTGCATTACTCAAGGAAGGTTTACAACTTATTTGTGCTCTACAATGGTAGGGAATCTCCCTACTACGACTACATGACATGCTTGTCGTAAGATCACTGCTTTTTATTTTTTGTGGCCGATCGCAGGGATCGGCCTTACCACGCACAATCGTGGGCTTTGCTACTCTGTCAGGCCAGTGGATAAGACCAGCCTCACCCCGTTTTTTGTAGCTTCAATGCGCTCACAGCCGTCTAGACTGACTCCAGAGATCGGCTCTTGGTCTTCTGTGTCCCAAATGTTCATGCCAGCTATTGAGATCTCGATCGAATCATCTGCATGAATGACCTCCACTTCATCTCCATCCCACTGTATCAGGCATTGGTGCATCGTGGATGGAATGCAGCAGTTAGCGTGAATCCAATCCCTTCCCAGCAAGACAGCGTAGGTGCTTTTGCTGTCAACAATGAAGAACGACGTAGGGATGGTTTTTCTACCCACGGTCAGATCCACGTTCAGAACGCCTTGCGTTTCTGAAGCTTGGCCGTTGAAGTCGCTTAGCGTGACGTTGGTTTTGATCAGATCTGCAGTGGAGCGTCCCAAACGCCGCAGCATGGAGTATGGCATTATATTGACTGCCGCTCCGGTGTCAACCAACATCTTGCGGACAGGCTGCCCATTGATATAACCTCTCAGGTACAGGGCTTTCAGATGTTTGTAGCCCTTCTCCCGTGGCTTTTCAAAGATAACCGGCCGTGGGCCGCAGTCAAACTGTGCCACTGGTAGTTCTTCGGTTCTTGGAGCGCAAAACTCTGACGGAAGTATGAACACCATGTTTGTGCCAGCCGATGTCTTCGCATCGGCTTTTACTGGTTTGGGGCGCCACTCTTTCTTTTTTGGACGGGCCTCCGTCTCCAAGGTTTGCTGAATTTTCACGGCCAGATCAGGCCGGGCTTTCCTTAAAGTGTGGAGGTACTGCGCTTCGGCTTCCTCCAAGCTACGTAGCCGCTGAACTCTACGCTTTTGGGTGTGTCTGAGTCCATCGGGACACCACCTTGGCCGGTGATATCTATCTTCTTCTTCATCCTCTGACTCCTCGAGATCTTTTGCTCGAGATGACTCCTCTTGTCTGTTCTGAGGCCGGAGAGGCCCTAGACGCTTGAACACTGAAACTGGACCTGTGTCATCCTTCTGCTGTCCACATTCCGGGCAGTTGTCGACTGTAGGCAATCGGCTCATTTCCGCATCCCAACAGTACTTGAAGAAAGGACAATCCCAATGTTTATCCACGCCTTCCTTTTCCTTTGACCTTCCCCTAGCGCGGTGCTCATATCCTTCATCATCTCTATCATGCCGACGGTATCTCCCATCGTATGCGTCGGTCCGACGATCTCTTTCATCATCTCTGTCGTACTGCCGACATCGGTCATACTGACGCTCATACTTGTTAAGGAGATGCGTGGAGTGTGGCTTCTGATATCGCACGCTTCTCACTTGTTCCTCGGTTATATACCGCCTATCATCATAACGGGGCCGGTCGCGTGGACCGGCCTCTTCCTTTTCTTTGCCCCGGGAGTGGCCGCTTTCCTCCTTATACTTGCCATGGTGGTATACAAGCCCTGCCATGTTAATATCGAACGAGAAATCTAGCTGACGCCTCGTGGAGTGGCTGTGCTCTACCATGTTGATGCCAGGAAACGGGTTTGTGTCCACTTTCATGGCGAACTGCCCAAGGATCAGACGGCCCTGTTCTATCGCCGTTTGGATCTGCCGACGTAGCTCTTTGCAATCATTGGTGGTGTGGGTGAACGAGTGATGCCACTTGCAGTATGATCTCCCGTTCATCTCTTGCGCCGTAGGGATTTTATGGCCTTCGGGTAACTTCAGCTGCTTTTCCTTCAGCAGTAAATCGAATATCTGCTCAGCTTTGCTTACATCGAAGTCGAACCCTTTTGCAGGCCCTTGCTGTTTCACCCATTTGCAGGACACAGGATCTGCTCCCCGAGCCCATTCAGCCACGGCTATCTCCTGGTCTTCTACAAGATCCTCTTCTTCTGTATCGACCAGGCCTATCGGACGTTTGAACTTGTCTTGGTACAACTCAGGGTGGCGCTGCTCATACATTGTCAGTTTCTGGACCATGTGCGCCAGTGAATTGTATTCTACTTGGAAAGCCAGATCCTTGATCGGTGCTGAGAGACCCAACACGGCCAGCTCGACTGCTTCTTTCTCAGTTAAACGAGCCGAATAACATCGGTTCTTGACAGTCCTGAAACGCTGAATATACTCGGCTACCGTTTCTCCCCGCTTCTGCCGCACCTGCGCCAGATCGGCAATGCCAGCCTCGGTAGCTTCTGAATGATACTGAATATGGAACTGTTCTTCCAGCTGCTTCCAGGTCCGGATCGAATCTGGTGGCAACGAGGTGTACCACCCAAAAGCTGGTCCTGTCAGAGATTGCGCAAAGAACCTTACGCGTAACTGATCCGATGCTGAAATCATGCCCAACTGTGCCAAATATCGGCTCACGTGCTCGATCGAGCTAGACCCTTCTGAACCATTAAATTTTGAGAACTCAGGGAGCCGATACTTGGGTGGAAGCGGAATCAGATCATACTCGTTGGGGTACGGCTTGGAATAGCCGATTGTTCTCCTCTTCGGCACGAAGCCGAACTGGTCTCTCAAGATGGTACTGATTTGCTCCACCGTTTGAGCTGCAGGGGCTAAATTCTCATGACTCGTTCCGGTGGCATACTTAGCTAGCCACGCCTGTTTATCAGCGTCCATCCCGGACATCCCTGCTCCCGAAATCCCTACTCCAGAAACACCTGCCCCAGAAATCCCTGCGGTTGCAATCTGGTTCGTGCGCGTCAGGCTGTTGCAGTCCGGCACGTATGTGCACACATATCCATGTGGGATTTCTTTAGGTGGTTCAAACAGGAATTGGTAATCGCCAGGATCACCTCCAATCTTGTAGACGACGTACGCCGGTGACCCCGGTGGCTCCGGAGCTGCAAGCGTGAATGGTAGCTGTGGCCTGGTCTGGAGCGGTCTTTCTCCCTGGTGAGTCCCTAGGGTAGGCCCCGACGGAGAGTACTGATGTTTCATGATCTCCTGAACCACGCGAACCGCGACGCGCTCGAAAGCGTTCACCAGGCTCTCAGAATGGCGGTGAAGAGAATGAGCCACCATGTAATTGACTTCCTGTCGCAGAGCTCTAGTGCGATCCTCTGAAGGAACAGACAGATCCACCTCATCGAGAGCGCCTTCGGGTGAGAACCCTTTCCACCTGATGCCATGCTTACGGGTCCTCTCAAAAGAGCCGATGAGATCGGCTTCGAAGAGAGCTTTGATATCATCATACCTCTTCTTGTGCTCATCAGGCAGATCGTCGTACGTGATTGGTCTGTCCCCCATCGCAGCGTCAGATGTTGATGCAGATGTTGTTGAGTGTCCCACCGGGCGTGCCAGAATGTGTTGCCTGTCAAAACCCACCGGCGAGCAGCGACGAGCAACACGAAGAGCCGGGAGGCTCCCAGAACTGCTGGTGGGCCCTGGTCCCTCGGGCAACGGCCCGTAAAACTCCGGCACACGTCCTGGCTGATGCAAGGGCGTGCCACCTGACCTATACCTGATCAGGAAGGTGATGGATTGCTTCGATTAGTTTCCTGCATGGCAGACACGTAAACATTAAATACGAGCCTCGATCGGCTCTCAGGTTTCCCCGTGAATCGGCTCATGTAGCCGATTGTCCCATGGATCTGCATTGGATCTACGATAACATGGGGTTTTGCTTTATCAATACAAGTCAAATCGATCTACGACAGTTTAACGCTTTCACCACATAATTGGAACATCCCACACGTAATTGAGCCTGGTAGATACGAAAGATAACAGAAAACTAACCCTAGAGGAGGCCAAAAAACCAACGTAGAGTCAATTCCCGGAACAACTCCTCTCGAATTGGCAAACCATATCCTTACGTACTACTGGATCGTTCAACCCGTTTGTGAGGCCTAACCATGCGGATATCAAACTAATCCTTGGAGAACAAGGAACAACTATGACAGATTGAATCGACTGAATAAAGATCAAGCAAGATGCTGCCCTTACACCCAAAATAGGTGCAAAGGCAGCGAGATCTCTAGGGGTAGCATGACTAAGCAAACATAACCAAAAGCACCGATGCTAGCCCAAACAGATCTATGATAACAGTATTACTCGCCATCAACAAGGCTTCAGTACGAGCAACACCAAATAACACATAAGCAGATGCTGCCTAGATCGCGAGATGCGATCTAGGCAGCACGACGCTTACCTGAAAGAAACCCTCGAAACAAGGGGTGGCGATGCGCCGAGATTGTGTTTGTTGTGAACGTGATCGTCCTCCTTTCTCAATAACCCTAGGTACACATTTATAGTCCGGAGACTTTCTATCTTTGGAATAAACCTAACAACTCTATCTCTTGTTTAAACCGAAACGTAATCTATCATAATATACAGATACACGGGCAATTAGCCCAAATCCACGCGCAAGGCCGATCCAGCCTCCAAGCCCATCTTGATTACGGCCCATCTCCTCATTTGGCCAAAATGTGGCGATAACAGCAACATTGCATGACACAAAACAGCAAACGTTAAGGTAAATTGCCCAAAACCCAGCAGACACACCCATGCTTACCATGCAAAGACTTCAAATTTAAGTATTTAACCTGAGCCCTTCAAGTGACCTGCTGTATAAAGAAGGGGAATAGCAATCAGTGATCTACTTTAACCTTTATCATAAATTTATAAATCTTAAGACCGATGCACGAAGCCTCAACTTATGAACTGGCATTTTCAGCTACATAGCTTGAAGCCTCTGGTTTATTAATGCACTAAGAGATTTATAAACGTGGGAGGCTACAGTTTCTACATATCATTGTAGCATCAAAATGATCCTAATATAGAATTTATAGGATAACCACTACAATTATAAACGAACAAGATCAGACCCAAATAAAAATATTTACCTCTAAGGAATCAAAAGTTTACCATGCTTCCTTTAAATGAAACCAACTCAAGCCTGATGTCCACGGAAGCAGGCGCATCAAGTAAGACCGCTCCCACCCTTGTTCAAGGAAATTATAAGATTTAAGAAAATTTTAACAGTTTCTATTGTCCCTTAATGTATGTGGCAGGGCATGTTTGTTCACCTTGAATCTGACATCACAAATAGACAACAAGACAGGCAATGAATCCACATTCTATAAATTAAAATAAGTTTTTACATACAAAAGTACAACAATGATTTATACTCTCCAGCAAAGATTTATTCAAATATGAACAGAGAGATGTGTATAACAAATGCAGTAATATATGGATAACAAAGGCATTTATATAATTTCACATGCAGATATGAAGCTCCAATTTATTTTGAGATGATTTCTGTCAATTTGTGTAGAATGAAGCTTTGCCTTGTATAATAAATTAGAAACAGGCTCATAAAACAGTCATAACTAAATACAGATAGGTAAATTTCCTAATCCCGCGAAACTGTCTATTAGCTGAATTGGTCGCTCCCCAGCCTGTTAGCCCCCATGGATCTGGCCCAAGGTTCGCCACTGGATTAAGTTTAGATGAGGTTACGGCAAGGTCGAAAGGGGTTCCACACATCATGTACTCAACCTTGGTTCCTTCCTCATTCTGTAATGCCCAAAAACACCATTGGTTCTGTAAATTATATTTTTGAGGAAACACACCCTGCTAACGAAGGTAAATCTTATAGGAGGATAGCTATTCGAATTCCAAAATTAATAGCCTACTCCATTTTTGCTGTCAAGTATATCCGAAAGCGTCAGCTCACCTAATGTATCATGTACGAAGAACTTACCACCTTGGCAAATTCTAGTGAGAAATAACTAAGAAAGGAAATTTGATGGCTAACAAAATCATGCTTAAGGCTGTCGCTGTCTTTAGTATTCTTATTTCTTGCTTGCACAAGAAAGGCGAACATGTATAGTAATTTGACTAACAACTGCAGGACTTCCTTACAGCTGAAGTAGCATTCCTTCTCTTCCTTGCCATACAGCTAAAACATTATCTAGTCCAAGTCTGGCTTCACAGACTATAAGAACTAATTTGCTTTTAAGAGCTATCAAAGTCATCACAACTGAAGCCATCCATCAAAACATTACCATAAATTTCAGAACATTGACAAAACCCGTGAGAAATCTTAGACTTGCAAGCCTTCTGCTTCAAGTTGTGGAAGAGGGGGCATCCAGATCGGCCTTCTTGACAATCGTAAATAACTTTTAGCATTTGATCAACTCCTAATCATCATTCCTATTCTAGGAGATCTGGTCGTTATGTAAGGAAAATTAAAGACATACGGTTCTGCAGTCTTAGCTTAGAAATATATGTACATATGTGTCTGCACCTAATTACTAATGTGATTCTTGGACTTCATCAACATTGGTAAAAAACTGCATTGATTTGTTTTCGTTGTATTTAATTGATCAAGAGATGTGCCTATATCTTCATAAATTCAGGAAACATATGCTTGTAGCACATGGACAAAGAGGAATTAGGAAAATTTCACAACATGAATATGGTTATTAAATGCATATGGCATCCTTACCTGGATGATCAATTCATCTCCGTGAAGATATTTAGCTTAATTTTTCTTTTACATTTGACTCTCTATCATTTGGTTCATCTCAAAAAACAAATTTCCATTTGGAGAGCGCTCTATGAAACTTGCTATTGATTTTATATAACTACCAAATCTTTGTCACACACACAAACATAAAACATTTGATACAACATAATCTTGACACAGCACAACAATTCACATACAAAATAATAAATAGCAATCAGTAGCACCAGAGCACCCACGAAGCTAGCAATAAGCAGCAGCAAAGCACAGTGATCAGCAGCTAGAGCAAAGCACGCACACAACCTAGAACTCAACAGTAGCAAAGCACGCACGCAAGCTAGGAATCAGCAGCACCTAGAACAAAACACACACACAAGCTAGCGATGAGCAGCAGCAAAGCTCGCTCGCAAGCTAGGATTCAGCAGAAGCTAGATCAAAGCACGCACACAACATCGGAGGGCTCGTGGCCTGCCCTCTCTCTCTCCACATATTTTTCCGTCTCTGAATCAATCTCTCCCAGTATCTTGATCCATCTCTCTATCTCAATTTCTCTGAATCTTTCCACCGGCCCCGATCTCTTCCTGAGTGCACCATCTCTTCCCGGCGGCTCGCCTCCCCTTCACATCTTATCTTCTCTCCTCCACTTAATTGCACACCGCCGTTGCTCCTCCCCTCTCTCCCCAGCCCAACGCAGACCCACCTTCCCCATCCCTGCAACCCACTACCACCACTGCTCCTCCTCCCTTCCTCCCCCCTCCGCCCGCCTTCCTCTCCCCAGCGTGGGCGCATCTGCTGGACGTGGGGGCGAATCAAGGAGGAACGGCGCCCATCTGCCTCCTCTCCCCGGTGACGGATGAATCGTAGGAACAGCAAGCGGCGGCAAAAAGAAAGGGTAACCTGCAAGGCGGCAGAACAAACCTTACTGGCGCAGCGTTGAAACCTGGCTTGGAACTCTCCTGGGCACGCAGTTGCCATTGCCGAGCTTCCTGCAGGTCGACAGATGTGGCGACTGGCGAGGGAGATGCGGATTTGCCGAGCCTCTTTCGTGGCGGTGGGAGCGCCGATCTGTGGGACATCAAGAGACGGTCACAACTTTAGTTTCGAGAAGTTTTTTTTTTTGCGAACAAAAGGAGCTTCATTGATTAAATAGCGGGATTACAATCCTTCAGTAGGACTTGCACTAAGAAGGGTGGCTTATAATTTATCCACAAACACCTTCTTCTAAAACTACTAAGGCCGACTTCTTTTGGGCTTATGCTTCTGCATAAGCCGGCTTATAGAAAATGGTGGGGAGAAACTGTAGTGGGGAGAAGCTCCTAGAAACTATATGGAAGACTTCTTTTGGGCTTCTAAAAATTTGGCTTATTTGATGTGTTGATTCGTGAAATGTCTATAACGCCCTTATATTAGATATGTGTCCTAAATAAGTGATGGTGTTACACATATGGTAGTTTTTAGTTCAAAATAGAATCAATGATGCATCTAGTTTAAAATAAATCAAGAAAACTCTAAAAGAATTTGAAAATCCAATACTCTGCACATACATATGTCTTATACAATCTAAAATAGAATCAATGATGCATCTAGCAATGAGAAATAAGAGTGCATCAGAGTGCAATCTAGCAATTAAATACATCTAGCAATGTAATCAATACAGATTGACACATCCTGCAATCAGAGTGCAAGCCTGCAGCTAACGGCCGGGAAGATCCACTCGAAAATCCACTCGGTTTGAGGAGGCTCTTCGGTCAGAGGAGGAGCTCGTCCTGCGGAGGAGGTCGTCTGGCAGAGGAGGTCGTTCGCTGGAGAACTTGGGCAGGGAGAAGATCCGGTGGGGATGGGACGAGATCCGGTGGAGAAGATCCGGTGGAGAAGATTCGGGCAGGAGCAGGCGGGCGAGTGGCCGCACATGGAGGAGAAGAGGTGGCGCTGCGAGCGAGCTGGGAGGAGCTAGGGGCTTCTTCGGCAGAGGGGGAGCAGAGCCGGCAGAGGGCGACCGGCGGTCGATGCGAGCAGAACGGGGAGGGCGATGAGAGTCACGCAGAGGATAACGTTTCAGGTTTCCTTTTTTTCTAGGCGGTGGCAATCTGCTGTAATTTGGTAGAAACGAAGGGGCAACTCTCCAGAACGGTTCGATTCGTGCGGGAGAAGCTCGGGAAGCTGTCGAGAATCGGCCCTCGACCAGTTTCTGAAAATACACAGGCATGGGCTTCGCGGTGGAGAAAAGCCGGGCTGAAGCCGGAGAGTTCTTTTAGGCTTCAGCGATTTGCCACCTCGAAGCTGCTCTGTAAGCCCAAAAGAAGTCGGCCTAACACTCTTAGCACATAGATGAGCTGCCTCATTAGCACATCTACCAACATATAAAAATTTAATGCTAGGCACAAACCCACTAAGCTCCTTAATCTCCTGACAAATAGAAGCAATTTCCGACCTACCTCCGTCAGGATCCTCCAACAGCTTCAAGACCACTTGCGCATCCGTTTCTATCTCGACTGATGGAAAACTTCGGTCTAGGGCCAACTGAACTCCATCCCTGATCGCCATTGCCTCCATTATCAATGAACTGGCAGCGTGCTCATACCACAGGGCTTGTCCTACAATTAGACGGCCATTGTGATCACGTTAGAAGAGCGGTGAAGACATGATGGCTATAGGCTGAACCGACATAACCGTACCACGTCATGGCGCACAGCAGGATATCGACAGCCGCGCCCAATCCTAACAACCATCTAACGAAACGTCGCCACCGAAGCAAGTGGAGCCCACGACAGCTATCGGCTGATCGCTCCTAGGCTCTTGAAACCAGGGAGCTTAGAGCTCCTTAGGTATGGCATCATATGCAACTCTAGTTTCTTACTGAACTTGAATGGCTACATAATCAGATTGAATGCGATCGGGATGATTCGGGGCTTCGAAATTCCAACCCGCGGAAACCGAAAGACACATAATAGATGCTTGGTTTCTTATCTTTTCCGAGATCGAAAGAGAGCATTATTCATTCACGAAAACATAAAAGTTACAACCGTCATCAGCTACTCAGGATTCAGGAACTACAAACAATCACACATTCAGACTCCCCGAGACTCGAGAATTCTAACATACTAATTGGCTTCCCCATCTCTACTACATGTCTCCGTCCTGACTTGGCGACTATTCTTGAGAGTTTTGCTTCCGGCCGCTCGCTTCAATCCGGCGCGCATCACGTCAGTATCCGGTTCGCATCGGGAAGATCTGGCTTGGCGACTTGGGCTTCTGCTGCTGGTGGTTCACGGACTGCAGGGCCAGGTCGACCATGGCGGCGCGAGAAACACGCGACACGGGCGTGCCGCCGGTCAGCGCACGCTGGTAGGCCTCGTCGTCCTCCATACTCCCGCCTCCCTCCAGCGCAAGGTGCATGACGAAGGAATGACAGATGGGCCCCCGACATTCGCCTACCTGGTTTTCGGTCCAGGTGGGGTGTCTCAGGAGAGGCTTTCGAGGCCCGTCAAAGCAGTGTTTCGATGCGGCCCAGGAGTATTACTTGGTGTACAAGCGAAGTTTCGAAGAGTCCAAGCTAGATTAGGTCTCGGTTGATCCGATCTGTACTTGGCTTGAGAAACACTCCTGAGACCTAGCCTTATCTTATAAAAGGCTGGGAGGGAGGTTTCGAAACCCGAGAATCACTTCCACCCACCTCACGCCGGAGCGCTCGACAACTTAGAGCTCTCTGTTTTTGGCCAGATCCAATCTGCGCCGCCATTGTAACTCCATCATCGTCGCCACCACCTCAATACAAAAGTCAGACAAGCAGGACGTAGGCCTTTTACCATTCGAGGGGGCTGAACCTGGGTAAATCCTCGTGTCCTTCTGCTTTCGTCTGATCGCCGTCGAGTTCGCCAGGTTCCCAATACGCTTCCTAGATCGAAAGCCCTTCGACATGGGCATTGCCGGGGATAAACCTCATCAATTGGCGCCGACCGTGGGGACGACGGGATCTGGATCTACGGATTCGCCGGCTCCATCACCAACCGCAACCAAGATCGGCATCGACACCGCCGTCGGCATCGCTGCGCCGACCAACGTCGGCACCCCCGTCAAGATCGACGCTACCGTCGGCATCGCTGCGTCGACCAACGACGACACCACTTCCAAGATCGGCATCGACACCATCGCCGGCATCGCTGTGCCGGCCATCGTCCACACCAGCCCGATGGAATTCGAGACTGGCGCCGTCGAATCGACTGTCATCGATGGCACCTCGCCAAGCACCATCAACCTCACCTCGACGATGAGCGCCATCGACCCCGTCCCGAGCGCGGCAAGGGCAGCGCCCGAAGGCTACGACATGGCCTTCGGACTGTTCAATTTCCATGTGGACAGCAATGGAGCAATGGAACTGCTCTCCATCGGCGAATCGGCTCCGCTCGTGGCCGAAGCGACGACGCCACCATCCATCGGGGGCAAACCCTCGGCAAGCGCGTCACTAGCGCCGTCGAAGGAGGAGCTGAGACTGAAGATTTCGACCCCATCAGTAGGGTCGAACAATTTCGAAGATCCGCCTCCATCCCCGACCACCGCATACTGCGTCGACTGCGACGCATACCACTACATAGGCGCCGGAGATTTCTCACTCCATGAGATCGCCGGCTGTGAAGATCCGCGGGGAGGTATAGCAGCTATCTACCCAACGATATCCGAGTGCGATCGGGCTCTCAACGCCCTCACGCTTCGTACGGCACCCTATGATCCTGACTACGTCGAAGGATTATACTCGGACTACACGTGCTCTGACGACGACGACGACGTCTACCCCGAAGCTAAGGGGAAAATCGGCAATTCGGTGAGCTCTGCCTCACTATGCGAATCTAACGCATCCAGCGACGGCTATATGGCTGATCATGACTCTGACTTCATGGTCGAAGTCGGGCCCTACGTTGAAAACGACGACGTCTATCCTTCAGCGCTGGGCGAGATCAGCGATGACTCGACCCCGTGGCCCGGGGGCCACTGCATGATGGCATCACACAACGACGGAAACGACAACGACGGTTGAAACCGATCAGACAGCGGTCGCCAAGTGGTCACACATGACCAGATCCGGTTCGCAAGAAGGGTCTATGCGGGCGAAGTAAACTTCGGACCCAACCCAAGTCCAAGCGATCTGGCTGCACTCCGATTCGTTGTCCAGGAGCAAAAAGATCAGATCAGCGCTGATAGGCGAGTGCTGGAACGACGCAGAGAGGAGGCCGACGCATCCAGCAGGAGGAGGGCAGAAAGGTCATCGCATTACTCTTCGAGCGTTCAGCACAGATCAAGATCGCACACTCAGCAGGGGGCCGATATGCAGAATGTCACTCGAAACCTGGAGGCCGAATTCAACGAAGCCGAGTTAATGCCCAAGACAAAGGAAGCATCAATCATGGCTGCGGCGGCATACATTGCGGCAAACGCGTCGAATGGTGACGAACATATGCGACACCTACGAAATCTAGCACTCGAAGGAGTAAGAGTGCTGCAAGGCACGCCTGGCTCAACACATGATGCGACAACAGCAAGAGCCGCTCCACCACCGAAACAGGCCAGGCACCCAGCACCAGCGCCAGCCGTAGCGCCTCGGGCGCAAGTGGTCGAACCTATCAACGGGGAGCTTCGGCATGGTCTGGCCCAACACAGAGTCGACCAAGGGCGAGCGCGACGCGAGGCAGAAACGTTCGGCGGTCCTAGCGATGGACTCTGCGGGGCAGAATGCTTTAGCCTTCTGATTCGCTCGGCACCATTGCCGAGAGGGATCAAGCTCAGCGACGGCATAGTCAAGTTCAACGGGCAGCAGGATCCCCGAATTTGGCTAGATGACTTCATGACCGCTGTCAAAATCAGCGGCGGATCTAGAGACAATGCTCTCCAGTTGTTGTCACTACATCTAAAAGACAACGCAAGAGCGTGGTTAAACAATCTCGCCACAGATAGCATCCGCTCCTGGGAAGAATTTCGGCAAGCTTTCATCGCAAACTTCCGAGGCACTTCGCGACGCCCTACGTCGTTCGAAGAGCTTCGCTTATGCGTGCAGAAGACCGGCGAAAACCTGAGGTCATACATCTCACGATGGATCAGCCTTCGGAACACGACAGAGAACATCTCGCCCGAAAGGGCCATTGATGCATTTCGGGACGGCTTATTTCGGCGTGACTTCAAGGAGGAACTGGGGCGCTGCAAGCCCAGAACCATCGACCACCTCATGAGTTTGGCGAATGAATGGGCCGATGGCGAGGACTCCATCTCGGCTCCCAGAAGCCGCCGTCGATCAGCAGAACGCGATGGCGATGCGAAGGACCAATTCCATCCTGGATCTCGGAAGAAAGGTCGCCGAAGCCGCTACGACAACGCGGAGAACGTAGACATGATAGCAGCTGGCTACGTCCACGAAGACCGCGACGACAATCGCGACTTACCGCGACGAGGAAATACCTACTACGGCAGCAGTAGCCGTGACTCGAAGCCCACTAAGGAGTGGCATCGCCGGCAGCCTCAGCTGACGGCAGAGGAGATGCTTGATAGCGGATGCCCGAGGCACACGTACCTCGACAAGGACGGAGTACGAAAACCTGCACACCTCCTCATCGAGTGCAGGGAATTCCTTCGTCTTAACCGGGCACTTCAGGAGAGAATGAACGTCGAGCAACCAGTGGCAGGGGCGATAGCTTACAACGCTCCACCGCCACCGCCGAATCCACCAGCAAACGTCGTACAGCAAAGCCATCAGGCCGCGACGATCCAGCAAGCTGAGCAGCGACAGCCGGCTAACGAGGAAGAAGAGTTCCCGCCACCAAGAGGTTTCGTGCCAATGATCCAGAGGGGGCGCCCGACGAACAAAGTCCGGCGAAAACGCGCGAGAGAAGTGTTCCACGCCGAGCACGCGCCACCAGCTACTCCCGAATATCTGAATTGGTCCGAACATCCGATCGGTCAGACCACCCACCGAAGATCCCACGCCCAGGACACCATGCTCTGGTTCTCGAGGCGCAAATAGGGGGTTTCACCTCGAAAAAGGTGTTCATGGACGGAGGCAGCAGCCTGAACCTAATCTACGCAGACACACTGCGAAAGATCAAGATTCCACTAAACAATCTCCTGCCAACGGAGACTTCCTTCCATGGAATCGTCCCGGGAAAACCGACGTATCCATTGGGAGCGATACACCTCGACGTCATCTTCGGCACTAAAGCCAACTTCAGAAAGGAGAAGATCGAATTCGAGGTGGTCGACTGGCCCTCACAGTATCATGCTATCCTCGGACGACCAGCGTTCGCCCGATTCATGGCCGTACCACACTACGCCTACCTCAAGTTACGGATGCCCGCAAATAGAGGACCACTGACTATCAGCGGCAGCTTCGCACGGTCAGAAAACTGCGACAAGGACTTCAACGACATGTCCCAGACTTTCGGGGTGCACGAGGAACTGCACCACATTCGGGAAGCCACTGTCATGGACATTGACCCACCGGCGCAGCAGAACGCCCCAGAGTTGTCTTTCGATGCCACCAAAGACACCCGAGAACACCAGATCCACCCGACTGATCCAACCAAGACGGCGCGGGTGTCGAACTCCCTTTCCCCCGCATAGGAAAGCGTGCTCGTCGAGTTCCTCCGTGAGCACTGGAGGATGTTCGCCTGGTGTCCAGCAGATATGCCAGGCATCCCCAGGGAACTCGCCGAGCACGAGCTTAAAATATTCCCCAACGCGAAACCGGTCAAGCAGTCTATGCGACGGTACAATCCAGAGAAGGCCAAGTCGATGGGCGAAGAAATCAATCGCCTCCTCGAAGCTAAGTTCATCATAGAGATCAAGGAAGCCACATGGCTCTCGCCACCGGTCATGGTGGAAAAGAAGGACACCAAGATCTACAGGATGTGCATCGACTTCACAGCTCTAAACAAACACTGCCCGAAGGACTACTTCCCTTTGCCCCGAATCGACCAGATTGTTGATTCCACGGCAGGATGCGAGCGCCTCTCGTTCCTCGACGCCTACTCTGGATATAACCAGATACGGTTAAAGGTAGAAGACGAAGACAAGACGGCGTTCATCACCCCGCACGGGGTATACTGCTACATGACGATGCCTTTCAGGCTCAAGAACGCTGGAGCTACGTATCAGCGGTGTATGCAAGCATGCTTGAAGGAACAAATCGGACGCAACGTCGAGGTCTACGTCGACGACATTGTCATCAAGACATCGAAAGCAGATACTCTGCTCGACGACCTTCGAGAAACCTTCGCCAACCTCGACAGATATAGCATCAAGCTTAATCCGAAGAAATGCTCTTTCGGAGTACCCACCGGCCAACTGCTGGGCTATCTGATCTCCGAGAGAGAGGAATCGAAGGCAACCCAGAGAAGATAAAGGCCATCATCAGCATGCACCCCCCAAAGACGCTTCGACATGTCCAGCAGTTGACAGGCCGACTCGCAGCGCTTAGCCGCTTCATCAGCAAGCTTGGCGAAAAAGCACTGCCCTTGTATCGACTGCTCAGAAAAACAGACAACTTCACGTGGACCGAAGAAGCGCAAGCCGCCTTCGACGACCTCAAGCGACGACTATCGACCTCCCCAGTTCTCGTTACACCTCGAGAAAAAGAGCCAATGTTGCTGTACATTGCGGCTACTAATCAAGTTGTCAGTTCAGTGCTTGTGGTCGAACGCGCAGAAGATGGCAAGGAGCACGGCGTCCAGAGACCCGTATACTACCTGAGCGAAGTTTTATCGCCGACCAAGCAGAGATACCCCCATTACCAGAAGTTGGCATACGCTATATACATGACGGGGAAGAAACTGCCACACTATTTCGAGTGCCACCCGATCACAGTAGTGGCCTCGAATCCAGTCTCCAGCATCCTCAACAACCCAGACGCCACAGGGCGTGTGTCGCTATGGGGAGTCACGCTAGGACCCTGGGAGATTACGTACCAGCGCCAGTCCGCGATCAAGTCACAGGTCCTACCGGATTTCATAGCCGAATGGACAGAAGCCCAGATGCCCGAACTCCCAGACCTGTCGAACAGCTGGACCATCTTCGTCGACGGGTCCAAGCGGGTTTCAGGGGCAGGAGCAGGAGTTATCCTGGTATCACCACAAGGAGACAGGATGCGCTACGTCCTCCGCATGCGCTTCCCGAATCCCTCCAACAACGAGGCAGAATACGAAGCCGTCCTTCACGGTATGCGCATGGCGAAGGCCTGCGGGGCAACCCGCATCAAGATTCATGGAGACTCGAACCTCATCGCTCAGCAAGTCATGAAGGAGTGCGACGCAACTTGCGCAAACATGATCGCATATCGCGCCATGTACGACAAGCTCGAAGGCGAATTCGAGGGCTGTGAAGTAACACACATCGGCAGGGAAAGCAACGAGGAAGCAGATAACCTGGCCAACGTCGGCTCAAGGTGCCTTCCAATACCGCCAGGTGTTTTCTTCGAGGAGATATTCGAACGCTCCGTCAAGATCAAACCCACACCTGACCCGGCGTTAACAACACGTCCGGGGGCTCGGACAACCGACACCGCCCCAGCGGCAGGAGCAGCAGACCTCCCAAAGGATGCAGCCGCGGTCATGCTCGTCGAAGCAATATGGACAAAGCCGTACTTGGCGTACCTGACGAGGGGCGAACTCCCAGAAGACCCCATCCACCGCCGACAAGTCATGCGGCGCTCTAAGGCCTTCACGATAATCAACGGGGAACTCTACAAGCGAAGCACTTCGGGGGTGCTCCAGCGGTGCATAGCGCAGGAAGATGGAATCGCCCTCCTCCGAGAAATCCATGAAGGAACCTGCGGACATCACGCTTGCAGCCGAACCCTCGTAGCGAAGGCCTTTCGGTCCGGATTCTACTGGCTATCCGCCCTCTACGACGCCAGGAACATCGTCCAGCACTGCGAAGCGTGTCAGATGTTCGCCACCAAGCCGCACGCGCCGGCATCGGAACTGCACACCATCCCTGTGGCATGGCCCTTTGCACAATGGGGGCTCGACCAAGTGGGGCCTCTCCCCAAATCATCTCGAGGAGGGCATACGTATTTGCTCGTCGCTGTGGACAAGTTCTCCAAGTGGATAGAAGCTACCCCGGTCACCAACCAAGAGGCGACCACGGCAGTCAAGTTTTTCGAGTCCATCGTCTATCGGTACGGCGTCCCGAACAGCATCATCACCGACAACGGCACCAACTTCACTTCGGGCGAATTCCAGGGCTTCGCTAAAGACCTCGGCATCAAACTCAAGTACGCTTCGGTATCACACCCCAAGTCCAACGGCCAGGTCGAAAAGGCCAATGGACTTGTCTACGGAGGCCTGAAGAAGCGACTGCTTCGACCCCTCAAGCGCGCAGCAGGCGCCTGGGTCGAGGAATTGCCTTCGGTGCTATGGAGCCTGCGAACAACGCCCAACTCCTCGACAGGCTACACGCCCTTCTTCTTGCTCTTCGGGGCAGAAGCCGTGCTGCCCACGGACGTGCGCTACAGCGCGCCCCGCGTCACCGCCTACGTCGAAGAAGACGCGGACAAGGCGTTAGCAGACACCCAAGATCTGCTGGACGAAGCTCAAGACGTCGCTCTCGTTCGATCGGCGGTCTACCAGCAGAGCCTCCGCAACTACCACAGCAGACGGGTACGCGGACGCTCTTTCGAACCAGGAGACCTTGTGCTCCGACTCAAGCAAACAAGCACGTCGAAGCTGAAGCCACCATGGGAAGGCCCGTACCTCATCCACGAGGTCATCCCAGGAGGAGCATATCGCCTACGCAACCCAAAGACGGGGAAAGACGTCGATAACCCGTGGAACGCCGCGCAGCTGCGCCGCTTCTACCCTTAGCTAGCAAAGCTGTCTCCTCTACCCCCTCTACTATGTAATCAGGCGTCGGCAGCAGTCCGCGCCCAACATTGTGCCTTCGGCACCAAGCAATAAAATTCAAGTTCCTCACTTCATGAGTCAACATATTCACATATTCGCCTACGCTCGGGGGCTCAGCCTTTCGACCAACGCTCGGGGGCTTCGACCCACGCTCGGGGGCTTTCGACCCACGCTCGGGGGCTCAGCCTTTCGACCCATGCTCGGGGGCTCAGCCTTTCGACCCACGCTCGGGGGCTCAGCCTTTCGACCCATGCTCGGGGGCTTCGACCCACGCTCGAGGGCTCAGCCTTTCGACCCACGCTCGGGGGCTCAGCCTTTCGACCCACGCTCGGGGGCTTTCGACCCACGCTCGGGGGCTCGGCCTTTCGACCCATGCTCGGGGGCTTCGACCCACGCTCGGGGGCTTTCGACCCACGCTCGGGGGCTCAGCTTTTCGACCCACGCTCGGGGGCTCGGCCGTTCGACCCACGCTCGAGGACTTCGCCTACGCTCTGGGGCCGTGCTCGATCAGCTCACGTTTGGGGGACGCGTTCTCTCGACCTACGCTGGAGAACTTTCGCCTTTCTAATCGATGCTCGAAGTCTCTGCCTTTTCAACACAGTCGAATATAAACACAGGTATACAATATATGTACAGAGTGAAGATACAGACACAACAACAAAGCTAGTTCATGGTGCCGCAGCATTTCGACTCGCCCTCTGACGATCGCTTTCGACGATAATTTGTCGAGCGATACAATCGCCGGTACTTCTACAAGCAGCATAATGCCGTTCCATGTCGTAGCGACCGCTGGGCGACGGTGGAGGCGTCTTCAGAAGCTCTAGGTCGACTTCAGGGTAGTGCGCATGCACGAAAGCAAGTGCGACCACAGCCCCACTGCGCAGATGTGCCCGAACAAAGGAATGTATAGCATGGCCGTTCTCGAATCGATCGAGCAGCGCCGGCAAACCTTTGGACTGATCATTTAGAGGAAACATCGCCTGGTGCACCAGCACAAGGGCACTTCGGCTCGTCTCAGCCAACGCACCAGCTTGAGCAATCCTATCCTGAAGGAGTGTCAGCTTCATTGCCTTCGATCGATCAGCCCAGAAGTTATCAGCAACGGAGTTGGCATGATTCTGGGCAGCAATAATATGCGCGTTTACGCGCCGGGCCTCAGCTGCACTGTCAAGACACGCATCTGCGAACAAGAGAACAAAGACTCAGTCCTGCACATCCAAGCCAACGCGCAGCGAAAGAAGTTCGAAGACTTACACTTCAGAGATTTGCCAAGATTTTCGATCTCATCTAGAAGGAATTTCTCGCAGTCCGCAGCATACGACGCCTTCGAAAGAGCAACGTCGACCTTGGCAGTAACAACCTTTAGTTGGCGCTGCGTGTTCTGGAGCTGATCGCGCAACGATCGAATTAGTGACAACTCGCTCGTGGAGGGCGCTCTTCGCTCAATGGCACCAGCAGTACTGCCAGTTGTTTCGTACGAAACAGGCCAAGCACCAGAGGTCAGCGAAGGATCCTGCATGAGGGGTCGAACATCACACACAAGCAATTGCAACCAAATGGCATGAAGATTAACATAACAGCAGCACAAGTTTTACAACCGAAAGAGTACTAATCGGGGTCACAACCCTCGATGTGGACCAGCGAAACTAATTACAATTGGGCACCAGAAGCACTGCTTGCACTACGCCGAACTACCAGCCTTGCTAGACGGTGCGGCGGATGCGCCACGCTTCCGAGCCCTCGCTGCCGCACGCTTCTCGTTCCTATCGGCCAGGAAGCCTGTCATTCGAGCAGCCAGTTCACGAGCACGCGCGACGTAAGTCTTGGCGGACTTGTCGCGTCCGTCCTTATCCTTTGGGTATGTGTTCGTGACCTTGTCAGCGTCGAACTCCACGCCATGCATCATCATCATGGAGAAGACAGACTAGGTGCCGATGGTTACCTGACGGCGTACTGCGGCAAATAACGGATCTTCGCCACCCGCCTTCACCGCCACAGCGTCGAGGATCCCCGCCATGGTGTCGCTAGTCGAGTCGGGTACAGAAGTATCCCGAACGCGAACCAGCGTCGACCTCACCCGCGCCAAGAGGTTGACAACCTCTCGGCTCAGGCGTTCGGCAAATCCGATACTGGACTCGATTCCAGCAGGCCCTTTCATCGCTCCGGCGTCTAATTCGGCAGCAGCTACACAAGCAAGCAGACACCTAAGTCACAACGCGACTTTTCGCCCCGAAAGTTATTCCGGAAAAAGCTTTGAGAACTTACCACGCAAGGCATCAAGTGAAGTTTGTAGGCGCTGGGTCAGCTCTCCTTCGCGGGCTTCGGCGTCCAGGCGGCTTTTATCCACGCGCTCCTTAGCTTCGGACGATTCGCCCTTCAGTCGGGCGATTTCGTCGTTCAGCTCGGCGACCTTATCCTTCAAACCCGAATTCTCAGTGGTAAGATTGTCCAGCTGAGTTTTCAGGGAAGTCTTATCAGTAGCAGCCTGGGCCCCAATCCCTAGTCAATAGAAGAAGATGTTCAACAACAAAAGCATCATGTCATACGCAAAGGCGAACTGTACAAGGAAGGTGGCATTACTCACTTCGAGTTTCGTCGAGCTTCTCAGTCAGCCTACGATTCTCTTCCTCTAAGGCGAAGAAGCTCCTGCAGACCTTCGACAGGTCCCTAACAACGGGCTAAAGAAAGTCGAGCGACAAATTAACCTTCGAATCATGTTTCGGAGGGCAAGCCCAAGTGTAAACACTTCGACTCACCCTCGGGGGCTACTAATGGTCAAATACGCGAAGCACAAGTGGAAAGTCTTCGGACTTACATGGGTGCTGGGACCGGAAGGCCCGTCGGATGAGGAGACAAGCACGAATTCTTGTTTTGTCGCCTTATTTTTGGAAGAAGTCGAAGGCTTCGTTAGAGCGACTTCGGGGGCGGTGACGTCGACGACCTTCTCCTGCGAATCTGCCGTTTGTTCGAGGGCGTGGTCATGGGGTCGAACCTGGTATTGATCCCCAGGACCAGTCGACGTTTCCTCGGAGGAAGATCTGAAACAAGCATCAACGACGGAGTCAGACAATTAATTTGAAGTACGACCAGAGAATGTACAAGTTCGACAAGTAACACTTACGAAGCGTCAATCCCGAACTTCGGGAAAACCTTCTTGTCTGTTCGAGGGGGAGCGCGGCGGCTCAAAGGTGAAGCGGGGATAGCACTGGTGTCGTCATCCCCGGAGGTAAAGTGAGTGTCGTCGAGGTCTTCCGAATCTTCGACAATATCAGCGACTCGTTGTCTCTTCGGAGCCCTCGGTGGCGATGGAGCGGCGGAGGCCGACCCTTCAGGCACCTCGGCAAAATCACGCCCCGGATACTCGCCCATCTCGGGCTGGGGCGGGTAGCATCGGGCTACGTCAATCACCTGCGCAGAGAAAAGGATTGCATTCGACACTAGACGATCCGGCTAAGAAACGAAGAAGGCATTCGAATAAAAGCATAATCATACCTCGGTGCGGGGAAAGGCTTTGCTGAAGGCCACTGCACCGAAGGCCTTCGGCACAGGATCCTTCTTCTTGATGTTTGTGACGGCGCGTACGCACTCGTCGATTTCGGCTTCGTGCAGCTCATCCTGAGAGATGCGAGTCGAGTCCCGGCGATCGCTGTAATCCCAGATGCAGTGGGCTCGAGCAGCGAGCGGCTGGATTCGGCGCTCGATGAAGGTTCGAATGAGTTGGACTCCCGAAAGTTCCTTCTTCGGAGTAGCTCGAAGCTGTTGGATCTTCTCCATCAGCGGCTCTGTAATCTTCAACTCCTCGTCCGAAAGGTCGTGCCTCCAGGAGACGCGAGGTCGAAGAACGCCGGTGGGATGGAATTCCTCAAGTCCGAAGTTTTCGCCGTCGGAGGATTGGTCCTTGGCGTAATACCACTTCGTCCTCCACCCGGGGTTGTTTTCGGGTGTTTGGAGGTTGAAATACTCAACGTCTGGGCGCACTTGGACGCAGAAACCGCCGGTCTGATAGGGCAGAGGGTGCCGAATCACGAAGATTCGGCGCCACAGTGCCTAGTGGGGTTCGATCCCCAGGAAGCACTCACAAAGCGTGATAAAGCACGCAATGTGAAGAACAGAGTTGGGATTCAGGTCATGGAGCTGAATCCCGTAAGCAAAGAGAAGGCCGCGGAGAAAAGGATGCGGGGGGAAAGACAGACCCCGCAGCAAAAAGGCGATGAAGATTACCCGGAAACCGAGGGGTGGCCGGGGAACGATCTCCGGGCCGGCGGCGAGCGATTCCGCCGGCGCGTTCTTCAGCAGGCCCATCTTCTCGGCCTGGGTCAGCTCCTTGTTGCCAACATTGGATTGGACCCAGCGGCCAACGCCGGAGCCTTCAGCATCGGCCGTCTTGGCCTTCTTGGCGGTAGCAGTGGCGCCGGCGGCTGTGGAGCTCCTCTTGCCCATGGTCAGGGCGCAGCGAAGATCGCGGAAATGGAGATGGGAAGGAAGAGCTACAAGGGCGCTGCGCGAGGAAGAAGACGATGGCGGCGGAGTGAGATAGACTGTTACCCTGCCACCGTTATTTATTCCAGCTCTAGAGATCTATGTCGGCGGAGTGAGATAGACTGTTACCCTGCCACCGTTATTTATTCCAGCTCTATGTCAGATCTCAACCGTCCATGGCGAAGTGGAAACGGCCGGGTTGATCCGACCGTCCACGTGTCAGCACGCGAGCACCGCGGCGTCCACTACGCACGGTAATCAAGGAAACCGCGCCGGTTATTTCTCACCCACGCGCGGGACGTGCGGTCAAACTCTGTCAACGGCCGCGATGCACGGCTTGAGGGCCCACCACACGTCTTGTCCTGGCAGGCTCAGGCCCGTCCTGCAGAAGATGAGGTGACGACTCGACGCAGTGTGTCGTCAGCGTTGACGCGTTCCCTGGGGTAGGATGCTGTCTTTTCGACTCAAAAGGTAAAAACTGGCAAAGGCTCTTTCGAGTCCCAAAGGTATGTACCCCTTGCACTCAGATGATCTCTTGATCGGGTTTCTTTCGAGGTCTTCTGTGCTCTTCTCTTTTGTGCCATTCGAATGAGCATTGGGTTTCTCGACGACTCTGTCTTTCGTTCCTTCGGGGGAATTTTCCGGTCCCTTGAATTATCTCTTTCGGGCCAGCAGCGCCTTCGACATATTCGAGTCAGGGCTTTGATCCCTCGAATTATTTCTTTCGGGCCAGCAGCGCCTTCGACATATTCGAGTCAGGACTTCGGTCCCTCGAGTTACTTCTTTCGGGCCAGCAGCGCCTTCGACATATTCGAGTCAGGACTTCGGTCCCTCGAGTTACTTCTTTCGGGCCAGCAGCGCCTTCGATGTATTCGAGGCAGGACTTCGGTCCCTCGAGCTATCTCTTTCGGGCCAGCAGCGCCTTCGATGTATTCGAGGCAGGACTTCGGTCCCTCGAGCTACTTCTTTCAGGCCAGCAATGCTTTCGAAATATTTGAGGCAGGGCTTCGATCTTTCGAGCTGTTTCTCTCGACCAAATAATACTTTTAGAGATTCGGGTTCGAGTTTCGGACCTTTGAATTATCTTGTTCTAATCTGTCTTTCGGGCTATCAACGCTCCTCAATCAACATGCCCGAATTTTGGTCGCCATATACCTGTTCGGATGCCGTATGTCAAATACGAAGGTAAGACCACGATTTGCAACATCGGATGGCCCGGTATTCGTATCAAACGCGCTCTGCCGGAAATTTTCCATACCTACGGTATGAAGCTTGCACCGATGGACGCATCGGGTGCCTCACAAATGAACTGGGCTTCGACCTGGTAAGTCCAACGCGGCTCAGCTCGAGGTAGCGCCAGCCCACGCGGGTTCGAGTCGGGGGACTCGAATCTGAGTAAGCTAACCGAATGTCTTTGCAGCAATGCAATTAACTGAGACCCGGCGTGAGTCTCAGGCCGGTTATGCGCATCCCTCTGCAAACCCAACTTAACGCTTTCGAGGCTCTACATGAGAGCAGCTCGAAAATCACGTATCGAAACGAGCATACTATTCGAATGACTTATGTACATTTGCAGCTTTGCAGGCCAAGTGCTCATGTCGGGTGCGGCTGGGAAGACTTTCGGGAGGAGTCCTTGCCATAGTCTTCGGCTATCCCAGGCACTCGGGGGCTACTGACGAAGGAATGACAGATGGGCCCCCGACATTCGCCTACCTGGTTTTCGGTCCAGGTGGGGTGTCTCAGGAGAGGCTTTCGAGGCCCGTCAAGGCAGTGTTTCGATGCGGCCCAGGAGTATTACTTGGTGTACAAGCGAAGTTTCGAAGAGTCCAAGCTAGATTAGGTCTCGGTTGATCCGATCTGTACTTGGCTTGAGAAACACTCCTGAGACCTAGCCTTATCTTATAAAAGGCTGGGAGGGAGGTTTCAAAACCCGAGAATCACTTCCACCCACCTCACGCCGGAGCGCTCGACAACTTAGAGCTATCTGTTTTTGGCCAGATCCAATCTGCGCCGCCATTGTAACTCCATCATCGTCGCCACCACCTCAATACAAAAGTCAGACAAGCAGGACGTAGGCCTTTTACCTTTCGAGGGGGCTGAACCTGGGTAAATCCTCGTGTCCTTCTGCTTTCGTCTGATCGCCGTCGAGTTCGCCAGGTTCCCAATACGCTTTCTAGATCGAAAGCCCTTCGACATGAGCATTGCCGGGGATAAACCTCGTCAGTGCACGAGGTGCCGCATGTCGTAGGACGTCAGATCGTGCTGCTCGGTGATCTCGGGGCCGTCGGAGCGCGCCGCGAACCCCGAGCTGCAGGTTCCCCGCCTCTCCTGCGATCGCGCCGCCGCGGTACGGGCGCACCGAGAACTAGGCGCCGCACTCGTCCTCGTCGTCGTCGTCATCCTCGTATCCGGCGATGGTCCGCTGGTCGCGCAGGCTCCGCGCGCCGCTCAGATCGAACTCGCCGAACTCCATGTCGCTCCCGCTCTCGTCGTCGTCCTCCTCCTGCCCGAACTCCATGTCGCTCCCGCTCTCGTACTCCTCCTCCTCCTCCTCGGCGAGCAGGACGTGCTCGTTCACGGCGGCCATGTCTTCTAGTAGCTCTGCTTGCACGAACGGACGGACTTGCAACGCTGATGAGTATTGCGAGCGCGAGAGAACTTCAGAGTACGTAGGTTTTGCTTGTTCTGCCGATGATAGGGGCCTCCTTATATAGGCTGATGGCGACGGAAACAAGAGGGGAGTCGAATTCGACCCGGATGGTCCGCTACCAAAGCAGAATCGAAAACTTCTAGTCGGAGTCGGATCGGCTTGTACGGCGGTGGATCCGCGAAAATAAGCAGGCGACAGTTTTTATTTAGATTATTAAATCGGAGATTCAGTTTGCTGGTCGTTGGAGATTCATGCTGCAGTTTTGACTTTTGGTAACCAACTCAAAAGGATCGATTACATCACTGCAATGTAACATAGATGCTTTGTATTTGTATTTAGACGATTCTATACTAGTTAAAGATCCAAGGGATCAATACTGGTGATCACCTTGCATGATGAGAAAGTGCCAATCCTTGCAGTTTCGTTGTCGCCACATCAGCTTGGATTGGAGAAAAGTCAGAGACAGTATCCTCTGATCAGGGGATAGTTAGACGGATTACGGGAGCATTGGTGTTAATTGTAGACTATGTTGTCTCTACCTTCTTGCGAGCTTGTAAGCATTAATATCATCCTTTCCCTCGCTCTACAAAACACGCTCTCTCTCGCCCTCCTCGCTTGCCCGCGCTTCTTCTTCCTCTCCCTGTTCCTCACTGTCGCCCACAGCGCCTGCGTTTCACCGCTCCGATGGCGCACAACCCAATAGGCTAGCGGCGGTCGCGGCGGTGGCTACACGAGCCCACCAACCTCAACAATGACGAGGCCCAGATCCTCGCGGACAACAACATCCTCATCCGGCCGGTGTGGCACCTGCCGCACGACTGGTATGTGTCGGCCGGTGGGTACGCCGTCGCCCCCTTTCCACCGGAGGGGCCGTTGCTTGATGAGTGCATCGAGCAACATGGGAAGCTCCTCCGCCAGCGCAGCGCGATCAGCCCAAGTGGGCGCCAACGCACGCCATATAGCTCCCCATCCTGCAGAGCGAGCGGGAGATCGAGCTCGGTCGGTACTACGACCCCTACAACGGCCGGTATAACGTGTTCGGCCGGCGGGCATATTGGCTGTGGCGCGACGTCGACACCGTGCTCCGGGAGCACGGCTACCGCCCTGAGTACCGCACTGCGCCTCCGACACGTGGCCCAGTCTGCTCCGCACCCACGCCGGCGAGGTCGACGTCACGGAGCGGTTCCTTGGACGGCCTCTCCTCTGCGCGCTCCACCCCATATCGCCCACCGCCGCGCCAAACCGGCGGTATCGCCATTTGGGAGGGCCGTGCCGGGTCTTCTTCGGCACCGCCGCGCATGAAGGAGCCGGAGGTGAAGAAGGAGCTGGACGTGAAGGATGAGCCAACGTCGGAGGAGGAAGAGAGGCCGTGGTGGGTCAAGGAATTGGCGCTACAGAACGCGGCGTGTCACCCCGATGATCCTGCGAACGTGCCGGGCCTCCACCTGCTGCAGGCGAGGCTGTTCTCCGAGGTCCAGCCAATGGAGGAGACCACGGCCGTCCTGTGGTCGGCGGAGCAGAGCAGCAACCTCATCGATCTCACCAAGGATGATGGCGAGATGCCGAAGGTGAAGGAGGAGTTCTAGGAGGATGCCGGTGGTGGCGGCGACGGTTAGTAGTAGTAGTTTTTTTATATATATTTTAGTTAAATTAGATGTAAAACCGTTCAAAACTTGCCAAATTTTAATGAAATGAGGGTTTTCAAATTTATGCCTGAATTTTGGGACCGCCATTTTGGAGCCGCCGGTGTGGGAGTCTAACCCTAATTAGGAGAAAGGGTCTACCGGCGCTCCCAAAACAACCTAGCCAGCGCCCCTATCAGATATAAATTTGAAGACACTGATGAAGACACTCTAATTGACTAGGAGGAAGTGAGCACTGTTGTGTCTATCCGTAAGCTACCGGGTAGCGAATCCTCTCCGATCAATTTTTTTATATGAATAGTTTTTTCTACGGTAAATGGCATTTTATTGATTACTTAAGATCAATACAAAGAGCATCCACGATAAAGTCTGGAGCATAGTCTAAGATAAAACCAGAACTATAAACATTACAAGATCTAGCAAAAACATGTGTCACACCGTTGATCGAGCGATGAACATAAATACCCCCTCGGCCGCAACCTCAGACCTCACTCTTCCCCCTTCTCGAGCTCTCGCACACGCTTTGCAGGCGAAACCCTAAAAAATTGGGCACGCCGGCGAGCACTGCGGTGGAGTTCTTCTCCACCTATCTGTTAGAGTAGGAGCTCCAGCCAGAGGCCAAGCACAACCGTGCTAACGAGGGCGAAGCTCTAGGCAATTTAAAACTCGAAGGGAAGCAACAGAGCAAGCTGAATTGGAGATCTTCTCCAACGAGGGTTCATCGTAATCCTCGAGCTAGAGCTCAACTCCGGTAGCCCTATCCTTTCTAAGCTAGTCCAATCCTTTTTCTGGTGAGCTTGTGAATCCATTAAGCCTAGTCTAGCATCCCAGATTAGCATAAATTGTTTGATTGAATTTAGTCCGGTGAGCTCCGCCACAAACATGGTCGCCGTTGTTGATTCTGGTGACCAAATGACCTAAGACCTATACCATTGGACTCAGCGTAGAGTACTTGTTCAAACGCGCCTTATCTCGTTTGTTGAGGTGCCGTAAAACGGTGGCGCCATCACCGTTGAACGTGCAGTCAACACGTCTCCGGTGAGGTTACGTGGCGGTAGGCCCCAACTATCAGCCATTTGACTTTCGATTGTGTGGAATTAACCACGAGCTAGACTCCATCTGTCATTGTCTCTAGCTAGGAACGATTCGGTAGAAAAAGATTTAATTGACCGTTACGCTGACTAGACATTGACCCACACCCTGGACCCACATGTCATTGACTGTAAAGGAAGCTCTATGTGTGAATGTAATGTTTCCTGTCATTTAAGAATTCCTGAAAAATCCTTTAAACTTGTAAAATCAATAACTAATTCTTACAAAATCAAAAAAATACATAAAATATATCAAAATGTTCAGAAAAATGAAACCTAACTATCTGGACAATAAAATAAAGCATGTGACAGATTTTCAAATTTTGCATATTTAAACAACCATTTATGCTATTGTTTGAAACCTAAATTCAAATAAATTTGAAAATTAAAGTCAACATATATGACTAAATAAAAACTTTAGCTCAGAGAGGATAGACCACACAACATTTCTCTTTGAACCAAATCTAACACTTTAATAATTTGAATTCAAAATTAACCTACTAGAAATTTAGTAAATAAAAATTTGGACAACCTATATTTCAACCCTTTTCTTATAAAGTGGCATTGAAATACAATTCCCTAAAAATGTAATCTCTGAAAATATTGGAAGAGATAGAATTACTCTATCAACTACAATTTAAATTCCAGCAATAATTTAACAGCTATTAAATTAAATAAAAACTTGAAGTAGAAAATGATCCAAGCACTTTAAAACTAAAAGTAAATCTCTGAGAATAATTATAACTCATTATCTTGACACCAAAATAATAAATCTCATCATTGTTCCATGAACTAAAATAGAATAGCACTATATCTTGAAAGTGTTAGAAAACCATTTAAATACTACCTCTAGTTTAAAAATCAACTTTGATAATTCCTTTGGAGATATAATAACTCCAAATGGAGATCAAAATAAGATTTAAAGAGAACAGGCTCTTCAAATGTTATTCTTTTTACTATAGAAAATAAAATCATTATAACTTATTTTCCTAAACACTTAAAAAGAAAACAATTCACTTAGGGATAAAATGCTAAAACGCTAAAACCTAATTATGACATGTCCTGTGTGCTTTGAAAGTGAACTTAAATTTTGTGTGATATACTTCAAATTCCAAGCAATTACTTTATGAGTAAAGTTAACCTAAACCAAATCAAAATAATAAGAAATCACCAAACTCTAAACTCAAATCAACATCCTAAATCAAAGCACGGGGAAATATTACAAAGGGTAGAACGTTTGCATATCATTACCTATGCATAAAAGCATTTTGACAATCTTTTAAACATTAGTCCTTACCGGACTGGTGATGCTCTTTCAACACTTGGAATTTATCACGACAGGACTCGTTGATTGCATAGCTTTGCACTCAGAAGGCAAGTTCATTCTTGCATATCCATTTGATTATTTTCTAAGAAAATACTTTACAAATGTTACAACACATCTGCATTGAAAATCAAAATATGGTTTTAAGAAAAAAAATAAACATGACATGTATGAGTTACTGACCTAGGGTGGTCAGATAATTCAACGTGATTGGGCAATGGAATCATGGATTGGAATAACATGATGGGAAAATCATGTGGTGGAGATTTCGTTGTTCTGGTGGAAATATTTTAGGATTAATAAAAAAGTAATCAGTTATTCTAAAGCGCCGTATAAACCGCGCTAACCACAAATCTTGGAATGGGACGAGCGAATCAGAAGTTCTTGTCAATTCCGTATATCTAGGGATGACTAGATCGGATTGTATACTTGTGAGTACTACAGTGGTTGAGAAGCCATTTATTCTCTATCTTGAGTAGCAAGATAATCGATTCTAGTATCTGAAAACCGCTGGCATTAGGATACGGATCTTAGATCGTATCTTATGTAAAGTGCTGGAATATGGAATTGAGCGGAGCTCGACATGGTTCGGAGAAACTTGGTAACTGGCTCCACACCCCGGTAGTGTGCCATGAGCAATAATACCAAGGACGTTTGTGGGCAAAGTAGCGCACCTCTGGAGTGTCTAACAAAACGTGTCATGATACTCCCTGTTCTGAGAAGAAACTACGAACGCCGCATGGAAAGGAACTATCATAAAAGTTCTAACAATCCGTGAAGACTAATGGACATAGCTTTTCTAAACTAAAACTTATCTATTCAAGAAAACCTGATTTCGAAAACTTGCATATGCCCAGGATATTTTTATGCACAGCTATACATCAAACACCCACCATAGAACTTGTTAAGTACGCCCGTACTCAATCTATCTTCTTAAACCCTTGCTAGATCTTAGGAGAAGACATGAACGATCTACCAGCATCGGAGGACGACAGAAGGCATACTTCACAAGACAGGAGGAGCCGACAGGAGGATATTAGTCAACTACGGAGTTGAAGACCACGGATCTGTAGATAGAATATAGGAGGGAACTAATTCCCATATCATAGACTTTACCTTTGCATAGAATTGCTTTAGCAAGCAATCGCAAGACAAGTAGGACGTGAGATAGGTCTTGTCGTGGAGTAGTCGACAAGTTGCTTCTTCTGAATTTTGGTTTGATTAAGGGACTTATCTGACAACTATTTGTGTCACGGAGGTTCCAAGGATCTTCTGTAAAGAGATCTATGCTATGAATAGAACAAACTTGGTCCCACGATGTTTCTGTTGTACTACTCTGTTGGGTGTAATATTCAAGGAACGATGTTTCCCGTGAGTGTTATGCCAACGACTTGCACACTACAACATGTAGTGGTGTGCTAGGTTACCGCATGCGATTTCGATCAGGCTGGGCTTGATTATTCCGAACATTGTTTCGTGCTTCCAAAATGTGCCAGAACAAAACCGCTAGGACTGTCGCCTCCTGATCCGTAGCCCCCAACAAGAACTCAAACAACCAATACTTGGTTGACATACGGGCAGTCTTATTCAGCCGGATTCTGAAAGTAGACTTAACGGTCCGCCACACCTCCTGCGCATATTGGCAGAGGAGAAGAGAATGTTGAATAGACTCCTCCCTCCCGCAAAACACACATAAGTCGCTGGTCGAAATGTGTCGGTGAGTCATTTGAGCTCCGCTTGGAAGACAATCATGCGCAAATCTCCAGACATGAATTTTCATCTTGTTCAGCACATTTATCTTCCAAATCACCTTCCAGACTTTCTCGTCTTCATGATATGAAGAATTGAGACCACTACCACGACAACTACATGTCAGGTAGAAGTCCAAAGACCAAGCAAAGTTGTACGCTGATCGCACGGTGTAAATGCCCTTCTTTTCAAACGGCCAGCGCACAAAGTCCTCCCCTCCATGCAGACAGATTTGAACTTGTAAGATCTTGGATGCCGTCTCCTGATCAAAAAAGGCATTGATCGTCTGCGAGTAGAAATACATCAAGGAAGGGTACGTGGCTTTCATAAAGGGAGGTGTTGAGCGTTCCCCCGAGGATGGGAGCAAAAAATCCTTTGCCTCCCTGACCATTTGATTTGGGAGCGTCCATGAAAAAAATGCAACACCATTAGCCTCACATGTCCCTTGGTTCCTGCACAAAACATGTCCAACTCGTCGTCACTTTGAACTTTGGCAAGACCTCCGCTGGCGTGAGGCCAACCATCACTGGCACCGTCACCGTCACCGGAATCCCAACTTCGGCTAGTAGCACTGCCAACCCCCGATAGCAGCATCACCACCCTTCACTTGTAGCATCCTGACCTTCAGTTGGCAGCACCGCTGCCATCGGCTAGTAGCACCCCCGCACAACCATGGCAGTAGGACCGTCGTGCCCTGGCAGCACCGACATCCTTGGCTAGTAGCACTACGCCACCATGCAGGAAGCATCACACTACTACGCTGACAACAACACATACTACAGGCTAGTAACACGGCCGCGCAACCATGACAACGGTGAAAAAAGGTTTTGGCCCCGCATCGCTCTTGCCAAGGGCGATATTGGGGCGATCCCAGTAACCCTTAACAGCGCCACATCCAATCCCCTCTGCCACCCGCGCCGCCGCTGGAGGAAGCCGCCGGGCAAAGCCCACGCGGCTGACGGTGGCAGCGGGGTGTATCCTCGCAGCTCGCCAGGCCTCTAGGCGGGCGACCTCGACATGAATCGTCATTTCGTCCCCGCACATCTCAGCTCTCTCCTAGCGGCAGCGGGGCCTGAAGGTCTTCCATGGCGGTGGTGGAGTTCAGCGTGCGGTGGCAGGGCTAGGCGAGTGGTGGTGGGTCACGTGGAGGACACGGTGCTGGGCGATGTGAGGAAAGGGCATCGACGACTTCCTCCGTGCCCTGGCTAGGCACTGGCGGTGCAGGCCCGTCTAGGTCCGATTTGGATTGGCGGGTCAGGAGCTGCTCTGGCTAGCACGTGGTAGTGGCGTCCGGCGTCGTCCTCCTGCGGTGCTGGCGCTTCGGGATAGGCGACGAATCCATCCGGCTATGACCGGACCGGGAGCGATGTGGTTCCGTCCGGGCCCTCTGGACTGATGGGTCGTGCCTATTCTGGTGTGCGGTCGTTTGCTGCCTACCAAGCGGAAGCACTGCGAGGCTTTGGCGCAGAACTTGTTTGGGTCCGATATGGCTCAATTTGGGTTCGATTTGGGCCTAACGGGTTGCTCCTGGCTCTCACGCTGTGCGCTACACTGTAGGTGACCTATGGTGGGTGCATCATGGTCATTCTCCGTGTTTTCCGATGAGTGGCATGGGGGCTACTTGCTCGGTTTAAATAAAGGTGGTGGTCCTAGGATTCCTTCTCACACCAAGATGAAGACTTACCAGATGTCTGTTCTCATTGATATGGCTGGAGTGTCGTGTTTCAGAATGCTTTGCTAGTGAACTCCACTGGGCAACTCCTGCCTAGAGATTGTTGGATCGGATGGAATTTGGTCGTATGCACCCAAGTTTTTTATCTGGCTGTTTGGTTACAGAGGGCGCACTGCGAAGCTCTCCTGGTTGTTACCATCATGTGGCACGATTTATCGTTCAATGGTAAAGTCAACTAGCAGAGAATGTCATGGAAGCTAAGATATGAGGACAAGCATTGGTGTTTCGAGTCTTTGTGCGATAGGAATTGGCTTGGTGATTCTTGACTTGGAGCAGCGGCATTGAAAGTGGGGGCGACATCACAGAAAAAGTTCAAAGTCTTACCTTTCAGAGTGAAAAACCAAGGTCTGGCCTTAATTGGTTGTGCGTGGTGATATACTTGTTGAAGGCATTGTTTTGTGAGAGAAGACTTTCTCCAGGGTGAAAACTTAAGATCTACGATCGGGCGACGACGGCGCGTGTGCACTGTTTCCTTTTTGGAGGCGTCGCTTTTGGAGAAGCTGGACTTCTGGTGCTGTCTTGGTGGTGTTAGTGTTGCTGCTACAAGAAGTTGATCGTTGTAGCGGGACTTTTCTATTTTTATAATTCTTTTTTCTTTTGGCTCTATGCATCCGTAATACCACTAGGGTACTGCGTTGTTGCAGAGGCTGAGTATAATTGGTATCTTCTCAATATTAATATCTACTCTTTATCGAAAAAATGACAACATGACACCTGCCTTGACAGCACCTCCATCCCAGCCTGGTAGCAGCCCCACTGTTAAAGGAAATGTTTATACCTTGTGGAAACTCATTCTCCTATGAATTTATTTCTGATTCTCTGGAATATAGAGAAAGTGGTAACAAAGATAGGGTTTGCTAGCTGAATATATCTGTTCATGTTCTTGGAACAAGCTTCACATCAATGGTATATTAGGTCTTATGGTTTGCGGACTATTTGTGTTAATGATGTTCTTATCGTTTATAAATTATCACATTGATGGAAGTGAAAGCTTGGTTATCTTTGAACTTTCAAATGAAAGGTATGGTGAAGCTTCCGTTAGTTTGGTGGTGGAATTACATAGTGAATGTTTTGAAATACTTTTCTATGGAAAACTACAAACCCGTCAAATACCTTTAATAAAGGGAATGATCCTCTCTGAGGAATTAAGTTTGAACTCCTGAGGAAAAAAAGGAAGAATAATTAGCCTCCCATAATAATTTTGGGAAATTATTCGTGCTACCTAATTTTAGCCATGCCGCTGAAATTATTGCTATTTTAATTAGTATGGTAACCCACACTTGCTGGAATTGTTAGCATGTTGTGGCGACCTCCGACTAGTTATCCGGAGATTCAGTTTGCTGGTCGTTGGAGATTCATGCTGCAGTTTTGACTTTTGGTAACCAACTCAAGAGGATCGATTACATCACTGCAATGTACTTGTTGACAAATAACATCGAAGCTTTGTATTTGTATTTGTATTTAGATGATTCTATAATCTATACTAGTTAAAGATCCGAGGGATCAATACTAGTGATCACCTTACATGATGAGGAAGGGAAGGAAAGTGCTAATCCTTGCAGTTTCGTTGTCGGCACATCAACTTGGATTGGAGAAAAATCAGAGACCATATCCTCCTTTACCAGGATGGATTAGAAAAAGTTCGCTGGTTTTGATTCTTAGACGGATCAGGTGAGCATTGGTGTTAATTGTAGACTCTGTTGCCTCTACCTTCTTGCTAGCTTGGAAGCATTAATATCGTTCTTTCTCTCGCTTTATAAAACACGCCTCGCTCTCGAGTGCGTCGTTTTGGCTCCCGAGCTCACTGAAGCTCTTTATTTTGAATATTGAAAAAAATATTTTAAAAATATGTACATGTAGAGGATGATTTATACTTCAGATATACAAAGTACCAATCCAAAATATGTTATCTACAACTTCACACCAAAAACACAAAATTATAGATCTACATGTGTGAATAGTACGTGTTCAAATTTTGTTAGATTTGTCTTTTTGTGTAGCCCATAATACAATGTATTTAAAATTGAATTTTTGGATTCTTGTAGTACACATCATTACCTTTAAGAACATATTTTTTCATAATTTTTTTATAAGTTTAAAATATCATTTTTTAATTTTAAAATAAAGGGCTCCAGTGAGCTCATGTTCCAAATGCATTTGCCCTTCTCGCTCGCCCGCACTTCTTCTTCCTCTCCCCGTTCCTCACCATCGCCCACAGCGCACGCATCTCACCGCTCCGATGGCGCACAACCACCAGGCTAGCGGCAGTCACGGCAGCGGCTACATGAGGCCCACCAACCTCAACAGTGATGAGGCCCTGATCCTCATGGACAACAACATTCTAGTCCCGCTAGCGTGGCACCTGTCGCACGGCTGACACGTGTTGGCCGGCGGGTACATCGTCGCCCCCATTCCACCGGAGGGGCCGTTGCTCGATGAGTACATCGAGCAACGGTGGGAAGATCCTCCACCGGTGCAGCATGATCAGCCCGAGTGGGCGCCAACGCACGCCATCTGGCTCCCCATCCTGCAGAGCGAGCGCGAGCTCAAGCTCAGCCGGTACTACGACCCCTACAACAGCCGGTACAATGTGTCTGGATGGCGGGGATACTGGCGGCGGCGCGACATCGACACCATGCTCCAAGAGCCCGGGTATCGCCCCGAGTACCGCGCTACACCTTCGGCACGTGGCCCAGTCCTCTCCGCACCCACGCCGGCGAGGTCGACGTTGCGGAGCGTTTCCTAAGACGGCCTCTCCTCCGCACGCTCCGCCCCGTATCGCCCACCGCCACGCCAAACCGAGGGTATCGCCATCCGGGAGGGCCGTACCGGGTCTTCTTTAGCGCCACCTCGCATGAAGGAGCTGGAGGTGAAGGATGAGCCGGCGGCGGAGGAGTAGGAGAGGCCATGGTGGGTCAAGGAGTTGGCGCTACAGAACGCGACACATCACCCCGACGATCCTGTGGTTGTACCGGGCTCCACCTACTGTAGGAGTGGTCGTTCTCCGAGGCCCAGTCGATGGAGGAGACCACGGCCGTCCTTTGGTTGGTGGAGGAGAGCGGCAACCTCATCGATCTCACCAAGGACGACGATGGCATGTCGGAGGTGAAGGAGGAGTTCTAGGAGGATGCCGGCGGCGGCGGCTAGTAGTTGTTGTTTTTTATATTTTAGTTAAATTAGATGTAAAACCATTCAAAACTTGCCAAATTTTAATGAGATGACGGTTTTCAAATTTATGCCCGAATTTTGGGACCGCCATTTTGGGGCCGTCGGTGTGGGAATCTATAACTTCCCTATTTTAGCTAAATCTATTTAGGAGTTGAAATGTGCATCATGCTATTTTCTAAAAGTTAAACAAATGAAATCTATTTGAAACTATTATGTGCAAATCTTCCTCTATTTCACATTCTTTAAAAATGTTTCAAAGTTTCAAAAATAAAGTTACATGGCACTTATGTTATATGTTAAGAAGTCCATGGATATTTTTAGAAATCATAAACTGGTTTTGAACTCCTAAGTAAAATCAAAACTGTGCAACAAATTTGAAAATGGGGAATAGAAAGAAAATATAAAAGAGATAAGGTTTTATAGAAAAACAGTTATTAAGCTAATTGGGCCGAAAGCCTATTTTCTCTCTCCTTTCATTCTGACCGGCGCAGCCCAGAAGCGGCCCAATCCACATACCACTTTGTCTTCCACCTCGACGAGAAGCAGCTCCCAGCGCTGCTAGATGCACCGCCTCGCCGTTACCGCGCTAAGATGCAAGCCGCCGCTTCCCGCTAGCTAGCGCTTCCTTCCCATCAAGCCTAGCGCGCCAGGAAGCCCCCAGTTGACGCAGACGAGCTCAGACTCCGAAGACCACCGCCGTTGATTCCATCGTCTCCGGTCATCTCCGACCTCACCGAGCCTTCCATCCCGTTAGTGGTGAGTCTCCGGTCCCGAAGGACCCCTTTACCCTCTCCCTTGCGCTCTCTGGCGCTCTACGTTGTCCGCCTCTGTCCGTCGCCGCGCTGGCCCATTGTCGGCCACGCTCTGGCGACCATTAGACAGCTGCGCCGCCATATTCTGGTCTGCCTCGGTCTTCCTCTTGCTGCTAAGCCTAGCCCCGCAGCCCAGCTCGCCCTCCCTCGTCGTCGCCGTCGTTCGGCTGGCCGTCGGTCCTCGGGTCAACGTGACCAGGTCGTGTCTTTGACCCATTTGACCTGGCCAGCTTGTCCTGCTGACATGGATCCCGGGTCCACCAGTCAGAGACCGTGGTCAGTACCCGGTATAAAAAGTCTGCACGGTTTATTTTAAAATAAGAAAAAATCCAAAAAAATGTTAGAATCTTGTAAGATTCATAGAATGATCACTGTTTATCAGAAAAATGCAAATGACCTATCAAAATGTTTAGAAAAATGAGATCTACATTTTTTTGATATCAAAATCATTCATATTCAAATAACTCGTGCTTAATTAGAAGAACCAAATGAACCTTCATTTAATATGTAGGGTTTATGGAATTGCAATGCATTATGCATTCCAACCCTACTTAAATTGATGATCATGTCTTAGGGTTCAATACAAACATATTAATATGTCATGTCATCATTGTTGTTTGTGCATCAATGCATGTTTTGATTGTTGTTCTTCGTTTCCGGTCTTTGCTTCTTCGTGATAAAACATGAGTTTGAGATCAAGTGGGCAACACCGAGGATCAATACTTATCCATCGACATATGATTAAAGAAGAAGAATCTTGATGATTTATTTGGATTATCGAAGAACAAGGCAAGCATAACCTCATCCATATATATTTGAACTATTTCAACTTCTCGTTACTACATTTTGCATACGATTCCAATGTTTTTTATTGCTAGTTAGAGTTATCCTATCTATTGCATGTTCCATCCTTGTAGCCTAAATCCCCTAATCCACTGCTCCAAGCAAGACTAGGTTTGAGCTTGTGTGCATCGCTAAAGCCGTTATATCTGTTATGCTTAGCCTTGCTTAGCTATTTAATCTGGTCCGTCCAATTGATGAATCAGAGCTACGAATGAACCTAGTATGACATGATGATGTGATATGATCAGTAATGAGTGGTAAAGTGATAAACATGCTTAAAGGCCTGGATGAGCCACCACATTGGGATATGGTTATGTCGGGGATATGCCACCCGGGGATGGCCCATGAAGAGGATACTCCGTACATGGAGACTTACTTGGAAGGCATGACGACTGGATGGCCCATAATATGGGCCCTGGCGAGTGGAACACGAAGCCCAGAAGCGTAGCTAGGCCCATTCGATTAGGTCAAAGACCGAGTCTCTAACAGACTCAACCGAAATACCTGTAAACCCTAGCCTGGCGACTGCTATATAAGCCAGGCTAGAGGGACGTAGAAGGCATCCGCTCCATTGTACACCCCTTAGAAGCAGTCTTACGCCCAACGCTTAGACTCGCAACCCTTGTAACACCACCAATATCAATCTAGACAAGTAGGACATAGGTCTTTACCCTACGAGGGGCTGAACCTAGGTAAAACCCTATGTCTTGCAATCCCGGTCTGCAGATGACTGTAATCTCCTTGCCCCGGTAGCACCTGCCATGACCATTCCCACGATAGTGGCGCCCACCGTGGGGCATGGTTTGTATGGCCATAGATCTGCGGCGGGACCCATCACATCGACTGGACGGCAGTTCGCCACCGGCATGCTGGTCACCCATGACTCCTGCTTCTACATCAAGCCGGACAGCTACCGACCAGCCTCTGCGCCATCACCCGCGCCTACATGCTGCCTCTGGGCATCATCAACATCTTTGTCGGCCTCACATACGCCATCGAGAACTTCGATGACTCCACGCAAACTTGCGCATGACCCCGATCCTTACTCAGGCGGAGTACGACGAAGCCCGATCGGCCACTCTCCACTCTTGGGAGGGGGGTTCGATTGAAGGCGCCATCGACGGCACCGTCTAGTCCAACACACTCGCTGACGATGCTGACTCCACCAACCCCTCGTCGGGCGATGGATCTATCGTCGCCACTTTGTTCGACGGCTCCATCACCCGCCCGCCATCCGAATTGTGCCGCAGAGACCTCTTGGAACCCCTGTCCTAGTCGGAGACCGAGTCCAAGGTCGGGATCTAGGAGGAGCCCCGTGCCGTCCTCATGGCTGGTAGCGACCCGCCACCGCCACCACCGGATCCGTTAACCACTCCAATCCGCGCTTACCTGATGCCAATAGAGACCGAAGTTGCTCGCAAGGCCCTGGAGGAGGCCAGGGTCAAAGAGCAGCGAGAGCGAGAAAAATTTTGCCTCAAAAAGCAAACCACCACCGAGCTCTCCGAGTATCATGAACGGAAGTAGCGGAAGAGGCTGACAGATGAGATGCCAGCACATATCCTTAACTTCGACACCCCACGCCAAGTCCAGATCGCCGACCCCTTTGCGGCTGGAACAAGCCAACTAGCCATGACTCCGAGTGCAACCACTCGCCCAACTGCTGGGGCGACTGTTGTCGGAGCTCCCCAACCACACCAATGCTAATCCTTCCCAAAGCCAACCAAGAATATTCTTGGCCACGAGGGAGGTCGACGAGAACAACATGCCGCTCTACACCACGCTGATGGACAACATCATCGCCTCTGCGGTGGCTTTCGCCAACATCAACCCAACGGCTAACAACACCCTCGAGATTGGCTACACCAAGAATGTGATTGCCAAAAGACAATTACAACAACATAAGCTTCTGGCAATGAAACACAGTCAAGTCCTTGTTGGGAGAACGTGAAAGAAGATAGTGAAGTTCTTGGACTATTTCTCTTTCTTGAATAAATCAGTTAGTGGTTTGGTGTGCCTATAGGAAATTTTCAAGAAGATGGAGGCAACAACCTGTCATCTCAAGAATAATTCGCACATGCATGACCAATTCAAGATGATTCCCGAGGAAACAAAGAAAATTCCTTTGGATTTCACGGCGACATCTTTCAGCAATTGCACGTGAATAAGAGGAAATTCACTTCCAACATCCAGAACACATACTTTGTGATGACACAAAGATGGTTCTAACGAGTTTCCAATATTAATGCTAAATGTCCAATATGAATGTCTTCAAACATGGAGAAAGTAAGGATGTCATCGATGGCCTCAACAACAGGCTTATTTAGATACTCCAAGAAGATAGTCTCATATGTTGTAGGAACAAGGCAAAAGTATTGGTCAGACTGAAGGGAATGATGATGTAATCAAGTGGAAACCACGAGTAGAAACACCATCAAGATAGTTCTTGGGGCTGAGTTTGATTTGACGATAGCCCAAACTCAAATCAAAAATTGGAAGGATAGCAGATTCAAAGAAGAAATACTATTTTACTTCAACACGAACGAAGCTAGACATTCCTTTGAGAAGGAACAATGTTAACTAGAGCTTTTGTCTTCCAAACTCTCCAAGTTGTTGTCCAAGCTAAACCAACTAGTCCAGGGTATCTAGTATAGATTCTTGGAGAAAGAACCGATTTCAAAGAACCATCTTACTCATGAACTTGACAACACGGTCATGTGAACACATGGCAATACTTCTAGAAAGACATCCAGAATATCACGAACCACCGGTATGTCACTGAGTTCAAGATGGGAATCTTGCTTTACAAGGAAAGCAATGTGGTCTTAAGAGATTCGGTACGAACCTTACTCTTTGACCAAAGAACGTGCGCCAAAATGAATGGACTTGGCAACACAGTGAAACTTCGCTTAGTGATCGGTTAACCAATCATGATAAGTGCAAAGGACCTTGGTTTTCAAAGCAATACGATTTACTATGGATCTCGGATGGCCACAACAATATGCATGCCCAACATTCCAAGCATGACGAGCTCGGAGAAAGGGTGAGCAAAGATGTGTAAGAGCATCACTTCATCAAGAAAGTCATGAGGCTTGGCACAACTTCTTGGTATAAAAGAGTGTGATACTCTAAGGTGGAACAGAGCAAAAGCTGCATAGAGCTCATGTTCTGCGGATTACACCACTTTGACCTGGTCCAAGAAATGGATAAGGTTCTGGAGTTTGTTTCTCCTGACATTTTGGGGAGGAATGGCTTGACAATACCACAAGAGTAACATGCACTAGAATACACCAATGCACATTTACAACTTGGCTGCCAACTCGTAGACGAGGTTCGGAAAGTAACTTAAGATAAGGAACACACTTAGAACAAATCCTTAGATGTGGATGCACAAGTTAACATCTTATGTAAACTAATGCTAAAAGGGAGGGTGTGGCAGAGTCACGGATATAGAGGCGAGGCTCACTGAGAGACTCTTGTCGTGATCCATTTGGTTCCATGAGAGAACATCTTACCTAAGTAGTGGAAGGGGAAGTCCTTTTTTGCCGCAATTCAATTAGGACTACAACACAAGCTTAAAAGGAAAACTGTATTGAGTTAATGATCAATCATTAACACAAGGGTTCAATAGAATGGATCTTGGGTTAAAGGCCAGCTTCATGTATTGGAATCCAGCACAATTGGGGACCTTTGGTTCAAGTCCATGAGTTAAAACACAAGGAGTAACTACTATCTAAGCAGTTCAAGGATGCCACAAAGTAGTAATCACTAGTAGCTTCCATAGCAAGGTATGGCTTCTAAAATACCAAACGGATAAAAGGAGGCATGCAAGGTGAAAGGAAACCTTGAAGCCTAGAGAAGAATTATGTGGAACCCAGGAGGTAAAGATATTTCAATGGAAAGAAATCTTCTAATTGCATCTACTCGTTTTAGCTGAGAGTAGGAAGAATGCTATGTAGGTCAACTAGTTTAGAATCGACATGCCCACGAGGGACCTAAATTTTGAATAATCGAAGAGATAGAAAAACTTTTTCCAAATCGACAGGAAATGATAAGAAAGCTCAGAACTAAGATTTATGGAGATAAGGAATAAAAAGAAACCTTACCTATATTTGCAACTTATTTTCAGCTTTCAAATAGTTTTCATAAACGCTAGACTCAACATCGACCAATAGTAAGGGTTTCCTACAGACGGTCCTGCTCTGATACCAAAACCTGTGGGGACCCCGAGATCTAAGCTATACAGAGATGTTATGTGTATTAGTCACACTAGCAACGAGTGATACTGGGGTTACCAGTCCTAGGCCAGAACACCATCGACAGGTAGGCGAGTACACCATCGGCTCTACACATCTCGAAGCGCCGTGAAACTAATCATAACCAAGACTGCATAACTGAGAGCTCGAGAATCTTAAACCCCTCTCGTGCACTTTATATCCATACACGCATCATGCACGAGATGGGTAACCAAAGTTAGTACACAACAGTGACTCTATGACTCAAAGGTAATATTACAAAGCTCTTACCAGAGCAAAAACCAAAGGATTACAAACAGAGGTCACTGACCCAACATTACATCAAATAACGGAAGGAAGGTTATGCTATTAGACATAGCCAGGATAACATGGCCTAAGAGGCCAGAAGCATAATAACGACAACCCATTCCGCAGCCCTAAGTTGTTGTCTGGGAACCCCAAGCTACTCATCGGTGTCGATCTTCGTACAGAACTCACCTTTGTTGTGGAACTTACTCTGCAGGAAAAGTATCAACAAAGCAGGGGTGAGTATATAAGGTAATCAGCAAGACTTATGTATCCTATTAGCTAAACTTGGTTAAGAAAGGCTTTCTGTGGAGTTATTTTGCGTAAAGGAATCTTTATTTGCATAAAACAAGTAAGAGTAGAAGCTCGACTACTCAGAACATTTTAAAAGGAGTAAGAGAGCGATATATTTAACCATTGAGACATCCACTGAACCATCATCTTATATCCACCGATCAATATCAGCTGAATCTATCCACTAGGATCGCCTCCTCGAAACCCCAGAGGAAAACACTCCTATTCACACCTTGGTTTTCAAGTTTTACGATCAGGTTAAAGTTCGCTATGATCAGGCATCCGTCTCCAAGTCGTCCATAACCGTGGACACGACCTTTTCGAAAAAAATTAACCCTCCAGGGGTGTACAACTTTACCCACACATGATGACCGTCTTCATTAGCCACATGACGTTATTCCGTGAGACGCTGGCGGAGTGGTGATCGCCTACAACCTTTACCTCACGTCGACCTATTCCATGAGCCACGCCAAAAGGTCTAAGTCTGCCATCGAAAGACGGTTGTTCCCCGACGAGGAACCGTTTGTTGCATGGCGAGATTGGTTTGTCAGAGGAATCCACCTCAAGCAATCTCGGCTGCAGTCCTATATGATGCACCTCTTCTCTTTTCCATCTCTTTCCAAAACATTTTCAATGTGTATGCCAACTGGAAAGCCCAAACTAGGTAGCTCATGGATAAGTCTAAGCAAGTTAGTGAGTCGACGGGAGTCCCATACCTCCACGTGTGGTCGTACGCTCAGTCTTGGATCAAGAGACAAGAACTCGGGTCCTAGGGCGACAAGAATGAGTCAAACAACCACATCCCAATGTGGCGGCTCATCCAAGTCTTTTAGCATGTTTAAACACACAATTCTCATCATACAACGTCATCCTGTCATACTAGATTCATTTGTAGCTCTGATTCATTAACCATATATACCAGAGTAAACAACTAAGCATGGCTAAGCATTTCAGATATAAAGCTCTAGCGACGCACGCAAGCAAAACCTAGTCATGCTAGGAGCAGTGGATCAGGGTATTTAGGCGACAAGAATGGAACATGCATTAGATAGGATAAATCTATCTATCGATAAAAGACAGTTGAACCGTATGTTGCAAAATAGTAAGTTTTGAAATACTTTGAAATCATGGGTTCAGAGGGGGGCTGCTTCCCTTATTTGTTGATAACCAATAGAATAGACATCCAGGGTTCTTCTTGACTTTCTCATCGATGGATGAGTATTGATCTTTGGTGTTGTTGATCTTGACATCGGACTCGTTGCTCACATCAACTCCGGATCCTACCAGGGAGAAGCGGAAACACACCGAAAAAAGATAGCATTCAATATATGGCATCGATGCGCAAACAATAATGATGACATGACATGTTAAAGATATTCAAAATAAACCCTATTACAAGAATAGCATCTTAGATGGAGTTCAAATGCATAAGCCTAATAGCATTTGAATTCTCTCCATATTGAAATAAAGGTTCAAATTGTTCCTCTATTATATACAGGGTTCAAAGTTATTTATCATGCATGATTACTGACATAAATAAGTAGAGTTCATTTTTTTGATCATTTTGATAGGTCATACACAATTTTCTAATAAGCGGGGAATAATCTAAAGATTTTACAATATTTGCAACAATTCTGTCATTTTCTGGATCTAAAAGAAACAGGCGGGCGTTTTACACTGGGGTCAAATTGACTCATAGTCACTGACCAGTGGGGCCCAAGTGTCCACGCAGGCGTCCACGTTGGACCAGGTCAAGCTGGTCGGCGGAGCCGGTGGCTCACATCGGCCCAACGACAGGACGCCGGCTGGACACCGGTGACAACGCGGCGGCCACGGGGAGGTGCAGGGGGAGGTCCTTCTGGACCGGACGCTCACCGGGATTCCGCTGGCGTGGTCAACTTGGTCAGAGGAGGCCAGCAACGGCGGCACAGACGCCGGCGAGCTTCGTCCATGGCGGAGAAAATGGCGACGGCAGCATCAAACTAGGGCACCCCGCATCGATTCCGGCGGAGGGAAGGAAGAGGATGAGACGGTGGACCTCTGGGTCACCTTGGCCTCGCTCGGGGAGGTGTCAAACGGCGGCATCGGGCGGTGGCCATGGTAGCGGTCTCGAGCGCATGGAGAAAAGAAGCAGAGATAGGGAGAGAGCATGCGTGCGAGAGTGAGGAGAGGATAGGAAAAGGCAGGGCGTGGGGAAGCTTATCCCCACCCAGGCGGTCAACGGCGGCAGCGGTGATCACCTCGCAGGGACCGACGGCAGGCGCGGCGACAGGCAGCAGCTTGTCTGCCTGAGGATGACGACGACATAAGGAGATGGGCTGGGCCAATTGATGGGCTGCTTGTTCCTGCTTGCGACGACAAATAAGAGCAGGGAGAGAACCAAACGGGCCAGATCAGCCCAGAAGAGAATGAGAGAAGAGATTTTCCATTTTCTGTTTTCTGATTTTAAATACTTCTGCATTGCTTTGAACTTTTGATATTCAAACTTAATTGAAAAATATAAATTATGGGATTGCCTTATAAACATATATTATAAGGTCCACCTACTTTTGTTTTGAGTTGTTCCAAACATTTGAACACATTTTAAAAATAGAAGAAAATTTGGAGCATTTTTACGGTTTTCACTTTAATTTTTAAATGCGAAAATTTCTTAGTGATTTTTAGAGGATGCTAATGATGCAAATGATCTTATTTACAAACACGGGATGTTACAAAGAACCTGCGAAGCAAGTGCATCCAGCAGCAGCGGGATGGCTGCGACTCAAATGGGCGGGTGTACTCCCGCTCCTCCAGCAGCAGGGCAGCCTCCATTGGAAATCGCGGCATCGTCGCTGCCGCCACCGCAGCTCCGGCTGCCAACCTCCAAAACTGCCCTCCTCCTGGGCAGATACAACCACAAAACCAGCCGCAAGGCTAGCCACGGAATGATCAACCTGAGTACTCCTCCAACGAGCCGCCGCATCATCAGCGCTACACCAACGACGGCCAGCATGTTGACGCACGCACCCACATCCTCCACAAAAAAGCGTGGCGTGCGCAACAGCCATAAGATCTGCAGCACACCCTCACCAATTGCGCTGAGCAATCCGGCTCGCTCACACGTGTTGGGACCCCATGTTTTGGACCAATGGTCTGAGGTGAGGAGTACCCGCCAAACTTCGAGGCTCCAACAGAGGTCGAGAAGTACGACCCCAAGCAAGATCCCGCCGTCTAGATCGACACATACCTCGAGGCAATGGGAATCGCTGGTCCCACTGACCTGTTGGCCACTTGCTACCTGCCGTTGCTGGTGGACGGCAACACAAGGCAGTGGATCAACACCCTCCCCAAGAACAGCATCGACTCCTGGGATGACATGCGCTCAGAGTTCGTCAAGCACTTCTAGGACAACTACTCACGCACCACCTCCATCAACGACCTCGAGAAGTGCATCTAGGGGAGCAAGAAGTCCACTCGCAAGTGGCTCCGCCGCTATCAAGACACCTGGGTGCGCTCCTCCGGCATGCATCCCACCCTCGCCGTCAACACGTTCAAGCGCTGCTGCCGCTACGAGCCTGGTGGCCAAGATCAAGCGCGTCATCGCCAAGTCCACCACCGACTTCTTGCTGCCAGAGCTCATCGAGATCGCCTGGCGATATGCACAGGAGGACCCCATGCCAGACTTGGACAACGAGTCAACCATGCGAAACAATCAATCGCGTGGGGGAAGCGCTCAGACCATCACGGCCAAGATCTATGCTACAACAACACTCTCCACACTGGGAAGCGCTCTGCCCCCTCCGACCTTGTCGCCAACGCCGGTCAAGCCAGCCCGCGTGATCCCAAAGTGAAAGGGATCTCACGGGCGACTAGAGGGGGGGGGTGAATAGGCGCTACACAAAATTTTACCTTTTTCAATTTTAAGGCTTGACACAAACGAAATTCTCTAGATGTGCAACTAGGTGAATTTCCTATGTGACAAGCAAGCAAGAGAACAAGAGTGAAACGAGTAAAACCGATGCGAGTAAGGGTAAGAAAGAACCGTAAAGTGGAAGCCGGAGACACAAGGATGTATTCCCGTAGTTCCTTCCTTTTGAGGGGAAGTACGTCTACGTTGGAGAGGTGTGGCGACACGGAGTCCACCAAACGCCACGGAGGCTCACCTTGTTCTCCGGTGAGCAAGCCACGGAGGCTAACTCGTTTCCACTAAGCGGTGGTAGTGGGGGTACCGACCGAAACCCTTACACGGAGGTTGGGGCACGACTCCACAACTCAATTGGAGGCTCCCAACAAGAACAACCACAAAGCTTTTACACGGAGGAAGCTTTGAGGTGACCTCTCTTGCCTAAGGCAAGGTCCACGGAGGAGGGGTGAAGCAATCACTAAGTACTTCGGTGAGGTTGTAGATCTATGGATCCTCTCCCAATCTACCAAGTCTTGGAGGATTTGGTTGGCTAGGGAAGGAGATCTACGAGGATGAAGCTCAGCACCAATGGAGGAGAGAGAGTGTGGACGAGGTAACCAGATCTGAGGTAGGGGACAACTATTTATAGGCTGGCTCGAAATGTGGCCGTTGGAGAAAACTTACCCCGGAAATTCCGGCCCTGGGGCGGAAATTCCGGGGTCCGGGAAGGGCGGAAATTCCGGCCTGGGGGCGGAAATTCCGGCCCCCCGGAAATTCCAAAATGGAATTTCCGGCCAGAAATTCCGGCCCTCTCCTGAAAGTCGCACCACAACTTGAGATAAGGACTTAGTGAAAAAATCACGGGGGGGGCGGAAATTCCGGCCTAGGGGCGGAAATTCCGGCCCCCGGAAATTCTGTGTTACCAGAATTTCCGGCCCTTATCTGCAAGATGCACCACGGCCTTTAGGAGAAGACTTAGCCGAAATTTCGGGGGGCCGGAAATTCTGAAATTTCCGGCCCCCGGAAATTCTGCCAATCCAGAATTTCCGGCCCCCTTACTGCACGGTGCACCACCCGGCTTCGTAAGGGACTTAGCCATATTTCGAAGGGCCGGAAATTATGAAATTTCCGGCCCCCGGAAATTTTGTCCAGGGGCGGAAATTCCGGCCATGGGGCGGAATTTCCGGCCCTGAAACAGAATTTCCGGCCCTGCAGATTTCTCTCCTTTGGGTGATTTCGAGCCTTTCTACAGCAGTCCCCATTCCCACACTTCTTCACCATCAGTCTTGTGCAAAACCTGTAGAATTCCTGCATAGCTCAGCACAAGGTTAAATTCCTTGTATTGTGATCAAACACCCAAAAACAGAAGGCAATGAATATGTCCTTTCAATCTCCCCCTTTTTGGTGTTTGATGACAATACACGGATTTGCAATAGAGAGCAAGAGCAAGTGCTCCCCCTAGACAAGTGCAAGGTATAAACAAGACAATAAGAACAATTTGCACGAGGAACACAATATTAAACGAGAAGCACAAAGTAGAGTACGACTAGTTTATTACAAAAATGGAACCAAAGTTCCACACAAATAAACCATGAACAGTTCACGAAGCAAATAAGTTCACAAAGCAATTAAGGCAAATAAACAGCCCAAACCAACCCCCAAACCAACCCAAGCAAATCCTAATAGAACTACTTCTCCCCCTTTGGCATCGAGACACCAAAAAGGGAGAAGAGCGATGCTAATCCCCAAACGAAGATCACTCATCATCGAACTCGTCCTCATCATCATCAGCAGCGACTTCGTCATCCTCATCGCTCCCGGAGAACTCCTCATCACTTCCAACCTTGGAGAGAGCCTCCACTTCAGCCCAATCGACGCCGTTGTCATCTTGCCACCTCTCATACGGAATGTACTTAGGAGCAGGAACTGGAGAGAGCTGAAGGGAGGGATCCTGAAGAAGCTGAACCTCGCGAGAAAGAACCTGCTGATTGTGAATGATATCCCTTCTCTCTTCATAGGCAGAGTAGTTCTCCTTGTGGATAGCAACGTTGAGGCACAAGAGAGTGCGTTGCCACAGAGAAAGCTTCTTGTTGCTAGAAGGACGGGCAGAGGAAGTCTTGCGCAGACGAGAGCTAGAGTCACCCATCTCAACATCAGCACCTGAAGGAACTGGTTTCTTCCCTTTGCTTTTGGCAGCTTCTTTCTCTTCTGCTGGCTTGATCACATTCATTCTCTTGAGCTTGTGTTCTGAGTTCCCCTTGGAGAAATCCATGTCTTGAGCCTTCTGAAGAATGAGGAGCATAATGTATGGAGCATAGGGAGGAGTACGCTTGGAAACCATGGCATCATGCATTTCATTGAAGATGTAGTGCATCACATCCAGCTTGAAGTCTTCATTAGGATCCGTACTCACAAAGCAGCGATGAGAAAGAAACATGAGCTCAACAAGTGCAGCACGAATAGCATCCCGATTACCTCCAGAGGGAGAGATGTTCTCCCTGAACATGCGAAGAAGAATGTTGTACAGAGGAATTAAACCCTTGATAGTGCCAATCTGACCCTTGGAAGAGTAGAGGGGAGCCAAGCGATTCTTGTCTGGCTGAACTCCATGCAGATGCACACGGTGACCAACAGGCACACTATACCCCTGAAAATCATAGTTCAAAATCTGAGCAAACTCATAGAAATCCGATTCCCGCATGGTATCTCCACACATCCACCTGAAGGAGAGAGCCTCATTCCCCTTGAAAGCGAGAGTGGCATAGAACTGCTGAATGATCTTCTCATTGTAGGGACACTGAATATCCATAAGAGGAAACAGACCAAGCCTCTTCATGATTCCCAAAGCCTCACCAAAATATTCAGCCTTCTTCCTGAGATGAGTACGGTCCAAGATGTGCATGAAACACACCCGCTGAGACATAGGGCGATAGATATCTTCATATATACCTTTCTGAGCAGCACACCAGAAACGAGTATCTTCAAGTTCTTCATCTCTTGCCTCAGAATACCAGTCCAACTGCCTCAAAGCACTGTACTCCACTGAGCTCATTGTATCATAGTTCACACGAGGAACCCGTGAGGGGTTGCGAGCTGCCCTCTTGGCTGCCCTAGCTTCCTTCTCCCTTGCTGCCTCCTGAGCAGCCTCCTGTTCAGCCTGCTGAGATACAAATTCTTCCTCAAAAGTGCCCTCATCAGCATACCGAAAGTTCCGTTTGCGAACAGCAGAACGGCCGCGCTGATCACGCTTAGGACGAGAACTAGAGCCACCTGTGAAAGATAGTAGGAGGAAAAGCACGGAGATAAGAACACACAAGTCGATAAGATAGCTAGTGAGAACATAGAAGGGAACTAGTAAGGCAGAAACAATTTAGAGATGATGTATCTTAGTTGTATTATTCTCAGCATGGGGCGGAAATTCCGGTCTGGGGGCGGAAATTCCGGTGGGGGGGCGGAAATTCCGGTCCAAAGGACGGAATTTCCGGCCTACCCCGGAATTTCCGGCCCCGGGGCGGAAATTCCGGCCCCTGGTGAGAACACCACAACAAAGATACAAAAACCTCTAGAAAAAGGATCGGCACCAACTAAGTTCAATGCTAGGTTCACTAGACCGAAAAACTACCTCTAAACATGCTCCTTTCAATGGAAAACGGATCAACCCAAACGAATCTAGATCTAGGGCAAAGGCACCTAGAGAAAAAGAGAATTGGGGGCAATACCGCTGTCCATGGCGAAAACCGCGTGGAGGAAGAGAACCCCCACGCCGAGAGGAGCAAGGACCGGCGAAATCCGGGGAATCCGGCGGCTAGGGAGTCGCCGGAGAGGGCCTTGTTGAGGCGGCGGCGGCGGTTTGGAGTAATGGGGGTCGGGGGTGAAAAGAGGTACCAAGGGGTAACTCCACCCCGGCCCCCCCCTTTATATAGACTAACCGCAGGGGCGGAAATTCCGGCCCTAGGGGCGGAATTTCCGGCCCCCGGAATTTCCGGGGTAAGTAGTAGAATTTCCGGGGGGGCGGAAATTTAACGTTTCCGCCCAAATTTCCGGGGCAAATTTCCGGCCCCCTTCCTGCAAAGTGCACCACTTCGGAGGAGTATATGGGGGCATAAAAATTTGCTACGGAAATAAGGGTTTCCACCCATTGGGAAGATTCTAACACTTAAACACGGAAAATCCGGCCATCTCATCAAGAACCAAGATAAAACAAGAAGTTGACTTGTGTGTTAGATGGAGGTTTTAGAGATAGAGAGGGCATAGGCTAGAAAACAAACACGGAGTGGTTCTCGGGACTTGAGGTTGCAAAAAGGCAAGAAATCATCGAAAAGACCAAACTCAAAGTCCCTTCCCATATCAAGAGAACTTCAAAAGATTTTCAAGGAATAGACTCTTCAAAAGAAGAGGTCGGTGGCCGAAGCCACCATATATGAGTGTTTTGGCATTAAACCGCGAAGATATATCTTGGGTTCATAACCAATACTCATCATTGAAGCTCATATATCACAAAATGATATAAAGAGAATGATTGCATTACTATCGGCATAATGGGGGGAGGGATAGCCCAATGAATTAGGACCGCACTCCCCCTATGTCCATGCCCACATCTAGAGTCGAACACGTGCTATCGTATGGGAATGAGTGCACACTAACAAGCCACATTGCAAGAATCAATGATATTCAATTCATGCCTCAACTCTCGGAATCTTGCTTCATCAAGGGGCTTCGTGAAGATGTCGGCGAGTTGATCATTTGTACCTACATAAGACAAGTTAATATCACCTCGATTGACATGATCCCGGATGAAGTGATGCCGAATCTCAATGTGCTTCGTCTTGTTGTGTTGAACCGGATTATGAGCGATCTTGATGGCACTCTCGTTGTCACAAAAGAGTGGAACCTTGTCGCAATGAACTCCATAGTCCTTCAACGTTTGCCGCATCCAAAGGAGTTGAGCACAACCACTTGCCGCGGACACGTACTCGGCTTCGGCGGTGGAGAGAGACACACAATTTTGCTTCTTGGAAGACCAACTAACCAAGGACCTACCAAGGAGTTGGCAAGTCCCGGAAGTTGACTTCCTATCAACTTTGTCTCCCGCCCAATCCGAGTCCGTGTACCCAACAAGCTCGAAGCTTGATCCCTTCGGGTACCAAAGGCCGAAAGTTGGAGTATGAATCAAATATCGGAAGATTCTTTTCACGGCCATTAAATGACTTTCCTTTGGGGCGGCTTGATAACGTGCACAAATTCCCACACTAAGCATGATATCGGGTCTAGATGCGCAAAGATAAAGAAGCGAACCAATCATCGAACGGTAAAGCTTTTGATCCACTTCCTTACCACTAGGATCAAGATCAAGAGTAACCTTTGTTGGCATGGGGGTTTTAGCTCCTTTAACCCCGGAATCCATGTTGAATTTCTTGAGCATGTCTTGGATGTACTTGGCTTGATTGATGAATGTCCCTCCTCGCAATTGCCGAATCTCAAAGCCAAGAAAGAATTTCAACTCTCCCATCATGGACATCTCGAATTTGTCTGTCATTAGCTTTGCAAATTCATCATTGAAGAGCTTGTTAGAAGAGCCAAAAATAATATCATCTACATAAATTTGGCATATGAAAAGCTCTCCGTTGACTTTCTTAGTAAAAAGAGTTGGGTCGATGAGCCCAATTTCAAACCCACGGTCTAACAACAACTCTTTAAGGTGCTCGTACCACGCGCGTGGGGCTTGTTTAAGGCCATAAAGTGCCTTATCGAGTTTGTAGACATGGGTCGGGAAATGGGGATCTTCAAACCCCGGGGGTTGCTTCACATAGACCAATTCATGTAGGGGACCATTTAGAAAGGCACTCTTCACATCCATTTGATATAACTTAAAGTTGAAATGAGAAGCATATGCAAGAAGGATACGAATTGACTCGAGACGAGCCACGGGAGCGTAGGTCTCCCCATAGTCGATTCCTTCCACTTGAGAGTATCCTTGAGCAACCAAGCGAGCCTTGTTCCTCATGACAATCCCATTGGCATCTTGTTTGTTCTTGAACACCCACTTAGTTCCAATGACGTTGCGGCACTCCTTGGGCTTCTCCACCAAAGACCATACTTCATTTCGCTTGAAGTTGTTGAGTTCTTCGTGCATGGCTTCCACCCAATCCGGGTCTTCAAGTGCCTCAAACACCTTTTGAGGTTCCACACAAGAGACGAAGGCATGATGGATGCTAAAGTTGGCTAATTGTCTCCTTGTGGAAACTCCTTTTCTCACACTTCCAATCACACTATCCAAAGTATGACTCCCTTTGCGAAGAGCTTCTTCCACTTTCCTTGCACGGCGAGCTTGAGCTTCTTCAAAAGACTCTTGAGAAGCCACTTGGTCATCACCACTATTTTGGTCCTCGCCTTGACCTTCAACTTGAGCTTGATCAACATCATGAGCATGCTCAACATCTTGAGCTTGACCTTGATCTACCAATGGTGAGAAATCACCACCGTCCACTTGGTCTTGATCTTGGCCTTGCTCGCTTGAATGAGGGTCTAATGCTTGTCTTTGGTTAGCATCTATCGGTCCTTGAGGAGCTTGTAGAGCTTGTGAAGGTGAAGGCTCCACTTGAGTAGAGCATAGTCCTTCTCCTTCGGCCAAAAGGTGTCCCTCAATGGGTATGAGATGACCCACACCCATTCTTCTTATGGCTTGGGGAGGTATTTCGTCACCTACATCACAAACACCACTTTGTTCCACACGGGAGCCGTCATTCTCGTCGAATCTCACGTTAGAAACTTCAACAACACGAGCGGACTCTTTGTCAAAGATTCTAAAAGCATGAGATTCGGCGGCATAACCAACAAAGATACCCTCAAGAGCTTTAGAGTCAAATTTGGACAAATGAACACCCTTTCTAAGATAGAAGCACTTACAATCGAATACTCGAAAGTATTTGATGTTAGGCTTGTTGCCGGTGAGGATCTCATAAGGAGTCTTGTTCAAGCCCTTGCGAAGATATAGCCGGTTGGAAGCATGACAAGCGGTATTGATAGCTTCGGCCCAGAAGTTATACGGAGACTTAAACTCCGCTAACATTGTCCTTGCCATGTCCATCAAGGTCCGGTTCTTCCGCTCGGCTACACCATTTTGTTGCGGAGTGTAGGGGGAGGAGTATTGATGTTGAATTCCCTCATCACTCAAGAATTCGTTGACAGTGTAGTTCTTGAACTCCGTCCCGTTATCACTCCGGATCATCAAGATATCTTGGCCATATTGACGCTCCACTTCCTTGACGAAGTCCATGACGGTTTGTTGGGTCTCGTATTTGTGCTTGAAGAAGTAGACCCAAGTATATCTTGAATAGTCATCAACAATCACCAAGCAATACTTCTTCCCTCCTAGACTTGCATGAGATGGAGGGCCAAAGAGGTCCATGTGAAGGAGCTCTAAGACCCTCTTAGAGGAAATGATCGTCTTGCTAGGATGAGGAAGTTCATGCATCTTTCCTTCAATGCAAGCTCTACACACACGATCTTTGGCAAAAGTTAGATCGGTTAGTCCTAGGATGTGGTTACCTTTGTGGAGTCTTTGCAAAGTTCTCATATTGACGTGGCCTAGCCGGCGATGCCATAGCCATCCCACGTCAACTTTAGCCATTAGGCAAGTTGCGGCTTTAGTGACCTTCTCCGAGAAGTCAATCACATATAAGCCGTTTTCAACATGCCCAACAAAAGCTACTTTAAGAGACTTGCTCCACAAAAGAACCACAATCCCAACATCAAAGAAAGTTGCAAAGCCCATATCGGCAAGTTGAGCTACGGAGAGTAAATTGTAAGAGAGAGACTCAACAAGCATGACATTCTCCACGGAAACATCTTGAGAAATAACAACTTTACCAAGACCCAATACCTTTGACCTTGAGGAATCTCCATAGGTGACGTAGCCCGCACTAGATGAACCGGTGCGAAGCTCCTTCACCAACTCTTTGCTTCCGGACATATGATTGGTAGCACCGCTATCAATTATCCATTGTCCCGCACCGGAAGCAAAGCCCTACAAGAGATCAAGCTTTGTTTTTAGGTACCCATTTTTCAATGGGTCCTCTTTTGTTAGTGACAAGGGTCTTAGGAACCCAAATAGACCAAGCAATGCATTCATTAGGTGAGCCAACAAATTTAGCATAAACATGTCCATCATAAGCACGACGAAGAACATAAGAGGGGTTATATTTTCCTGCAAAGTCGTTGTGGTTAGGCATTGCCCTCTTGGCATTCCCAACTACCTCCCTCACAAGCTCCCCCTCCTCCTCATAAACATTGCCATCCTCGTCAAAGCATATGTCATTTGGGATGTGCTTCTTAGGAGGAGGAGTGGGCACAAGAAATTGCGTCTTCTTGTTGTTCTTCTTCTTGTTCTTTTTCTTGTTCCTCTTCTTGTTGGACTTGGGAGTGAAACCAAGCCCGGTCTTGTCACCATGTTGCTTTTGAGCACTCAAAAGCTCGTCAAGTCTTGTGTCACCTTTGGGGGCATCTTTCTCATAAAGAGGGTTAGAGTAACAAGTACTTGCAACAAAGGTGCTAGAAGATAACTTGGTTGCTTCTTTAGCAATCATAGCATTTAGTTTCTCATTTTGCAACCTAAGTTCATTAGCTACTGATTGAGCAATATCACGATCATTCTTAAGTCTAGCAATGTCCAAGTTATAGGATTCTTCAAGACCTAACTTGGATGCCTCAAGTGCCATCCTTAGATCTTGCTCAACCTCAAGAGATTGATTGAGAGTTGCAATTTCATCGGCATACTCACGAGCATGCCCTTCTAGCTCAAAGATGCGTTCCTCATTTTTATCATTAAGTTGAAGAGACTCATTATATTGATTTAGGAGAATCTCAAATTGAGCTTTGGTCTCCCCATTCAAGGTTGACATGAAGGTGTCAAAATCATTAGGCTCATCCTTATCACTACTAGTATCAACACAATCCATCAAAGATAAGCTTCTAGGTATGATGGGTATGAAAGTCGGTGATACCTTTGTAGCGTGAGCCATAAGACATGTTCCCTTGGAGTTGAAGCGCTTGGACTCGTTTGCGGAAGCGAAGAGGGATGGTGAAGAGATGGGCTTGGCGATGGCGATGGCGGCCCTTCCTACTTCTTCATCATCACTTGCATCATCACCGGATGGGTATTCTTCTTGAGTCGTCAAAGCATGTATTGGAACGGCTTTCTTCTTATCAAAGTTCCTTGGTGGGTAAGACTTGGCCTTCATCTCCTTGCGAATGAGTCTTCCATTGTGATCTTCCACTCTTTCATAGGGACAATCCGCGATGAAGTGGTGTTGATTCCCACAATTGTAGCATGTCCTCACTCTACTTGTGGCCTTAGGTTTGGAGGGACTTGATGACTTCCACTTCTTCATGAAAGCCCGCTGAGCAAGAGCCATGTGTTCGGCATGAGCATACTTCATGTCTTCGGGACTTCCACTCATAGACTCTTCCTCTTCCATCAAACTTGCTTCTTCATGAAGAGAAACTTTTGCCTTCAAAGCAAGGTTGGGTGCACGCACACCACGTGCACGAGCTAGAGCATCATCTGCATTCTTCTCAGAAATCTTCCTTGCCACAATCTCTTGCAAAATGTCATGAGCGGTCATCTTCCTAAAGTTGGCATCTCCCTTGATTGAGTTCATAGTATCCTTGAAGAAGGGCAAGAGAGCTTGGACAAATTTCCTCTTCATCCATCTTCCATCACATTGAGTGGAGCCGAGGTCGACAAGCTTCACTTGGAGTGCCGAGAGACGACGATGAAGTTCTTCGGGAGATTCACCATCAAGCATAGCGAAGTTGTCCGCTTCATTAGACGCCTCATCAAACTTGGACTCTTGAATGCTCTCATTGCCGATGAAGAGTTTGGTGAGAGCATCCCAAGCTTCCTTGGCGGAAGAGATGTTGCGGACGAAGGCCTTGTCCTTCTCGGAGAGTGACATGTGAATGAGGTGCAAGGCGGAGGCATTGAGCTGCTTGTCGATTTGCTCCCAAGGTAACAAGTTGGACAAGTCCTTGGAAGTTGGATGATAACCCTGCTCAATGATCCTCCAAAGCTCAATAGACACGAAATTGATGTGAGAGCGCATGTTATCTTGCCAATTGGCAAAGCTAGAAGCATCAAGTTGTGGCGGAGGGCCGCATGAGGCAAGGTGTGGCATTTGAAGGTGCCTTCCGGAGACATAGCTTGTAGGATGTGGAACCTCCGTGCTATGTCTCCGAGAGGTGTCATCTTTCTTGGGGGGATCCTCGTTGTTCTCATTCCCATCCTTCTCCGGATCTTCCTCGTTTAAGGATGGCTTATCCTTACCCGAGGTGTCATCCGGAGTTGGTGGAGTGGTACTTGATGTTCCACTAGTGAGAGCATCAAGTTGAGATTTTTGGCTTTCCATGGCTGCCATCATAGCATCCATGCGAGTCATTATGTTGTTAAAATCCGCCTTAGTGGCGGGTTCCTCTTCGCCCATGATCTCTTAGGCGGTTAAGCCCAATCAAAGAGCACGAGGCTCTGATACCAATTGAAAGGGATCTCACGGGCGACTAGAGGGGGGGGGTGAATAGGCGCTACACAAAATTTTACCTTTTTCAATTTTAAGGCTTGACACAAACGAAATTCTCTAGATGTGCAACTAGGTGAATTTCCTATGTGACAAGCAAGCAAGAGAACAAGAGTGAAACGAGTAAAACCGATGCGAGTAAGGGTAAGAAAGAACCGTAAAGTGGAAGCCGGAGACACAAGGATGTATTCCCGTAGTTCCTTCCTTTTGAGGGGAAGTACGTCTACGTTGGAGAGGTGTGGCGACACGGAGTCCACCAAACGCCACGGAGGCTCACCTTGTTCTCCGGTGAGCAAGCCACGGAGGCTAACTCGTTTCCACTAAGCGGTGGTAGTGGGGGTACCGACCGAAACCCTTACACGGAGGTTGGGGCACGACTCCACAACTCAATTGGAGGCTCCCAACAAGAACAACCACAAAGCTTTTACACGGAGGAAGCTTTGAGGTGACCTCTCTTGCCTAAGGCAAGGTCCACGGAGGAGGGGTGAAGCAATCACTAAGTACTTCGGTGAGGTTGTAGATCTATGGATCCTCTCCCAATCTACCAAGTCTTGGAGGATTTGGTTGGCTAGGGAAGGAGATCTACGAGGATGAAGCTCAGCACCAATGGAGGAGAGAGAGTGTGGACGAGGTAACCAGATCTGAGGTAGGGGACAACTATTTATAGGCTGGCTCGAAATGTGGCCGTTGGAGAAAACTTACCCCGGAAATTCCGGCCCTGGGGCGGAAATTCCGGGGTCCGGGAAGGGCGGAAATTCCGGCCTGGGGGCGGAAATTCCGGCCCCCCGGAAATTCCAAAATGGAATTTCCGGCCAGAAATTCCGGCCCTCTCCTGAAAGTCGCACCACAACTTGAGATAAGGACTTAGTGAAAAAATCACGGGGGGGGCGGAAATTCCGGCCTAGGGGCGGAAATTCCGGCCCCCGGAAATTCTGTGTTACCAGAATTTCCGGCCCTTATCTGCAAGATGCACCACGGCCTTTAGGAGAAGACTTAGCCGAAATTTCGGGGGGCCGGAAATTCTGAAATTTCCGGCCCCCGGAAATTCTGCCAATCCAGAATTTCCGGCCCCCTTACTGCACGGTGCACCACCCGGCTTCGTAAGGGACTTAGCCATATTTCGAAGGGCCGGAAATTATGAAATTTCCGGCCCCCGGAAATTTTGTCCAGGGGCGGAAATTCCGGCCATGGGGCGGAATTTCCGGCCCTGAAACAGAATTTCCGGCCCTGCAGATTTCTCTCCTTTGGGTGATTTCGAGCCTTTCTACAGCAGTCCCCATTCCCACACTTCTTCACCATCAGTCTTGTGCAAAACCTGTAGAATTCCTGCATAGCTCAGCACAAGGTTAAATTCCTTGTATTGTGATCAAACACCCAAAAACAGAAGGCAATGAATATGTCCTTTCACAAAGCTTTTCGCCGTGACGGAGGAAGCTACCGCGGTGGGAACGGGAACTATAGGGGCAAAAACCCAAACAAGCCAAAGTTTGATCCTGAGGCCATGCTGAACGAGCCGTGCGTCATGCACAGCAGCCCAAGCCATCCGACAAACCACTCAACCAAGGAATGCCATATGCTCAAGGAGGTGGAGCAAGCGCGCCAGAAAACTCTGCGCGCTGGCGACCAGCCCAGGGACAAGAACAATGGCAACGACTTCGGTTGTGACGTCGGCTCACTCCATACCTTCACCGGGACCGGAGACAAACACGACAAGAAGCAGCTCAACCGCGCCATGGTGATACATGCGGTAACCAGCGTCGACGTTGCTTGCTACCTCAACTGGTCAGAACAGCCCATCGGGTGGAGCCGTGCAAATCAAGCTAGTCCAATCGAGTACCCAGGGCACTGTGCCCTGATTGTCAGACCAAAAGTGGCTGAATACTGGCTCCCGAAGACACTGATGGATGGTGGCAGCTCCATCAACATCCTCTACCTTGACACCTTCCAGCGACTGTGACTCTCGGAATCAATGATGGAGTCAACCAGGTGCACATTCCACGGAATTGTGCCTGGTCGCGAGGCCATTCCAATAGGCAAGGTCACCTTGCCGGTCATGTTCGAGATGGTCAACTTTCATAGCCCTACCACTGCGTTCTAGGTGGACCAGCATTCACCAAGTTTATGGCGATCTCCCATTACGCCTACAAGCAGCTCAAGGTACCTGGGCCACACGGCATCATCACCATCCACAGCGACTTCAACCTGGCCTAGGAGTGCGAGATCAACGGCGCCAAGCTCGCTGATGCCATCATTGTGGAGGAAACGGACAACACTAGCATGCTCGCCAAGTACTTCAACAAGGTCAACCTTGATGACCCAGCCCTCCCGAAGAAACCTCATCTCGAGGAAACCATGAATACCTCGTTTGAGCCAGCCATGCTCACTCGCCAGGTCGACCTCATCCCTGGTGACTCTAGCCAGCAAGTCACCGTGGGCGGGCAACTGAGTAGCGCATAGGAAAGCGCGCTTGTTGAGTTCCTCCATGAGAACCGCGACATCTTCGCATGGAATCCATTTGATATGGCAGGTGTCCCGAGGGAACTTGCCAAGCACAAATTAACGTCGACCCCAAGGTCCGACCTGTGAAGCAGTTGCTCCGCCCCTTCAACACGGAGAGACACCGCGCGTACGGCGAAGAAGTCAATTGGCTCCTCGTCGCCGGTTTCATCCGTCCTATCAAGCACCCCAAATGGTTGGAAAATCCAGTCCTAGTCCAGAAGAAGAACAAGACCTGGCGGATGTGCATCGACTACACCAACCTCAACTCTGCCTATCCAAAGGAAGAGTTTGTTCTGCCACAGATCGACCAAATTATCGATTCAACGACAGGTTAGGAGTCCCTCTGCTTCTTGGACGCCTATAGCGGCTACAACCAGATCAAGATGGCAGAGGAAGAAAAAGAAAAGATGACCTTCATCACGCCATTCGGCTGCTTCTATTACACTGCCATGACCTTCGGCCTCCGAAAGACCGAAGCCACCTATCAGCGATGCATGCAAGAATGCCTCGCGAACCAAGTTGGCTGCAACTTCCACGTCTACATCAACGACGTGGTCATCTAGTCGAACCATCAGGGAGATTTGCTCGCCGACCTTGCTAAAACTTTCACCAATCTGCGGAAGTACAACATGAAGTTTAACCCGTAGAAGTGCACGTTTGGCGTCCCCTCAGGGCAGCTGCTCGGCTACGCTATCTCGAAGAGAGGCATTGAGGCTAACCCTAAAAAGATCGATGCCATCAGGTGACTTCGCAAGCCGGAGTGCCTCCTTGACGTGCAAAAGCTCATAGGACGTGTTGCAGCTCTCAGTCGCTTCATCCCCAAACTAAGGGAAAAGACAATGCCTCTCTACCGACTGCTCCACAAGACTCCCATGTTCGAGTGGACTGAAGAGGCGGATACAACATTTGCAGCGCTCAAGAAAGTGCTCTCCGGGCCTACTCTCCTCGCCGCTCCTGAAGCCAAGGAGCCTTTGCTCATGTACATCACGGCGACCAATCGCGTCGTTAGCATAGTTATGGTCGTCGAGCTACCAGAAGAAGGTAGAGAGTACCCCATCCAGTGACCTGTGTATTATCTCAGCGAGGTTCTCACGGAGTCAAAAGAACGGTATCTCCAGTACCAAAAACTGGTGTATGCCATATTCAAAGCCAGATGACGGCTCCCTCATTATTTCCAGCAGCACAAGGTATCCGTCGTCTCTTTGGCGCCACTGCATGACATCATTCGCAACCACGATGCGACTAGATGAGTAGCTAAGTGGGCCGTCAAAATCAGCACCCACTGCATCAAGTATGAGCCCCGCAGGGCCATCAAGTCTCAAGCCCTCGCCAATTTTCTCACCGACTGGCACGAGGCCCAGCAGAAGGAAAAGCTCCCGTACCTGCAATACTGGACCATGTTCTTTGATGGGTCCAAGAAAGCCAACGATGCAGGTGCCGGCGTCGTCCTCATCTCACCAAAGGGTGACAAACTCCGCTATGCACTATGGCTAAACTTCATGCCCTGCACCAACAATGTCGCTGAGTACGAGGCGCTTCTCCACGGCATGCGAGCTACCAAGGAGATGAGCATCTCTTGTCTACGATGCTACGGGGACTCTGACCTCATCGCCAACCAAACCTCGGGCATCTGTGATACAGTCAGCCCTAACTTGATCGCCTATCACAAGGACGTCGACCTGTTGGGAGGCTACTTCGCCGGCTACTCCATCGAGTGGAGAGCGGAACAAAAATCAAGAGGCGGACGCCCTCTCTAGGATCGACTCGTCAAGACAACCCCCTCCACCAAGTGTCTTCCTCGACGTCATCAATAAGCCGTCAATCTCCATCCCAAAGGAGATTGACATTGCGGAGCCACTCGCTCTGGACTCCACATTGGTCGCCATGGCCACAGAATCCATCGATTGGAAAACGCCCTACATCGCCTACCTCAACCATCAAGTCCTCCCTCAAGATGAGACAGAGGCCCGCATGATCCAGAGGCGCTGCAAGTCCTTTGTCATGATCGACAATGAGCTATACAAACGCAGCGTCTCAGGCATTCTCCAGCGCTGTGTTTCATCAGAGGAGGGGTGTAAGATCCTCTACGACATCCACGCCAACAACTATGGCCATCACGCTGGAGCATGTTCCCTTGTTGCCAAGGCAATGCACCATGGCTTCTACTGGCTCACAGCCCACGCGACGCAGTCGACATCGTCAGACGCTGCGCCGGGTGCCAAAAATATTCGAATCAAACGCACATACCAAGCTTGGTGCTCAAGACAATCCCCATCACATGGCCATTCATGGTCTGGGGACTCGAGATGGTGGGCCAATTCAAACGAGCTTTGGGGGGTCACACCAACCTGCTCGTGGTGGTCGACAAGTTCACCAAGTGGATAGAGGCCAAGCCAATCACCAAGTGCGACGGGAAGAAAGCTACCAAGTTCATCCGCGAGCTCATCTACCACTACAGCTTCCCGCACATCATCATCACCGACAATGGCACCAACTTCGTCAAGGGTGCCCTTGTGGAATTCTGTCGCGAGCACAACATCAGACTCGATGTGGCATCAGTCACACATCCCGAGTCGAATGGCCAAGCAGAGCGCACCAACCAGAGCGTCCTCCACAGCCAGAAGCCAAGACTCCAAGTTCCATTGGAGAGAGCAGCTGGCTGTTGTGTCGAGGAACTACCCTCGGTCCTCTGGGGACTCCGGACTTTAGAGAATAGATCCACCAAATTCACCCCCTTCTTCATGGTCTACGACGCCGAAGCGGTCATGCCAACAGACCTAAAGTACGACTCTCCTCGCGTGGTCAACTACACTGAAGCGAGCAATGAAGTCGCCCACCAAAACGGGCTCAACCTTGTCGACGAGGCACACGACCTAGCTTGCTCTCGCACGGCGATCTACCAGCAAGGACTCCGCCGCTATCACAGCCGCTGAGTCTACTCTTGCACCTTCCACGAGGGCGACCTCATCCTACGGCTCATCCAGGACAAGAAGAGCATGCATAAGCTCTCCCACCATGGCAGGGGCCATTCGCCATTGGACGAGTGCTAGGCAATGGCGCCTACTACCTCGTCGATGTCCGCGGTGATGGCAAGCTTGATGTCCAGCGGCCCTAGAATGTCAATCTCTTGTGCAAGTTCTACACTTAGCGCTCATACAAATGTAAGCCCCAGAGCTGATTATCAATAAAAGCAAAATTTGCTCCTCTATCTGTGTCTTCTCCACAGGAAAACATAAGCTCCAAGGGACGGCATAGTCGCAATACCAGGACTCGCTATCCCACGACAACAAAAGCTCCAACAAATCCACTCGCAAACGAGTTTGAAGAAAACCGAGTTTGATTTTGGGGAAAGCACCCGATCACTCGTGCGCTTTGGAAAATTGCCACTTGCGTTAATAGGCAAACTGCCTTCAACGGTTCAACGAACCTACAAAATTACTCGCAAACAAGTTCGACAAAAAACGAGCATGATCCTAGGAAATCACCCGATCACTCGTGCGATTTGGCAAATTGTCATTCGCGACTAAGGCAAATTGCCTCCTATGGTTCACCAAACCTAAAAACCACTCGCACAATGAGTTAAAACAACGGAGTTCAAACTGACTGATCACCAGATTACTCTACCGAACTGACAAATTTTCATTAATTACAAAGGCAAACTACCTCTAAATTAGGGTTCTTCAACCCAACAAAATCGCCAAACGAACAAATCTTGAGATCCAAACTGGGCTCGAGGTGTCGACTAAGACAAATTGTCAGTCTCACATTGTAATATCCCAGCACGTAGGACAACTTCGGGGTAGAATAGAGGGTCTTTGTGCATAGCATCTAAAATTACGGGATTTTTTTGCGCTTTTATCACTAAAACCTAAGAGTGATCGAATCTCTCTTCGAGAGGGTATGGTGACCTCTCGGAGTGCGAAAGAAATCGACATGACCTCTTTTGATCTATTACTTGTGGGAAGCAATGAAGTTGAATGACTAAAGCCTAGGAGTAACATTTGAATTCAAACTTGAACTTGAATTATGAAAATTAAATTTGAATTCAAAAGGCACATTTAGAAAGGATAAATATCTAGAATAAGTAAAACCTTGGACTTTATTGATTAGCAACACAATATACATTGTCTTTACAAAGTTGGTGAATAAAAGAATATTACAAGTAGCTAACATGAACAGAATGTTACAATCAGGAACCAATAGAAAATAAAGAAGAAATGAAAATAATTACAAGTGTGAATATAGATTAAATCCTAAACTACTTTGATCTTCAATCTTTCTTTCCTTTCTTCTTTATTCTTCTTGTCACCTGCAAACAAAGGAAATGCAAAGAGAAATGCCACCAAGGGTAATACAAGTGGCAGTAACAAATTAAAGGGAAAAACACTGATGATAATCATCAAAGTGTTGATCTTATCAACATGACTCACTCTCAAAATATCTGCCAAGGACCAAGCTGGCCGGCCAAGCCACCCAGCTAGCAAGCAGCATAGTCACCAAGTGCATGCAGGGAGGTGTCAAAACACCAGAACTCAGGGGGAAGTATAAAAAGGATCACTGTGTGTGATACTGATCGACCAAGAACCCTAGTCGACCAGCATCACCAGCACAACATCACCAGCATAGCAGCAACAGCACCAGCACCACAGCACCAGCACAGATCACTCACACACCACTGTGAGCAATCACAGCCAACACTCACAAAGTTCTCCCTGCTCATGAGCTGAGCATCAAGGGTGAATTCACAGCACCAAATCAAAACCAATAGCCAAGACCAGAAAACATGGTTACTTAAGCAAGATCAGAAGCAGCAAGGAGCAGGCCAAGCACCAAGGAGGTGCAGGGCAGGCAAGGAGGGGAGCCAAGCACAAGGAGGTGCTGGGCAAGCCACCTAGGAGGAGCAGAGCAAGTACCAGGGGCAACTGATCAAACTCAAGCAAGAGAATAACCAACATCACCACCAGCCTCTCATAAAAGCCAGCACAGGACCAAGGTACAATAGAACTTGCTTATCAATGATCAAATCATTGCAAGCATCAAGATTCTTGCATAAACAATATAAATAGTAAGAAAGAATCACACACCACCAAACCCTTCTGCCAAGTACAATACTTAGGAGGTTTTGGGGAGGTTTTTCTCCTCAGACCTACAGAGAGATGCTATGTATAATCTTCATAGGAAGATTTAGTTAACTGGAAAGCAAATCAACATGCACCATTAAGATTAAAGCCTTAGACCATGCATCACTGGCTAGGACTAAGATCATCATGTAAATCTGTTCTTATCAGTATTGTAGTTGCCCAAAATGATGATTTAGCCACTGATGAGAAGCCACCAAAGCATGCTTTAGCATCACATCAATAGCAGCCATCCAGTTAATTATCAAGAAACAATTGTGCACCTCACATGGAGGAAACACAACTAAACTTAATAAGTAACAATTACTTGCTGTTATTTAGATAACATGCTATAGGAAGCAAACAAAGCCACTAGCAGAATAGTATCCAAGCATAAATTGCTTGATGAAAACAAATCATCACTGAAACCAATTTCAGTTCATACAAATCAACAGAAGTAAGTCTCTGGACAAGTTATTGCAAGCTTAAGCTCAGCATGCTTATGCCCTCATAACATCAATCATTAGCATAAATATGCATTGGCAGCAGAGAACAAGCACTAGTTGCACACTATCACAAATAATCCAGCAAGACAACCATAGCATGACTTAACTAACAGCAGTTACACTGCAAATCAGAAAGCATCACATGAACACTAAGCACACCACCAGAGTAGCAAGCTAACTGAATTCTGGAGATTCAGTTAAGAAACTCTTAACTGAATCTTATACTGAAACTGACAGCAGCAGCAGATGTGCAGCACATGATCAAGCTAGCCATCATAGGGGAAGCACACTAGGTAAATCACACAAATTCAGCTAGGCAAGTCTTAACTAAATCTTGCACTGAAGCTAACAGCAGCAGTAGATAGTGGCCAGCATAGAAGCTCTAGGATAGCAGCATCACAAGCTCAAGCATGGCGCAGCAGCAATAGGCAAGCATGCCAGGCTCGCTGGCTAGGCCACCACAACATGAACACAGAGACAAGGGAGAAGAAATCGAACTCATAGGTGAGCTCGTAGAGAAGCGAGGAAGAAGGTCAGGGCGGCGACACCGTCGGCGCAGCCACGGTTGTTGCAGGGAAGCCACCGTCCAGAGGCTGCGACGGCGAGGAGCGGCACCGTGCTCACGGCCGAGCGGCCAAACACAGCACCTGGAGGCGACATCAGGGTTGCAGGCTCGCCGTCCAACCGATGAGGCGATGAAGGTGTCACCGCAAGCACCGAGAGGCGGGGACAGAAGCTCCAGCGAGGCCAGCCGGAGCAGGTCAAGCCTCGAGGGCAAGATCGACTAGACGAAGCTCGGAGGCGATGGTGACGAACAGCAGTGAAACCGACGGATCTCCACGGTCAGATGGAAGCGCTCGGCGAGGCAGAGCAATTGCCCCACATGGCGGCGGTGGAGCTCGCCGGAATCGGGCGAGGGAGTCGTCGGCGATTCAGAATCGCCAGAGAGGATTAGGGTTAGGTCGTAACCGAGTGAGGAAGAGAGTGAGGGGGCGTCCAGCTGGGCCGGGCTGGTCCAGTCAAGCCCACTCGGGTTGACCTGACCAGTGGGCCCAGGCTGCCAGCTGCAGTTTTTATTTTAATTAATTCTAAAAACCTAGGGAAAACCCTAATCTGCCTAGAATAAATCCAGAAAATACCTAAAAATAACTGAAAATAGAAAGTAGCTATTTTTAGCCCTTCTTGGGAATTTAAACTCATTTGAAAAAGAAAATAATCACATGAGTCATTTGCACAAAAAGAAAAGAAGTTAATTGATTTTTCTAAAAATATTAAAAATGGTTAGCCATTTAAGAAGAATCTGGTAATTCTTAACTCTTTAAAAATAAATTCCATTCAAGAATATTTGATGAATATCCTTGAATGAAATTACCATTAACATATATTCTTTGAAATCATAAAAAGAATATATAAAAGCTAACAAATAAATAAACCACTTCAAGGGGGTATTAATTAAACACACCATAAAGCATGCATTTTTGAATCTTTAACCATTGCCCTTACCGGACAATGATGTTGTTTTCCAGAACCCGAGGTCCCGGGTCACTTCAACAAATCCAACTGCACTACCTTGCAGTTTGCAGGCAAGTTCACTCTTGCTCATATCTCTTGTTTACTTTTAGCAAATTACTTGCAAATATACCGGTGGTATTATTATTACTACATTCAAAGTAAAAGGTTTGTTTTTACTAATGAATATGAATAGTGGTTTTGACCGCAAAGGTTGTTGCCCTAGGATGGTGGGCAGTGGGGCCATGGTATGAGTATGGTGGAGGTCCCACTGCAACTGGAAAGTTCACCTAGGACTAATAACAAATATCGCCAGTGATTCTAGCGCCGTAAATAACGGTCAACCATGAGATCTGGAATGGGACGGAGAAGTCAGTTGTATCTTTTCCCTCTCGCATGCCAACGGATCAGTAGTCTAGGGTTGTCCTGTTCGGGCTACTATAGTGCAAAGGGGGGAAATGTGTTTCCTGTTTGGTCTGCCTATAGTATAGGGGGGACAAACTAGCTAATTGGTCTATGATGGATTGTAAGAGTCATCCGGATCGGTCTACCCATATTGTATAGGAGCGGGCATCTGGGTCCGGAACGGTCTACCTATGGGAGTGTCCATAGTGTAAAGGGGAGGACCAGTGCGCCAATCGGTCTGCATATGTGGTATAGGGGAGGACGGACTTACAAAAGGGTGGGTCTGCGGGGTCGCGGAGAAGAATGGTGATTGGCTTGGATCATCAACTGGGCCCCATACAAAAGATGTATGGACGGGAAAGTACGCCCGGTTGTGTAGCAAAGTGTTGATCTCTCATGGGTACAAGTGACCACCTCTGCAGAGTGTACAAAAAGAATCAAGATTGTGACGACCTCAAATTTGATACAAATTCGAAGTGCCCGTTATGTATTCCACCGCAATCCCAGAACCGTTGTTGCGATATACATAACGTAGTTGGTAACCAGTTCCATAGACATTACAATACGATGGTTCAAATACAATGGTCATATAGACCCAGTCATATTACAACACAATATAGCAGCGGAAATAACGTCTTCGGCCCATGCCTTCTCCCTACAGGCAAATGGCGACTCACGGAGACGAGCTTAGTTCTGGTACTCTTCTTCATACCCTTCCTCCAGATATTCTTCCCCATAGTCTGGCCAAGTTGATAGCCAGGGACACAGCCGTGAGTACATTGGATGCACTCGCAAACCATCTTATAAATGAAAAGATGAAGTAGAAATGCAATGGGGGTATAGTGGACTAAGCACTAAGTTGTTTTGCAAAAGCTAGTTTTATTTCCCAAGAATGCTCATTGGTAGAAAAGAGGTTTAGTTCTCTAAGTTCATTCTAAAGAGGAACTTCAATGTGTCAAGATCACGGTCAAGTCATGTCAATTCAAATTCATGTCATTCACCAAGTTTACCCTTGTTATTTTTAGTCTTGACAAAAGCCAGGTAGAGTTTGCCAACCGTCCATGACCGAGGACTCGGCTATTCGAATAGTTTGAAACCTCTGCAGAGGGGTACACTTTACCCACAAGATTCGATACATCTGCCGGGAGAAATCCACGGTTCACCATACACAAAGGTATGCGGATTTCAGATAATCAAACAAAACCTTTCACTTGCTCATCCTAGTATAGGATCCTTCCCTAGAGCCCGGAATACGGAATCCCGCTCCGGCGCCTCTAGTTATGCCCATCCGGGAGACCGGGTTAGTGGAATCCACCTGGTCAAGAAGTATCCGCCCGTGGAGTCCTTCCATGAAGATTTGATGCAAGACCTCCCATACTAAGATAAACAAGCTACGGATTAAGCCCCTTCCCATATAGGGGTAACGTGGTTGTACGTTATAATTGGCACCCATGTACATCACTCGTTGTCAATTGAGAAATACATTTCATAGTTCTTAGTCAAGATTATTTTCTTTCATAAAGCCATCATGTAGGAGCAATCTCCCATTTCAAGTTTCAATGTCAAGTCACCACCTTTCAAATGGGGTTCCTCCAGAGATAGCCTCAACTTTTATTAGCGACTAAGCAACTACATTGAGTGATAGTACTACTACTAGGGTTGGATAAACTCAGCTTGATGCTCTTGATAATCAAGACATCAATATGCTTCTAACATTCTACTCTAGCAATTCAATCATGCAATTTACTTAAAACAAGTAGAATGCAATATTAAAACTAGGTAGTGGGAGTATGAATCAAAAGATGGCTTGCCTTGGTTGGCAAGGTGTCTGGGGTTTTCTTCTTCTTCTTGATAATAATAATCCCCTCCAATATCCTCCTCGGCAACACTAGCGTCTAATAACGAATAAACACAAAGCACACCATCACTTCACCAAGCTAACAACACACCAAGCACACATCTTTGTTTGCTAACCAAAGCATTCATGTTGCATTTTTATAGTGTTGGATGGTAAGTTTTTCTTCAAGTGTGCAAGCTAGTTACTCTACTAGGTGGCATAGGTAGTGCACCTGTGCAGCATTGGTGTTGATTTAGGGGTACTAAGACAAGTTTAAGTGGGATGGGTTCACTAAGTGAATTGGTAATGAGGGCAATTAATTCTAAGTGTGCACTAGTGATCTATCATTTCATGCTACCAAATAGGTTTGGGTTAGGGTCTAAGTGATCACACTAATAGGGTTTGGGATAGATTAGTGTTGACTAACAGTAAGAGGGGTCATTAGTGAGTTCACATTTTAATTTTTATAATTTTTGATGGCTTAAATAATTTCCTAGAAATCTTTCATTATTAAACAAGCTATGAACACACTATTCATAGCCATTTTAATTCCTAACTTATTTTGAATTCTAACCTGTACTATTGGATAGAGTATTTTGTAAGCTTTCCAACGAATATTTATTTGCTAAATTTGGATTTATCAAACTCTAGGAATTAAAGTTTGAAAATAGTATCTGAAACAGATTTGAAATAAAGAAAAGGGCGGGAATTAAATTAAAAACGATTCGGACCTAATTCGAAACGAGCTGGGCCGATTTCTGAACAAACCCGAACGGGCCTGGCCCAGAAAACGTTTCGCTGTGGCTGGAAAAAAAATAAAACGGGGCTGACAGGTGGGACCTCCTCGTCAGACCTAATTCTAAAACCCGAATCGGTAAGTTGTCGTCCGATCAAGATCTAACGGCGCTCGATCATCTTCTTCCTCAGCACGGCGGGGGGGCTCACCTGTGAGCAGAGACGACTGTTCGACGGCGATGGTGAGGCGTAGAGGAAGCAGGGCTCGTCGGCGGCGTGCGGGATCGGCGGCGGTGCTCCTCCTCCTCCGATTCCCTGCAGCAGCTTGCTCCCAGGTGCTCGGACGCGGCGGCGCTCCGCTCGTCCAGTGCTGCTCCGGCGAGGCTGGCGACGGCGAACTAGGGCAAGCGGGAGTGAGCGGCGATGTCTGGGAGGTAGAGGGGAGTGAGGTGAGTCGATTCGTTTGATCGGAGGGGCTTTATATAGGCCGAGGCGACGGGAACAAGCTCGGCCAGAAGCTCGACGCTGCGGGGGCCCTGGCGGCGTTTGAAGCGTTCTCCGGTCACGGCGTTCATGCTCGCGTGCTAGGAGGGGGCTGGTTCGGCCGCGGGGTCCTGTGGGTCTCCTCTGGCGCCTTCCAGACGGTCGGCATCGCGCAGGGCAACGGTTTACTGGGAGGGGGCCCTGGGCGCAAACCTCCGCTTCCCTCCGCTTCTCCTGGCTTGGGTCGGGGCTGGGGGCGCTGGAGTCGATCGAGGCACCGTCCAGGAGCATGGCAGCAGTGCCTGGGCGAGCTCGAACAGTGCAGCACAGTGAGGTTGATCTCATTTCGATTTTCTTCTGCCAGTGTTCGACGGAATGCCCGCAAGAACTCAAAATTTGATTTTTCAAATTTTTCAAGTTTGGGTGCTCATCATATTGGATAAGATACCCAGGCATATTTTTGTTACAGTGAAAGGTTGAGTTTTGCAAAAATTTATATTTCAAATTTGGTATGGTTTCTGTTTCAGATTCAAACTTTGGCTCAAGTTTGGGTGGTGTTCTGGTTTGAAATTTTGGCAGATCTTTGTTGGTTGAGTTAGTCCATCACTTGTTTAAGCTCAACTAAAAGGTTAAACCTGCAGGTGAGCTGTAGATTTCTTAATCTAATGGCTCAAAGTGGTGCAGTCAATAACAATTTCTAGATCCTATTAACTTTATCTCTTTCTTACCTATTTTGATTTCTTGTTTCTTTGCTTCTTAATTATCTTCTCAATTGATTCTGCTGGTTCACTTAGGATTATCTAACCAATGCTCAAACAAAAATAACCCACATAAAATCATAGAATACATAGAGTAGAAAATACATGTATGCATAGAATAATGAATAAAAAGTTTTATTTGGGTCCAAAATTTGGCACTTTATTTAATAAGAGTTGGATTACAAATTCTGAGTTGTTACAATCTTCCCCCCTTAGAAAGAATCTCGTCCTCGAGATTCACTAATTAAGAACTGAAAAGATTGGGAAATTCTTTCTGAAGGTAATCTTCTCGTTCCCAAGTGGCTTCCTCTTCGGTGTGATTACTCCACTGAACTTTCAGAAACTTGATGCTTCGGGTTCGAGTGGTTCGATATGCTTCCTCGAGGATACGGATAGGCATTTCACGATAGGTCAAGTCCTTGTTGATGTCCACAGACTGGTGATCAATATTCTTGAAGACCTCGGGCTTCTCCGGAACTTCCAGACATTTCCGAAGTAACGACACGTGAAAGACGTCGTGCACTTCAGACAATTCCGGGGGCATTTCCAACTGATAAGACACTTCTCCTCTGCGGTCTAGTATCTTGAAGGGTCCAATATATCTTGGGGCAAGCTTTCCTTTTACTTGGAATCTTTGCATTCCCTTGAGAGGTGATACTCTAAGATAAACAAAATCTCCAATCTGGAAGGTCAGTTCTCGACGTCTCTTGTCGGCATAACTCTTTTGTCTTGATTGGGCTGCCTTGAGGTATTCACGAATTATGCGAACTTTCTCCTCGGCTTCTTGCAGCATATCTGGTCCAAAAATCTGACTGTCTCCGGTTTCTGACCAATTCAGAGGGGTACGACACTTTCTTCCGTACAAAGCTTCAAATGGGGCCATTTGCAAACTGGCTTGATAACTGTTGTTGTACGAAAACTCCGCGAAAGGCAGACAATCTTCCCACTTAGCTCCATAAGCTAGGACACAGGCTCTCAATATATCTTCAAGTATTTGATTCACTCTTTCAGTCTGTCCATCAGTCTGAGGGTGGTAAGCGGTGCTGAAGGCTAACTTGGTTCCCAAAGCTTGATGTAAGCTTTTCCAAAATCTCGAGGTGAATTGGGTTCCTCGATCAGAAACTATGGTTTTAGGTATTCCATGCAAACTGACAATTCTGGATAGATACAGATCTGCTAGCTGATCTGAGCGATGAGTGGTCTTGACAGGAATAAAATGGGCAACTTTGGTCAGTCTATCCACAATGACCCAAATAGAGTCATTTCCACGGCTAGACCTTGGAAATCCAGTGATGAAATCCATTCCAACAGATTCCCACTTCCATTCCGGAACTTGCAAAGGTTGCAGCAAACCAGCAGGACGTTGATGTTCAGCCTTGACTCTTTGGCAGATATCACACTTGGATATAAACGATGCAATCTCGCGCTTCATTCCATGCCACCAAAATTGTTCCTTCAAATCTTGGTACATCTTGGTTCCACCGGGGTGGATGGAGTAAGGTGTCTCATGGGCTTCCTTCATAATTACTTCCTTCAATTCTGAATCAGCAGGCACACAAATACGGCCTTTATACCAAAGAACTCCTTGATCATCTTCTTCAAATCCTGGCACCTTGCCGGAACCAATTCTGCGCTTGATTCCTTCAATACTCTCATTTCCCTTCTGGGCTTCTTTGATTTGGCTCATCAAGGTGGGTTGAAACTCAAGGTTGGCGAGGAATCCTTGACTGACTAGTTCCAATCCAAATCTTTCAAACTCTTGGTGCAACATAGGTTGCTCTTCCTTGATCCTCATATTCAACGAACACGGCTTCCTACTCAACGCATCGGCCACTACATTGGCCTTACCGGGGTGATAGTGAATTTCCAGATCATAATCCTTGATCAACTCTATCCATCTCCGTTGCCTCATGTTCAACTCCTTCTGGGTGAATATATACTTCAAACTCTTGTGGTCGGAGTAGATCTCACAGCGGTTGCCCATCAAATAATGCCTCCAAGTCTTCAAAGCTAGAACCACGGCTGCTAATTCTAGATCATGGGTTGGATAATTTTCTTCATGAGGTCTAAGCTGCCGAGAGAGGTAAGCTATGACCTTGCCTTCTTGCATCAGTACGCAACCAAGTCCAAGTTTGGAAGCGTCGCAATAGACATCAAAATTCTTGGTGATATCGGGCATGGTTAGGACAGGGGCGGTCACCAATCGCTTCTTGAGCTCTTGAAAACTCTCTTCACACTTAGGGGTCCATTCAAACTTCTTGTCCTTCTTCAACAATTGGGTCATCGGACGGGCAATACTGGAAAATCCTTCAACAAACTTGCGGTAATATCCCGCTAATCCGAGAAAACCTCTAACTTCCGTTTGAGTGGTAGGGGCTTCCCATTCCATGACTGATTTGATTTTCTTGGGGTCTACGGATATTCCTCCCGCTGATAATACATGGCCTAAGAATCCAACTTCCTTCAACCAGAACTCACATTTGCTGAACTTGGCATACAGCTGATGCTCTCTTAGGGTTTCTAAGATTAATCTCAAATGGGTTGCATGCTCATCTTCGGATTGGGAGTAGATAAGAATGTCATCAATGAAGACAACAACAAACTTATCCAGGAACTCCATAAAAACCTTATTCATGAGGTTCATGAAATAAGCAGGGGCATTGGTTAATCCAAATGACATTACGGTGTACTCATACAATCCGTATCGAGTAGTGAAGGCTGTTTTGGGGATATCCGTTGCGCGGATCTTCAGTTGGTGGTATCCAGTTCTAAGATCTATCTTTGAGAATACTCTTGCTCCAGTCAGTTGGTCAAACAAATCTTCAATCTTCGGGAGAGGATACTTGTTCTTGATGGTCACATCGTTAAGCTTGCGATAATCAGTGCACAGTCGGCTGGAACCGTCACTTTTATCCACAAACAGAACAGGTGATCTCCAAGCAGAAGAGCTTGGCTGAATCAATCCTTTGCTCAAAAGGTCATCCAATTGCTTCTTCAACTCAACTAGTTCAGCTGGGTTCATGCGATAGGGTCGTTGGGCTATTGATCCAGTTCCGGGGATAAGCTCAATGATAAACTCAATATCCCGATCCGGTGGCATTCCGGGTAGCTCATCGGGAAAGACATCCGGGTACTCACAGACGATGGGGACTTGCTCCAAAGTCGGTCCTGAGATACTCTTATGACATCGGGTGGTTTGGGGTGGTTTTACGGACACATGCTTGACTATGATTCCATTACTACTCTTCATGGTGATGGTCTTCTTGGCACAATCTATCACTCCTTGATGTAAAGACATCCAATTCATACCAAGAACTACTTCCAAACCCTTGGTTCCCAACACTATCAAATTGGCTAAGAAAGCTATCCCATGGATTTCTATGGGCACTGCCAAGCAGGTACAACTAGCTTTGGTTACTGACCCGGGAATTTGCACAGACATGACATCTTTCAAGGGTGTGGGTTGAAGTCCACTTTTATCAACGAATAATTGGGTAACAAATGAGTGTGAAGCTCCAGAATCAAACAGAACTCTTGCAAGAACTGAGTTAATAGGGAACATACCAAGCACCACGTCGGTTGCTTCCTGAGCTTCTTCAACATTCATGTGATTCAGTCGGCCATGGGAATGAGGCTGGTTCCTTGGTGGATAGTTCTTGCCATTTCCCACACGACGCTGTTGCTGAGCAGGGGCAGCAGTCTTGGATGCATCATTCAGCTTCTTGGGGCACTCGTTGGAGTAATGCCCTTTTAGTCCACACTCATAACATGTAACACCAGACTTGTCACCAGGCTTGGGTAACACAGGGGCGCCATTTGGCCTTGGAGTATTAGTGTTGAAGTTGTTGCCACTAGGTCTTGGAGGTGCACGGTTAAAGTTGTTGCCGGGTGGGCGGCTGGGATAGTTGGGACGTGGAGCAGGTGCAGACGGCCTCATTGGCCTAGGGGCGAAACCCATAGGTGCATTTCCCCTTGGCTTCTGCGAGTTGCTCGAGTTGCCTTGATACATCATACGGCGCTTGCGGTTCTCGGTAGCTTGCTTGAGTTTGCCTTCCATCTGAATGGCAGAGTCAACCAATGACTCCAGGTCGGCAAAGGGAATGCTGACCAAGACACATTGCATCTCATCATGAAGTCCATCTAGAAACCTTTCTTGCTTCTTTTCAGTGGTGTTGGTGTCATCTGGGGCATACCTAGACAAGGTAAGGAACTTGTCACGGTAATCTACCACAGACATGGAACCTTGCTTCAGATTTCTGAACTCATCTCTCATCCTTTTCACCAATCCCATGGGAACATGGGCTTTGCTAAACTTGCTCTTGAACTCCTCCCAAGGCATCACATACCCTGGGGCTTGCATGGCACGGGTGCTGTCCCACCAAGCTCTCGCTGCTCCAGCAAGATAGTGGGTGGTGTATAAGACCTTCTCATTTTCACCAACTTCGGCGACTGCCAAGTTGTTCTCCATGGTACGAAGCCAGTCATCGGCATCTAAGGGCTCTTCAGATTTAGTGAATATAGGAGGGTTGGTGTTTTGGAAACTCCTTAACTTGGATCGGTGCTCTCCATTGCCATGGTTTTCTCCTTCACCATTGCCATTGCCATTGCCATTGTTGTGGTTCATCGCCATCTGGGTTAGTTGCTGAAGAGTGGCCAAGTTGGCTTGGCGCTCAGCTCGGGCTGCTTCCCGGTCTTCCATGATCAACCTTAGCAATTCGGCTATTTCCGGGTTCGGGGGTGGGGGTGCTCGCGGCATCTGAAGATAAGGTGTGTAAGACAAGAGGGAAAAAGCTAACTTGCTAAGATTTAAAGGTAACATGGATGATGCAATTTTGTTTTACTAAGGCCTTAGAGGCCAAATTCAAATTTCATTCATCACTCATCAAACATATCATACACACGAGTTCACGCATTACAAATGGTTTACATCAAACCATTGCGACTCGTCTACTAGAGAGGGGGATACAACTCACACCTACACGAAGTGAAGACTAAAGTGGAACTCATACTAGATAACACATGGAGCTCGAGTCTAAACAGCGGGCTCCTCGGGGTCTTCCTCCTCGTCACTCACAATGAATCCATTGTGTCCACCATCCTCCGGATCATCGAGGTCCTCCATGAAGTCATCCTCATCACTAATGAGGGCATTATCCTCCTTGCGGAGATCAATGCCTTCCTCCTCACCAAGGTGATCCTCAAGACTCTCAATGTACGCAGTCAACTCCGCCACATTGGCCTTCAACTCCTCAAGGTCCTGTTCCTTCTCATCGCGCTGGCGACGAAGGCTCTTGCGCTCCTTCGCAAGAATCCTGATAGTGCTCCTCGCCTCCACCAGTGCAACGTGCTCGAGGTTGGCCCTAGTACGGGCACGGTCGGCCTCCTGCTGAGTGGAGTACAGCAAGAAGTCCATGTGGTCGATGTAGGTACTCGGCTCATTCTGCCCGGGCATGTTTGCGGGACGTCCATCCGCATCACGCCGAGCAAAGTCCTTGAAGCGTCCTCCCTGAACCTCCTCAACATGCAGTCCGCACAAGCGGGCGTGCATCTCCTGCATCGCTCGGACCAAACCATCGGCCCAAGTGTTCTCCACAAGCTCAAACTTGACCCTTGGAGAACCCAACATCCCCTTCTTGCCACGGCAACTAGCTCGGATGAGCCACCGTAGCTCTCCATCCGGGTGCTCATTGAGCACGGCTCCCTTGAACTCCGGGTACAACCGGTTCAGGAACAAGGTCAAGGTGGTGAGGTCGCGCTCGAAACAAAGGCTGCCACCTTGGCCCAACTGGTACTGCTCAGTGAATACCAGGGCCATCTACAAAATTTTAAATTAGTTCAAGTTAGTGATCAACTCAAGTGTGCAAAATTTTAAGTAAGCAAAAACTGAAGTATGTATAAAATTTTGCAACTAGAGAGGAAAGACTAAGCAATTTTTGCAATCGTTCTTGTATCTTTCTTTTATCAAGGTTTTGTTTTAACGCCCATTCTAACTAAGGTCTCCTATGGTCAGCCTAGGCTCTGATACCAACTTGTGACGACCTCAAATTTGATACAAATTCGAAGTGCCCGTTATGTATTCCACCGCAATCCCAGAACCGTTGTTGCGATATACATAACGTAGTTGGTAACCAGTTCCATAGACATTACAATACGATGGTTCAAATACAATGGTCATATAGACCCAGTCATATTACAACACAATATAGCAGCGGAAATAACGTCTTCGGCCCATGCCTTCTCCCTACAGGCAAATGGCGACTCACGGAGACGAGCTTAGTTCTGGTACTCTTCTTCATACCCTTCCTCCGGATATTCTTCCCCATAGTCTGGCCAAGTTGATAGCCAGGGACACAGCCGTGAGTACATTGGATGCACTCGCAAACCATCTTATAAATGAAAAGATGAAGTAGAAATGCAATGGGGGTATAGTGGACTAAGCACTAAGTTGTTTTGCAAAAGCTAGTTTTATTTCCCAAGAATGCTCATTGGTAGAAAAGAGGTTTAGTTCTCTAAGTTCATTCTAAAGAGGAACTTCAATGTGTCAAGATCACGGTCAAGTCATGTCAATTCAAATTCATGTCATTCACCAAGTTTACCCTTGTTATTTTTAGTCTTGACAAAAGCCAGGTAGAGTTTGCCAACCGTCCATGACCGAGGACTCGGCTATTCGAATAGTTTGAAACCTCTGCAAAGGGGTACACTTTACCCACAAGATTCGATACATCTGCCGGGAGAAATCCACGGTTCGCCATACACAAAGGTATGCGGATTTCAGATAATCAAACAAAACCTTTCACTTGCTCATCCTAGTATAGGATCCTTCCCTAGAGCCCGGAATACGGAATCCCGCTCCGGCGCCTCTAGTTATGCCCATCCCGGAGACCGGGTTAGTGGAATCCACCTGGTCAAGAAGTATCCGCCCGTGGAGTCCTTCCATGAAGATTTGATGCAAGACCTCCCATACTAAGATAAACAAGCTACGGATTAAGCCCCTTCCCATATAGGGGTAACGTGGTTGTACGTTATAATTGGCACCCATGTACATCACTCGTTGTCAATTGAGAAATACATTTCATAGTTCTTAGTCAAGATTATTTTCTTTCATAAAGCCATCATGTAGGAGCAATCTCCCATTTCAAGTTTCAATGTCAAGTCACCACCTTTCAAATGGGGTTCCTCCAGAGATAGCCTCAACTTTTATTAGCGACTAAGCAACTACATTGAGTGATAGTACTACTACTAGGGTTGGATAAACTCAGCTTGATGCTCTTGATAATCAAGACATCAATATGCTTCTAACATTCTACTCTAGCAATTCAATCATGCAATTTACTTAAAACAAGTAGAATGCAATATTAAAACTAGGTAGTGGGAGTATGAATCAAAAGATGGCTTGCCTTGGTTGGCAAGGTGTCCGGGGTTTTCTTCTTCTTCTTGATAATAATAATCCCCTCCAATATCCTCCTCGGCAACACTAGCGTCTAATAACGAATAAACACAAAGCACACCATCACTTCACCAAGCTAACAACACACCAAGCACACATCTTTGTTTGCTAACCAAAGCATTCATGTTGCATTTTTATAGTGTTGGATGGTAAGTTTTTCTTCAAGTGTGCAAGCTAGTTACTCTACTAGGTGGCATAGGTAGTGCACCTGTGCAGCATTGGTGTTGATTTAGGGGTACTAAGACAAGTTTAAGTGGGATGGGTTCACTAAGTGAATTGGTAATGAGGGCAATTAATTCTAAGTGTGCACTAGTGATCTATCATTTCATGCTACCAAATAGGTTTGGGTTAGGGTCTAAGTGATCACACTAATAGGGTTTGGGATAGATTAGTGTTGACTAACAGTAAGAGGGGTCATTAGTGAGTTCACATTTTAATTTTTATAATTTTTGATGGCTTAAATAATTTCCTAGAAATCTTTCATTATTAAACAAGCTATGAACACACTATTCATAACCATTTTAATTCCTAACTTATTTTGAATTCTAACCTGTACTATTGGATAGAGTATTTTGTAAGCTTTCCAACGAATATTTATTTGCTAAATTTGGATTTATCAAACTCTAGGAATTAAAGTTTGAAAATAGTATCTGAAACAGATTTGAAATAAAGAAAAGGGCGGGAATTAAATTAAAAACGATTCGGACCTAATTCGAAACGAGCTGGGCCGATTTCTGAACAAACCCGAACGGGCCTGGCCCAGAAAACGTTTCGCTGTGGCTGGAAAAAAAATAAAACGGGGCTGACAGGTGGGACCTCCTCGTCAGACCTAATTCTAAAACCCGAATCGGTAAGTTGTCGTCCGATCAAGATCTAACGGCGCTCGATCATCTTCTTCCTCAGCACGGCGGGGGGGCTCACCTGTGAGCAGAGACGACTGTTCGACGGCGATGGCCAGGCGTAGAGGAAGCAGGGCTCGTCGGCGACGTGCGGGATCGGCGGCGGTGCTCCTCCTCCTCCGATTCCCTGTAGCAGCTTGCTCGCAGGTGCTCGGACGCGGCGGCGCTCCGCTCGTCCAGTGCTGCTCCGGCGAGGCTGGCGACGGCGAACTAGGGCAAGCGGGAGTGAGCGGCGATGTCTGGGAGGTAGAGGGGAGTGAGGTGAGTCGATTCGTTTGATCGGAGGGGCTTTATATAGGCCGAGGCGACGGGAACAAGCTCGGCCAGAAGCTCGACGCTGCGGGGGCCCTGGCGGCGTTTGAAGCGTTCTCCGGTCACGGCGTTCATGCTCGCGTGCTGGGAGGGGGCTGGTTCGGCCGCGGGGTCCTGTGGGTCTCCTCTGGCGCCTTCCAGATGGTCGGCATCGCGCAGGGCAACGGTTTACTGGGAGGGGGCCCTGGGCGCAAACCTCCGCTTCCCTCCGCTTCTCCTGGCTTGGGTCGGGGCTGGGGGCGCTGGAGTCGATCGAGGCACCGTCCAGGAGCATGGCAGCAGTGCCTGGGCGAGCTCGAACAGTGCAGCACAGTGAGGTTGATCTCATTTCGATTTTCTTCTGCCAGTGTTCGACGGAATGCCCGCAAGAACTCAAAATTTGATTTTTCAAATTTTTCAAGTTTGGGTGCTCATCATATTGGATAAGATACCCAGGCATATTTTTGTTACAGTGAAAGGTTGAGTTTTGCAAAAATTTATATTTCAAATTTGGTATGGTTTCTGTTTCAGATTCAAACTTTGGCTCAAGTTTGGGTGGTGTTCTGGTTTGAAATTTTGGCAGATCTTTGTTGGTTGAGTTAGTCCATCACTTGTTTAAGCTCAACTAAAAGGTTAAACCTGCAGGTGAGCTGTAGATTTCTTAATCTAATGGCTCAAAGTGGTGCAGTCAATAACAATTTCTAGATCCTATTAACTTTATCTCTTTCTTACCTATTTTGATTTCTTGTTTCTTTGCTTCTTAATTATCTTCTCAATTGATTCTGCTGGTTCACTTAGGATTATCTAACCAATGCTCAAACAAAAATAACCCACATAAAATCATAGAATACATAGAGTAGAAAATACATGTATGCATAGAATAATGAATAAAAAGTTTTATTTGGGTCCAAAATTTGGCACTTTATTTAATAAGAGTTGGATTACAAATTCTGAGTTGTTACAAAGATACTCCCTGTTCCGGGAAGGAGCTACGAACATGGCAGGAAAAGAGCCCATCGAAGCTCTAATCAACCTGTGAAGACTGACGGACATAGTTCTTTTAAATAAAAGCAATCTTTGAAGAAATGATTATGAAAACTGCATTTGACCTAAGACTCTTGAGTCTATGGTCGTAGCTAGTGCATCAAACACCTCTATCCTGTTAAATGAACTTGTTGGGTAACGCTCGTTACTCACCCTATTCCCTCTTAACCCTTGCTTAGACTTGGAGGGCCAGAACGAGGAAACTGAAGGAGCATCGGAGGACCACGAGGAAGTCTACTATGAAGAGCCGGACCTTTCCGGTGGAGTCGAAGGCGTGTATTACACCACAACTTATGGAAACAACGAAGGAACCGAGGAGGAGCCCGACAACTAGTAGTGTAGGGCAGTAGCTTGAGTCACAGGAACCTTATAGAATAAAGTGACTTAAGCCAGATATCATGTTTAGCTTACTTCTATTAGTCCTAGTTAAGGTTTGTAGCATCAAAGTAGAACCTACTAGTGTTCCTCTTTGGACCGAGGAGGAACTAGAGTCCTTTGTAAGTTTGTGGCCTGTAATGTTAAGTGCTTGAATAAAGACCACTATGTTTCTGTTGTACCACTCTGAGGGATGTAATATTTGTGAAATGGTACTTCACGAGTGTTATGTCAACGACTTGCGAACTACAACATGCAGTGGTATGCTGGGTCACCACATACATGTATACTAAGTTCAGAAAATGAACTACTAAAGTCGACTAAGGAAAATTTCCAGTCGCGAATTCAGGGAACCTAAACCCTAAAAACTATGCAGGGGATTAACACAAATTGCAAAGTCCCCGACATCGGGTCTAACCAACAGATCCAATCGCACAAGCAAGACAGTCGTCATACAATCGTCAGTCGCATACGCAAGACATTCAAACAAGACATACAACAGAAGATCAAGATTGCAGAACAACTAAGCTTCATTGATTCAGTTCAGCAATTACATTGTTGATGACTAAGCAAAAGATCTTCATCCCTAAATCTAAGATAACTGGACTCTTGATACGTCTCAAATGTATCTATAATTTTTGATGCTCCATGCTTGTTCTTACACCATTTGCTTAGTGTTTCGTTACACTTCATGGCGTTTTTATGCATTTTCCGGAACTAACCTATTAACAAGATGCCATAGTGCCAGTTCCCTATTTTCTGCTGTTTTTGTGTTTCAGAAAAGTTACACAGGAAATATTCTCAGAATTGGATGAAACAAAAGCCGAACCTCCTAATATTTATCGAAGCTTCTAGAAGACTGAAGAGGAGACGGAGGGGGACACGGGCCAGCCACACCATAGGGCGGCGCGGCCAGCCCCTGGCCCGCGCCCCCTATTGGTGAGGCCACCCTGGCCCACTTTTGATGCTGCCCCTTTGCAACCCCCGATAGGAAAAACCTAAACACCCGATCAATTTTCTAGAAACACATCGCGATCCGCCGCCGTCGTCGACCCGAGATCGGGAGGGTCTAGAAGCTCTTCCCGGCACCCTGCCGGAGAGGGGAATCGCCACCGAAGGTCTTCTTCATCGCCATGCTTGCCTCCGGCGTGATGAGTGAGTAGTCTACCTTGGACTATGGGTCCATAGCAGTAGCTAGATGGTTGTCTTCTCCACCATGTGCTTCATGTTTAGATCTTGTGAGCTGCCTTACATGATCGAGATCATCTTTATGTAATTCTACATGTTGTGTTTGTTGGGATCCGATGAATATTGGTGTTACGTTAAGTTGATGTTCTGAATTTTATCTTATGTTATCTCTATGTTGTTTATGATCTTGCATGCTCTCCGTTGTTAGTAGCTATATTGGCCAAGTAGATACTAGTGACTCCAAGAGGGGGTATTTATGCTCGATAGTTGGGTTCATGCCTCTATTTAATCTAGGGGAGTGATAGAAACCTCTAAGGTTGTAGATGTGTTGTTGCCACTATGGAGAAAACAACATTCTTGTGTCCAAGGACATTTGTTTTGTTTACATTACACACTTTGCTTAATGCAGTTATCTGTTGTTCGCAACTTAATACTCGAGGGGTGTCCAGATGATATCCCCGCGAGTGGATTATTAGTCATAGATGCAGTTGGATGGCGGTCTATGTATTTTGTTGTAATGCCTAGAGTAAATCTCATAGTGATCCTCGTGATATATGCACATTACCTTTATTCTATCAATTGCCCAACTGCAATTTATTTACCCAACATGTCGTTATCTATCTTATGGAGAGACACCACTAGTGAACTGTGGACCCCGGTCCAATTTCCTTTACATTGCTATCACTGTTTACTTTTACTCGCACTATTTACTTTCTGGTATATTACTATTGCTTTCCACTCGATATGCTCAATCCTTTGTTTACAGCAAACTGGTGAGATTGACAACCTCATCGTAAGTTGGGAGCAAAGTTCTTGGTTGTGTTGTGTGCAGGTTCCACGTTGTTGTTGGTGCAAAGCAAAGCCCTGAACGAGGGGCCTTATAAATTGTCCGGAGCTATCGCGAAGCTAGCAGGCATCACCTTCTGAAGTTTGCCTTTTTCCTACTGGTTCAATAAACCTCAGTTTCTTACTGAGGGAAAACTTGCTACTGTGCTCATCATACCTTCCTCTTGGGGTTCCCAACTGGGTGGTTATCTGCCCGCATCAAGCAAACTTTTTCTGGCGCCGTTGCCGGGGAAAAAGAAGATTTCTGCAAGGGGAGTTTCGCACGCACATCCTTTACTTTGTTTATTGTTTTGCTTCACTTTATTTTTGCTTGCATTATTTTATCAAAGAAGCACATAGTAACAAGTATGGGTAGATAAAACAAGAGCAACTGCGGAACTTTCAATATAAAGAGAGGTGTTTTAGTAACATGAGAATTCCAACAACCATATTTTCCTCTCTCATAATAATTTTCAGTAGCATCATGAACAAACTCAACAATATAAATATCACACTCATCCCCCTTTGTTAAGCATGGAGGGCGATCTAATAAGGTATTAGTTAAAGAGTTACTCTTATTGGGAGGTAGGCATGGGTAACTGCTCCATTCTTCCTCCTCTTGATCATCACTCTCCTCCTCTTTTTCATCCAATGAGCTTCCAGTTTCAACAATTTCTTCTTCCATAGGCTCCTTCAAGGCATTAGTCTCTTCCGTTGGAGAGCATCTATTAAGATATTTAAGAATATAGCCATTTTCTTCCTTGTAATTATCAAAGAAAAATTTAAGTATATCATAAACCTCATATTTATAAGGTGCATCATCAGTATTTTCAAGCAAATAAGCAAGTTCGAATGCACCCTTCCAAGCAATAAATTCTTCAATTTGTTCCACATCATAAAAGTCATAATTTCCATTAATATAAGAAGATATGGTAACGTCATCATTATACTCACATTGAAAAGGGAGGTGTTTATCCCTCCTACAGCAACAAGATTTATCAAAGCAATAAGTAACATTATAAGTAGAGCACACATTTCTAGCAAGGATATACAATTTATCAATTTGTTCCCATAAGTGTTTCCCTTTTTTTGACAAGCGGTGTTCCTCATAATATTTTTGTTGCTCTTCCGTGAACCCACCTTGCCAAAGAGATCTAGTTTCAAATAAACCAACCATTGATAGAAAGCATGATAAAGCAAGGCAATAACAGAACAACAAAAATAACAACTATAAAAGGAACTAATTTTTTATATTTTTGATAAAACGATGCAAGCAAAAATAAAGTAAAGCAAAACTTTAAAAAAGTGAAGGATGTGCGTGCGAAACTCCCCTGGCAGAAGTCTTATTTCTCCCCGGCAACGGCGCCAAAAAATTAGCTTCATGCGGGCAGGATGACCACCCAGTTGGGAACCCCAAGAGGAAGGTATGATGAGCACAGTAGCAAGTTTTCCCTCAGTAAAAAACTGAGGTTTGTCGATCCAGTAGGAAAAAGGCAAACTTGAGAAGGTGATGCTTGCTAGCTTCGTGACACTCCAGCAAGGGCGCTGTTTACAATTCCTGTTGGTGCGTCTTCAACTAGTAGCAATGCGGAACCTGCACACAACACATCCAAGTACTTTGCTCCCAACTTATGATGAGTTTGTCAATCTCACCGGTTTGCTGTAAACAAAGGTATGAGCGTATCGAGTGGAAAACAGTAGTAGTATGCGAGAAAGTAACAGTGCGAGTAATAGTAAATAGGTGTAACAATGTAAAGGAAATTGGACCGGGGTCCACAGTTCACTAGTGGTGTCTCTCCATAAAATAAATAACAACATGCTGGGTAAAAAAATTACAGTTGGGCAATTGATAGAATAAAGATAACGTGCATATGTCGCGAGGATCACTATAAGATTTACTCTGGTCATTACAACAAGATACATAGACCGCCATCCAACTGCATCTATGACTAATAATCCACTCGCGGGGAATCATCCGAGGAGCCCTTGAGTATTAAGTTGCGAACAACAGATAACTTCATTAAGCAAAAGTGTGTAATATAAACAAAACAAATGTCCTTGGACACAAGAATGTTGTTTTCTCCCTAGTGGCAACAACACATCTACAACCTTAGAGGTTTCTGTCACTCCCCAAGATTAAATAGAGGCATGAACCCAACTATCGAGCATAAATACCTCCTCTTGGAGTCACTAGTATCTACTTGGCCAAGATAGCTACTAAAAATGGAGAGCATGCAAGATCATAAACAACATAGAGATAACATAAGATATATGATTCATCACATCAACTCAACATAACACCAATATTCATCGGATCCCAACAAACACAACATGTAGAATTACACAAAGATGATCTCGATCATGTAAGGCAGCTCACGAGATCTAAACATGAAGCACATGGTGGAGAAGACAACCATCTAGCTACTGCTATGGACCCATAGTCCAAGGTAGACTACTCACTCATCGCGCCGAAGGAAAGCATGGCGATGAAGAAGACCTCCAGTGGCGATTCCCCTCTCTGGCAGGGTGCCAAGAAGAGCTTCTGGACCCTCCCGATCTCGAGTCAACGACGGCGGCGGATCGCGATGTGTTTCTAGAAAATTGATCGGGTTTTTAGGTTTTTCCCATCGGGGGGTCTTTATAGGCGAAGGGGCAGTGTCAGAGGTGGGTCTAGTGGCCCTCACCACAGGGCGGCGCGGCCAGGGGCTGGGCCGCGCCCCCTGGTGGTGAGGCCGCCCAGTGGCCCCCTCTGTCTCCTATTCGGACTTCTGGAAGCTTCGGTAAATTTCTGGATGTTCGGCTTTTGTTTCGTCCAATTCCGAGAATATTTCCTGTGTAACTTTTCTGAAACACAAAAACAGCAGAAAATAAGGAACTAGCACTGTGGCATCTTGTTAATAGGTTAGTTCCGGAAAATGCATAAAAATGCCACGAAGTGTAACAAAACACAAAGCAAATGCTGTAAGAACGAGCATGGAGCATCAAAAATTATAGATACGTTTGGGACGTATCAGGGCCTGCCACCGCGGCAACGGCCGCAGAAGAGCCCACTGCGGCAACAGCCGCAGATGAACTTGCCACAGGAGCGGCGGCGGCAGTAGCAGCGGCCAGTGTTTTCTTGTTCTTGCTACCCGCCGGACGTCCATGCCGGCGAGGAACAGGAGTAGTCACCTCCACCTCCTACCTGGCCTTCTTGTCGCTCCCGAGCAGGCGTCCACGCTTGCGCTTCTCCGGCGCTCCGGCTCCTCCAGCAGCAGCTCCTCCGATGGAAGACATTGTGGAGATCTAAGAACTAGAGAAGAAAAGGAGGCGGCGGCGGTGGAATAAACTCTCAACCCCGGCAGCCCCTTTTAATGGCTCCAAAAAGGCGAAAGGACAAGAATGCCCCTACGACCTCACGACAGATCCACTTCTCGTGGTGGAAAATCCCACCTACGAAGGGCACAACAGTAAATCGGTAAATTTAATGCCACACGCAGAGTCCCAAGGCGACCGGCCATTCAGTCAAATCAGGAATAGATTCTGGTAGTAGAGGACAAATGCTAACTGACAGAACAGTTCAGAAAGACTAGGGACTGCCGCCCTCTCCACAAAGCGCAGCTTGCGACTGAAACTCCTCAGAAGTCTGAAGGTCCACCTGTTGAAAATACTGGGGACTATTCTCCCCCATGCGACTGGCAAATTGCGACTCACTCCATCATGATGACTGGGGACTACCAGTCGCCGACACTGCAAAGGTGAAACCATGACCAGTGCAAAGAACCCTCCTCAGGGTAGGCGCACAAAGCGGGTTGCCCCACGACGGCCACAAGCAACACCTGTGTCAATTCACTCCACTGTCAACCCTTGGATGAGCGACTTGCACGACTACTCATATGCCAACCCAAGCGCCCCATCGGAGTCACCTCGCTCGACCAGCTTTACAAGCTGAGATAGTTGGTCATGCCAATGGCACCATGTCCTTGCTATCATCAGGCAGAGCGACTCGCACGACCAAGTACTGTGGATGAGTAACTTGTAGCCCGAGACTCAGATCGTCCAGGAAAAAAGCCTAGACGGGAGCCCCCTTTGGAGTCGCACCGCAACTGGCCTTACGGGTCAAGGCAAGTGACTCGCTATAAATACAGCAAACTCCGTCCTTCCCTACCTCGGACTGGCGACCCAAACAGCTAAGTAACACACTCGGGGACTCGTGACTCCAACCCCGGTGCGCATGCGAAAGACAGCCAAGCAGGAGCCCTCCCTAGAGTCGCACTGCGACCGGCCTCACGGATCACAGCGAGCGACACGCTAGCTCAAACAACACCTCAATAGTCAATGCTATCCCTGATGGAGCGATCTACAATGCAAAGTAGCATGCTCGGGGGCTTGTAACCCGAGCCCCAAGCATCCGTGAAAAATGCCATGTAGGAGCCCTCATGGAGTCGCACTGCGACTAGCCTCGCAAGCTACAGCGCGCTGACTACAAAGGATTCAAGGAGTCCTTACCAAGTCCAAACAGGCAGAAGAGCAAATTACAGTCAAGCAAAGAATGAACATGTCTTTCAGGCAACCAACACGTTTGCAGTTCAAAATTACAAACAAGATATAGAGGATTATGACGAATCTACTTCGTCACTTGGGCAATGCCCGCATCAACATCCTTCGCCACAGTCTCTCTCTGTACTGCTTTGCCTCCATCGACGACTGCCTGCTCCCCCATAGAGGTACTCGCCTCGGCGGTTGCCAACGGCTCTTCGACAACCTGCCATTCATTCACCACATAAGTGGTGAGTACTCCATCTAGCACCGCCCGGAAAGGGTACACCATCGGGAAGTCACGAGGCTCCGGTGTTAGCCTCTCAGGGGCCACTTGACTAGTCAAACGAGGAAGAAAATCTCCAGCCGGGACGCCTTTGACATACAGTGTCGCCATGGGAATCAGCTCCTGCATTCGCTCAATGGAGATTGTCCCAGAGCCGCTACAGGACCCCTCAGACACAAGGTCCACCTCGAACCCCTCCGTGTAGTGAGACAATGCCATGGCAAATGCTGTCATTGCGCCATGACAAAAGGCGGACCGCTTCATCCAGTCGACAACCATCAGAAGCTTGGAAAAATACTTGCTGACAGCTTCGTACATCGACGGAATCTGCTTTGTCGGGCTGATGTACTAGAGGATAGCTCGCATTTCCGATGACAGGGAATCCAGCGAATGCGTCAAGGCCCCCAGGCAGCCAGGGGTGGAAACAACATTCATCGACACTTCAGCTCCAAGAATACCTGCAAATTGCAAGTTATGAGCACTAGCCAAAGGCAACAACCAGATATAAAAATAAATTGAGCCACTCACCAAAGGCTTTCCGGCAGGACTCCTGCACGAAAGACACAAGAGAAGCATACTCCTCCTGCTATGTAGAAATAGTCGCCTGCTCTATGGCAAGCTTGGAATCCGCATCATCGGCTCTGCTGCCATTTGCTAGCAGCCGCCGACTTCTCCCAAACCACCTTCAGGGCTTCATTTAGCCGCCGATGCAAATCTGCAGTATTCTCCTCCGCCTCGGCCGCAGGGATGTATCCCACGCATGCCGTGGCAACAGTAGATGCACTGGCCTCTACAAAATACCAAAAACAGAACCTCAAATACCATGTGCTGCAGCAATCATCATGAAAATCAAGACTACGACAAGTTACCCGTGGCAGCCTTCAGCTCTTTGATCTGCTGCGAGCGACTGGAAAGCTCACTTCGCAGCCTCGCCATCTCATCCAGCTGGTTCTGGGTCTCCCGCTGCAAGAATTAAAAGGACAAAAGTCACACTTCACCTAGAAGTTGGAAGATACTCTCGCACAAAGGGGAGTCTCGACTCCCCACTGCATACCAACTCGAGCCTCGGGGACTGGAGTATGGGCATACCTGGATCATCATTTCCAGCTAGCGGAGCAACGTAATCGACCTAATGGACTCCATGGGGAATGACACAGTGGCCGCAGAACTAGCCACCTTGCCGTCACCATCAATGACTTCAGCCGCTGGGGACTAGGTTGGCGCAGTCCCAGTCTCTTGAGCGACCTCCTTTGCTGGGGCGTCGCCCACCACGGCTTCCTTCCTGGCCTCATTCGCAGGGTTGCTGCTCTCCTTGGCAGTAGCTTTGCTGTTCATCACATCATCAGCGGCCTTCTCAACAATCGTTGCCAAGTCACTCGCCTCCCTGTTGTGCGACTCGGTCCTCAGCTTCTTCACAGGCGGATCAGTCATCCCGACTAGGTTGACTAGCTGATCTGTTGTACTGTCCTTTGCCGCCGCCAAAGCAGCCGCCCGTGATGCGGACCACTTCTGAGCGATGGTCCTCTGGCCACCGCCAGCCCCTTTTAGTGCCCTCGACACGACACTATTCAGCAACAAACCAAAGGATTCAGCATGCAATTGGCGCCTCCAAATGAAAACTATCAAAGTTTGGAAACTTACTTGGATACAGGAAGCGTCCCGAGTCCTGTAGCCAAAGTCGCTGGCTTCTTCATCTCTGGTCCCATGTTCCGGACGAGTCGTGCGGTGCGGCAAATGATAGCGGCCGTCGCGCTTTTGCCATCATCTTCTGTTTGACTTTATCCTGGGAGGGGCTCTGAGCCCTCCAAGAGGGACGTCCGGCGTCGACCTCATCCTCGCCATTGTCAGAACTTACGGCCCAACCTGCCTCTTTTAGGGCCTGCCGCTTCTGGCTGCGAGTTCTCCCAGGGAGGGTGGTATCCACCCCTCCACCTTCACCGCCGCTCTGGATCTCCTCCTCCTCGTCATCGCTATGAGTCGGCCCTCCAACCGCCGCCTCGCTCTCTTCCTGATACTCTTCAGGAAGGTCATCATCGAGTGGGGGAAAAGTTCCCTGGAGGATATTGAAGGCCTGCAACAAAGAAGAAAATCTGTCAGTATCAAGCCTGAAGCAAAAGAAGAACATTTGAACTACGCAACTTATAGTGGGTGCTGGAGTTCCGTTGGGCGTATACAACGGTATGCCCTCATCAAGGCTATTGAATGGAGTTGTTGAGATCTTCCTCAATGCCGTCGTGTACTCTGCTTCCTCCCACTCGGTCTTCGTCAACCATGTTGGGTCGCTCACCCCAGTGTACCTCCACATCGGGTGAGCGTGCCGCTGCAGTGGAACCAGTCGCCGGTGCAACCAATAGTTGTAGAGGTTGACTGGGTTCAACCCTTCTCCATTGAGCTGTAGGATCTTCTCTAGCATCTGCCCCACCAGGGCATACTGCTCCTCGGGCAAGGTCTTCACTTTAAGGAACCAAGGAACGCTCGGCTCCGTGGAGTACTCCGGCTTCTTCACTTTGCTCTCCGAAGTAACCTCCTTGACGTAGAACCAGTACTTCTGCCAGTCGGCGGTGTCCTTCTTGGGTAATCCCAAGGCGAAGAAGTTGCTAGCTCGCTGCATCTGGAAGATGATGCCGCCGGACACCGGCATGGACTCGACCTTTCCACTATGGCGCCTATGGAACAAGGTCAACCACAGCGGGAAGTAGGGATCACACCCCAAGTAGCTCTCGCAGAAGGCCACAAAGACAGCGATCTGCTGGATGCTATGCGTCCCCAAATCTGAGGGCTTGATTCGATAGAAGGCGCAGAAGTGCCAGAAGAAGAGAGAAGAAGGGATCCCAAATCCACGTTCTAGATGGGAGACAAAGGTTACATACTCATCGGCTCTAGCGCCGGTGTCGTCTCTGTCGCCTTGGGGATTTGGTAGTTCCCCATGGAGATGCTCCTCGTCGCCACAAAGGGGGCTAGTACGCCCTCCGTGACCTTGCTCCTCTCCCACAACTTAGCTGCCATGGAATCTGAAGGCTCAAAGACGGTCGGTTTGATTCGGGTGCGGAGCGTGGAGGAGGAAGATGAAGTGGGAAGTGCGGTGGAGGGATCAGCACGCTCCACCTCACTCCCTTTATATACGGGGTCCGCTGCAATGACACACGGATTTAACGTCAGGCGCATAGTAAAGCACCCGAAAGTTACCGTTTGGACCCTCCAAACGACTAGTTTGACCAGATTCTATGGTCTATCTCCAGTTATGCAACTGTTCAGTTGCCCAAGTCACCGGCTCTGCTCCGGCGAATGGTTTGTGCAGAAATTTTGTACCACTAACACACTTTTTAGTGCAATGTTTCTCTATTTCAGAGTTCACCACCGATTCAACTGGAGCTGCAAGCTAGCACTCGCCTACTCCGACTGCCATGCCTGAAGATCCTGTTGAATCCCTGACGCACTCGGGGACTACTATCGGGGATATGCCACCTGGAGATGGCCCATGAAGAGGATACTCCGTACATGTAGACTTACTTGGGAGGCACGGCGACTAGATGACCCATCATATGGGGCCTGACGAGTGTAACATGAAGCCCAGAAGCGTAGCTAGGCCCAGTCAATTAGGTCAAAGACCGAGTCTCTAACAGACTCGACCGAAATACCTATAAACCCTAGCCTGGCAACTGCTATATAAACCAGGCTAGAGGGATGTAGAGGGATCTACTCCATTGTACACCCCTTAGAAGCAGTCTTACACCCAGCGCTTAGACTCGCAACCCTTGTAACACCACCAATATCAATCTAGACAAGCAGGACGTAGGTCTTTACCCTACAGGAGGCCGAACCTAGGTAAAACCCTATATCTTGCAATCCTGATCTGCAGATGGCTGCAATCTCCTTGCCCCATCCTTCTCCTTTGCTACCCCTGGTAGCACCTGCCGTGACCATTCCCATGACAGGTTATTTGACTTGTTCTTGCCGGCCCTAGGATCTGAGTTCTCGCCTCTTGAACCAAGATGAGCATACAGCCACACGGGGGGCCTAAGGAACCCCTTGTCCCCAACTTGCCTAGTCTTTTCCATGATTCACACAATTTTGGATTTCCATTTGGCATCTGCATGGCGAAGGCATGGAAAAAGTTTTCAAAGGTGTATCATACAGGGTGTGGCTGGGGTGAAGGATGTTGGAGGCATTGAACTGGATCCCCTGCGCCCAACAATAGGGACCGCCTCGAAGAATGGCCAACGATGATGACGGAGACAACCCATTTAGCAAGATTCATGGTTTAGGCGAAGTAACAAAAAGGCCTTGTTCAACCACCCCCTGCCAGCTGTCCTAGGAGATAGCTAATAGCTTGGCGTTAAGAGTCGGTTGATACATGTGGGTAAAGTTGTACACCCCAGTAGGGTTAAATATTTTCAAAAAGCCGCGTCCATGCCTCCACGGTTAAGGACTACTTGGGAACAGACATGGAGACCATAGAGAAATTTAACCTAATCATAAAGCAGGGAAATAAAGTATGCTTACGATGCTTCCTCTAGGTTGAAAGAGGGGGTGATCCTAGTTGATAGGTTCAGCTGATAATGATTTGGTGGTTAAAAAATGCTCATTAGAGGTAGTGACATTGCTCTCTTATCCCCTTTAAAATGATCTGAGTCGATGAACTTCTTCTCCCTCTTATTTTACAAAGGAAATCTGGCTTTATGCAAAATAGCTCCACAGAAAGCCTCACTAAACCGATCGCATTGCTAATAGGTTAATTAAGTCTTGCTGAGTTCCCCGACTCAGCTTGTTACTTTTGTTGCAGAGTAAGTTTCCCTATTGAAGGTGAGTTATGTATGAAGATCTACATCGACAAGTAGCTTGGGCTTCCCAGGTGGTAGCCTGGAATCTATGGACTGGGACATCACCGTTATGCTCTAGGTCTCTTAGGCCATTTGTTCTTGCTATGTTTAATAGCATAATTCGCTTTCGTTGATTGATGAATGCCAGGTCAGTGACCTCTGCTTATACTATTTGCTTCTTGCTCTGTTAAGAGCTTGCTATATAACCTTTGAGTCGTAGAGTCACTGTTGTGTTACTGATTCTCTCACTGTAGGCTCTCGAGCTCTAGGTTAGGCTTATGTTAGAGAAATGTCTAGGATTTGTCTGGCCCTGATCTTGAGGGTACCACAGAGCCCGACCCTAATTCTGAGGGAGGTCTGCCGATGCTTCCAAAATGGCTTAGCCGGTGTCCTTGCCGGATATAAATTTGAGGACACAGGTGGAGATGCTCTAATACACTAGGGGCGTGTTTGGTAGCTCAGGGCTACTCAAAAAATCCGATCTCATCCCACTTTCTCGCATTATTTCATGTTTGGTAGCCCGATTTGTATGTACTGGGCGGTGCCCACCTCACCTAGAAAAGGCTGCTCAGCCAGGCTGAGGAGAGAAGCTCAAATCGAGCTTTGCTTCTCAGCCCGACTGGGTTCGCCCCGCAACCGCGACCCCTTGAACCCCCAGGCCCCCACTTCCGTCCTTCTCTCTCATTTATTTTCTTCCTCATTGTTGATTACATATTATACGGCACATATGTATCCTGTATATTTACACTAGGCCCCCTCCTCTCTTGTATATTCGAGGACGTGGCGGCCCCACCGTGTAACCTATATATATATGCGTGCCTATGCACCTGATCAATACATCATGCATCACATCCTCTCTACATGGTATCAGACACCCCACGATCCTAACCCTAGCCGGCCGCCACCCCCCTTCCCACCTGGATGTCGCCTACCAAACCCTAGCGCGGCTGCCTCTAGCGCCGTAACCCTCTCTCCCACCACCGCCGCCTCTCTATTGCTGCCCCCCTCTACACCATGTCCTCCATTTCTGTCTCCGCCACCATCAACCCCTTCGCCTCTTCCCCCTCCTTCGCCTCCACCCCTCCTACCACCGCCTAGCTCCGCGACATCCCCATCGCCGACCACGTTCCCATCAAGCTCTCCCACAACGACAACAACTACCATCCATGGAGGACATACTTCTACATCCTCTTCCGTGAGTACAACCTCTGCGACCACATCGATGGCACAACCGACCTCCTCTCCATGCAGCGTGACAGCGACTGGATGGCGATCGACCCACCATCATCCACTGGCTCTTCCTCACCATCATGCCGGACATCTTCAAGACCGTCGCCCATGATGGCGATGCCGCTCATACGGTGTGGACAAAGATCAACAGGCTCTTCACCGACAACAAGCTCCAGCGGGTCGTCTTCCTGCAGCAGGAATTCTTCGATACTCTCTAGAGCGATCTCTCCCTGGATGACTACTGCCTACGCCTCAAGGCCATCTCCGACGAGCTCTAGGACATCGGTTTCATGATGGGGGATGAGCTTCTCCTCTCCACGCTCACCGCCGGCCTCAGTGAGGATCTCGGTAACGCCGCTTCCAATCTCACCCTCATGACTAACCCCACCTTCGAGCGCACAGTCTCCTACCTTCATCTCGAGGAACATCGCCTCACGAAACTGTGCGTGTGTGTGCCCCACACCGTGCTTGCTGCCGGGCTCGGCTACGGCGCCTGGGCACCCTCGGCATCGAATCCTCCTCTAGCGCGCCCTCCGGCGCCTTTCGCTGCACCCTCGCCTCTGCAACAACAACATCAACAGGGGCACCGTCGTTGCGGGCGTGGCAGCGGTGGTCGCACAAATTTTGGTTATGCGGGTGGCGGCCCGCAACCTGCAAACCAGATGCCCACCCCACCATGGAGCGGTGGCTTCAACCCTTGGACGGGGGTGGTGCATGCCTACACCATGCCCGTGTCGCGCCCCTGTCCCCGGCATACTCGGTCCTCGACCGCATGCTCATTAGGCGCTCTTCGCCGTGCCACAGCAGTCCTACGCGCCGGCCTACGGCGGCATTCCGTCCTACGTGCCTTCCCAGCAGGCGGGCTGGGACCCCGCGCTCGTCGCTGCTCTTCAGTAGGTCTCTCCTATGGGCTCCTCTGCCAGTGGCGTGCCGTGGCTCATGGATTCTGGTGCCTTCTCTCACATGGCTGCTTACCCGGGTAACCTATCCTCATTATCTCCCACTTCCACCAATTCTCGCATCATCATCGGCAACGGTGCTAGTCTACCTATCACACACATTGGTTCCGCTACTTTTCCCTCCATCTCTAAACCACTGTCTCTTAACAATGTTTTAGTCTCTCCACACCTCCGCCATAACTTAGTCTCTGTCAAAACTCTTTCTCGTGAAAATTCTGTAACTGTGGAATTTGATGCTCTTGGTTTTTCTGTTAAGGATGCCCATACCCGTATGGTGCTCCACTGATGTGAGAGTCCTGGAGATCTTTATCCCATCCAGATGCCTTCTTCATCGCGCTCTGGACGTCTTGCACTCTCCGCCAGCGTCGACCTTTGGCATGCTCGTCCTGGTCATCCTAGCTCCACCGCCCTCCGCCAAATAATGCGAGATTTCTCCTTTTCATGTAATAAACCGGCCGCTCATAGTTGTGAAGCATGCCGCATGGGCAAACATGTGCATCTCTCATTTAGTTCTTCTTCCATAGTTGCGTCTTTTCCTTTTCAGTTAATTCACAGTGATGTATGGACCTCACCTACTGCTAGTAATTCTGGGTTTCTATATTATCTTGTTCTTCTTGATGATTACTCCCATTTTGTTTGGTCTTTTCCTCTCCGCAAAAAGTCCAACGTCGCTGCCACTCTTACCGCATTTTATACCTGCATTTCCACCCAGTTCGGTCGCCCCATACATGCTCTTCAAACTGACAACGGGAAAGAATTCGACAACACCACCGTTCGCACCCTCCTTTCTTCCCATGGCACCATTTTTTGCCTAACTTGTCCATACACTTCGCAGTAGAATGGTCATGTTGAGCGCATTCTCCGCACTCTTAACGACTTCATTCGAACCCTTCTGTTCCATGCTCACGTTCCTACCACCTTTTGGCCCGACGCCCTCGCCACCACCACCCTTCTCGTTAACCTTCGCCTGTGCCGTAACCGCTCTTTTTTGGCTCACCTCCCACCTACGATGGTCTACGTATCTTCGGATGTCGTTGCTATCCTAGTACCATTGCCACCGCCCCTCATAAACTCGCTCCACGTTCCATCCCCTACATCTTCCTGGGTTACCCGGCTAACACCAAAGGCTACCGTTGCTATGATCCTGTGTCACACCGGGTGATTACATCCCAACACGTTTACATTGATGAGCACTTTTTTCTGTTTGCACAGGACCAGGTGGCGCTATCTCCATCACCTGCTAGTGACCCCCGCCTCACCGTGTGCTTGCCCCGGCCGCTGTGCCTGGGCCATCCCCCGTGACGCCCTCGAGCTCTAGCTCAGGCGTCCCCTCACCACCCTCAAGCGCTGCCTCGGGTGGCACCGCATCGCCCTCGAGCTCTGTCTCGGGCGCTGCCTCACCGTCCTCCTCCTCGCTGATTTCACCCTTAAGCGGTGCCTCGGGTGACGCTTCATCGACCGGCACGCCTTCGACGCTGCCCCCGCCTTCGGCCGGTGCTGGCCCCGTCACTCGAGCTCGGGTGGGTATCTCTCGCTCGTCCACTCGGTACCCCACGGATGACTTCATCTGAACGGCCTCGACTTCCGCGCCTTCTCCACTGCTCGCCTCTGCCAGGGCAGCGCTTCGTGACCCCTCGTGGCGCACGGCTATGCAGGCAGAGTTTGATGCTCTACAGTGCAACAACACGTGGCAGGTTGTCCCGCATCCATGACATGCCAATGTCAACACCGAGAAGTGGGTCTTCAAGCACAAGTTTCATCCTGATGGTACTCTTGATCGTCACAAGGCGCGTTGGGTGGTTCGCGGTTTCCGGCAATGTGAAGGCGTCGACTTCCATGACACCTTTGCGCCCGTTGTCAAACCCGACACCGTTCTTACGGTCCTCCAGCTTGCGGTCTCTTGCAGCTGGCCAGTACACCAGATGGATGTCTCCAATGCTTTTCGCCATTGTCATCTCAAGGAGCAAGTGTTCTGTCAGCAGCCCACCGGGTTCATCGATTCTGATCACCCAGATCATGTTTGTTTGCTGTCACGGTCACTGTATGGGCTCAAGTAGGCGCCCCGTGCTTGGTACCAGCGCATCGCATCGTTTCTTCATCAGCTCGGCTTCCGCTCCACTCGCTCTGATGCTTCGCTGTTCATCTATAGCCAGGGTGGTCTCACCGCCTACCTACTCCTCTACGTGGATGATATTTTCCTGACAGCATGCTCCCCTCAGCTTCTTCGACAGCTTACTGATCGTCTTCGTGCTAAGTTTGCTATCAAGGATTTGGGCCCTCTTCACTACTTCCTTGGGATTGAGGTCGTTCGGCGTCCGGATGGGTTCTTTCTTCACCAGCGGAAGTATGCTCATGAGCTCCTTGACCGTGCTGGCATGCTTAACTGTCATCCTGTGAGTACGCCTGTTGACACGAAGTCCAAGCTCTCCGCTACTGATGGTGCTGCGGCCTTGGACCCGTCATTCTATCGGTCCATCATCGGCGCTTTTTAGTACCTCACTCATTGACAAGGGTATAGTTACTAGAGCCCGTTAGTTGTGTACCCCTGAGGCTCGATAAGATAGGCCCAATTGTAATGATAGTTGAATACGAGTTATTGCCGTATGTCGATATTTGTAATCTGTATCGAACCCGAACCGATCCTCGAGACCTGGCCACCTATATATAGGGGCCAGGAGGGGACGGTGGAGGGCAGATTGAAAGCAAGCCAGGTTGAACACCCAAGTTTACTTTCGATACACACCTATTTCGACTAACTTTACCTTCGAGTTCATCCGACGCCCTGTCTCCCCGATCCTAAGTCCTTCATATAGGACATTTGTCGAGTTAACCCCTCGTCAATTGGCGCCGACCGTGGGGACCTTGGGCGTCGGGATCATGAATTCGACGGCTTTTTCGCTTTTAGCCAACAGCAGTTCAGAAGTCGACGAAAGTAAAGAGATGGAGCTAACCATCGGAAGTCTGAGCATCCTCATCGGGCCGTCGGGTTCGTCTCGTCTTTCGGATCCGACAAAAGAAGATCCATCGGCAGGAGAGCCTGAAGCAACAGAAATAATGGAGTATTCCGACGGCTCCTCCAGCGAGGTAAACTCGCCGGTCAGCCTAAAAGAAGTACAAAAAGGAAAAATCACAGAAGACAACAACGCGAAGGACAACTTCAATACAGGAATCCAACTCGACGATCTCACAATCTGCCTCAACAATATTTCAGACAACTCAGCAGATACATGGAAAACGGGTTTAGAGCTTTCTGAAGATAATGATTCGATCTTCTCAAACTTCAATAGTAACATTGGCAAGCAGTGCCAAGTACTCGCCATTGTGGGCGACAACTCAGAAGAATTCGATGAAAATAACAACCCAGTGATAAATCCAGCAAACATCGACAGAGGAGCAAATCACTTAGCAGAAGGGCAAACAGTGGAATCCCTCGCAGCCAGAGAAAAAATTCGACTATCAGTCGACGAGTGGAAAATAATAAGAGAAGCCGTAGAGCGTGGTACGCCAATACCATCAAATTCCAGCAAAGACATGCTTTTTGGGTACCATTATGCCCTGAGGCAGCAAGCAAAACAATTAGCGAAGGAGAAGATAGAGATACAAAAAAGGAAAAACTCAGCCATCGCAGCCAGTGAAGCCGCTCGCAAGGCACGAAGCGACGCATCATACAGCAACGCGAGGAAGCAATATCGTCGACATGGCTCAAGGTACGACAACCTCGAGTACTCCGACAAGCAAAGTATTTCCAAAAACCTCGACTCGTCCTTCCTATCGGTCGACGAGCAGGGAAACATCTTACCAAAAACTCCCGAAGCAGCACTAGTGGCAGCACAAGCATATCTACTTACAACTCGACCAAGTCCGGGAGATCCTAGGGAGCATATGCATAGAGCAGCATTAAATGGACTCAATATGGTAAGTCACAAGCTATCAGCAAAAGGAGAAGAAGCGCATCATCACAAGGAAGCACACAAAGCAAGGTCACCTCGCCATCACAATAGTCCTCGGCATAGAAGCAGTAAACACCGATCTCGATCGCCATCACCAAAACAGCATGGTGGAACTCGAAAATCGCGATCCCCAAGGCGCGACTATGAAGACGACGAAAAAGAGATGGGGGCATCATGCTTTACCCGTAGGGTTCGCATCACTCCAGTGCCTAAGGGATTCAAGTTACCTCATGATCAGCAAAAATACGACGGATCACAGGAACCACAGTCATGGCTCGCAGATTATTTACAAGCAGTCCAAATACTAGGAGGAACCAAAGAAACAGCAATGCAAAGTTTGCAACTACACCTCACCGGCGCAGCAAGGTCATGGTTGAGTAAATTGGAGAAAGAATCCATTGGAAGCTGGGAAGACCTCACAAAGCAATTTACAAGCAACTTCAGGTCGACATACAAACGGCCAGCATCAATAGAAGAAGTCAAGGCGTGCGTACAGCAACGCGACGAAACACTACGGGCATACATCCAAAGATGGAGCCTTATCAAAAATTCAGCAGTCGAAGTTTCGGACGAAAGAGCAATAGATGCGTTCATCCTTGGACTAAGACGAAGAGACCTAGTCGAAGAGATGGGTAGAATTAAACCAAAAACAGTGTCAGATCTCATGGACACAGCAAACAGATTTGCGGATGGAGAAGATGCGTGCAACAACAAACGGACACGATCTCCAGAGGACGACAGAAGAAACAGATATGGAAGTCAAAGGAGACGATCCCGAAACTACGACACCTACGGCTCTCATAGCCAAGTCGCCGCAGGATATAAAGACAACAGTTATCAAGGAAACGATCGCAGAAGCTCGGGATATCGCAGCTACGGAAGAGAGGACTACAAAAAAATCCCATCAAGAGAATCCAGAGAGTACAACCCATCACCAGAAGATATGCTCAACGGGCCTTGTCATATACACTCAGCGTTCGTCGACGGAAAGCGAGTATCGAGGCACGCAATGAAAGACTGCACAACATTCTTAAAGTTACAAGAAGCAGCAATCAATAAACAAACCGAAGCAAGGCGACAAGGATTCGAAGGAAGTAATAATCCCTCGACAAGCAAGCAAGGAAACAATGGAGCCCCCCAAGGGCAAGATCAGCAAAACAAGGAACACGACGACGACGACGACGAAGGGTACGTTCCATCAAAGGGACACATCACGGCAATGATACAACCAGTGCCCAAGTCGAATAAAGAAGAAAAGAGTATAACTCGACAAGTCAATCTAGCAGTCATGTCGCCGCCAGCTACAACAGAATATCTGCATTGGTCAGAGCAACCAATTGAGTTTAATAGAGAGGACCACCCCATAACAGTACCTCGGCCAGGAAACGCGCCCTTGGTACTCAAAGCTCAAATCGGCGCGTATGATGTCGACAGAATATTCATGCATGCAGGGAGTGGAATTAACTTGATATACGCAAAAACACTCCGAGCGATGCATATATCACTAGAGTTTCTGAAGCCAACAGACTGTTCCTTTCATGGAATCGTACCAGGAAGTGCCAATTACCCGCTGGGTCGAATAGCACTCAATGTTTGCTTTGGCAACCGACAAAACTACAGAAGGGAGAAACTAGACTTCGAAGTCATGGACTGGCCATCACAGTATCACGCGATCCTCGGGCGACCCGCGTTTTCGCGATTCATGGCAGTACCTCACTACACATACTTAGTACTCAAAATGCCAGGGCCAAGAGGAATAATTACAGTCAAAGGGAGTTTTGAAGTTTCAGATCTCTGCGATAGGGAGTTCCACAAGATGGCGCAAAACTTTGGCATGATAGCCAACTATGCAGAAAAGGTGAAGAGCACGACTACAGAAGGCATCAAGCTACTCGAAGGACGCGTCGCGGAGCCCGAGGCAAAGAAACCACGAGTAGAAATGCCAGGAGAAGGCGAAGGCATTGGAGAAGTAGAGAAGACCACGGCGACATAAGCATCATAAAGACAATAGAGTAGAGCAATGAAGGCTGTAAAAGCCACAAGTTATACCAGGGGCAATGTCCTCTAGATCCAGAACACAGGTCACAGGCCGGATCTCTTGGGTCACCCCATGTATCTTACATTACAAGCATAAATAAAGACAAAACGTTCCTCATATTCGAGTTTACGAGTCTTTCAAAAAGAAGATGCGGCAAACGCACGAACCATACAAATACGCCCTGAGAATAAATTTCAAGACATATAGTCGCGAAATAAGTAAACTCTCGCGTCCCACATACACATTACAACATCGGGTTGTCAGAATCATCTACACCTAAAGGGTCTAAGTAATGAAACTCGCGGAAAAACGTAGAGTCTTCCTGCAATAACCTGGCTATAATCCGTCGGGCAGGCTGCAGGGTACTCTCCAAGTGTACTCGAAGGCTTGCCCCACCAGGAGGATAGCTCAGCGACATAGAACTATAATTGAGCCTTGGCTGCCACTTGCGTATCCACCCAAGAGCAAAGTTGGCACCTGCTACTAGGTTAAGTTCTATCAGCCGATGAATTCGCTGACTGGATCTAAAAACGTCAAGAAGCAATGGAAGAGTAGCAGGCAGAGGATTGCGAGGAAGCATCACCGAATGCATAGTTACGAGAGCTTTCCTACAGCCATCTACTGCCTCACCAATATGTTGGGCACGGTCCTGAAGCAGCACAATAGCACTTCGGCGTCGAGGATCAGACCACAAATTCTCAACACCTGCGGACATCTTCTCCAGAGCTGCACTTCGTTCGGCAACTCGACGATCTTCAGCAGCAAAGTCCAAGCAACTACCTATAAGGGCAAATGATATCACGAAAGTAACAGTACAAGGAGAAGAAAATAAGTTGAGAGGAAGCTTACATCGCAACATCTCACAGGCAGATTCGATAATACCAAGAACAAAAGAGTTGCACTCTTCATGATGCAGAATCTTCGCTGTCAAGCTTGACACTTCATCACCAAGAATCGACACCTGCTTCGTCAGGGCAGAAGTTTTGTTAGCCCTATCAAACGCCATCTGAGCTTGACGTTTGGCTGAAGTCAAGCGAAGCTCAAGATCAGTAATCCTCGAAGAATATTCTGTGCATTGCTTGCATCGACTAGGAGCCGAAGAAATCTGAGGATCAAATCCACGAGCAGAGGAAGTAGCAGGATCATGAGTCAAAGGATCATGAACACTCATCGACTACAAAAGAAAGGAGAGGAGAAACAATTTTCAGAAAGGCAGCATAAAGCATCATACAAAGAGAATATATTTACATAAGAGTACAACCCTATGACTAAAGTTCTCGGGTTGTACCTAATAGAAGTCTTTACATTCAAAAGGAAAAATCTAGAAAAGATACAAAGAAGCTGAGCCTACGCCACCTCAGCATTGTGCGCCATAGAAGAAGGGGGTGCGGCCGGTTCCTCGCTAGAAGTCGATGGAGGTGGTGCATCAGGCGCTGCAGAAGCTGCCGAAGGAGAAATCGTATTCAACAATGAAGGCGCCAGCTTCTTCGCCTTCTCGAAGAACACCTTCATCTCATCACGGGAATGGCCATGAGGGGAGCTGGCTCTCTCCCAGTCAAAATCCGTCCCATGCGCAAGAGAAAGTGCAATAGCACCCTCTGCGCCGCGCTTAATGGAAAGCGCCTTCAAATAAAGAGTGGGCTCTTCAACTGTGTCGAAGGACTTCACAAGCTCAGTGAAGTTATCCTTCGGCATCGCCGCCTTTTTCTTCGGCCATAACCCTGTAAAAAGACGTGATAAAACGCGGCTAACTAACTCAAAGGTTTCTTGGATAGATATCCAGTTTGCCTCGAGTAGGTTAACCGCATCCATTAGCGGATCATCATCCGTTGGCAAAGACGACGGAGACACCCCGGTGAATTCTGCACAACAAATGAAGATACAAGTATCAGCAGAGTACACCAGTACGATAGAAGTCAAAAATATAAGGCAAGTCGAAAGATAATTACTTTCAGCAGCAGTCGAGATGGTGTGAAGGCGCTCTGCCACGGCTTGTTCTCGCTGGGCATGCTCTTTGTTGACGTCAGCCAAAGCTCTTTCAGCTTTCTTCGCCTTGCCAAGCGCAGCTTTTTGAGACTTCTCAGCGCTTGCTTTGGCAGCGGCTGCGGCATCATACGCTTTCTGCGAAGCACGAAGCTCCGCTTCTAGCGACGCAATTCGGGCATTTGCTGTGGCTAGAGCAGCTACAAAATTGAATAGCGAGACGGCAGATAGTTATTAGAGGATACAATCCAGAAGAAAAGTAACGGCTGGAAATCAAATTTGCACCTTCGGAAGCTTTGGCAACCTTTAGGTACCCGGCACATTCAGTGCCCAAGGCGACGAATTTCTTCATCAAAGCCTGAAGGAAAAGAATATATCAGAAAATGGGAGTATAAAAAGAAAAGAAGGGAAAAGGAGTCACTCACATCGTCAGAGGAAACCGCAGAAACATGGGCCTCCAGAGAAACCTCGGCTTCTTTGGTCTTCTTCGTGCGTTTGGGGTTTCGGGTTTGAGATTGAGGCACTTTCCTCACAGTGGACCTGGTAGTCCTCACCGCAACAGCTGGTTCATCAGGCTCATCAATAGCCACAGGAGAAATCGAGGGAGCAGCCGCAGCATACGCCGGCGGCTCTTCGTCGTCACTACATGACAAAGGCAAATTATGAAAACAAGTCGAAGAAGATACAATTGAGAAGCGTGACTATAATACTTACGAAGCTAGCATGTCGAAGTATTCAGGGTCTTCCACTTCAACAGAGGCTTTACCAGCCGCCGCAGAACTCGAGGAAGCGATGTCGTCGACACATTTTCTTTTCTTGTCGACACCAACCTCATCAGCAAGTACGGGAGGAAGCGATGTCGACGAGCTAGTCTCATCTTCCGATTCTTCGACATCATCTTCGTCCTGACTTTCGTCAGCCTCGGGGGCTTCAGATGCAGGAGAGGCGAGATCAGCTGGTAGAGGCCCTGCCTCCGGAAGAGGAGGATGAGAAACAATAAATTTGTGACCCTGCATATTAACAAATTAGCAAGGTGCAAAGGCCAAGAATAATGCAAGTCGAAACTAAAGAAAGTTTGACAAAAAGTAGATGCAGTGATGTCTACCTCAGGAACAGGGTGCACGGAGTCAAAGAAATCTGCCTTCAAGTCAGCAACTGAATGTTCCTTGGTGAGCTTGGTAAGGTTCCTGACTCGTTTGTCGACATCTTCTTTCGACATCAGGTCTTCAGATACGCGAGTGGGATCTTCCAAGCCAGAGTAAGTCCAGAGTTTGGTGAGGCGGTGCTGAAGGGGTTGAACTCAACGTTGTATGAAAAACGCCATGAGCTGGATACCCGACAAAGCACCTCCTAGGCCTGTTTTCAGAGTTTGAATGCGGGAAAGAAGAGGAAAAATTTGTGCAACTTCTGCATCTGAGGGAAGCGAGTCCCATGACTTCAATTTCTTTACTTCCTGAGAAGCATCGAAGGGAGGAAGACCGAATTCATCTTCAGGAGAGGATTTGCGGTCCTGGATATAGAACCACTTTGTCCTCCACCCTTGGACAGATGCGGCCATAGAAAATTCAAGATATTGTGCCTCAGGGCGCACAGAAACAACGGCTCCGCCCAGTTCGGGTTTCCTTGCCAGAGAAACATTGGGGCGGAGTCGAAAGATCGATCTCCACAGAGCAAAGTGAGGCTCAATGCCCAAAAATGACTCGCAGAGAGTCACAAAGCAAGCAATGTGCAGAAGTGAATTTGGTGTGAGCTGGTGGAGCTGCACACCGTAGACAAATAGCAGCCCACGGAGAAACTTGTGGGCAGGAAGAGATAGACCGCGGAGAAGGAAAGCGAGGAACATTACCCGGTAACCGCTCGGGGGCTTCGGGATCCGTTCGGTGCTGGGAAACTTGATGGAATCTTCGGCCGCGATGAGGCCGTCCGCCGTGGCTTTCTCCACCTCCTTCTTGGTGATGGTGGAGCGAACCCAGTTGGTGGCAGAGGATTTGGCCATAGTGCTCTTGGTGGCCAGATGCTTCACTCGCATTCAGCACAAGAGTGCGCTCGGGGGCTCCGCAAGAAAGGAAGAGGCAGGAGAGATTAGCAATGGAGGCGGCGGAGGTCACGAGCTAGTGAATAGTACGATTCCCCACTACGCCAGTTATATATATCTTCTGGGAGAAGGATCGTGGGCTGAGACGTGGCGTAAAGATCGGAAACGGCAGCCCACCAACGGTAAAAAATCGTGCGGCCCGTTCAACGGTCACAAAATCGTGGAAGTTACAGTGTTACCAATAAAACGGTTCGCATTAATGAAGAGTTACGTCATCATTGACGCGATAAATGCAATATATACAAAGGTCAAAGGATGGCGCCGACAAATACAGAGTTTTTAAAGAAAGATTATATGAGAAAGATTCTTGAGTACAGCCTTGGGGGCTGCTCCTTTCACAAAGTATAAAATAGAACTCTACATTTGAAGAAGAGGGTCGGTACTCGACGAAAGGGTGTTCTTGAAAGTATCTCGGGTTGAAGAACTTCGCAGGTGAAGTGTTTCGAGTTGAAGTATGACGAGCATTATTATCTCTTGAGCCTATACTCGAAAAAAACCTTTTTTCGACTATAGCCTCGGGGGCTACTCCCATCGGGAGCGCTGAGCGCGCACCCGACGATGTTGATTGGTGAAGCATTGAAGATTGGACAAACGTTACTCCCATCGGGAGCGAGTTTTATGGTTGTAGAAACCCGAATATTTTCAGTCAAAATTTGACTGCGATTCTCGAGTTACGTTATCGCAACGAAACTCGAATGTCGTGACTTGTCACGAAGGTAAGACCCCGGGATCCGTCCTGTGTGGCCTGGTATACGCACATGGATGCGCTCTGCTGGTATGTATCCGTGTCTACGACGCGAAGAAAATCCTGGTGGACGCACTGGGTACCCTGAGAACCACTGGGATTCATTCTTTGTAAGTCCTAAATGAGGCAAAAGAGTGGATTTGACCGGTATCCCAAATTCAAGTCCAAGGGGATTGAATTTGAAGTAGGTGACAAGTATCTGTTCCGGCAGTTAACTGACCTCTTGATCCGTCAGAGTTGTCAGGCTTGTTCATCAAAACCCCTTGCGATCTCATTATCATGAAACATAAGTCGAAAGACCAAGTCGAAGATTTGAAGAAATTGAAGAAATGACCAAGTCGAAGATTTGAAGATTAGAGATTCAACCTGAATCTGCAATTCTGGTAGAATCTCAGGGGCTACTGACAAGGGTATAGTTACTAGAGCCCGTTAGTTGTGTACCCCTGAGGCCCGATAAGCTAGGCCCAATTGTAATGATAGTCGAATACGAGTTATTGCTGTATGTCGATATTTGTAATCTGTATCGAACCCGAACCGATCCTCGAGACCTGGCCACCTATATATAGGGGCCAGGAGGGGACGGTGGAGGGCAGATTGAAAGCAAGCCAGGTTGAACACCCAAGTTTACTTTCGATACACACCTATTTCGACTAACTTTACCTTCGAGTTCATCCGATGCCCTGTCTCCCCGATCCTAAGTCCTTCATATAGGACATTTGTCGAGTTAACCCCTCGTCACTCATACTCGCCCAGAGTTGCAGTATGCCATTCAGCAGGTGTGTCTCCATATGCATGCCCCTCATGATTCTCACTGGACTGCGGTGAAATGGATTCTCCGCTACATCCGTGGTACTATGGACCTTGGTTTGACGCTCCATGCTTCTCCCGCCACAGACATCGTCGCCTATTCCGATGCCGACTGGGCTGGCTGCCCTCACCCGGCGCTCTACTTCCGGGTACTGTGTCTATCTTGGACCATGATGACCCACAAGTATAGGGGGTGTATCGTAGTACTTTCGATAAATAAGAGTGTCGAACCCAACGAGGAGCAGAAGGTGTTGATGAGCAGTTTTGATCAAGGAATCACTGTAAATACTAGCAAACAGGTTTTCAGGGGTATTTGGTAATACGGGTAAATAAAGTGCGAGTAAATAAAAGACAGTAGTAACAATTGCAGCAAGTGGCCCAATCCTTTCTTCAGCAAAGGACAAGCCGGTTGTGTACTTATAATAACCAAACGTTCTCGAGGACACACAGGAGTTTCTGTCAAGAGCTTTCGCTTCATAGAGCCAATAGTATTTATTGGTTTGATAGGTGTTATGGGGGTGAACCTGTGCTAGCGCACTACCCTTACTAGGATAAATACACACTTGTGATTATACCCCTTGCAAGCATCCGCAAATACAAGAAAGTAATTAAGATAAATCTAACCACAGCCTTAAACTCTAAGATCCTACGCTCCCTGGTGTAATGGTTTCCCAACGGAGGTTTAGGTTTCTGTCACTCCAGCAACCCCACAATCGGTAGCCAAATACACAATGCATCTCACTAGGCCCATAAATGGTGAAGTATCATGTAGTCAACGTTCACATGACACCACTAGTGAAATAGCACCACAACAATATCAAACCATTAAATATTTCTCAACAATAATTCACTACTAACATCTTGACTTCTCCCATGTCCTCAAGAACTAAACGAACTACTCACAAGACATCATATGGATCATGATCAGAGGTGAAATAATGGTAAATAACAATATGAACATAAACCTTAACTCAAGGATTCCACTCAATAGCATCAACTACAAGAGTAATCAACACCGGGAAAATTTCCCCTATGAATATAACAAGATCCAACTCAAGATGTTACAGCGGGATGGCGTGGTGATGGTGAAGGTGCTGGTGATGGAGATGATGATGATGATCCCGATGAAGTCCGGTGCGATGGTGATGACGATGGCGATGATCTCCCCTCTCCGGGAAGGAATTTCCTAGGTAGATTTCTCCCTGCCGGAGAGCTTTCTCTCTCTGGTGTTCTCCGCCCCGCAGAGGCGGCTGTGTCTAACTCTGAGCCCCCCCATTTGACTTAGGTTTTCGGGGATGATGATGTACGCGAAGGGGTGAGACCAGAGGTGGGCCAGGGCGGCTGATACGTCTCAAACGTATCTATAATTTTTGATGCTCCATGCTTGTTTTTACACCATTTGCCTATTGTTTCGTTACACTTAGTGGCATTTTTATGCATTTTCAGGAACTAACCTATTAACAAGTGCCACAGTGCCAGTTTCCTGTTTTCTGCTGTTTTTGTGTTTCAGAAGTGATACACAGGAAATATTCTCGGAATTGGACGAAACAAGTTCCTGAAGTCATATTTCACCGGGGAGCTCCCAAACATCCAAAGACCCGACGGAGGGGGGCCACGTGGCCCCCACACACAGGGGCGGCACGGCCTGGCCCCTGGTCGCGCCAGCCCCGTGTGAGGCCGCGTGGCTCCACCTCTGACAGCCCCCTTTCGCCTATATATACCCCCTGACGAGAAAAACCTAAGTGCCCGATCAGTTTTCCAGAACACATCGCGATCCACCGCCGCCGTCGACCCGAAGATCGGGAGGGTCCAGAAGCTCTTCCCGGCACCCTGCCGGAGAGGGGAATCACCACCGGAGGTCTTCTTCATCGCCATGCTTGCCTCCGGAGCGATGAGTGAGTAGTCTACCTTGGACTATGGGTCCATAGCAGTAGCTAGATGGTTGTCTTCTCCACCATGTGCTTCATGTTTAGATCTCATGAGCTGCCCTACATGATTGAGATCACTGTTATGTAATTCTATGATGTTGGTTTGTTGGGATCCGATGAATATTGGTGTTTATGATTAAGTTGCTGTACTGAATTATATCTTTTGTTATCTCTATGTTGTTTATGATCTTGCATGCTCTCCGTTGTTAGTAGCTATCTTGGCCGAGTAGTTGCTAGTGACTCCAAGAGGGGGTATTTATGCTCGATAGTGGGTTCATGCCTCTATTTCACCTGGGGGAGTGACAGAAACCTCTAAGGTGGTAGATGTGCTGTTGCTACTAGGGAGAAAACAACATTCATATGCTCAAGGGCATATGCTTTGTTTACATTACACACTTTGCTTAATGCAATTATCTGTTGTTCGCAACTTAATACTTTCGGGGTGTTCGGATGATATCCCTGGGGGTGGATTATTAGTCATAGATGCAGTTGGATGGCGGTCTATGTATTTTGTTGTAATGCCCAGAGTAAATCTCATAGTGATCTTCTTGACATATCACGTTATCTTTATTCTATCAATTGCCCAACTGTAATTTGTTTACCTAGCATGTTATTTTATCTATGGAGAGACACCACTAGTGAACTGTGGACCCCGGTCCTATTTTAATCATATTGCAATCACCTGTTTACTTTTCCCGCACTGTTTACTTTACTCGCATATTACTATTGTTTTCCACTCGATACACTCATAACCTTTGTTTCAAGCTAACCGGTGAGATTGACAACCTCATCGCAAGTTGGGAGCAAAGTATTTGTCTGTGTGTGTGCAGGTTCCATAACACCTTCAGTCATCATCGTCTCTCCTCCCCTGATCGATAAACCTTGGTTTCTTAACTGAGGGAAAACTAGCCGCTACACTCATCATACCTTCCTCTTGGGGTTCCCAACGGGCTGGTCATTCACCACGCACAAGGACGTCTGCTCCACATCATCTAAACGCCACAGCTATTTTCTAGCGCCATCACCAAGTAGCAGCTTCTTTTCTGGCGCCGTTGCCGGGGAGGAGAGAAGACTTCTGCGAGGGGAGTTTTCGCACACACATTCTTTACTTTGTTATTGTTTTGCTTTACTTTATTTATTTTACCTGCATTGCTTTTTATCAAAAACCCAAAAAAATTAGAATCCTTGGTAGCTGTTTTTACTTGTTTACTTTCGTTTTGCTTAAATGGCCAATCCTGAAAACACCAAGTTGTGTGACTTTACTAGCACAAACAATGGTGACTTTATCTGCACTCCTATTGCACCACCTGCTACTGCTGCAAACTTTTATGAGATTAAGCCTGCTTTACTGAACCTTGTTATGAAAGAGCAATTTTCTGGTGCTAGTACTGAAGATGCTGCAGCTCATCTCAACAATTTTGTTGAGCTATGTGAGATGCAGAAATATAAATATGTTGATAGTGATATTATTAAGCTCAAGCTGTTTCCTTTTTCTTTGAGAGGAAAAGCTAAATATTGGTTGTTGTCTTTGACTAAGAATAGTATTGATTCATGGGCTAAGTGTAAGGATGCTTTTATTGGTAGATACTATCCTCCTGCTAAGATTATAGCTTTGCGCAGCAATATTATGAAGTTTACTCAGTTTGATAATGAACATGTTGCTCAGGCTTGGGAAAGAATGAAATCTATGATAAAGAACTGCCCCACTCATGGACTGACTACTTGGATGATTATCCAAACTTTTTATGCAGGACTGAATTTTTCTTCAAGGAATCTACTTGATTCAGCTGCTGGAGGCACTTTTATGTCCCTTACATTGGGCGCCGCATCAAAGTTACTCGACAACATGATGGTGAATTATTCCGAATGGCACACCGAGAGAGCTCCACAAGGTAAGAAGGTAAATTCTGTTGAGGAAACCTCTTCCTTGAATGATAAGATTGATACCATTATGGCTATGCTTGCTAATGATAGGACTCATGTTGATCCTAATAATGTTCCTTTGGCCTCTTTGGTTGCTCAAGAAGAGCAAGTTGATGTGAATTTCATTAGAAACAATAATTTTAACAACAATGCTTATAGGAACAATTTTGCTAGTAACAATTATAGGCCGTATCCTTCTACCAATGGTAATGGTTATGGTAACTCTTATGGTAACTCCTACAACAACACTAGGGCCGCGCCCTCCGAGCTTGAGGTAATGCTCAAGGACTTCATCGGTAAGCAAACTGCTTTTAATAAGTCTGTTGAGGAAAAGTTAGGCAAAATTGATATCCTTGCTTCTAAAGTTGATAGCCTTGCTCATGATGTTGAACTTCTGAAATTAAAAGTGTTCCCTAATGATGTGAAAGTGAGCAATGTTGTTGCTTCCGCTAATGCTATCCAAGTTGGAATTGATGAAAATATTAGATTGTTAGCGGAATTGCATGCCATGTGGGAAAGAGAAGATGAGATGGCTAGAGAGACCAAGGTATGTACCATTACTACCTCTAATGATGTTGCTCCTACTGATAGCAACCCTCTTACTTTGATTGGTATAGAGAAAACTCCCACTCCTTGTGTTAAAAAGCCTAAAACTGCCAAAACTTTTTCTCAAAAGAGTGCTGAAATTTTTCGGAGTGTGGGAGATGATAGCTCTATTTCCTTTAATGATTTTGATGTTGATGGCTGCAACATATCTGAAGTTATTTTGTTCTTGCAAAAGCTTGCTTTGACTCCCAATGCTAGTTCTTTAAATATTGCTTTTACTAAGCATATTACCAATGCTCTCATAAAGATTAGCGATGAAAAGTTGAAGCAAAAAGCCTCTGTTCCCAAGAAGTTAGAAGATGGTTGGGAACCCATCATTGATATGCATGTTAATGGTTATGATTGCCATGCTTTATGTGATCTAGGTGCTAGTATTTCTATCATGCCTAGAAAGATTTATGACATGCTTGATTTACCACCACTAGAAAAATGTTATTTTGATGTTCCTATTGCTGATGTTGCTAAGAAGAAACCTTTGGGAAGGATTAATGATGTTCTTATTGTGGTTAATAATAACCTTGTTCCCGTTGATTTTCTTGTTATGGACGTTGAATGCCATGCTTCATGTCCTATTATTTTGGGAAGACCCTTTCTTCGAACTGTAGGTGCCATCATTGATATGAGGGAAGGCACTATCAAGTATCAATTCCCACTTAAGAAAGGTATAGAACACTTCCCTAGGAAAAGAAAGAAATTACTTTTTGACTCTATTCTTAGAGCAAATTATGAGCTTGATGCTTCATCACTTGATATTACTTGATTCGCAATTTTCTGCGCCTAGCTCAAAGGCGTTAAAGAAAAGCACTCTTGGGAGATAACCCATTGTTTACTTTTCAGTACTTTTTCTTTTATTTGAGTCTTGGAAGTCATTACTACTGTAATGACCGCTCCTTATCTTGTTTATTTCGTTTTTGTGCCAAGAGAAGCCTCTAATTTGAGTGAGGTAAAGATTTGGGGTTATTGCTGTCCTGAAACTATTTTCGGTGCTGCACCGTAAAAATTCGTGAAAATTCTCTGTTTATCTTTTGGACCTGCGATTTCTTGTGCATATGCCCCAGGTTATATCCAAACTTTTCTTAGTTGAACACTTTTTGATTTGAGCAACATAAAATCCCTCAAAAATTCGTCATTTGTCAGCTGTTCTGTTTTGACAGATTTCTGCCAATATTTGTTTTTGCCACTTTATCGCTTTCTTTTGAGCTTTTTTGATCATGGAACTCTTGTGGAAGTTGCTACAGTAGTATATACTTTATATGTGGTGGTTTTGAGTTTAAACCTGAAGCTAAAGGAGGTTGAATATATTTTATGCTTACACTAATGTTGCTAATAGAATTGTGTTTAGTTTTGTATGAAGGAAGTTTTCAAGTGTAGGGATTGGAGAATGATGAGATGAGTTGAAGAATGGACAAAATCTCAAGCTTGGGGATGCCCATGCATCACCCCAAGAAATATCCAAGAAGTACAAGCGTCAAAGCTTGGGGATGCCCCCGAGGCACCCCTTCTTCATCGGCAAAAATCATGTCACCTTTCAAAACACTATATTTTTATTGCTTCATGCACTATGTGTTTTTCTTGGAGCGTCAGTTGTTTTAGTTTTCTTAGTTTGTTTAGTTTGTTTGTTGGCTGCAATAAATGGTTGGACCCCAACAAATTTTCCTTTGGAGGAGATGTACTCATTTTCATTTGCAAAGAATGCTCTAGTTTTCACTCTTATTCAAAATCGAGCATTCTACTTTTTCTGCTACTGCTTTTGGTTTTCGATTTCGCCTTGATATGCGTTCAGATCTTGTCATATCTTTTAATCAAGGTGTATTTTTGCCTCTGATCTTTATTGGTTTTCATCAAAAGAGGTGTTTATAAAAATTTCAAATGGTGTTGGAAAAGAGAAAAAGCTTTGTGCAAAATAGTGGTACAAGAAGGAGCTTGTGTAGACTGCGGCTTAGGCTTTTTCATGTCATGCTTGATGTATTTTTGATAGTATGCTTAGTGGTTTTGCTGTAGCATGACTTGTCTCAAATAACTGAGATTGCTCAATGAGCCTTTGAAAAATCATGCGTTGTTTTTATTGTATGGAAGCATTATTTTGGTTTTCTCCTTGATGCTTTATTTGGGTTGACTTGGCGCATGCTCACACATGTTAGACTCATACAAAGTCGCCAATAGCCTTCATGATCATTTAGTTTTTGACTTTTGATGTCATCTTATGCTTCTTTTAATGTCGCTTTGTCGCTTTGCATGATTATGGCCATTATTGCTCTCTTAGTCGGTCGCTCCCAGTCTTTTGCTAGCCCTCGCCTTGTACTGAGTATGAGCTCTACTCGTGCATCCAACTCCTAAAAGCCAAAGTTTTCCAAAGTGTCCACCATACATACCTACTAGCAATTTGCTATTCCAAGTAAATTTGACTTGCTTTTATATTCTCTTCAAATTAAACTCTTACCAGTGTTATGCGAAATTCGGTCAGTAAAGCTCTCACGAACCGGAAGGCACACTTTACTTTTTCCTGTTCTAAAATTTTGACATTGTGGTCTTTTATGTTGAGTTGTTATGCTTGCAAGTTGTAAGTTGGATTCTAGCCCAGCCATGTTGTCATGGGGCAAGCTTTCAACATTGCACTTCTTATTTTAGTTGATATCGTGATCTTTTGTTTATGGATGCCCGCTGTGTGAAATGAATTGGGAATCTTGTAGGGATCATGGAGTTTTTATATGTGTTAGGGAAACGCCGGGCCGCCAATCTAAGCCATGCATAATTCATGGTGGAAATTTGCAGCATACCCATGGTGAACATTCGACGACGCATCTCACAATAAAAAGCTAAACAATATAGCAAATAAAAGAGATGTCGAGGTGTTCATTGTCTGCTTGTCCTGTCATTTTGGTGTGGGCTTGTTCCATGTCATCGGGCACGGAGGTACCCCATTGGCGGTTCTCAATGATATGCATATACTTACAATGACAAGAGCCTTGCTTGGGACTCTAAGTAAATTAGCATGGTTTGGGTACTCGTATTCACGGGACACGAGGTTTTCAACTTATGATTTGTCAAGCATATGCATCATAACTGTTCTCGCATTAACTTTAACCATTCAAGATGCTTATGATGGGGGCAATGAGAGCTCAAAGCCGGTAAGTACCATAATTTTTGAAGGTTATAAAACTTGCAATCACTGCTTCCCTCTGCGAAGGGCCTTTCTTTTACTTTTATGTTGAGTCACCACCTTCTTTCTTTATGCACCATTAAGAGAGCATAGTTGTCATTCTTAGTGTGATATGCATTGTCCCAAGGTTCATTGATTGACTCATGATGATTGGTTTCACTTGTTCTTAAATTATTTGTATCTAGTCGCCCTCTTAAATTTTGAGGTGTCCTATGCATTTATGTTTTGCTCTCTTTGAAGGACAAGCTGAAAACCATTTGTATGTTTTTCCTTATGATTTGAACACATGTTTGACTTTCATTGTTTCATTATCATGATCTTTTGTTTGTGTTCATTTGCATGTTTACAACATGGTTGCTAAGTTCTTATTGTCATGATTATATCTTTCATGCCCATGTTTTAAGTTCTATTGATCCCAGCTCATCAATGCTTACATATATGATCAAGATTGTGTAGGTGCATGTCACCTCAAAAATTATTCTTTTGTTATCACTTACCTACTCGAGGACGAGCAGGAGTTAAGCTTGGGGATGCTTGATACGTCTCAAACGTATCTATAATTTTTGATGCTCCATGCTTGTTTTTACACCATTTGCCTATTGTTTCGTTACACTTAGTGGCACTTTTATACATTTTCCGGAACTAACCTATTAACGAAGTGCCACAGTGCCAGTTTCCTGTTTTCTGCTGTTTTTGTGTTTCAGAAGTGATACACAGGAAATATTCTCGGAATTGGACGAAACAAGTTCCTGAAGTCATATTTCACCGGGGAGCTCCCAAACATCCGAAGACCTGACGGAGGGGGGCCACGTGGCCCCCACACACCGGGGCGGCGCGGCCTGGCCCCTGGCCGCGCCAGCCCCGTGTGAGGCCGCGTGGCTCCACCTCTGACAGCCCCCTTTCGCCTATATATACCCCCTGACGAGAAAAACCTAAGTGCCCGATCAGTTTTCCAGAACACATCGCGATCCGCCGCCGCCGTCGACCCGAAGATCGGGAGGGTCCAGAAGCTCTTCCCGGCACCCTGCCGGAGAGGGGAATCGCCACCGGAGGTCTTCTTCATCGCCATGCTTGCCTCCGGAGCGATGAGTGAGTAGTCTACCTTGGACTATGGGTCCATAGCAGTAGCTAGATGGTTGTCTTCTCCACCATGTGCTTCATGTTTAGATCTCATGAGCTACCCTACATGATTGAGATCACTGTTATGTAATTCTATGATGTTGGTTTGTTGGGATCCGATGAATATTGGTGTTTATGATTAAGTTGATGTACTGAATTATATCTTTTGTTATCTCTATGTTGTTTATGATCTTGCATGCTCTCCGTTGTTAGTAGCTATCTTGGCCGAGTAGTTGCTAGTGACTCCAAGAGGGGGTATTTATGCTCGATAGTGGGTTCATGCCTCTATTTCACCTGGGGGAGTGACAGAAACCTCTAAGGTGGTAGATGTGCTGTTGCTACTAGGGAGAAAACAACATTCATATGCTCAAGGGCATATGCTTTGTTTACATTACACACTTTGCTTAATGCAATTATCTGTTGTTCGCAACTTAATACTTTCGGGGTGTTCGGATGATATCCCTGGGGGTGGATTATTAGTCATAGATGCAGTTGGATGGCGGTCTATGTATTTTGTTGTAATGCCCAGAGTAAATCTCATAGTGATCTTCTTGACATATCACGTTATCTTTATTCTATCAATTGCCCAACTGTAATTTGTTTACCCAGCATGTTATTTTATCTATGGAGAGACACCACTAGTGAACTGTGGACCCCGGTCCTATTTTAATCAAATTGCAATCACCTGTTTACTTTTCCCGCACTGTTTACTTTACTCGCATATTACTATTGTTTTCCACTCGATACACTCATAACCTTTGTTTCAAGCAAACCGGTGAGATTGACAACCTCATCGCAAGTTGGGAGCAAAGTATTTGTCTGTGTGTGTGCAGGTTCCATAACACCTTCAGTCGTCATCGTCTCTCCTCTCCTGATCGATAAACCTTGGTTTCTTAACTGAGGGAAAACTAGCCGCTACACTCATCATACCTTCCTCTTGGGGTTCCCAACGGGCTGGTCATTCACCACGCACAAGGACGTCTGCTCCACATCATCTAAATGCCACAGCTATTTTCTGGCGCCATCACCAAGTAGCAGCGGCCTCACGTAGGGCCCGCGCGGCCAGGGGGCTGGCCGCGCCACCCTGGCATGTGGCCCCCCCTGGATCCTCTCGACTCCTCCTTCTGGCTTCCTGAGTCTTCTGGGAAATTATAATTTCTGGGTATTTTTCTGGAATTTTCCTGATCTTCAAAATATGGTCTCTTGATGGTCCTTTTTCCAGCAGAATCCTGACTCCGGCAGCAACTCCTCCGATGATCATCAAACATGTGAAAGCAAAGGAAATAACATAAGTATCATATCTAAATATGAAATATATCAATGAATAACAGTAAATTATGATACAAAATAGTGATGCAAATTGGACGTATCAACCCCCCAAGCTTAGACCTCGCTTGTCCCCAAGCGAAAACTAAACTCGGTAAACATGACCACAGGTTTATGGAGTGAAGTGTCGATAATCAAAATACGGACAAGAAGCATCACATTCACTAAGGCACAAATTATAATAAACAGCAACTTCCCTTTATAAGATGTAGACTTGCAATAGGTAAAAGGGAATCACATGTAAAGATGCACAAGGTAAACTATAATTGGCAATGGCAAACCTTAGTTCTTGGTCAAAGAATGGAGAACAAACTATTCTCTCTTTTAGACGGAGCCTTTTAAAATGGAGCTAATATAGCAAAGACTATATGCTCAACAAAGTAAACTTTTGCATTCATAGAAAGCTTTCAAAGATGTATTCCTTCAGACAAAAGCATTATACAAAACAAGGAAGATAATAAACATGATTAAATGGATCAACATATGGGTGAGTGAAACATAACAACACAAATGCTTGCTTGAGACAGAGGGAAATAGGTTGACTCAACATAAAAGTAAAAGATAGGCCCTTCGCAGAGGGAAGTAGGGATTAAACATGTGCTAGAGCTTTTCATTTGTAAAACAGAGGTAAAAATTGTTTTGAGAGGTGGTTGCTTTTGTCAACGACTAGCAACGGAGTTCTTGATATCTTCCATACTAAACAAGTGAGAGCGGTTCCGAGATGTTTGATTAATTGGCACTTTGGTGCTCTTTTATAGCTTTGCACTCCTCCCCACCTTTTTTCCTTTCTCAAACCATGGCTAACCGATTCCATCGGGTGCCGACCAACTTTCACATTCCATTGGAGGAGTGCCTTTTTTCTTTCTTTTTCTTTTTGAGATTATAATGGTCTGACCAGCTCCCTTGCAAAATTAATGACGAGCAGATGAAGCTGCCTAGTCGAGGGGTACTTAATTTAGTATGGAAGATAACAAACCCATCCACTATGTCCTCATGAGCTAAAAACAGTGGCACAAAATGAGAAGTGTTTGAAAGTTTTTGAAAGGTAGCACATGAAAATTTACTTGGAATGGCTTGAAATACCATGCATAGGAATTTATAGTGGACTCTTTGGAAGTGACTTGGCTTTTGGGAATTGGATGCACGAGAAGTATTTCCTCTCAGTACAGGTTTTTGGCTAGCAAGGCTGGGTAAAAAGCATAAGAGTTGCATGAAACAAACAAACATACACATAATAAGAACAATCATGCAAACTCCCTTGAAGGTACAACAATTTTAACTTTAAGAATAACAATGCTTATAAGCCAAACATAAGGGAAAACTGAAGTGATATAACTGCAAGCACTTCTTTATTCTTTTCCACTCAAACCTCAAGGTAAAGTTGCTACTGACAAAGCTAGGTTTGCCAAAACCAACTAGATCTACTCATGCTCCTAATGTGATACCAATACCAATCAACAAGACTAGTCATACAAGAGAGATTGCAAACTAACATAAAGTGTGCGAAAAGTAAACGATAAAACTTCTCATTAATATTTTATTACCACAACTCACACCAAGGGATACATAGATAACTGGCTAAGGAGGATACTTCCAAGCTGCAAACTATTCTATACGATAACTTCTCTATTCATGATATGACTCTACTTGAAAAGTAAATGAGCAAAAGGTAATGATGTGATACCGAGGCACTCCCCCAAGCTTGGAACAAGCCAAGGGGATGCCTAAACCGATGACGAATTACTCCTTTGGTGGTGGCGGTGGATAATCTCTAATAAGCTTCTCAATCAAATCCTTCAGATCATCAATCTTGTACTCGAGGTTACGAATCATCTCGGAATTGTGCTCAACACGGTTCATGAACCTGTAAGCAAGAGAATCCCAGCTCTTGGAATTATTTCCCCATCCTTCTTCACCCTTGGAGCTTCCTGTCCCTGCATTGTTAGAACGATCTATATCCCAGCCAGAGGGTAATCGTGATTTGGGCACCTTTTGGAACTGACGTTCATGAATTAGAGTATGGAAAGGATTTTGGCTTGGTGGAGATGTCCGTGGAGATAAGGTGTGACGCGGCACACCCCCTCCGGTCCTTATGCGGGCACTCTTCTTGAACTTGTCATGATCTGTCACCACCCCTATGCTGGCAATCACAGTGTTCGGCCTTGGACTTTGATCTTCCTCTTCGTCTTCGCTTTCAACCTCTTCTTTTAGCCGGAAATCTTTGGTGTCATCTTCCGGAGGTGTCTTCTCCTTGTCACCGCTGGAAGAGGCCATGACTCCTCCAAGCTTAAGATCAACTCCTGACAGAAACAGCTCGAAACAAAACACGACGAGAAAACGATATACAGACCTCGGGGACTCCGGGGGGTTAAATAGGCAAAAATTATACATCGAAACGAAATCACAGGAGGAAACCGGGATGGAAACGAGTTCCGGGGTGTTCTCACACCCAGGTGGCGCGGCCAGGGGTGGGCCCGCGCCACCTGTGTGTGAGACACACACGGACTCTTTTTCCTGCCCTTTTTCGTCTCGTGATTTTTCATATTTAGTAAAAACAGCAAAAATATTAAAGGAAGAGCTTTTCGCGAAACTTTTCTGACTAGAACTGTTACCTATTCAAAAATGAACTCTGCAGGTACCTGCAATTTGTCTTGGATAAATTCTTCCGGAGAAATAGTTTCAATAACATCAACATCTTCATTATAAGAATCTCCAGAAATATAATGCTTGAGTCTTTGCCCATTCACCACTTGTGTAGAATCATCTTTCAATGAAGTGATCTTAATAGCACCTGAGCGGTACACTTCCACAATAACATATGGTCCTTCCCATTTAGAGAGTATTTTTCCTGCAAAAAATCTGAGACGAGACCTATACAATAGAACTTTCTCACCGACATGAAACTCTCTCTTAAGAATTCTCTTATCATGCCATTGCTTGACTTTCTCTTTAAAAAGTCTGGCATTCTCATACGCTTCGTTTCTCCACTCATCTAGAGAACTCAAATCTAACAACCTTTTCTTACCGGCTAGTTTAAAATCTCTATTAAGCTCTCTCACTGCCTAAAAAGCTTTGTGTTCTAATTCTAAGGGCAAGTGACATGCTTTTCCGTAAACAATCTTATAAGGAGACATACCCATGGGATTCTTATAAGCAGTTCTATAAGCCCATAAAGCGTCGTTTAACTTACTAGCCCAGTTTTTCCTAGATCTACTAACAGTCTTCTGCAAGATAGACTTGATCTCCCTATTTGAAAGCTCTACCTGCCCACTAGTTTGGGGATGATAAGCAGAAGGAATTCTATGATTAACATCATATCTAGCAAGAGTTTTTCTAAAACTACCATGAATAAAATGAGAACCTCCATCGGTCATAAGATATCTAGGCACTCCGAACCTAGGAAAAATAACATCCTTAAGCATTTTTAATGAAGTCTCACCATCGGCACTCTTTGTAGGTATGGCTTCTACCCATTTAGTAACATAATCAACAGCAACAAGTATATGGGTATAGCCTTTTGAAGGAGGAAATGGACCCATAAAGTCAAACCCCCAACAATCAAACGGTTCAATAACAAGAGTGTAATTCATAGGCATTTCATTGCATCTAGAAATATTACCAACTCTTTGACATTCATCACAAGATAAAACATACCTTCTGGCATCTTTAAAGAGGGTTGGCCAATAAAAACCTGATTGTAGAACCTTCTGTGCGGTTCTATCTCCAGCATGATGCCCTCCGTAGGCGCTGCTATGGCATTTTCTTAATATCTCTTGTTTCTCATATTCCGGTACGCAGCTTCTCATAATACCATCAACTCCTTCTTTATATAAGTGTGGGTCATCCCAAAAATAATGCCTCAAATCATAGAAGAATTTTCTTCTTTGCTGAGCTGTAAAGGTTGGAGGCAAATACTTGGAAACAATAAAGTTAGCATAATCAGCATACCAAGGAAGGTCTCGCGAAGTTACATTTATTGCAGCCAACTATTCATTTGGAAAACTATCATTAACAGGAATAGGATCAAAAGAAATGTTTTCCAATCTAGACAAATTGTCAGCCACAGGATTTTCAGCACCTTTCCTATCTACGATATGCAAATCAAACTCTTGTAAAAGCAACACCCATCTAATAAGCCTAGGCTTAGCATCCTTCTTAGTCATAAGATATCTAATAGCAGCGTGATCAGTATGAATAGTAACTTTAGAATCAACAATGTAAGATCTAAACTTATCACAGGCAAAAACAACAGCAAGAAACTCTTTCTCAGTAGTAGCATAATTCTTCTGAGCAGCATCAAGAGTCTTACTAGCATAATGAATAACATTCAACTTATTATCTACGCGTTGTCCAAGAATAGCACCAACAGCAAAATCACTAGCATCGCACATAATTTCAAAAGGTAAATTCCAATCAGGTGGTTGAACAATAGGAGCAGTAGTTAAAGCCTTCTTAAGAGTTTCAAAAGCTTTCTTACAATCATCATCAAAGATAAATGGTACATCCTTTTGAAGAAGATTGGTAAGAGGCTTTGAAATCTTAGAGAAATCTTTAATAAACCTCCTATAGAAACCAGCATGACCAAGAATACTATGAATACCTTTAACATCTCTTGGACAAGGCATTTTCTCAATTGCCTCCACTTTTGCTCTGTCAACTTCAATACCTCTTTCATAAATTTTATGTCCAAGGACAATTCCTTCATTCACCATAAAGTGGCATTTCTCCCAATTAAGAACAAGGTTAGTCTCTTCGCACCTCTGCAAAACTTTATCAAGGTTGTGCAAACAATTATCAAAAGAAGTTCCATAGACGGAGAAATCGTCCATGAAAACCTCCACAATTTCTTCACAAAAGCCATGAAAAATAGCAGACATACATCTTTGAAAAGTAGCAGGAGCATTGCATAAACCAAACGGCATACGTCTATAAGCATAAGTTCCATAAGGACAAGTAAAAGTGGTTTTCTCTTGATCATCCTTCTTAACAGTAATTTGAGAAAAACTAGAATAACCATCAAGAAAACAAAAATGAGTCTTCTTAGACAACCTTTCTAACATCTGATTTATAAACGATAAAGGATAATGATCTTTCTTAGTAACTTTGTTTACCTTCCTATAATCAATGCACATCCTATAACCAACAACTACCCTTTGAGGAATAAGCTCGTTATTCTCATTAGGCAAAACAGTCATACCTCCTTTCTTAGGAACACAATGAACAGGACTAACCCATCTACTATCAGCAATAGGATAAATAATACCAGCATCAAGGAGTTTTAATACCTCGTTTCTTACCACATCCTTCATCTTGGGAATTAAGCGGCGTTGATGCTCCACAACTGGCTTCGCATCTTTCTCCATGTTAATGGCATGCTGACATAAAGTGGGAGAAATCCCTTTTAAATCATCAAGATTATATCCCATAGCTCCTCGGTGTTTCCTCAATATCTCCAATAATCTTTCTTCTTCCTTTCCTGAAAGTTTAGAACTAATAATAACAAGATATATTTTCTTATCATCTATATAAGCATATTTAAGATTATCAGGCAAAGGCTTTAATTCAAACACAGGATCTTCTTTAGGCGGCAAAGTGGTACCAAGATCCTCCACAGGTAGATTATGCTTGAGTAATGGTGGTTGACGAAGGAGAATATCATCAATCTCTTCTCTTTCCTTGCTGAAAACATCACTTTCGTGATCTTCCATGAATTGCTGCAAGGCATTATTAGGGGCAAGAGCAATAGAAGCAAGCTGTTCAACTCGAAAATTTTCATTAGGCGTTTCATTTTCATAAGAAGTCTTAGCAAACTTGGAATAATTAAACTCATAAGACTCTCCATTAAACTTAGTAAAAAAATTCTCCTTCTTACAATCTATCACAGTGCCATAAGTGTTCAAAAATGGTCTACCAAAAATAATAGGACAAGTTTTACTAGCCTCCTTACCAAGTACTAGAAAATCAGTAGGGTATTTAGTCTTACCACAAAGAACTTCCACATCTCGGACAATACCAAGAGGCCAAACAGTCTCTCTGTTAGCAAGCTGAACAACCACATCAATATCTTCAAGTTCACAAGTGCCTATCTCGTGCATAATTTCTTTGTAAAGCTCTAAGGGAATAGCACTTGCACTAGCACCAATATCACATAAACCATAATAGCAATGATCTCCAATCCTGACAGAAATAATAGGAACACTTGCTTTCCTATGCTTTTTAGGATGTGAAAGAATGTTAGAAGCATCTTCACAAAAAAGAATATATTCATCCCCTACATCTTTAGTAACAAGATCCTTCAATATAGCTACAGGAGACTTAATAGTAATTTGCTCATCAGGTTCTGCAGCTTTTTTAGTACTTTTATTAGACACACTTACCAAAGTAGAATACTTCTTTACCTTAGCAGGAAAAGGTGTCTTCTCAAAATAAGGTTCGGGCACAATGCTATCAACAGTACAAACTTCAGTAGCTGCAGCAGGAATATAACTAATAGAATCTTTATAAGGCGCATGATATTTGTTCCAATCTTTCTTTGGAACATCAATATAAGAGGCAAAAGCCTTAAGACAATTAGCAAGTATTTGTGAATCAAGACCATAAGCAGTGCTAACACTATGAAATTCATCGGTCCCCATAAAAGATTTAATGCATTCATAATCATAGTTTATACCTAACTTCCTACCTTTGTCGTTTTCCCAACCTTCAGCATTCTCTTGTATACGGTCAAGAAGTTTCCACTTAGCATCTTCTTTCATATGAGTAAATGATCCAAAGCAAGAAGCATCCAAATAATCCTTATCAGGAAGAGTAAGCCGCGCATAAAAATTATCAATAACAATATTATTGGGGAGCTCATGAATGGGGCATTTGAGCATTAGTAACTTCAATCTCCCCCACACTTGGGTAATACTCTCTCCATCATGAGGCCAAAAATTATATATCCGGTTACGGTCTTTATGAATTTCACTTGGAGGATAAAACTTGGAATAAAAGAGAGGCACAATATCCTCCCATGCCATAGATGGACCATCTTGGAGTAGTCGATACCACTCTTCAGATCTGCCTTTCAATGATAATGAGAATAATTTCTTCTTAACCTGGCTTGGTGAAATACCTGCACATCTGAACAACTCGCATAATTCATGTATAAATAATAAGTGATCACCCGGATGGACAGTTCCATCTCCTGAATAGCAGTTATCCATAATACGCCCAACAATTTTCATAGGTATTTTAAAAGGATCAATTTCAGCAGGCGGCGGCGGTGATGGTTCCTCCGCATGTGCAGCAGTAGTAGTAGATGTTTTTCCAAATAGGAAACCAAATGGAGAGTTCTCCATAGCAGAGTAAAACAAAAATAAAAGACAAAATAAAAACAATACTCACAGTGACGGTTACCTTTTCCAATTCCGCTCTTCAATAGCGCTACACTCCCCGGCAATGGCGCCAGAAAATAGTATTGATGACCCACAAGTATAGGGGGTGTATCGTAGTACTTTTGATAAATAAGAGTGTCGAACCCAACAAGGAGCAGAAGGAGTTGATGAGCAGTTTTGATCAAGGAATCACTGTAAATACTAGCAAACAGGTTTTTAGGGGTATTTGGTAATACGGGTAAATAAAGTGCGAGTAAATAAAAGATAGTAGTAACAATTGCAGCAAGTGGCCCAATCCTTTCTTCAGAAAAGGACAAGCTGGTTGTGTACTTATAATAACCAAACGTTCTCGAGGACACACGGGAGTTTCTGTCAAGAGCTTTCGCTTCATAGAGCCAATAGTATTTATTGGTTTGATAGGTGTTATGGGGGTGAACCTGTGCTAGCGCACTACCCTTACTAGGATAAATACACACTTGTGATTATACCCCTTGCAAGCATCCGCAAATACAAGAAAGTAATTAAGATAAATCTAACCACAGCCTTAAACTCTAAGATCCTACGCTCCCTGGTGTAATGGTTTTCCAACGGAGGTTTAGGTTTCTGTCACTCCAGCAACCCCACAATCGGTAGCCAAATACACAATGCATCTCACTAGGCCCATAAATGGTGAAGTATCATGTAGTCAACGTTCACATGACACCACTAGTGAAATAGCACCACAACAATATCAAACCATTAAATATTTCTCAACAATAATTCACTACTAACATCTTGACTTCTCCCATGTCCTCAAGAACTAAATGAACTACTCACAAGACATCATATGGATCATGATCAGAGGTGAAATAATGGTAAATAACAATATGAACATAAACCTTAACTCAACGGTTCCACTCAATAGCATCAACTACAAGAGTAATCAACACCGGGAAAGTTTCCCCTATGAATATAACAAGATCCAACTCAAGATGTTACAGCGGGATGGCGTGGTGATGGTGGAGATGAAGGTGCTGGTGATGGAGATGATGATGATGATGATCCCGATGAAGTCCGGTGCGATGGTGATGACGATGGCGACGATCTCCCCTCTCTGGGAAGGAATTTCCCCGGCAGATTTCTCCCTGCCGGAGAGCTTTCTCTCTCTGGTGTTCTCCGCCCCGCAGAGGCGGCTGTGTCTAACTCTGAGCCCCCCTTTGACTTAGGTTTTCAGGGACGATGATGTACGCGAAGGGGCGAGACCAGAGGTGGGCCAGGGCGGCCTCACGCAGGGCCCGCGCGGCCAGGGGCTGGCCGCGCCACCCTGGCGTGTGGGGCCCCCCTGGCTCCTCTCGACTCCTTCTGGCTTCCTAAGTCTTCTGGGAAATTATAATTTCTGGGTATTTTTCTGGAATTTTCCTGATCTTCCAAATATGGTCTCTTGATGGTCCTTTTTCCAGCAGAATCCTAACTCTGGCAGCAACTCCTCCGATGATCATCAAACATGTGAAAGCAAAGGAAATAACATAAGTATCATATCTAAATATGAAATATATCAATGAATAACAGTAAATTATGATACAAAATAGTGATGCAAATTGGACATATCAGACCATCACTCATCTCGTGGTCATCCAAGCGGCAGCCTACAGTCTCTCGCTCCAGCGCCGAGGCTGAGTATCGCGCTATGGCCAATGCCATCGCTGAGTGCTCGTGGCTTCGGTAGCTTCTTCTTGAGCTCTCCTGCCCCGTCGACAAGGTGATGTCTACACACGCTTCTGTTGTAGACAGTGTTGGGCCTCCAAGTGCAGAGGTTTGTAGAGCAGCAGCAAGTTTCCCTTAAGTGGATCACCCAAGGTTTATCGAACTCAGGGAGGAAGAGGTCAAAGCTATCCCTCTCAAGCAACCCTGCAATTACGATATAGAAAGTCTCTTGTGTCCCCAACACACCCAATACACTTGTCAGATGTATAGGTGCACTAGTTCGGCGAAGAGATAGTGAAATACAAGTAGTAGTGATGATTATAAGTAGCAAATGTGATCTGGAATAAATATCGCTGCGAGCAAACATGTAACAAAACAGTAAGTAAACGGTGTGCAATGCTTGGAAACAAGGCCTAGGGATCATACTTTCACTAGTGGACACACTCCCAACAATATAACATAATTGAACAAATAAACAACTTCTCTTCACTATGGTACTCTGAATTACTCTCCTATTGAACAACACTAATCATTGCGTAGGGCTACGAAGCACTCCTTAAAGTTCATCAAGTACTTGACAAACACCACTCATAGAGATATTCAAATCAGATCACAACTCAAGATAGATATTATTGCAACTTAGACCAAGTACTAACACGGTGCACACACTGTCAACATTACACCATGAAAGGAGGAATAGATCACTTCAATACTATCATAGTGATAATTATTCTCATAATCCATAAGAGATCACAATCGTAGCCTAGACCAAGTACCACCATGATGCACGCACTGTCACCGTTACACCATGGCAGGAGGAATAGATTACTTTAATAACATCACTAGAGTACACATAATATCTGAATAATAACATCTACTTGTTCAACATGATAAAAAGCTCATGATCACATAAAGATCACATCATGGGAGAGAGAGGTGAACCACATAGCTACCGGTAGAGCCCTCAGCCCTGGGGATGAACTACTCCCTCCTCATCATAGGAGACAGCAAGGTTGATGGAGATGGCGGTGAGGTCGATGGAGACGGCGGAGACGGCGATGGAGACTGATGGAGATGGCTTCGGGGGCACTTCCCCGTCCCGGCAGGGTGCCAGAACAGAGACTTCTGTCCCCCAAAATTTGTCTTCGACGGCGGTGGAGCTGCGGAACTGTTCTGGGAAAAACGTCGACTCCCCTAGGGTTTTCCGTCCCGAGGCTTTTTATAGGCGAAGGGGCGTCATCAGGGGGCAGCCAGAGGATCCTCACACCAGGGTGGCATGGCCAGGGCCTGGGTCGCGCCACCTATGTGTGAGGGCAGCCTCTAGCCCCCCTCCGGCTCTCTTTCGGTCTTCGGGAAGCTTCCGGGAAAAATAAGACTTCTGGCTTTTGTTTCGTTCAATTCCGAGAATATTTCCTATGTAGCTTTTCTGAAACACAAAAACAGCAGAAAACATGGAACTGGCACTGTGGCATCTTGTCAATAAGTTAGTTCCGGAAATCGCATAAAAATGCCACAAAGTGTAACAAAATACAAGGCAAATGGTGCAAAAACAAGCATGGAGCATCAAAAATTATAGATACGTTTGAGACGTATCAAGCATCCCCAAGCTTAACTCCTGCTCATCCTCGAGTAGGTAAGTGATAACAAAAGAAATAATTTTTGAGGTGACATGCACCTACACAATCTTGATCATATATGTAAGCATTGTGAGCTGGGATCATAAGAACTTAAAACATGGGCATAAAAGATATAATCTTGACAATAAGAACTTAGCAACCATGTTGTAAACATGCAAATGAACACAAACAAAAGATCATGAAAATGAAACAATGAAAGTCAAACGTGTGTTCGAATCATAAGGAAAAACATACAAGTGGTTTTCAGCTTGTCCTTAAAAGAGAGCAAAACATAAATGCATAGGACACCTTCAAGTTTAAGAGGGCGACTAGATACAAATAATTTGAGAACAAGTGAAACCAACAATATGAATCAATCAATGAAAACTTTGGGACAATGCACATTATACTAAGAATGACAACTATGCTCTCTTAATGGTGCATAAAGATAGAAGGTGGTGACTCAACATAAAAGTAGAAGAAAGGCACTTCGCAGAGGGAAGAAGTGATTAAACATGTGCTAGAGCTTTTCATTTATAAAACAGAGAGATAAAAATTAGTTTTGAGAGGTGGTTGTCTTTGTCAATGACTGGCAATGGGGTTCTTACTATCTTCCATACAAAAATGAAGCAAGTTTTTGAGAGAGAGATTGGCACTTTTGTGCTCTTTTATAAAGCTTGGCACTCCTCCCCACCTTTTTTCCTTTCACAAACCATGGCTAACCGATTCCATCGGGTGCCCACCAACATTCACATTCCATGGAGGAGTGCCTTTTTTCTTTTCTTTTTTCCTTTTTTTCTTTTTGAAATAAGCAATATGGAAGATAACAAATCCGACCACTACGTCCCCATGAGCTGAAAACAGTGTCACAAAACGAGAAGTATTTTGAAGGTTTTTGAAAGGTAGCACATGAAAATTTACTTGGAATGGCTTACAAATACCATGCATAGGATTTTATAGTGGACACAATGGCAAACTTGGTTTTTGGGAGTTGGATGCACGAGTAGAGCTCATACTCAGTACAAAATGAGGGCTAGCAAAAGACTGGGAGCGACCAACTAAGAGAGCAATAACGGTCATAATCATGCAAAGCGACAAAGCAACATTAAAAGAAGCATAAGATGGCATCAAAAGTCAAAAACTAAATGATCATAGAGGCTATAGGCGACTTATTTTTGTAGTCAACATGGTGTAAGCATGCGCCAAGTCAACCCAAATAAATCATCAAAGGAGAAAACTAAATTAATGCTTCCAAATAATATAAACAACGCATGATTTTTTCAAAGGCTCATTAAGCAATCTCAGTTATTTGAGACAAGTCATGCTACAGCAAAAACCACTAAGCATACTATCAAAAAGACATCAAGCACGATATGCAAAAGCCTAGGCCGCAGTCTACACAAGCTCCTAATTGTACCACTTTTTTGCATAAAGCTTTTTCTCTTTTCCAACACCATTAAAACCTTTTATAAACACCTCTTTTGAAGAAAACCAATAAAGATCAGAGGCAAAAATACACCTTGATGAATAAATATAAGAAGATCTGAATGCAAATCAAGGCGAAAATGAAAACCAAAAGCAGTAGCACAAAAAGAGAACACTCATTGAACGATAAGAGTGAAAACTAGAGTGTTCTTGGCAAATGAAAAGCGAGTTCATCTCCTCCAAAAGAAACATGATGTGATCTAACCATTTATTACAGCAAACAAAACAAAACAAAATTAAAAACAAAAATAACTGACGCTCCAAGAAAAATGCATAGTGCATGAAGCAAAAAAAATATAGTGTTTTGAAAGGTGACCTGATTTTTGCCAATGAAGAAGGGGGTGCCTCGGGGGCATCCCCAAGCTTTGATGCTTGTACTTCTTGGATATTTCTTGGGGTGATGCATGGGCATCCCCAAGCTTGAGCTTTTGTCCATTCTTCAACTCATCTCATCATTCTCCAATCCCTACACTTGAAAACTTCCTTCATACAAAACTAAACACAAATCTATTAGCAACATTAGTGTAAGCATAACATATAATCAACCCTTTTTGCTTCAGATTTTAACCCAAAAGCACCACATATATAGCAAATACTATTGTAGCAACTTCCCCAAAAGTTCCGTGATCAAAAGAACTTAAAAGAAAGTGATTAAGCGGCAAACACAAATATTGGCAGAAATCTGTCAAAACAGAACAGCTGACAAAGGTCGAATTTTTGAGGGGTTTTATGTTGTTCAAATCAAAAAGTGTTCAACTAACGAAAGTTTGGATATAACCTGGGGCATATGCACAAGAAATCGCAGGTCCAAAAGATATACAGAGAATTTATACGAATTTTTACGGTGCAGCACCGAAAACAGTTTCAGGACAGCAACATCCCCAAATCTTTACCTCACTCAAATTAGAGGCTTCCCTTGGCACAAAAGTGAAATAAAAAGGATAAGGAGCGGTTATTACATTAGTAATAAATTCCAAGACTCAAATAAAAGAAAAAGTACTGAAAATAAAATAATGGGTTATCTCCCAAGAGTGCTTTTCTTTAACGCCTTTGAGCTAGGTGCAGTAATTTGCAAAGATGCTCATGTGGGCGCCATATAAGAGCTTGAGGCAAAGGCGCCATATATGAACTTAAAGCAAAAGAGAGCATCAAAAAGCAAGTATGGAACACATTTAAATCTAAATCACTTCCTATGAAAAATAGTCTTGTAAAGAGACAAGTCATAAAAGTGCAAAGCAAAAAGCATAGGAAGGCAAAACAAGTATAACTTCAAGAATTGCAACATAAAGAGGGGAAACTCAATATTGTTGAGATCCATCAAACCATGTTTCCCTCTCTCATAATAACTTTCAGTAGCATCATGAATAGAACTAACAACATAACTATCACATAAAGCATCCCTATCATGAGCCACATGCATAAAAGAATTAATACTCACCACAGGAACAATAGTAGTAGGAGCAAATTCAATAGAATAATTATTCTCATCACCATAATCATCAAAAACAGGAGGCATATTGTAATCATAACTAATTTTCTCCTCAAAAGTAGGTGAACTAAAAATATTATACTCATCATTGTAACCATCATAGACTAGAGGTTCAGTATCATCACAAGCTAGAGAACAGCTATTTCGCAAAGCATATTCTTCAAACATATCATCATAAGAAGGAACATCACATTTGGGAGATAAAATATTATCAGAACAAACTTTCTCCACTAAAGCTGGGGAACTAAAAATATCATGCTTAACAAAACCAGCTTCCCCAAGCTTAGACTTTTCTATAGCATTAGCAATAACGGTGTTCAAAGCATTCATACTAACATCACTATTAGCATGCAAATTAAGCTCCAAAGGTCTTTCAATTTTCTCTTCAAACACTTCATGTCTAAACTCAGGAAAAAGACTACAGAACTCTTTATTTTCCATTAAGCCTAACTAGTGAAAATAAAAACAAGAAACAAAAAGATGTAATTGCAGAATCTAAAGGAAATAACTTCGAGCACTCACCAGCAACTAAAAGACTTAGTAGCCAAAGAATGTGAGTACCTTTTACCTTACCTCCCCGGCAACGGCGCCAGAAAAACAGCTGCTGCTGTTTGATGGTGCCTAGTTGACGAGGGAGATTATTCTTCTGCGTTCCCCGACAACGGTGCGACAACATTTTTGCTGTCTACCTCACCGCCAATCCAGTTCATCATCGCCAGACCAAGCACATCGAGCTCGACATTCATTTTGTCCACGAACAAGTTGCACTTGGGCTTATACGTGTCCTTCACGTCCCTACCTCCCAACAGTTTGCGGATATGATGACGAAGGGAATTCCTACGGCGTTCTTTGAGGAGTTTCAGTCCAGCCTTTGCATCGGTTACGGTGACGCTTCAACTATGGGGGGTGTTGAGTACATATTATACGACAGTGTGTATCTTGTATATTTACACTAGGCCCCCTCCTCTCTTGTATATTCGAGGATGTGGTGGCCCCACCGTGTAACCTATACATATGCGTGCCTATGCACTGATCAATACATCGTGCATCACATCCTCTCTATACTCACCTTCTCTCTCACTGTCCCTGACCGATCCCTCCTCCCTTCCCCCGACCGCGCTGGCCACCGCAGAGGCCGCTGGCCACCGCCGCAGAGGTCGCCTCCCTCGCTGCAGAGCTTTTGACCTAGAGGAAGTGAGCACTGTTGTGTCTATCTGTAAGCTACTGGGTAGCAAATTCTCATCGATTAATATATATATTTTGAGATAAATGATGTATATATTAAGCTAGCAAGCTGCCTCATTAAAAACTTTCCAGTCCCCTTAGGTACCCTGGTAAGGAAAAGAGTGTGTCTAAAACTTGCTGCTCCAATCAAAGTACAGTTACATCGTTTGTGAGACTATCAAAGAGAAAGCTAGGGGGTTCCTCGACCTAGTTACAAGATATGTTATTTGAGAAGCAGAACCTAGCTATCTCATGGGCTACCTGGTTAGCCTCCTGATGTCTACACACGCTTCTATTTTTGTAGACAGTGTTGGGCCTTCAAGTGTAGAGGTTTGTAGAGCAGCAGCAAGTTTCCCTTAAGTGGATCACCCAAGGTTTATCGAACTCAGGGAGGAAGAGGTCAAAGTTATCCCTCTCAAGCAACCCTGCAATTATGATACAGAAAGTCTCTTGTGTCCGCAACACACCCAATACACTTGTCAGATGTATAGGTGCACTAGTTTGGCAAAGAGATAGTGAAATACAAGTAATAGTGATGATTATAAGTAGTAAATGTAATCTGAAATAAATATCACTGCAAGCAAACATGTAACAAAACTGAAAGGAAACGGTGTGCAATTCTTGGAAACAAGGCCTAGGGATCATACTTTCACTAGTGGACACACTCAACAAATATAACATAATTGAACCAATAGATACTATCATCAATATGCAACTCAAAACAATTCTTCAATGGAAAATGAACACTAATCATGCGTAGGGCTACGAAGCACTCCTCAAAGTTCGTATGTACCCAAACTAGATTGTCCCACACTATCACTGTGAACGCACTAGATGGTTCCAACAAACACCAACAATTCATAGAGACATTAACCAAAAAGATACACATGATGCGCACACTAGTCACCTTCACACCATGATACAAGGTATCTCCAGAGATTACAAATAATAAGCACGGGAGTAGCATAATATCTGAATAATAACATCTACCAATTCAACTAGATACAAAGCTCACGATCACATAAAGATCACATCATGGGAGAGAGAGGTGAACCACATAGCTACCGGTAGAGCCCTTAGCCCCGGGGGAGAACTACTCCCTCCTTATCATAGGAGACAGTAAGGTTGATGGAGACAGCGGAGACGGCGATGGAGACCGATGAAGATGGCTTTGGGGGCACTTCCCCGTCCCAGCAGGGTGCCGGAACAGAGACTTCTGTCCCCTGAAATTTGTCTTCGACGGCGGCGGCGCTGCGGAACTGTTCTGGGAAAAACGCCGATTGTTTTAGGGTTTTCTATCGGGAGGCTTCTTATAGGCGAAGGGGCATCATCAGGAGCGGATCAGGGTGATCACACAATGGGTGGATGCGGCCAGGGGCTGGGCCGCGCCCCCCTATTGTGTGGGCAGCCCCTGGCCCCCCTTCAGCTCTCGTTCGGTCTTCGGTCCTCTTCCAGGAAAAATAAGACTTCTGGAACTTGTTTCGGCCAATTCCGAGAATATTTCATGTGTAGCATTTCTAAAACACAAAAACAGTAGAAAACAGGGAACTGGCACTTTGGCATCTTGTTAGTATGTTAGTTCCGGAAATCGCATAAAAACGCCATGAAGTGTAATGAAACACAAGGCAAATGGTGTAAAAACAAGCACAGAGCATCAAAAATTATAGATACGTTCGAGACGTATCAGCATCCCCAAGCTTAACTCCTGCTCTTCCTTGAGTAGGTAAGTGATAACAAAAGAATAATTTTTGAGGTGACATGCACCAACACAATTTGATCAACGAGGTAGAGCATTGAGTGCTGAGATCAAAGAACTTAAAACATGGGCATTGATACGTCCAAAACGTATCTACTTTCCCGAACACTTTTGCTATTGTTTCTCCTCTAATTTGTGTGTTTTGAATACAACTAACACGGACTGGCGCTGTTTTCAGCAGAATTGCTCTGGTGTCTCGTTTTTGTGCAGAAATTCAACTTCCAGTAAAAATTCGGGAAAAATCATGAAAAATCCTATTTCACCAGAAGACCCAGGGAGCCAGAAGACCAGAGGGAGAAGGGGCTCGAGGGGCCGTCACACAGTGGTGGCGTGGCCCAGCCCTGGCCGTGCCACCCTGGCGTGAGGGGGCCCCAGGACCCCTCTCGACCTCCCCTCTCGCATACATATACCCCCTGACGACATAATATCAGAGAGACGGTGTTTTTTCCAGATAGACTTCCGCTGTGCCGCCGCCATCAGAAACCGCGATTCAGAATCAGAAACTCCGTTCTGGCACCCTGCCAGGACGGGGATTCGGAGGAGATCTTCATCACCATCACCACCGACGCTCCTCCATCGACCATCCATGACTCCCCCATCCATGTGTGAGTAATTCCCCCGCTGTAGGTGAGAGGATGGTAGGGATTGGATGAGATTGTTCATGTAATTTGATATGAGATTGATAGGGCATAGTGCCTAGTATCTTTATTTAGTGCGTATGACATTGTTGCAACTTGTTGTGCTTAATGCTTGTCACTTTGGGCCCGAGTGCCATGATTTTAGATCTGAACATGTTATTATTTCTATGATGATACTTGTTGTTTATGGTCTTACCTACAAGTTGTATACACATATTGTTGTCCGGAACCCGAGGCCCCAAAGTGACAGAAATTGGGATAACCGGAGGGGATGGCTATGATGTGAGGATCACATGTGTTCACCGAGTGCTAATGCTTTGCTCCGGTACTTTATTAAAAGGAGTACCTTAATTACCAGTAGTTTTCCTTGAGGCCCTGCTGCAACAGGCTGGTAGGACAAAAGATGTCGTGCAAGTTTCTCCTTGTGAGCACGTACGACTATATACGGAACACATGCCTATGATTGTTTGTACTAAGATGCTTTATCTTTATTTATCTGCAATGCCTTTGTCTCATTGATTTCATGAATTATCTTATCCATGCAACGCCCGTAATCCATCCCTATGCCTACAGTACTTGTTCCTACTGTTTACAACTATTACTATTATCGCTGCTATTTTACTACTGCTGTTACTGTTTCACTACTGTCACCACTATAAAACTGTTGCTACTAATAAATCACTGCGAGCGAGACTGTTTCCAGGTGCAGCTGAATTGACAACTCATCTGTTAAGGCTTACATATATTCTTTGGCTCCCCTTGTGTCGAATCAATAAATTTGGGTAATACTTCCCTCGAGGACTGTTGCGATCCCCTATACTTGTGGGTCATCAAGACTATTTTCTGGCGCCGTTGCCGGGGAGCATAGCTTTATTTGTAAGTTCACTTGGTATTCATATTGTTCGCTGCAATCCTTTCATCATGGGTAAACCTCGTGATGGAAAAGTTCCTATATTGTTATCCACTACAAGAAGAGGTACGACTCTCAACACCTCTGTTGCTCTTGATTCGCCATCTATTATGAGTAAGTTGCTTACACCACCACACCCACATGCTACTGCTACTACTTCTGCTGAGATTGAAAATGCCACTGATAATTTAGATGATGCTTCTACTGTGCTTGATGAGAGTGGTTCACTAGGTTCCTTTTTAGATGCTACTATTGCTAGAGCTAAGTTGGGAAACACCACTGTTACACCTGTTAGTTCACCTGAATCTAGGGAGTGTCCTAGTGATGATTATGATGATGATGTTTATATTGAGCTTAATGATGATTTTATTGCAGAAGCACGTGTTGCTCGTAATGCAGGTAATGTTAAAGAACTTCTTGCCAGACGTTCTGTTAGATATAATTTGTCTCCTGATCCTAAGTTTGCTGCTTCTCCCATAAATATTAGGGACAAGGATTATGATTTCTCTTTGGATTTATCTTACATATCTATTGTTGAGAAAACTCCTTTTTATGGTACTAAAGATGAGAGTGCTATGGAGCACATGAATGAGCTTTCTACTTTGAGTAATTTGTTTTCTGATGATATTAAGCTCTGCACTTACTTTGTTGCTAAGATTTTTCCTTTTTCATTGAAAGATGCTGCTAAAATTTGGTTTAATAGCTTGTCTCCTGGATCTCTTACTAGTCCTATTGCTCTGGTTAATGCTTTCTTTCAGAAATATTTTCCCGCTAGTGCTCAACATGCTGTTATGCAGAAAATCTTTGATTTTGAACAGGGAAAAGGAGAGATATTGCCTGAATCTTGGACAAGGTTTTGTTCTTTAATTAGAGCTTTGCCTAAAGAACCATTGCCTAAGAATGAACTCCTTGATATATTTTATAATGGACTAACGGATGAATCTAAGTCATATTTGGATAGTTGTGCTGGTTGTGTTTTCAGGGAAAGAACTCCGGCTGAAGCAGAAGAATTAATGGCTAAAATAAGCCGGAATGATGATGACTGAACCTTAGTTGAGCCAACACCAGCACCAACCCCTGCGCCATCTATAGAGCCTACACCGAAGAAGAGAGGGATGATTGAATTAAATGATGAAGTTATGAAGGAAGCTAAGAAATCTCTTAAGGAGAAAGGTATTAAGGCCGAAGATGTGAAGAATTTACATCCTATTGAAGAATTATGTAAACCAATCCTTTGCTCGTCTACTATTGAGGTACACTCACTCCAACGCTTTGATGAAAGAGATATTCCTTATTCTAAACCTCCTGACCAATGCTTAGATGAGTTTGATAATTTTATTGTTAAGCAAGAAAATTTTAATAGAATGGTGCATAATTATTTGTTGGAAAATTCTAGAGCTATTAACAAGTTGCAGGATATTGTGCAGAGAACCGCCAATGATGTGAAGATACTTCTAAACATTTTCAAATGGTTCAAACACAAATTGATCAGCTTACCAAGGTGCAAAAAGATTTGCTAGTTAATGCTGCAAGAGAGAAGCAAGCATGTGAAATACGCACAAGAAGTGGTGCTGCTACTCAAGACCCATTATATCCTGAAGGACATCCTAAGAGGGTTGAGCAAGATTCTCAACGCACTTCAAATGATGATATTCCTTCTAAGAAGAAGAAGAAGAAGCATAAAACAACTGCAGAATCCTCTGATGCAGGTAAAGATCCTAACAGTGTTTCTATTTCTGATGCTGAAACTGAACCGGGAGATGCTTCCGATAAAGAAGAAGATAAAGAAGAAGTTGAAGAAGAACCAGAGAAGATTGACAAGAATGCAAAGTACACCAAAGAAGACTTCATTGCCAACAAGCATGGTAAGGAGAGAGAACCTTGGGTGCAGAAACCAATGCCTTTTCCTAGTAAGAAACACAAGTCCAAGGAAGAAGAACACTACAATAGGTATTGTGAATGGATGAGACCTTTATTTTTGCAAATTCCTTTGACTGATGCTATTAGAATGCCTCCTTATGCAAAGTACATGAAAGATATTGTCACTAACAAAAGGAAAATTCCTAGTGAGGAAATTTCCACTTTACTTGCTAATTATTCTTTTGATGGTAAAGTTCCAGAGAAGCTTGGAGATCCAGGTATACCAACTATTCCTTGCTCCATTAAAAATAACTATGTTAGAACTGCTCTATGTGATTTGGGAGCTGGAGTTAGTGTCATGCCTTTTTCCCTTTATAAGAGACTTGATCTAGAAAAATTGGTATCAACTGATATATCTTTGCAGATGGCTGATAAGTCTACTACTATTCCTATTGGTATATGTGAGAATGTTCATGTTCAAGTTGCTAACAGCTGTTTGATTTTAACTGATTTTGTTGTGCTGGAAATGCCTGAAGATGATAATATGTCTATTATTCTTGGGAGGCCTTTTCTAAACACTGCAGGTGCTGTTATTAATTGCAATCAAGGAAAAGTCACTTTTAATGTTAATGACAAAGAGTATACGGTATATTTTCCCAAGAAGATTGATAGGAAGAATGCTCTAAATACAATCAAGTATGTTGAGACCATCAAAGTTGGTCAAATTATTTGTTCAGAGCGAAAGCCCAAGGAAGAATGTCAAATTGTTATGGTTGGGACTATACCTATCAAAGTTGAGGTAACATAAGCATTACGTGAAATGCAAAGTTTTGCCTCATACAAAGTTAGTTTGGTAACAAGACTTGATCAACCTTGTTAACAAAGTGATTTTATATGAAAGAAACTTCATTTTCATCGCATCTACTCCACCTCACTTGTATTTACTTTCATCAAATTTTGTTCCTTCAGTTAAGTTGCATGATTAAGAGTATCTCAGAGCTGCTGCATGCTTAGTTTTGATTTGCTTGAAATCATTTTATCATTGTTTTTCTGAGTTTCATCAATATGCCAATTTCTGAAAAATCCTCAAAAATAAAGTTTCTCGAAAAATTCCAGAAAAATCTTTATAAATTTTTATGTCAAAAATGGGGCAGAGAGACACCTGGGAGGCACCAGGTGGGGCTGCCACGCCACCTCACACATAGGTGGCGCGGCCCAGCCCTAGCCGCGCCACCCAGGTGTGAGAGGGCCCCACAAGGCCCCTCACTCATCTCTTCTTCCCCTGCTCTTTCTCTCTCCCAAAAAACACCACCCCATTTGCTCAAGCCCGAGTTCTTGTTGTTCTTCACCTAGATTTTTTGATCTCCCTGTTCAGCCCAACATTTCTGCTAAAATTTGGATCATTTGTTCTCCGGTATGTGACTCCTCCACTTGTCCAAGTAGAATTTCTTTTGGTAAAGTATTTCTTGAGTATTTTAGCATTGTAGGTGACAGTATAAATGAGTATGCATGTTTGTTCTCTTGCTTAGAATTGTTATTTTGATGCATGATAGCTCTCTAGTAACTCACCATAGTAGTTTCCTACACTTGTTTGTCTTTAAATCACTTTTTATGAGGTTTGTAAAAAATTTCAGAAATGGAGGGGAATGCATATCAACTCTCTCAACATGAACTAGAAGTGCAAGATGTTATGAAAGTTCACCATGAAGAGAAGGTTTTCCCCTCACACTATCCATGCTCAGCATTCTTGAGTGCTGCTGGAATCCTGCAGGATTTTCAAACCTTACTCTCTAATGCAGGATTAGAATATTTTGTTGAGGGTGAACCTCCCCAATACGTTAAACTAACAATGTCTGTGGTGTAGAATTTCAGATTTAGTTGGTCCACTTCTAACCCCATGGTTCATTATAAAATTTATAATAAAATCTGTGGACTTGCCTCTTGATGTTTTCTGTACAGCTATTAGAGTACCACAGCGGGGATCGCTCGAGAAGATAAGGGGACAACCAAGGCAATTGTTAGAACTATACGAGGAGATTTGTCAACGAAGAAGCTTCACAGGAGAGGGTGGTAAAACTTGAAACATTCATTTCCCATCCATTCGATATTTCGCCTTCTTCATTACCAAATGTGTTCTTGCTAGGAAATCTGCAAGTAAATTGTCTCTCCATGATCTAGCTTTTATTGCTGCTGCTTTGAGGCGTGATAGAACTTATCATTTGGGTGCCTTAATAGCTTTCCGTCTTGATATTAATCGTGAGAAAGGGGGAATCTGTGGGGGACTTATAGCTTCACGCCTATTAGCTTTGCATGGTGTTGTGCCTCATTTTCGAGATCTGCAGTTCCCCGAGGAGAAACTTGGCCTTGATGCTATGGTTCAACATAAGTTTATTTCTCCTCCTGCTAGTTTGATTAATTTAACATTTGAGCTAACCTTTTTCAAGAAGACTACCTGTAGGGTAGTAAAGACTGATCGATTAGTCCGTTTGCCTGCACCTCTTTTGTTTAACCTTGATCGCAGGAATGGATGGTCGCTTACTGAAGATGAGCTTGACGCGTACATAGGGGAGCATCCGCCACCTGTGCATGATGAGGAAGGCGCCGAGGAGTCGGGACAGCCCTCCGACACTACGAATTTCCCATATGAGCAGCCTTATTATGATTATGCGCCATCAGCTTCATCTTCACGGGAACTGGGGTATGATTACACCTATGATGACCCACCAGCCTGGGGCAGCTACCAGAGCCGGAATTGATCTCCACTTAGGCCAAAAGCCTAAGCTTGGGGGGAGGTACGCTGACGATTCGCTCATCTACATATCATATTTTGTCGGACCTTTGTATATCCATGTTTCACCTTCTTTATTGTTCTCGTTCTTATTTCCACTTTTCCAAAACACAAAAAGACCACAAATATTTCAGTTGTTTCTCTCTATTTGATTCTTGGGTTGCTACCTTTGGTTTGTTTTACTTGCTATTTTCGGTTTGCTACTTGAAAAACCCAAAAAATATTTTGCTTTGTTCGCTATTTCCTTCTGCTTTTGTTTCAAAAAAATCGAAAACCCCAAAAAATATTTGTTGTTCTTCTTCGGTTTTGTAAATTTTGGTGCAGAGTCCAGTCTCCCGTTACTCCATTGGAGCTTGGTATTCACTTTATATATTATTCAAGCCACACAAGTGAAGAGCAATAATGACGATATATGACAATCCGAGATGTGGTAAGAGGCTGGTATGAACTCTATTTGTTTTCGTTTTTGTACATATACTCATCTATGTGGACATGCTTAGTCGGTTCATGTAAGGTATATGTTATCTAATGGATGCTCTGTAGTTCTTGCTTTCATATGATTAGTTTCAATTTACTATTAGCCTGTAGCATATCATGTAGACGCTTGCATGCATTGTTTTATTCATAGTATGGTATGATATTGTGGTATCCACCGCTGAAAGCTTCATTTGAATCGACTTGGCACATACTCAAGCATGCACATGACTGAACAAAAAGTCAATTAAGCCTCGATGATCTAAATTGCCTCAGAGTTCTTGTATCATTTTTATGCCTATATTAATTTTGTTTTATCGCAAGCATGATTATGACAGTTATTACTCTCTCGATTGTCGCTTCCCAGTCTTTTGCTAGCCTTCACTTGTACCGAGTATGAGCTCTACTCATGCATCCAATTACCAAAAACCAAGTCTTTCAGAGAGTCCACTATAAATTCCTATGCATGGTATTTGTAAGCCATTCCAAGTAAATTTTCATGTGCTACCTTTCAAAACTTTCAACTACTTCTCATTTTGTGCCACTATTTTTAGCTCATGGGGACGTAGTGGTCGGAATTGCTATCTTCCATATTAAATTGAGTACCCCTCGACTAGGCAGCTTCATCTGCTCGTCATTAATTTTGCAAGGGAGCTGGTCAGACCATTATAATCTTAATTCTGAAAAGAAAAAAAAGGCACTCCTCCAAAGGAATGTGAAAGTTGGTGGGCACCCGATGGAATCGGTTAGCCATGGTTTGAGAAAGGAAAAAGGTGGGGAGGAGTGCCAAAGCTTTATAAAAGAGCACCAATGTGCCAAATTTCAAAGAACTCAGAACCGCTCTCACTTGTTTATTATGGAAGATAGTAAGTCCCCATTACTAGTCGTTGACATAGAACAACCACCTCTCAAAAGAAACTTTTATCTCTATTTACAAATGAAAAGCTCTAGCACATGTTAAATCCCTGCTTCCCTCTGCGAAGGGCCATTCGTTTACTTTTATGTTGAGTCACCATCTTCTAACTTTAAGCACTTCTTGAGAGCATAGCTGTTATTCTTAGTGTAATGTGCTTGTCCCAGAACACGGCTAATTGTGGTATAACTTTGATGCTTGTATCTTTGATATTTCTACTTCTAGTCTTCCCTTGGACTTCAGAGGTGCCTCAGCATTTATGTTTTGCTCCACAAATAAAGGCAAGCGGGATACCACTCTTTCATATCATTTGTGCATATTACAATCTTGTAGCTTCTCATGCACATGTTACTTGTTATTAGTGCATTGGCACTCTTTCATAGCTTGCTTGACTATGAGGTGACATTAGTTGCATATTTCTTATTATGAATTACCTGAGTACTTGATCACATAGTTAGTATATATACATCATATGAGAAAATGTGTTCATGAAAGTTTCTTTTATCGCTCTCAGTTGTTAACTGAATTGCTTGAGGACAAGCAAATAGCTAAGCTTGGGGGGAGTTGATACGTCCAAAACGTATCTACTTTCCCGAACACTTTTGCTATTGTTTCTCCTCTAATTTGTGTGTTTTGAATACAACTAACATGGACTGACGCTGTTTTCAGCAGAATTGCTCTGGTGTCTCGTTTTTGTGCGGAAATTCAACTTCCAGTAAAAATTCGGGAAAAATCATGAAAAATCCTATTTCACCAGAAGACCCACGGAGCCAGAAGACCGGAGGGAGAAGGGGCTCGAGGGGCCGTCACACAGTGGTGGCGTGGCCGCGCCACCCTAGCGTGAGGGGGCCCCAGGACCCATCTCGACCTCCCCTCTCGTGTACATATACCCCCTGACGACATAATATCAGAGAGATGGCGTTTTTCCTAGATAGACTTCCGCTGCGCCACCGCCATCAGAAACCGCGATTCGGAACCAGAAACTCCGTTCTGGCACCCTGCCGGGACGGGGATTCGGAGGAGATCTTCATCACCATCACCACCGACGCTCCTCCATCGACCATCCATGACTCCCCCATCCATGTGTGAGTAATTCCCCCGCTGTAGGTGAGAGGATGGTAGGGATTGGATGAGATTGTTCATGTAATTTGATATGAGATTGATAGGGCATAGTGCCTAGTATCTTTATTTAGTGCCTATGACATTGTTGCAACTTGTTGTGCTTAATGCTTGTCACTTTGGGCCCGAGTGCCATGATTTCAGATCTGAACATGTTATTATTTCTATGATGATACTTGTTGTTTATGGTCTTACCTACAAGTTGTATACACATATTGTTGTCCGGAACCCGAGGCCCCAAAGTGACAGAAATTGGGATAACCGGAGGGGATGGCTATGATGTGAGGATCACATGTGTTCACCGAGTGCTAATGCTTTGCTCCGGTACTTTATTAAAAGGAGTACCTTAATTACCAGTAGTTTCCCTTGAGGCCCTGCTGCAACAGGCTGGTAGGACAAAAGATGTCGTGCAAGTTTCTCCTTGTGAGCACGTACGACTATATACGGAACACATGCCTATGATTGTTTGTACTAAGATGCTTTATCTTTATTTATCTGTAATGCCTTTGTCTCATTGATTTCATGAATTATCTTATCCATGCAACGCCTGTAATCCATCCCTATGCCTACAGTACTTGTTCCTACTGTTTACAACTGTTACTATTATCGCTGCTATTTTACTACTGCTGTTACTGTTTCACTACTGTCACCACTATAAAACTGTTGCTACTGATAAATCACCGCGAGCGAGACTGTTTCCAGGTGCAGCTGAATTGACAACTCATCTGTTAAGGCTTACATATATTCTTTGGCTCCCCTTGTGTCGAATCAATAAATTTGGGTAATACTTCCCACGAAGACTGTTGCGATCCCCTATACTTGTGGGTCATCAGGCATGAAAGACATAATCTTGATAATAGAAACTTAGCAACCATGTTATAGCATGAAAAGAAACACAAAGGAAAGATCATGAAAATGAAACAATGAAAGTCACGTGTGTGTTTCAACCATATGGAAAACATAGCAAATGGTTTTCAGCTTGTCCCTCATGGAGTAGCAAAACATAAATGCATAGGACACCTTCAAGTTTAAGATGGCGACTAGATACAAATAATTTAAGAACAAGTGAAATCATAATCATGAATCAATCAATGATAAACTTTGGGACTATGCACATTATACTCAGAATGACAACTATGCTCTCTTAGACGGTGCATAAAGGTAGAAGGTGGAGACTCAACATAAAAGTAAAAGAAAGGCCCTTCGCAGAGGGAAGCAGTGATTAAACATGTGCTAGAACTTTTCATTTGTAAAACAGAGAGATAAAAAATTGGGTTTTGAGAGGTGGTTGTCTTTGTCAACGACTGGCAATGGGGTTCTTACTATCTTCCATACAAAAATGAAGCAAGTTTTTGAGAGAGAGATTGACACTTTGGTGCTCTTTTATAAAGCTTGGCACTCCTCCCCACCTTTTTTTTCCTTACACAAACCATGGCTAACCGATTTCATCGGGTGCCCACCAATATTCACATACCATGGAGGAGTGCCTTTTTCTTTTCTTTTCTCCTTTTTTTCTTTTTAGAATAAAACAATATGGAAGATAGCAAATGCGACCACTACGTTCCTATGAGCTGAAAACAGTGTCACAAAACGAGAAGTGTTTTGAAGGTTTTTGAAAGGTAGCACATGAAAATTTACTTGGAATGGCTTACAAATACCATGCATAGGAATTTATAGTGGACTCATTGGCAAACTTGGTTTTTAGGAGTTGGATGCACGAGTAGAGCTCATACTCAGTACAAAATGAGGGCTAGCAAAAGACTGGGAGCGACCAACTAAGAGAGCAATAACGGCCATAATCATGCATAGCGACAAAACATCATTGAAAGAAGCATAAAGTGGTATCACAAGTCAAAAACCAAATGATCATAGAGGCTATAGACGACTTATTTTGTAGTCAACATGTGTAAGCATGTGCCAAGTCAACCCAAATAAAGCATCAAAGGAGAAAACCAAATTAATGCTTCCAAATAATAAAAACAACGCATGATTTTTCAAAGGCTCATTAAGCAATCTCAGTCATTTGAGACAAGTCATGCTATAGCAAAACTACTAAGCATACTATCAAAATAACATCAAGCACGACATGCAAAAGACTAAGCCGCAGTCTAAACAAGCTCCTTTTTGTACCACTTTTTTGCATGAAACTTTTTCTCTTTTCCAACACCATTCGAACCTTTTTGAAACAACTCTTTTGATGAAAACCAACATGGACCAGAGGTCATAATACACCTTGATACAAAGATATAACAAGATCTGAATAAAAATCAAGGCAAAAAACAAAAGCTTAACGCAGTAGCAGAAAAAGAGAACACTCATTGAACGATAAGAGTGGAAAATGGAGTGTTCTTGGCAATGAAAAACGGAGCATAGCTCTCTCCAAAACAAACATGATGTGATCCAACCATTTATTGCAGCAAACAAAACAAAAGAAAACTGAAAGCAAAAAAAAAACTGACGCTCCAAGAAAAAGCATAGTGCATGAAGCAATAAAAATATAGTGTTTTGAAAGGTGACCTGATTTTTACCGATGAAGAAGGGGTGCCTCGGGGGCATCCCCAAGCTTTGATGCTTGAACCTATTGGATATTTCTTGGGGTGCATGGGCATCCCCAAGCTTGAGCTTTTGTCCATTCTTCATCTCATCTCATCATTCTCCAATCCCTACACTTGAAAACTTCCTTCATACAGAACTTAACACAATTTTATCAGCAATATTAGCATAAACATAATAATGAATCAACCCTTTTGGTTCAGGTTTCAACTCAAGCCTACCACATATTAAAGCATCTACTACTGTAGCAACTTCCTCAAAAAGTTCCCGGATCAAAAGAACTCAAAAAGAAAGCGATCGAGAGGCAAATGCAAATAGTGGCAGAAATCTGTCAAAACAGAACAGCTGACAAAGATCGATATTTCCAAGGGTTTTCTATTGCTCAAATCAAAAAGTGTAAAACTAATGAAAGTTTGGAAATAACCTGGGGCATATGCAAAAGAAATCTCAGGTCAAAAAGATATTCTGAGAATTTTCAATAATTTTTACGGTGCAGCACCGAAATCTGTTTCAGGACAACAACTTCCCCAAATCTTACCTCACTCAAATTAGAGGTTTCTCTTGGCACAACAACGAAATAAAAAGGATAAGGAGAGGTCATTACAGTAGTAATAACTTCCAAGACTCAAATAAAACAAAAAGTACTGAAAGTAAAATAATGGATTATCTCCCAAGAGTGCTTTTCTTTAACGCCTTTGAGCTAGGCGCAGTAGTTTGCAAAGATGCTCATGTAGGCGCCATAAAAGAGCTTAAGGCAAAGGCGCTATATAGGAACTTAAAGCAAGAGAGAGCATCAAAAAGCAAATATGAAACACATTTAAATATAAACCACTTCCTATGAAAAATAGTCTTGTAAACAGACAAGTCATGAAAGCGCAAAGCAAAAAGCATAGGAAGGCAAAACAAGTACAACTTCAAGAATTGCAACATAAAGAGGGAAAACTCAATATTGTTGAGATCCATCAAACCATGTTTCCCTCTCTCATAATAACTTTCAGTGGCATCATGAATAGAACTAACAATATAACTATCACATAAAGCATCCCTATCATGAGCCATATGCATAAAAGAATTAATACTCCCCATATGAACAATCGTAGTAGGAGCAGATTTAACAGAATAATTATTCTCATCACCATAATCATCAAAAACAGGAGGCATATTGTAATCATAACTAATTTTCTCCTCAAAAGTAGGTGAACTGAAAATATTATACCCATCATCATAACCATCATAAACTAGAGGTTTAGTATCATCACAAGCTAGAGAACAGCTATTTCGCAAAGCATATTCATCAAACATAACATCATAAGAGGGAACATGGATAGTACTAATGGTACAACAATTATTAACCTTAGAATTGGTACCAAAAAGGTTTTCAATATCAAAAGTAGAGTGCTTTTCCCAATCATGATCACTAACATAGGTAACAGGCATGAGAACATCATCCCAATCAGAACTATCATAATCTATAGTAGGATCAAAATGCTTAGGGGAAGATACCGTTTCCTCGCGCCTTTTACTCCTCTTCTTCTTCTTCTTACTCTTCTTACTCTCCTTACTCTCTCCTTTAGGAGGGAAAGGCATCTTCTCCACATATCCTTTAGGAGGGAAAGGCATCTTCTCCACATAATCTGGTTTACTGACAGAAACAACAGAAGAAACTTTGGAGGATTCCTCCTCTCTATTAATAAGATAAAAACATCTATCAGTCCTGTCATAGCTTGGCAAAACATCATGTTTTATAAGGTTTTGTATGTAAGTATTTGCGAGGCAATCTTTAACACAATAGAGATGACAACCACGAAGAGTGCTATTAATATCAGCATCATTCATATCAACCAAAGAAATCTTTCTAGATATCTCTGCACACCCCAAAAACAAAGTAAGCTCATCATGCTGATTGAGAGTAATCTTGTCATCACAATACAAACTTGCGATACTAGAAGAGTAACTATTAGGGCTTGAGCATTGGAAATTAAAATGACCTATGTCATCGCAATGTTTACAAAGAAAAGGATAAAGCTCACAAACCTTTTCACCAAGCTCACCTATAGCCTTGTGCCACATATTGGTTTCTTCATTCCCGTGGGTGATGCAATAATCTTCCTTGTTGTGACTCTGTTCACAAGGTCTATGCACTCTACAAAAATTAACATGCTTATAAGAAATAGGACTTTCAAAGGTTCGAGCATGTTTATTGCAATCATCAACAACAATATCACTTTCTATGCAAGTGTCTTTAAAAGGTTCATGATACACGTCCCCATTTCCCTTAGAAGCATTAATATGGGAAGCAAAGTCTCTAAAGAAATCAATCATAATTTGAGGATCAAGCCCATATTTAGCACTAAGCTCTTGAAAATTAGCAGTTTCAGCGAAAGACTTAATGCAATCAAACTCGTAATTCATACCTGATCCTTTACCTTTGTCGCTATCCCAACCTTCAATATTGATTTGAATTGTTTCAAGCAGATTCCACTTGGTGTCAACATCCTTCCTTGTGAAAGACCCATCCAAGCATGCATCTAGATGGTCCTTGTAATGTTCTGAAATCCTTGCATAAAAATTATCAATAACAATATAACGAGGAAGATCATGAATAGGACATTTGAGCATTAGTGACTTCAATCTTCCCCACGCTTGGGCAATGCTTTCTCCCTCATGCGGATGAAAATTATAAATGTAATTCGTATCTTTATAAACCTCACTAGAAGGATAGAATTTAGAATAAAAGAGAGGTACAATTTCCTCCCAATCAATAGGTCGGCCATCCTTCAATGTTTTATACCATTCCTCAGCTCTGCCTTTCAGTGATAAAGAGAATAGCTTCTTCTTAACTTGTTTCATTGAAATACCTGTACACTGTAACAACTCGCATAATTCATGTATAAAGAGCAAATGATCACCAGGATAGACAGTTCCATCTCCTAAATAGCAGTTATCCATAGCACGTTCAACAATCTTCATAGGTATTTTAAAAGGATGAGGAACACAAGCATCATAAGAATTATCACATATGGGAGATAAAATATCATCAGAGCAAACTTTCTCCACTAAAGTTGGAGAACTAAAAATATCATGCTTAACAAAATCAGCTTCCCCAAGCTTAGACTTTTCTATAACGGTGTTCAAAGCATTCATACTAACAATACTATTAGCATGCAAATTAAGCTCCAAAGGTTTTTCAATTTTCTCTTCAAATCTAAACTCAGGAAAAAGACTAAAAACTCTTTACTTTCCATTAAGCCTAACTAGTGAAAATAAAAATAAGAAACAAAAAGATATAATTGCAGAATCTAAAGGAAATAACTTTGAGCACTCACACAGGAGGATGCGAGTACCTTTTACCTTACCTCCCCGGCAACGGCGCCAGAAAAGAGCTTGATGTCTACACAAGCTTCTGTTCTTGTAGACAGTGTTGGGCCTCCAAGTGCAGAGGTTTGTAGAGCAGCAGCAAGTTTCCCTTAAGTGGATCACCTAAGGTTTATCAAATTCAGGGAGGAAGAGGTCAAAGTTATCCCTCTCAAGCAACCCTGCAATTACGATACAGAAAGTCTCTTGTGTCCCCAACACACCCAATACACTTGTCAGATGTATAGGTGCACTAGTTCGGCGAAGAGATAGTGAAATGCAAGTAATAGTGATGATTATAAGTAGTAAATGTAATCTGAAATAAATATCGCTGCGAGCAAACATGTAACAAAACTGAAAGGAATCGGTGTGCAATGCTTGGAAACAAGGCCTAAGGATCACACTTTCACTAGTGGACACACTCTCAACAAATATAACATAACTGAACCAATAGATACTATCATAAATATGCAACTCAAAACAATTCTCTAATGGAAAATGAACACTAATCATGCATAGGGCTACGAAGCACTCCTCAAAGTCCGTATGTACCCAAACTAGATTGTCCCACACTATCACCGTGAACGCACTAGATGGTTCCAACAAACACCAACAATTCATAGAGACATTAACCAAAAAGATACACATGATGCGCACACTAGTCACCTTCACACCATGATACAAGGTATCTCCGAAGATTACAAATAATAAGCACGGGAGTAGCATAATATCTGAATAATAACATCTACCAATTCAACTAGATACAAAGCTCACGATCACATAAAGATCACATCATGGGAGAGAGAGGTGAACCACATAGCTACTGGTAGAGCCCTCAGCCCCCGGGGAGAACTACTCCCTCCTCATCATAGGAGACAACAAGGTTGATGGAGATGGCGGTGAGGTCGATGGAGACGGTGGAGACGGCGATGGAGACCGATGGAGATGGCTTCGGGGGCACTTTCCCGTCCCGGCAGGGTGCCAAAACAGAGACTTCTGTCCCCTGAAATTTGTCTTCGATGGCGGCGGCGCTGCGGAACTGTTCTGGGAAAAAAGCCGATTGTTTTAGGGTTTTCCATCGGGAGGCTTCTTATAGGCGAAGGGGCGTCGTCAGGAGTGGACCAGAGTGGTTACACAATGGGTGGGCGTGGCCAGGGGCTAGGCCGCGCCCCCCTGTTGTGTGGGCAGCCCCTGGCCCCCTTCTGACTCTCGTTTGGTCTTCGGTCCTCTTCCGGGAAAAATAAGACTTCTGGAACTTGTTTCGTTCAATTCCGAGAATATTTTATGTGTAGCATTTCTGAAACACAAAAATATCAGAAAACAGGGAACTGGCACTGTGGCATCTTGTTAGTAGGTTAGTTCCAGAAATCGCATAAAACGCCATGAAGTGTAACAAAACACAAGGCAAATGGTGTAAAAACAAGCATGGAGCGTCAAAAATTATAGATACGTTCGAGACGTATCACCTCCCTCGGACAGAATTTGAAGCTAACTGTACCAATAGAAGGGATCATGTCGACACAATCAGCAAAAATCGCCGAGGATTCGTTCCACCATCTTGTTTCCCCAGTGCAAGCTTCTATAGTTTCAGACGAATCTGATTCCGCAATTAGCCTATTGCATCCAATCTCCATAGCAAGTTGAAGACCAAGTTTCATAGCCAAAGCTTCCGCCATCGCTACGGAAGGCACATGCGGTAATGGAATGCACCTAGCAGCCACAAAGGAACCTTCATAGTCACGTAGGATTGCACCGATAGCACCTGCATGCTGCTCCACATGAAATGAAGCATCAATGTTAAGTTTTAGGACTCTTGGCTCAGGTTTTGACCATCTATTCTCTCCTGAACCGATTGGTAGCTTCGGCACCTTTGCCGCATTGGCCGCAATGGCAAGTATCGAAAGTTTGCACTTGTAGACCAGGGGGACAGATTCACCATGAGTACGTCGATGCCGGATCCACCTCAAATACCAGCAAGTTCCTGCCACAAGTTCTTTGAGTTGCACCACAGTAAACCCTGAAGGCATGCTATCAGGAAGACAAAAAATGTGTTCAAGCACTGCAGAACCTGAAAGATCAGTCACCACAGCTTCGGTGATAAGACTGCTCAAACCCAGATTCTCCCAAAGTGATCTTGCTACTTCACATTTAAATAGAAGATGTAGAATATCTTCAGCATCAATATGGCACACCGGGCATTCACCACTTTAACCAATATGCCGATTAACTAAAATGCTTTTGAGAGGAAGAATCCCATGGAGTGCATGCCAAATGAAAATTTTAACTTTGCTAGGAATTTTCAGTTTCCAAATAATTTTCCATACCGGGTTCGTTGTTGAACTTCCTAGAAGTGCCAATTGACCTACCGAAGCACCAAATTGGTGACGCCACTGCACATGGTATCCCGATCTGACCGTATATCGACCATGACTTGTAGAACTCCATGCCACAAAATCAGAAAAACCATGATCATTCACTGGTATCTGCAGAATTCTATTCACATCGACAGGATTGAATAGTATTCCCAAAAGAGCTATGTCCCATTGGCCCGTTACGGGATCGAATAACTCACTAACCTTGGTATAAACCGTACCTCTCCTTTTAGAAATAACCTTTCTATCCTGGCTTGAAGGAATCCAGGGATTAGACCAAATATCAATACTCTCTCCATTGCCTACCCGCCATATATGTCCTCTCTTAAACGTTGCAATGCCCGCCACAATGCTTTGCCAAGTATAAGAAGAACCAGCCTTCGGTCCTGCCTTCAACACATCCCCATGAGGATAATATTTTGCTCTTAAAACATTTGCGCATAGGGAATCTGGCTCACTGATCAATCTCCAAACTTGTTTAGCCAACATAGCAAGATTAAAAGAGTGAAAATCTCTAAAGCCCATGCCGCCCTCATTTTTCGGATAGCAAAGTTTCCACCAAGCATACCAATGCATCTTGTTGGTATTTTCATCATCACCCCACCAAAAGTGTGCAATGGCATCCATCATTTTTTTTGCAGACACCTTTCAGTATCAAGCTCCCTGGTGCAATGGTTTCCCAACGGAGGTTTAGGTTTCTGTCACTCCAGCAACCCCACAATCGGTAGCCAAATACACAATGCATCTCACTAGGCCCATAAATGGTGAAGTATCATGTAGTCGACGTTCACATGACACCACTAGTGAAATAGCACCACAACAATATCAAACCATTAAATATTTCTCAACAATAATTCACTACTAACATCTTGACTTCTCCCATGTCCTCAAGAACTAAACGAACTACTCACAAGACATCATATGGATCATGATCAGAGGTGAAATAATGGTAAATAACAATCTGAACATAAACCTTAACTCAACGGTTCCACTCAATAGCATCAACTACAAGAGTAATCAACACCGGGAAAGTTTCCCCTATGAATATAACAAGATCCAACTCAAGATGTTACAGCGGGATGGTGTGGTGATGGTGGAGATGAAGGTGCTGATGATGGAGATGATGATGATGATGATCCCGATGAAGTCCAGTGCGATGGTGATGACGATGGCGACGATCTCCCCTCTCTGGGAAGGAATTTCCCCGGCAGATTTCTCCCTGCCGGAGAGCTTTCTCTCTCTGGTGTTCTCCGCCCCGCAGAGGCGGCTGTGTCTAACTCTGAGCCCCCCTTGACTTAGGTTTTCGGGGACGATGATGTACGCGAAGGGGCCAGACCAGAAGTGGGCCAGGGCTCCCTCACACAGGGCTGGCGCGGCCAGGGGGCTTGCCGCGCCACCCTGGCGTGTGGGGCCGCCCTGGCTCCTCTCGACCCCTCCTTCTGGCTTCGTGAGTCTTCTGGGAAAATATAATTTCTGGGTATTTTTCTGGAATTTTCCTGATCTTCAAAATATGGTCTCTTGATGGTCCTTTTTCCAGCAGAATCCTGACTCCGGCAGCAGCTCCTCCGATGATCATCAAACATGTGAAAGCAAAGGAAATAACATAAGTATCATGTCTAAATATGAAATATATCAATGAATAACAGTAAATTATGATACAAAATAGTGATGCAAATTGGACGTATCAACCCCCCAAGCTTAGACCTTGCTTGTCCCCAAACGAAAACTAAACTCGGTAAACATGACCACAGGTTTATGGAGTGAAGTGTCGATAATCAAAATACGGACAAGAAGCATCACATTCACTAAGGCACAAATTATAATAGACAACAACTTCCCTTTATAAGATATAGACTTGCAATAGGTAAAAGGGAATCACATGTAAAGATGCACAAGCTAAATTATAATTGGCAATGGCAAACCTTAGTTCTTGGTCAAAGAACGACGAACAAGCTATTCTTTCTTTTAGACGGAGCCTTTTAAAAACAGAGCTAATATAGCAAAGACTATATGCTCAACAAAGTAAACTTTTGCATTCATAGAAAGCTTTCAAAGATATATTCCTTCAGAAAAAAGCATTATACAAAACAAGGAAGATAATAAACATGATTAAACGGATCAACATATGGATGAGTGAAACATAACAACTCAAATGCTTGCTTGAGACAGAGGGAAATAGGTTGACTCAACATAAAAGTAAAAGATAGGCCCTTCGCAGAGGGAAGCAGGGATTAAACATGTGCTAGAGCTTGTCATTTGTAAAACAGAGGTAAAAATTGTTTTGAGAGGTGGTTGCTTTTGTCAACGACTAGCAACGGAGTTCTTGATATCTTCCATACTAAACAAGTGAGAGCGGTTCCGAGATGTTTGATTAATTGGCACTTTGGTGCTCTTTTATAGCTTTGCACTCCGCCCCACCTTTTTCCTTTCTCAAACCATGGCTAACCGATTCCATCGGGTGCCGACCAACTTTCACATTCCATTGGAGGAGTGCCTTTTTCTTTCTTTTTCTTTTTGAGATTATAATGGTCTGACCAGCTCCCTTGCAAAATTAATGACGAGCAGATGAAGCTGCCTAGTCGAGGGGTACTTAATTTAGTATGGAAGATAACAAACCCATCCACTACGTCCTCATGAGCTAAAAACAGTGGCACAAAATGAGAAGTGTTTGAAGGTTTTTGAAAGGTAGCACATGAAAATTTACTTGGAATGGCTTGAAATACCATGCATAGGAATTTATAGTGGACTCTTTGGAAAAATGACTTGGCTTTTGGGAATTGGATGCACGAGAAGTATTTCCTCTCAGTACAGGTTTTTGGCTAGCAAGGCTGGGTAGCAAGCATAAGAGTTGTATGAAACAAACAAACATACATATAATAAGAACAATCATGCAAACTCCCTTGAAGGTACAATGATTTTGACTTTAAGAATAACAATGCTTATAAGCCAAACATAAGGGAAAACTGAAGTGATGTAACTGCAAGCACTTCTTTATTCTTTTCTACTCAAACCTCAAAGTAATGCTGCTACTGACCAAGCTAGGTTTGCCAAAACCAACTAAATCTACTCATGCTCCCAATATGATACCAATACCAATCAACAAGACTAGTCATACAAGAGAGATTGCAAACTAACATAAAGTGTGCGAAAAGTAAACGATAAAACTTCTCATTAATATTTTATTACCGCAACTCACACCAAGGGATACATAGATAACTGACTAAGGAGGATACTTCCAAACTGCAAACTATTCTATATGATAACTACTCTATTCATGATATGACTCTACTTGAAAAGTAAATGAGCAAAAGGTAATGATGTGATACCGCGGCACTCCCCCAAGCTTGGAACAAGCCAAGGGGATGCCTAAACCGATGACGAATTACTCCTTTGGTGGCGGCGATGGACCTTCATCGTTGTCGTACTTCCAAGGCAGAGGTCCTCCATCAAAGAAGGATGTCTTGGTCTCCAAAATCCTGAAACTTGCAGCAGCACTCATTTGATGAAATCTAGTTTCATTCTCACAATTTTGGTTATGCAAGTCGTAGAGTTGTTCTTGTAATTGGCTAGTCGTCTCCTGGAGTGAGAGGACATCCTTCCAAAGCTCTGTAGTCTCCTTCTTGTACTTGGCAACAAGCTCTTGATTAATCCTATAGATAATGTCCACCTCACGTTCCGCCATCTTCTTGTATTTGAAAACTTCCTGTTCCAATACTTCCATCCTTGCTTCGAGGCTCCCTTCTCCCTTGGGTCCTTGAACATCTTTAATCTGCAACTCCCCATCCTTGAGTGACATCTCCTTCAGATGCATCTTCAGCTCCTCCATATACAGATTGATGGAATCCGCAGGAGGGTTTTCTTTAGATGAACCAGACGAAGACATTATAACTTCAAAGCTGGGGGCAATCCCTAACAGAAATAGCTCGAAACAAAACACAACGAGAAAATGATATACAGACCTCGGGGACTCCGGGGGGTTAAATAGGCGAAAATTATACATCGAAACGAAGTCACAGGAGGAAACCGGGACGGAAACGAGTTCCGGGGTGGTCTCACACCCAGGTGGCGCGGCCAGGGGTGGGCCCGTGCCACCCGTGTGTGAGACACACACAGACTCTTTTTCCTGCCCTTTTTCATCTCGTGATTTTTCATATTTAGTAAAAATAGCAAAAATATTAAAGGAAGAACTTTTCGCGAAACTTTTCTGACTAGAACTGCTACCTATTCGAAAGCGAACTTTGCAGGTTCCTGCAGTTTGTCTTGGATAAATTCTTCCGGAGAAACTGTTTCAATAACATCAACACCTTCATTATAAGAATCTCCAGAAATATAATGCTTGAGTCTTTGCCCATTCACCACTTGTGTAGAATCATCTTTCAATGAAGCGATCTTTATAGCACCTGAGCGGTACACCTCCACAATAACATATGGTCCTTCCCATTTAGAAAGTAATTTTCCTGCAAAAAATCTGAGATGAGACCTATACAAAAGAACTTTCTCACCAACATGAAACTCTCTCTTAAGAATTCTCTTATCATGCCATTGCTTGACTTTCTCTTTAAAAAGTCTGGCATTCTCATACGCTTCGTTTCTCCACTCATCTAGAGAACTCAAATCTAACAACCTTTTCTTACCGGCTAGTTTAAAATCTCTGTTAAGCTCTCTCACTGCCCGAAAAGCTTTGTGTTCTAATTCTAAGGGCAAGTGACACACTTTTTCGTAAACCATCTTATAAGGAGACATACCCATGGGATTCTTATAAGCAGTTCTATAAGCCCATAAAGCATCATTTAACTTACTAGCCCAGTTTTTCCTAGATCTATTGACAGTCTTCTGCAAGATAGACTTGATCTCCCTATTTGAAAGCTCTACCTGCCCACTAGTTTGGAGATGATAAGCAGAAGCAATTCTATGATTAACATCATATTTAGCAAGAGTTTTTCTAAAACTGCCATGAATAAAATGAGAACCTCCATCAGTCATAAGATATCTAGGCACACCAAACCTAGGAAAAATAACATCTTTAAGCATTTTTAACGAAGTCTCACCATCGGCACTCTTTGTAGGTATGGCTTCTACCCATTTAGTAACATAATCAACAGCAACAAGTATATGGGTATAGCCTTTTGAAGGAGGAAAAGGACCCATAAAGTCAAATCCCCAACAGTCAAACGGTTCAATAACAAGAGTGTAATTCATAGGCATCTCATTGCGTCTAGAAATATTACCAACTCTTTGACATTCATCGCAAGATAAAACATACCTTCTGGCATCTTTAAAGAGGGTTGGCCAATAAAAACCTGATTGTAGAACCTTCTGTGTGGTTCTATCTCCAGCATGATGCCCTCCATAAGCACTGCTATGGCATTTTCTTAATATCTCTTGTTGCTCATATTCTGGTACGCATCTTCTTATAATACCATCAACTCCTTCTTTATATAAATGTGGGTCATCCCAAAAGTAATGCCTCAAATCATAGAAGAATTTTCTTCTTTGCTGAGCTGTAAAGGTTGGAGACAAATACTTGGAAACAATAAAGTTAGCATAATCAGCATACCAAGGAAGGTCTCGCGAAGTTACATTAATTGCAGCCAACTGTTCATTTGGAAAACTATCATTAACAGGAACAGGATCAAAAGAAATGTTTTCCAATCTAGACAAGTTGTTAGCCACAGGATTTTCAGCACCTTTCCTATCTACGATATGCAAATCAAACTCTTGTAAAAGCAACACCCATCTAATAAGCCTAGGCTTAGCATCCTTCTTAGTCATAAGATATCTAATAGCAGCGTGATCAGTATGAATAGTAACTTTAGAATCAACAATGTAAGATCTGAACTTATCACAAGCAAAAACAACAGCAAGAAACTCTTTCTCAGTAGTAGCATAATTCTTCTGAGCAGCATCAAGAGTCTTACTAGCATAATGAATAACATTCAACTTATTATCTACGCGCTGTCCAAGAACAGCACCAACAGCAAAATCACTAGCATCGCACATAATTTCAAAAGGTAAATTCCAATCAGGTGGTTGAACAATAGGAGCAGTAGTTAAAGCCTTCTTAAGAGTCTCAAAAGCTTCCTTACAATCATCATCAAAGACAAATGGTACATCCTTTTGAAGAAGATTGGTAAGAGGGTTTGAAATCTTAGAGAAATCTTTAATAAACCTCCTATAGAAACCAGCATGACCAAGAATACTACGAATACCTTTAACATCTCTTGGACAAGGCATTTTCTCAATTGCCTCCACTTTTGCTCTGTCAACTTCAACACCTCTTTCAGAAATTTTATGTCCAAGGACAATTCCTTCATTTACCATAAAGTGGCATTTCTCCCAATTAAGAACAAGGTTAGTTTCTTCGCACCTCTGCAAAACTTTATCAAGGTTGTGCAAACAATTATCAAAAGAAGTTCCATAGACGGAGAAATCATCCATGAAGACCTCCACAATTTCTTCACAAAAGCCATGAAAAATAGCAGACATACATCTTTGAAAAGTAGCAGGAGCATTGCATAAACCAAACGGCATACGTCTATAAGCATAAGTTCCATAGGGACAAGTAAAAGTGGTTTTCTCTTGATCATCCTTCTTAACAGCAATTTGAGAAAAACCAGAATAACCATCAAGGAAACAAAAATGAGTCTTCTTAGACAACCTTTCTAGCATTTGATCTATAAATGGTAAAGGGTAATGATCTTTCTTAGTAACTTTGTTTACCTTCCTATAATCAATGCACATTCTATAACCAATAACTACCCTTTGAGGAATAAGCTCGTTATTCTCATTAGGCACAACAGTCATACCTCCTTTCTTAGGAACACAATGAACATGACTAACCCATCTACTATCAGCAATAGGATAAATAATACCAGCATCAAGGAGTTTTAATACCTCATTTCTTACCACATCCTTCATCTTGGGAATTAGGCGGCGTTGATGCTCCACAACTGGCTTTGCATCTTTCTCCATATTAATGGCATGCTGACATAAAGTGGGAGAAATCCCTTTTAAATCATCAAGAGTATATCCCATAGCTCCTCGGTGTTTCCTCAATATCTCCAATAATCTTTCTTCTTCCTTTCCTGAAAGTTTAGAACTAATAATAACAGGATATATTTTCTTATCATCAATATAAGCATATTTAAGATTATCAGGCAAAGGCTTTAATTCAAAAAAGGATCTTCCTTAGGCGGCAAAGTGGTACCAAGATCCTCCACAGGTAGATTATGCTTGAGTAACGGTGGTTGACGAAGAAGAATATCGTCAATCTCTTCTCTTTCCTTGCTAAAAACATCACTTTCATGATCTTCCATGAATTGCTGCAAGGCATTATTAGGGGCAAGAGCTATAGAAGCAAGCTGTTCAACTCGAAAATTTTCATTAGGCGTTTCATTTTCATAAGAAGTCTTAGCAAACTTGGAAAAATTAAACTCATAGGACTCTCCATTAAACTTAGTAAAAATTTTCTCCTTCTTACAATCTATCACGGCACCACAAGTGTTCAAAAATGGTCTACCAAAAATAATAGGACAAGTTTTACTAGCCTCCTTACCGAGTACTAGAAAATCAGTAGGGTATTTAGTCTTACCGCAAAGAACTTCCACATCTCGAACAATACCAAGAGGCCAAACTGTCTCTCTGTTAGCAAGCTGAACAGCCACATCAATATCTTCAAGTTCACAAGCGCCAATCTCATGCATGATTTCTTTGTAAAGCTCTAAGGGAATAGCACTTGCACTAGCACCAATATCACATAATCCATAATAGCAATGATCTCCAATCCTGACAGAAATAACAGGAACACTTGCTTTCCTATGCTTTTTAGGATGTGAAAGAATGTTAGAAGCATCTTCACAAAAAAGAATATATTCATCCCCTACATCTTTAGTAACAAGATCCTTCAATATAGCTACAGGAGACTTAATAGTAATTTGCTCATCAGGCTCTACAGCTTTCTTAGTACTTTTATTAGACACACTTACCAAAGTAGAATACTTTTTTACCTTAGCAGGGAAAGGTGTCTTCTCAAAATAAGGTTCAGGCACAATGCTATCAACAGTACAAACTTCAGTAGCTGCAGCAGGAATATGACTAATAGAATCTTTGTAAGGCGCATGATATTTGTTCCAATCTTTCTTTGGAACATCAATATAAGAGGCAAAAGCCTTAAGACAATTAGCAAGTATTTGTGTATCAAGGCCATAAGCAGCGCTAACACTATGAAAGTCATCGGTTCCCATAAAAGATTTAATGCATTCATAATCATAATTTATACTTGACTTCCTACCTTTGTCGTTTTCCCAACCTTCAGCATTCTCTTGTATACGGTCAAGAAGTTTCCACTTAGCATCTTCTTTCATATGAGTAAATGATCCAAAACAAGAAGCATCCAAATAATCCTTATCAGGAAGAGTAAGCCGCGCATAAAAATTATAAATAACAATATTATTGGGGAGCTCATGAATGGGGCATTTGAGCATTAGTAACTTCAATCTCCCCCACGCTTGGGCAATACTCTCTCCATCATGATGCCAAAAATTATATATCCGGTTACGGTCTTTATGAATTTCACTTGGAGGATAAAACTTGGAATAAAAGAGAGGCACAATATCCTCCCATGCCATAGATGGACCATCTTGGAGTAGTCGATACCACTCTTCAGATCTGCCTTTCAATGATAATGAGAATAATTTCTTCTTAACCTGGCTTGGTGAAATACCTGCACATCTGAACAACTCGCATAATTCATGTATAAATAATAAGTGATCACCCGGATGGACAGTTCCATCTCCTGAATAGCAGTTATCCATAATACGCCCAACAATTTTCATAGGTATTTTAAAAGGATCATTTTCAGCAGGCGGCGGTGGTGGTGGTTCCTCCGCATGTGCAGCAGTAGTAGTAGATGTGTTTCCAAATAGGAAACCAAATGGAGAGTTCTCCATAGCAGAGTAAAATAAAAGACAAAATAAAAACAATACTCACAGCGATGGTTACCTTTACCAATTCCACTCTTCAATAGCGCTACACTCCCCGGCAACGGCGCCAGAAAATAGTCTTGATGACCCACAAGTATAGGGGGTGTATCGTAGTACTTTCGATAAATAAGAGTGTCGAACCCAACGAGGAGCAGAAGGTGTTGATGAGCAGTTTTGATCAAGGAATCACTATAAATACTAGCAAACAGGTTTTTAGGGGTATTTGGTAATACGAGTAAATAAAGTGCGAGTAAATAAAAGACAGTAGTAACAATTGCAGCAAGTGGCCCAATCATTTCTTCAGCAAAGGACAAGCCGGTTGTGTTCTTATAATAACCAAACGTTCTCGAGGACACACGGGAGTTTCTGTCAAGAGCTTTCGCTTCATAGAGCCAATAGTATTTATTGGTTTGGTAAGTGTTATGGGGGTGAACCTGTGCTAGCGCACTACCCTTACTATGATAAATACACACTTGTGATTATACCCCTTGCAAGCATCCGCAAATACAAGAAAGTAATTAAGATAAATCTAACCACAGCCTTAAACTCTAAGATCCTACGCTCCCTGGTGCAATGGTTTCCCAACGGAGGTTTAGGTTTCTGTCACTCCAGCAACCCCACAATCGGTAGCCAAATACACAATGCATCTCACTAGGCCCATAAATGGTGAAGTATCATGTAGTCGACGTTCACATGACACCACTAGTGAAATAGCACCACAACAATATCAAACCATTAAATATTTCTCAACAATAATTCACTACTAACATCTTGACTTCTCCCATGTCCTCAAGAACTAAACGAACTACTCACAAGACATCATATGGATCATGATCAGAGGTGAAATAATGGTAAATAACAATCTGAACATAAACCTTAACTCAACGGTTCCACTCAATAGCATCAACTACAAGAGTAATCAACACCGGGAAAGTTTCCCCTATGAATATAACAAGATCCAACTCAAGATGTTACAGCGGGATGGTATGGTGATGGTGGAGATGAAGGTGCTGGTGATGGAGATGATGATGATGATCCCGATGAAGTCCAGTGCGATGGTGATGACGATGGCGATGATCTCCCCTCTCCGGGAAGGAATTTCCCCGACAGATTTCTCCCTGCCGGAGAGCTTTCTCTCTCTGGTGTTCTCCGCCCCGCAGAGGCGGCTGTGTCTAACTCTGAGCCCCCCCTTGACTTAGGTTTTCGGGGACGATGATGTACGCGAAGGGGCCAGACCAGAAGTGGGCCAGGGCTCCCTCACACAGGGCTAGCGCGGCCAGGGGGCTGGCCGCGCCACCCTAGCGTGTGGGGCCGCCCTGGCTCCTCTCGACCCCTCCTTCTGGCTTCGTGAGTCTTCTGGGAAAATATAATTTCTGGGTATTTTTCTGGAATTTTCCTGATCTTCAAAATATGGTCTCTTGATGGTCCTTTTTCCAGCAGAATCCTGACTCCGGCAGCAGCTCCTCCGATGATCATCAAACATGTGAAAGCAAAGGAAATAACATAAGTATCATGTCTAAATATGAAATATATCAATGAATAACAGTAAATTATGATACAAAATAGTGATGCAAATTGGACGTATCAGGGATCACCTTGTCGGAGGCCCCTGGATCGAACAAACGTCTCTGTTTCTTAGAGCATCTCCACTCACACGCCCGACGAGGCCCCCGGCAGGCATTTTTTTTCATTCGGATGGTGTAAATCGGCCCAGTCGCGCCCCTGGATCCTCGTTTTCGCCCGGATCTGGGCCTTCATCCATCCGGCGAGCCCAGGCCATCCCCGGCCTTCCGAGGCGCGCTCGGGGACTCCGGACGAAAGAAACGCGCGCGAAAAGGCGAGGAAAATTCCCGCGCGTTTCCGTGGGTCGTGTGGCCCCGACCTGTCGGCGAGAGTAGGCGGTCATCGTCCTCATCATCTCGTCTTCCGCGCATCGTCTTCCCCGCACGCATCGTCTTCCGCGCGCTGTAAAGGCTGCCGCCGATGGCCGGCCAGCCACGCGGCGAGGCGAGTTAATGCCAGCGCGCCTATATAACGCGGCCTACAGCGTCTGGCCGGCCACATTTGCCTGCAACCATCTTCCCCATTCGACCAGCGCACCTCGTCCACTCATCCTCGAGCTCGAGCAATGGCGGCCTACCCATCCGACGACGACGGCGCGGCGAACAACGGCTTCGACCGGAGATCGCTGCACTAGTGGGAGGGACGCCTCCTGCACGCCGCGGGCTACATGGCGCCGCCCTACTTCCGGGCGCCCGGCGGATGGCGCCTGGCGCCTGAGCGCCGGCGGCATCCCCATCCCGCCGCCGCCGACGGGAGCGGCCCTCGACGCCGCCATCGACGAGGTCCTAGAGACCATGTCCGATGAGCAGCGCGCCGAGCCGCGCTTCTACCCGGACAACCGGGAGGCGTGGACGGCCTTCTTCCGCCGCCGGTACGAGCGGAGCTGGCGGCCTACGATGGGCCGCCCCCTCCTCCGGCGCGCAACAACACCGCCGGGTGCCGCCGCTGGTGGAGCGCGCCGGGGAGGACGCTCGAGTTCGTCCTCGAGCACATCGAGAACAGGAACGACCCCGTCCTCGAGATGCCGCCGGCGCCGCGGCCGACGCTCTCCCGCCGCCGCGGGAGCTCCTGGATGCCACGCCGGATGGCATCCGGCTCCTCCGGGTCGGCGTCCTCCGCGTCGGCTCCTCGTCCTCCTGGAGTGGTCTCGGCGGGAGTGGGAGCGGGATGAGCGGGAGCAGCAGCGGCGGCTGCTGGACCTGGCCGCCGCTCAGCATCGCGCCGCCACCGCCACGCTTCCTCGTCGCGGCGCGCCGCCCGTCGTCAAGCTGGAGGAGTCCAGCGACGACGAGCTCTACCGCCCAACGCCGCCACGTTTCGGCGACGCTAGGCAGGGCTCCAGCTGCCAGGCGCCGCCGCCGCAGGACGACGACTCCTCCGACGACTACACGAAGATGTACAGCCGCTACGGCATGTAGATCGTCGTGTTTAGGTCCGGCCGAATTCGAATATATGACGAATTCGGCCTATATATGTAAAATAAGTCTAAATTTCGCCTATATAATATAAATATCTCTAGTTTTCGTCAAATTTCGCCTAACTTTGCCGCTTTTTGTCTACTTTGTGTTTGAATTCAAATATTCTCCTGGGCTCGCCGCTGGAAACATGAGCCTTTTCAGACCGAAATTTACATCTATCTGCCTGGGGCCTTCAACGGCTGGAGATGCTCTTAATGATCATCCATTAGACTAGGAAAGCATTTTTTTTTTCATGGGACCGCGTAAAAAGGAGGCGAGGCGTCTGTATCGGCGGGAAAGAGTACAAGTCCTCAACTCTTAAAGGCGGGAACGAGATTCTAGGTGGCGCCAAAACTCGTCCCAATTTCTCCCCCAAATCCAGATCTAGTCTGGAAGAAAATTACCCAACTCGATCGACAATGGCGCCGGCCGCAACACTTCCGGCGGGAGCAAATCGGCCCGCGAAGGCAAAGCCTGCTCCGTCAGCCAAGAGTCCCCGGGAGGCCGATGCCCAGTCGTCGGAGCGCAAGAGGAAGATCCCACCATCGGCCGATCCGCCGGAGACGAACAAGGGCAAAAAGAAAAAGGGGAAGACGAGATCGCCATCGGCCGAGACAGAGAAGAAGCCTCCCCCTCTCGAGCACGCGTGGACACCCTGCGACGTGGTTCGGATACTTGAGGCCATGGCGGCGCATCGAAAGGATGATGAGCATGGCAAGCTGCCGAGATCCAAGGAGCTCTTCGCCTCCCTCGACGGCCGCCTCGACAGCAAGGGCTTCGGCCTGCAGGATCTCCGACGAAAGGTGCGCAGCCTCAAGCACAGGCATGACGTTGACGCCATCAAGGGTGGTGTCCCTGCCGAAGAACACGAGTACCGCATCTACCTCCTCTCCAAGAATGTCTGGGACGCCAACCCAGAGCCAGTTGCAACAAGGGGGCCCCCAGTGGTGCCAAAGGTGTGCAATACTGTTGATGAAATGCGTCAGCTGTATCCTTGTCTCACTCACGAGTTGATGCATATTGTCGATGATCCTGCAATCTTGGAGAGAGTGCTCCTGGGAATTGATGGTAGCAAGGCACATGCACTAAATTCCAAGATCAATGGCCTCAGGGAAGAGCTCACCCAGGCTATCACGGAATCGGTAAAGCCTGACACCCGTTTATCTTATTACTGAATGCCTCTATTTCTGAAATTTTTCTAATTGCGGCTGAAGTCCACATAATTAATCGACCTGAATAGGGTGTTTTGGCCACGTACAATTGCTTAGGTGAACCTTTACTTTTGTTAGCCCTGTGAGTGGCAATCTGACGATACACTGAAAGCACTAAATCAATTTACCCTACATTGGTTTGCTGGAAAACAACTTCCAGATGTCATACATCGTTGCGAAAATGTACCATCAATTTCAGAGTACAGCGAGGAAGTATTCGTGTTTGTGTACCATCTTGTTTTGCATTTACTAGAATTAAACATGACACTAGTTCAGAGTTTACTGTATTATTGACTTGATTTTAAAGTAAGCAGCATGCCTTACCAATTCAATCTTTCATGATCTTGCTACTTTGCATCAGTACTTGGACCTGACAAATTCGCCTTGAAACTAATGTAGGCAAAGATTCAAAACATTGAAGTGTCTAAAGGATGGCACTGCCCATACAATAAGCTTCGGCCAGGAAAGTCTACAGCAGCAAATCAGAGTTCACGTTATTTAGATCGCGTGGACAAAATTCATGGCTGCTATGATGTTGTACAGGTGCAATTAACAAGAATGGTCCATCAAATAGTCAAAATGAAACAAGACATGATTGCTTCGGGGCCTTCACAAATGGTATCAAAGTGAAGAATGCATCTCTATCTACTAATCAGTTGATCCATATGCATATATATAATGTGTTTATTTTTTTACATATTTTAATAGTGTATAAGATGTGAATCTGCCGAGAGTGCTCCTCAGTCAGTTATGGCAGAAAAACAGTTTTCACACAATGTAATATACTTTTTCCTTTTCGAATTGCATTACTTAAATAATGTTTTTTGCTGAGTGTATCATCAAGTTATATTTGGGGGTGTAGGTAAAACAAAGGAAGATACCGGCGCAAGAGCAATTGGCCTGTGGTGATAATAAGGAGGTTACCTCTAAATATCGGTAACCCCAAAATGTTGGTGTCTTTCCATATTATTACTTTGCCATGTAGAAGCGTGTTTATAGGAACACATTTCTTGAAAAAATAATTTAGTTAAAGATAATGAGAATTGTTTTAGTTCTTCGGGAGGCAAAATCAACATGAAACCCTACCCCTTTTGGACAGATTGAACATGGGGAACATGGTGAAATGAAGACATTTAAATGTTTGAAACAAGTTCATTTGGTTACTCTGCCCTTACCCAGAGGAAGAAACCCTAGATCTCACCTCCTTCTCTAGAGCTCTGTATCCATCACCTAAGTGGCACGTGCATCAACTACTCATGTAGCCAAATCCACCTGGTCACACCAATTGTTCATGTAAACTTTGCATTGGTATCGTGGAGGATCTGGAAACACCGTAACCTTAAACTTACTGAAAGCTAGAATCCTTCTAGGGCTTCTTGGTATGGCATTTCAAGCGGGACCTTCATATTACTCTGCTCTGATATAGGGTTAAGCTTGACCCTAATCCTTTATGTTTCCTCTTCTATTGACTCTCTTGTTTAGTTTGTTCTACTTAGCCTAAGGGCAATGTACATACTCCACAATATAAGTGTCCACTCTTTTTAATATATAACATTGGGAGCCTCTATGTTGAATTTAATGTCCATGTTTAGACTCAATTCCAATATTCCTTGTTAGGGATACTCTCTTGTTTCTCACAACTTGTTGTGAGTTTAAAACGGAAATTTAAAGTGGTTCAATTTGGATAGATTGGTTTATTTGATATTTCCCATTGCCAATTTTGTATTTGAAAATTCTACCGCAAAACATGACTTATGAAAAACATCACTGCGGAAAAAGAGATTAAATTCGACATACGTGACTGCCATAGTGACATTTATCAAAGTATCCAAGCGTGAGTAGTGGAATTTTTCATATGTTCGTTTTACATTGGTATTTTTCAGATACGCAAAGTTTCGCAGCGGGATATATTGAATTGACCCTTGATATAAAGTACTTCGTAAAATATAATTTTGTTTTGAGAAGTTCCATCTTGATTTGTTGCTCAAACCAGAATAAGGCTTAATCTTTCACTGAAACTTTCATTCGCACCAGGTATACCCCTATGTTTCACGAGTGAATTTTTTCATTTCATTCTTAATTTTTGACAGTTATCGAGAAAGATGGTATTGGAACCAAAAAAGATGCATCGTGCTAGGAGAGAGAAGATGGACGTTGAAAGCCAGATTTTGCATGGCGTGGGTACCTTCCTTTGCTTTTGTTATACGTATGCTTGCTTGCACATTTTCACTTAATCAATCTGACATACTTTCCTTGGGATCAGAGGAAGGTAGCTGGACGTGCACATCAAGGCCTTTCCCATCATACGAATGTGGAGGTAATGGGTGTACTATTTAGTACACAAGAGACATGCACAAATTTAATTACGTACTTTAATCTTGTCATTGAATAATCTTCCCTTTTGTCATCTTTTTAGGGTGGGAAGCAGGTTATTTTGCTTTCTTGTGTACGTCCACATAATCCAGTAGTCAAGGCTACTCTTCAAACAAGTTCTCCATCTACAATAGTTGGGGGCAAGGCACTTGGACCTGAATGTTGCCAAGTGTTGGTCAATGAAGTGTTGGATGGAAAGGCTCTTCTGATACGCCCTTTTGGGACCATGAACACAATGGCTGATACACTTGGATCTTCTATTGCATGGATACGTGAAAACGTAATATTTCATACCCCACGTGTTGATTACTACTGTTTGTATATCAAATCATAACAAAGTGTAAAACTTCTCTTTTGTAGACCCGACATGATAGTACTGCTGGCATTGTAGCACCGAACAAACCATATCCAGGTATCATGATATGCTCATGCATTGACTTCTACCATGTGATCAGCTTTGTGCTGTTGAGAAGAACACGTGAAGCTTGCATGTCATCATTTAGTTTTGTTTGTTATTTTTTCATTGATGCATGGTAGTAGCTGGGTGAAAATATACCTTTGGAGTAGCGATGAGCATGCTATTTTTTGGTGTAGTTTCTTGTTGGGCTTATAAACAAGAGGCGGACCCATGTTGGGTTGAGTGGCGGCCTAGGTCTCACTCAATTTTTTTTTTTTGTCCTTTGAAGTCTATAATTTTACTAGTTAGTCCCCCAGCCAGTCCAAAAACAAGGCCCCCACTTTGGGTTTTTGACTGGGTCCGGCTCGCTCAAGGCCATTTATATTGTTTACGATGTTAGACATATCAATTATCAACATTTGTTCTGTTCTCATATTCATCGGCACTCCCATAGCTGTTTGGGTCGGCAAGAGTATCAAGGGATTTTAAATTTGAATGTTAGTTTAGTTGGCATGCAATTCGATTATGTTTTATTTTCTTAAATGTTCAGGATTTAGTTGTTAGGTTTTTGATATTTTTCTTGACATCTTAGGTTCTCTATTAATAATGCACTCGTTGCTTAGGAGTTAAAGAATTAATAATAAACCTCATCTGGCCAAATCCCTTGTATTTTTTGTATTTTCTCTTCCTGCCTGCACGGCATGAGGGGACTGGTGGCAAGGTCTCCTAGCCCTGCATGGCCACATCAACTATCCCAGGCCTTGAAGTTCTAATATGGTTATTCTTGTTGAAGTGTATAAGTGGATTGTACTACCCCTTTCCATCAGTTCGGACTTTTGGTTGCGTTGGCTAGTGCATGAAGCTTAACATGGTATCAGAGCCCAGGGTCTCGAGTTCGAGTCCTGGTTTTCGCAGTTTATTCTAAAATTGCTGTTGCCCCCCTTTGTGTCCACGTGTTGACTTTCTCTTCTCCCGTCACACGTGAGTGGGGGTGTTGAAGTGTATAAGTGGATTGTACTACCCCTTTCCATCAGTTCGGACTTTTGGTTGCGTTGGCTAGTGCATGAAGTTTAACAATTCTACATCCTTTTTTTTTTCAGGACACCACTCTTGCATGTATTTCTAGAGTTTTTCAAGTTTTTCATGGCACTATTTTTTCCTTTTGTGTTGAAAACTTAGTTTACGGTTCTGCTAATTCTTAGTTGCCTGAGTGGACATTGAGAACCGTCAATCTAGTGTTAAAGATCCGTCCATGATTTCACATATATGTTAACTATGAGTACAAACGGTACATATTCGCAAGATGAACATATTATTACAACACGGGGAACCATTTCTTAGATCCATTTTAACAATTGTAAATTGGACTAAGAAATTCTCGGTCAACTGAGACAAACTACATATTTTTGCACTAGATAAACAATAACCAAATGTGTAAAAACAATTAAGAATTACCTAATTTTCGGTGGACAGAGATATAAGCGCATCTGTTTAAGTTAAAACATATATATCTATTATTGCTTGCGGTAAGATTTAGCTCAGCAGGTTACATGAGGTTTATAAATTTGGATTTCAAATTTTGAATAACCTAGAATTTGCTTTTGTGTGCAATAGATATAATAACCCTTGGTTAATCCATATTAACCTAGGGTTTAGTGAACTAGGTACCTTCAGATAGGTTATGCTTTACAACTTCCCATTCGTGTGCAAGCATTCACTGCGAGCGAGGATCATTTTTCTTATTCTTGGCAACCATGCGAGTGTACCAGCAAATTTTGGATAAGATGAATCAATACTGAATTTGATAAGCTTGCTACTTTTTTATTGGTACAACACTTCGATGGGTTAATTTTTCCTAATGTTTTGTTTGTGCACAGGGCAGGGATGAAGTACTGCCTTTTGCGCCTGAGCTGAACTCCTGATCATTTGGAATAATGACGGTAGGAATCAATCTCAATGTCATTGTTTCCTGAACTTCAAATGAACAAACAGAGCATATTATCTCAACGCAACCTGATGTATCATACACGCTTTGTATTACATACTTTTTGTGTAATCATTCTAGGCTAAAATGCTGTGTTGCAGTGACTCTCAAAATTTAGGTCTCTCAGTTTGACTCAGCAAAGTACATATTTTTTATTCCAGTCTTTTTCCTTAACATTATGTTTCAATTATCATAGTTCCTGTAGTGTGTAAAAATGCACTCCCAAAGATTGAACAAAGCGGAAGAAAACCAAACTTTTTGATTGCACTTCATACTACCATCGACTGTTTTCTTTTAAACCTCTCTGGATTGACTAATGCTCTCATCCATTTTCTTCATTGCAAAGTATGAGTCAATAAAAAGAGATAAACCATAAGCTACTCAAAAGATAACGGTTTGGGAATTGGAACTTAAGTGTGTTGGATGAGGCATTATGTCAGGACCCAAATGTGAGTAGGTTTTGCTCGTTCTGCCGATGATAGGAGCCTCCTTATATAGGCTGACAGCGACATAAACAAGAGGGAGTAGAATTCGACTCGGATGTGAAGTCCCAAGTCTGGTACCAAAGCAGAATCGAAAACTTTAAGTCGGAGTCGGATTGGCTTGTACGGTGGTTCTTATATTACATCGGATTCAGTTTGCTGGTCTTTGGAGATTAATGCTGCAGTTTTGACTTTTGCTAACCAACTTCACTCAAGAGGATCTATTGCATCACTGCAATGTACTTGTTGACAAATAACATAGATGCTTTGTATTTGTATTTAGACGATTATATACTAATTAAAGATCCAAGGGATCAATACTGGTGATCACATTGCATGATGAGAAAAGGGAAGACAAGTGCAAATCCTTGCAGTTTCGTTGTCGGCACATCAGCTTGGATTGGAGAAAAAACAGAGATGGTATCCTCCTTTACCAGGATGGATTAGAAAAAGTTTGCTGGTTTTGATTCTTCGACGGATCAGGGGAGTATTGGTGTTAATTGTACGAGACTCTGTTGTCTCTACCTTCTTGCCAACTTGGAAGCATTAATATCGTTCTTTTCTTGAAGAAGCCACTGATGTCATATTTTTTTGAGATGGAAACAGGACTGCCATTAACTGGTGAGCGCAGCAATATCGCTGGCCACTAAAACATGTGCAAACTCAGGTGCACCTCCGGGCCATATTGCTGGGGAGTGGTGACCTAGACTTGCACCAAACGTTGCCAAAGCGTCTGCAATATTATTACAAGCCCTTGGGCAATACTTAATTGGAAAACTAGAAAATTCTAACTAGCATTAAACTTTATTTCACGGAGTAGATGACCATTAACAGAGAGGTCATGAGCATCTGTAGTGACGGCCTCCACTAGCTTCTGGGAATCAGTCTCCACCTGAACCCTACTGAAGCCCCATTGTGTTAGCCATTGAATACCAGAAAGGCATGATGTAGCTTCAGCTTGAAGTGCGCCATACGGATAATGCAGTGCTCCAGCGCCCGCACCAACTGCTTCTCTTTTATTGTCTCTCAGAACAAAACCCCATCATCCCCTTTGGGTATCACGACAGAAGCTCCCATCAATATTCAGTTTTAGCTCATCCGATCCTTACTGCAGAACTGATCGAAATCATCAACTGTGCCATGTATCAGGCATATCAAGTTTGCTTCAGAGTTCCCTTTCTCCCCTGCCACCACCTTGTTTCTGTCCCTCCATCTCCACAACAGGGCCATAATTATCAACTGCAGATCTCGTCTAAGCTGTAGTATGTGAGAGATAAACTCCTTTGAGTCATTGCATTCCACTAGATGCTTACGAATCTTTTCGAGGCCAAACGAGCGCCATAATGGTTTTGACAGACTTGCATTTCAGAAAAAGGTGACAACCATCTTCCAGCCGGTTACAGAGAGGGCAGATGGGCTCAATATCCATACCTCTTCTTTACCCGCAGCAGTAAACTATTATTTGCTACTCTCCATAGGAATTGTCCGACCTTCGGAGTGCACTCTGCGCGCCAAATCCGTTTCCAACTGAAAGCAGGAACCTATCTATAATCATGGGGTCTAACTGCTCCTGTGTTGTTCAAGATTTGAACACGAAGTGTGAGAGCAAAGCTGCTTCATGTGGTATCAGGAAAAGTTAAGGGTTTTATACCCATGTTCCTAGATGTTAAAATCAGGAAAAACAATTCAGGGATGTTAATGGTGTGGCACATGTTTTAGCCCAACTTGTATTTCAGTCAGACTCCTCCCTTGTGTTGGAATTGGTTGTGTACGGTTGTATACTTTCTTAAATCTCTACTGAAAAGGAAAATTTGTAGTTAAGCCTCGATGCATCAGCGCCCAGCTTGAAGAAAGACATTTTGTCAATCTGAAAACAATCACACAGATGCACACGTTGTCAGGTAAGTGCTTTAGAACTCAAAATTTTGTTTAATTTTCTCAGTGCGTGACTCCAATTTCTTACAAAGCAAAAATAATTTTCACTTTTCTTACAAAGCAAAAAATAAATTTCACTTCAATGGCTACATAATCAGACGGAACATACAATCTGATCGGAGTGCTGCTCTTCACGAACAGTTTCACACAAGAGTAATATTAATTGCAAAAACGTGTAAAAGAAAGTTTGTTGCAATCCGGCCCTGCATCAGAATCACAGCCAACAAGATCCATATACATACAAGCTCGATCCATCAGCTTTACATCATACTATACTGGCATCATCACGATATACATGTACAAAGCACCGGATGCAAGGATCCATGGATGATCAACTAAATGAACTTACTGAAGTAATATTAATACAGTTAATCAATTAAATGAACTCAACCGTGCATGGTGAATTGGTGATCAGCTGCTCCTACTAATAAGGACATGTCTTCTTTCTATACATAAATCCCTCTAACGGCGTCAACACCATGTGGTTGCTGCAGTTGCCACCACAACAGTCACGAATTCCAGATGGTGCACATCTCAGACGCCTCGATGGTGCTGTGGATCTTGATCAGCAGCTTCTTGCTGGTGGCTGTATTCTTACCGTACCTGTGTATCGGCTTGGAGAACACTCTGCTCGTGATGTATTCCTGTAAGTGGGCGCATTAACGGCTTCCCACCCAGTCCCCACTCGTGTCCGATACCAGTTAAACGAAAATTTGCTAGTTATACGTATAATATACTCCCGCTGAGTGGGCGTCCGTCTGCCCGTTACCATCCCGCTAGGATCAAACAGACCAGCTGACGAATCGTACCATCCCGCTAGGATTGAACAGGCCAGCTGACGAATCCGTTGAATAGCCATCAGCCAGCTAGCTGATGGAACGCTAGGGCAATCCAGCTTCTAATTATATAAACAAATTGTACAAATGATTACTATGATTAAGCTCCCATCTAAATTTATAGCAGGCCACAAAAAAAAATACATGAAAAAAGAAGAACAAAACATTACAATAACATATCCAAACATGTCAGAGGTATAGCCTTCACTTCAATACACAGAGAAATACAGTACAAATTTGAAAACACTGCACAATTTAAGTACAGGGTCATTTTACATGTAAAGAGACTAGGAAAATTAAAAATAGTGCAGCCGCTTACCCACATGAGGATCAGCAAACATGTTTTATCAGTTGAACATCACAGGTCCTAGCTAGCTAGATATAGGTAGTGCAGCCGAAACAAACAAGACATGAAAAGAAGCATGCACATTTTAAGTACATGGGGCATAAACAATTTGTATGTAAAGAGACTAGGAAAATTAAATGTTGTAGTGGCTTCTTTTGGAAACATAGCTAAGCACTTCTCAGCTAGACTGCTACATGACGATCAGCAGACACAACACATGTTCATCAGTTCCACGGCACACCTGGGAAGTGTAGGAAAGTAACGTGGGAGAGAATTGTTTGGGTAGGGTTGCTCAACGCTAACTAGCGTGGCCTCCTCATATATATATATGCAAGGTATACGTACAATACAGGATACTAACCGTATAGGCTAGATTTTGTACAATACAACTAACACCCTCCCTCAATCTTAACAGTATCTAGCAAGTTAAGATTGCGCCTACAAAACTCAAACTGAGGCAACGGCAATGGCTTGGTGAAGATGTCTGCGAGCTGATCCTTGGAAGAAATGAACCGAATATGTAGCAGCTTCCGTGCAACTCGCTCTCGCACAAAATGATAGTCAACTTCAATATGTTTCGTGCGAGCATGAAAGACTGGATTAGACGACAAGTATGTCGCCCCAATATTGTCACACCAAAGAACTGGTGGACGAGGCTGATAGATACCCAACTCCTGAAGTAGCGACTGTATCCAAATCAACTCAGCAGTTGCATTCGCAAGTGCTTTATACTCTGACTCTGTACTGGAGCGAGAAACTGTAGCCTGTTTACGAGCACTCCAGGCGATCAAATTAGGACCATAGAATATGGCATGCCCCCCCGTGGATCGCCGATCATCAGAGCTACCAGCCCAATCAGCATCAGAAAATGCAGACAGAAGACGAGAGGAGTCTGCCCGAAGATGCAGACCATGGGACACAATCGATTGAACATAGCGTAGAATACGCTTAACAGCAGACCAATGAGAACTGCGAGGAGTATGAAGATACTGACAGACCTTGTTAACAGCAAACGACAGGTCTGGACGAGTATGAAGAAGATACTGCAAACCACCTACAATACTGCGGTACTTAGTAGCATCTTCAGAAGGCAGAAGTTCACCATCAGTCGCATTGAGATTCTCAGTGGAAGTCATCGGAGTGAGCACAGAATGACACTCAAGCATACCAGCACGACGAAGAAGGTCCAGAGCGTACTTCTTCTGTGTGAGAACCAATCCGGTGGATAGGGGAGAAACCTCAATACCGAGGAAGTAATGGAGAGGCCCCAAATCCTTGACAGCAAACTCTGAGCGTAAATTCTGGATGAGACGAGTGGCAGCTGAACTCGAGGAACTCACCAGAATAACATCATCAACATAAACAAGAAGGTACATAGTGACCTGAGGACGACGAAGCATGAATAACGACGTATCAGCTGTAGAAGGAACAAATCCATGAGCAGTAAGAGCTGAACCAAGACGTGCATGCCAAGCACGAGGAGCCTGCTTGAGTCCATAAAGAGCCTTAACCATGCGACAGAGATGGTGTGGCTGAGCAGAATCTTGAAAACCAGGCGGCTGACGCATATAAACCTCCTCCTCAAGAACACCATGCAGAAACGCATTCTGAACATCAAGCTGACGGAGATGCCAGCCATTGGTGACAGCCAGCGACAGAAGCAACCGAATAGTGGCAGGTTTAACAACAGGACTGAACGTGTCTTCATAATCAAGACCATACCTTTGCTTGAACCCTTTAGCCACAAGACGCGCCTTATAGCGCTCAATAGATCCATCAGAGCGTCGCTTGGTTTTGAAAACCCACTTGGAGTCAATAACATTAAGACCAGGACGAGGCGGTACGAGCGTCCAGGTTTTATTCCGAAGAAGAGCCTGAAACTCGAGCTCCATGGTAGCACGCCAATGCGGGATGCGAAGAGCTTCATGATGAGAGGTAGGCTCGAGGGTCGGATCAGGAATATCGTTATTTTGACAAGCAGTAAACCAAGCGACAGTACCATCTGTACGTTTCTTGGGCTGAACAATACCACGTTGACTGCGCGTCACAACACGTGGAGCTGGAGGCGGGGCAGACACCGACGGAGGCGATGTCGGATCGGTGGTTGCTGCAGGCAACGGGCTGGGCGAGGATTGCCCAGGCGTGGACCGGACGGGGGACGAGCTGGGCGAAGACGGCCCGGTGGGCGAAGACGGCCACGTGGGCGGCGAGGACGGCGGAGAAGCATCGCCTGTCGAGGACGGCAAGGGACTCAGCCCAGGCGCGTGCAGCCCAGCGTGGTCAGGCACGCCAACCGAGCAAGGCTCAGTACCGTGCACGGGAGCAGGCGAGCACGAGGTTGTGCTGATAGGCATGGGAACCGAGGCGGAGGAGGCTGCCGGTGCATGGGCCATGCACCGAGCACGATCGACGTGATCAGGTGGAGTAGAGAAGTCAGCTTCCTCAAGAAGCTCAAGGCGAGCTCCACGTCCTGTTCCTGCACCATGGTTAGGCAATAATACAGGTGCATGTGCAACATCTACAAACTGGTCAATCGAGACAGGAGATGATGCATGAGACGTGGGAGCCGAAGCAGGCTGTGAAGGCGAAAAAGGGAACACGTTTTCATCAAAGACAACATCGCGGGAAATATACACATGATTAGTCGGAATGTGGAGACACTTATAGCCTTTATGTTGAGAGCTATATCCAAGGAAAACACACTTTTGAGATCGAAACTCAAGTTTGCGCTGGTTGTATGGTCGAGTATGAGGCCAACAAGCACAGCCAAACACTTTAAGAAATGTGTAATCAGGAGACTCGTTGAACAGTTGTTCTACTGGAGTTTTCATACGGAGTACTCGAGTAGGCATACGATTAATGAGAAAACATGCCGTAAAGAAAGCATCACTCCAATATCGAAAAGGCATAGATGCATGAGCAAGCAAGGTGAGACCAGTTTCGACAATATGACGATGCTTGCGTTCAGCAACACCGTTTTGTTGATGAGTATGAGGACATGCTACACGGTGTAGGATGCCAAGTTTGTGAAAGAATGTGTTGAGATTGCGGTATTCACCGCCCCAATCAGATTGCACATGAAGAATTTTATGACCAAGTAAACGTTCAACATGAGTCTGAAACTGAACAAAGACATCAAAGACATCAGACTTACGCTTAAGCAAGTATAGCCAAGTGAACCGACTGTATGCATCAATAAAACTCACATAATAGTTGTGACCACTAACGGAGGTCTGTGCAGGCCCCCAAACATCTGAATAAATGAGCTCCAAAGGAGTTTTTATTACATGAGTGGATAAAGAAAAAGGTAACTGATGGCTTTTTCCTTGTTGACATGCATCACAAACGAAGGTGTCTTTATTTCTAGACTCGATAGGAAGAGCATGACGATGAAGGACATGCTGGACAACTGAAGACGCTGGGTGGCCCAAGCGGCAATGCCACTTGGAGGACGACACACGGACACTGCTGAAGGCTTGTTTATTTGGTGGCGCACCAATAGGGTATAATTCACCTCGACTCCGACCACTAAGGATGATGGCCCTCGAATCCCGATCCTTCACAAAAACATCATAAGGATGAAACTCAACAAAAACATTGTTATCGCGAGTAAGTTTCTTAACGGAAAGGAGACTACGAGTGACTTCAGGAACATAAAGGACATTTTTAAGATGTAGTGGGGTAGGAGTATGAGTGGAGATGGATGATTGACCAGTATGGGAGATGCGCATACCTGAACCATTGGCGGTGTGGACATGATCATGGCCATTGTAGGGCTCCTTCATGTGAAGCCTATCAAGGTCACCAGTGAGATGGTCTGTTGCCGCAGTGTCCATGTACCAGAGGGGGTCAGCGGCTGGAGCAGTTGGAGCAGCTGGAGCACGGTGAGTGGCCATAGCCACTTGACGTTCCGTGTTAGCACCATCATTGCCAATACCGAGAAAATCACGGTTAAACCGTTTGTAGCAACGGGAGGCTATGTGACCAATGATACCGCATAACTGGCACACCGGGCGATTTCCATCATTGCGGTCATTGCGGCGGCCATTGCCACCGCGGGGGGCACCACCGCCCATGTTTGGGGCAGGCGGGGTGGGAGCTGGAGGCTGGCGTGACTGGTACTGCTGCTGAGTGGGTCGCGGTGCAGCACCCCCGCCACCTCCACCTTGCTGGGGTCGGTTGCCACGGTTGCCACGGTAGGTGGCGTTTGCCGACGCTTCAGTGTAGGTGTCCGCGGCACGGCGGGCTTCAACACGCTGTTCGGTACTGAGGAGACGAGATAGAAGGTCCGGTGCAGAAATAGGATTCTCACGGCCTTCAACAGCTTCAATGAGACCGTCATAATCTTGATCAAGACCATTGAGCACAAAACCAGCAAATTCAGTATCACAGAGCGGCTGTCCAATGGAGGCCAAGGTATCTGTGGCAGTTTTAACCTGATTGTAGAAGGTCTGCGCGGAGAGGTCACGTTTCTTCATCTGACCAAGCTTGTTCCGAATTTGCATCGAGCGAGCAGTGGACTGCGAGCCAAAACTGGTGGTGAGAGTGGTCCACGCATCGTACGCCGACTCGGCAAAGAGTACCAGACCGGAGACAGACGGTGTAAGAGAGCCAACAATGGCAGACAGAATGGCTTGGTCTTGCTTGATCCATGCACGACGCTCAGGGTTCTGAATCAGCATCATGCGACCACCTTCAGTTGGGACTTGAACTGTCGCGGGCGGGCAAGAAGAAGATCCATCAACATAGCCAAAGAGATCATGGCTCCGAAGCAGAGGAACGATCTGTGCACGCCAGAACAGGTAGTTGTCGGTGGACAGCTTGACGGTGAGCAGATGCGCCAGGATGATCGGACCCGTTGATGGCGATGGAGACGGCAGCACAGGTGTTGAGGAGGACATACCAGTGGCGCCACCATATGCAGCGCCGTAAGGGAACGATGACTGCGGGAAGGGATCCAGCAGCCGCGTCTCGGCTGGCGGCGTGAGCGGCGACGGCGGGACACCGCCGGGGTACATGGCGCCATATGGAACAATAGGCGACGTCGTCGGAGAGAACGGACCGAACGACGGAGAGAGGTACGAGGGGAAACCGCCCCCCATGTTGGAGAAGGACGAGACCGGCATGGAGAATGCCGGCCCGAGCATGCCCGGCAGCGTGTGCTGCGAAGGGAACAAGGACGCACCCGTGGCCATGGACGAGTTGATGATGGCGTCTGCGACCAGAGGGGCGGTGGGCAGCAGGACGGTCGACGAAAAGCCGACGGTCGATGCCGGAGTGGAGGAGGCCTGAGCGATCGGGGCGCCAGACAAGGGCGCCATGAGATCGGTTGAAGGAGCAGCGGAAGTAGTCATGGCGGCGGCTAGGGTTTGGGATCGTGCGCCGTCGTCTGATACCATGTAGGAAAGTAACGTGGGAGAGAATTGTTTGGGTAGGGTTGCTCAACGCTAACTAGCGTGGCCTCCTCATATATATATATATGCAAGGTATACGTACAATACAGGATACTAACCGTATAGGCTAGATTTTGTACAATACAACTAACAGGAAGCAACTACAATTCAGCAGCAGGGAGTAAAATACAGTTTGGTCGGCTCTCAATTTAAATCTCTCCATTGCATCAAAGGTCTTGACAGCTTTCCTCACCTCGTTGACAGCTGCATACCTGAGAATTTATAACCAAATCCTTACAATAAAAGAAGCATGATGCATAAATAGTAACAATAACTAATGTGCTGCAATGGCAACAACTGCTTTCCATCTTGGTGTTGACATTACAAAATCAAAATATAGTTATGATGTCAAAAGTGATCCGATAATGTAAGTAGAGCCCCATTGCAGTGCTAGTAAATGTATTCAGATGTAGGATTATATGTTTCATCTAGCAAATCAGTTTCATTAAAGAGACTAAAGGGACCAACTCATAAAAATTATGACAGTAACAACTCATAGAAAGCATGACAATAGAAAGGGACAATATTATGTACCTTCTTCTAGCTCCGGCTCCGCGACAGTGACATGAATATCAGGCTGCTCACTCATGTGGTGTGCTTGTTTGGGGAAATGATCCTATAGAAGGTATAAATCAACATATGCCACATGATACATATCTATAAAATAGGGTAGACACTGAACTGAAAAACATACTTACCATCATGTTTAATCCGATCTCCATAACACATTAAGGCCTCAACTATTTTATGTCCTAGGCTAGTTCTGTGATCAGTAATAACTCTCCCGCATGTGCTAAACGCAGACTCAGAGGCAACGGAGGAAGCAGGAACAACCAACACATCACGGGCAATGTTGCCAAGAATGGGGTACCTTGCAGAGTTGACAGCCCACCACTGTAGGATATCAAAATCTGGTGTACAAGGATGGAAGCCTTCTTCAAGGTACCGCTGGAGCTCACAACGACTCGTAGCTTCCTTAACCTTTACGTGTTCATGCCAATCTGAAAGGGCACTATCAGCCATAACAACCTCCTCGCTGTTTCATTCTTGTGACAAGCTATTTCCATTATCTACGAATTCAGCTGCATATCCAATAAACAAGTCTACGATAGCTTTCTTCACTTCTGTGATATGTTCATTTGCTGCTTCATCTCCAAAGTACTGCTTCAATCTAAACTCAACATGTTCCATTTTGAACCTTGGATCAAATACCAATGGTACGCAGTTCGTCAAGTATGACTCCATGAAGTACTTATGAAATTTCTTCTTCATTTCTTTCACCATGACTCTGATAGTAGCATTTTCGCTCTTCTCTTGCTCATCTAAGACAATTTTCACACCCCAAATCTCGAGGAAATAGAGATTAGAGGTTGGATAATTGGAGCCTGAAATGACATTGGTGGCATGGCAGAACACCTTTAGAAGCTGACAAATGTCTTCGACCATTTTCCACTCCTCGTTCGAAGGACCAAATATATAACTTGGTTCTTGATCCTCTAACGCCTTAAAGACTTTTCTGAATGGTAGCACTGACTCAAGCATGATGAATGTGGAATTCCATCTGGTAGAGACGTCTAGTGAAGGTTGATGCTTGCATTTTATTCCGGTTTGTGCAACTATCTTGTCAAATTGTTCTTTTCTATACTGTGAACTCCTAACATATTTTACACTCTCTCTAACGTTGTCCACAACAGACTTCATGGTTTTCAATCCGTCTTGCACTATTAGATTCAACACATGTGCCGCACACCGAATTGATGGACGGATAAAACCGGGGAAAAAATGTTGGACGAACCAACCACGGAAACCTTACGTTCTTTATTATTAGGTATAGATATCGCACATCAAATCGGAACCAAACCTGTGGCAGCTTCTGCTGAAGATATGTAAAGGTGAAGGGCAGGAGCATAACTGATTAACAGTATTGATGGAATAAAAGCGTAATTATTGGGCCATCAATTACGGGGCATTTCCTTGATTGATGGATGTGTGCGAGTTTCAAAGCGTGTTGAGTAGCTCAACATTGGAACGTCATCAACCGTTAGATCAAAATGGATGACGGTGGGGATTTAATGTATCCCAACAAGTTCTCACCTTTATAAGAAAGTAGAGATAGAGATAGAGATGTGATTAAGAAAAATGCCAGAATTCATAATTCGGACATAGGGTGTATTTCTTATATAGTACAATTTGTGATCGGTTGGTCAAAGCTTTTCTTTCTTCGGAAGGATTTTTTGTAGTAGTGACTCCCACTAAGATGTTAGCTGAAGAAAAGAGGCAGTTGTGATGATTTTATAAGTCGATGTTACCATGCAGAAAAATATATTGAATTAATGCTCTAGCCAACTATTCTAAAAGTCTAAACTGATAGAAAGAGCTAGGCAATACATTTATATTCTAACACCCTCCCTCATGCTCAAGGCCGGTGGGCTTTATCTTCATGGGCGGACGTGGATTTAGGGTGTTCACATTTTTTTAGTACTACGTTGGCCAGGATTTGAACTCAATACCTCTGAATTATGATACCATATTAAATTGATGCTCTAGCCAAAAGTCCGAAATAATAGAAAGAGTTGGGCAATATATTTATATTCTAACAAATCATATATTCTAACAAATCATACGATGTTCTAATCTACTTTATGTGAAGTGCCAATTTCTGAGGGTCAATGTTTTAAAATTCGCCAATTTTCTCTCTGTTTTATTAAAACCTTAAGAATTACTTCCTGGTTCCACAATTTTATACATGATTGTAGTTCAGATTTAAACAAAATTAAAATAGTCCTCCAATCTATATTAGTTGTCGCCGATAGAAACACAAGGTGATAAATAGTTATTTTGCACCCAACATATTTTTACGTTGTTACATTCATAATTTTATGTTTTATAATAATAGTTACGTTTATATTGACTCACACAAAAAGACATAAAAACATAGTGTATGAGTCATTACAACATAAAATAACACAGAAAAGATGTTTAGTTTATGTCATATTTTTGAATGTCACGTAAAAAGAATTATGTCTTGTCTATTCTTTCTTACTTGCTTCTCAACTTCCGAAGTAAGGCAAAACTTATGTGGCATAAAAATCATGTAGTGTTGTAAAGATACATAAAAATCATGTCTAGTTATTCTACACCCAAGGGGTTAAGTGCGACCCTTATCGCTGATTCGCATGTATCTAGAGATATTTATCATTTTAGTATGTCTTTTAACTTATTTTAGCAACAACTAATATGGATTAGAGAAAGTACAATCATGTTAAAAATAATGAAATTTGAGGGAGTACTAAGGGATTCTAGCTATCCTTTGAATGAAGGCGAGATGTAATCGATAACTTACCCCACGCCAAGCAACAGTTAACCGAAGCACCCTACATACCTACCGCTACAACGGAAATCCATGGTGACGATATCTCAAGACGGCAGAAAACGAGCTTGGCGGTGTACCATCTTTTCTGCTCAATCATCAGTAAGCACCAGTGAGTTCATGCCCAGCACACGGCGTCTGGGACTGGAAATGGTTGTGCTAATCGAGCGCACGAGCAGATTCTACGTGAACGGATATTAAGTACATATCACGTGAAATGAATACACACAATAAAAAGATAAAAATTGTATGTACAAAATGAATGAACCATAACAGTGCTAATGACTGATTTCCCGATACCCTACTATCATAAAGAGCGTGAGTTTCCTGCACCTGTAACGATTTGCTTCTCTTTAACCAATCACTGAGAAGCTCTCTTCCCATTGGTTGGAGGTTGTTGGTCGGATGATGGCATGCTGTCTTTCCAGGCTTGTTGACCGCCTCTATTTTTCCTCTTTGCATGTGATCCGATTTCTTCCGGTTTCTTCTTTGTCTGATCTGCCTACATACCCGGTTGCTCCTATTTTTTAGACTGCTGCCCTGCCCTCCTTGCTACCGTCTGCGGCTTGCAGCCGGTTGTCTTTGTCTCACCTGTCGTTTTGTCTACCGTGGACCGCTGGTCTTAGTTGCTCCATCTCCTGGTGTTTTATGAATTCTTTTGGAATGTTCGTCTGCACTCCCTTGCTTTCTCTGGTCCTTGGGTTGCCACGCTTTTCTTTTTTCTGGTCCCTTTATTCATAAGATTTTTAAATAGTCTTCTTCTTAGAGCATCTCCATTCATGAGCCCGACGAGACCCCCGACACATTTTTTTTACATCCGGCCGACGAAAAATGGCCCAGTCGCGCCCCCGGTTTCTCGATTTCGCCCGGATTTGAGCCTTCATCCATCCGGCGAGCCCAGACCATCCCCGGCCTTTCGGGACGCGCTCGGGGACTCTGGACGAAAGAAATGCGCGCAAAACGGCGAGGAAACTTCCCGCGCGTCGTGTGGCCCCGACTTGTCGGCGAGAGAGGGCGGTCGTCGTTCTCATCGCATCCTCTTCCGTGCATCGTCGTCTACCCCTCGCATCGTCCTCCGCGCGCTGTGAAAGCTGCCGTCGATGAACGTCCAGCCACGCGGCGAGGCGAGTTAATGCGCGGCCGCCTATATATCGCGGCCTACCGCGCGTCTGGCCGGCCACATTCACTCACTTCTTCCCAATCCACTCTCCACCTCCTCCACCTCCTCCAGGCGAGCAATGGCGGGCTACGGATCCGACGACGGCGCGGCCAACAACGGCTTCGGCCGGCGCTCCCTGCACCAGTGGGAGGGCCGGCTGCTCTACGCGGCGGGCTACCCAGCGCCGCCCGACTTCCGCGTGCCCGGAGGATGGCGTCTGAGCGCGGGTGGCGTCCCGATCCCGCCGCCGCCATCGACAAGATCCTGGATGGCATGAGCAACGAGCAACGCACCGACCCTCGGTTCTACCCGGACAACTACGCGGCGTGGAACGTGTTCTTCCGGTGAAGGTATGAGCGTGAAATCGCCGCGTACGACGGCCCTCCCCCTCCTCCTGTGCGCAACAACGCCGTCGGCCGCCGCCGCTGGTGGAGCGCGCCCGGCCGCACCCTCGAGGCCGTTCTCGCGCACATCGAGCGCGGGAATTCGCCGGTCCTCGGGATGCCGCCGCCACAACCACCGACGCTGTCGCGGCACCGTGGGAGCTCGTGGATGCCACGACGGATGGCATCCCGATCCTCCGGGTTCGGCGTCCTCCGGGTCTGCGTCGGCAAGGTCGGCATCATGGTCGTCGGCATCGACGCTGAGGACCGTGAAGCAGGAGCCACCGTCCGCGCAGCAGCGGCACCCTCGTCATCCGCGAGGGGGCGCGCACCTCATCACTGCCGCGCAACCGCAAGTGCAAGCCGAGGAAGGACGATGCCAAGGCCGCGTCCGAGCTCGCCGACGTGGAGGCCGCGCGCGTCGAGGAAGCGGCAACGCGCGAGGCGATCGCCAAGTCGCTCGCCGACCTCGTCCCCACCGACAACGCCATGCCGATGGATGCGACGCTCGCCTGGTCCAGGCAGGACTGGGAGAGGGAGCAGGCGGAGCAGCAGCGGCGGCTCCTCGACCTGGCGCAGGCGCGGCGCCACGCCGAAGCCGCCGCTCTACCGGCCAGAGGTGCGCCGGTCATCAAGCTGGAAGACTCCAGCGACGATGACCTGTACAGGCCGACGCCGCCGCGCTTCGGCGACGCTGGACAGGATCCAGCCGTTGGACCCCCGGCCAGAGCAGCCAGCCGGCGCTGCAGGACGACGGCGGCGACTCCAACGACGACGACGGCGGCGACTACACGCGTTTCTACCGCCATTTCGGCATGTAGAACGCGTGTTTTTAGTTTAGGTTAGGCCGAATTCAAATATATTGCGAATTCGGCCTATATATGTAAAAAATCGCCCTATATAAATCTATATCTATATCTATATCTATATCTATATCTATATCTATATCTATATCTATATCTAATCTATACCTAATAATAAAGTACGCAAGGGTTTTTTGGTTCTTCCGTGTAGTTGTATTTCCGATCAATTATATGCTTCGTGTGCTGAATACGGCTCAAACTCGATCGGGCCTATGCTCCAACCCAAACGGCAGTAGAGTCTGTCCTGAACACGATGAAGCCTATCGTGAAATAAATTATCGCACAAAAATACACCTACCTATAGATCGGTTCGCTTCACAGCCTCCCCACGACCTGCTACCACAAGCAACCTTGTATCCAGTTTGTATCAGCCTCACGTCCTGATTTTCACCGGCGGTCACGGGGTGTGACAGTTGGTATCAGAGCCAACGGTTCCTCCAAAAAATTCTCCAAAAAAAAATTTCCCAATATTTTCCCCATGATTCGATTTGGTTGTGCGGAGGCGATGGGGGCGGTGGAAACCTTGATGGAGGCCAGGTTTAGCCTATCCCACGCGTGGATGAAGGACATTGAGGAGCGCTCGAAGTCCACAGATGCGATTTTGGCTCGTATCTCTCGCATCCAGGCTTCCTGGGCACCCGCGGAGTAGATCGTGTGTGAGGGCATGGAGCGCAGTGGGGATTCCTTCTTGCAGCAGAGGGAGGCACCAGTGCAAGCTCTAGCTCGCATCTCAGGCCTGAAATCATTCACGCCGGTTTCAAGCACGGCTGTCCAGCATACCATGAAGACGGAGACAGACACCACCATGGATGCCCACAAAGTGTTCGGTGAAATGTCGACCCAGCACGAAGTGACTATGAGCAGCGTCATCCATGTCTCTGTGAGCCATGTGCTTTATCCGGTGACAGAGGATGTGCTCCGAACTGTGGGGGCATGTAGGCGTGAAACAGAATGGTGCGCACGCAGTCATTGAGAGTGCGAAGAATGCGTTCGGCGCGACCGTTCTGCTGAGATGTGTATGGACACGTGAGGCGAAAGATGGCACCGTGAGAGGCGAGAAGTGTGCGAATGGTGATGTTGTCGAACTCTTTGCCGTTGTCGGTTTGTAGGGCGTGGATGGGGCGGCCGAATTGGGTGGAGACGTACGCGAAAAAGGCGAGGAGAGTGGAGGCTACGTCGGATTTTCGGCGGAGAGAAAACGTCCAGACAAAGTGCGAGTAATCATCCATAAGCACGAGATAATATGTATAACCAGAATTACTCGGGACCGGCGAGGTCCAAACATCACTATGAATAAGTTCGAAAGGAAAAGACGCAACACTGGAGGAGGAACTGAACGGAAGACGAACATGTTTGCCTAGACGACATGCTTCACAAGAATGAGCATCCGTTTTATTACAAGTAAAATCAAAGCTTTGTAGAATTTGACGCAGGGCGGTGGAGCTGGGATGACCGAGGCGGGCGTGCCAAAGATCGACAGCGGCGGAGAGGGCGAGCGGGCGGCTGGTGGTGGAGGATGGCGAAACGGGGTACAGCTCGTCGGGGCTGTCACTGCGGTGGAGTAGCATCCGGGTACGACCATCCTTAACAGAAAAGCCAAACTCGTCAAATTCCACAGAAACATGATTATCACGAGTAAGAGAACGAACGGAAACAAGGTTGTGAATCAAGTCAGGAGAAATAAGAACGTTATTTAATGAGAGAGGAGTGGAGGTGGAGGGAAAAGGGGCGGAGCCGGTGTGCGTGATAGGAAGCGCATGACCGTTGCCGACGATTATGCGAGAGGGAGTGGAGGCGGGACTGGAAGTAGAGAGGTTACCGGGGTGGGCTGCCATGTGCGCGGAGGCGCCCGTATCCATGAACCAGGGTGGGCTGCCACCGTAGGCGCCCGCGGAGGGGACGGACTGAAGGGCAGTCAGCAGGGCCGGGTCCCACTGTGACGCGTAGGGCGCGGCGTAGGGTGCGGCGTAGGGCGCCGCGTACCCGGGCGCGGCGTAGCCATGGGCCGCGGGCTGGGGGGCCGCGGCGTAGAGCGCCTGGTGCGGAGCCGGGCGCGGCATCGAGGTGCCCGGGTAGGGAGCACGCGGCACGAGCATGGTGTAGGCGTGGACGACCCCTGTCCAGGGGTTATGGCCGGCGATCCATGGCGGGGTGGGGGCGGGCTGCCGAGGCTGGGGGGCGGAAGCGTTGTTGTTACCACCGCCGTTGCCACCACCGCGACGACGACGACCGCGGCGTCCACCGCCACCGTTGCCACCGCCACCATTGCCGTTACCGCCGGGAGGCGGGATAGGCGCGAGCGGCGGGGGCGAGTAGAAGCCCGGGGGTGGACCCGGGGGGCGCGACGCGGCAATCGGAGCAGGTTGGGCGGGAGCGGACCCGCCCTTGGAGACGCCGGCGACGAGGGCGGTGTGGGCCGCCCGAGCCCGGAGGTGCGTGAGCCGACGCTCCTCGAGGCGCAAGTAGGCCACGGCCTGCTCGAAGGAGGGCGTGGTGAGGAGCGTGAGGTTGGAGGCGGCGTTGCTCAAGTCTTCGCCAAGGCCAGCCGAGAGCGTGGAGAGCATGATCTTGTCATCGATCGGGAACTCCAAGTCGCGGAGCTCGTCGGAGAGGGTCTTGAGCTTGAGGACGTAGTCGTCGAGGGAGTGGCCTTCTTGGTGGGTGCCGAAGAACTCCTGCTGGAGGAAAGTGACGCGCTGAATTTTATTGTCGGTGAAGAGCCCGGTGATCTTGCTCCAGACGGTGTGCGCGGAGTCGCCGTCGCGGACGACCGTGCGGAAGATCTCGGGGGAGACCGTCTGGTAGAACCAGCGGATGATGGTCGCGTCGATGGCCAACCAGTCGGGGTCGTGCGGCATGGCGAGGAGGTCGATAGTGCCGTCTACATGGTCTAGGAGATCGTACTCGCGGAAGAGGAGGCCGAAGTACGTCTTCCACGGGAAGAAATTGGCAGCGGTGTGAGAGAGCTTCACCGGCACGCGCTCTTGGATGGGGACGTCGCGGATGACGGCGACGGAGGGGCCGGCGAAGGGGTTGTTGCTGCTGCTCCCGGAGTCGCTGAAGGGATTCTTGGAGTCGGGAGATCGGAAGTCAGACATGGTGGCGGTTGGGGCGGAAGTGGTGGTGGGTGTGGTGGCCGGCGGCGCCTGGAGGAGAGGCGGCGGCAGGGGAGAGGAGGAGGGCCGGCGGCGCCTTGGGGGCGGCGGCTAGGGCAGGAGGCGGCTAGGTCAGGAGACCGTAAGGGCCTCTGATACCATGTGGAAGATAATGAAACAATACACAGACCCAATTGGGGCCGGCTGCTCTCGTATATATAGACAGATTTACAGATACAACCCTGAAATACACGGGGACCTATATCTATACAATATATATCTCAACAGTCTTTGGGCTGTATGATTTCGGCGTGACAAGGTTGGCCGTGTTCCAGGACAATGGGTTGGTGGAGGCCTCTGTCCAACTCCGGTCGGGGCACGAGGCTGTGCATGCACACGCCGCCTTGCATGGGAAGAACATCTACGACGGATGCTGCAAACTCTCCATCAAGTGCACACCAGCGCTGAGTCCTCGCCATGACTCCCATTTGCCGAAGGAACCTGTGATGACCATGGCAGCAACCGCAACGACCTCAACAATTGCGGCGCCAACATCATCCACGCTGGTCGTCGACGCTAACATGCAGCTGTCTGCGTTCACTCCAGAAGCAGCTCCGCTTGTATCCCAGACCGTGGTTGTGCTCGATGGTGAGATGAAACATGGTGTTGAGCAGTTCTCCGAGGACTATGATGGTGTGATGACTCATATTGGTGGAATACCACTTTTCTGGGAGCTCGATCTAGGTTTTGTAGAGGGGAGGCCTTCCAAGGACATAGCATCGGGCAATGAGCTTGTTGACGAAGTTCTCACTTATGTCGGTGGCTTATCATTGTTCCACGAGCTGGATATGGATAATCACATGAAACTTGATAAAAGTGTAGATGAAGCCAAAGATCATGCGAAATTGATCTGGGTAACATCATTTCAGCAGAGCAAGGTGTTCAGTGTTACTTCACTGTGCAGACCAAATGCCTTAACACCGTGCAAATTTGGAATGGGAGGTGTTCCCTGTGTGTTTTACAAGGCACCATCATGGGGGGACGATGCCTTTCACCCTAGAAACTTTGCAACAAAAGGGGATCATCTATCCTTAAACAAGATACCATCATGGCAACGAAGTGGTTTCAGTCCGTGGTTTGGCAATACCATGCAGGTGATTCCAAGACAGCAAGACGGTACTAATCATTCAACTAGCCCGGTTGAATCTAGCGGGGTTATTGCTCGAAAACCAACTTGGGATCCAGGTGGTGTTGCTATCTATGAGAGCGATGTATTCGTACAAGGCTCCGCTCCAATTGTTCGATATTTACTGAAGCACACACCAGATAATATTTTGCTGGACTTGGTTTGCCTCTCAGAGAAATATATACAGCATGCTCTTATATGCTCGCTACTAGCTTGCATGGAAGAAGAGGTGGATCTGGCTGGCTATATCCCAACTCTCATGCTTGTATTACTGAATGACAAATATATCAAGTTCAAGCAGGCCATCCATAAGAATCTGCAATTTGACTCTAGAAGTGTTGCACTCATATTTCCATGGGATCCAGGAAGCTTGCTATGGTCCTTGCAGTTTATCACAGCCGACCAATTCTTATGCTTAGAAGAATTCAAGGGCAGCGGTTCCTGTACTAGCACATACTTACAGCTGGCTCTCAAGGAGATAGTGTCATTTCGTTGGGGCGCACAATTTTCTATTTTCTGGTGGCGCATGTGGGCATTGCTACACAGATTACTCTATTCATATGGGCAGCATACTTACTTCAGTTACTTTGCAGTGTGGTGTATATGGCCACTGGAGTGCAATCAGCAAAAAATACAAGACTGGCAGATCTTGTAGCTTATAACTGGTAGGTCAGCTCCGTCAAAGGTGGACTTCTTATGTATGCACGCATGGGAGAACCAAGTTATTCGTTTTGCTGAAATATGGATGTTGGGGCTCCCTGCTGCAAGTGTGCTATTCCATATTATCTCCATTCATAAACTGAATACAACAGTCATGAGGTTACTATATTCTGAACTGTGGAAACCAAGATGCAAGTGTTAAGCTTCATGCACTAGCCAACGCAACCAAAAGTCCGAACTGATGGAAAGAGCTAGGCAATTCACTTATACACTTCAACACTCCCACTCACGTGTGACGAATCAAGGGAGAAGAGCAGCTGCGGCCAGGACGGGAACCGACGAAACAGAGGCCGGGGCGATCTGGCGGCGACGATCACAGAAAAAGTCAACACGTGGACACAAAGGGGGGCAACAACAATTTTTATAATAAATTGCGAAAACCAGGACTCGAACTCGAGACCCTGGGCTCTGATACCATGTTAAGCTTCATGCACTAGCCAACGCAACCAAAAGTCCGAACTGATGGAAAGAGCTAGGCAATTCACTTATACACTTCAACAGCAAGCACTACTTTGCTGTTGTAGGGCTCTCTGGAAACTTCAGTTGTTACTATGATTTTGAGATGATTCTGACAGAAAATTATTCGCTGCTTCAGAACTTGTTTCAGTTCCTTGCCTCTTCTTGCTGTACATGCTCATTGAGCCATTGGAGCACCTTTTGTGCTATGCACCAAGGAATTACATCAGAGAGACAGTTGTTTGTGTTCCAGAGTATACGCAAGTGTCAGGATTTCTGCCCATTGGTCTTTTCAGCACACAAGCTTCAGTACACGACTTGGGATCCTGGTATCCACTTGTCAGTTTGTGCAATATCAGTTGCAACTGGTGCCAGGTATGCATATGATGGTGCTTCTCTCTGGCGAAGATTACATTGCACCTACATCGTGTTGATACCTCGACATGGGCAGCCGTTGCTTGGGGACAAGCAACATTTTGCCGGGGCGGTAGTGTAACACCCGTGTACACCTGAGACTGGGCTTGGGCTGCTGGTGTCTCTACATGGGCCTAGCCAGCTGGTCAACAATCAGAGCAGGAAATATAAAGGACATGAGGGGCACGAGAGAGCACATGTAACAGAACAGAAAATGAACTGAACCTCCTCTTGTCTGGCTTCTCCTTCCTCTCGTCTGGATCCTCGTCTTCTTCAGGTCCGGTTGCTACCACAAGCAACCTTGTATCCAGTTTGTATCGGCCTCACGTCCCGATTTTCACCGGCGGCCACGGTGTGACAGACCCCACACGCGATGGATCAAAGAGCCGGCCAGCGGATTACTTCGAGGACGGGGTGGGATTGGAGCCGGATGAGGACGACCGTCGGGCTGCTCGAGGAGGCCACGTCGCCGGCGGCTCACAAAAAGGATTGCTATGTATGATTACTACGAGGATGTGCTGGGACTTGAGCTAGACGAGGATGATCGGACTGCTCGAGTAGGCCTCGCCGGCGGCGGCTCTGCATGGCTAGCTATTCGGGTGCTATCTGCTATGAGTACTAGGAGGAGGAGTTGGGAGTGGGACTAGGGCCGGAACAAGGATGACGTTGGGCTACTTAAGGAGACCACGCCGCCGCCGGCTCGATATGGCCAGCGACAGTAAACACGATCGATCAAAAGCCTGGTGGGCAGCTCGAAATGGGCAGTGACAGAGTGCTAGGACTACTATGATGAGGACGACGAGGGATTGGAGCCGACGTTGGGCTGCTCGAGAAGGCCACACCGCTGCAGGAGCACGGCGAGAATCATTGGGTGAGGAACAGACTGATGCAATCGCATCAGGAAGAAACTGGACAGGATCAGTTCAGTCCCACCTACACGTACCTGTGTGTGGGCTAGGACAGCAGGGAAAACTCCCGAAAGCCTTCATGAACAAGGGCAAGGTTGCCATCGAACCTGTTGGTACTCGCACGCCTCCTCTTCTCCATCCGTATACATGCTCTTTTTTGCTTAATAATCGACACCAATCAACTCCCCTGATTTGGGCTGCTTAAACAACGTACAACTTTTCCGTCGACAGATGCGGGGCCGCTCGCCAGGATCCATCCGGCTGCTCAGCCTGTAGCATATTTTTATTTGCCCAACACTTTGCCATTCATGGTTGAAAAAGTGATGAAAACATATATTTTGTCTGCATAAAAGTTAGTCTTCTTACGTTTGTTCTAGGTTTCAATACCTGCCAATTCTCTGCAGCAAAAGAAATATTTATTTCACAAATGGTGTTCTTTTTCTTCTAGCTGAATGAGTTTCAGAACTTCCATGTACACCACTGGTTGTAGGGCTCCATCAAAATTTTGTTTTTGAGCTCTAAAATGCTTTATCAAATATCTATGAGAACCACGTTCAAAAAAAAAATTCTATGAAATCCGTCTACTCAATTGTGCTGTCTTATTCAAGAACTGTGCTCTGGTATTTATCTAGCAATGTGTTGCATCATCTACTCTGACAGTTGACACGATGATATAAGTGCTTTTCGTCGGTCATACTTAATATAGAGCAACCCTTTTTTTGACTGCTTCATTCATCGAAAGCAAAGTTTAGTTCCACCTGCCTAATTAAGGTGGCCTCAAATTGTTGTTTGTTTCACTGATGAAGTATTTTTTTTCTTACTTTTGTGACATGGTGACATCTAAGTGAAAATGTTGTGTTCTTTTCCTTGTCGATATGTTGATTTTTTTTTGATAGTTCATGATATTCAAGTATAGCTTCCCAGATTTGACATTAAAAGATCATTATAAACTGATATCGTTTATATATTAGAAGAAATTATATTAGAGTAAGTGACGAGTATTTTCATTTGAGATGTTAACATATGGTGGAACATGTGAGTGTAGCCGTCTAAAATTGGCTGAAACCAAAGATAATTCAAATAGTATGTAATCATGTCAAGATAGGTGAAATCTAAGATGTATGTAATGGTAATTTCAGTCGCATGAAAGACTAAATGGTATTCTTAGATTGGGGAAAAAACTCCCTACACATGTGTCTGCGTGATTTGACCCGTTGCAGCGCACGGGCATATTTCCTAATATCTCTAAATTTCCCTGAACTTTGAACATTTTTATCTAGTTGTGTTTGATTTCAAATATTCCCTGGGCTCGTCGCTGGGAAGATGAGCCTTCCCAGGCCAAAAAATTTATCCATCCGGCGCTAAATAGCGCCGGATTTCGGCCCGGGGACCCCCCAAACGGCTGGAGATGCTTTTATCTTCTGGTTCTTTTATCCCTCACGTCTCTCTTTCCTTCATGCATATCCATCCAGCCGAGAGCAAATACTAGCCGGCGGCCTGCGAAAGAGAAAGCAAACTATACACGTCGGCATCGTGCAAAAGAGATGGCCGGTGGGATGGGGCAGGTTGCCATGGCTCCTCCGGTTGGCCAAGATTGAGGAGAGATGGCGGCCGCGGACGTCGTGTGATGGAGAGGAGCGTTTCTTTCTTCCTTCCCAACCCGCCGGCTCCTTCACCCTAGGACACTGCTCTGCGCCTGCTGTCGCAATCGTGGACTGCCGGCCATCATGTTCCTCAACAGCTTCAACCTAGGCGACCGCAGCCGCGGAAGGCAGCCACCAGACAGAGGCCGCCCCAGACTCAGATTCCCCTGTGGATCTAGATATTCTCAAGCGCTCTAAGCTGAGCAATGCTGATCGGGCGGACATTGGATGGGAGAGCCCTGAGGACTGGGAATATGACAACGAGACTATTGCCCAGAAGATTGCCAAGCTCAAGAAGAAGCAGGACAGGGAGGTTCACAACTCCCCAGCCTCCCCACGTAACCCTGACCTGGCGAAGGAAGCGGTGTCCACTACTCCAGTGACCAAGGTCAAGCGCTCCGCGGTGGTCATCTCTCCAGTCTCTGGCACGCGTTCCAGCGCCAGGGGGAAGGGGTCCGAGGCGATCCCTATTCTGCAAAGGGCGGTCAACCGCGTGGCTGTGAAAGTAGGTAACCCACCCTCAACTTCAAACTCTCCTGACCCTGCTTACACTGCGCTCTCTACATTCCCCAATTTGCATTTCATGGGGCTTGCGGGAGATTGTGGGATTGTTCTGGGGAATTCCTCTATGTCCGCTGCGGCTGCTTTGTTGGTCGTCCGTTCCAGGGAAGTGGCACAAGCAAAGCTGGTCGAAGCTATCGATCGTGCGGCCTCCAGAGAAGCTGCTAGGGCAGCATAAACTTCTCAGCATGCTAGTCAGGTGGAGTCCACCAGTGTGGGGACTGCCCCTATGACTCAACCGCAGGCAGAGTGCTTGGCGGAAGAAACTGGTGATCCAGAGACCATTACGGTTGCGTCGCTCTCCAAGAAGAGAAAACAGAAGGGCCCAGCGATGTCTCTTCCTCCTAGGACCAACTTGCGTTCTACTCCAGCTCGACAAGCACGAGCTTTAAAGATTGGTTCCCAATGAAAGTTGCCGGTTGGAATCTGCATGGGTTTGGCCGGAGTGGCCGTAAAACCCAACTAAAGGAGTTTATTAAGAAGGAAGCTCTAGATATTATTTTCCTCCCAGAAACCATGCGTCAATACTTCACGGATCAAGAGCTCAGAGGCTTAGTGAATGGAGAGCTCTTTCATTGGCATTGGCGCCCAGCTGTGGGTCGCTCTGGTGGTATGCTGCTGGGAGTGAAAGATGAGGCTTTTGAAGTTGGCGCTATCGATCAGGGACCCTATTTCTTAAGTGTTGCGGTTTACCATAGGGTTTCCAAGTTCAAATTCGAGGCCATTGGCGTGTATGGCCCTGCTGATCACTCCAAATCAGCCCAGTTTCTGATGGACTTGGAAGCCAAAGTGCAGAGATCCTCCATACCGGTTGTGGTGTTTGGGGACTTCAACCTTATCAGGGGCGCCCTTGACAAGAACAATTCAAATATCAATTGGCCTCGGGTCAATGCGTTTAACGATGCGATCGCTAGAATGGCGCTCAGAGAGGTAGCACGGGTTGGAGCAAGGTTCACTTGGTCTAATAGACAAAGAAATCCTGTCAGATGTGTTCTGGACAGGGTCCTTGTTTCCCCTGAGTGGGAGTTGCAGTTTCCTGCTGTCTCTTTGCGCAACTATATGTTTAGGCTCTGACCACACTCCCCTGGTGTTAGATTCTGGGAGTGAATGCCAGAGGAAATCTTCCAGGTTCTTCTTTGAGACCAGCTGGTTTCACATACCTGGTTTTGCAGAGATGGTGGTGAAGCGCTGGCAAGACCAAGCGTGCCAAATAAGAAGGTGTAGGGGACCAATTGACTGGTGGCAGACTCAGTCTAGTGAAATCAGACAATTCCTTAAAGGGTGGGGAGCTAATCTTGGCAAATATTCCAGAGTGGTCAAAGCTAATTTGTTGGCCAAAATCCAAGAGCTGGATTCTATGGCAGATGGGATGGGTTTAGATGAAGATGGGTGGGCTCTCAGGTACCACCTGGAGGAGCAAATGATGGAGCTTCTGAGCTTAGAGGAAGAATACTGGAGGCAGCGTGGGAGACAACAATGGATTCTTCAAGGGGATGCCAACACCAAATTCTTCCACGCTTTTGCAAATGGAAGGAAAAGAAAGTGTGCAATTCATTCCCTGACCAGGGTGTGGTCACAGAGAAGGACGCTATTCAAGAGCTAATATACACTTTCTATCATAATCTCATGGGGGCAGAGAAACCCAAACTTCTCAGTATCAGACGAGGCTTGTGGTGTCCTCAACAGATGGTTTCCTCCTGTGAAAATGATGACTTAATGAGAACCTTCACTGCTGAGGAATTGGATGCTGTTTTGCATGAGACTAAGACTGACACATCCTGGCCCTGATGGACTACCAGTGCTGTTTTACAAGAAGTTCTGGCCTACTCTTAAGCATGCTGTCTTGGATATCTTGAATGGGTTTGCTCTTGGCAGAGTAGACATTGCCAGGCTGAATTTTGGGATCCTTTCCCTGTTACCCAAAGTCCCAGGGGCGGACAATATCAAGCAGTATAGGCCTATTGCTTTGATCAACGTGATCTTCAAGCTGGTCTGCCTTGGTCTCCAAGGCATTTGCCTGCAGATTATCCCCAGTAGCGCACAGGATTATCAACCAATCTCAAACTGCCTTTATCAAAGGCAGGTTCATTCAGGATGGTCCCCTTGCTCTACATGAAATTATTCACGAGCTAAAATCCAAGAATCTCCCTGCAGTGTTACTCAAACTGGATTTTGAGAAGGCATACGACAGAGTTAACTGGTAGTTTTTGCGAGAGGTTTTACTGATCAAGGGGTTTGAACCAGCTTTTGTGCATAGGCTTATGCAGTTAGTCTCAGGGGGACAGACCGCGATTTCAATCAACGGCGAGGTTGGTCCGTATTTCAGAAACAAGAGGGGGGTGCGGCAGGGTGACCCAATCTCCCCGTTGCTCTTTAATTTCATTGCTGATGCCTTGGCAGCTATCCTGGATAGGGCCAAGGTAGCTGGGCATATCCAGGGTGTGGTGTCGCACCTGATTTTAGGGGGAGTGTCCCACCTGCAGTATGTGGATGATACGATGATTTTGATCCAAAACACCCAAGAGAGTCTGACCAATCTCAAATTCTTGCTGCTGTGTTTCGAGCTCCTGTCTGGTATGAAAATCAATTTCCACAAGAGTGAAGTTATTGTAATGGGAGTCGGGGAGGCTGAGCAGGCTAGGGTGGCCAGATTGCTCAACTGTAAATAGGGCAAGTTCCCTTTTACCTACCTGGGCTTTACCATGAGCGATCACAAGTTGACTATGGCTGATATAGAACCTTTGCTGACCTCGATGGGCAAGCGTGCCGCGCCGTGGCAAGGTAGATTCATGTCATCTGCTGCTCGCCTGACGCTGATTGATGCTTGCCTTTCGAACCTCCCGCTTCACACAATGGGCCTCTTTCTGATGGCCGATGGATCCCATGCTGCGATGGACAGTCACAGGAACAGATTTTTCTAGGAGGGACAGAGCGCATCAACGAAATTCCATATGGTCAATTGGAAAACCATTTGCCAACCCAAAAGCCAGGGTGGTTTGGGGGTGTTGAACACAAAACTGATGAATATTGCTTTGATAGCTAAGTGGATCTGGAGGATGTTCAGTGACAAAAACTCTGATTTGCTTTGGTGGAGATTGTTGAATGCAAAATATAGAATCTCAGAGATCTTCTCTCACAACCCCAATAGCTGCTCTCCTTTTTGGCGCAACATTCATAAAGTAAAAGAGTACTTTAGATTGGGAGTAAGATTTTGCCCTGGCAGGAATTCTAGCACCAGTTTTTGGAACGATGTGTGGATTGGGGATGTGCCTCTAAGTGCTAGGTTTCCTTCCTTGTTTGCCAAGAGTTCTGATATTGATCTCACCATTGCGCAAGCTTACTCAGAGGAAGGGTGGCGCATCTTCTTCCGGAGAGCTCTAGATCAGGGCGATCTACAGGCTTGGTCTGAACTGTCGGCCCTAGTGGAGGAAATCGAGTTGGAAGATTCGCCCACCACAATCTCTTGGAGACTGACTCCTTCGGGGAAATTTACAACGAAATCCCTTTACCTCTCGCTGTGCAAAGCTCCTGATGTGCCTATAACCAAAATCATCTGGAACTGTCAGCTCCCACTCAAGATCAAGATCTTTACCTGGCAGCTTCTTAAGGGTCGTTTGCCGTCCAGCGATCATATCCATGCCTGGGGAGGGTCCTCGGATGGTAACTGTGTTCTCTGTGGGGAACCAGAAAATGTCGATCATATCTTCTTCCAATGTCATCTAGTGGAATTCCTGTGGAGTGGGGTTCGTGTTCAGTGTGGACTGGAATCCCAGATCTAGACAAGATTGGATTAGTATCCTAAACTCTATGTCCCCCAAACCTCGCAGGTTGCTGTGGACGTTTTTTGCTGCGCAGTGTTGGTCTTTGTGGACAACTAGAAATAAATTTACGATTGAGGGCAAGTTCCCTCGTCAACCTGCTGACTGCATCTTTAAAATCATCTTGTCTTTGCAGCTATGGCGCCAAATTCAAAAACCTAAAGACCGGGTGCTGCTGGACGAATTGGTGTCGATGTCAAGATCTTTCTTCGCCAGTACTCACTCTCCTGCTTCAGCGACATCCTCGCATGCGCCAGCGCCAACAGCCGTTTAATTACGTCTTTTCTCTACTGAACTTCATGAACCCCCAGCCTGCGTGCTGTAGTTTGGTTGTAAGTTTAAACTATGTGGGTGGTCTAGCCAGGGTGGTTTGACCGCCCAAGTTTGGTGGTGGTTTACTCGTTTCGTACTCTATGTTTGGATGTTGTAAAACTTTGCTCTGTGTGGGGCTTTATTAATTTAAAGTCGGGCGCAGGCGTGCCTATTATCTAAAACCAGACAAAGGCCAATTTGGAGATGGTGACGCCCTCTGCATCGTGGTGGCCGACGGGGCTGGAAGGCGACCTCGACCTGGCCATGACACCGATTGTTTGGTGGCAGGTATAATTCCATCTCTCATCTCCTGAAATCCCCACCTGGAATACTGAGGCATCTTCTTGGATTGGATTCGAAATTGGTTTGATATTGTTGCTGCTACATAAGTTCAATGATTTGTCTCACAAATTTTCTTTGTTTGTCCATAGAGGTATGAGGTCTGCATATGGCAACAAGGTGCACATTTTTTCACTCTTGTATCATGTTCCTTTCTTCAAAATTCATTAATAAGCTTGTGTAAATATGTTTTACATGCAGTTATAACATGGAGCAAGGATTTTACATTGCTTCTTCAGTGTTGTGTTTTCGTAGATACCTTATATGTGGTTAGTGCATAGTTTTCCAGATTGCATTTGAAAGCCAAATACTTACGACCTACAACAAGGAAAGGTACGCTTCATTCGCTTTGGCTTGCTAATGATTGTGCTACTACACTGTCGGATAGCAGCGCTGATATATGATTGCTGCTCAAACTGTGCATTTGGCAGGACAGGCCCTGAAATATTTCTTCTTAAAGCTATTAATTCAGATCAAGCTTGGGAGAAAGAATTTTGAAATTCAGGTTGACATGAACCGTTTTGTCACAATCTCAAGTTGGTTGATGCCTTTTGGGATTTGATGATACCGTTTGATGTAGAGGCCCCTTCCTTGCTCACTTAATTCTAGGCATGTGGATGGTTGGGAACATGAATGCAAGACACCCGTGCAGAACCGTAGGCCGTGCCTGGACTGGTAGCTGCTTCACATACCCAGATCTTATGGCCCCCAACAGCTTACATGGTACTGGTATCAAATCCTGCTTACTTTTGTTAATCTTCGTCTTCATTTGTTCTATAACAGGTTTATGAAGGTAATTTGGTAAATTATGTACCTATAGCAGGATGAATATATTAATTCTGCACCTATTCCATGTGCCAATACATGAGGAGGTGGTGCACATCAGGATTTTCCCTCCATGGTAATCGAATCGTTCTCGTGCTTGATCGATCATCAGTAGATTTGGTGAGTCAAATTGTTCGTTCATGTTTCTCTTGTTTAATCTCGGTAATTTATAGTTGGTCGGTCCTCCATTTATTAACTGATTTTTATACCTACAATACAAACACGATTTTAGCATTTTTTTTGCTGAAATCTGCACCATTGCAGAAATTGTTTGGAATCTCGCAGCTACTTCTGTTCATCAAAATTTGCACTAGAACTCTGTTTGCTAGCCACTGGCCACTGCATCTTTTCCCCCAACAATTAGAACTTTGTTTAATTTTGGAATTTCTTTTTAAGCTCCGCTAATTTACCTTAGCTGCTCGATTGAGGGGATATATACAGATAAGGATACATGCATCTTCTTTTATCTTTCAGGTTAAGTTTCTACGAATTGATTCGTTGGTATCCAAGCTAGGTGATTACATTTTTTAGATGATGGTACTACTCAGGTGAATTGAGTTCTATTATAGTGTTTACTGAATGCTTCTTATGTGTTTATGGTTGTATTATCTATTTATCTGATTTGCTAATATGGGCACATGTCCACCGACAGATAGCTCAGTATCTGGTACAAATTCTACATTTTCAGTTTAGAGAGTTATTGCCGTTATCTTGCAAAGAAGCACAACAAAGTTCCTGTATGTTTTCCCAAGAACGAATGGGCATGCTAATATACTAGAGGCTTACTGGTATATTATCTAGAGAATACATTATTTTATTTGTTTAATATGTAGTCCCTGATTGTAACAGTTTTGCATTTTGAGGAAGTAGAGACACAGCGTACAAGATTCTCTTGCACTCTCAAGATCCATTAATGTTAATTCTCTCATTGAGATAGCAGTGCCATCTTCATGTAGTGACTATTAACCAATGTGTGCAAGATCTTATGTAGATCTCGACCTTCGTTTCTGTTTTGTAGGTTATGGTAAAACATGTTGAGATCGTTAGGAAATACCATATTTAATTCATCATTACCTACTTCTGTAGTGTAATATTCAACATGTGGTATCATAATAGATAGCACCTTGATTTTGTCCTCCCAAATGTCTTTGACTATATGTAAACTGTGACACACTCTTTAATAATTCGATGCAATACAACAACTAAAAAACAGCACCTGTCAGTGTCAGATAAAGGTGGGATATTATTATGTTTGTCTTGATTACAAGTTATTCACCGGTTATACCTACACTCTTTCTGTCTTTCATGTGTTTTCTTCTCTGTAAAGTGTTGTTTCTTTTTCTGAATTCAACATTAGTTACAGGTTGCTCCTACCCTTTACCCTTTATGAGTTCTTTGTTATTTAGTTTGTTCAACTACAATACGCCAGTGCATGAGACAAAGTATCTATTATGTTGAATTGGCATCACCAAAACAGGTAGTTGTACTCACCACAAGCTATGATTGTTTATGCTATCATTTATTTACTTGCATGTTAATTTCCTCTCAGACCTCCTGCTGCCACCATGGGTTTCTTTGAACCGTTTGTACAAATTATGCCATGGAGAATTTATTCTGGAATCTTATTCTGCGGTGTGCAGCCAACTCACTTGCAGGATGAATTCAGATCGTATATTTTCTTCCACAAGTAGAACAACTAATTCTCTAACCTCGGGAGCAAACCATCTAATGTTCTAGAGGGATTATGTTGTGCTCTTGTACTAAATCGGTGGATATAACTAATCCATTTGTGCGATGGTTTCAAGCATGTTCCTTAAGGCTGATGGAAATCAATTTTCTTTTACTATTGGCTTGAACAGTCCATAAATTATGGTTAGCGACATAGACATGTGAGCTGATGAGTATGTGATTTTGTTATGCATGTTGAAATAAATTGTCTAGCCTCCTTTCCATCAGTTCGGACTTTTGGTTCAACTGGCTAGTGCATGCAATTCAATATGGTATCAGAGCAGGAGGTCCTAGGATCAAATCCTGACCAACGCAAAATTTAAAAAAGAAATATATTGCGGCTCCCAAAAACACGTCACAATAGGCCAAAGGGCAAAGACGTAGGGTGAGTGTTGAAATAAATTGCCTAGCCATTTCCATCAGTTCGGACTTTTGGTTTAACTGGTTAGCGCATGCAATTCAATATTCATGGTATCAGAGCAGGAGGTCCTAGGATCAAATCCTGACCAACGCAAAATTTAAAAAAGAAATATATTGCGGCTCCCGAAAACACGTCACAATAGGCCAAAGGGCAAAGACGTAGGGTGAGTGTTGAAATAAATTGCCTAGCCTCCTTTCCATCAGTTCGGACTTTTGGTTTAACTGGTTAGCGCATGCAATTCAATATGGTATCAGAGCAGGAGGTCCTAGGATCAAATCGTGACCAACGCAAAAATTTAAAAGAAATATATTGCGGCTCCCCAAACGCGTCACAATAGGCCAAAGGGCAAAGACGTAAGGTGACTGTTGAAATAAATTGCCTAGCCCTTTCCATCAGTTCGGACTTTTGGTTCAACTGGCTAGTGCATGCAATTTAATATGTTGAAATAAATTGTCTAGCCCTTTCCATCAGTTCGGACTTTTGGTTCAACTGGCTAGTGCATGCAATTCAATATGGTATCAGAGCAGGAGGTCCTAGGATCAAATCCTGACCAACGCAAAAATTTAAAAAGAAATATATTGTGGCTCCCCAAAACACGTCACAATAGGCCAAAGGGCAAAGACGTAGGGTGAGTGTTGAAATAAATTGTCTAGCCCTTTCCATCAGTTCGGACTTTTGGTTCAACTGGCTAGTGCATGCAATTCAATAATGCATATATTGGCTGATATTTACATTTGAAACCTTCTCCTAAGAGAATCTTGTCTGATGCAGACTAAAATTAGTCGATGGTTTCTGTAAATGACACGGCAACTGTCAAGGAGGTGCTGGGAGAGGGGAGCACTGAAACATGATGGAGATCCACTTCTTGCAAGATATCACATAGATTTCCCAACTCTGATTTCAGGAACAACAAGGCATGCCCATTGCTGTGCTCAGTTAGAGGTATTATTATTATTTTCGTTCCTAAACGCCTTCATTTTTCCTGAGCGGCGGACCTTCTATGGTAAAAAAAATGCTTGAAACCATTAGCTGGAAGATACACTGCTCTCTATGTTTCGCTGATCAGAACTTTTGACTGGACGAATAAAAGATTTAGCAACTGTTTTGAAAAAAAGAGAAAGTGGATATTGTTGGCATGAGTAAATTTATATATATGCTAGGGACTCAACTGTAAAATGTACATATATATTAAAGTAGAGAATATAGAGAGGGATCGGCGGAAAATGCTTATGGCACATGAGCACCAGTGCTCCTGGTTTTAAAAAACATATTTCTAATATTCCAAAAAATCTAAAATTAAATACGAACATACATCTAAACATTCTGAACGCACGGTAGAAATTTCAGAGGAAAATATTGTGTATTTTGAGCTATACAAAAAAGACAAATTTCTGACAAAATTTGAGTCTATACGTAGCCACAAATTTGGTTTTTTTCAATAGCTCAAAATACAATGAAATTTTTGCCAAAACTTCACACGAGTATTTAAAACATGTGTATGTATTCAAAGAATAAATTTTATATTTTTGTGAAATGCAGAAGTATTATTTTTGTTTTTTTCAAAAACCAAGAGCATTGGTGCTCGGTTGCACCAAATCTGCTCTCGAAATTTCTGTACTTACAGCAGCTCGTCCCCTTCTCTGTTCTTCCTCACAAATCTTCAAATCCACTTGAATCTCCATGATTTCTGCTTGAATCTCAACATGGTATCAGAGCGGGACGGTTCCTGCCTGCTCTCCCCGTGTTCTTGAGCAAGAATCGTCCGCCGGTGAGGTGCTGTGTCGCCGTTGTGCCGGTGGTGCTGGTGCGGTGGTGCGGCCACGATTCAGCGCATACCCTGTGTGGTCTGGCTGGAGTGAAGGCAAGTATTGGTTATTGCTGATTTCGGATCACGGCTGGTCCGTCCTTTCAACTTGACAAGGTGTAAGTCAGGTACGAGCTTGTTAGCACTGTGTTGAGCTGATTTGAGAAGCAGAGCCGCTTAGGAAATTGGTCAGATCAGATTAGAGTATTGTAAACTGAGGCAAGCTGTAGTATATTTGCTAAGTGCATTTGACGTGTGTGCTTTACTGGGAAAATGGGAGATTCCTCCAAGGACACGCCAACAGATCCAGGCATGGAAAAGATGTATGAGCTTTTTAGCAAACTGTTTGAACAACAGCAGTTAAAATCGACAGTTTCTGAATCTGTCAAGTATGCATTGGAACCAAATCCAGTGAAATTGTCAGGTCCTAGCAACTATGTCAGCTGGGCACGTCATGCTCAACTAATACTAAGTTCCCATGGTTATGAGGGTATGCTGAATTGTGATGAAGAAAAGCAAAAGATTAGTGAGGCTTACACAAAGCAGACTAATGACCGAGTGTTGGTGTGGCTGCTGGGAAGCATGGAACCGATGGTACGACAACAGGTTGAAATAATGTCAACTGTGTATGAAGTATGGAAAGCCCTGGAGAAGCAATTTGCCGGTAAATCAAACAAAATGCATGCAAACCGCATCATGGAAGAGCTAACTCACTTAAAACAAGGCAGCAGATCCATCACAGAATATGCAGGTGAGGTGAAGCGGCTGTACAGGGATCTACATTATTATCACCCTTTTCAGCCTGTTGACAAGCAAGATCTATCCGTCCATCATAAGTGGTTTGAGTCTTTTGTGGCCAAACTCTTTCTTGATGGTCTGAACAAAGAATTTAATCTTTGCCGACAACTTATTTTCTCGCAACCAGAATGGCCCAGTCTTGATGATATTATCTCCAGTGTACTTGAGGAGGAGACTCGCTTAGCTCAACCCAAGGAAGATGATCTGAAATATGGAGATGACCGTGCAGCTTTATCTATGCAATATCACCGCAATGCCAGGCCCCTTGTCAAAGACAGAAGCAAGTCTTTTTGTGACCATTGTAAGAGAAATGGACACACAAAGGATGTTTGCTTTGAGTTGCATGGCTACCCACCTTGGTGGGAGAAAGGAAAACCTCGGCTAGGGGGAGTTCAAGGAGGAAACAAGAGGCAAGCAAACAACACTACAACCCTACTGGAGCCACCAGTGGTAGACATACGAGCTCTTGAGGAGTTCAAGTCCAAGCTTAAACTCTCAGAAAGCTCATCTTCCTCCCAGGACACCTCTAAGGCTGATTCCAGTCTCATTGCCACTTCTCACCAAGGTATGAAACTTTATCAAGCCAACACCATCACAAAATCAAAGCCTTGGATTATTGATACAGGAGCTACAAACCATATGACAGGTGCTTCAGACCTGTTTGTCTCTTATACACCTTGTTCAGGCAAAGACAAAGTCCGTGTAGCGGATGGATCCATGGCACCTATTGCGGGACGTGGATCCATCCGGTGTACCAAGGCTTTGTCCTTATCTCATGTTCTACATGTTCCTAAGTTCCCAGTGAACCTATTATCTGTTAGCTCTATCAATAAATCTCTTAATTGTAGAAGTTGGTTTGATCCTACTTGTTGTGCTTTTCAGGAGCTAGGAACTGGGAGGCTCTTGGGGACTGGGACCGAGCATGAAGGACTTTATTATCTTGATGATGGAAGTGATGAAGTGGCTCTTGCATCATGTTTGTCTCCCCATCAAGAGTTGTTATTACATCACCGCAGGCTTGGGCATCCTTCTTTTGCTGTTTTATCCCGTCTTTATCCATCTTTATTTAAGATATGTCCTAGAGAGGCCCTGGTATGCGATGCTTGTGAGTTAGCCAAACATACCAGGGGTTCATATCCTAGTATTGGTCTAAGAAGTGAAAAACCATTTGAAAGAATTCACTCTGATGTTTGGGGGCCCTGTGAGGTTCACTCTGTTTCTGGACATCGATGGTTTGTGACCTTCATTGATTGCTTTAGTTGATACACTTGGTTGTATCTTTTGAAGCATAAAAGTGATGTGTTGACTGTTTTCAAAGACTTGTGTGCCCTTATTAAAAATCAATATGCAACTACTGTTAAATTTTTTCGAACAGACAATGGTACAGAATATGTTAATCGTGAATTTGAATTGTTTCTTACTTCTAATGGTATTGAACATCAAACAACCTGTGTTAATACTCCAGAGCAGAATGGTGTTGCGGAACGTAAAAATAGGCATTTGCTCGAAGTTGCACGCTCACTGATGTTTACAATGAATGTCCCCAAATTTCTCTGGGGTGAAGCAATTAAGACCGCAACTTACTTGATAAATCGCATGCCTCTTCGTGTTCTAGATTATAAAACTCCTGCTGAATGTCTCCTAAATTCAAACAAATTTGTTGTTCCACCAAAGGTATTTGGAAGTGTTTGTTTTGTGCATGATTATAGGAATGCAGTTGGAAAGTTAGATCCACGTGCCCTTAAATGTGTGTTTATGGGTTATTCTTCCTCAAAAAAGGGATACAGATGTTGGTGTCCCTCTGAGCACCGGTTCTTTGTGAGTATGGATGTAACATTTCGCGAGAATGAATCATATTATGGACCAGATGCCATCTCTGGTATTTCCTTATCTTCACCTGAAGAGCAGCAAGAAAGGGGGAGTGATAATGGAGGGCCTGTCCTTGTTCTTGCACCCACTTTAGATGATTTTTCAATTGTTAATAATACTCAAAATCAGGGGGAGAAAAATGATGGTGTTTGTGATAATAACTCTTGCCATGGAGACGAGGGTGATGGGACAGAGTTCATGCCACTTCCATCTCAAGGTGAAGAGTCTTCAATGCATGGGGACCCAGGTACCAATACTATCCCTACTAGTTCTGTAGCTCCTATTAGCACTTCAGGTGAAAGTGATAATCAATCATCAACTTCTACAGATAGATTACCTATTGCCTTACGAAAATCATCTAGAACCCGAACCCCACCAATATATCTCAAAGACTACAAACATGATATAGCCAATTACATCTCCTACAAGTGTTGTAGTCCATCTCTTCAAAGTTTTATTGCTTCTCTAGACTCTGTTTCCGTGCCACGTGGCTGGAAAGTAGCCTTAGAAGACCCAAAATGGAAGGAAGCAATGCTGGATGAGATGAGAGCATTGGAAAAGAATAAAACTTGGGAGCTTGTGGTTCTACCACCAGGTAAGCAACCGGTAGGTTGTAAGTGGGTGTTTACTGTTAAACACACACCAGATGGCAAAGTAGACAGATATAAAGCACGCCTTGTAGCAAAGGGGTATACACAGACCTATGGCATAGACTATGAAGAAACCTTTGCACCTGTGGCAAAGATGAATTCCGTAAGGACTCTAATATCTTGTGCGGTCATTTTTGATTGGGGCATTTACCAAATGGATGTAAAAAATGCATTCCTTCATGGCGATCTTCAGGAAGAAGTGTATATGCAAATTCCGCCTGGGTTTGAGTCGAATTATAATACAGGGAGAGTGTTACGCCTGCATCGTTCCTTGTATGGACTGAAACAATCACCAAGGGCGTGGTTTGATCGTTTTAGACAAGCTATGCTTAAAAGAGGCTATCGGCAAAGCAACGCTGACCATACATTATTCTATAAACATGCTAATGATAAGGTTGCAATTCTGATAGTCTACGTTGATGATATTGTGATGACAGGCAGTGACACCGAGGAAATTGTTGGTCTGAAGCATCATCTTGCACAAGAATTTGAAGTGAAGGATCTTGGACACTTGAAGTACTTCCTTGGCATAGAAGTTTCACGTGGAACAAAAGGTATTTTTCTAACACAAAGGAAGTATGTCTTAGACCTGCTCAAAGAAACTGGCATGCATGGTTCAAAAACAGCTGCTACTCCCATTGATCAAAATCATAGACTAAGCAGTGATGCGGGAAACCCAGTTGATAAGGAACGCTACCAGAGACTTGTGGGGAGGTTAATTTACCTTTCCCACACTCGCCCAGATATTGCTTTCGCCGTGGGCGTTGTGAGTCAGTTCATGCATAACCCAAGAACGGCTCACATGGATGCTGTTACTAGGATACTGCGGTACCTTAAAGGCTGCCCAGGAAAAGGGCTTCTTTACACCAAGCAAGGAAACTTACAAGTTGAGTGTTACACCGATGCGGATTGGGCTGGTTCTCTAGATGATCGGCGATCCACATCTGGTTACTGTGCATTTGTTGGGGGGAACTTAGTGTCTTGGCGAAGTAAAAAACAGAACGTGGTAGCCAGATCAAGTGCTGAAGCTGAATTTAGATCCATGGCACATGGTATATGTGAGCTACTATGGTTGCAGATTCTTCTATCTGAACTAAGACTATACCAGTGTAGACCTCTGATGCTTTATTGTGATAACAAAGCAGCCATAGACATTGCAAATAATCCAGTACAACACGATCGAACCAAACATGTTGAAGTTGATCGTCATTTCATCAAAGAAAAACTGGACAAAGGAGTGGTTTGCATGCCATATGTGACATCAGCTAGTCAGATAGCAGATGTCTTAACCAAAGGTTTACCAGAGAAGCTATTTTCTGTCTTCTGTAGCAAGATGGGTCTATTTGATGTTTTTGCCCCATCTTGAGGGGGAGTGTTGGCATGAGTAAATTTATATATATGCTAGGGACTCAACTGTAAAATGTACATATATTAAAGTAGAGAATATAGAGAGGGATCGGTAACGATCCAGAAATTTCTGTACTTACAGCAGCTCGTCCCCTTCTCTGTTCTTCCTCACAAATCTTCAAATCCACTTGAATCTCCATGATTTCTGCTTGAATCTCAACAGATATCATTATCTTCTGAATGCAACTGTAGACGTAGCATTTCTGTCCTCGGCAGTTATATCTGAAGGTTATTCCCATTATTGTTCAAGCTCGAATAACATATTTTTTTTGTCATTGGCCTTCTATTCTTATTTGCTTATAGCGTAATTTGTTTGCATTTTGAATATCAGGCCTTGGCCCCAGGAGACCCTCCACAACCATGTTGTACCGATGGTGCATATAGCGTAATTTGTTTGCATTTTGAATATCAGGCCTCAGAGGAGAGCCTCCATAACCATGTTGCACCGATGGATATCTAAAACCATGGGGTCGAAAATTGTATTCAACATCATTTAACAAAAAGGTCTTCCAGGTAACCCACAAGAGAATTTTGGCTGCCTATTTACTTCAAAATTAGATTCCCCATGTCTACTTGAGAACTAACTATGTTTGTACGGAGAAAAATCTGAGCAGGCTGTGCTTGCACCAATGGGTGTGGTAGCTATCTAGACCATCCAGCGCATGGGGTTGCTTTGAGATCCGGAGAAAGTTTGTGCTAGTGAATCCTTTGCATACCATTTTCTGCATTTTGCAATAAGGTTGTCAGATCCGTGAATAGCGCAGGAGAGGGAGCCGCACCGTGCTCTTTTCGTCATGCCCAGGATTCCTGCGGCAGTGTTCATGACTCCTCTATACTGTGTACCCATACCGCCCTGCTGTACATATTTTTGTCCAGCCGATTTTGATGCATATCAAACAAGACAGCTCATTGGATTTCTTTTTGACACAGCGGCAGACAACCTGCACTGCTAGGGGCAATGCTAGATGGCACGCACTTTAGCGTTGAAAAGCAAGACCCAAACGTCTCCGAGAATTCATGGAACAGAGCGGAAGATTTCAAATTTCATAATACATATCAAGGTGACGAGTTTTATCAGTTAGCTAGCAAATCTCAGTTAGCAAGGAGTCTCAGCATGTACACTCAAAAGTTTACAGAGCTCACAATACATGTAGAATGTTACACACCAGCCAAACTTGGTACAAAATAGTAGCAAAAACAACTAATGAACACAGCCAACTGACGACTAAACAAGGTTAACTGACGACGAACTGCTACGTTGCCTCCTGCAGTCTTCAGGCTAGCCGAGCACGGGCACGACGCTGCGCCAAGTTCCGGACGCCATCGCCACCGACTTGTTGACGGTTGCTCAGCACTTCATCTTCTCCTTCGTCGGCTGCTTGGTACCCAGCATAGGAAGTAGAGTCGCCGTCATCGAGCTCAGCTGCAGTCGCGACGCCGCCACCGTCCATGTTGTCCGCGACATGCTCATCCTCCACGACAATGGCAGCAGCAGCCAGCAGGCTGCACAGTCACGTGTTCAAGAATCAAAACGAGTACGAGAATTGGAAAGGTGCTGCATCACTCTCATAGTCCCATCTCCATACTAGCCGTGCACGGACCCGTCTCTGCATGATGTTCAGGACGTCGACGGTGGCTAAGCACCTCGTCGTCGTCGATGCCACAACCCAAATCTTAGTCGACGCGGTGGTCGAGGAGCAGATCGACTTCACGGCGTGCTGCAGGGCGGTGAGTGAGGAAGTGGGTCGAGTTGAGGTCAGAGACCCCGAGCTCGTCCAGCGACGCGAGGGTGCGGCCAGAGTGGAGGCGCACCTCCATACCCCGCTCGGCGAGGAGATCCACGATGATGGAGCCATCGGCGCGGTCTAGCTCAGCGTCATCCATGGAGCTGTCGTAGTCGCCACAACGAACGCCGGCCATCCGTCTCCCTCCTCGCGCCGCTTCCTCTGCCACTCGCCTCGCGCCGCCGTCGCCCTCCTCGCGCCGACGAGATGCCTCCGCGCCGCCGCTCCAGCTCCGGCTACCGCGGCGTCCGGGCGCGGCCCAACGGGACGTTCTACGCGGAGATCCGCTCCGACGAGGAGCGCATCGGTCTCGGCACCTTCGAGACCGTGCACGAGGCGGTGCGCGCCTACGACGCCGTCGCCTGGCGCCTCGGCCGCCCGCGCCGGAGCATGAACTTTGACGACGTCACGACGCGCGCGCAGGCGGAGATGCTCGCGCCGCCGCCGCCGCCGGCAGTGACGCGCGAGCAGCGCCAGCGCCAGTGGGAGTTGGAGCAGCGCCTCATCATCGCGGAGCGCGACGAGCGCCTACGCCTCCAGTGGCGCGAGGAGTTCCCGGAGGACGTCGCCGCGATGGAGGCGTTCTACGCCGAGAAGGCCGAGGAGAAGGCCACGATCAAGACGGTGAAGAAGGCCGAACGCGAGGAGCGCTGCGCGAACAAGGCGGTGAGGAAGAAGGCGAGGGAAGAGAAGGCCGCGAGGAGGGCGGCAAGGAAGAAGGAGGAGAAGAAGAACGGCGCCGGCCCGTCGACGATCGTCGTGACGTCATCTTCCTCCTTCAACTGGACGACCTCTCCGGTGTCGTCGACGACCCTCTCCTCTAGCTTCTGGGACTCCTTCGACGAGGAGTAGTAGTAGTAGTTTTATTTTTAGTTTTATTTCTAGTTTTTATCTATCTGTTCTGGCGCTGGCGATGTAAGCTATTTTCTAATATTTAAAAAAGTATCTAAATGTTCTGGCGCTGGCGATGGCGCTGCATTTTTTAGCACCCGGCAGAGGAGCACTTTAGCGTTCGCAAGCTCGCTCCAGTTTAACGCTTTCGGTAGGGGAAAATTCGCTCCAACGCGCGGTATACGTTTACAGCGCGATAGCAGTGCCGTTTGCAGCGCCGATATTTAGCGCGGCTGTTGGAGATGCTCTTAGTATCACCTCCTTCAACGTCCCCTCTTCCGTGCCATAGGTGAGATTATCAAACAAACCTCCTAATTAAAACTCCTGTCTACTGCTCCTCCTAGATCTATTTTAGACTACGGTGCTGTTGGTGAATTCTTTATTACGTGCAACTTTTCTGGATATTTTTAGTTGCTGAGTCCATTCAAATTAACAATGCTCTTAGAGATCATGATACTAAGGGAGACACTTGGGGCATCTTTTCTTTTTGTTACGACTCTTACACAAGGTATATGCTGCATACTTTAATGAAATATATCATCACATTATGTTCATATCATTTTGTTGTTAACTGCATAGCAGAACCTTTATTTATGAATAAAACAACAACCATATATTATAATGTGCTGACACAATACATGATACTCCCTCCATCTCGGTTTTAAGGGCATAATTTGCAAATCTCTTTGCCCTAGGTGATCTATGATTAGTGATAAGATTTGCTCTTTATACTCATTTAAACACCCATTAATTAATTAGAAAGCGCATGCATTAGTTGTTTGGTCTTGAAAATGCAAAAACTAATCATGCAAAGTTGCTTTTTTTTAGGTAATCATGCAAAGTTGCTAATTAAATATCTTAAATGCTAATATGCCTAGGAGGTGGGGGTATTTTGGAATTGCATAATTTACGAATTGTGCCCTTAAAACCGGGATGGAGGGAGTATTGCCGTAAGGATCCATCTTAAATATATTAAATCGCAGCTCATGCAAATAATCTGTATAATTAACTGAATATGGAAAAAAACAACCCTTGGGTATTTTGTACCTGCTATTGTCTGTCATATTGCTTCTAATCAAAATTTTGTTTGCCTTATTTGCTAGATGAGACTTAGTCTAAGAGGGACTCAACATATGAAAATGAGCTTATTGTAGAGGTTAATGTTTTATTGCCTTACTTTTGGTTTGGTCTCATATGTAAATTTACATAAATGAGCATTGTAAAGTATCCATATATATGGGTTTGTGTACTGTTTCTTTAAATTGGTAAAGTGTCCTAGAATACACATACATGATCAAAGCCCATGATAAATAGCTAGGGTACCTTCTGAAGGTTCTTAAAACGGCATACTCTTGGAATATGGATACGATTAGAGCATATCGTAATTAACTTCAAAAGAACACACAAACATCATGCTTAGTATGAAAATTTACAAGTAGTACATACCAACACATCAAAGAAGGATATATTGTTATAATGACGTTTAGGGTAAGAAGATGCTCGATGCATATCATTCGCAACAACTGTCTAAGTAAAGCTTGTTCCAGTTGACTTGCAGAGCTCCATGCATTCCCTACTCTAAAAGAAGCCCATAGCGTGCAAACTAGCTTAGATCTTGCTTAGTGAACAAGTTCTTGGGATCAAATTCCCCAGTTGGCATGGTGTTATAATCTGATAGATTCAATACGTGAAAGCAATAGTTGGTGGCAGTTTCAAAATAGCTTCCTGATTATATTTGTCACATGGATACGGGATACCCTATTCTACTTTCCACTTCATGTTATCCACTTTCCATGTTTTTCTACATAATGAGAAGTTATGATCTTTGTGCATGAATCTCTCGTGCGGCCATGGTGGATAGAGTACAGTGTGCAAAGAAACTGTAGGCGATGTAACAAACCCAGTATGGGACTGGTTACTGCATTGTTATGGAGGATCTGAAGCATAGTTCTTTGGAAGCAATCTGATAGAACAATATTTTTGTGATTGAAAAAAGTTAAGAGCTTTCTCCATTCAGTTGCCAGGATCTCTTAGTCCCCTAATTTTTATCAGTCTTGTAAGGTATTTTAACCAACAGGCAACAACAATCTGTCTTGTACCTTTGTGCAATGCTGTGATGCCTCACTTACTCTCTATATTCGAATTTCTTAACTTGCTAGCCAACATTTATGTACATGTGATTTAAAATTTGTAACCTAAAAGGTTCATGGTGAAACATTTACATGTATTGCATGGATGGAGCTAGCTCAAGAAATTCATGTACTCTTTGAGTCAAAGAAGCGAGTGTTTGTAAGAAAATAAAGTACTTTGTGTTGTTTAGTTATCTGTTTGATACATTCATTCAGTTGCACGATATATTGCTTTGGATTTGTATATCTTTGCATTCTACAAAGGAAATCGGTTGAGCAGGCTGAAGTATATTTTTGAATTGGTTAATCTGCTCAACATGGCCATATTTTGCCTAGGAGGAATCAGGTATCTGTTAACTGGAAGAACTATTAATTATGTGAGCTAGCAAGGGATTGCTATACCTGCGACGTATATTCCTTACTTCATGTGATCGCTTCTTTGAAGTGAACAATTTGAATCCATTTTATGTTCTGTTAATTGCTACAAATATGTGGAGCCACTCACAGATCCTAGCTCTAGCTTAGTATATCAACTATTTTATGGTAGCAGCTGATGTAGTAGCACACTTGAAATAAATCACACTTGCCTAATCCGGCTATTACAGCCAGTGATGCATTTACCTACAACCAAGTTGGCCATTCTGTATGGTAGCACCATCTTTCATACGGGAGCATAAGCAAAGCAAAATTAGTTCTTTTTTCGCTCAAAACTTCTGCCCTACCAATAAGCCCATTTTTAGGAACAAAATACATTTAGACTACGACCAGATACCAAAAGGTATATGTAGAAAACTTATTAGGTATACAAAACTACAGGAAATATTGCACTCTTATCATGCACTATAATATAGTACTTAAAAAGTGTTACATAGCCACGGGCGCGGCGTGTCGCCGCGCCAAGGCCTACTAGTTTCTTTTAAAGTTAGAAGGAACAAACCTTGGATAAAAGGTAGAGTAATAAAACATGAACTGATGAACAACAGAGTCAAGAAGGCATATGTACGAATATTCTGGTTCAAGTACTACTACCAGCTGTCAAAAGCTAACATCTCATGACAAATTAGCCAAAGAAGATTACATGGATGCCCCAAACTTCAGCCAAACCAAAGAACTTCATTGTTTCTTACCTGAAAGCTCCTTTGTTTTGAAAAAGAAATATCAAGGCCAAATTTCTGGAGAAAATTTGAGTTACATGTGTCAAGAATGTGCACGGTTATAGATGCAACAATATAACATCATGCAATGTAAAGATATTGAAACGGCAGATCAGCAAAAGGAGAGACTAGCACAGCCTGTTTCCGAGAACAGTTGACGTCGACGCCTTAATCCAACTCCATCTCATTATCCTGCGCTCTGCTTCTGCATGACCACATCTTTATAGTTCTATCATGTGAAACAGTCACAATCTGTTGTCCATCTGCACATATCATATAGATACACCATTAGTTAGATATTTAGCTATGACATGTTTCATGCTTCTGTAGGAATATCATGTGACGAAATAATACTACGTCAATCTCTTGGGAAAATATATAGCAGAGGTGACCAGATAAATTTATTAAGGAAAAATATACTATCGCTCGCTCGTGCGGCGGTGCGCTGACAGGTCGATTCCATTAATAGCTCGCACGGTCCCACCTTTTCTTTATCCTCAGCTCCTCACCGCACAATCCCCTCCACCCATTCTCTCTCTCTCACACAATCCCCTCCACGACGGAGCAGTCCGCACAGGAGGCAGAGGGAGAAGCCGCCCCATAGGAGGCACCCGCCGCCGCCGAGCATGCAGCAAGGGAGGCGCTGCACCTGCCAACGAGCATGTAGCAGGAGGCGCCGTCCTTCTTCTGGTAGGAGGGACGAAGGCGGGGGAGTCTCTGGTATGGGAGAAGGGGACGAGAGGAGCTTGGTGGCATATTTCAGCCTCTACCATGGCGCTACGACGAAAGCACAGAGGTGAGACATCGTAGACAGAATCTGTGGACTTTTTGTTAATCTGGCAATTACTACCTATTGCAACCGGCAATTAGGCTAATAATCCGGAAATTAGTTTATTTTAATTTGGCAACTAGACCTAATTAATTTGGCAATTAGAACTAATTAATTTGACAATTAATTAATAGTTAAATCTGGCAGGTAGACTTAATTAACATGGCAATTAGTAATTTGGTAACTAGTAGGACCTAATTAACCTGCCAATTAGTAACACTGCATCCGTTTTCAGATCTAAATGGCATCATGAAGTTCTTCTTTTAACAGCTGCAAATGGCAGAATAAGTTACATGAGAAAGCAAAGGGAGCTTGTAACAGGATTTGATGTTGTGATGATGGGATTCCACACTTAGCCTAATAAAGCCCACAAAAACGTTTGTTTATGCAGGCCGAGTCACGGGTTACACCGGCGGGCGCGGCACCGTATCTAAAAAAACAGCCGCCGCACAGAAACGCCAAGATGCGCCGCCGCCGCCGCATAGCTCGACCCATTTATTAACTAACAACCTTATCATATACTCCCTCCGTTTCAAAATATAAGATGTTTTAGGTTTGTGAAGCAAATGTATCTAGACATGCTTTAGTGTGTAGGTTCACTTGAATATACACACTAAAGCATGTCTAAATACATTTACTTCACAAACCTAAAACATCTTATATTTTAAAACAGAGGGAGTAGGTCCCAATATTTTTGTATCAGCAATAACAGTCTGCGTAGTGCTCCCTCCGTTCACTACTGTGAGATGTTTTAGCTTTTAGTAGATTCATCTATTTTGCTAGTATGTATCTAGTCTACTTTTAGTGTATAGATTCACTCATTATAGGGTGCATCTAGTTTACTTTGAAGTGTCTAAAACATCACGGAGGGAGTATAAGAATTGAGGGGGTGGAATGGATAATCATCATCAATATATTCAACAGAGGAAAAGAGATCACTGCACTACCAAGCATGAAAAACCCGGATGGTGGGACCATAATATTGTGGACGATTAAAAGTAGAAAGTTACTCCCTCCGTTCAGGTGTCCAGGTTTATTAGACCCGTAAGTATTACAAGGAAAACTTTGACCGCAATTTGAACAACAAAACATTGGTCAGGCACCATATAAGTTATACCACTGAAAATTTCTTTTCAATATGAATCCAGTGTATACACATCTGGTTATACAAATTGATGGTAAGTTTTTCTTCAAATGCATGCAGGCCTAATAAACCCAAAAAGAGGGAGTATATATTTATATGATAAGGAGGGGTGAGGTGGTACAGCTTGCTGTTTTACTGATCACAACGAAAGATGGTAAATCATAGAATCTTTGTTTGACAGTTTCACTAAATAACTGCTGCTAGTTCAGAAAAAAAGGAATGCCACACTAGCGTAAGCCAATCTAGCATGCACGGTGTAATTGTTGTACTATATATAAGTAACTGAGTGAAAAGTAAGAGATGAGAATGCGAATGATCCAACTTGCAGATTAGTTACTCTAGGAAAAATATCACACAAATAATTCTGCAGAAGGAAGGTAAGTGTTTAAGCAAATGGTTACCTCCACTAATATCCAAACTAGTAACCTTCGACTCATGGCCTGCCAAACTTTTGATTGGTTTGTAATCCCGAGTTGACCATAGCTGCAAACAAAATGTATTTAAGATCAGTGAACTAAATTGGGTGAAAGGATTAAATTGACCCAATTTACATATGAAACATACCGCTGCTTTAGTGTCATAGGAAGATGTCGCTAAATAATCACCCTCCTGGGGTTCAAATTTCACGTGCGAGATAAGACTCTTATGTGCTGGTATAGAATATAACATTTTTCTAGTCCTCAAATCCCATAATCGACAAAAATTGTCTTCACTCGCAGTTGCAACCAGATGACCATTAGGGGAGAAGCTGACTCCTAGGACCTGACAGAGAAAACAGAATCATGTCGATAACAGAAAGAAAAGGAAATATATTTGACAACAAATCAAATACATGATAACACAGAGCAAGTAACAATTTATTTTAACTTGGAGAATTACAAGTAAGGCACTTGAGAAGTCTCCATGCTGTTAACTTACCGGTTTCACATGTCCTATGAGGGTACAGTATAATCTTCCAGATCTTAGATCCCAAACTCGAGCATGTGCATCAAGCCCACAAGATGCAGCCAAAGAACCGTCTGGGTGAAAGCTAACTCCATACACACTTCTGCTGTGCCCTTCTTGAAGTAGAAGTTCTGTTCCAGTAGTGATGTCCCACAATCTCCAAGTCTTGTCAAAGCTAGCTGTACCAAGGTACTTTCCAGATGGATGAAAAGCAAGGCGAGCAAGACGATCCAGGTGACCATCAAACGACATTAGAAGTGACCCATCGCTGTTCCACAATTTGGCAGTTTTATCAGCTGAGGCTGTCGCTAAGACATTATCAACTGGAGAAAAGGCAACATCAGTTGCACGTTCTGTATGACCTTTCAGGGTTGCGATTTTAGTTATTTGTGGCATGCTCCAAACTTTGATGATCCCACTCCAGGAACTACAGAAACAAAAGAAACAAATAATTATTTGCTGAAAAAGAAGCATGAAGGAACATAAGCTCTCTTTAATATAAAAACCAAGGTAAAGAGAAGGTTGTTAGGTGCTGAGAAACAACTAAGTGCACATGACATCGCTAACAAAGAGAGTTGTGCATCTTAAGTTTACCAAACTTGTTCAGTGTGAGTGAGCAAGAGCTCATTGCAATTTGTCAATTCCAGTTAATATATTTCAACTGAGCGTCACTGGAGATGCAGTCGATGCTGCTAGTCTAACAGTTCTGAATATTGCCAAGACCTCAGTCCGCGTAAAATGGGCCTAACTGATATGCTATATTGCCATTACCAGGAAAAGAAGAAACACTGGTCCTAGCTTCCTGACAGTGCAATGATGCCAAACACAAAAATTCCTAGTACTAATCAGAAAAAAATGCCACTCATTCAGCTCAGCAGACCATCATATACCAACATTTTGCAGTGACATCAAATTCATCCGATATCCCATTCATCGTAAGTAACTTTAAACTTGTGCTAGCTAAACCTGGCTCACTGCGAAAGTAGTCTGACAGCCATCACTGCCCTGCTCAGGCAAATGTGGATGGATACACACACATAAAATTGAGCAAACATGTCCATCTGTTATGATAGGCACTTAGGCAGCGATTTGGATTGTTTTCAGTCATTGGAAAGTTAATCATACAACAAATCTTACTCAAGTGGACTTCACGCTCAATTGCAACAGGCAACAGTTTTTAGCAAGCATCCCAAACTATTAAATGTCATACACGGTTAAAAAAATGCATTCAGTTATCCGTTATCCTGAAGACGTACCTTGTTGCGAGCATTGACGCATCGCGGGAGAAAGAGCAGCCTGTGAGCGGGCGGTCGTCTCCAATCTCGCTGCACTCGAGCACGAACTCCCCTGCCTGCTTGACAACGAGGTTCGCCTCAGCGTCGGGGTCCTCGTCGGGGTCAGCGAGGCGGCGCTTGGCTCTCTCGACCCTGGCCTTGGCGCGGGGCAGAGAGTAGTGCGCGATGTCGACGCGCGCCTGGAGCAGCTCCTTGGTGCCCTCGGTGAAGAAGGGATACTGGATCTGCTCGGCGTCCTCGTCGTCGGCCGCCGCGCCCCCCTGGTCGTCCTCCTGCGCGCGGAGGAGGCGGTCGAGCTGGCCGTCGGCCTCGAGGCGGACCATGAGGCCGCGGAGGCGGTCGCGGCGCTCCATCTCGCGCTCGCCGAAGAGGGTGATGGGCTCGCCGAGGCGGCGGAGGCGCGCGCGCACGGCGGAGTCGTTGGTGGGCACGGCCATGGCCTGGGCGCGCCGCCGCAGCATGAGCTCCTGCACCGCGCGCTCGTGGCGCTCCCGCGCGGCGCGGTGGTCGTCGGAGACCTCGTAGTCGACCTCGTCATCGTCGTCGCTTTCGTCGGCGGCGGCGGCGGCGGGCGGCGCAGGGGCGCGGGGAGCGGCCGGGATTGGGGCGATGGGAGGGTGGTGGGGGAGGGGGAGAGGAGCCATGGGAGGGGTGATGGCGGAGGGTTGGGGCCTGGGGTTCTCCATCGCGGGGTTTGGGGTTAGGGTTTGGAGCTGCGAGGCGGTGGCGCTGGCGACCGAGACGGAGGCAGGAGGAAGAGGACAGACGGCGACGGCTCTTTTGCTTTAACCCCCCTTGCTAAGTCGGTTATGGCAAATCGACTAGCGAAGCTGAGTGCTAGTCGGTATAGAACGTTTTTTTTCCTAAGCGAGGTGCACATCACATGAACTCCATACTATGCTCTCCCTTTTCCCCTCTCCGCGAAGGCGAAAAGGAAGGAGCTCCGTTTCCCTCCGCCGCCGGCGAGGTTGTTGGCTTTCCCTCCCTCCGCCTGCCGTTCCAGAGGTGGGGAACCGCGATGCCTTGGTGCCGTCTGAGATAGAATAGGGTTTATGTCTTCACGGCGAGGTCGCTTCGATGGCGGCGGCGGTGCTTCATCGCTGAATAAGTTCTCCGCGGCTCCCCCCATCTCGGTGGTGCTGTTTGATGCAGCGTCGAAGAGCTATGGATGTAGATTCCTAAATGGCGAGGCTAGGGTTGCCGAGAGGTGTCGACAAGATGGCGGCGGCATCTTCAGAGTATTTTGTTTCCTGGTTTTATCCCCGTTGCGTCGGCACTGCTCCGATGCCGCCAAAAGGCCTGGGAAATCCTGGCTAGGAGCTGGCCGCCGTGGTGGCGGCGGCATGTACTAGGATGCATTTGTTCTGGAGCAGAGATGGTGGAAGATGGTGTGTGGCTCTGACATTCTTCCCTGACTCCATCGTGTGGAGATGGTAGAGCTGATCTTCGAGAGGTATGGGGGTGTCCCCCGGCCGAGGAGCCACATCGACGACGGTTCCGCTGCTTGCGGCGAGCGACTTTTGAGGTCCACAAAGAAGTTGTGCTGCGATGGTGCTTCTCTAGAGCTTGGGTTGTTGGATCTGCACCGTTCTCTCCGGCTAGTGCCTCGGTGGCGGTGGCTGCCTAGGTCGGCATTGGATGGCGAGTACAGGGTTCTCGTTGGGCTTCACTGCTTTTTCTATTTTCTTAGGGGCCTTTCTATAAAAATTTTGGGACACGTGTGTCTCTAGGTTTCTCTCGAAGGACCTGGGTGTGTAGTAAAGACATGTTCAAAATTAGTCTCCTCCGCTCCACTTCGTGGATCTTGCGAAGGTGGGTTTAGGCAGCTCCGTTAAAACAGACGTAGCTTCTTCCGCTCCTGGAGCGGTGTTGAGGAGCTTGAGAGGATCCGAGAATACTTTTTTTTAGGATGAAACCCGAACATACCTTTAAGCTCCTCATAAAATGGCCACGCGGCTTTCTTTTCTAAAACAAAAACGTTTTTTTCCTTTCTTTCGACGGAATCAGCTTTGGAAAGTACTGCGTCGGTGCGAGTTCTTGCCCGAGACGAATTCGACTATGTCCGTCTTGTTTCCTCGCCATCAGGCTATATAAGGAGGCCTCTTGCCCTCATCACGAGCACAACCTGATCAAGAAGCTTTCGCAGTCACAAATATTCATCGGCGCTGCGCTGCAATTGTCCGTCCGTCCGCTCGTGCAAAGCGCAGATAGAGCTAGTAGACATGGCCACGGTGAACGAGAACGTCTTGCTCGCCGAGGAGGAGGAGGACGACCAGAGCGGGGGCGACATGGAGTTCTGGGATGAGGAGGAGGACGACGAGAGCGGAAGCGACATGGAGTTCGGCGAGTTCGATCTGAGCGGCGCGCGGAGCCTGCATGACCAGCGGACAATCGCCGGCTACGAGGATGACGACGACGACGAGGACGAGTGCGGCGCCCAGTTCTCGGTACGCCCGTACCACGGCGGCGGGATCACGGGAGAGGCCGGGAACCTGCAGCTGTCGGGGTTCGCGGCGCGCTCCGACGGCCCCGAGCTCACCGACCAGCACGATCTAACGTCGTACGACATGCGGCACATCGTGCACCTGGCGCTGGAGGGAGGCGGCGAGAGCGTGGAGGACGACGAGGTCTACCAGCGCGCGCTGGCCGGCGGCACGCCCGTGTCACGTGCCTCGCGTGCCGCCATGGTCGACCTGGCCCTGCAGTCCGCGAACCGCCACAAGCAGCAGTCGAAGTCGCCAAGCCAGATCTTCCCGATGCGAACTGGATACTGATGCGCGCCGGATTGGAACCAACTTTGTTGTATTCACCTCTTATGTCGCCGTGATAGCCTTCCCTGTAATTTTCTTCCAGAAGCATGAAACCGGCCTGTTCGATCAAATTGTAGGAGTATGTCTGATCTTTTTTTGTGATTATGTATCCATTGAAATTCAATTCGTATTTGCGTTTTTACAAAACCGGCTGCACTGCAACGCCGAAGCTTCATGTACAAGTAGAAGTTCTGTATGTATACCGTACAACCGCTAGGACAAGAAGCCGTCCGGAGATTCTGCCGCGGAGTTCGTCTCCCGCACACTAAGATTTGGATCTCGGCTGCCATGATGCTACACTAGGTAGGATAGCGCGGCCTGCCGTGCGCTTACCCGTCTAACGGCGAGCAAGCATGTATAAAAAATGCAATGAAAAAAAGAAAGCAACGAAATATAGTTTTATGGTATTATAAAATAGTAATTTCAGATATATAGGAATAGTTTTCATATTGCAAACAATATTGCAAAAGTTCTTGTTCAAAATAAAAGGAACTGGCATGTAAAAGTTTCAAGCAAACAAACATGTTGCGGCCGTCCACCGCGCTCGCTCCTTCATTCGCCTGCTGCTCCCCTCGAGCTCACCAATTTGAATCCAGGGCCTGAGCTCGAGCCTTTGTCCACCTGAGTGCCAGGCTACTGCTCCCTGAGTACCACTTTGCTTGATCTCCTCGATCTCCAGCAAGTTCGAGCTACCGATACTCATCGATTAAGTTCAAACCTACGCAAGATGAATCAACATGGACATGATCAGCCGATTCCTGATCAGTATGGACATGACGAACTTGATGAATATGTGCAAGATGCCCAGGGCGAACTTGATGAACTTGTGGATGATAACCCTACAGGTTGTCATTTTTTCAGTTAATTTGACTTTACCAAGTTGCTACAAAATGACATATCAACCAAGATAACTCGGATCAAGTTGCAGAGAATCCATACAATATTTATTCAAGCTACTCTTGTAGGTCACTGAAACTAAACTTGTAGGAAAGAAAATATTCTCTAGTGTTAACTAAAACTAAACTTATATCACTAATGCAAAGGAAATATTGAACAACTTTTAACCGTGAACTTGTATCGCTGATACAAAGGAGTATGCATTTGTAGATCAAGACATGACAATAATGTATATTAGTATAAAAGCATTCGCTCTCTTGTTTACACTATCACCTGGAAATATATATGAAAGGTTATCAAAGCGAGCGATTAGCATGATACTCTAGCCCTGATCCAAATGTTGGGCAACCTGCTATGAATAACTGTTTTGCATAATATTAAAGCCTAAAGATATAATATAACAATATATGGACAATCATCTGACGGCTGCACAGCAGTGGCAGCAGCAGGGAAACAACACCCGACTACGTCCTCAAACGCACGTGCTCGCATGCGCTCACTAGGTGTTCCACGTTGTGGCTCTCCGGGTAACTCATCCTGCTTTTCCTAGATAGCTTACGTTTGGTTTCAATAATCAGGAAAAGTACACAGGAAGTTCTGTAAGGCTGTAACCAATTGGTTTTGTAGTTAGAATTTTGGTTGATATTGATCTATTTACATAGTTTACACAGCTTCATATAGTTTTAATATTTCAATTGGACAAGCTATAGTGTATCCATACAAGCACATGTCAAGCACGGCCAGGAGAGCAGGACAGGTCGATCTCCGACGAGGAGTCGTGGCCACAAGAGCAGGAGGATAGGAACGCTCCGTTATGGACTCGAAGGAGCACGAAGCAGCTGTCCTTGAATTGGCGAAGCATCCCAACGCGGGCGATGCTTCTGGTTCATCGGTGGGTACTAAACTCCACTATTCTTGTCAGGAATCAGGATAGCAATTCAACGGAAAATCGCGAAGCATTTTTGCCTACGTTCTGTTAAGCATTCAGAGTATTGCCGCTAAAGGATTCTCTGAAAATTAACTTTACCAAACTTTTTGTTCCATTCAGATACTGTACAACGATCATCCATGAATTTCAGAATCAGGCAGGAGCCTTCCGTGTCAGCTAGACTGCTAAAAGTGCTTCAATTGATCAAAGTTCTGTACGCTTACATAAAATGTGATAGGGATAGTTTCACTGCAGAATTTGGGGGCGAATTTCGGTTTGGAGGAAGAATATATGCTAAGATAAGGAGGTGGGGATGCACTCCCCATAGCCCTCCCGGGTCCCGGTGACTAATTGGAGTTTTTGAACGATTACCAGCCTTCAGATTTGCACTTTGTAGTATATACGCCCTTATGAATTCTATCTTACGAGTTTCAGATCTGGAAAATAGAGGAAGTATATGATGTGTTCTTTTGTATCAGTTGAAACTAATGCACACAGGTTCTCCTAATGTTAGGGAATAATGGATTTACTTCCAAGTCACCTTTAGGTAGTACAAAAGGAATTAATCAGAGAATCTTTTTTAATTTTAAAAGTTATCTGGTAGAGACTCCAGAAAACATATTGTCATGCTTGATCAATGATGATGACAAATACCATAGTATCGCCACTTGATAAGGGTTTATTTTTACTCTATCTTTTCTTTCTCCCATAGTATCGCCACTTGATAAGCACTCCGCTTGCCTTAGATTCCTAGTCAATATGGACACACTCCTCTCCGGCTTGGTGTGTCACTTTTTTGTTTAACAAAGTAAGTAATTGTCTAAGTGTTGCGTCCCCATTTTATATTTTTAACTATTTATTATTATTTTATTTTCTCTTTAGATATGTACTGTTGTAGACTTGATGCAAACTGAAATGTCGATCTTTTCCTGAAAAATATATATTTATGTACTATTGTGAGTAGTATTCTCAATACTTCAAAATACTACGATATGGCAAAACCGTGGTAACCTATGCCTAGAGGCTAACTGATGTAGTTTTCTAATGCTTGGATTTTTATGTATTTTGCCGCCAAACATAACCTTAGTCTCGCCTGCTCTCTTCTTTTATTGCTGGACTGTAACTAATACTTTGAGTTTTAGTTGTCCGATGCAACGCACGGGCATTTTTGCTAGTTGTAGAAAAAGTTTTTGCAGTTTTGAGCTTTTTCGCACAAGGAGTAGGAGATTTCTCTACACCAATCAAAGTAAGAGGATTGCTAGCATTTGAAACAACATCATTAGAGGTAGTAATAGTACATACCTTCATCTTTCTAGCCATCTCATCTTCTCTTTCCCACCTGGCATGCAATTCTACTAAACATTTTCATCAATTCTAACTTAGATGGCATTAGTAGCCGCAAAAGTATTGCTTTCCTTCACATCATTAGGCAACACTTTTAGTTTCAGAAGTTCAACATCAAGAACAATGCTATCAACTCTAGAAGCAAGAATATTAATTTTACCCAACTTTTCCTCAACAGACTTGTTAAAAGCAGTTTGCTTACCGATGAAGTCCTTGAGCATGACTTCAAGCTCAGAGGGTGCGCCCCTAGTGTTGTTGGAGGAATTACCATAACCATTACCATTGGTAGAAGGATACGGCCTATAATTGTTGCTAGCAAAATTGTTTCTATAAGCACTGTTGTTGAAATTATTATTTCTAATAAAGTTTACATCAACATGCTCTTCTTGAGTAACCAAAGAGGCCAAAGAAACATTATTAGGATCTACATGAGCTCTATCATTAGAAAGCATAAGCATAATAGCATCAACCTTATCACTCAAGGAAGAGGTTTCCTCAACAGAATTTACCTTCTTACCTTGTGGAGCTCTCTCGGTGTGCTACTCAGAATAATTTACCATCATATTGTCAAGAAGCTTTATTGCGGTGCCCAAGGTAAGGGACATAAAAGTGTCTCCAGCAGCTGAATCCAATAGATTTCTTGAAGAAAAATTCAGTCCTGGATAAAAGGTTTGGACAATCATCCAAGTAGTCAGTCCATGAGTGGGATAATTCTTTATCATAGATTTCATTCTTTCCCAAGCTTGAGCAACATGTTCATTATCAAACTGTCTAAACTTCATAATATCACTATTCAAAGCTATAATCTTAGCAGGATGATAGTATTTTCCAATAAAAGCATCCTTACACTTATCCCAAGAATCAATACTATTTCTAGGCAAAGATAGCAACTGATGAAGCCGAGTAACTTACCGGCCAGTTGGAAAATCCCAAGAGCAAGGTGTGATGAATATAGCAGCAAGTTTTTCCCTCAGTAAGAAACCAAGGTAGTCAATCCAGTAGGAGAAAGCTAAATGACTGAAGGTGATGCCCACTAGCTGCGTGATGCTCTAACAAGGGCGCCGTTAACGATTTCTTGTTAGCGCGTCTTCAACCAGTAGCAATGTGGAACCTGCACACAACACAACCAAATACTTTGTTCCCAACTTACGATGAGGTTGTCAATCTCACCGGTTTGCTTAAAACAAAGGGCATGAGCGTATCGAGTGGAAAGTGATAATAGTATGCGAGTAAAGTAAACAGTGCGAGTAAAGTAAACATGTGATAGCAATATAAAGGAAATAGGACCGGGGTCCACAGTTCACTAGTGGTGTCTCTCCATAAGATAAAATAATACATGCTGGGTAAACAAATTACAGTTGGGCAATTGGTAGAATAAAGACAACGTGCATATGTCGAGAGGATCACTATGAGATTTACTCTGGGCATTACAACAAGATACATAGACCGCCATCCAACTGCATCTATGAATAATAATACACTTGTGGCGAATCAATCCGAGAACTCCACAAGTATTAAGTTATGAACAACAGATAATTGCATTAAGCAAAGTGTGTAATGTAAACAAAGCATATGCCCTTGAGCATATGAATGTTGTTTTCCCCTAGTAGCAACAGCACATCTACCACCTTAGAGGTTTCTGTCACTCCCCCAGATTAAATAGAGGCATGAACCCACTATCGAGCATAAATACCCCCTCTTGGAGTCACTAGCAACTACTCGGCCAAGATAGCTACTAACAACGGAGTGCATGCAAGATCATAAACAACATAGAGATAACATAAGATAAAATTCAGTACTTCAACTCAATCATAACACCAATATTTATCGGATCCCAACAAACACAACATGTAGAATTACATAACGGTGATCTCAATCATGTAAGGCAGCTCATGAGATCTAAACATGAAGCACATGGTGGAGAAGACAACCATCTAGCTACTGCTATGGACCCATAGTCCAAGGTAGACTACTCACTCATTGCTTCGGAGGCAAGCATGGCGATGAAGAAGACCTCCGGTGGCGATTCCCCTCTCCGGCAGGGTGCCGGGAAGAGCTTCTGGACCCTCCCGATCTTCGGGTCGATGGCGGCGACGGATCGCGATGTGTTCTGAAAAAGTGATCGGGTATTTAGGTTTTTCCCGCCGGGGGGTCTTTATAGGCGAAGGGGCATCGTTAGGAGTGGACCGAGGCGGTCTTACACATAGGGGGCGCGGCCCAGCCCCTGGCCATGCCGCCCTGGTGTGTGGGGCCCTCGTGGTCCCACTCCGACTCCTCTTCGGTTCTCTGGAAGCTTCAGTGAAATTCTGGGCGACTGGCTTTGGTTTCGTCCAATTCCGTGAATATTTCCTGTGTAACTTTTCTGAAACACAAAAATAGCAGAAAATAGGGAACTGGCACTGTGGCAACTTGTTAATAGGTTAGTTTCGGAAAATGCATAAAAGTGTCACGAAGTGTAACGAAATACTAAGAAAATGGTGTAAAAACAAGCATGGAGCATCAAAAATTATGGATACGTTAGAGACGTATCAGCATCCCCAAGCTTAACTCCTGCTCATCCTCGAGTGGGTAAGTGATAACAAAAGAAATAATTTTTGAGGTGACATGCACCTACACAATCTTGATCATCTATGTAAGCGTTGTGCGCTGGGATCAAAAGAACTTAAAACATGGGCATAAAAGATATGATCTTGATAGAAGAAACTTGGCAACTATGTTATAACAGGAAAATGAACACAAACAAAAGATCATGAAAATGAAACAATGAAAGTCAAACGTGTGTTCAAATCATAAGGAAAAACATACAAATGGTTTTCAGCTTGTCCTTCATAGAGAGCAAAACATAAATGCATAGGACACCTTCAAGTTTAAGAGGGCGACTAGATACAAATAATTTAAGAACAAGTGAAACCAACAATATGAATCGATCAATGAAAACTTTGGGACAATGCACATTACACTAAGAATGACAACTATGCTCTCTTAATGGTGCATAAAGATAGAAGGTGGTGACTCAATATAGAAGTAAAAGAAAGGCCCTTCGCGGAGGGAAGCAGTGATTAAACATGTGCTAGAGCTTTTCATTTGTAAAATAGAGAGATAAAAATTGGGTTTTGAGAGGTGGTTGCTTTTGTCAACGACTGGCAATGGGGTTCTTACTATCTTCCATACAAAAATGAAGCAAGTTTTTTGAGAGAGAGATTGGCACTTTTGTGCTCTTTTATAAAGCTTGGCACTCCTTCCCACCTTTTTTCCTTTCTCAAACCATGGCTAACCGATTCCATCGGGTGCCCACCAACATTCACATACCATGGAGGAGTGCCTTTTTTCTTTTCTTTTTTCCTTTTTTTCTTTTTGGAATAAACAATATGGAAGATAGCAAATCCAACCACTACGTCCCCATGAGCTAAAAACAGTGTCACAAAACGAGAAGTGTTTGAAGGTTTTTTCAAAGGTAGCACATGAAAATTTACTTGGAATGGCTTACAAATACCATGCATAGGAGTTTATAGTGGACACAATGGCAAACTTGGTTTTTAGGAGTTGGATGCACGAGTAGAGATCATACTCAGTACAAAATGAATGCTAGCAAAAGACTGGGAGCGACCAACTAAGAGAGCAATAACGGTCATAATCATGCAAAGCGACAAAGCGACATTAAAAGAAGCATACGATGGCATCAAAAGTCAAAAACTAAATGATCACAAAGGCTATTGGCGACTTTGTATGAGTCAAACATGTGTTAGCATGCGCCAAGTCAACCCAAATAAAGCATCAAAGGAGAAAACCAAAATAATGCTTCCAAACGATAAAAACAATGCATGATTTTTTTCAAAGGCTCATTAAGCAATCTCAGTTATTTGAGACAAGTCATGCTACAGAAAAACCACTAAGCATACTATCAAAAAGACATCAAGCACAATATGCAAAAGCCTAAGCCGCAGTCTACACAAGCTCCTTGTTGTACCACTTTTTTGCATAAAGCTTTTTCTCTTTTCCAACACCATTCAAACTTTTTTAATCCAACTCTTTAGATGAAAACCAATAAGGACCAGAGGCAAAAATACACCTTGATGAAAAGATATAACAATATCTGAATGCAAATCAAGACGAAAATCAAAAACTAAATGCAGTTCTAGAAAAAGAGAACACTCGTTGAAATTATAAGAATGAAAAACAGAGTGTTCTTGGCAAATGAAAAGCAAGGCAACTTCTCCAAAAGAAATTTGTTGGGGTCCAACCATTTATTGCAGCAAACAAAACTAAATTAAACTAAAAACTAAAAACAACTGACGCTCCAAGAAAAACGCATAATGCATGAAGCAATAAAAATATAGTGTCTTGAAAGGTGACCTGATTTTTGCCGATGAAGAAGGGGTGCCTCGGGGGCATCCCCAAGCTTTGACGCTTGTAATTCTTGGATATTTCTTGGGGTGATGCATGGGCATCCCCAAGCTTGAGCTTTTGTCCATTCTTCAACTCATCTCATTGATGCGTGGTTGACGTGGGAGCTTCTTCTTCAATCCCCGGCAACGGCGCCAGAAAACTTGTTGATGGCGTTTGATGGCCCTCAGTTGATTCCTTGTGCGTGGTGAAAAACCAGCCCGTTGGGAACCCCAAGAGGAAGGTATGATGAGTATAGCAGCTAGTTTTCCCTCAGTTAAGATACCAAGGTTTATCGATCAGGAGAGGAGAGACGGCGACGACTGAAGGTGATGCGGAACCTGCACACACACAACCAAGTACTTTGTTCCCAACTTACGATGAGGTTGTCAATCTCACCGGTTTGCTTGAAACATAGGTTATGAGTGTATCAAGTGGAAAACAATATAATATGCGAGTAAAGTAAACAGTGCGAGTAAAGTAAACAGTGCGAGTAAAGTAAACAGGTGATAGCAATATGATGTAAATAGGACCGGGGTCCACAGTTCACTAGTGGTGTCTCTCCATAGATAAAATAACACATGCTGGGTAAACAAATTACAGTTGGGCAATTGATAGAATAAAGATAAACGTGATATGTCAAGAAGATCACTATGAGATTTACTCTGGGCATTACAACAAAATACATAGACCGCCATCCAACTGCATCTATGACTAATAATCCACTCCCGGGGATATCAATCCGAACACCCCAGTAGTATTAAGTTGCGAACAACAGATAATTGCATTAAGCAAAGTGTGTAATGTAAACAAAGCATATGCCCTTGAGCATATGAATGTTGTTTTCTCCCTAGTAGCAACAGCACATCTACCACCTTAGAGGTTTCTGTCACTCCCCCAGGTGAAATAGAGGCATGAACCCACTATCGAGCATAAATACCCCCTCTTGGAGTCACTAGCAACTACTCGGCCAAGATAGCTACTAACAACGGAGAGCATGCAAGATCATAAACAACATAGAGATAACAAAAGATATAATTCAGTACAGCAACTTAATCATAAACACCAATATTCATCGGATCCCAACAAACCAAACATGTAGAATTGCATAACGGTGATCTCAATCATGTAGGGCAGCTCATGAGATCTAAACATGAAGCACATGGTGGAGAAGACAACCATCTAGCTACCGCTATGGACCCATAGTCCAAGGTAGACTACTCACTCATCGCTCCGGAGGCAAGCATGGCGATGAAGAAGACCTCCGGCGGCGATTCCCCTCTCCAGCAGGGTGCCGGGAAGAGCTTCTGGACCCTCCCGATCTTCGGGTCGACGGCGGCGGCGGATCGCGATGTGTTCTGGAAATCTGATCGGGTACTTAGGTTTTTTCCATCGGGGGGTCTTTATAGGCGAAGGGGCGATGTCAGAGGAGGGGCCAGGTGGCCTCACACGGGGGTGGCGCGGGCCAGGGGCTGGCCGCGCCACCCCTGTGTGTGGGCCCCTGGTGCCTCGCCTCCTACTCTCCTTCGGATCTCTGGAAGCTTCCGGGTAAAATAAGACTTCAGGAACTTGTTTCGTCCAATTCCGAGAATATTTCCTGTGTATCACTTCTGAAACACAAAAACAGCAGAAAACAGGAAACTGGCACAGTGGCACTTGTTAATAGGTTAGTTCCGGAAAATGCATAAAAGTGCCACTAAGTGTAACGAAACAATAGGCAAATGGTGTAAAAACAAGCATGGAGCATCAAAAATTATAGATACGTTGGAGACGTATTAAGCATCCCCAAGCTTAACTCCTGCTCGTCCTCGATTAGGTAAGTGATAACAAAAGAATAATTTTTGAGGTGACATGCACCTACACAATCTTGATCATATATGTAAGCATTTGTGAGCTGGGATCATAAGAACTTAAAACATGGGCATGAAGATATAATTATGACAATAAGAACTTAGCAACCATGTTGTAAACATGCAAATGAACACAAACAAAATATCATGATAATGAAACAATGAAAGTCAAACGTGTGTTCAAATCATAAGGAAAAACATACAAATGGTTTTCAGCTTGTCCTTCAAAGAGAGCAATACATAAATGCATAGGACACCTTCATGTTTAAGAGGGTGACTAGATACAAATAATTTAAGAACAAGTGAAACCAATCATCATGAATCAATCAATGAACTTTGGGACAATGCATATCACACTAAGAATGACAACTATGCTCTCTTAATGGTGCTTAAAGAAAGAAGGTGGTGACTCAACATAAAAGTAGAAGAAAGGCCCTTCGCAGAGGGAAGAAGTGATTGCAAGTTTTATAACCTTCAAAAATTATGGTACTTACCGGCTTTGAGCTCTCATTGCCCCCATCATAAGAATCTTAAATGGTTAAAGTTAATGCGAGAACAATTATGATGCATATGCTTGACAAATCATAAGTTGAAAACCTCGTGCCCCGTGAATACGAGTACCCAAACCTCATGCTACTTTACTTAGAGTCCCAAGCAAGGCTCTTGTCATTGTAAGTATATGCATATCATTGAGAACCGCCAATGGGGTACCTCCGTGCCCGATGACATGGAACAAGCCCACACCAAAATGACAGGACAAGCAGACAATGAACACCTCGACGTCTCTTTTATTTGCCTTTTGTTTAGCTTTTTATTGTGAGATGCGTCGTCGAATGTTCACCATGGGTATGCTGCAAATTTCCACCATGAATTATGCATGGCTTAGATTGGCGGCCCGGCGTTTCCCTAACACATATACAAACTCCATGATCCCTACAAGATTCCCAATTCATTTCACACCGCGGGCATCCATAAACAAAAGATCACGATATATACTCAAATAAGAAGTGCAATGTTGAAAGCTTGCCCCATGACAGCATGGATGGGCTAGAATCCAACTTACAACTTGCAAGCATAACAACTCAACATAAGAGACCACAATGTCAAATTTTTAAGAACAGGAAAAAGTAAAGTGTGCCTTCCGGTTCGTGAGAGCTTTACTGACCGAATTTCGCATAACACTGGTAAGAGTTTAATTTGAAGAGAAAATAAAAGCAAGTCAAATTTACTTGGAATAGCAAATTGCTAGTAGGTATGTATGGTGGACACTTTGGAAAACTTTGGCTTTTAGGAGTTGGATGCACGAGTAGAGCTCATACTCAGTACAAGGCGAGGGCTAGCAAAAGACTGGGAGCGACCAACTAAGAGAGCAATAATGGCCATAATCATGCAAAGCGACAAAGCGACATTAAAAGAAGCATAAGATGGCATCAAAAGTCAAAAACTAAATGATCATGAAGGGTATTGGCGACTTTGTAAGAGTCTAACATGTGTGAGCATGCGCCAAGTCAACTCAAATAAAGCATCAAGGAGAAAACCAAAATAATGCTTGCATACAATAAAAACAACGCATGATTTTTTTCAAAGGCTCATTAAGCAATCTCAGTTATTTGAGACAAGTCATGCTAAAGTAAAACCACTAAGCATACTATCAAAAAGACATCAAGCATGACATGAAAAAGCCTAAGCCGCAGTCTACACAAGCTCCTTCTTGTACCACTATTTTGCACAAAGCTTTTTCTCTTTTCCAACACCATTTGAAATTTTTATAAACACCTCTTTTGATGAAAACCAATAAAGATCAGAGGCAAAAATACACCTTGATGAAAAGATATGACAAGGTCTGAACGCAAATCAAGGTGAAAACGAAAACCAAAAGCAGTAGCAGAAAAAGAAGAACGCTCGATTTTTAATAAGAGTGAAAACTAGAGCGTTCTTTGCAAATGGAAAGCAAGGCAACTTCTCTAAAAGAAATTTGTTGCAACCATTTATTGTAGCAAACAAACAAACTAAACCAACTAAGAAAACTAAAACAACTGACGCTCCAAGAAAAACACATAGTGCATGAAGCAATAAAAATATAGTGTTTTGAAAGGTGACCTGATTTTTGCCGATGAAGAAGGGGTGCCTCGGGGGCATCCCCAAGCTTTGACGCTTGTACTTCTTGGATATTTCTTGGGGTGATGCATGGGCATCCCCAAGCTTGAGCTTTTGTCCATTCTTCAACTCATCTCATCATTCTCCAATCCCTACACTTGAAAACTTCCTTCATACAAAACTAAACACAATTCTATTAGCAACATTAGTGCAAGCATAACATATAATCAACCCTCTATTTGCTTCAGGTTTCAACTCAAAACCACCACATATATAGCAAATACTACTGTAGCAACCTCCCCAAAAGTTCCGTGATCAAAAGAACTCAAAAGAAAGCGATAAAGTGGCAAACACAAATATTGGCAGAAATCTGTCAAAACTGAACAGCTGACAAAGGTCAAATTTTTGAGGGATCTTCTATTGCTCAAATCAAAAAGTGTTCAACTAACAAAAGTTTGGATATAACCTGGGGCATATGCACAAGAAATCGCAGGTCCAAAAGATAAACAGAGAATTTTCAGGAATTTTTACGGTGCAGCATCGAAAACAGTTTCAGGACAGCAACATCCCCAAATCTTTACCTCACTCAAATTAGAGGCTTCTCTTGGCACAAAAACGAAATAAACAAGATAAGGAGCAGTCATTACAGTAGTAATGACTTCCAAGACTCAAATAAAAGAAAAATTACTGAAAAGAAAACATTGGGTTATCTCCCAAGAGTGCTTTTCTTTAACGACTTTGAGCTAGGCGCAGAAAATTGCGAATCAAGTAATATCAAGTGATGAAGCACTAGGATCAGCACGTGCCTTACGTATCCCTTTCTTACCTTTGCTCTTGACTCTAGGAAAGACATGGTTATTGCAAGGTGGAGAGGTAAATGTTATATTGCCTTTTCCCACATCGATGACGGCGCCCAGGAGCTTCAGAATGGATATTCCAAGTGTGATTTGTCCTTTTCCTACACATTCAATAACAAGATAATCAGTAGATATCATTCTTCCTAGGACTTTTGTAAAGACTCCTTCAGCTATTCCAAGGGGAAATATAGTGGCATTGTTAGTAAGAGAAATTTCTTCTCCTCCCTCAGAAAGCTTCCAAAGGCTCAAAGATTCATAAACATCCTTTGGCATGAGACAAAATTCAGACATAATATCACAACGAGCATGAAAAGTTTCACCATTAATGGTGATTTTTATCGTAGGATACCAACTCGAAGGTTCAGAATTTGTTGGCACATAATCAAAATGCTGGCGCAAAGTATTGTAGCAATAATTCAAGCTAGCAGTGCGAGTCTCAAGAGTATTAAGTCTATTAAAAATGCACACAAGAGAGGAATCAAAATAGGTTGGCATGCTATAAATTGTAATCAACTTTTTTATAATATTGAAGGCTTGATCTCCATCACAATGAAGGAAATCTCCTTCTGCAGTAGCATCCAAAGCATATCTATAATGAAGAGAAAGTTCAAAGTAAAAGCTACTAAGAAGCAAACTCAAAGTCATTTTAGGTTCAGTTTTTTCATGCCAATCGTAAATTCTAGACCAAGCTTCTTTAAAGCTTTCCTCATCTTTCTGCTTAAAAGTAAAAATCATGTCCTCGGGCGACATAGTAGTAGCAACTGAACTAGACATAATAAAATAAAAGTAAAGAAATAGCAACTACCAAGGATTCTAATTTTTTATGGGTTTTTGATAAAAAACAATGCAAGTAAAATAAATAAAGTAAAGCAAACAATAACAAAGTAAAGGATGTGTGTGCGAAAAACTCCCCTCGCAGAAGTCTTCTCTTCCTCCCTGGCAACGGCGCCAGAAAACTTGCTGATGCGTGGTTGACGTGGGAGCTTCTTCTTCAATCCCCAGCAACGGCGCCAGAAAACTTGCTGATGGCGTTTGATGGCCCTCAGTTGATTCCTTGTGCGTGGTGAAAAACCAGCCCATTGGGAACCCCAAGAGGAAGGTATGATGAGTATAGCAGCTAGTTTTCCCTCAGTTAAGATACCAAGGTTTATCGATCAGGAGAGGAGAGACGGCAACAACTGAAGGTGATGCGGAACCTGCACACACACAACCAAGTACTTTGTTCCCAACTTACGATGAGGTTGTCAATCTCACCGGTTTGCTTGAAACAAAGGTTATGAGTGTATCAAGTGGAAAACAATATAATATGCGAGTAAAGTAAACAGTGCGAGTAAAGTAAACAGGTGATAGCAATATGATGTAAATAGGACCGGGGTCCACAGTTCACTAGTGGTGTCTCTCCATAGATAAAATAACACATGCTGGGTAAACAAATTACAGTTGGGCAATTGATAGAATAAAGATAAACATGATATGTCAAGAAGATCACTATGAGATTTACTCTGGGCATTACAACAAAATACATAGACCGCCATCCAACTGCATCTATGACTAATAATCCACTCCCGGGGATATCAATCCGAACACCCCAGTAGTATTAAGTTGCGAACAACAGATAATTGCATTAAGCAAAGTGTGTAATGTAAACAAAGCATATGACCTTGAGCATATGAATGTTGTTTTCTCCCTAGTAGCAACAGCACATCTACCACCTTAGAGGTTTCTGTCACTCCCCCAGGTGAAATAGAGGCATGAACCCACTATCGAGCATAAATACCCCCTCTTGGAGTCACTAGCAACTACTCGGCCAAGATAGCTACTAACAACGGAGAGCATGCAAGATCATAAACAACATAGAGATAACAAAAGATATAATTCAGTACAACAACTTAATTATAAACACCAATATTCATCGGATCCCAACAAACCAAACATGTAGAATTACATAACGGTGATCTCAATCATGTAGGGCAGCTCATGAGATCTAAACATGAAGCACATGGTGGAGAAGACAACCATCTAGCTACTGCTATGGACCCATAGTCCAAGGTAGACTACTCACTCATCGCTCCGGAGGCAAGCATGGCGATGAAGAAGACCTCCGGTGGCGATTCCCCTCTCCGGCAGGGTGCCGGGAAGAGCTTTTGGACCCTCCCGATCTTTGGGTCTACGGCGGCGGCGGATCGCGATGTGTTCTAGAAATCTGATCGGGTACTTAAGTTTTTTCCGTTGGGGGGTCTTTATAGGCAAAGGGGTGATGTCAGAGGAGGGGCCAGGTGGCCTCACACGGGGGTGGCGCGGGCCAGGGGCTGGCCGTGCCACCCCTGTGTGTGGGCCCCTGGTGCCTCGCCTCCTACTCTCCTTCGGATCTCTAGAAGCTTCCGGGTAAAATAAGACTTCAGGAACTTGTTTCGTCCAATTCCGAGAATATTTCCTGTGTATCACTTCTGAAACACAAAAACAACAGAAAACAGGAAACTTGCACAGTGGCACTTGTTAATAGGTTAGTTCCAGAAAATGCATAAAAGTGCCACTAAGTGTAATGAAACAATAGGCAAATGGTGTAAAAACAAGCATGGAGCATCAAAAGTTATAGATACGTTGGAGACGTATCACTCATCATTCTCCGATCCCTACATTTGAAAACTTCCTTCATACAAAACTAAACACAAATCTATTAGCAACATTAGTGTAAGCATAACATTGAATCAACCTCTTTTGCTTCAGGTTTCAACCCAAAACTACCACATATAAAGTATATACTACTATAGCAACTTTCTCAAAAGTTCCGTGATCAAAAGAACTCAAAAAGAAAGCGATAAAGTGGCAAACACAAATATTGGCAGAAATCTGTCAAAACAGAATAACTGACAAAGGTCGAAATTTTTAGGGGTTTTCTGTTGCTCAAATCAAAAAGTGTTCAACTAATGAAAGTTTGGATATAACCTGGGGCATATTCACAAGAAATCGCAGGTCTAAAAGATATTCAGAGAATTTTCACGAATTTTTACGGTGCAGCACCAAAAACTGTTTCAGGACAGCAACATCCCCAAATCATACCTCGCTCAAATTAGAGGCTTCTCTTGGCACAAAAACGAAATAAAAAGAATAAGAAGAGGTCATTACAGTAGTAATAACTTCCAAGACTCAAATAAAGGAAAAAAACTGAATGTAAAAACATTAGGTTATCTCCCAAGAGTGCTTTTCTTTAACGCCTTTGAGCTAGGCGCAGAAAATTGCGAATCAAGTAATATCAAGAGAGGAAGTGCTAGGATCAGCGGGTGCCTTACGTCTTCCTTTCTTACCTTTGATGTTGACTCTAGGAAAGACGTGGCTATTGCAAGGTGGAGAGATAAATCTTTTATTGCCTTTTCCCATATCTATAACGGCGCCCAGGAGCTTCAATAGGGATCTTCCAAGTGTGATTTGTCCTTTTCCTACACATTTAATAACTAGATAACCAGTAGATATCATTCTTCCTAGGAATTTTGTAAAAACTCCTTCAGCTATTCCAACGGGAAATATAGTGGCATTATTAGTAAGGGAAATTCCTTCTCCCCCCTCAGAAATCTTCCAAAGACTCAAAGATTCATAACCATCCTTTGGCATAAGACAAAATTCAGACATAATATCACAACGAGCATGAAAAGTTTCACCACCAATGGTGATTTTTACCGTAGGATACCAACTCGAAGGTTCAGAATTTGTTGGCACATAATCAAAATGCTGGCGCAATGTATTGTAGCAAGTATTCAAACTAGCAGTGCGAGTCTCAAGAGTATCAAGTCTATTAAAAATGCACACAAGAGAGGAATCAAAAGAGGTTGGCATGCTATAAATTGTAATCAACTTTTTTATAATATGGAAGGCTTGATCTCCATCACAATGAAGGAAATCTCCTTTTGCAGTAGCATCCAAAGCATATCTATAATGAAGAGCAAGTCCAAAGTAAAAGCAACTAAGAAGCAAACTCAAGGTCACTTTCGGTTCAGTTTTTCCATGCCAATCATAAATTCTAGACCAAGCTTCTTTAAAACTTTCCTCCTCCTTTTGTTTGAAAGTGAAAATCATATCCTCGGGCGACATAGTAGTAGCAACTGAACTAGACATAATAAACAACTACAAAGGATTCTATTTTTTTTGGGTTTTTGATAAAATGATGCAAGTAAAAATAAAGTAAAGCAAAACTTAAAACAAAGTAAAGGATATGCGTGCGAAAACTCCCCTCGCAGAAGTCTTCTTCCTCCCCGGCAACGGCGCCAGAAAAAAGCTTGATGAAGCCGAGTAAATTACCGGCCAGTTGGAAAACCCCAAGAGCAAGGTGTGATGAATATAGCAGCAAGCTTTTCCCTCAGTAAGAAACCAAGGTAGTCAATCCAGTAGGAGAAAGCCAAACGACTGAAGGTGATGCCCACTAGCTGCGTGATGCTCTAACAAGGGCGCCGTTAACGATTTCTTGTTAGCGCGTCTTCAACCAGTAGCAACGTGGAACCTGCACACAACACAACCAAATACTTTGTTCCCAACTTACGATGAGGTTGTCAATCTCACCGGTTTGCTTAAAACAAAGGGCATGAGCGTATCGAGTGGAAAGTGATAATAGTATGCGAGTAAAGTAAACAGTGCGAGTAAAGTAAACATGTGATAGCAATATAAAGGAAATAGGACCGGGGTCCACAGTTCACTAGTGGTGTCTCTCCATAAGATAAAATAATACATGCTGGGTAAACAAATTACAGTTGGGCAATTGGTAGAATAAAGACAACGTGCATATGTCGAGAGGATCACTATGAGATTTACTCTGGGCATTACAACAAGATACATAGACCGCCATCCAACTACATCTATGACTAATAATCCACTTGTGGCGAATCAATCCGAGAACTCCACAAGTATTAAGTTGCGAACAACAGATAATTGCATTAAGCAAAGTGTGTAATGTAAACAAAGCATATGCTCTTGAGCATATGAATGTTGTTTTCCCCCTAGTAGCAATAGCACATCTATAACCTTAGAGGTTTCTGTCACTCCCCTAGATTAAATAGAGGCATGAACCCACTATCGAGCATAAATACCCCCTCTTGGAGTCACTAGCAACTACTCGGCCAAGATAGCTACTAACAACGGAGAGCATGCAAGATCATAAACAACATAGAGATAACATAAGATAAAATTCAGTACTTCAACTCAATCATAACACCAATATTCATCGGATCCCAACAAACACAACATGTAGAATTATATAACGGTGATCTCAATCATGTAAGGCAGCTCATGATATCTAAACATGAAGCACATGGTGGAGAAGACAACCATCTAGCTACTGCTATGGACCCATAGTCCAAGGTAGACTACTCACTCATCGCTCCGAAGGCAAGCATGGCGATGAAGAAGACCTCTGGTGGCGATTCCCCTCTCCGGCAGGGTGCCGGGAAGAGCTTCTGGACCCTCCTGATCTTCGGGTCGACGGCGGTGGCGGATCGCGATGTGTTCTGGAAAAGTCATCGGGTATTTAGGTTTTTCCCATCGGGGGGTCTTTATAGGTGAAGGAGCATTGTCAGGAGTGGACCGAGGCGGTCTCACACATAGGGGCGCGGCCGAGCCCCTGGCCGCGCCGCCCTGGTGTGTGGGGTCCTCGTGGCCCCACTCCGACTCCTCTTCGGTTCTCTGGAAGCTTCGGTGAAATTCTGGGCGACTAGCTTTGGTTTCGTCCAATTCCGAGAATATTTCCTGTGTAACTTTTCTGAAACACAAAAACAGCAGAAAACAGGGAACTGGCACTATGGCAACTTGTTAATAGGTTAGTTCTGGAAAATGCATAAAAGTGCCATGAAGTGTAACGAAACACTAAGCAAATGGTGTAAAAACAAGCATGGAGCATCAAAAATTATGGATACATTGGAGACGTATCAGCAACCAATCCTTAACTCTTCCTCTTAAAGAGAAAGGAAACAACTTAAGCTTAATAATATTACCATCTACATCGTTATACTTTTGCATCTCACATAGCTCAACAAAATTGTTGAGATGAGCTGCAGCATCATCAGAACTGGCACCAGAAAATTGCTCTTTCATAACAAGATTCAACAAAGCAGATTTGATCTCATAAAAATTTGCCTCAGGAGCAGGTGGCGCAATAGGAGTGCAGATAAAATCATCGTTTTTGGTGCTAGTAAAGTCACATAACTTGGTGTTCTCATGAGTACCCATTCTAGCAAAACTAAAAGCAAACAAGTAAAAGCAACTATAAATGAACTAATTTTTTTTGTATTTTTGATAAAACGATGCAAGCAAAAATAAAATAAAGTAAAACAAAAACAAAATAAAAGATTGAGCTTGAGAGACTTGAACGGATTGTATGGGCACCTAGAGGGGGGGGTGAATAGGTGCTACTCAAAATTTAATTCTTTTTCAATTTAGGCTTGACACAAAAGGTAAATTCTCTAGATATGCAACTAAGGTGAATTTACCTATATGACAACAAGCAAGCTAAGCAAGATACAAGTAGTAAAGGCAATAAAGGATAGAGGTAACCGAGAGTGGAGCACACGGAGACATGGATGTAATTCCCGTAGTTCATTCCTTTTTAGGGGAAGTACATCTATGTTGGAGGGGTGTGGTTGCCACAAAGGCCTAACCAACGCCACAAAGGCTCACCCTATTCTCCAGTGCAAGCTTCCACCACAAAGGCCTAGCTCACTTTCCACTAAGGGATTCCTCAAGGAGGAATTGGCCTTTACAAAACTTGGGGCACAACTCCACAACTGAATTGGAGGCTCCCAAGCACCACAAAGATCTCAATCAACAAGTATCAAGATTTCAATCACACAAAACAAGGTCAAGGGACACAAGGGAACCCAAGACCAAAGGGCCCTTAAGCAAATGAGAGGGGAAATCAAATCGCTTCGGTGAGGATATAGATCAAGGCCTTCTCCTTCGATTCTCCAAAGATCAAGAGCTTTGGTGGGTTGAGGGAGGAGATCTTGCGAATTTGGTGGCTCCAAATATGGTGTTCTTCTTGCACAGCTCGAGCAGCTTGAGGTGGAAGAAGGGGAGGGGTATTTATAGCCCCTCCCAAAATGTAGCCGTTGCTGACTTGGAGGGGCGGATTATCCGGCCAAAGTTTGGCCGGATTATCCGGCTGGCCGGATTATCCGCCCCCCTATCTGGGTGACGCCGCGTCTGGTCCTTAGCCGATTTTGGGGACGTCGAAGGGGGGGGATTATCCGGCCCCTGGCCGGATTATCCGGCCCCCTATACTGGGTGACGCCGCGTTTGGTCCTTAGCCGTTTTGAGCTCTCGCCTGGGGGGGGGGCGGATTATCCGGCCCCTGGCCGGAATATCCGGCCCCCTATACTGGGTGACGCCGAGCTAGGGACTTAGTCGTTTTTCGGCCACTCTCCAGAGGGGGCGGATTATCCAGCCCCCTGGCCGGATTATCCGTCCTGAAACTTCTTGAGTTGTAAAACCTGCATCACTTAACACACATAAAATTCCTAATGTTGTTATCTAACACACAAAACCTGAGGGATACAAAGTTTGCACTTTCAATCTCCCACTAGGATTTGCAAGAGTGACCGAATATTTCCAACAACAAATATTTGAGCGAGGAATAAAGCTCCCCCTAAATGTGTGCATCTTCACAAATGAGCGTAGAGGAGACATACCTTTAGATAGATAACTCAAACATTATGGAATTCCGAAAATGATAATACGATATACCGGACAATAATTCCATAGCCATCTCACCAATGAACCATGAGCTCAAAGAAACATAAGTGAACAACACATAATGATCCACATGGCACATATAGAACATATAACATAGTCTCATACACCACACGAAGTTCAACCACACAAAGTTTCAAACTTAAACACAAAGGTCCAAACTTAAGACATAAAATAAGAAGAAACACAAGCGCCAAATGAATGATAAACACGCAAGCTTGTGTTCCCACCCATGCAAATCCCGCACGACTCCTAATAGAACTACTTCTCCCCCTTTGGCATCAAGACACCAAAAAGAGAGAAGAGCGATGCTACACGGCCCAAGGAATCAATCCTCCCAATCACCGATGTCTTCGGAGTCCTCCTCATAATCAGCTCCGGCCTCATCATCATCTCCGCCATCATCCTCATCAGCTCCAGCATCTTCATCCTCAGCCTCAAAGTCCTCCTCAGCCTCTGCACGAGCACCTCCTGCAGGAGCATCGGGAGCAGCAAAGAGATGCTTCTGCATCTCAACCCAGTTGTAGCGGTCGGTGTTCCAAGCTTCATAGGATGTAGGAGCGGTAGGAGTAGGATCGGCGGTCTGAGCACCACTGAGACGGTGAAGGATCAGCTGCTGGGTGTCCTGAATGTTCTTCCTCTCAACATAGGCTTGGTAGTTCTCACGGTGGATCTCTACCTTCATGCACAGAACGTTCCTCTCAAACCAGCCGAGCTTCCTCACTTCCCTAGTCATAGCAGATGTAGCAGCCCTCTGTTCATGAGTAGAAGCACTCGACCTCGCATCCGCCATGAATGTGCTAGGATATGCAGCTGAAGGAGCTGAAGTCGCCTTTCTCTTGACATACATCTTCTTGACAAGGTGCTCTACACAGTCATCATGGATATCATAATCTCCAAGGGCATGCTTGATGAGTAGCATGATGTATGGAGCATATGGCACAGTGTTCCTCTGAATGATAGCATCCTTGATCTCATAGAAGATGAAATCCATCACATCAAGGGTAAAGTCCTCAGCAGGGTCAGTCGAAGTGGCACACTCATGAGCAAAGGCAAGGAGGTCAACAAGAGAGGTGCGAATGGCATCATTGTTGCCACCACTAGGAGCAATGTTCTCCCTGAAAATGCGGACCAGCTGATCATAGAGTGGATGCAGCCCATGGATGAAGCCCACAACACCTACGGAGTCATAGAGATCATACAACTTATCCTTGTCAGGCTTGGTCCCCGGGTTGTGAATACGGCGACCCACGGGAATGTCTCCATTATATGCATACCCCAAGAGAGAGGCAAACGTAGTGAAGTCAGATGTACACTCATGCTCGCCGGTCATCCACTTCATAGACTTCTGAGCATTTGGCAGGATCACAAGGGTAGCAAAGAACTGCTTGATGAGACCAGGATTATAGTTGCACTGAATGCTAGCCAACCCTATCAGCCCCATCTTCTCAACCATAGAGATAGCTTCTGCAAAATATGTCTTGCTGCGAAGATGATCAAAATCAATTGGATGCATCGGGCGACAAGGATTCTTGAAAGGCTCATAAACATCACGGAAAATCCCCCACTGCTCCTCATTCCAGAAACCACGGTCCTCAATATCTTCATCTCTTGCTGTGGCATACCAATTGTTGCGCCGCAAAATAATATAGTCGGCCTCCGGCATGCTCTTGTAGTTAGGACGAGTCGCTTTGCCTTTGCGACGGCGGGCTTGAGCCTTGGCAGCCTTCTCTTTCTCAGCTTTCCTAGCAGCCTCCCTCTGATTCCGACAGATAGCAATCTCATCCACAAGAACTCCTTCCTCATTCCGAACAAGCCGACGCTTGCGCTTCGGCAACCCCGAACCACCTGTGAAAGAGAGATGCACGGAGAGCATGGGGATAAGCGTATGCACACGAGTTACGAAAAGGATCAAAGAATCATGTGATATGAACAAGCAAACTTCACCCAAGGAATCAAATTGATAGCAGCAAATATAAAAAGAGGCAGTGAAATCCCAGGCCGGATTATCCGGCCAGGGGGGGGGGGGGCGGATAATCTGGCCCCTCAAAAATTTCTTCTACAACTTACTGCAGTAACCAATTTGATAGATCGGGGGAAGGATTCATACAACATGATTCATAAGAGAGGAAAACAACAACTAGAGGGCTAAATCACCAAGAATATGCAAGGGTAAAATCACATCCTAGGAATAGAACAATACCCGCATCCATTGCGAAATCGGCTTGGTGAATGCCTTCCAGAGAAGGAGGAGAGCAACCTCCGGCGAAATCCGGCCAAGGGGTTGGCCGGAGCTCCGGTGGCGGCGACGGGAAGGAGGCGGCGGCGGCTAGGAACCTTTGGAAGGGGTAGGGAAGGAACTGCCCTAGGGCAGCCCGACCCTGCCCCTTATATACCCAGGCGCCACTTTGGCCGGATTATCCGGCCCTGGGGGCGGATAATCCGGCCCCCCCGGATATTCCGCCCAGGGGGGCGGATATTCCGGCCTGGGTGCCAGAAAACTGACCAACTCGAAATTTTCAAAAACAGATGTTGTTTTGATGAAAAATTTGAACTCGTGTGCATGGATTAGATGTCTTGAGAGAGGATGGCTTAGGTGAGAGAGCAAACATGGAGTGGTTCTCGGCACTTAACATTGCAAGAGCAAATCGACTAAAGATCCAATGCAAGTGCCTTCCCATATCAAAAAAGAAATAACACCGAGAGAGAACACCAAGACCTCAAATAAGATATGCAAGGAATCAACTCTTCGCAAAGAAGAGGTCGGTGGCCGAAGCCACCATGTATGAGTGTTATGGCATTGGACCGCGAAGATGTATCTTGGGTCCATAACCACTACTCATCATTGAAGCTCACATATCACAAAAATGATATAAAGAGAATGATATGATTACTATCGGCATTATGGGGGGAGGGATAGCCCAATTAATTAGGACCGCACTCCCCCTATCTCCATGCCCACACCTAAACCAAACAAGCATTGAAATATAGGTGTATTTGCAAGATGTTCAAGCCACACTCCTTGAATCGATGATATTTAGCTCATTCCTCAAATATCCAAATCTTGCTTCATCAAAAGGCTTCGTGAATATATCGGCAAGTTGATCCTTGGTGCTAACATAAGCAAGCTCAATATCACCACGGGCAACATGATCTCTAATGAAATGATTCCGGATCTCAATATGCTTGGTTCTTGAATGTTGCACCGGATTATAGGCGATCTTGATAGCACTTTCATTGTTACATAAAAAAGGCACTTTGTCACAATTGACATCGTATTCCTTCAAAGTTTGCCTCATCCATAACAATTGAGTGCATCCACTTGCGGCGGCAATGTATTCGGCTTCGGCGGTGGAGAGAGATATACAATTTTGCTTCTTAGAAGACCAACACACCAAAGACCTACCAAGAAATTGGCAAGCTCTGGAGGTTGATTTCCTATCATCATTGTCACCGGCCCAATCCGAATCCGTGAAGCCACAAAGAGAGAAATCCGAGCCTTTAGGATACCAAAGCCCATAAGTTGGGGTATGAACCAAATATTGAAAGATCCTCTTAACCGCCATAAGGTGGCTTTCTTTAGGAGCGGCTTGATACCTTGCACACACACCTACACTCAACACAATATCGGGTCTAGATGCGCAAAGGTAAAGCAATGAACCGATCATAGAATGGTATACCTTTTGATCCACGTTTTTACCATTGGGATCTAGATCAAGATGACATTTAGTGGCCATTGGTGTGGCGGCCCATTTAGTTCCTTCATCTTGAATCTCTTGAGCATGTCTTGGACATATTTGGCTTGATTGATGAAAGTCCCTTCTTTCAATTGCTTGATTTCAAAACCAAGAAAGAACTTCATTTCGCCCATCATAGACATCTCGAACCTATCGGTCATAAGCTTTGAGAATTCATCATTAAAAGCTTTGTTAGTAGAGCCAAAGATGATATCATCAACATATAGTTGGCATACAAAAAGCTCCCCATTGACCCTCTTAGTAAAAAGAGTGGGATCGATTTGCCCAACTTCAAACCCACGGTCTAACAACAACTCCCTAAGGTTCTCATACCACGCACGTGGGGCTTGTTTAAGGCCATAGAGTGCCTTATGGAGTTTGTAGACATGGTTCGGGAAGTTGAGATCCTCAAACCCCGGGGGTTGCTTAACATACACTTCCTCTTTCAATGGACCATTAAGAAAGGCACTCTTAACATCCATTTGTTGCAACTTAAAGTTATGATGAGTGGCATATGCAAGAAGGATACGGATGGACTCAAGGCTAGCCACGGGAGCATAAGTTTCTCCAAAGTCAATTCCTTCAACTTGAGAGAAACCTTGAGCAACCAATCTTGCCTTGTTCCACACAACAATTCCATGCTCATCTTGCTTGTTCTTGAATATCCAGTTTGTGCCAATCACATTGCGGCACTCCTTTGGCTTCTCCACTAACACCCATACATTATTGCGCTTGAAGTTATTGAGTTCTTCATGCATAGCATCCAACCAATCCAGATCTTCAAGAGCTTCAAAAACTTTCTTGGGTTCAACCATGGAGATATAGGCATGATGTTTGCTAAATTGTGCCAATTGCCTCCGAGTTGACACTTTGCTCCTTAAATCTCCAATGACCCTCTCAAGGGTATGACCTTTGAGTTTCAAATCCCTTTCAACTCTTCTCTTGCGACGGGCTTCGATTTCCTCATTTGACCTTGGAGGAATCACTTGATCATTTTGGTCCCCGTCTTGACCATCAACTTGACCTTGATCATCATTGTCTTCATGAGTAGGTTGATCTTGGTCTTGTGAAGAATTGGGGGCGGTTGAGATAACCGGAGAGGATGGTGGTGCCCCTTGTTCTTCATGAAGGTCCTTGTCTTGTTCTTCGGTTGGTGCATTAGTTGCTTCCTTGGGAGAGGCTTATTGAGCTTGTGAAGATGAAGGCTCCACTTGAGTAGAGCATAGTCCTTCTCGGTCCGCCACAAGGTGTCCCTCAATGGGGCGGAAAAATCCCACGCCCATTCTTCCTATGGCTTCTCGGGGTATTTCATCATCTACATCACAAGAAACAACATCTCGCCCCCCTTGGGAGCTGTCATTCTCTTCGAATACCACACTACAAGATTCTTCAACACGTCCGGTGGACTTGTTGAAGACTCTATAAGTGTGGGATTCAGCACCGTAACCAACAAAAATACCTTCTATTGCTTTCGGATCAAATTTACCTAAATGAACCCCTTTTCTTTGAAAGAAACCCTTACACCCGAAAACCCGGTAGTAGGAGATGTTGGGCTTGCTTCCGGTGAGTATTTCATATGGAGTCTTGTTTAGGCCTTTGCGGAGGAAGAGCCGGTTTGAAGAGTGACAAGCCATAGAGATAGCTTCGGCCCAAAAGTTGTATGGAGACTTAAACTCCGCCAACATGGACCTAGCCATATCCATAAGAGTCCGGTTCTTCCTTTCGGCTACACCATTTTGTTGAGGGGTGTATGCAGCGGAATATTGATGACGTATCCCCTCATCACTGAGAAACCCATTCAAAGTGTAGTTCTTGAATTCCGAGCCATTGTCACTTCTAATTGCCAAAATAGTTTGCCCATGTTGACGTTCAACTTCCTTGGCAAAGTCGATGACGGTTTGTTGAGTCTCACTCTTATGCTTGAAGAAGTAGACCCAAGTATATCTTGAATAGTCATCAATAATCACCAAACAATATTTCTTCCCACCAAGACTTGCATGAGAGGGAGGACCAAAGAGATCCACATGAAGGAGCTCCAAGATCCTCTTGGAGGAAATGATAGTCTTGCTTGGGTGGGGAGAATCATGCATTTTTCCTAGAACGCAAGCCCTGCAAACATGATCTTTGGCAAAAGAAACATTCTCTTTTAGTCCGAGAATGTGGCCACCCTTGTGAAGACTTTGCAAAGTTCTCATATTGACATGGGCTAGTCGGCGATGCCAAAGCCAACCCACATCGGCCTTTCCAAATAAACACATTGCACTTGTAGTGGTTTTCCCCGAGAAGTCCACCACATACAAGTTATTTTCAATGTGCCCAACAAAAGCGACCTTTAGAGACTTGCTCCACAAGAGTACCACAATTTCATTATCAATGAAGATGGCAAAGCCCATCTTACCAAGTGCACTAACTGAAAGTAAATTGTAACCTAGGGTCTCAACAAGCATGACGTCCACAAGGGAAATATCCGGTGCGACCACCACCTTGCCAAGACCCAGTACCTCGGATTGTGACATATCTCCATACGTGACGGTTATGTTGTTGTCATTAGGCCTCAACTCCGTCATAATTTCCTTGCTTCCGGTCATATGACTTGTGCATCCACTATCAAGCACCCATTTTGATCCACCGGAAGCATAGTCCTACAAGAGATCATTGCTTGGTTTTAGGTCCCCATTTTTCAATGGGTCCTCTTTTGTTAGCAACAAGGGTCTTTGGAACCCAAATAGACCAAGCAACATAACCATCATTTGGACCAATATATTTTGCATAAACATTACCATAATAATCACGAAATAGAATATAGTGAGGGTTAGCAATTCCCGCATGATCATCATGAGTGGCTTTGCCACCCACAATAGGATCCTTCTTTGCTTGTACGGGCTTCGTCTTCTTTTTCTTGTTGTTCTTCTTCTTCTTCTTATTTGAGACATAGCCAATCCCCGTTTTATCACCAAATGCCTTTTGCTTACTCAAAAGGTCATTCAAGTTTTTCTCACCTATGGGAATGGAGGACTTGGCAAGCTCATCTTTCAACCTAGCATTTTCTTCAATAACATTTGCATGATCACAAGTAGAAGTAGAAGAACTAGGCACATTATTCTTAGTCAATTGAATTTGAAGTTGTTCATGTGACTTGGTAAGAATAGAGTGTTCACTTTTCAAGGCCTTGTGAGCCTTGTCAAGATCTTCTAAATCCTTAACAAGTATATCATGACCAACACCAAATTCAACCTTTTCCTTTTTAAGCATTTTTACTTTAGCACGAGCATGGTCTCGCTCTTTAATGAGTTTGGAAACAACTTCATTATTAGTTTCCTCAATGGAATCGAGCTTCTCTTCGAGAGTTGCTCGTTCCTCTTGCTCTTCTTCAAGAGACTCGGTTAGTGAGGCAATATCTTGAGCATATTCTTTTTCAAGCCTCATTTGTTCATCTAGTTTTTCAAGAGTTTTACCATATTGGCTCAATAGACGTTCAAAGTGAAACTTGTGAACACCATCTACACTAGACACATAATCATCAAAAGCAACAATTTCTTCCTTTACTCTAAGACTATCAAGATCATTCAAGGGAGCATCATTTGACTTAGAGGAGGAGAAAGATGTGGGTGATACCTCGGAAGACTTGGCCATAAGGCACTTGACGTTCTTGACAAGAGAGTCCTCATTGGGGGATTCAAAGAGTGATGTGGAGGAAGTAGAGGTGGTTGCCATTGCGGCCATATCACTAGTTGTGGTTTCTTCTTCATCACTCTCACTTGCGGAGTACTCTTCTTGAGTCAAGAATACAAACTTTGGTTGTTTCTTCTTTGGTCCACCCTTCTTCACAAATGGCTTCTTTGAAGGGAGGATGAGCTTTCCACCATGGTCTTCTCTCTTCTCATAAGGGCACTCGGCAACAAAGTGGAATCTATCATTGCAATTGTAGCAAGTCCTCACCCTTTGACCATTGTTGTCATTCCTTTGATAGCTGATGTCTACGCACTTCTATTCTTGTAGACACTTGTTGGGCCTCCAAGTGCAGAGGTTTGTAGAACAGCAGCAAGTTTCCCTTAAGTGGATCACCCAAGGTTTATCGAACTCAGGGAGGTTAGAGGTCAAAGCTATCCCTCTCAAGCAACCCTGCAATTACGATACAGATAGTCTCTTGTGTCCCCAACACACCCAATACACTTGTCAAATGTATAGGTGCACTAGTTCGGCGAAGAGTAGTGAAATACAAGTGGTATAGTTGATTATAAGTAGTAAATGCAATATGGAATAAAAATCGCTGCGAGCAAACAAGTAACAAAACAGCAAGTAAACGATGTGCAAAGCTTGGAAACAAGGCCTAGGGATCATACTTTCACTAGTGGACACACTCCCAACAATATAACATGATTGAACAAGTAACTTCTCTTTGCTAAGGTACTCTGAATTACTCTCCTATTGAACATCACTAATCATCGCGTAGTGGCTACAGAAGCACCCCTTAAAGTTCATCAAGTACTTGACAAACACCACTCATAGCGATAAACAAATCAGATCACAACTCAAGATAGAAATCATTGCAACTTAAACCAAGTACTAACACGGTGCACACACTGTCAACATTACACCATGAAAGGAGGAATAGATCACTCAATACTATCATAGCAATAATTATTCTCATAATCCACAAGAGATCACAATCATAGCCTAAACCAAGTACCACCATGATGCACGCACTGTCACCGTTACACCATAGCAGGAGGAATAGATTACTTTAATAACATCACTAGAGTACACAAAATATCTGAATAATAACATGTACTTGTTCAACATGATACAAAGCTCACGATCACATAAAGATCACATCATGGGAGAGAGAGGTGAACCACATAGCTACCAGTAGAGCCCTTAGCCCCGGGGATGAACTACTCCCTCCTCATCATAGGAGACAGCAAGGTTGATGGAGATGGCGGTGAGGTCGATGGAGACGGCAGAGACGGCGATGGAGACCGATGGAGATGGCTCCGGGGGCACTTCCCCGTCCCGGCAGGGTGCCGGAACAGAGACTTCTGTCCCTCGAAATTCGTCGGTGGCGGCGACGGAGCTATGGAACTGTTTCTGGAAAATTGCCGAATCCCCTAGGGTTTTCCGTCCCAAGGCTTCTTATAGGCGAAGGGGCGATGTCAGAGGAGGGCCAGGGCCTCCTCACACATGGCTGGCGCGGCCAGGGGCCTGGCCACGCCACCTGTGTGTGTGGGGCCCCTGTGGCCCACCTCCTACTCCTCTTCGGATCTCTGGAAGCTTCCGGGTAAAATAAGACTTCAGGAACTTGTTTCGTCCAATTCCGAGAATATTTCCTGTGTATCACTTCTGAAACACAAAAATAGCAGAAAACAGGAAACTGGCACTGTGGCACTTGTTAATAGGTTAGTTCCTGAAAATGCATAAAAATGCCACTAAGTGTAACGAAACAATAGGCAAATGGTGTAAAAACAAGCATGGAGCATCAAAAATTATAGATACGTTTGAGACGTATCAAGCATCCCCAAGCTTAACTCCTGCTCGTCCTCGAGTAGGTAAGTGATAACAAAAGAATAATTTTTGAGGTGACATGCACCTACACAATCTTGATCATATATGTAAGCATTGATGAGCTGGGATCAATAGAACTTAAAACATGGGCATGAAAGATATAATCATGACAATAAGAAACTTAGCAACCATGTTGTAAACATGCAAATGAACACAAACAAAAGATCATGATAATGAAACAATGAAAGTCAAACGTGTGTTCAAATCATAAGGAAAAACATACAAAAGGTTTTCAGCTTGTCCTTCAAAGAGAGCAAAACATAAATGCATAGGACACCTCAAAGTTTAAGAGGGCGACTAGATACAAATAATTTAAGAACAAGTGAAACCAATCATCATGAATCAATCAATGAACTTTGGGACAATGCATATCACACTAAGAATGACAACTATGCTCTCTTAATGGTGCATAAAGAAAGAAGGTGGTGACTCAACATAAAAGTAAAAGGAAGGCCCTTCGCAGAGGGAAGCAGTGATTGCAAGTTTTATAACCTTCAAAAATTATGGTACTTACCGGCTTTGAGCTCTCATTGCCCCCATCATAAGCATCTTGAATGGTTAAAGTTAATGCGAGAACAATTATGATGCATATGCTTGACAAATCATAAGTTGAAGACCTCGTGCCCCGTGAATACGAGTACCCAAACCTCATGCTACTTTACTTAGAGTCCCAAGCAAGGCTCTTGTCATTGTAAATATATGTGTATCATTGAGAACCGCCAATGGGGTACCTCCGTGCCCGATGACATGGAACAAGCCCACACCAAAATGACAGGACAAGCAGACAATGAACACCTCGACATCTCTTTTATTTGCTATATTGTTTAGCTTTTTATTGTGAGATGCGTCGTCGAATGTTCACCATGGGTATGCTGCAAATTTCCACCATGAATTATGCATGGCTTAGATTGGCGGCCCGGCGTTTCCCTAACACATATAAAAACTCCATGATCCTCACAAGATTCCCAACTCATTTCACACCGCGGGCATCCATAAACAAAAGATCACGATATCAACTCAAATAAGAAGTGCAATGTTGAAAGCTTGCCCCATGACAGCATGGCTGGGCTAGAATCCAACTTACAACTTGCAAGCATAACAACTCAACATAAGAGACCACAATGTCAAAATTTTAGAACAGGAAAAAGTAAAGTGTGCCTTCCGGTTCGTGAGAGCTTTACTGACCGAATTTCACATAACACTGGTAAGAGTTTAATTTGAAGAGAATATAAAAGCAAGTCAAATTTACTTGGAATAGCAAATTGCTAGTAGGTATGTATGGTGGACACAATGGAAAACTTTGGCTTTTAGGAGTTGGATGCACGAGTAGAGCTCATACTCAGTACAAGGCGAGGGCTAGCAAAAGACTGGGAGCGACCGACTAAGAGAGCAATAATGGCCATAATCATGCAAAGCGACAAAGCGACATTAAAAGAAGCATAAGATGGCATCAAAAGTCAAAAACTAAATGATCATGAAGGCTAATGGCAACTTTGTAAGAGTCTAACATGTGTGAGCATGCGCCAAGTCAACCCAAATAAAGCATCAAGGAGAAAACCAAAATAATGCTTCCATACAATAAAAACAATGCATGATTTTTTTCAAAGGCTCATTAAGCAATCTCAGTTATTTGAGACAAGTCATGCTACAGCAAAACCACTAAGCATACTATCAAAAAGACATCAAGCATGACATGAAAAAGCCTAAGCCGCAGTCTACACAAGCTCCTTCTTGTACCACTATTTTGCACAAAGCTTTTTCTCTTTTCCAACACCATTTGAAACTTTTATAAATACCTCTTTTGATGAAAACCAATAAAGATCAGAGGCAAAAATACACCTTGATGAAAAGATATGACAAGATCTGAACGCATATCAAGGCGAAAACGAAAACCAAAAGCAGTAGCAGAAAAAGTAGAACGCTCGATTTTGAATAAGAGTGAAAACTAGAGCATTCTTTGCAAATGAAAACGAGTTCATCTCCTCCAAAAGATACATGATGTGATCTAACCATTTATTGCAGCAAACAAAACTAAACTAACTAAGAAAACTAAAACAACTGACGCTCCAAGAAAAACACATAGTGCATGAAGCAATAAAAATATAGTGTTTTGAAAGGTGACCTGATTTTTGCCGATGAAGAAGGGGTGCCTCGGGGGCATCCCCAAGCTTTGACGCTTGTACTTCTTGGATATTTCTTGGGGTGATGCATGGGCATCCCCAAGCTTGAGCTTTTGTCCATTCTTCAACTCATCTCATCATTCTCCAATCCCTACACTTGAAAACTTCCTTCATACAAAACTAAACACAATTCTATTAGCAACATTAGTGTAAGCATAAAATATATTCAACCTCTTTTAGCTTCAGGTTTCAACCCAAAACCACCACATATAAAGTATATACTACTGTAGCAACTTCCACAAGAGTTCCATGATAAAAAAGAACTCAAAAGAAAGCGATAAAGTGGCAAAAACAAATATTGGCAGAAATCTGTCAAAACTGAACAGCTGACAAAGGACGAATTTTTGAGGGATTTTCTGTTACTCAAATCAAAAAGTGTTCAACTAAGAAAAGTTTGGATATAACCTGGGGCATATGCACAAGAAATCGCAGGTCCAAAAGATAAACAGAGAATTTATACGAGTTTTTACGGTGCAGCACCGAAAACAGTTTCAGGACAGCAATAACCCCAAATCTTTACCTCGCTCAAATTAGAGGCTTCTCTTGGCACAAAAACGAAATAAAAAGGATAAGGAGCGGTTATTACAGTAGTAATAACTTCCAAGACTCAAATAAAAGAAAAAGTACTGAAAATAAAAACATTGGGTTATCTCCCAAGAGTGCTTTTCTTTAACGCCTTTGAGCTAGGCGCTGTAATTTGCAAAGATGCTCATGTGGGCGCCATATAAGAGCTTGAGGCAAATGCGCCATATAGGAACTTAAAGCAATAGAGAGCATCAAAAAGCAAGTATGAAACACATTTAAATCTAAACCACTTCCTATGAAAAATAGTCTTGTAAAGAGACAAGTCATGAAAGCGCAAAGCAAAAAGCATAGGAAGACAAAACAAGTACAACTTCAAGAATTGCAACATAAAGAGGGGAAACTCAATATTGTTGAGATCCATCAAACCATGTTTCCCTCTCTCATAATAACTTTCAGTAGCATCATGAATAGAATTAACAATATAACTATCACATAAAGGATCTCTATCATGAGCCACATGCATAAAAGAATTAATACTCCCCACATGAACAATAGTAGTAGGAGCAGAATTAACAAAATAATTATTCTCATCACCATAGTCATCAAAAACAGGAGGCATATTGTAATCATAACTATTTTTCTCCTCAAAAGTAGGTGAACTGAAAATATTATACTCATCATCATAACCATCATAAACTAGAGGTTCGGTATCATCACAAGCTAGAGAACTACTATGTCGCAAAGCATATTCTTCAAACATATCATCATAAGAAGGAGCATGGATAGCACTAATGGTACAACAATTATTAACCTTAGAATTGGTACCAAAAAGATTTTCAATATCAAAAGTAGAGTGCTTTTCCCAATCATGATCACTAACATAAGTAATAGGCATAGGAACATCATCCCAATCAGAATTATCATAATCTATAGCAGGATCATAAAGCTTAAGGGAAGATACCGTGTCCTCTCGCCTCTTACTCCTCTTCTTCTTCTTCTTCTTCTTCTTCTTCTTCTTCTTTTTCTTACTCTCCCCTTTAGGAGGGAGAGACTTGAAGGGCATCTTCTCCACATAATCTGGTTTGCTGACAGAAACAATAGAAGAAACTTTGGAGGATTCCTCCTCTCTATTAATAAGATAAAAACATCTATCAGTCCTGTCATAGCTTGGCAAGATATCAAGTTTTATAAGATTTTGAATGTAAGTATTTGCAAGGCAATCTTTAGCACAATAGAGATGACAACCACGAAGGGTGCTATTAATATCAACATCATTCATATCTATCAAAGCAATCTTTCTAGATATCTCGTCACACGCCAAGAACAAAGAGAGCTCATCATGCTGATTAGGAGTAATCTTGTCATCACAATACAAACTTAAGGTACTAGAAGAGTAACTATTAGGGTTTGAGCATTGGAAATTAAAATGACCTATGTCATCGCAATGTTTACAAAGAAAAGGATAAAGCTCACAAACCTTTTTACCGATCTCACCTATATCCTTGTACCACATACTAGTTTCTTCATTTGCGTGGGTGATGCAATAATCTTCCTTGTTGTAACTCTGTTCACAAGGTCTATGTACTCCGCAAAAATTAACATGCTTATAAGAAATAGTACTTTTAGAAGTTTGAGCATGTTTATTGCAATCATCAACAACAATATCACTTTCTATGCAAGTGTCCTTAAAAGGTTCATGATACACGTCCCCATTTCCTTTAGGAACATTCATATGGGAAGCAAAGGCTTTAAAGCAATCAACCATAATTTGAGGATCAAGACCATATTTAGCACTAAGCTCTTGAAAATTAGCAGTTTCAGCGAAAGACTTAATGCAATCAAACTCATAATTCATACCTAATCCTTTACCTTTATCGCTATCCCAACCTTCAATATTGTTTTGAATTGTCTCAAGCAGATCCCACTTGGTGTCGGCATCCTTGCTTGTGAAAGACCCATCAAAGCATGCATCTAGATAGTCCTTATAATATCCTGAAAGCCTTGCATAAAAATTATTAATAACAATATTACGGGGAAGATCATGAATAGGACATTTATGCATTAGTAACTTCAATCTTCCCCACGCTTGGGCAATGCTTTCTCCCTCATGAGGCCAAAAATTATATATCTGATTACGATCTTTATGAATCTCACTTGGAGGATAGAATTTAGAATAAAAGAGAGGCACAATTTCCTCCCATGCAATAGATGGACCATCTTCAAGCAGGCGATACCACTCCTCAGCTCTGCCTTTCAGTGATAAAGAAAATAGCTTCTTCTTAACTTCATTCATTGAAATACCTGCACACTGGAACAACTCACATAATTCATGTATAAAAAGTAAATGATCACCAGGATGGACAGTTCCATCTCCTAAATAGCAGTTATCCCTGACACGTTTAACAATTTTCATAGGTATTTTAAAAGAACGAGGATGGGGAGCACAAGCATCACTAGAAACATCACATATGGGAGATAAAATATCATCAGAGCAAATTTTCTCCACTAAAGTTGGGGAACTAAAAATATCATGCTTAACAAAACTAGCTTTCCCAAGCTTAGACTTTTCTATAGCAACAACGGTGTTCAAAGCATTCATACTAACAACACTATTAGCATGCAAATTAAGCTCCAAAGGTTTTTCAATTTTCTCTTCAAACACTTCATATCTAAACTCAGGAAAAAGACTAAAGAACTCTTTGTTTTCCATTAAGCCTAACTAGTGAAAATAAAAACAAGAAACAAAAAGATGTAACTGCAGAATCTAAAGGAAATAACTCCGAGCACTCACACAGGAGGATGCGAGTACCTTTTACCTTACCTCCCCGGCAACGGCGCCAGAAAAGAGCTTGATGTCTACGCACTTCTATTCTTGTAGACACTTGTTGGGCCTCCAAGTGCAGAGGTTTGTAGAACAGCAGCAAGTTTCCCTTAAGTGGATCACCCAAGGTTTATCGAACTCAGGGAGGTTAGAGGTCAAAGCTATCCCTCTCAAGCAACCCTGCAATTACGATACAGATAGTCTCTTGTGTCCCCAACACACCCAATACACTTGTCAAATGTATAGGTGCACTAGTTCGGCGAAGAGATAGTGAAATACAAGTGGTATAGTTGATTATAAGTAGTAAATGCAATATGGAATAAAAATCGCTGCGAGCAAACAAGTAACAAAACAGCAAGTAAACGATGTGCAAAGCTTGGAAACAAGGCCTAGGGATCATACTTTCACTAGTGGACACACTCCCAACAATATAACATGATTGAACAAGTAACTTCTCTTTGCTAAGGTACTCTGAATTACTCTCCTATTGAACATCACTAATCATCGCGTAGTGGCTACAGAAGCACCCCTTAAAGTTCATCAAGTACTTGACAAACACCACTCATAGCGATAAACAAATCAGATCACAACTCAAGATAGAAATCATTGCAACTTAAACCAAGTACTAACACGGTGCACACACTGTCAACATTACACCATGAAAGGAGGAATAGATCACTCAATACTATCATAGCAATAATTATTCTCATAATCCACAAGAGATCACAATCATAGCCTAAACCAAGTACCACCATGATGCACGCACTGTCACCGTTACACCATAGCAGGAGGAATAGATTACTTTAATAACATCACTAGAGTACACAAAATATCTGAATAATAACATGTACTTGTTCAACATGATACAAAGCTCACGATCACATAAAGATCACATCATGGGAGAGAGAGGTGAACCACATAGCTACCGGTAGAGCCCTTAGCCCCGGGGATGAACTACTCCCTCCTCATCATAGGAGACAGCAAGGTTGATGGAGATGGCGGTGAGGTCGATGGAGACGGCGGAGACGGCGATGGAGACCGATGGAGATGGCTCCGGGGGCACTTCCCCGTCCCGGCAGGGTGCCGGAACAGAGACTTCTGTCCCCCGAAATTCGTCGGTGGCGGCGGCGGAGCTACGGAACTGTTTCTGGAAAATTGCCGAATCCCCTAGGGTTTTCCGTCCCGAGGCTTCTTATAGGCGAAGGGGCGATGTCAGAGGAGGGCCAGGGCCTCCTCACACATGGCTGGCGCGGCCAGGGGCCTGGCCGCGCCACCTGTGTGTGTGGGGCCCCTGTGGCCCACCTCCTACTCCTCTTTGGATCTCTGGAAGCTTCCGGGTAAAATAAGACTTCAGGAACTTGTTTCGTCCAATTCCGAGAATATTTCCTGTGTATCACTTCTGAAACACAAAAACAGCAGAAAACATGAAACTGGCACTGTGGCACTTGTTAATAGGTTAGTTCCTGAAAATGCATAAAAATGCCACTAAGTGTAACGAAACAATAGGCAAATGGTGTAAAAACAAGCATGGAGCATCAAAAATTATAGATACGTTTGAGACGTATCAATAGCCACTTGACTTGCTTCTTCTTTGATTGTCTTCTTTAGCCTTGTGTGGATCAACCCAAAAGGTTTTTCCATAGAAGGCCATGTGCTCATTGTACTCATGTCTTATGTCCTCGGGACACATATCTAGCCTTGCTTCAATGCTTGCTTGAAGAGGAATCTCTTTCTCAACCACACTAGCCTTTAATGCAAGATTGGAGCTTCTTTGCATCCCTATGGCACGAGCACGGGCATCTTCCGCATTTTGTGCGGCAACCTTGTAGGCTTGAATCTCTTGCATCACTTGATTGGAGGTCATCTCATTGAAGTTGTGCTTGCCTTGAACACTCTTCACATCCGCGGGCTCATATGGAGTAAGAGCAAGAATATACTTCATCTTGATCCACTCATCATCAATATGGTGAGCACCGAGGTTCTTGAAGGTGGTAGCGATAGCCTTGAGTCTTCTATACATCTCTTGATGGTCCTCACCATCCAACATGAAGAATCCCTCCGCTTGATTTGAGAAGGCCACATATCTTGTTTTCTTCATGCTCTCATTACCAACAAAGACGTCGGAGAGTCCTTGCCAAGCTTCTTTGGCGGTGGAGAAGTGTTGGATGTGGGGCAAGTCCTTGGACCCAACGGCGACTTGAATCATGTGAAGGGTGGTAGCATTGAGTTGGCTATCGACCGTCTCTCTTCTTGTCATGTTGTTGGGATCCACGGCCTTGAATCCTTCCTCAACGATCCTCCAAAGCTCGATGCAAGAACTGCGCATATGAGAGATCATTTGATATTGCCATTGACCAAAGTTTAATGCATCAAGCTTAGGTGGATCTCCTCTATTGTTAATATGAGGATGAGGAACCGGCGGGTCGGGTGAATACCAATGTGGGAATTCACCTTTCCCGTCGCCCTTGGTGGAAGACTTAGCATCGCTATTTTTGTCGGCACCCTCCACATCAATCCCCACATTCTCCACTTGTGGAGTAGCGGGTTTTTCCAGAGGTGGAGAAGCATTAGCAGTTTTAGCTTGCATGAGTTGCGCCATCATTTCACGCAACTCGCTTATTTGAGATGTCATGGAAGCCATGGATGATTCCAAGGATTTGAACTCACCCATGGAAACTTGACCTGAGCCCTCCGAGCCCTCCTTAGGTGGTGGATCCATACTCTTAGGCGGTTAAGCCCGAATTAAGAGCCGAGGCTCTGATACCAATTTAACGGATCGTATGGGCACCTAGAGGGGGGGGGGGGGTGAATAGGTGCTACTCAAATTTTAATTCTTTTTCAATTTAGGCTTGACACAAAAGGTAAATTCTCTAGATATGCAACTAAGGTGAATTTACCTATATGACAACAAGCAAGCTAAGCAAGATACAAGTAGTAAAGGCAATAAAGGATAGAGGTAACCGAGAGTGGAGCACACGGAGACACGGATGTAATTCCCGTAGTTCCTTCCTTTTTAGGGGAAGTACGTCTACGTTGGAGGGGTGTGGTTGCCACAAAGGCCTAACCAACGCCACAAAGGCTCACCCTATTCTCCGGTGCAAGCTTCCACCACAAAGGCCTAGCTCACTTTCCACTAAGGGATTCCTCAAGGCGGAATCGGCCTTTACAAAACTTGGGGCACAACTCCACAACTGAATTGGAGGCTCCCAAGCACCACAAAGATCTCAATCAACAAGTATCAAGATTTCAATCACACAAAACAAGGTCAAGGGACACAAGGGAACCCAAGACCAAAGGGCCCTCAAGCAAATGAGAGGGGAAATCAAATCGCTTTGGTGAGGATGTAGATCAAGGCCTTCTCCTTCGATTCTCCAAAGATCAAGAGCTTTGGTGGGTTGAGGGAGGAGATCTTGCGAATTTGGTGGCTCCAAATATGGTGTTCTTCTTGCACAGCTCGAGCAGCTTGAGGTGGAAGAAGGGGAGGGGTATTTATAGCCCCTCCCAAAATGTAGCCGTCGCTGACTTGGAGGAGCGGATTATCCGGCCAAAGTTTGGCCGGATTATCCGGCTGGTCGGATTATCCGGCCCCTGGCCGGATTATCCGCCCCCCCTATCTGGGTGACACCGCGTCTGGTCCTTAGCCGATTTTGGGGACGTCGAAGGGGGGGGGGGCGGATTATCCGGCCCCTTGCCGGATTATCCAGCCCCCTATACTGGGTGACACCGCGTCTGGTCCTTAGCCGTTTTGAGCTCTCGCCTGGGGGGGGGGGCAGATTATCTGGCCCCTGGCCGGAATATCCGGCCCCCTATACTGGGTGACGCCGAGCCAGGGACTTAGTCGTTTTCGGCCACTCTCCAGAGGGGGCGGATTATCCGGCCCCCTGGCCGGATTATCCGGCCTGAAACTTCTTGAGTTGTAAAACCTGCATCACTTAACACACATAAAATTCCTAATGTTGTTATCTAACACACAAAACCTGAGGGATACAAAGTTTGCACTTTCAAGACTCCGCTTGCAGAAATTTTCTTTCTCCCCGGCAACGGTGCCAGAAAAATGCTTGATGGTGCGGTGTTAGCACCCAGTTGGGAACCCCAAGAGGAAGGTATGAGGAGCACAACAGCAAGTTTCCCTTAGTTGTGAAACCAAGGTTTATCGAACCAGTAGGAGAAAGCTAAACTCAGAAGGTGATGCTTGCTAGCTTTGCGACACTCCGGACAATGGCGCCAGAAAATGCTGGTGCGTAGTTGACGTAGGAGCTTCTTCACCTAGCAGCAACGTGGAACCTGCACACAACACAATCAAGTACTTTGCCCCAACTTACGATGAGGTTGTCAATCTCACCAGTTTGATGTAAACAAAGGATTAAGCGTATCGAGTGGTAAAAGGTAATAATATGCGAGAATGTAAATAAGCAAGTAAAATAGTAAACGGTATAGCATGTAAAGGAAATTGGACCGGGGTCCACAGTTCACTAGTGGTGTCTCTCCATAAGATAAATAACAACATGCTGGGTAAACAAATTATAGTTGGGCAATTGATAGAATAAAGATAACGTACATATGTTATGAGGATCACTATGAGATTCACTCTGGGCATTACGATAAAATATATAGACCGTAATCCAATTGCATCTATGACTAATAATCCACGCTCCGGATGTCGTCCGAGCAACCATCGGATATTAAGTTGCAAACAACGGATAACTGCATTAAGCAAAGTGCATAAAGTAAACAAAGCAAATGTCCTTGGACACAAGAATGTCGTTTTCTCCCTAGTGGCAACAACACATCTACAACCTTAGAGGTTTCTGTCACTCCCCCAGATTACTAGAGGCATGAACCCAACTATCAAGCATAAATACTCCCTCTTGGAGTCACTAGCATCTACTCGGCCAAGATATCTACTAGCAATGGAGAGCATGCAAGATCATAAACAACATAGAGATAACATAAAGATATATAATTTAACACATCAACTTGACATAGTACTAATACTCATTGGATCCCAACAAACACAACATGTAGAATTACACAAAGATAATCTTGATCATGTAGGGTAGCTCACAAGATCTAAACATGAAGCACATGGTGGAGAAGACGGTTATCTAGCTACTGCTATGGACCCGTAGTCCAAGGTAGACTACTCACACATCACTCCGGAGGCGACCATGGTGGTGGAGAAGGCCTCCGGCAGGGATTTCCCTCTTCGGCATGGTGCCGGGAAGAGCTCCTGGATCCTCCCGATCTCGCGTCGACGACGGCGGTGGATTGCAGTATGTTTTGAGGAAAAGTGATCCGTCTTTTAGGTTTTTCCCGTCGAGGGGAATTTATAGGTGAAAGGACAGCGTCGAGAGGTGGGCCATGTGGCCTCACCACCTGGTGGTGCGGCCAGGAGCTGGGCCGCGCCACCCTATGGTGTGGCTGGCCCCTGGCCCCCCTCCATCTCATCCTCGGTCTTCGTGAAGCTTCGGTAAAAATAGGAGGTTCGCCTTTTGTTTCGTCCAATTCCGATAATATTTCCTGTGTAGCTTTTCTGAAACACAAAAACAGCAGAAAACAGGGAACTGGCACTGTGGCATCTCGTTAGTAGGTTAGTTCCAGAAAATGCATAAAAATGTGACAAAGTGTAACAAAACAAAAAGCAAATGGTGTGTAAACAAGCATGGAGCACAAAAAATTATAGATACGTTTGAGACGTATCAATGATCCAGCCTGTTCGAAAATCCAAGAAAGAGCAAAAAAAACATATCAAGGCAAGTAAACCTAGCAATATCATCGCCACCAGCCACCACAGAATATCTACGATGGTCCGACCAAACAATTAGGTTCAGTACCTAGCATTTATAAAGTTTATGGTAGTTCCTCACTATGCATACCTAGCACTCAAAATTCCAGGACCTAAGGGGGTTATCACAGTACAGGGAAGCTTTGAAGTATCAAACACCTGCGACAAAGAATTCAATAGGATGGCGCAAACCTTCGGCATGACAGCTGAATACGTAAGACTCAAAGGCAAAACTAATCACAATATGCTACCCGGCGTCCAAGGTAGTCAGAGTCGGGATTCAGAGTCGGATCGATTTCCCTCCGACAGAATCGAGTCGTAGAATCGAATTGTAGAATACCGGATTCTACTTTATTTTCCAGACAAGAGTTTAACCATGCTGATTTTGTATGCTAGTATAGAAAATGTGAAAATACTAAGCATTAAAATTTCTAGCAATATGGTTTACACTAATATATCCAAAAAATAGTAAATAAAACTCACTAGTGCAATTTTTTTAAACAAAAACACAATGTATAATTAATACTTCCATGTAATTACTATTGGGCCCTTGGTGAGAGCATACACAAAGTATACTATATATGGTATTGTATCTTAATTATTTGACATATATTATACCACACATATATACATACTACTTCTATAAAAGTAAGTATTTTTTATTCATTTTGAATATAAATATGGATCATATATCAGAGAAAAAATTACATACCTCCAAAATTATCAGATTACAACTATATTAAATAAAAACATTCAAGTATTGAAGTAGCATACACTTGCCAAGCCGATCTAGAGTGTCCAACATTCAAGTCTCTAGCAATCTATGTTCATGGCTCCTTCTTATGAGGCCTACTTTAGACACTGATGAATCACATCCTATCTCCAAACTTTCTTGCAATATGCTTTACAATGATGAATCGGGAGTTTGTAAGAGAAGTACATAGCTTTGATATTGTAAGGTTTTCTTTAAGGGAGATGATAGATCCTATTGGCTGATCAATTGGGGCTTAGGGGGGTAAACAAAGGGTTGTGAGGCAAGAAAAAAATGGCTTGGGAGGTTGACATAGTATACTACTACAGTTAAGAGGATGACTCAACTAATCGTTCAGAATCAGGAAATTCCATAAATAGGATCGAGATTTTGCAATATTGTATAGGATTCTATGATTTGGATCGGGACTCAACATGGATTCTACCAGATTGGGATTCATAGTGGAATTTGGATCGACATGATGTTGTAGGGTCGTAAAATCATAGGATTCTAGGACTTGGATCGGGATTCTGACTACCTTGCCGACGTCGATCGATCCCTGCCAGACCAGACTTTCGACGCAACACAAGATTCTAAGAAAGTTCGGGTCCATCCTATGGACCCAAACAAAACTACTTCCATCGCAATAAACCTGGATCCCGCATAGGAAAGCGTGCTCGTTGAGTTCCTCCATGAGCGCTGGGAAATCTTCACCTGGTGTCCTTCCAACATGCCAGGGGTTCCCAGGGAACTCGTCGAGCACACACTCAATGTGGATCCAAAGGCAAGGCCGGTCAAACAACCTCTACGGCAGTTCGATGAACCCAAAAGAAAAGCAATAGCAGCTGAACTACACAGACTAGAAAACGCATGCTTCATCAGAGAGATCAAGGCATCAACGTGGGGACCCAGTAATTGTCCCAAAGAAGAATACGGAGGTGAGACGGATGTGTGTCGACTACACAGCCCTCAACAAGCATTGTCCCAAGGATCCCTTTCCAGTCCTCGCATAGATCAAATAATTGACGCCACAACAGGGTGTGCAAGGCTTTCTTTCCTGGACGCATATTTAGGCTACAATCAGATCAAACTAAAGAAAGAAGACGAAGAAAAAATAGCCTTCATAACACCATACGACGTCTTCTGCTATCAAGTCATGTCTTTTGGCCTCAAGAACGCAGGAGCAACCTATCAAAGGATGATGCAAAATTATCTCGGAAGTCAAATAGGCTGAAACATCCAAGTCTACATCGACGATGTAGTTATCACCACAAGAAAAGAGGATGCTTTAATCAGTGATCTGAAGGAGCTAAAACTCAAACCGACAAAGTGTTCTTTGGCGTTTCCGCAGGACAACTTCTGGGGTTCCCGGTATCGACAAGAGGAATAGAGGCAAACCTAGAGAAAATTCAGGCGATACTAACGATGGGAAAACTAGCTAAGCTCCACGAAGTACAGCAACTCGCAGGACGCGTAGCAGCGCTAAGTCGATTTGTCGCATGGCTAGGAGAAAAGGCCCTCCCTTTCTACACACTCATGAAGAAGTCAGATAAAAAATTCGAGTGGACAGAAGAGGCAGACGCAGTATTTTTGCAGCTGAAAAAAGTGCTTTCCACACCACCAGTGCTGGTCGCATCAACGGAGAGAGAACCACTACTACTGTACATCACCGCTACACATCAGGTGGTGAGCACGGTGTTAGTAGTCGAAAGAAGTGAGGAACGGAAAGCGCATGGAGTTCAGCGACCAGCATACTTCCTCAGTGAAGTGTTATCACCATCTAAACAGCATTACCCGCATTATCAAAAGTTAGCATACAGTGTGTTCACAACAGCAAGGAAGCTACGACATCACGTACGAGAAAAGAAAAGCCATCAAATCCCAAGTGCTACCAGACTTCACAGCAGAGTGATTAGAACTACAAAATACAGGACCACCTGATCTATCAAGTGTTTGGACAATGTACTTTGACGGATAAAAAAGGGTTCAAGGAGCAGCAGTATTCTTAATATCTTTGCAAGGGGACAAGCTAAAATATGTGCTAAGGATGAGTTTCCCACAAGCTTCCAACAACGAAGCCGAGTACGAGACCCTGCTGCACGGTATGAAGATGGCCAAAGCATGTGGAGCAACTCGACTAAAAATATTTGAGGACTCGAATCTCATAGTCCAGCAAGTGATGAACCGTTGCAATGCCATCAGCGACAACATGACAGCATACCAAAATTTGTATTATTACCTGGAAGGAACTTTTGACGGATGTGAAGTCTCGCATATCAGCAGAGCCAGCAATGAGGAAGCCGATAATCTAGCAAACATTGGGTCTCAATGCCTGCCCATACCACCAGGAGTCTTTTGGGAGGAAATCGTTGAGAGATCAATAAAAGGCAGCAAAACTTCGAGTCCAGGAGAACCAAGTCAGCATGTGACAGCGGGCTCGGGGGCTAGCAAAACATGAACGGAGAGCACAACAGAACCAAAGGAGGTCATGATGATTGAAGAAACTTGGATGCAGCCATACTTAGCATACATGATGAACAAGGCACTACCCAAAGACACAGTCGAAGCACGCAGGATAATACGATGATCCAAAGCTTTTGTCATACTACAGGGAAATTGTACAAGAAAAGCATAACTGGTGTGTTACAACGATGCGTCACAACACAAGAAGGGCAAGTTATATTAAAGGACATCCACGCAGGAGTCTATGGCCATCATGCAAGTAGCAGAGCCATAGCAGCCAAAGCTTTTTGAGCTGATTCTACTAGTTGACAGCAATTGAAGATGCAGAAGACATCATCCGAAGATGCGAGGCTTGATACGTCTCAAATGTATCTATAATTTTTGATGCTCCATGCTTGTTCTTACACTATTTGCTTTGTGTTTTGTTACACTTCGTGGCATTATTATGCATTTTCCGGAACTAACCTATTAACAGGATGCCACAGTGCCAATGTTTTTCTGCTGTTTTTGTGTTTCAGAAAAGTTACACAGAAAATATTCTCAGAATTGGACGAAACAAAAGCCGAACCTCCTATTTTTACCGAAGCTTCGCGAAGACCGAAGATGAGACGGAGGGGGGCCAGGGGCCATCCTCACCACCAGGGGGCCCGGCCCAGCCCCTAGCCGCGCCCACCTATGGTGAGACCCCCTGGTCCACCTCCTGACGCTGCCCCTTCGCCTATAAAGTCCCCTCGATGGGAAAAACCTAAGGGACAGATCGCTTTTCCTCAAAACACTAGAAGGACCCTGCGCGCTTTGCTGCGCCGTTTTTCTTTTCTTTTCTGGTATATTACCGAGATGTGTTCCAACACTCAAATTTCGAGCATGAGACAACATAGCTTCTTTTGTTATTGCTATAACATAAATTCCAACTTATATTTAAACTGTATCAACATTAATCATTTCCATACTTGGATGAAAATGTGTAGAGAAAAGTTAGCATTCTTGTTTGTACTGAGAAAAATAAAGAAACAATAACAAAGGATTATTCTTCACAACTAAAATTTGAGCCATACTTCTCTAGAATAAATAGTAGGAAATGAGCATATGTTTCAAGGGCAACAAATCTAGCATAATGCAAAGATGGAACATATTATTTTACAGACTCTTCAAATTTCTATAATATTTGCCAATAGAATGCAATGTCATGCATAGGAAGGTATAAACATTTGTCCGGAATCATCGTTATCTTACATACGATAAATGATAGTAGATGGACTTTTGGTAACCGGTTGCTCAATTAAATTTCCATTTTAGGACAACAATGCAACCTATAATCAGCTCTAATCATATTACACTCAGCACAAATGGATGCGGTGTCTTCAAGTTAAATAACCATAATCAGATTCTGTTCAACAAAATATAATCTTGCTTCAGCATGAATATAGTAGAACTTCTTTTAGAAAAAAGGGTTAGTGGAACTGAACCAATGCTGAATTTTCTGGACTTGCAAAAACAAAGAACACAGAAAATAATTCACTTATACAATCAACCAAAAGGCACACACACCTGGTTCCATTCACTTTGAATTCTTTGGGGGCAAATTCACACAGCACATCACGTGCACATGATGCTAATTTGTTTTCATGTTGTCTCAGTTCTGAAACAACTGGAGTAACTAATTAAGAAACCAAATACAATTTGGGTGAAGAATATTGATTGAACTGGACCCATTCCTATAATGCAAACTTACCTAACAAAAAAGCAAGCATTTAACATTCAATTTATGAGAAATTCTCCTTGCTATAACATGGTATGATTACTTTAACCACAATTATAGAGAAAAAGAAAGAGCAGCATACTTGGTTGATGTTGGATAAGCAAGTAATAATAATTTGGTTGAAATAGGTAATTAATGTGCAACACGTAAGACCGTGATATAAATAGTTGAACTAAATGAAAGGTAAAAAAATGCTAGGAAAATAAGAATGACAACAATATGGGAAGAACATAGAATAATCATAACTCATGACATATTAAAAGAAAATCAGAAGGCTTATGACATCACATGCTATAAGTATTCTGTATGAATGGAGTGCATAAATTTAGTACTGATATATGAATTCACCCTGAATGCATGTATAACGCGCAAAACACAAAGCTGAATTTAAATGACACAACATAGGTGTAATGCAAAAGAAGTAAATGTATCATCGCATCGCAATATATATGAGACATACAATTTTGTAATTCTGAATGCCTTGTTATTACATTGGGATAATCAAACTTCCCATTGCTTATTTGAAAGATAATGCACTTAGCCTGACCATCTTACCTTTGACCTTTGATCCCAATTTTCCTAAACTTATATACTGTTCTGATATGATTTAACTTGTTTGCTAAGTTAAAAAAGGTCCAGCTCCCATACCTCCAAGATGCTCTTTTTGCTGCATGCCAACACAACCTCTTCGTCCTTCCTTCTCTCACTCGCTATCGCGGGACCATTGCAGAAATTATCACCAGACCTTTTTTGTTGGCTTATTCCATAAATGCTGCTACTGCAAACTTCCACCAGAAAACTATTTAGGAGAGTATCATATAGAAACTGAAGAATTGCTCTTGTGAAAGGAATGATTCCTCCAAATTATCTATAATGCATTCGATTGAAGGAAAGGATTTGTACTGGGCCCATGAACAAACTTTATCACCTAACTAATAAAAAGTATATTCATCATTTTATTTCACATCAGTAAGAAAGCACAAAAAAAGGAACTCCGTTGGATCTTGTAGAGATTAGCTAGCTTGTTAGTATACATCTTGCTTAATTTACCATGAGAACACTACTCTGCCAACAAAATACTGCATCAAGTACTGCATATCGACTACCCATGGAATAGGTTTTCCGTGTATACAAATTTGAATCTTGTAGTAATGTAGGACAAACCTCTAGTCTTACTCCAGTATATGCGAAAATGTATAGTATGACCAAACTGAAAGTTTGAGAAGTCATTTTTTTGATTGAAAAAGCATTTGAATGGATTGTTTCATCAGGCATAGATGACTATATCAACTGGGAGGAGAGAAAAGAGTCACATGTACTAACTCGGTTGGATAAAAGTTCTACCATGCACGAATAACCTCCTAGAAAGAAATTTGTTTACTATGGGCTTGGTTTCTCCAAATTGATGGGAATAGTTGTAGTTCCTATATGTTACAGAAATACTGAATCATAAGATCTCTTAACCAGAATTAGTTAACTGATATGCATACATACTATTAATATTAAAATGCACTAAACAGTAGGAAAGTGGTAGATTATACAACATTATTTACTATGCCAAGTATAAGTTTTTCATTGTTAATTTAATATGAGGCCAAATGTATATGTCATGCTGCAGACTACTACAATTAAAATTACTTTCAGTTGTTGTTTATAAGAGAAACATGCATGTAGAATTAAATATAAAAGACAATCAATAATTTTTTATATTACACTAGGAAGTTAAAACCTACATAATATGATGCCAAATGTACCTGTCCTGCTCCAAATTATTCCACTTATAATTAGTTTCAGTAGTTATCTCAAGAAAACATGCGTGCAGAATTAAAGAGATGAGACAACCATAGATTTTTTTTCTTTTAATACTAAGAAGCTAAAATTATCTTGGCAAATAAAAAACAGTATGGCCATATTGTTTCAGTTAGGCAAACCACTGGTGAAGGAACAGATCAATAATTCCCCAAAAAACCAATATTGTAACATTTATACAATATATATGCTATAGTTAGTGCTTGCTGCCCTGTTGGATCAAACCTCTTGTCTAGTAACCCAGATCTAGCAAGAAAGAAATAGAAATATAATTTAAAATTCACATATAAGTGCATGTGCAGTTGCAAAAAAGGTAAAACATGGCAACACGATTTCCTCAATAATCTCTTGAGAAGAAACAGAAAATTTCTGACCTATCCTTAAGAACATTTGATGTAATATGAGATTTCACAAAAAAAAACTCTGCAACATAGAAAGAGTGAAGCACATGTAACCTAGTGCCATACCTACATGAGTGCACACTCTGTTTGAATCGGCAACATCAGATGCATTTTTATTGGCTCGATACTTAGACCATACAGTCAGTTGGAGATTATTGAACCACACAAAGATGCACACATACATATTATAATTACTATATGCAAACTTATGTACTGTCAATATATGCCTTGCTGGTGACCCTTTAAGTCTGCAGAAACCATTCTCTCAAAGTTTCTGTTGCAAAGTGGCGGGTTTTGATGAAATACGTGCATGTACAAATCAAAATATGATGCTTAGCACAACTGAAGTCAATATTCTACTCCCATCGTGGAGGTCATGGAGCTACTCATTTAGTGTAAGTACAATTAATACTGAACAATGTAAATCTTAGTATATATTTCATACATTGGCCACTATGTAAATTCCAGATATTACAGGCTATTTAAAATCAGATGAAGACAACATAGATTAATGTTACAGTTGAATGTAAATCATCATCTAGATTGCAGGCTATTTAAAATTAGAGGAAGACAACATAGATTAATTAGTTACAGTTGAACGTAAATCGTCATCTAGATCCCTTCTGCTGTTGCCGCTGGCGACAATGTAGACAATCAAAGCTGACACCCCTCCTGCACTTCCTACAGCTCATAAATTTAACTCGATCACGAGGACAAATAAACCCATGGAAATCATATTATTTAGAGATGTGACACTACGAACCAAGCCAATGGTTAGGGAACATGTATGTTTTGGAATTGGGATTACTTACCTATAGACTTACGACCTAAATGCATGCGACGAACTGAGCAATGGACAATTTTTCTGCTGAACCAGTCAGCTGAAGTGCCTGAACCCGTGCAACGATCGCCTTATCGACGACTGCAGCAACGATCTGTATGGACATGGCTGAACAACAACCGGATCCAGAGGCAAGAAGATCATGTAGAATCAAAACACGAATTGCTGCTCTTTTTCATACCATGGATGATGGATCTAGGACGAAGGAAGGAGTTTGGGGCCAGTACGTTTCTGGCGTTGGAGGCGGACATGGGCGCAGTACCAGCGTCAGAGAGGAGCTTCATCCCCATCTACCCAAAGGACGGCCCACGGCATGGTTGCGGAGCAGAGTGAGATGCCATGAATGTGGGGAGGCGAGAACAATCTCGTTTCGTATCTGGTCGGTCGGATCATCGGGGATGAGATCGGGAATGGAAGGAACAAGGGCCACCGATGGAGTTGTCCTAAGAAATAGGAGAACAAACGACGGTGATGGCGATGTTCACCATCGGATCCAGCGTCCCCAGGAGTTTTGCATCCCTGCGCCACCCCCGTGTGCTCCTCCTTGCCGCCCTCAATGGCGAGTCAACGATGCAGCGGTGGCGCAGCAGAAGACCGATGAGGTAAGTCTGATTTGCCACCTCGCGCGATGAATTGCGGCTGTTTTGGAGGAGGCAGAGTGCACCCGACGGGCCGTATTTTGGCCGTCGGCGCCCATCTCGCCAGATTTCCACCAACCGTCGCTCCTTACGTGAGAAACTGAAGAAAGGAAGAGGGCATAGTAATGGTTCGGCAGGGAAATAACAGGATGACCTAGGCAACCCCGTAGGTTCCCTTTTCGTTAAATGACCCACACGTTCTCTACTTTGTTTACTGGAAAGCCCAAACGAACCGACTCCAGAAAATCTGAAGAAGGCAGCTCGGCAATCGGCACGTAGCCCCGTTCGTGGCACCACACCATCGCAGGAGCAAAAATGAAACCGGAATTATACACATGCTCTAATTCTAGGGAGCTTAGTGCTCTTAGTAGATACTGCAAGCCGTCGCCGTTGTCGAAACGAGATCGGGAGGATCCAGGAGCTCTTCCCGGCACCCTGCCGGAGAGGGAAATCTCTGCCGGAGGCCTTCTCCACCATCATGGTCGCCTCCGGAGTGATGTGTGAGTAGTCTACCTTGGACTATAGGTCCATAGCAGTAGCTAGATGGTTGTCTTCTCCACCGTGTGCTTCATGTTTAGATCTTGTGAGCTGTCCTATATGATCAAGATCATCTTTATGTAATCATACATGATGTGTTTGTTGGGATCCGATGAGTATTGGTACTATATCAAGTTGATGTGTTAAATTATATTTTATGTTATCTCTGTGTTGTTTATGATCTTGCATGCTTTCCGTTGCTAGTAGCTATCTTGGCCGAGTAGATGCTAGTGACTCCAAGAGGAAGTATTTATGCTCGATAGTTGGGTTCATGCCTCTATTTAATCTGGGGGAGTGATAGATACCTCTAAGGTTGTAGATGTGTTGTTACCACTAGGGAGAAAACAACATTCTTGTGTCCAAGGACATTTGCTTTGTTTACATTACGCACTTTGCTTAATGTAATTATCTGTTGTTCGCAACTTAATACTCAAGGGGTCCTCCGACGATTCCCCATGAGTGGATTTTTAGTCATAGATGTAGTTGGATTACGGTCTATGTATTTTGTCGTAATGCCCAGAGTAAGCCTCATAGTGATTTTCATGATGTATGTACGTTATCTTTACTGTATCAATTGCCCAACCGTAATTTGTTTACCCAACATGCTTTATTTATCTTATGGAGAGACGCCACTAGTGAACTGTGGACCCCGGTCCAATTTCCTTTACATTGCTTTACCGTTTTACTTTACTCGCACTGTTTACTTTACTTGCATTACTATTATCCTTTTACCACTCGATATGCTCAATCCTTTGTTTACAGCAAACCGGTGAGATTGACAACCTCATCGTAAGTTGGGAGCAAAGTACTTGTTTGTGTTGTGTGCATATTTCACGTTGCTGCTGGGGGAAGACACGCCGACAAGCAGTTGTATCTGGCGCCCTTATCCAGAGTGTCACGAAGCTAGCAAGCATCACCTTCTTAAGTTTGGTTCTTTCTCCTACTGGTTAGATATACCTTGGTTTCATAACTGAGGGAAGACTTGCTGATGTGCTCATCGCACCTTCTCTTGGGGTTCCCAACTGGTCGGTCATCTACATCATCAACACCGCACCATCAAGGCTTGCCAAAGATTTGCATCCCGACCACATGCACCAGCAGCAGAGCTCCAGCCAATACCACTGTCGTGGCCCTTTGCACAATGGGGTTTGGACATGGTAGGGAAATTTCACAAGTCATGGCCTGGAGGACATGTCTATATGTTGGTAGTAGTCGATAAATTCACCAAGTGGGTAGAGGCAGCCCCAGTAACAACTCAGGATTCCACAGCAGCAATCAACTTCATCAAGTCAATAGTATTTCGCTTTAGGGTACCTCACAACATCATCATAGATAACGGCACGGACTTCACATCCAAGGAATTCAAAAGTTACTATGAGAGTATGGGGATCAAATTGAAGTTTGCATCTATTGCACACCCCAAGACAAACGGGCAAGTCGAAAAAGCAAACGGCCTAATATGCAAGGGAATATAGAAGAGGTTGCTAGCTCCACTAGAGAAAGCCAAGCACGCTTGGGTAGATGAGTTACCCTCCATGTTCTGGAGCTTGAGAACTACGCCTAATGCAGCTACTCAAGAGACACCTTTCTTTCTGGTCCATGGCGCAGAAGCTGTGCTTCTAGTCGAAATTACTCATGAAGCTCCCAAAATTGCAGCTTATGACGAAATGACTTCTACTAAGGCACTGCAAGATGATGTCGACGCACTCGATGAAGCAAGAGATGTGGCGCTAGCCAGAGCTACACAATATTAGCAAAGTCTGCAAAATTATCACAGTACTCGAGTTTGACCCCGCTCTTTCATAGGGGGAGATCTAGTATTACGACTCAAGCAGGACAACCATGGCAAATTAGAGTCACCATGGGTGGGACCCTACATTGTCACAAAAGTCATACCTGGAGGAGCATACCGATTACAAGATAAAAAGACAGGCAAAGACGAAAGCAACCCGTGGAACGGAGAGCAACTCCGGCATTTTTACACATAAGAATACTTCGCTGATAAACTTAGCGACAACAGCAAATAGAGAAATTCGAGTTATGACCCTCTAAACCCAGAACATGAGGCCACATGTTGGGTTTCTTGGGTTGACTTTACGATATGTAATATGACGATTTTCCACACGGGGGCTCCAACCCTCGAGTCGTTATGATAAACCAGTATAAATATTATTGAGATCATGTATTCATGTTTTCTCACGAGTAATTATGGGATTGTTCACAACACTACATTTGGCAATCAAAGAGCAACCAGCAGATACGTAAAAGTTCGTTGATGTTAAAAGCAAAAACACCTTGAAACATTGATAGTTCCCTTGGTCTCTTAATAAGGGCGAGAACACAAGCAAAAGGATTACATCAAGAGGGAAACAACATTCACTGAAAATGTACTTCTGCTTCATATTTCTTCTGGCATTGTGTGCAATCGAAGATCTTCACGTCAAACTCTAATGTGCCGCAGTGGTAGTTGAAGACCATGAAGAAACCCTGATGTAGTTCATGATCCTCTGCAAATTGGGGCCAGCCGCCCCTGAAGTACATCTCCCCATGACCGTCATAGTACACCTCCACTTCATATGGAGTTCCTCCTCCAGACTCTTTGCGTAGGATGGCTTCACGGAGCTCGCGCCCGTCCATAAATTGAGTGAACTTGAGCGGAACACGCTGCTTCTCACGACATTGAGCACCAGCGATAACAAAGAAGGAGAAAAGATTGACAGAAGGAGGAGGAGAAGCATTGCGAGGAGCAGCGTTCGCATCCACAACTTGGCGAGCAACAGAAGAGGAAGGCTTAGGTTTGTTCTTACTCCCCAATGGGTGGCCGGGGCGCCGCTTCATGGGCACGGCAGACGATGAAGCCACCATGGACACATCCTTGGGCTTGTTCTTGCCACCGTGTGGACGGTCGCGCTCACGCTTCTCCATCACGGCGCCGATGTCTAGGTCGATAACACCGGCGTCCGCCATCAGAAGATCTGCTTGGCAAGAAGGAAAACCCTAGATGAGATTTGAAGGATGAAGATGATGCGGCGGAGGAGACCTACAGTGGAAGGTTTAGGGTTTCCCTTGGCAAGCCAGGGCCCCTCATTTATAAGGTACCTTTCACGGGCCTTTACAAACTAATGGTCCAATTAAATTATGGGCTTTATCGTTCCGTCCAGAAGAGAGAGAAGCAAACGAGGTTTATTGATACGTCTCCAATGTATCTATAATTTTTTATGCTCCATGCTTGTTTTTACACCATTTGCCTACTGTTTCATTACACTTCGTGGCACTTTTATGCATTTTCCGGAACTAACCTACTAACGAGTTGCCACAGTGCCAGTTCCCTGTTTTCTGCTGTTTTTGTGTTTCAGAAGTGATACACAGGAAATATTCTCGGAATTGGACTGAACAAGTTCCTAAAGTCTTATTTTACCCGGAAGCTTCCAGAGATCCGAAGGAGAGAAGGAGAGGGGCCACCAGGGGCCCACACGCATAGGTGGCGCGGCCAGCCCCTGGCCTGCGCAACCATAGCGTGAGGCCACCTGGGTCCTCCTCTGACATCGCCCCTTCGCCTATAAAGACCCCCCGACAGAAAAAACCTAAGTACCCGATCACTTTTCCAGAACACATCGTGATCCGCCGCCGCCGTCGACCCGAAGATCGGGAGGGTCCAGAAGCTCTTCCCGGCACCCTACCGGAGAGGGGAATCACCACCGGAGGTCTTCTTCATCGCCATGCTTGCCTCCGGAGCGATGAGTGAGTAGTCTACCTTGGACTATGGGTCCATAGCAGTAGCTAGATGGTTTACTTCTCCACCATGTGCTTCATGTTTAGATCTCATGAGCTGCCCTACATAATTGAGATCACCATTATGTAATTCTACATGTTTGGTTTGTTGGGATCCGATGAATATTGGTGTTTATGATTGAGTTGATGTACTGAATATTATCTTATGTTATCTCTATGTTGTTTATGATCTTGCATGCTCTCCGTTGTTAGTAGCTATCTTGGCCGAGTAGTTGGTAGTGACTCCAAGAGGGGGTATTTATGCTCGATAGTGGGTTCATGCCTCTATTTAACCTGGGGGAGTGACAGAAACCTCTAAGGTTGTAGATGTGCTATTGCTACTAGGGAGAAAACAACATTCATATGCTCAAGGGCATATGCTTTGTTTACATTACACACTTTGCTTAATGCAATTATCTGTTGTTCGCAACTTAATACTCATGGGGTGTTCGGATTGATATCCCCGGGAGTGGATTATTAGTCATAGATGCAGTTGGATGGCGGTCTATGTATTTTGTTGTAATGCCCAGAGTAAATCTCATAGTGATCTTCTTGACATATCACGTTTATCTTTATTCTATCAATTGCTCAACTGTAATTTGTTTACCCAGCATGTGTTATTTATCTTATGGAGAGACACCACTAGTGAACTATGGACCCTGGTCCTATTTCCATCATATTGCTATTAGCTGTTTACTTTACTCGCACTGTTTACTTTACTCGCATACTCTACTGTTTTCCACTCGATACGCTCATAACCTTTGTTTCAAGCAAACCGGTGAGATTGACAACCTCATCGCAAGTTGGGAACAAAGTACTTGGTTGTGTGTGTGCAGGTTCCGCATTGCAGCTAGCAAGCAAAGCTTGGACGAGGCGCCATATATAAATTGTCCAAAGCTGTCGCAAACTAGCAAGCATCACCTTCAGTCGTCATTGTCTGCTTTTCTCCTGAACGATAAACCTTGGTTTCTTAACTAAGGGAAAACAAGCTGCTATACTCATCATACCTTCCTCTTGGGGTTCCCAACGGGCTGGTCATTCACCACGCACAAGGACCTCTGATCTCCCACATCAACTTGGAGTATCAGCCTCTTTTCTAGCGCCATTGCCGGGGAAGAGTGGAAGACTTCTGCGAGGGGAGTTTTCGCACGCACATCCTTTACTTTGTTATTGTTTTGCTTTATTTATTTTACCTGCATTGCTTTATATCAAAAACCCAAAAAAATAGAATCCTTGGTAGTTGTTTTTACTTGTTTACTTTCGTTTTGCTGAAATGGCCAATCCTGAAAACACCAAGTTGTGTGACTTTACTAGCACGAATAATAGTGATTTTATCTGCACTCCTATTAAGCCACCTGTTCCTACTGCAAACTTTTATGAGATTAAGCCTGCTTTGTTGGACCTTGTTATGAAAGAGCAATTTTCTGGTGCTAGTACTGAAGATGCTGCAGCTCATCTCAACAATTTTGTTGAGCTATGTGAGATGCAGAAATATAAGGATGTTGATAGTGATATTATTAAGCTCAAGTTGTTTCCTTTTTCTTTGAGAGGAAAAGCTAAAGATTGGTTGCTGTCTTTGACTAAGAATAGTATTGATTCATGGGCTAAGTGTAAGGATGCTTTTATTGGTAGATACTATCCTCCTGCTAAGATTATATCTCTGCGTAGCAATATTATGAAGTTTACTCAGTTTGATAATGAACATGTTGCTCAAGCTTGGGGAAGAATGAAATCTATGATAAAGAATTGCCCCACTCATGGACTGACTACTTGGATGATTATCCAAACTTTTTATGCAGGACTGAATTTTTCTTCGAGGAACCTACTTGATTCAGCTACTGGAGGCACTTTTATGTCCCTTACCTTGGGCACCGCAACAAAGCTACTTGACAACATGATGGTAAATTATTCCGAATGGCACACCGAGAGAGCTCCACAAGGTAAGAAGGTAAATTATGTTGAGGAAACCTCTTCCTTGAGTGATAAGATTGATACCATTATGGCTATGCTTGCTAATGATAGGACTCATGTTGATCCTAATAATGTTCCTTTGGCCTCTTTGGTTGCTCAAGAAGAGCATGTTGATGTGAATTTCAGTATCAGCAATAATTTTAACAACAATGCTTATAGGAACAATTTTGCTAGTAACAATTATAGGCCGTATCCTTCTACCAAGGGTAATGGTTATGGTAACTCTTATGGTAATTCCTACAACAACACTAGGGCCGCGCCCTCCGAGCTTGAGGTAATGCTCAAGGACTTCATCAGTAAGCAAACTGCTTTTAACAAGTCTGTTGAGAAAAAGTTAGGCAAAATTGATATTCTTGCTTCTAAAGTTGATAGCCTTGCTCATGATGTTGAAATTCTGAAATTAAAAGTGTTGCCTAATGATGTGAAAGAGAATGATGTTTTTGCTACCGCTAATGCTATTCAAGTTGGAATTGATGAAAATATTAGATTGTTAGCGGAATTGCATGCCAGGTGGGAAAGAGAAGATGAGATGGCTAGAGAGATGAAGGTATGTACCATTACTACCTCTAATGATGTTGCTCCTAATGCTAGCAATCCTCTTACTTTGATTGGTGTAGAGAAAACTCCCACTCCTTGTGTTAAAAAGCCTAAAACTGCCAAAACTTTTTCTCAAAAGAGTGCTAAAATTTTTCGGAGTGTGGGAGATGATAGCTCTATTTCATTTAATGATTTTGATGTTGATGGCTGCAATATATCTGAAGTTATTTTGTTCTTGCAAAAGCTTGCTTTGACTCCCAATGCTAGTTCTTTAAATATTGCTTTTACTAAGCATATTACCAATGCTCTCATGAAAATTAGGGATGAAAAGTTGAAGCAAAAAGCTTCCGTTCCCAAGAAGTTAGAAGATGGTTGGGAACCCATCATTGATATGCATGTTAATGGTTATGATTGCCATGCTTTATGTGATCTAGGTGCTAGTATTTCTATCATGCCTAGAAAAATTTATGACATGCTTGATTTACCACCGCTTGAAAAGTGTTATTTTGATGTTCCTATTGCTGATGTTGCTAAGAAGAAACCTTTGGGAAGGATTAATGATGTTCTTATTGTGGTTAACAATAACCTTGTTCCCATTGATTTTCTTGTTATGGACGTTGAATGCCATGCTTCATGTCCTATTATTTTCGGAAGACCCTTTCTTCGAACTGTAGGAGCCATCATTGATATGAGGGAAGACACTATCAAATATCAATTCCCACTCAAGAAAGGTATGGAACACTTCCCTAGGAAAAGAAAGAAATTACTTTTTGACTCTATTCTTAGAGCAAATTATGAGCTTGATGCTTCATCACTTGATGTTACTTGATTCGCAATTTTCTGCGCCTAGCTCAAAGGCGTTAAAGAAAAGCACTCTTGGGAGATAACCCAATGTTTCTTTTCAGTACTTTTTATTTTATTTGAGTCTTGGAAGTCATTACTACTGTAATGACCGCTCCTTATCCTTTTTTATTTTGTTTTTGTGCCAAGAGAAGCCTCTAATTCGAGTGAGGTAAAGATTTGGGGATGTTGCTGTCCTGAAACTGTTTTCGGTGCTGCACCGTAAAAATTCGTATAAATTCTCTGTATATCTTTTGGACCTGCAATTTCTTGTGCATATGCCCCAGTGTAACGTCCTACCTTTTACCAAGGTAGAACTCCTGTGTTAATGTGCTACTCCCTGGATCATTAGATAGCACCATAGTACAAAATATAGTAATCATTGCAGATAGTGTCATTTATTACATCGCAAATCCAGATACAATAGTCTTCAAACCTTACAGAAATAGCTTAGCCACTTGGACTTGCTTGAATACCAGAGTTCAACACAAACTAACACAACGGAAAGTAAATTGCAACGAGCCTCCATCTTCAGCAATGTGCCACAGGCAGTCATGTTGGTATGCAGACTCGAGACTCCTCCATCTACTCCTCATCAGAACAACCTACACGTTTGAATATGTAGCCCCAAAGGGGTCAGTACAACAATGTACTGGCAAATGACACATATTTGGTGGCATTTTGTGGAATGACTATACTACATGATATTTGGCTAGTGGATCTCAAAGGCTAATTTGCATAAAGCAGTTTTATCCTATATTTTCCAAAACCAAAACATTTTAAAGCATTCTGAATTTTCTTTAATATCAAGATAACTCCTAGGTCACCACCACATACATGGTTTTCACTGCCAGTATGTAGCCCCGGGTAGTTACTCTACAAAACTTGGTTAATCTCTCAATATCAAGATAACTCCTAGGTCACCACCACATACATGGTTTTCACTGCCAGTATGTAGCCCCGGGTAGTTACTCTACAAAACTTGGTTAATCTCTCAATATCAAGATAACTCCTAGGTCACCACCACATACATGGTTTTCACTGCCAGTATGTAGCCTCGGGTAGTCACTCTACAAATCCAGGTTAATCCCTCAGGTCACCACCACATACATGGTTTTCACTGCCAGGCATGTAGCCCTGAGGCTTCTCCACTTTCTACACAAATTTTAATTATTTCAAAAAGGTGATGAGATTCTTCCGTACATTCCATGTCTAGAGACTCAAGTTGTCCATAACCGGGGACACGGCTAATCGATTAGTTTTGACACCCTGCAGGGGTTGTGCACTTTCACCTTACGATTCATTTTATGCCCATACATAAAATAAAACGAGACCTTTTAGAAGGAGAGGGCAACTAATTGGCAAGCTCCGTTCCCAACCTACAATTCAACTACCACCACTTCTTGCACACAAGTTGCACCCTCACATCTAATTAGTCAAGACAGAGCCCATAATGTCATAAGGTTGCACTGGAAGCACATCTAAGCATGGGAGACATAGTAACCTCTTTGTTCCTGGGTGGCAAACCACAAGTGTACTACTTAGGCCACTAACACATACCATGGTTTTCACTTCCAAGATATGTGACTCCTAAGTAGACACTCAACACACCCAAAGCCACACCAATCCACCCAGGTAGTTCATTGAAGTTGTAGTTTAATTTCCAGAGTAAAACACCAATAAAGCATGGTATCACTTTCCCAAGTAAATTTGCAATCCTATCAAGTGGGGTTTAAAGGATGGCTACACACTACTAGGTTCTAAGCATTTCATAAACTTCTTTGAAAACAACCTATCATGCATACTACTGAAAAACACTAATGCAGTAGTAAAAATAGGTAGAAGAATGTGTGTCACTTGCCTTGGAAACAACCAGCACACTCACAACAATCACACTTGTAGTTCAGCTCCCCTTCACAATCTAACAGGAAATATTGCACACAAATAAACACACTATACAATCCAAACATAAACAACAAGACAAACAAATGAAAAGGGTTTGTTTTACATTTTAGGTTTATTAAGATACTGTGATAAGAGAGATATGGCAAAAGAATTGTGGATTGTGAGATATGGATTTTGAGAACTCGAGTGGCAATATCAAATGATTGGAAAGGATTGGTCCTCCAAGGTTCAATGTAGTGATATAAATCTTGTGCTTGGCATAAGCAAAGGTAGAGTTTAGAGATGTCTCATGTGGATGGATTCACATGAGTATACAATAGTGCAATAAAACATTACTGAATAAAGTGTGACAACACTTATTCATAATAGTATAAGTTACACATAGGCTTGGGTAGGGTTTTGTGATATATTGATTTTACTCAATTAACTCATTTGTTAATTGAATAGTTCTACACATGAAAACAAGATCAAGTGGACAGAGGATAGAGTATGGGTAGATAACATTTGAGATTATGGTTTAAGGTTTTTCTATTGGGTACATGGAGTATTGGATAGGTGCTATAATGTTGATTAGATCAACATAGCAAGAATAGAATCTATGATTGAGATGTATCACTCTTTACTCAAACAACACAATTGTAATTTGAATATGTGTGAACTAGACAAGATAGGTCTAAGTAGATATGATCTTCACCGAGATGTTGTTTAGACAATATTGATGACTAGGTATGAATATAGGATTCACTAAAGTTGAAAGGAACATTGCTAAAAGAAATAGTTTTATCCTTATAGTAGAAATTACTCAAATCCTCATATTAGAATTTGAATAATAGTGAAGTGTTTCAATAAATTATGGGAGTGATGCTACTGGATGTCTTGCAGTAAAACAAAGCTATAGCAATTGGAATCATTCAAAAATAAGTTATAGAATTCAAACTATGATCAAATTAGTGATTTGGATAGATTTGAATGCACAAAGTGTGTGCACGTATCAAATTTGGATTGTCTTGATCCTATGGTGTTCTACATGATTAGAGGATTCCAGAGACTACAAATTTGTAATTTTTGGATAGACTGAACTAAAGATATGAATTTATCAAGCTAACAGAAGGGTTTAACTCAATTTGAAAATAGTTTCAAATTGAACCCATAAAATATAAGATTTTATTGTACTACTGGATTTTATACTTCCTAAGGATTCCAACGGTATATCATTTGTTATTTTTGGATACAGGAATCAGAAGTTATGAATTTTCAAAGATTCAAATGAAATCTGATCTGAAAATTCCATCTGAATCGGTTTAATTCGAAACAGGGTTACGTGGCGCTTTCTGATCGGAAGATACCTCTTCGGTTGGATCACATCTGGGAGCCGTCAGATTTAAAGGGATCTGGATGCACCAAATTGTCCAGTACCCCTTCAGTTAAGTGACATGTTTTTAGACACCGGATCACGATCCGACGGTCGAGATGAGGAGGGAGGGGAGGAGCTCACCTAGGGTTCACTGTAGGCCACCGGCGGCGTGGTCCGCACATGGGAATCGAACTTCGGCGAGGTTCTGGGCTTCCTTGGGCGACGGCGAGGACGAGACTAGATGCTAAATGGCGAGACGTGCTCGGAAGTTTGACCGGCGGCGCCGATTGCTTCCTGGAACGGCGTCGAGGAGTGGTCGGAAAAGCTCCGGGCGATGGTGAGCTTCGGCTATGGTCGGCGACGTTGATTCTCTGCGGTTTTGGACAGAAGAAGACCATGAAGAGGTGTGCTAGATAAAGGAGAAGAGGATAGGAGAGGATGGAGGGGCTCGGGCTCACTGGTTCTGGCGGAATCGAAGAAATCCGGCGATGATGCCTGCAGACTCCGGCGTGCAATCCCCGCAGCCTGGCGGCTGTCTGGTGGAATTGAAAGAGGGGAAACGGAGAGGAGGCAGGGGGCTACTTATAGCAGGTTCCTCGCAGGCTTAAAGACGCGCGAAGTTGGCGGGGCGAGTGGAAACGGAAAAACGGCCGGCAGTTTTCGGTATCCAGGGAGAGAAATTAAGGGAGAAGAAGAAGCTGACGTGCGGGTCCCGCCGGGCAGTGAGAGGAAGAGCGAAAGAGGCTACCGGTTCGGGGGAGGCCGGAATGGGCTGCAGGCTGTTTCTCCTGCTGGGCCGAATCGCATCCCCTGGGTCCATTTTCATATTTTTCTTTTCCTTTCTTCTTTTTCTTTTTCTGTTTTCTTATTTCTTTTGTATCTTTTGCATACATTATCCAAACAAGATCAAACCAATTTCTAAATTTTTGTAAAATTCATCACTACAATTTAAAACAGTAATGGGACATTTTTCATGAACAAAATCATTTTCAAGAAGATCCTTTTAAATTGGCCAACATGCTTTATTCTGCATAAAGCAATATGTTGGATTAGGGTTTGAAAATAATCCTTTTAAAATAAGAGATAATACTTTATAAAATAATTTTTGAAATTATCTTTCAAACATAGTTCTTAAAATACAATCTTTACTAAATAAAACACCTTTGTGATTTACTCCTTTGCAAGAAAGCTTGCATAGGTTTGAATAAAGGACGGGAAATAGTAATTTGATACTTGATTTTTTTCAAGGAAGTTCTTCAAGAAAATAATAGAAAGTTTAGAATAGTTTTCAAGAAGCTTTCAAATAGACTCAAAAGTTTTAAATCCTTCTGAATTTCCAATCATCTCAAGCAAAATAAAAGGAAAAAATTTCCCCCAAAATTTGATAAAATCCTGGGATGTTACACCCAGGTTATATCCAAACTTTTGTTAGTTGAACACTTTTTGATTTGAGCAACAGAAAACCCCTCAAAAATTCGACCTTTTTCAGCTGTTCAGTTTTGACAGATTTCTGCCAATATTTGTGTTTGCCACTTTATCGCTTTCTTTCGAGTTCTTTTGATCACGAAACTTTTGGGGAGGTTGCTACAGTAGTATTTTCTATATATGTGGTAGTTTTGGGTTTAAACCTGAAGCAAAAAGAGGTTGATTATATGTTATGCCTACACTAATGTTGCTAATAGAATTGTGTTTAGTTTTGTATGAAGGAAGTTTTCAAGTGTAGGGATTGGAGAATGATGAGATGAGTTGAAGAATGGACAAAAGCTCAAGCTTGGGGATGCCCATGCATCACCCCAAGAAATATCCAAGAAGTACAAGCGTCAAAGCTTGGGGATGCCCCCGAGGCACCCCTTCTTCATCGGCAAAAATCAGGTCACCTTTCAAAACACTATATTTTTATTGCTTCATGCACTATGTGTTTTTCTTGGAGCGTCAGTTGTTTTAGTTTTCTTAGTTGGTTTAGTTTGTTTGCTGCAATAAATGGTTGGACCCCAACAAATTTCCTTTGGAGGAGATGTACTCATTTTCATTTGCCAAGAACGCTCTAGTTTTCACTCTTATTAAAAATCGAGTGTTCTTCTTTTTCTGCTACTGCTTTTGGTTTTCGTTTTTGCCTTGATTTGCGTTCAGACCTTGTCATATCTTTTCATCAAGGTGTATTTTTGCCTCTGATCTTTATTGGTTTTCATCAAAAGAGGTGTTTATAAAAATTTCAAATGTGTTGGAAAAGAGAAAAAGCTTTGTGCAAAATAGTGGTACAAGAAGGAGCTTGTGTAGACTGCGGCTTAGGCTTTTTCATGTCATGCTTGATGTTTTTTTGATATTATGCTTAGTGGTTTTGTTGTAGCATGACTTGTCTCAAATAACTGAGATTGCTTAATGAGCCTTTAAAAAAATTATGCATTGTTTTTATTGTATGGAAGCATTATTTTGGTTTTCTCCTTGATGCTTTATTTGGGTTGACTTGGCGCATGCTCACACATGTTAGACTCTTACAAAGTTGCCAATAGCCTTCATGATCATTTAGTTTTTGACTTTTTATGCCATCTTATGCTTCTTTTAATGTCGCTTTGTCGCTTTGCATGATTATGGCCATTATTGCTCTCTTAGTTGGTCGCTCCCAGTCTTTTGCTAGCCCTCGCCTTGTATAGAGTATGAGCTCTACTCGTGCATCCAACTCCTAAAAGCCAAAGTTTTCCAAAGTGTCCACCATACATACCTACTAGCAATTTGCTATTTCAAGTAAATTTGACTTGCTTTTATTTTCTCTTCAAATTAAACTCTTACCAGTGTTATGCGAAATTCGGTCAGTAAAGCTCTCACGAACCGGAAGGCACACTTTACTTTTTCCTGTTCTTAAAAATTTGACATTGTGGTCTCTTATCTTGAGTTGTTATGCTTGCAAGTTTTAAGTTGGATTCTAGCCTAGCCATGCAGTCATGGGCAAGCTTTCAACATTGCACTTCTTAATTGAGTTAATATCATGATCTTTTGTTTATGGATGCCCGCGGTGTGAAATGAATTGGGAATCTTGTGGGGATCATAGAGTTTGTATATGTGTTAGGAAAATGCCGGACCACCAATCTAAGCCATGCATAATTCATGGTGGAAATTTGCAGCATACCCATGGTGAACATACGACGACGCATCTCACAATAAAAAGCTAAACAAAAGGCAAATAAAAGAGATGTCGAGTTGTTCATTGTCTGCTTGTCCTATCATTTTGGTGTGGGCTTGTTCCATGTCATCGGGCACGGAGGTACCCCATTGGCGGTTCTCAATGATATGCATATACTTACAATGACAAGAGCCTTGCTTGGGACTCTAAGTAAAGTAGCATGAGGTTTGGGTACTCGTATTCACGGGACACGAGGTTTTCAACTTATGATTTGTCAAGCATATGCATCATAATTGTTCTCGCATTAACTTTAACCATTCAAGATGCTTATGATGGGGGCAATGAGAGCTCAAAGCCGGTAAGTACCATAATTTTTGAAGGTTATAAAACTTGCAATCACTGCTTCCCTCTGCGAAGGGCCTTTCTTCTACTTTTATGTTGAGTCACCACCTTCTATCTTTATGCACCATTAAGAGAGCATAGTTGTCATTCTTAGTGTGATATGCATTGTCCCAAAGTTCATTGATTGATTCATATTGTTGGTTTCACTTGTTCTCAAACTATTTGTATCTAGTCGCCCTCTTAAACTTGAAGGTGTCCTATGCATTTATGTTTTGCTCTCTTTGAAGGACAAGCTGAAAGCCATTTGTATGTTTTTCCTTATGATTTGAACACACGTTTGACTTTAATTGTTTCATTTTCATGATCTTTTGTTCATGTTCATTTGCATGTTTACAACATGGTTGCTAAGTTCTTATTGTCAAGATTATATCTTTCATGCCCATGTTTTAAGTTCTTATGATCCCAGCTCACAAATTCTTACATATATGATCAAGATTGTGTAGGTGCATGTCACCTCAAAAATTATTCTTTTGTTATCACTTACCTACTCGAGGACGAGCAGGAGTTAAGCTTGGGGATGCTTGATACGTCTCCAATGTATCTATAATTTTTGATGCCCCATGCTTGTTTTTACACCATTTGCCTACTGTTTCGTTACACTTCGTGGCACTTTTATGCATTTTCCGGAACTAACCTACTAACGAGTTGCCACAGTGCCAGTTCCCTGTTTTCTGCTGTTTTTGTGTTTCAGAAGTGATACACAGGAAATATTCTCAGAATTGGACGGAACAAGTTCCTGAAGTCTTATTTTACCCAGAAGCCTCCAGAGATCCGAAGGAGAGAAGGAGAGGGGCCACCAGGGGCCCACATGCATAGGTGGCGCAGCCAGCCCCTAGCCCGTGCCACCATAGCGTGAGGCCACCTGGGTCCTCTTCTGACATCGCCCCTTCGCCTATAAAGACCCCCCGATGGAAAAAAAACCTAAGTACCCGATCACTTTTCCAGAACACATCGCGATCCACCGCCGCCGTCGACCCGAAGATCGGGAGGGTCCAGAAGCTCTTCTCGGCACCCTGTCGGAGAGGGGAATCGCCACCGGAGGTCTTCTTCATCGCCATGCTTGCCTCTGGAGCGATGAGTGAGTAGTCTACCTTGGACTATGGGTCCATAGCAGTAGCTAGATGGTTGTCTTCTCCACCATGTGCTTCATGTTTAGATCTCATGAGCTGCCCTACATGATTGAGATCACCGTTATGTAATTCTACATGTTTGGTTTATTGGGATCCGATGAATATTGGTGTTTATGATTGAGTTGCTGTACTGAATATTATGTTATGTTATCTCTATGTTGTTTATGATCTTGCATGCTCTCCGTTGTTAGTAGCTATCTTGGCCGAGTAGTTGCTAGTGACTCCAAGAGGGGGTATTTATGCTCGATAGTGGGTTCATGCCTCTATTTAACCTGGGGGAGTGACAGAAACCTCTAAGGTTGTAGATGTGCTGTTGCTACTAGGGAGAAAACAACATTCATATGCTCAAGGGCATATGCTTTGTTTACATTACACACTTTGCTTAATGCAATTATCTGTTGTTCGCAACTTAATACTCATGGGGTGTTTGGATTGATATCCCCGGGAGTGGATTATTAGTCATAGATGCAGTTGGATGGCAGTCTATGTATTTTGTTGTAATGCCCAGAGTAAATCTCATAGTGATCTTCTTGACATATCACGTTTATCTTTATTCTATCAATTGCCCAACTGTAATTTGTTTACCCAGCATGTGTTATTTATCTTATGGAGAGACACCACTAGTGAACTGTGGACCCCGGTCCTATTTCCATCATATTGCTATTACCTGTTTACTTTACTCGCACTATTTACTTTACTCGCATACTCTACTGTTTTCCACTCGATACGCTCATAACCTTTGTTTCAAGCAAACCGGTGAGATTGACAACCTCATCGCAAGTTGGGAACAAAGTACTTGGTTGTGTGTGTGCAGGTTCCGCGTTGCAGCTAGCAAGCAAAGCTTGGACGAGGCGCCATATATAAATTGTCCGAAGCTGTCGCAAACTAGCAAGCATCACCTTCAGTCATCATTGTCAGCTTTTCTCCTGAACGATAAACCTTGGTTTCTTAACTGAGGGAAAACAAGCTGCTATACTCATCATACCTTCCTCTTAGGGTTCCCAACGGGCTGGTCATTCACCACGCACAAGGACCTCTGATCTCCCACATCAACTTGGAGTATCATTTATCATCATTTAAGAAAAATAAGTTGTGAAGAAGAAATACTTGAGTCTATAACAGGCTGCAAGCACCCTCTTATAGCCTCAGGGGCTACTACCATCGGGAGCGCTAGGTGCGCACCCAACAAAATTAAGCAAAAGAATAATGCAGCTGGGCAGATGAGAAGACAGAATACTTGAGCCTATACTCAAAAAACTTTCGACTATAGCCTCGGAGGCTACTACCATCGGGAGCACTGGTCGTGCACCCGATGACGATAGAAAACATTGATTACTAATCTGAAGTATCATCGACTTCATTTTCGACAAGGTAAACTCGTAGTGGTTTCACTACCATCGGGAGAGATTTGCGACTTGTTGAAAAAACAACTCGACGATTTTCTACATTGAAACAGTCAAACAAGGCTAGAGTAATTAAAGTTGTGATTCTCGAGTTACATCATCATGACAAAACTTGAGTGTCCTGATTATAATATATCATGAAGGTAAGACCCCAGGATCCGTCCTTTGTGGCCTAGTATACGCACCTGAATGCGCTCTGCTAGTAATTTTCCGTATCTACGATGCGAAGAAAAATCTCGGTGGACGCACTAGGTACCCTGAGAATTACTGGGATCCTTTCTTTGTAAGTCCTAAATGCGGAAAAAGATTAGGTTAGACCAGGTACCAGACTCAAGTCCAGGGGCTTAAGTCTGAAGTAGGTAGCAAGTTTCTGCTCCGGCAGTTAACAAGTTTTATGATCCATCAGATAAGCTAGGCTTGTTAACCAAAATCCCCTTGAGAAATAAAATAGATTGAAAAGAAGGAGTCAAAGATTGAACAAGTCGAAGATATGACGATTTGAGATTAAACCAAAATCTAAAATTCTGGTAGAATCTCGGGGGCTACTGACAAGGGTATAGCTAACAGAGCCCATTATTTGTGTACCCCTGAGGCCCATTAAGCCAGGCCTAGGCATAGTCGATATACGAGTCTGTATCATATAAGGATGTTGTAATTTGTATTGAACCCGACCGGTTCCTTGAGACCTGGCCACCTATATATAGGGGCCAGGAGAGTCCGGCCAGGGATAGATTGTGATTGAGCCAAATTTAGTACCACGCTTATTCTCGATACACGCCTTGTTTGACTGATCTTTACCTTTGAGTTCATCCGACGCACTCTTCCCCCGATCCTAAGTCCTTCTTCTAGGGCATTTGTCGAGTTAACCCTCGTCAACTGTAGATGTTGACTCGGCCATTCATAGATAGTCCACTGCTATATCCGATGGAGCTCCATATGCAATGCACCGTAGGGCTGCCGTGCATTTCTGATCGGGCGTGAACCCCCACTTTCTGGTGCAATTTTTCTTGTACTTGAACTAGTCGTCGTACTCTCTCACGCCTTGCACAATATAACAGATCCTTGTTCATCCTAAAGCGCCGCCAAAATTCCTTTGGTGTATTTGTTGCATCATCTGCAAAATAGTTGGAGTGTAGCAACAAGGCTTCGGGATGATTCTTGTTTGGCGCCTTCCCAGGCACTGTCGTGGGGATGAATTAGGGGGCGCACTACGGGCCAGGCAATATGCCGGCTGGCGTCCCAGGAGTCCCCACGGTTTCAGCACGAGAAGACCGGCTCCGCCCGAAGGGCCGGCTGCGCCAGCAGCCGGCAGGCGACTCCACCGAGGAGAGCTGGAGCCGGGCGATGAAGACAAAGCTTCTCAACGGTTGTCTGGCCAAAAGTAGGATGGCCCCGACAAGAGCGGCAGGGGCGCAGGACAGGAGTGACGAGCGCCACGACCACGTCCAGCCAATGAGCGATCGAAGACCCTTACCCACGACGGGATCCGAGGCAAAAGAGAAGGGATATGCACTCCAGATGCCGGCCCAGGGGAAAGGCACTTTATAAAGTGCCTTTGCCAGAGCAGGGCCAGAGGAACACGCCAAGGACGCCGCCGCCGAGGAGCCGGCAGCCGGCCGAATCGCCACCTAAACCTGTAACCAGGCCCCCGCCTATATAAGGGGGCCTAGACCCTTAGCATGGGGGAGACCCGATCTTCTTCTTCCTCCTCTAGCCGAACAGCTCGAGGAGCACTGTAATCATTACAATCCAATCAATACGAAGCAGGCAGGAAGTAGGGGTTTACCTCCAACCGGGAGGGCCCTGAACCTGGGTAAACCGAGGTGTCTCCGTTGGCACAATCCCGAGCCAGACCCATCGTCACCAACGTCGAGCCCCTCCGATAAGCCTCCCTATGGCTACTATCTCTAAATTCCCACGACAGTTGGTGCCCACCATGGGGCAAAGCGCGGTGGCGAGCGGAGTCAAGTTCCGGCCGGGACCCCCTAGCGAGAAGGTCGCCTCCGGCCTCGTCTGGAGGTTCGGCACCTTCGACTGTGTCGACGACAACTTAGCCCACTTCGAGAACGGCATCGGCAACAGCGGCTCCTTCCTCGACGTCGGCAGCCACCGCTTCTACGTCGCCAAGCCGTTCCCGAAGGAGATCACTGACGTCTTTGACTCCCTCTGCGACGGAGGCTCGAGCTACGGTGAAAGTTGCAATCTTGGCGCCATGGTCGAGGTAATGGCCCTGGGAGAGGATGAGGGCGGCGACCTACTGCGCCCCGAGCGCTCGTCGCCCGAACGCCTTCCTCCACAGGAGCAAGATGCTCCACTCCCAGAGCGGGATGCCCCGGACGTCTCCGTGGTGGACCTGCGCGCTCCCCTTTGCCGCGTCATCGATCCTGCCCGGGTCGCCGAGGCCCTGGAGCGGACGCGCCACGTTCTCCTTGGCAAGGTGGCTGAGGACGAGGCCAACCGGTGCCGCGCGAGCACCACGCTCAGCGAGTTCTACGACCTGCGTGGAGACGCACCGACCGAGCTCGCCCGTGACCTGCGCCGCAGCTTCGCCACCGATGTCCCCGGCCAGATCCAGCGGTCGCCGTCGGCAAGACGAGGCCGCGGAGGGCGTGGACAGGGCGGCCGTGCTCCGAGTGGCAACGCCCAAGGCCGCCGCGCCCAGCAAGGCGGCGGAGCGAGCAGGCCACGTTTGATCGCGGAGTCAGCACCAGGGTCGGAGTCCCAGGCTCACCCATCGGCGCTGCACATCCACCTATGGCTCGACCACGTCAAGGCGTCCCCTAGGGGATCTGCTAGCTCAAAGCGAGCGGCTTCAGACCAAGGAGGCCCGGGGGCTGCAGGCAGCGGTCATGGGCGCAAAGAGGGCAAGTACACCCTCGATGCCGCGCTTGATCAGCCGTGTAAATTCCACACCTCCCCGGGCAGGGAAGCGACCCACTCCACGCGTCAGTGCCGTTTCATGAGAGAGCTGGAGCAGCGCGCTCGGCAGATCCCTGGTACGTCGCAAGCGCAACTGGCTGAAGGTCAGGAGGACCAACAGCGTGACCCGGCTGGAGGCGAGCCGGATCAAGATGATGACTTCCCGACGGATGTGGAGCAGTATCACATCTTCACTACCCCCGGCAAGGACAAAAGGAGTGACCTTTGGCATGAGGCAGAGGTGAACGCTGTGATGCCTGCAGAGCCCCAGTTCATGCATTGGTCCGAGGCGGCCATTACCTGGGGGCGCGAGGACCATCCGAGGCTGATGCCCAGCCCTGGAGAGTACGCTTTGGTCGTGGATCCTGTCGTGTGTTCCGATACGCACATGTGCCGGTTCTCCCGCGTGCTCATCGACAGCGGCAGTAGCATCAACCTTCTTTACCGAAGCTCCCTGGAGAAGTTGGGCATCCTGCTTGCTCAGCTGAAGCCTAGCCGGCTCACCTTCCATGGCATCGTGCCTGGGCATTCTTGCACCCCTTTGGGCAAGGTGCAGCTGGAGGTCCTCTTCGGAAAGAAGGGGAATAGCCGCCGCGAGCCCATCTGGTTCGAGGTGGTGGACATCAGCAGTCCCTACCACGCGCTGCTAGGCCGTCCGGCCCTGGCTAAGTTCATGGCTGTCCCGCATTACGCTTATCTGAAGATGAAGCTCCCAGGGCCTGGAGGTGTGATCACAGTCTCGGGAAGCTTCAAGAAGTCCCTGGCCTGCGCGAAGGAGAGCTCGCAGCTGGCAGAGGCGCTGGTCGTTGCCGAGGAGAAGAGGCAGCTTCTACATCGCGTGGAGCTGACTCAGCAAGACGTGCCGGTTCTCCAGTCGCCGGTGGAGCAATTCAAGCCGGCCAACGACACCAAGAAGATCCTGCTGGACGAGAGTGACCCCTCCAAGTACATCATCATCGGCACCGCCTTGTCTGCCAAATAGGAAAGCGAGCTCACCAGATTCCTCCGTGAGAATCGGGACATCTTTGCATGGTCTCCAAAGGACATGCCTGGTGTGCCGAGGGAGCTGGCTGAGCACGCACTCAACGTCTGGCCGGATACCAAGCCGGTCAAGCAGCCGCTGCGATGGTTCGCAGAAGAAAAGAGGAAAGCTATCGGCGAGGAGATTGCCCGGCTCCTTGTGGCCGGCTTTATCATGGAGGTGTTTTACCCTGACTGGCTTGCGAACCCAGTCTTGGTTCTGAAGAAGAATAACACTTGGCAAATGTGTATCGACTACACCAGCCTCAACAAGGCCTGCCCCAAGGATCCTTTCGCACTGCCACGGATTGACCAGGTTATCGACTCCATAGCCGGCTATGACCTGTTGTCCTTCCTGGACGCCTATTCGGGCTACCACCAGATCCCGCTCTTCCAGCCGGATCAGATCAAGACCTCCTTCATCACCCCATACGGAGCCTACTGCTACGTTACCATGCCGTTCGGCCTTAAGAACGCTGGAGCCACTTACCAGCGAACCATGCAGCGATGTCTGCAGGGGCAGATTGGCAGGAACGTGCACGCTTATGTGGACGACGTGGTGGTGAAGACCAAGCAAAGCGGCACGCTCCTGGACGACCTCAGGGAAACCTTCGCCAACCTGCGGCGCTATCGCATGAAGCTCAACCCTGAGAAGTGCACCTTTGGTGTGCCGGCTGGACAGCTCCTAGGTTATATCGTTTCCCAGCGAGGGATCGAGGCTAACCCCTCAAAGATAAAAGCCATCGAGGCCCTAGAGAAGCCCACCCAGCTCAGGGATGTGCAGAAGTTCGCTGGTTGCTTGGCCTCGCTTAGCCGGTTTGTCAGCTGACTCGGGGAGAAGGCCATGCCGCTGTACCAGCTGATGAAGAAGACATACCACTTTGTTTGGTCCCAGTGTGCTGATGACGCCTTCAACGACCTCAAGCGAGCCTTGTCTACCGCACCAGTCTTGGCAGCGCCAGCTCCGCGAGAGCCAATGCTGCTCTACATCGCAGCTACTCCGCGAGTCATCAGTGTCGTGATCATGGTGGAGTGCACCGAGGAAGGTAAAGAGCTGCCGGTTCAGCGCCCGGTGTACTACCTGAGTGAGGTGCTCACTCTCTCCAAGCAGAACTACCCGCACTACCAGAAGGTCGTGTACGGCGTGTACATGGCGGCCAAGAAGCTGAAGCACTACTTCGAGGAGCACCCAATCACGGTGGTGAGCACCACTCCGCTCTCAGAGATCATCGGGTGCAAGGATGCGTTGGGAAGAGTGGCCAAATGGGCGATTGAGCTCGCAGCTCATACCATTCAGTACAACCCCAGGACGACGATTAAGTCGCAGGTCATAGCGGATTTCTTCGCTGACTGGGGAGAGCACCAGTACCTGCCGCCGGATCCAGACTCCACCCACTGGCGCATGCAATTCGATGGCTCCAAGTTGCTCGGGGGCTTGGGAGCTGGTGTCGTCCTCACCTCTCCTAAGGGAGACAAGCTGCAGTGCGTGCTGCAGATGCACTTTCATGCATCGAACAACGTCGTCGAGTATGAAGCCCTGGTACACGGGCTCAAGATGGCCAAGCAGATTGGCATCAGGAGGATCCTTTGCTTTGGAGATTCCGACCTGGTAACACACCAGGTTTCGGGGGATTGGGACGCCAAGGACGCCAACATGGCTTCCTATCGCTTCTACGTGCAGCAGCTCAGCGGATTCTTCGAGGGCTGTGAGTTCCACCATGTCCCCAGAGCAAACAACGAGGAAGCAGACCGGCTGTCCAAGATCGGCTCCACCAAGCAGGATATCCCAGCTGGGGTGTCCCTAGAGATCATCCACAAGCTGTCTATCAAACCTTCGCCGGAATCCATATCCATCTACGTGCCTGGAGACCCAGCCCCGGCTTAGGTACCACCACCGGACCCGGGGGCTGCCGTCTCGGGGCTGAAGGAATCAGCCGGCCAGCCCAGCGCGGCCGACTCGACGAAGGACAAGGGGACTGCCGGCTCCACGCCCGCTCCCCCAGCCGAACAATCAGATGAAGCCGACACGACGACGGACCCAGGGGCTGCTGATCCTTTGGTCGCCAGTGTCTTCCACATACGGGAGATACCTTCCTGGGCGGAGCCATTCTCCAACTACCTTATCACTGGGGACTTGCCACAAGACGAAGCAGAAGCTAGGAGAATTCAACGTCGAGCTGGGGCCTACACCATCATCAATAGCGAGCTGTACAAGCGCAGCGTGTCAGGCATCTTTCAGAAGTGCATCGAGTCAGAAGAAGGGATAGAGCTGCTAAGAGAAATACATCAAAGGGAGTGCAGACATCACGCATCTTCCAGAGCCTTGGTGGCCAAAACCCTCGAGAGCTCCAAGATTTAAGGGCTGGCAGGGCACGAAAAGCTGAGCCGGTTTAATGCAATTTAATCACACGCGTGGCGTTTCGACAGGACGCGACGCTAACGCCAGCCCCGCTTCATTACGTGACGTCTGCCGGAATCATTATGGTGGCCGAAGGGTCAAAATGACAAGACTGGCCACTGGCGCGCTGCGCCGGCCGCCGCGTGGGAACAAGACCCGAGGTGGCGCAAGTTCCCGGGAGACAGCACACCGGCTCGCGGCCGCCAGACGGGTCGCATCTTGGAACCAGCTCGTCCCGAGACGGCCGGGAGAACTCTGCAAGACCTGGCCTTGATGACTAGAGCGATCAAGCCAGACCAGAAATCCTGGGACTTCGACGAGGACGAGTGATCCCTTATTGATGGTGCCAGAAAATTAGCTGATGGCAACCAGTTGATGTGGGAGCAAACTGTCCTTGTGCGTGGTGAATAACCAGCCTGTTGGGAACCCCAAGAGGAAGGTATGATGAGTATAGCAGCTAGTTTTCCCTCAATTAAGATACCAAGGTTTATCGATCAGGAGAGGAGAGACGGCGACGACTGAAGGTGATGCGGAACCTGCACACACACAACCAAGTACTTTGTTCCCAACTTGCGATGAGGTTGTCAATCTCACCGGTTTGCTTGAAACAAAGGTTATGAGCGTATCGAGTGGAAAACAATATAGTATGCGAGTAAAGTAAATAGTACGAGTAAAGTAAACAGGTGATAGAAATATGATGTAAATAGGACCGGGGTCCACAGTTCACTAGTGGTGTCTCTCCATAGATAAAATAACACATGCTGGGTAAACAAATTACAGTTGGGCAATTGATAGAATAAAGATAACGTGATATGTCAAGAAGATCACTATGAGATTTACTCTGGGCATTACAACAAAATACATAGACCGCCATCCAACTGCATCTATGACTAATAATCCACTCCCGGGGATATCAATCCGAACTCCCCAGTAGTAGTAAGTTGCAAACAACAGATAATTGCATTAAGCAAAGTGTGTAATGTAAACAAAGCATATGCCCTTGAACATATGAATGTTGTTTTCTCCCTAGTAGCAACAGCACATCTACCACCTTAGAGATTTCTGTCACTCCCCCAGGTGAAATAGAGGCATGAACCCACTATCGAGCATAAATACCCCCTCTTGGAGTCACTAGCAACTACTCAGCCAAGATAGCTACTAACAACGGAGAGCATGCAAGATCATAAACAACATAGAGATAACAAAAGATATAATTCAGTACATCAACTTAATCATAAACACCAATATTCATCGGATCCCAACAAACCAAACATGTAGAATTACATAACGGTGATCTCAATCATGTAGGGCAGCTCATGAGATCTAAACATGAAGCACATGGTGGAGAAGACAACCATCTAGCTACTGCTATGGACCCATAGTCCAAGGTAGACTACTCACTCATCGCTTCGGAGGCAAGCATGGCGATAAAGAAGACCTCCGGTGGACTTAAGTGTCTACAAGAATAGAAGTGCGTAGACATCAATGAACACAAACAAAAGATCATGATAATGAAACAATGAAAGTCAAACGTGTGTTCAAATCATAAGGAAAAACATACAAATAGTTTTCAGCTTGTCCTTCAAAGAGAGCAAAACATAAATGCATAGGACACCTTCAAGTTTAAGAGGGCGACTAGATACAAATAATTTAAGAACAAGTGAAACCAACAATATGAATCAATCAATGAACTTTGGGACAATGCATATCACACTAAGAATGACAACTATGCTCTCTTAATGGTGCATAAAGAAAGAAGGTGGTGACTCAACATAAAAGTAGAAGAAAGGCCCTTCGCAGAGGGAAGCAGTGATTGCAAGTTTTATAACCTTCAAAAATTATGGTACTTACCGGCTTTGAGCTCTCATTGCCCCCATCATAAGCATCTTGAATGGTTAAAGATAATGCGAGAACAAGTATGATGCATATGCTTGACAAATCATAAGTTGAAAACCTCGTGCCCCGTGAATACGAGTACCCAAACCTCTTGCTACTTTACTTAGAGTCTCAAGCAATGCTCTTGTCATTGTAAGTATATGCATATCATTGAGAACCGCCAATGGGGTACCTCCATTCCCGATGACATGGAACAAGCCCACACCAAAATGACAGGACAAGCAGACAATGAACACCTCAACATCTCTTTTATTTGCCTTTTGTTTAGCTTTTTATTGTGAGATGCGTCGTCGTATGTTCACCATGGGTATGCTGCAAATTTCCACCATGAATTATGCATGGCTTAGATTGGTGGCCCGGCGTTTCCCTAACACATATACAAACTCCATGATCCCTACAAGATTCCCAATTCATTTCACACCGCGGGCATCCATAAACAAAAGATCACGATATCAAGTCAATTAAGATGTGCAATGTTGAAAGCTTGCCCATGACAGCATGGATGGGCTAGAATCCAACTTACAACTTGCAAGCATAACAACTCAACATAAGAGACCACAATGTCAAATTTTTAAGAACATGAAAAAGTAAAGTGTGCCTTGCGGTTCGTGAGAGCTTTACTAACCGAATTTTGCATAACACTGGTAAGAGTTTAATTTGAAGAGAAAATAAAAGCAAGTCAAATTTACTTGGAATAGTAAATTGCTAGTAGGTATGTATGGTGGACACTTTGGAAAACTTTGGCTTTTAGGAGTTGGATGCACGAGTAGAGCTCATACTCAGTACAAGGCGAGGGCTAGCAAAAGACTGGGAGCGACCAACTAAGAGAGCAATAATGGCCATAATCATGCAAAGCGACAAAGCGACATTAAAAGAAGCATAAATGGCATCAAAAGTCAAAAAATAAATGATCATGAAGGCTATTGGCGACTTTTTTTAAGAGGCTAACATATGTGAGCATGCGCCAAGTCAACCCAAATAAAGCATCAAGGAGAAAACCAAAATAATGCTTCCATACAATAAAAACAACGCATGATTTTTTCAAAGGCTCATTAAGCAATCTCAGTTATTTGAGACAAGTCATACTACAGCAAAACCACTAAGCATACTATCAAAAAAACATCAAGCATGACATGAAAAATCCTAAGCCGCAGTCTACACAAGCTCCTTCTTGTACCACTATTTTGCACAAAGCTTTTTCTCTTTTCCAACACCATTTGAAATTTTTATAAACACCTCTTTTGATGAAAACCAATAAAGATCAGAGGCAAAAATACACCTTGATGAAAAGATATGACAAGATCTGAATGCAAATCAAGGCGAAAACAAAAACCAAAAGCAGCAGCAGAAAAAGAAGAACGCTTGATTTTTAATAAGAATGAAAACTAGAGCGTTCTTTGCAAATGAAAACGAGTACATCTCCTCCAAAGGAAATTTGTTGGGGTCCGACCATTTATTGCAGCAAACAAACAAACTAAACCAACTAAGAAAACTAAAACAACTGACGCTCCAAGAAAAACACATAGTGCATGAAGCAATAAAAATATAGTGTTTTGAAAGGTGACCTGATTTTTGCCGATGAAGAAGGGGTGCCTCGGGGGCATCCCCAAGCTTTGACGCTTGTACTTCTTGGATATTTCTTGGGGTGATGCATGGGCATCCCCAAGCTTGAGCTTTTGTCCATTCTTCAACTCATCTCATCATTCTCCAATCCCTACACTTGAAAACTTCCTTCATACAAAACTAAACACAATTCTATTAGCAACATTAGTGCAAGCATAACATATAATCAATCCTCTATTTGCTTCAGGTTTCAACTCAAAACCACCACATATATAGCACATACTACTGTAGCAACCTTCCCAAAATTTCCGTGATCAAAAGAACTCAAAAGAAAGCGATAAAGTGGCAAACACAAATATTGGCAGAAATCTATCAAAACTGAACAGCTGACAAAGGTCGAATTTTTGAGGGATTTTCTGTTGCTCAAATCAAAAAGTGTTCAACTAACAAAAGTTTGGATATAACTTGGGGCATATGCACAAGAAATCGCAGGTCCAAAAGATAAACAGAGAATTTATATGAATTTTTACGGTGCAGCATCAAAAACAGTTTCAGGACAGCAACATCCCCAAATCTTTACCTCACTCAAATTAGAGGCTTCTCTTGGCACAAAAACGAAATAAACAAGATAAGGAGCGGTCATTACAGTAGTAATGACTTCCAAGACTCAAATAAAAGAAAAAGTACTGAAAATAAAACATTGGGTTATCTCCCAAGAGTGCTTTTCTTTAACGCCTTTGAGCTAGGCGCAGAAAATTGCGAATCAAGTAATATCAAGTGATGAAGCATCAAGCTCATAATTTGCTCTAAGAATAGAGTCAAAAAGTAATTTCTTTATTTTCCTAGGGAAGTGTTCCATACCTTTATTTAGTGGGAATTGATACTTGATAGTGCCTTCCCTCATATCAATGAAAGCACCTACAGTTCGAAGAAAGGGTCTTCCCAAAATAATAGGACATGAAGCATGGCATTCAACATCCATAACAAGAAAATCAACAGGAACAAGATTATTGTTAACCACAATAAGAACATCATTAATCCTTCCCAAAGGTTTCTTCTTAGCAACATCAGCAATAGGAACATCAAAATAACATTTTTCTAGCGGTGGTAGATCAAGCATGTCATAAATCTTTCTAGGCATGATAGAAATACTAGCACCTAGATCACATAAAGCATGGCAATCATAACCATTAACATGCATATCAATGATGGGTTCCCAACCATCTTCTAACTTCTTGGGAACAGAGGCTTTTTACTTCAACTTTTCATCCCTAATCTTTATGAGAGCATTGGTAATATGCTTAGTAAAAGCAATATTTAAGGAACTAGCATTGGGAGTCAAAGCAAGCTTTTGTAAGAACAAAATTACTTCAGATATATTGCAGCCATCAACATCAAAATCATTAAAAGAAGTAGAGCTATCATCTCCCACACTCCGAAAAATTTCAGCACTCTTTTGAGAAAAAGTTTTGGCAGTTTTAGGCTTTTTAACACAAGGAGTGGGAGTTTTCTCTACACCAATCAAAGTAAGAGGATTACTACCAGTAGGAGCAACTTTAGAGGTAGTAATGGTACTTACCTTCATCTCTCTAGCCATCTCATCTTCTCTTTCCCACCCGGCATGCAATTCCGCTAACAATCTAATATTTTCATCAATTCCAACTTGAATAGCATTAGCGGTAGCAAAAACATTGTTCTCTTTTACATCATTAGGCAACACTTTTAATTTCAGAATTTCAACATCATGAGCAAGGCTATCAACTTTAGAAGCAAGAATATCAATTTTGCCTAACTTTTCCTCAACAGACTTGTTAAAAGCAGTTTGCTTACCGATGAAGTCCTTGAGCATTACCTCAAGTTCGGAGGGCGCGGCCCTAGTGTTGTTGTAGGAATTACCATAAGAGTTACCATAACTATTACCATTGGTAGAAGGATATGGCCTATAATTGTTACTAGCAAAATTGTTCCTATAAGCATTGTTGTTAAAATTATTGTTTCTAATGAAATTCACATCAACATGCTCTTCTTGAGCAACCAGAGAGGCCAAAGGAACATTATTAGGATCAACATGAGTCCTATCATTAGCAAGCATAGCCATAATGGTATCAATCTTATCATTCAAGGAAGAGGTTTCCTCAACAGAATTTACCTTCTTACCATGTGGAGCTCTCTCGGTGTGCCATTCGGAATAATTTACCATCATGTTGTCGAGTAACTTTGATGCGGCGCCCAAGGTAAGGGTCATAAAAGTGCCTCCAGCAGCTGAATCAAGTAGATTCCTCGAAGAAAAATTTAGTCCTGCATAAAAAGTTTGGATAATCATCCAAGTAGTCAGTCCATGAGTGGGGCAATTCTTTATCATAGATTTCATTCTTTCCCAAGTTTGAGCAACATGTTCATTATCAAACTGAGTAAACTTCATAATATTGCTACGCAAAGCTATAATCTTAGCAGGAGGATAGTATCTACCAATAAAAGCATCCTTACACTTAGCCCATGAATCAATACTATTCTTAGTCAAAGACAGCAACCAATCTTTAGCTTTTCCTCTCAAAGAAAAAGGAAAGAGCTTGAGCTTAATAATATCACTATCAACATCCTTATATTTCTACATCTCACATAGCTCAACAAAATTGTTGAGATGAGCTGCAGCATCTTCAGTACTAGCACCAGAAAATTGCTCTTTCATAACAAGGTTCAATAAAGCAGGCTTAATCTCATAAAAGTTTGCAGCAGTAGCAGGTGGTGCAATAGGAGTGCAGATAAAATCACTATTGTTTGTGCTAGTAAAGTCACACAACTTGGTGTTTTCAGGACTGGCCATTTCAGCAGAACGAAAGTAAACAAGTAAAAACAGCTACCAAGGATTCTAATTTTTTTGGGTTTTTTATATAAAACAATGCAGGTAAAATAAATAAAGTAATGCAAAACAATAACAAAGTAAAGGATGTGTGTGCGAAAAACTCCCCTCGCAGAAGTCTTCTCTTCCTCCCCAGCAACGGCGCCAGAAAATTAGCTAATCCCTTATTGATGGTGCCAGAAAATTAGCTGATGGCAACCAGTTGATGTGGGAGCAAACTGTCCTTGTGCGTGGTGAATAACCAGCCCGTTGGGAACCCCAAGAGGAAGGTATGATGAGTATAGCAGCTAGTTTTCCCTCAGTTAAGATACCAAGGTTTATCGATCAGGAGAGGAGAGATGGCGACGACTGAAGGTGATGCGGAACCTGCACACACACAACCAAGTACTTTGTTCCCAACTTGCGATGAAGTTGTCAATCTCACCGGTTTGCTTGAAACAAAGGTTATGAGCGTATCGAGTGGAAAACAATATAGTATGCGAGTAAAGTAAACAGTACGAGTAAAGTAAATAGGTGATAGCAATATGATGTAAATAGGACCGGGGTCCACAGTTCACTAGTGGTGTCTCTCCATAGATAAAATAACACATGCTGGGTAAACAAATTACAGTTGGGCAATTGATAGAATAAAGATAACGTGATATGTCAAGAAGATCACTATGAGATTTACTCTGGGCATTACAACAAAATACATAGACCGCCATCCAACTGCATCTATGACTAATAATTCACTCCCGGGGATATCAATCCGAACACCCCAGTAGTATTAAGTTGCGAACAACAGATAATTGCATTAAGCAAAGTGTGTAATGTAAACAAAGCATATGCCCTTGAGCATATGAATGTTGTTTTCTCCCTAGTAGCAACAACACATCTACCACCTTAGAGGTTTCTGTCACTCCCCCAGGTGAAATAGAGGCATGAACCCACTATCGAGCATAAATACCCCCTCTTGGAGTCACTAGCAACTACTCGGCCAAGATAGCTACTAACAACGGAGAGCATGCAAGATCACAAACAACATAGAGATAACAAAAGATATAATTCAGTACAGCAACTTAATCATAAACACCAATATTCATCGGATCCCAACAAACCAAACATGTAGAATTACATAACGATGATCTCAATCATGTAGGGCAGCTCATGAGATCTAAACATGAAGCACATGGTGGAGAAGACAATCATCTAGCTACTGCTATGGACCCATAGTCTAAGGTAGACTACTCACTCATCGCTCCGGAGGCAAGCATGGCGATGAAGAAGACCTCCGGTGGCGATTCCCCTCTCCGGCAGGGTGCCGGGAAGAGCTTCTGGACCCTCCCGATCTTCGGGTCGACGGCGGCGGAGATCGCAATGTGTTCTGGAAATCTGATCGGGTACTTAGGTTTTTTCCGTTGGGGGGTCTTTATAGGCGAAGGGGCGATGTCATAGGAGGGGCCAGGCGGCCACACACGGGGGTGGCGCGGGCCAGGGGCTGGCCGCGCCACCTGTGCATGTGGGCCCCTGGTCCCTCGCCTCCTACTCTCCTTCGGATCTCTGGAAGCTTCCGGGTAAAATAAGACTTCAGGAACTTGTTTCGTCCAATTCTGAGAATATTTCCTGTGTATCACTTCTGAAACACAAAAACAGCAGAGAACAGGAAACTGGCACTGTGGCACTTGTTAATACGTTAGTTCCAGAAAATGCATAAAAGTGCCACTAAGTGTAACGAAACAATAGGCAAATGGTGTAAAAACAAGCATGGAGCATCAAAAATTATAGATACGTTTGAGACGTATCAACGAGCAAGACTTCGGCGAGAAGAGGAACCCGCCGAAGCCCCATGCTAGCCCATGAGACTTCACCAGTTTTGGGGGCTAGTGTCATTGGGATGACTTAGGGGGCGCACTACGGGCCAGGCAATATGCCGGCTGGCGTCCCAGGAGTCCCCACGGTTTCAGCACGAGAAGACCGGCTCCGCCCGAAGGGCCGGCTGCGCCAGCAGCCGGCAGGCGACTCCACCGAGGGGAGCTGGAGCCGGGCGATGAAGATAAAGCTTCTCAACGGTTGTCTGGCCAAAAGTAGGATGGCCCTGACAAGAGCGGCAGGGGCGCAGGACAGGAGTGACGAGCGCCACGACCACGTCCAGCCAGTGAGCGATCGAAGACCCTTCCCCACGATAGGATCTGAGGCAAAAGAGAAGGGATATGCCCTCCAAATGCTGGCCCAGGGGAATGGCACTTTATAAAGTGCCTTTGCCAGAGCAGGGCCAAAGGAACACGCCAAGGATGACACCTCTGAGTAGCCGGCAGTCGGCCGAATCGCCACCTAAACCTGTAACCAGGCCCCCGCCTATATAAGGGGGCCTGGACCCTTAGCATGGGGGAGACCCGATCTTCTTCTTCCTCCTCTAGACGAACAGCTCAAGGAGCACTATAATCGTTACAATCCAATCAATACGAAGCAGGCAGGAAGTAGGGGTTTACCTCCAACCGGGAGGGCCCTGAACCTAGGTAAACCGAGGTGTCTCTGTTGGCACAATCCCGAGCCGGACCCATCTTCACCAACGTCGAGCCCCTTCGATAAGCCTCCCCATGGCTACTGTCTCTAAATTCCCACGACAGGCACCGAGCCACCCTAGCGGGGAATGATGATGTTCATCTGCTGTCGGAGTTGCAGGAGGAAGGAAAATCCCATATTCTAGCATTATAGATGGGCGGCGGCTTCTGCTTCATTCTCTTGCAGTACCTCCATCATAATCTTGTCGTCGCTGTCCATAGCCGCCTGTGAGGCAAACGGTCGAACACCTTGCAGGCGGAGTGGGGCGTCGCCTGTGATTGCGCCACCGGTACCAGCGGCAGAGGCGGCGGAAACCTTGCTAGATGGTGGCGAGGTAGCACCGGCGGGCTAGAGAGCTAATTTGTTTGGCCGGTGGAGGAGGAGGGGACCTAGGAAGGGCGTGTCACCGCCGGCGACTGCTCTGGAGGGTGGGAGGTGGGCGAAGACAGAGTTTGGGGATGGACTTTGCCTGCCAAGCGGGGCTGGGGCCATTTTTCCAATCTGGCGCGCGGTTTCGGTGCTCCCGATAGGGTCCTGCCGCACAGGGGCCGGTGAGGGAGCGCCGGCTATTTATTTGGGATCCAACGAGTGCCGACACAATTTTAGACTTACCGGTGGTGCACCAATTTCAGCCCCGAGCCCAAAAACAATGTCGGCCCGAGATTGGAAGGTGTTTTGAAACACTGGTGGAGATACTCTAAGGGAAACTGCAAGCGTGCTGGTTTTCCCTATCGAATGCACTCCATGCAATGTCATGCACAAGGGGGGTTCCATCGTCACTGGTGGAAAAAAGGCCATTAATCCCGGTCCGTAATGGCCATTAATCCCGGTTGCCCAACTGGGACTATCAAAGCGGGACTAAAGGCCCCCACCCTTTAGTCCCGGTTTCTTACTAACAAGGGTTAACTCGACAAATGTCCAGTATGAAGGACTTAGGATCGGGAGAATAGGGCGTCGGATGAACTCGAAGGTAAACTCAGTCAAACAAGGTGCGTGACGAAAGTAAACGTGTGATGAACTTTGGCATACTCTCAATCTATCCCTCACCGTCCTCTCCTGGTCCCTTATATATAGGTGGCCAGGTCTCAAGGTACGGGAGGGGTCCGACACAGATTACAATATTGATATACGACATGAACTCGTATTTCGACTAGAATTACACTTGGGCCTAGCTTAACGGGCCTCAAGGGTACTCAACTAATGGGCTCTATTATCTATACCCTTGTCAGTAGCCCCCGAGATTCTACCAAAATTGCAGATTCGGGTTGAATCTCAAATCTTCAAATCTTTGACTTGATCAATTTTTCGACTTCTTATTCTTCTTGTACTCAAACATAAACAACTTTCATTATATTATCTCGCAAGGGGTTTTGATGAACAAGCCTGATAACTCTGATGGATCCAGAGGTCAGTTAACTGTTAGAACATATACTTGTCACCTACTTCAAATTCAAATCCCCTTGGACTTGAATCTGGGAAACTGGTCAAACCCATTCTTTTGCCGCATTTAGGACTTACAAAGAATGAGTCCCAGTGGTTCTCAAGGTACCCAGTGCGTCCACCAGGATTTTCTTCACATCGTAGACATGGATAATTACTAGCAGAGTATATTTATGTGCGTATACCAGGCCACACAGGACGGATCCTGGGGTCTTACCTTCACGATATATTTCAATCATGGCATTCAAGTTTTGTCACGATGACGCAACTTGAGAATTTATATGTCGCAGCCTTGTTTGACTGTTGGAATATACAAGATATTCGAATTGCTCTTTTATAGATAAAATGGCTCCCGATGGGAGTGATCGACCTTTATTTTGTCAACAATGAAGTCGCAGTGTCGTTGTCAATGAAAAGTAGTCGATTGCACATGTTGTATTTTCCTTCGGTCTATTGCCATCAGGCGTACGACAGTGCTCCTGATGTAAGTAGCCCCTGAGGCTATGGGCAGATACTTGTGGCCGATCATAGTCTCTAATCCCTTCTTCTCTTCTTGTCGAATTCTTTGTCAAAATTATCTTTTTGTTTTTATCGGGTGCGCGGCCAGCGCTCCCGATGGGAGTAGCCCCCGAGGCTATAGCCGAAAAATTTTCGGGTATAGGCTCAAAATATAATATTGTTGCTTAATAGCTTGCCTCATGTGATAGTCTTGGCACAATTGTGCTTTAAATATTCTTCCTGTTCTTTCTAATGATATAAGCCCCCGAGTCTATGACGAGATGCGGTTTGTTCCTTGACATACTTCTGTAATTTATTCGTCCATACTGCATTTTTCTCTTATGTGTCTTGCCTTTGATATACTGCTGCTGTCTTAGCTTCTGCTCGTGGGCCTATAGATGTACTTGGACCTTTAATTTGTGGAGGCCCATTAAAGTTTACTTATAAATAAACCATGTTGGCGAGGGTAAAAACCCTAATTCTTTCATTACTATCTTCCTCCGCCGCATCATCATCTTCTTCCTCATCTCATCTAGGGTTTTTTCTCCCAGCACCTGTCTCCATGGCCGATGCAGGTGGATCGCATCTGAACATCGGTGCTCCGGTGGAAAAGCGAGGTCGTGGCCGCCCTCGCATCAGTAAGAACAAGTCCAAGGACCCTGCTGCGGTAGCCTCGTCGTCCGCTCCTGTGAAGCGACGCCCTGGCCGCCCTGTGGGAAGTAAGAACAAGCCCAGGGTTTCTACTGCTGCACCAGGTCCGAGCGCTCCATCACATAATGCTTCTCCTCATCCTCCACCCAAAATGTATTCCTTCTTCTGCATCACCGGCGCTCAATGCCGCGAGATTCAGCGGGTACTGCTGAAGTTCACCAAGTTCATGGATGGATGGGAGCTGCGGGAAGCAGTTCTTTGCGAACACTCTGGATGAGGAACTCCCTATGAAGTGGAGGTCTGGTACGATGGAGATGGCGAGATGTACTTCAAGGGTGGCTGGTCTCAGTTTGCAGAAGACCATGACCTCCATCAAGGTTTCTTCATGATCTTCGACTACCACTGCGGTACGTCGAAGTTTGATGTGAAGATCTACGATTGTACTCAGTGCCAGAAGGAGTACGAAGCTAAAGTGCACTTTCAGTAGATACTCCTTTTATGTAATCTCTTGCTCTGGTTATCCTTTTGCGTGTTATATGTAATAAGTAGTCGTGATGAATTTTATTGTGTACCACCTCTATTAACAGACCATGGGAACGAATCATCATTCCGAGGTATGCCTTTTGATTCATTATCGGGTTATCTTGAACCGTGCTTATTTTGTCGAATATCGTGTTGTGAACAACCTTGTAATATTTCTCAGATAATCATGGATACCGGATCTCAATAATTTGTTTACTTTATTTCATACGACTCGAGGGTCGGAGCCCCCGGGTGGAAAAATAGAAAAATGCTCATACATATTATCGAGTTGACCCAAAGAACCCGACCCGTGGCCTCATGTTCTGGGTTTAGAGGGTCATAACTCGAAAGTTTCTTGTCGCCATACTCCTTCTACGCATAGAACCGCCGTAGTTGCTCTGCATTCCATGGATTGCTCTCATCTTTCCCTGTTTTCTTGTCTTGTAGTCGATAAGCTCCTCCTGGTATTACTTCTGTCACGATGTAGGGTCCCACCCATGGGGACTCTAATTTTCCATGACCGTCCTGCTTGAGTCATAAGACTAGATCTCCTACCATGAAAGATCACGGACGAACTCGACTGCTATGATAGTTTCGTAGATTTTGCTGATATTGTGTAGCTCTGGCGAGTGCTACATCTCTTGCTTCGTCGAGTGCATCAATGTCGTCTTGTAATGCTTCTGTGGAAGTTGTCTCGTCGTAAGCCATGATTCTTGGGGCCTCATGGGTGATTTCGACCGGAAGCACAGCTTCTGCGCCATGGACCAGAAAAAAATGGAGTTTCTTCGGTAGCTGCATTGGGCGTTGTTCGAAGACTCCAGAGCACGGAGGGTAGCTCGTCTACCTAGGCATGTTTGGCTTTCTCCAGGGATGGTAACAGTCTCTTTTTTTATCCTGTTGCATATTAAGCCATTGGTCTCCACTTGTCCGTTTGTCTTTGGCTGTGCTACATATACGAATTTTAGTTTGATTCCCATACTTTCATAGTAACTCTTGAACTCTTTTGACGTGAAGTTTGTCCCATTATCTGTGATGATGTTATGCGGTACTCTGAAGCGGAATACTATGGACTTGATGAAGTTGATTGCCGCTGTGGAATCTTGAGTTCTTACTGGGGCTGCTTCTACTCATTTAGTGAATTTGTCTACTGCCACCAACGTGTAGACATGCCCTCCTGGCCAAGACTTATGTAATTTCCCTACCATGTTGAGACCCCATTGCGCGAAGGGCCATGCTAATGGTATCGGCTGTAGCTCTGCTGCTGGCGCGTATGGTCAAGATGCGAACCATTGACAAGCTTCGCACTTTCTGACTATATCTTTCGTGTCTTTGATGGTTGTTAACCAGTAAAACCCTGCACGAAAAGCTTTTGCTGTGATAGCCCTGCTGCTAGCACGATGCCTGCATACTCCTGTGTGGATATCTTTTAATATTTCTTGTCCCTCCTGGGGAGTAACGCAGCGTTGTAAAACACCAGTTATACTTTTCTTGTATAGCTTCCCTTGTAACACGACAAAAGCCTTGGATCATCATATTATCCTTTTTGACTCTACTGTGTCTTCGGGTAGTGTTTTGTTTATCATGTATGCCAAGTATGGTTGCATCCAAGTTTCTTCAATCATCATAACTTCTTCGGGTTCTGTTGTGCTTCCTTTGCCAGCCCCCGAGCCCGTTGTTGAGTGCTGACCTTGCCCTTCTATAGCCGAAGTTTTGTTATTTTTTATTGATCTTTCTATGATCTCTTCCCAAAAGACTCCCGATGGTACAGGCAGGCATTGGGACCTGATATTTGCTAAGTTGTCGGCTTCCTCGTTGCTGGCCCTGCTGACGTGTGAAACTTCGCATCCATGAAATGTTCCCTCGAGATAATAGTATAAGTTTCTATATGCTATCATGTTGTCACTGATGGCATCACACCGGTTCATCACTTGTTGGACGACGAGATTCGAGTCCCCAAATATTTTAAGTCGGGTTGCTTCGCATGCTTTGGCCATTTTCATGCCATGGAGCAGAGCCTCGTATTCGGCTTCATTATTAGAAGCTTGGGGAAAACTCATCCTTACAACGTACTTTAATTTGTCGCCTTGTGGTGATATCAGAACTACTCCTGCTCCTGCACCTTGGATTCTTTTTGATCCATCGAAGTACATTGTCCACACACTTGATAGATCTGGTGGTCCAGTGTTTTGTAGCTCTAGCCATTCTGCTGTGAAGTCCGGCAATACTTGTGATTTGATTGCCTTTTGCTTTTCATACGTGATGTCCAGGGGTGACAATTCGATTCCCCATAGGGAGACACGTCATGTTGCTGACGGGTTGTTCAATATATTGGATAGTGGCACTTCGTTAACCACTATGATTGGATGCACCACGAAATATTGACATAGCTTTCGTGCTGTTGTGAGTACGCTGTATGTGAGCTTCTGATAGTGCGGGTACCTCTACTTTGTTGGAGATAGTACTTCACTGAGGAAATACACTGGCCTTTGTACTCCATGAGCTTTTCCTTCTTCGCTTCTTTCGACTACTAGTACCGTGCTTACCACTTGATGTGTTGAGGCAATATATAGTAGTAGCGGCTCTTTTTTTGAAGCACATGACCGTAGGGGAAACCCCTATGGTAGATTTTCAATTATAATAGAAGGAGGATACAGGGTTACAACAAGGGGTACAAGAGGTACCAAGAACAAGAAGGGGAAGAGTCTAGGGGGGTAGAAGTGAACCGAAACAAAGGGATACATAATAAGTTTATCTATACAAGGACTAAAGAAATCCAATCTAAGAGTGGCTGAACTAAAGAAGTTTTAAGCCTGTATTGATGAAGTAGCAGTGTACTCTAGAATTTAACCCTCCAACGACCAGATGAGGAAGTCAGCTGCTTCAAGATTATGCCATTGCGCTCAATCCAGATATTCCAAGATGCTGAAGCAAAAACCTCAAGAAAGAAGGGTCTATTTAGTAATCTTCTTGCTTCCAGAAGTCTATCAGAGATGTTTAGTGAGGAGTCCCAAAAAACGCCAATCCTATTCCAGTAGTTCACCGCAAACGGGCAAAGGAAGAAGAGATGATCTCTTGTCTCCAACACATGCTGATCACATAACACACAATGAGGTCCATCGTGAACTTCCCAATTTTTTCTTAGCATGATGTCTTTTGTGTTTAATCGATCCATTAGAAGTAACCAAAGAAAAACCTTTAGCTTAGGCAGACATTTTGATTTCCGGATCAAGGTAATGGCTGCATCACATGGAACTGCAGCGAACATGAATTTGTAAAATTTCGCCGAGGTGTATGAAGTCCCCCAGACAAAAGTCCTTGTGTCATTAACATGTTGAGTGTGGTCCATATCTTGGATAATCTATTGCACTTCCAAAAGTTCACCATGAGCTTGGGCCGAGATTGGTAGAGCAAAACGTGAGAATAAGTCTTGTGAGTTTCGGAGGCCTGCCACCGAGTAATCTTCAGATAGGGAATAAGAGAACAGCCTAGGGAAGCTGTCACAGAGAAGCTGGTCAGTATGCCAGAAATCTTTCCAAAATAGAATCATGTCTCCCATACCAATTTTTGGAGTAGTGATGCTTCTGTAAATATAGAATAGGCTAAATATGTCCCACCACCAAAATGATCCACGCTTGGATTGAGTATGTGGAGGTGTGTTACATGAGTAAAGAGACCACACCAATTTGACCCATGGAATGTTTTCTTTGCAATAAAATTTATGTAATTGTTTCAGCAGTAGAGCCTTGTTTTGTAATTCAAAATTAATTATGCCAAGACCACCATGTTTCTTAGGCCTGCATACCAACTCCGAGGTAGCTAAAGAGTGGACAGAGTGTGAGTCTTCTTCTTTGGCCCATAAACAATGACGTCGGGAATGATCAGCAATTTTGATTATAGATTTATGAACTTTCAGAGAGCAAAGGTAATGGTCAGGAAGTGTAGATAAAATAGAATTCACCAGCTGAAGATGACCACCATAGTCCAAAAAACGAGCACTAGCATTCAGACGTTGTTCTAGTTTATCCACAATTGGTGTGAGGTCCTGAATGGATGGTCTGGTTGTGCCTAGAGGGAGCCCTAGGTAAGTGAATGGCAGAGACCCCACCACACAGCCAAAGGTATTTGCAAGGTGCGATAGTGTTTGATCATCAACATTGACCAGCATTAAGCATGATTTAGCGTAATTCACGCAAAGCCCGGTTGCTGAAGCGAAAGTATCCAGTAGCTCTTTGAGTGCTTGCAGTTGAAGAGGACATGCTCTCATAATGAGCAGAGTATCATCGGCATACTGGACAATTGGAAACTTAGTGTCCAGAATAGGCAAAGGGGGAGTCATCCGGCCTTCCTCCACTAGCTTATTAACCATAGACTACAGAAGATCTGCACCCGTCACAAATAGGATAGGAGAGAATGGGTCTCCTTCCTAACTCCACGCCGACAGGGGAATTTCTTCCCGGGACTCCGTTGATTTGGTGCGACCAACACCGGTGGCGTGGAGAGTACTTTTTTCAACTGTGCAAAGGCTGCATATACTTCTTCGGTCCACTCGAATTCGTCGTCTGATTTTTTCATGAGTGCATAGAAAGGAAGCGCTTTTTCTCCCAATCGTGCGACGAATCGACTTAGCGCTGCGACGCGCCCTGCAAGCTTCTGTACATCATGCAGTTTTGTTAGTTTCCCCATTGTTAGTATTGCTTGGATCTTCTCTGGGTTTGCTTCTATTCCTCTTGCTGATACCAGGAAACCCAGAAGTTGTCCTGCTGACACGCCAAAAGAGTATTTTGTCGGGTTAAGCTTGAGCTTATACCTGTTGAGGTTGTCGAAGGTTTTTGCCAAATCACTGATTAGTGACTCTTCTTTTCTTATGATGATAACCACGTCGTCGATGTAGACTTGAATGTTGCATCCTATTTGATTTCCGAGGCAGTTTTGCATCATCCGCTGGTAGGTTGCTCTTGCGTTTTTTAAGCCAAAAGGCATGACTTGATAGCAGAACATGTCATATGGTGTGATAAAAGCTATTTTTTCCTTGTCTTCTTTCTTCAGTTTGATCTAGTTGTAACCAGAATATGCGTCCTGGAAGGAAAGCCTTGCACACCCCGCTGTTGATTCTATTATTTGATCAATGCGAGGTAGGGGAAAGGGATCCTTTGGACAGTGCTTGTTGAGAGATGTGTAGTCGACACATACTCTTTGTATGTCTGTGTTTTTCTTGGGGACAATAACTAGATTAGATACCCAAGTCAACGTTTTGATTTCTCGAATGAACCTTGCATTTTCTAGCCTGTGTAGCTCGGATGCTATTGCTTTCCTTTTGGGTTCGTCAAATCATCTCAATGGCTGCTTGACTGGTTTTGCTTTAGGATCCACGTTTAGCGCGTGCTCGACGAGTTCCCTGGGAACCCCTGGCATGTCTGAATGACACCAGGCGAAGATTTCCCAGCGCTCACAGAGGAACTCGACGAGCGCACTTTTCGATGCGGGATCCAGGTTTACTGCTATGGAGGTGGTCTTGTTTGGGTCCGTAGGGTGGACCTGGATTTTCTTCGAGTCTTGGGTTGCATCGAAAGCCTGATCTGGCAGGGATCGTCCAACATCGGGTAGCACGTTATTGTCAGTTTTGCCTTTCAGCCTTGCGTATTCTGTTGTCATGCCAAAAGTTTGCGCCAGCCTATTGAATTCTTTGTCACAAGTGTTGGATACTTCGAAGCTGCCTTGAACTATAATTGTTCCTTTAGGTCTTGGGATTTTGAGTGTGAGATATGCATAATGAGGTACTGCCATGAACTTTGCAAATGCTGGACGCCCCAGGATTGCATGATACTGTGAAGGCCAGTCCATGACTTCGAACTCCAACTTTTCTCTACGATAGTTGCTGCTATTGCCAAAGCAAACATTGAGTTCTATTCTCCGAGGGGATAATTTGTGCCTCCTAGTACTATTCCATGGAAGGAGCAATCTGTGGGTTTTAAGCTTTCCAGCGAGATGCACATTGCCTTCAGGGTTCTTGCATATATTAAATTTATGCCGCTTCCTGCATCCATAAATACTCGCCCGACATCGTATCCCCCTATTTGCACCTTAAACACCATGGGCGCGTGCCCTGGCCTTGGTACTTTCCTTGGGTGGTCTGCTCTGCTGAACCTGACTGGTTAATCGGACCACTTCAAGTACTCTGTTGTGTCTGGTGGTGATGATATTGCTAGATTTACTTGTCTAGATATGCTCTTCCGCTCTTTCTTGGACTTTGGCACTGGTTGTATCATTGCAGATATGTATACTTTTGATTCCAGATGCTTTGCTAGACGCTGCATTTGATATCCTTGGCTTGTACTCTTTCCTCCCTGACGTGCTCCTTTATTTTGGTCCATAGCATTTTTAACCTTAAGAATGTTCTGCAATCCTTCATCTGATGGTTAGAGACTCTGTTCCCATCTAAGTACGCGTAGTGGATGCGATAGGGACCATGGAGCATGTCTTCCGCTGATGGTCCGGAGTACTTAGGTTTTTCTGTTCTATGATTGCCTTCTCTCTGAAACTCTTTGCTTTCATGATCTTCCTCATCTCTTCTTTCATAGCCTGCGGCTATCTGAATTCGCCTTGCGCGACCATCTTCATTGCGGTACCTTCGCCTTTGCCTGCCTGTTATGTCGACTTCTGGCGAGCGCCCCCTTTTATTGTTGTATGTGTCCTCTCCATCGGCGAATCTATTGGCTACTTCCATTAATTCTGATACTGTCTTAGGTTTTGTTCTTCCTAGCTCTTCCACGAGGTCCGAACGGCAAAGGCCAGCCGAAAAGGCATCGCTTGCCTGCTCGTCGGAGACGTCTTCTGCAGAATTTTTGATTATACTCCATCACTGCATGTAGGAGCGCAGAGTTTTCTCTTTCCTCTGCACGCATGACTTGATTTCTTCAAATGACGCTGGGCGTTTATATGTCGAACAAAAATTTCTTGCGAACTGATTTTCTAGTTCTCCCCAACTCCCGATAGAATCGTTGGGTAGTGTCTTTAACCAGGACCGTGCTGTGCCGGTGAGGTGTAATTGCAGGCTTTGCATTGCTGTTGCTCTCGTTCCTCCGAGTATTTGCACTGCTTGCAGGTAGTCTGATAACCACAGCGTGGGTTCTTGTGACCCATCATACTTTTGCTGATTGTGTGGCAATTTGAATCCTTTGGGTACCCGCGTTCTGCGAACCCTTCGGGTAAAGCATAACGCACCCATCTCCTTTTCGTCGTCCTCATAGTTTTCTTCTCTCCACGCATAACATGCGTTGTTTACTCTTGCTTGTGCTATCATATTCCTCGTGTCCTCTCTTCATGCCTTACTTTTTTCGTCGCCTGAAGACTCGCTTTGCGAGGGTCAGCGCTTAAAATTTTCCCTTTGATTCTCTTTGTGATACATCGCCTCTTCGTCTAGAGGGTGTTTCCATAATTTATCCTCTACTAACCCAAGGGTTCATATCGCGGCTTGATGCATGTGCTCCCGCGGATCTCCAGGCTCTGGTTGTGTGGTTAATAGATATGCTTGTGCTGCTACCAGCGCTGCCTCTGGCGTTTCTTGCACAAAATCTTCTTCATTATCTGATGGGTGTTCGCTTACGCTTCTTACGCGGCTTTCTTCTCTTGCCCATGCTGTTGTCCTCCTACTGTGCTTCGGGTCTCTATGCCTTTCTCTGCTGGATTCTGATTTAATCATTGTATTCTCCCCAATATGCTCCACTTGACATGCTATAGTTTTCTTGGCTTCTTCTTAACTCATCTTTTTCCTCCCTCAGCTTATTTCTATGTTGATGCAATGCATATTGAAATCCCATTAAAACTTCCCTTCTTGAATTTGCGGGTACTTCTGTCCCGTGGTTGATAGCTGACATAATGATTCTCCACTCCCCGTTGGAGAAGTGAATTTTCTCCTTCTCCTTTTTGTCGTTCCTTCTTGATTTGTTGACTTGCATGTTGATTTCTGCATTACCTATGTGACCGTTCTCTTCTGCTACTTCGATGATGATGATGCATAATTGGTGTATGCTCCTGGAGATGCCACTGCTTCCGGTGACGAGGTCCCTTTGACTGTTGCATGATTTATCTGCTGTTACTCCCTCGTCGGGTTCTTCCTGAGTTCCGTCGAGTTTCTTGAGTTCCCTCTTCATGTTTTCTGTTGCTGCGAAGCTGACCGGCGAGTTTACCTTGCTAGAAGAGCCCACTGATGATCTCGACAGTGTGATTGTCTTGGCTTTGCTCGTCGACGGACCTGATTCCGCCGGATCCGAAAGGCGAGTTAAACCCGAAGGTCCAACGTAGAAGCTTAAACTTCCGATAGTCAACTCCGTCCTCTGATTTTCGTCAACTTCTGGATTGTTGTTGGCTAAAAGCGAAAAAACCATCGAATTAATGATTCCAATGCCCAGAGTCCCCATGGTCGGTGCCAATTGATGAGGGTTAACTATAGAAATGTCCAGTATGAAGGACTTAGGATCGGGTGAATAGGGCATCAGATGAACTCGAAGGTAAACTCAGTCAAACAAGGTGTGTGATGAAAGTAAATGTGTGATGAACTTTGGCTTACTCTCAATCAGTCCCTCACCATCCTCTCCTGGCCCCTATATATAGGTGGCTAGGTCTCAAGGTACGGGAGGGGTCCGACACAGATTACAATATCGATATACGACATGAACTCGTATTTCGACTAGAATTACACTTGGGCCTAGCTTAACGGGCCTCAGGGGTACTCAACTAACGGGTTCTATTATCTATACGTGAGACTAATGGCTGTTCACGTGGGCACGGCTGAGCGCGCCGGCTCGGGGACCTTTAGTCCCGGTTTGTAACAAGAACTGGGACTAAAGTATTTTATTTTTTTTCATTTCAATTTCAGATTATAGGTTTAGGGTTTATGGTTAATTAGGGTTAACTTTAATTTCAAGCGAGTTTCCATACCCATGTTCTACGACTAGTACATACACATTACACGTTGATGCATATATATAATATACGATGTCTTTCGACTGTATATACTACAATTTCAAGCAAGTCTCTGTACAATAATTTTTCAAACAAGCTAAGTTTCCGTAGAACTATATAATTACATGCATGGAGATCACTAAATTATATGTAGTGTTCATCGTTCTCCATATAGTGTTCTCCTTTCTTATGGAGGACCTCCCTTGGCAGGAATCCCACCAGCTCCCCTTGAATTGCTTTTATGCGCTGGGTTGGTAGGAGCTTCTCCCGCATCACTAACAACTTTAAGGAGATCGATATGGATATACATAAGTTGGATGAAACTCAACATAATTGATGATAATAAAAGAAAACTATGAATATTGCTATGTTAAAAAATGATGACAAGGTGTTTATCTCGGATCATCAGGAGATGGCTAATCTTATCTAGAAGAGCTACAAAGATAGAATGGGATAGTCTCATGGCATTGATATGCAATTTGATCTTGCATCACTCTTAACCAGAGTTGAGGGTTTAGAGGATTTGACTGCTCCTTTTGAGAAAAAAGAAATGGACGATGTAATCAAAGAGATGCCTCCTGATAGAGCTCCTAGGCCGGATGGTTTCAATGGGCTGTTCGTCAAGAGATGCTGGCCCATCATTCAAAAAGACTTTTACCGCCTTGCTAAAGAGTTCCACGAGGGAACACTAAATCTCCAGAATATTAACGGATGTTTCATCACTTTGGTCCTTAAAAAGGCTGTCCCAGAATGCGTTAATGATTTTTGACCGATCTCATTAACAAATGTCTGTCTGAAATTTCTGACAAAACTGGCTGCTAATAGACTGCAAGAGAAGATTTTACAGTGCATTCACAAGAATCAGTATGGTTTCCTCCGAAATAGGTCAATCCAAGATTGTCTTGCATGGTCTTTTGAGTATCTCTTCTTGTGTCAAGCCTCTAAGAAACCTATTGTTATTCTAAAGCTGGACTTTGCCAAGGCTTTTGATACTGTTAAACATGAGGCTCTTTTGCAAGTCATGAAACACAAGGGTTTCAACAAAAAATGGTTGGATTGGGCTGCCTCTATTCTCTCTACAGGAACTTCCTCGGTATTGTTAAATGGCATCCCTGGTAAAGAATTTGTCTATAAAAGGGGTGTACATCAAGGGGATCCTCTCTCTCCCTTGTATTATCTATTTGGGTCTGATTTTCTTCAGTCTGTGGTTAATGACTTATTGAGACAAGGATTTATACATAGGCCAATTGACACATATGATCCAGATTTCTCAATCATTCAGTATGCTGATGATACGTTGTTGATTGTGACTGTAGATAGAGTTTCGCGGTTGGCTCTCAAGGAAGTTCTTCATAAATTCTCCTTGTCAACAGGGCTTAAAATCAATTATCTCAGATGGTTCCTATTAACGTTCTAGATGATCTTATCTCTGAGCTTGCGTCTGATTTTGGCTGTCAGATTGGTTCTATGCCTTTCAGATATCTGGGGCTTCCTTTGGGAATGACTAAACCCCGTATCATTGATCTAATGCCCCTAGCTTGTCGATTGGAAAGAAGATTGGCCTGTAGCTCTTGCTTCTTGTCTCAAGGTGCTCGGTTACAACTAATTAATTTGGCTTTAGCTTCAATGCCTTTGCATTTCCTATGTTCATTGCAGCTGCAAATTGGCTTCACCAACCAGATGGACCGAATCCTGAGACAATGTCTTTGGAGAGACAATATTGATGGTTCCCCCAAGCCATCTTTAGCAGCTTGGGAAATTATTTGCATGCCAAAGGAAAAGGGAGCGTTGGGTGTAGTTAACTTTCAGAAGCAAAATGCAGCCCTCCTGATTAAGCATCTGGATAAGTTTTATAATCATAAGGATATTCCATGGGTGCATTTGTTATGGTCTGAATATTATGTTGGCAAAGTGCCTCATGCTGAGAACCTATGTGGGTCTTTTTGGTGGAGAGATGTGCTTAAATTAGTGGATAATTTCAGGGGTGTGTCAGCCGTGAAACATGGTAAAGGTGACACTTTTATGTTTTGGACAGATAACTGGTTTTTGAATGGCTCTGTCAATCCTTTGAGCTCCAGGTTTCCATGTCTATTCTCTTTTGTTAGAAATGGTATGGACTCTGCGGCCTCTGTCTTTGCACAGGAGGATATTACTTCTTTGTTCCACCTCCCTCTATCTAGGGTGGCTTTTGATGAGCTATCTCAGCTTCAACAAATCATGACAGACAATCCTTTGTCAGACCAGGAGGATTATTGGACTTATTGTTGGGGTGAGCGTTATACCTCTGTGAAGTTTTATAAACATATTCATGCTCACATTGTGGTGCCTAAGGTTTATCAATGGTTGTGGAAATCAAGTTGCATTATGAGAACTAAAACCTTTGCATGGCTTTTGCTACGCGACCGCCTGAACACACGTGACATGTTGCAAAGGCGTCATTGGAATGTCACTGATGATACTCACTGTGTGTTGTGCCCGACTAGGGCTTATGAGGATAGAGTGCACCTTTTCTTTGAGTGCAATTACAGTGCAAGAATCTGGAACTATATTCAGATTGATTGGAGTGGCCAGGGCTCTTTGGATATTCAATTCATTATTGGTCAGGCCAAGAGGAGTTTTCGCCATCCTTTCTTCATGGAGGTGGTAATTGTGGCTTGCTGGCATATATGGTTGATTAGTAATGCTGCAATCTTCAGAGGTGAAAGGCCTACCTTTGCAAGGTGGAAGGCCTCCTTTATCCATGACATGTACATGCTGCAACACCGCATCAAGGCCAAATTTAGACCTAGTCTGCTGGCCTAGATCGGTTCTCTTCACTGATTTTGGGTTATCCCCTTGTAAATAGTCTGTATATATGCTCTATTTCCCCTAAACCCTTGTTGTAATTATTCTGTACATTCTTGGTGAGGTCTTTTAATAAAATGATGTGGGGATTTTGCCTCGCAGTCTTAGGTTTCAAAAAAAAAGTCCGAGGAACGTGCTCTCGACTCACTGGTGTACCACCGGATGAACTCGCAGACGTAGAATCCACAGAGATTGGTCCCCGGTGGCTGCTGCAAACCCTTTATCTTTCTAAAAGTTAGCTGTTCTTTGAATTCACCTACTATCATCCTTCTGAAATGTGTCCAAACCCTGCAGGGCAAAGAAAATGAACAAATGAGTTATTAAATACTTGATATCAGGAAATTAATGAAAGGGGCTGATATAGTGCGGTAATGATTGAAATTACTTCTGCAGCATTGCTTTCATGTCGCTAAAAAGGGCTTCAGGATTATCCAATGAGTCCATGATTTCAACACTTGATTTGTCAAATTGAATCTTTAGCAAAATCCAGTGGAAAGTGCAGGCACGCATGCATAACTCATCAATTACACTTAACATCGAGTAAGCAAAAAAGAATGTGTACAAGATAGAAACACTCACTTGAAGTTGTAAGGAAATAGAATTTCCCTTTTAAGACTTTGCTTGGTAAAAAATGTGAACAGGTCATTTTCCACATCTTTGGAGTGACCTTGTAACATCTTTTCATTAATGATATATGGGTCAACAAACCCAACGTCATGGATATTCTTTTGTTTGCATTCAAGCATCTTAAATCTGCATAATATCGTACAAAAAGAATATAGTTAATTAGGATAATATATTATAGGCAATGAACAAGCTAAGCTAGAGACTTGAATATAAATCACTTACAGACAATAGGAACTGATGATAGATTTGTCGAGGTCACGCTGATTGAATAACTGAAACAATGCTCCTCTCTAACGTATGCCATAATATAACGTTTGAAGTCCTTTTTTCCAGGGATTTCTATTTTCATGCCCTCGGGTCCTTAGTTGTACTCAGTTTTCCCCAGCTCTTTAGTTTTTCCTCAGTTTTGTCCAAGCCCTTGTCTAAAACCCTCACAAGTGCTGGAACGGCCGGTTGCCCGACGGGTCAACAACTTTGACCGTTATCTGCTGACTAGTGGGGCCACGAGCCCACCAACGTTAGACCATCCATCTTTGTTTGACCGTAAGCATCGCCGTATCCCTGACGAAAACGCGGACGAGTGGGGCTTCGGTATATCGAATGACAAGTGGGGCCATGACGCTGATACAAGGGGCAATACACGGGTAGGATTAGATTTTTAAACGGAGCTCTACAGCGATGGCTCAGAGGAGGTGGTCTGCGGGGTGCTGAGATGAGATCGACGTCCATAAAGAACTGCATGAGGCGAGACCAGACGCATTAGATAGATATGAACTAGACGCGTTTAACCATGCAAAGAAGAAAAGAAATGGTCGAGGACATCGACGACGACCTCAACACTTTGACTGACGGTGTCGGACACGAACGCGAGCAATGTAGAGAAAACTAGTGTCTCTCCTTTCTGACATGTATAGATGGGTGCTAGGGGAGTGTGGCGGCGAAGGGAAAGACCTCGCGGTGGTCTGTGGCATCCAGCATAGCGGGGCGGCGTGGCCGTGCCCACAGCGGCGTGCATGTTCGGCATTGGCATCAACATGTACGTTCGTCATTGGCCTCGGTGGTATCTGTGGTGTGTCAGTGATTGAATGAGGGGACGGGATTGAGGTTGCATCCCGACAGTGACCTAGCAGTGGCGGCGAGCATAGCCGTTCTGACTATGCCGATATCGGCATCGGCATCATTTGGAGGCTGTGGTGCTCGAATCATGGTGGAAATTGCGATTGCCTATTATTTTTACATGCATAATATATAGAAAATAGCTAGATTTCTAAATGGATGCATATGAAGCTACATATATATTCTTGGTCATAATCCCCTTAGATGCATGGCTTCACGTCGTCGTCGCTTTCATCGTCAGTATCTTCGTCGTCCGTGTAGTGGTACTTCCTGCACGTTGTTCCGTCGAACACCTTCACTGTGAGCACATCATCGCCTTCATATTTGAAGTATAGGAAGCAGCTGAAATCCACACTGTGCGCGATGGCAAAATTCTCCCATCCCTTATCGAGGTACATCCGGCCTTGTCCGTCAAATAGGACCTCCACGGTCTAGAGATGAGGACCACAGTCAGCTGCTCGCAGATACACCTTAGCGGGCTCCTGGCCGTCAAGATAGTTCACAAACTTGAAATTAAAGGTTTTTTAGAACATGCACATAATTAATCACATGCATCATATATGTGGGAACGTGTACGTACCTTCTTGGCCAAAGGGTCTTCATAGATGGCGATGAAGAACTCCTCTATGATCAATGGCAGTGTTGATGGTGGTGGTGGCAATGATGATGATCCACCACCCCGGCCGCCCCTTCCCCTTCCCCTTCCCCTTCCACTTCCCCTTCCGGTCGGCGTCCGAGACGTGGAAGCCATGGCAATGGATCAAGTGTATGTGAACGAAGAAGAGAGAGGCAGAACCTATTGACATGAGGGATGGCCGTTGTGTGGGTTTATAAGGGAGAGATGATCGTTGTGGGGTTTACACCATAAATTAAGGTAGAGATGACCGTTGTGGGGTTTACACAATAAATTAAGGAGGAGATAACCGTTATGGGGGTTTATATCTCAACAAAAAAGTAATGCCTAAAAGAAATGGAAATTCGTGATAGTTTATCATTTTACCGTGAAAAGTAATGCCTAAAAGAAATGGAAATTCGTGATAGTTTATCATTTTACCGTGAAAAGTAATGCCTACAAGAAATGGAAATTTGTGATAGTTTATCATTTTACCGTGAAAAGTAATGCCTGCAAGGAATGGAAATTCGTGATAGTTTATCATTTTACCATAAAAAGTAATGCCTAAAAGAAATGGAAATTCATGATAGTTTATCATTTTACCATGAAAAGTAATGCCTACAAGAAATGGAAATTTGTGATAGTTTATCATTTTACCATGAAAAGTAATGCCTAAAAGAAATGGAAATTCGTGATAGTTTATCATTTTACCGTGAAAAGTAATGCCTACAAGAAATTCGTGATTACCAAACTTGTTCAATCCGGTGGCAAACTCGTTATTTAGCATACATAGAGGGGTAGTAGTTTGCCACCGACAGATAGAGAGAGGGTTGCCATGATGAGAGAGAAAGAGGGGTTATCCTGCCCGTTAGATCATAGGATCGACGGTAGGTGGGCATGATCCGTGTGACAAGAGCTCGACCAATCAGGCCAAGTTTGGGCTTCTGTGAGAAGGGAGAGAGTAAAACTGAGTAGTATCAAGGATCCAAGGGCAAGTAAATAGTAAACAGGCTAAGGAATTCAAATAAGAGATTTAGAAAAAGAAAAACACATGTTTTGTACAATGAAACCCAGGTTGGCCTACCTCAAAGTATTAGCAATTCAAATATACATGAGTGTGAAAATTATGGCCTCATTCAGACAAACTATGTTTTGGGTATAGATGTTTTGAGAAGGGGTTTGAGTGAAAAGCCATGAACCTTCATAGCTACTAGTGATTTGAGAAGTGGCCATTTGTGTTAAAACTTGATTTATATATAATTGTTATGATTTCCTACGTGGCAGGTCGCGTAACAAGACTCCATGAGTAGGAGGCACTATAATTTTATTTTTTTGAATTTTTTTGCGCATGAAATGACTCAATTAGATAGCTTAATCCCATTTGTTGACTCTCTGTTGACCAGCCACTTGAGGGTAAAACTGAGTATATTGCACTAGCCAGTATTAGTACTCGAGGGAAAAACTGAGTACAAATATTTTTCCAGTGTAAGACTCGAGGGTAGAACTGAGTACATATAACGGTGCAGACGTGTAGTACCACAGACGCGTGTTGAGACCAAACGTCTAGTTTTTTTGAGAAACTGCTGAGACAAACCGTCACTTTGCCAGTACAGAGCCCCTCTCTCCCTCCCTCTGCACACAGTCTCATTCTCACTCACGCACGCAACCACGCCTCTCACGTCCCATCACCTTCTCAAAAAAACCCCAACCGCCCTACGCGCGCTCCCCTATCGGCGATGGAGAAGAAGAATGCACTGGCGGCCGTCGCCCCCGAGCCCGTCGCCTCCGATGTAATGCCCCACCTTTGAAATAAGGTGGAACACCTGTGTTAAGTGCTATTCCCTGGATCACTGATAGCACCACAGTACAAAATATAGTAATCATTGCAATAGTATCAAATATTACAACGTGGATCCAGATACATAAGTCTTCAAATCTTACAAACCAGCTTAGTCACATGGACTAGCTCAAATAATAGAGTTCAACATAACATAAACACAACAGAAACTAGGGTAGTAGTGAGCCTTCATCTTCACCATGTGCCACAGGCAGTCATGTTGGAATGTAGACTCGAGATCCTATCACTTACTCCGCATCAGAAAATCCTGCACATTTGAATATGCAGCCCCATGAATGGGGGTCAGTATAATGATGTACTGGCAAATGACACATATTTGGTGGCTGTTGTGAAGGAACTAACTACATGATATTTGGCTGGTGGATCTCTTGGGCTAATTTGCATAAAGCCAATTTTGTCCTACAATTCTTTCTCAAATCTTTCTTTCAAAGTTTTATATTTTCAAAGGGTCGAAATAACCCCCAAATACTACATACTAGCTAGGTATGTAGCACTGGGCGAAACTCAACAAAGTCGGAACAATAGAAACCACCACCCCTCGGAGTGAATGGCCCTGAGTCCCTAACCTAAGGGTTTCTAGTCAAATTTTAATCATTCAGAAATGGTGATGAGATTCTTCCGTACATTCCATGTCTAGAGACTCAAATTGTCCATAACCGGGGACACGGCTAATCGATTAGTTTGACACCCTGCAGGGGTTGTGTACTTTCACCTTAAGTCCCATTCAACCCAGAGAGAAGAATGAGACAAGGCCTTTCAGAAGGAGAGAGCAACCATACTGGCAAGACCCGTTTCCACCTATAATTTTGCTACCAGCCGATGTCTTGCACACAAGTTGAACCGTCACATCTTAATCAGTCAAGACAGAGCCCATATTATCATAAGGCTGCACTGGAAGTACTCTAAGGCATGGAAGACATGTTAACCTCTTTAATCCTGAGTGGCATTCCACAAGTGTACTCCTGGAGTTCACCCCATCCTCTAGGAGGCATGAGGCCCCAGAAGACACTCAACTTCGCCTCCATCAACAAACCAATCCACCCAGGTGTTTCATTTTAGTTGAAGTTCTTAATTTATTCCCAAAACACTTTTAACAAGTGATCATAGCATGGCATCAATATTTTTCAAGGTATTTAGCGTCCTAACAGGTGGGGTTTAAAGGATAGCTACACACTACTAGGATCTAAGCATTTTATAAAACAGTTGAATATTCCACCTATCATGCATACTACTGAAAACACTAATGCATTAGTAAAAATAGGTAGAAGCATGTGTGTCACTTGCCTTGGCAGCAACCAGCACACTCATAGCAGTCACAAGAATTGTTCAGCTCTTCTTCATAATCTAAACAAGCAACAAGTACACAAGCATAAATACACTAATTCTAAATGGCAAACATAGACATGTATGCATGTATGCAAATGTCAATTTAATTTCACACACTAAGTTAATGTGTGAAAATGTTGTATTTAGTGAAACATGATGTTTAGAAAACAAGTGTGTGGTTAGAAAGCTTTTTAATTATTTAAAAAGGCAAATGGGCAATTTTGGGTATTTGAAAGTAGGGCTAATGCTTCCCAAAATTGCTCCTGGTTAGGATAAACTTTGATAAAATTGGGTTATGATCCTACTGGACATAGAACAGTAACACAAAGCTATTGCAAGTGGTTTCATTCAAAAATACATTTTAGAAAACAAATGGTGACCAAATTAGTGATTTGGTTAAATTTAACAGTAGCAAGTTTGTGCACATTTCAAGTTTGATTTTTTTTTGATTCCAGGGTGTTCTACATGTTCTTAGGAATCCAGAGACTACAAATTTGTAGCAATTGGATCTACAGAACAAAAGTTATGAATTAAATGGTGTTTATAAGTCATTTTTGCCATTTAAAATTCATTTCAAAACTTTTTACAGTACCATTAAGATATTATTGCATAAATAGATTCTCCTTTTTCCAAGGATTCCATGGATATCAAGTTTGAAAAATTTGGCCACGTGGTTTATTTTCTATGGATTTTACAAGTTGCAGCCGAAATCTGAAATTTGAATTTCTATTTAAATTTTGATTTTGACCAAGGATTTGACCAAGGTTGACTGGGGCTGCGATGTGGCAATCTCTCAGTGGTTGGTACCGATTCGGAAGAGGCCTCTAATCCTGGCCGTAGGATTTGGATCCAAGGGACAGAGAGGGAAATGAGGGGAATGCTCACCGGCGGGGGAAGTTCTCCGGCGAGGGACGCGCAGGAGGCTGTCGACGGCGGAGCTCCGGTGGTCTGCGACGGCCGTCGAGTAGCAGACAAGGTGCGGAAGGCTCCAGTGAGGTGGCGTGCTTGGTCGGCGGGGTCTTCTGCGTCCAGTGGCGAGGGAGAGGGGCGACCGGATGCAGAGACGGCTCGGGGATCAACGGGGTGAGCGCAGCATTGCAAGAATTCGAACGATTGATGCATCAGAGGTTGCGCCCGAGGGAGAGGAGAAAGGAGGAGGCCAGAGGGAGATCGTGGGGTGCTTAACCGTGCCGAAATCGGTGAATTGCAGTGGCGGAAATCCAAACTCCGGCGAGAAATTGAGCGGGATTCGTTGGTTCAATCAAACAAGATAACTGGGGGAGAATGGAGAGGAGCGGTTTGTGTTGCAGAGGGTGATGACGTGGGGAGAAATGCAGTTCCAGAGCGTGCGAAAGGGAGTAAAGGAGGGAGCGGGGTGGCGGTTTCGTTCTCAGAGAAGAAGAGGGAGGAGCGGTTAGAGAAGAAACATATGATAGGCGGGTCCCGCTTGTCAGATTAAAAAAATGGAGAGGGTAAGTGCGGGTTTGCTTGCTGGGCTGGATGCTGGGCTGCTGCCCCGGGCTGGCCCAAGGATGCTCTATCTTTATTTTTTTCTTCTCATTTTCTTTTCCAATTTTTTGTTTGGTTTCTTCATTGTTTGAAAACAAATCTGGTTGGTTTTGGATATTTTCAAAATTTGGAAAACTTTTAAATGTTATGCTAATGTGTCTGGTCATACACCACTCAAATTGGTGAAACTTTGTAAATAAAAATATTTGCAAGAATTATAAAATAGTTTTCAAATAAACATGAATCTATTTTAATTAATAACTTTCTAAAAATGTTTTGTTTACAAAATTTATTTAAAAGGTAATTAAAACAGTAGTGCTTCTGATAAAATAACATTTAAGTACTTTGCTTAACCCCAAAGGTGAAGTTTTGTAAATAAAAATAATTGCTAGAAAATATAAGATAGCTTCCATAAACAAATGGAGCTATTTAAAACTAAACTTTCTGATTTTTATTTTAATTAAAAGATTTATAGAAAAAGATTTTTAAAATAGTAGTGTTTGGTGCAAAAACATTTAAACTTATTTTTGATAACTTTCAAATTTGGCTCACATAAGCTTTGAAGCTTAATTTAGAAAAAGCAACCTTCTAGTTTTGAAATTTTATTTCAATTTTAATTCAAAAATGCAGAGATGAGTATGAATGCATGCTGAGTTTGAATTTGAAAAACTTGGGATGTTACAGACTAACCCCCTTAAGATGAAGCTCGCCCTCGAGCTTCGAAAAGGCTAGCAAATAGGTATGGGTGAAAATCTAAAGGATTTCCTCTAGCTCCCAAGTAGCTTTTTCCTCGGTGTGGTGGCTCCACTGTACTTGACAGAACTTGATGTTTTGGTGTGAGTATTTTTTTCTATTGCTTTCCAATATCTTGATTTGTTTCTCCTTGTAAACCAAAGCATTCTCTTACTATAGCCATAACTTCTAGGCTAACCCCCTTAAGATTGTTTAGCCTAATTGACGAGGTTTATCCCCGGCAATGCCCATGTCGAAGGGCTTTCAATCTAGGAAGCGTATTGGGGACCTGGCGAACTCGATGACAATCAGACAAAAGCAAAGGAACACAGGATTTACCCAGGTTCAGCCCCCTCAAAAGGTAAAAGGCCTACGTCCTGCTTGTCTGACTTTGTATTGATGAAGGGATGGTGATGATGGTGGTACAATGGCGGCGTAGATTGGATCTAGCCTAAACAGAGAGCTCTAAGTTGTCGAGTGCTCCGGCGTGAGGTGGGTGGAAAAGTGTCTCCGGCCTTCAAGACCTCCCTCCCAACCTTTTATATACGAAGGCCGGGTCTCAGGATTGTCTCTCAAGCCAAGTACAGATCGGATCAACGACGGAAACGAAAACCTAATCTATCTCCAAATCTTCGGGTCCTTGCTTGCACGCCAAGTAAAGCTCCTGGGCCACGCTAGACCGTTGTCTTGATGGGCCTCAAGAGCCTTTCGAGAGATACCCTTCCTGGACCGAAAACCAGGTAGGCGAATATCGGGGGCCCGTTTGTCATTCCTTCGTCAGTAGCCCCCGAGTGCCTGGGATAGCCGAAGACTATTGCAGGGACTCCTCCCGAAAGTCTTCCTAGCCGCACCCGATATGAGCACTTGGCCTGTAAAACCGCAAATGTATAGAGGTCATTCGAGTAGTATGCTTGTTTGGTACAAAATTTTTGAGCTACTCTTCTTTAGAGTCTCGAGTGTGCTTAAGTCGGGTTTGCAGAGGGATGCGCATAACCGGCCTGAGACTCACGCCGGGTCTCAGTTAATTGCATAGCCGCAAAGACATTCGGTTAGCTTACTCAGATTTGAGTCCCCCGACTTGAACCCGCGTGGGCTGGCGCTACCCCGACCCGAGCCGCGTTGGACTTACCAGGTCGGAGCCCAGTTTATTTGTGAGGCACTCGATGCGTCCATCGGCACAAACTTCATACCGTAGGCATGGAAAATTTTCGGCAGAGCGCGTTTGATACGAATACCGGGCCATCAGGTGTTGCAAACCATGGACTTACCTTCGTATTTGACATACGGCATCCGAACTGGCATATTGCCACCAAGATTCGGGCATGTTGATTGAGGAGCGTTGATAGCTCAAAAGAAAGGTGCGAAAAGGCATCAGCCCGTATTCGAACAGAACAAAAGCTCTAGCACTCTAGAGGTGCGCTTCGGAGGTTCGGATGTTTATTCTTGAATAACATAGTGATGTTGCAGGCTCGAAAAAGATGATTCAAAGGTCCGCAGCTCGAGCTCGAATTCTTGGAATGCATTACTGGGCCGAATAAGGCAACTCGAAGGATCGAAACCCAACCTCGAATAGCTTGAAGGCGCTGCTGGCCTGAAAGAAACAATTCGAGGGACCGAAGTCCTGCCTCGAATATCTTGGAGGCGCTGCTGGCCCGAAAAGACAATTTTGAAGGACCAAAGTCCTGCCTCGAATATCTCAAAGGTGCTGACAATTTCGATCAGGAATGTCCCTCGAAGGAGCAAACATCCCTTGCTCAAAGAACCCCATTCGAAACATTCAGTAAAGGACAGAGTCGTCGAAAAAATCTGCGTATGTTTGGGTAACACGAAAGAGAGGAGCACAGAAACCTCGAAAGAAACTGTGACGACCTCAAATTTGATACAAATTCGAAGTGCCCGTTATGTATTCCACCGCAATCCCAGAACCGTTGTTGCGATATACATAACGTAGTTGGTAACCAGTTCCATAGACATTACAATACGATGATTCAAATACAATGGTCATATAGACCAAGTCACATTACAACATAATATAGCAGCGGAAATAACGTCTTCGGCCCATGCCTTCTCCCTACAGGCAATGGCGACTCACGGAGACGATCTTAGTTCTGGCACTCCTCTTCATACCCTTCCTCCAAATACTCTTCCCCATAGTCTGGCCAAGTTGATAGCCAGGGACACAGCCGTGAGTACATTGGATGCACTCGCAAACATCTTATAAATGAAATGATGAAGTAGATATGCAAGGTTGATATGGTGGACTAAGCACTAAGTTTATTTGCCAAAGCTAGTTCTATTTCCCAAGAATGTTCGTCTGTAGGAAAGAAGTTTAGTTCTCTAAGTTCAATCTAAAGAGGACTTCCAATGTGTCAATATCATGGTCAAGTCAAGTCAATTCAATTCATGTCATTCACCAAGTTCACCAGAAGTTGTTTTCATTATTGAGAAAAGCCAGGCACAGCTTGCCAACCGTCCATGACCGCGGACGCGGCTATTCGAATAGTTTGAAAACCTCTGCAGAGGGGTACACTTTACCCACAAGATTCGATACATCTGCCGGGAGAAATCCACGGTCCGTCATACAAAAGTATGCAGGGTTCAGATAATCAAACAAAACCTTTCACTTGCTCACCCTAGTATAGGATCCTTCCCTAGAGCCCAGGGTACGGAATCCCCGCTCCGGCGCCACTAGTTCTGGCCATCCCGGGTGCCGGGTTGGTGGAGTCCACCTGGTTCAGAAGTAACCGCGCACGGTGTCCTTCCATAAAGATTTGATACAAGGCCTCCCATACTAAGATAAACAAGCTACGGATTAAGCCCCTTCCCATATAGGGGTAATATGGTTGTACGGTATAATTGGCTCCCATAGTACATCACTCGTTGTCAATTGAGAAATACATTTCATAGTTCTTAGTCAAGATTATTTTCTTTCATAAAACCATCATGTAGGAGAAACCTCCAATATCAGGTTTCAAGTTCAAGTCACCGATTTTCAACTAGGATTCCCCTTATAAATGACCTCCAATTTTATTAGCGACTAAGCAACTACATTGAGTGATGATACCATTAACAAGGTTGGATAACTCAGCTTGATGCTCTTGCTAATCAAGATATCACTACCTTCTATCCTTCTACTCTAGCAATTTAATCATGCAACTTACTTAAAACAGGTAGAAATGCAATAGTAAAACTAGGTATTTGGAGTATGATTCAAAAGATGGCTTGCCTTGGTTGGCAAAGTGTCCTGGGTATTCTCCTTCTTCTTGATAATAATAATCCCCCTCAATATCCTCCTCGGCAACACTAGCGTCTAATAACGAAATCAACACAAAACACACAATCACTACACAATGCTAGCAGCATACCAAACACACATATATGTTTGCTAACAATAGCATTCATGTTGGATTTTATGGTGTTGGATGGTAAGTTTTTCTTTTAAGTTTTCTTCAAGGGTGCAAGTTAGATTCTCTACTAAGTGTCATAAGTGGTTCACTTTCTAAACATTGGTATTGGTTTAGGGGTATTAAAACTAGTTCAAGTGGGATGGATCCACTAAGTGAATTGGTAATGAGGGCAACTTAATTCTAAGTGTGCAATAGTGATCTATCATTTTATGCTACAAGATAGGATTGGGTTAAGTTCTAATTGCTCACACTAATAAGGTTTGGGGTTGATTAGGGTTGATTAACAGTAAGAGGGGTCATTGGTGAGGTCACATTTTAATTTTCATGATTTTTGATGGCTTAAATAATTTTCTAGAAATATTCTATGATTAATAAAGCTATGGTCACACTATTCATATCTAATTAAATCCCTAACTTAGTTTGATTTCTAACCAGTTCTATTGTGTAGAGTATTTTATAAGCTTTCCAACACATATTTATTTGCTGGAAAAGGATTTGTAATTCTCTTGGAAATTTAATTTGCAAAACACATCTGAATCATATTTGAATTAATTCAAACGGGCGGGAAAATAATTAAAAACTAAACGGACCGTTTTCTAACTAGCTGGGCCGAGTCTGAACAGAACCCGAACGGGCCGGCCCAGAAAAACGTTTCGCACGGCGGGGGAAAAATAAAACGGGGCCTGACAGGTGGGGCCTACTGGTCAGATCTAATTAAAATCCTGAATCGGTACGCTAGCGTTGGATCAAGATCGAATGGCTCGGGCTCATCGTCTACCTCAGCACGGGCGGGAGCTCACCTGCGTTGCAGTGAAGAATGTTCGACGGCGAGGGAGGGACGTAGAGGATGCAGAGCTCGTCGGCGACGTGCGGAATCGGCTGCGGTGCGTTTCCTCCACCGATTCCCAGCGGCGGCTTGCGCCGGGGCAGTCGAACTTGGCGGCGCGCTTCGCGTCCAGTACCTCGCTGGCGTGGCGAGCGTCGACGAACCAGAGCGAGCTGGGCTAAACGAGTGTGTCTGGGAGGTAGCTGGGAGTGAGGTGAGTGTCTCCGTTTGATCGGCGGGGGTATTTATAGGGCGGAGCGTCGAGGACGAAGGCGTCCAGAAGCTCGTCGGAGTGGGGGTCCTGGGCGCGCGCGTGGAGCGACACTGGGCACGGCGGCCACGCTCGCGTGCTGGAAGGGTTCTGGCTTGGCCGCGGGGTGCTGTGGGTCTGCTCTGGCGAGGGCAGAGCGGTCGGCATCGAGCAGAGAAGAAGAGGACTGGGAGGGGGCCCTGGGCGCGAACCTCGTCTTCCCTCCGCTTCTCCTGGCTTGGGTCGGGGCTGGGGGCGCTGGAGTCGACCGTGGAGATGCCAAGGAGCATGGCTACAGGCGTGGAGCGAACCAGAACAGTGCAGCCACAGTAGAATCGATTTGGTTTGATTTCTCTCTGCCAGTGTTCGACGAAATGCCCGCAAGAGTTTGAAATTTGAATTTTTGAAATTTTCCACTTTGGGTGATCAACATATTGGCCAAGGTATCCTGTCATATTTTTGTTTCAAAGAAAGAAGAAGTTTTGCAGAAATCTTATTTCGAATTTTGCTATAGTCACTGTTTTAGATTCAAACTTTAGCAGATGATTGAGTCAAGCTCTGGGTTGAATTTTGAGTAGATTCTTGTTGGTTGAGTTAGTATGTAACTTGGTTAAGCTCAACTAACTGGCCAAACATGAAGGTGGGTTCCAGATTTCTTAATCCAAGGGCTCAAAGTGGTGTAGTCAAACAGATTTCCTAGATCATCTCAATCTTCTCCTTTTTCTTTCTTATTTTTATTTCTGGTTTCTTTGCTTCTTATAATCTTTCTCCTTTGCTTCTGTTGGTTAACTTAGAATTAACTAACCAATGCACAATCAAAAATAACACACATGAAATCATAGAATACATATAATAGAAAATACATGTATGCATGAAATAATGGATAGAAAGTTTTATCTTGGTCCAAAAATTTGGCACTTGATTTAATAAGGAGTGGATTACAAATTCTGAGTTGTTACAATCTTCCCCCCTTAGAAAGAATCTCGTCCCCGAGATTCACTAGTTAAGAACTGAAAAGATTGGGAAACTCTTTCTGAAGGTAATCTTCTCGTTCCCAAGTGGCTTCATCCTCAGTGTGGTTACTCCACTGAACTTTCAGAAACTTGATGCTTCGGGTTCGAGTGGTTCGGTAGGCTTCCTCGAGGATACGGATAGGCATTTCACGATAGGTCAAATCCTGGTTGATGTCCACAGAGCGGTGATCGATATTCTTGAAGATTTCTGGCTTCTCCGGCACTTCAAGGCATTTCCGAAGTACGACACGTGAAAGACATCGTGCACTTCAGACAATTCAGGGGGCATTTCCAACTGATAAGACACTTCTCCTCTGCGGTCTAGTATCTTGAAGGGTCCAATATATCTTGGGGCAAGCTTTCCTTTTACTTGGAATCTCTGCATTCCCTTGAGGGGTGATACTCTGAGGTAAACGAAGTCTCCACTCTTGAAGGTTAATTCTCTCCGTCTCTTGTCGGCATAACTCTTCTGTCTTGACTGGGCTGCCTTGAGATAGTCACGAATCATGCGAACTTTCTCCTCGGCTTCTTGCAGAATGTCAGGTCCAAATATCTGACTGTCTCCAGTTTCTGACCAATTCAAAGGGGTACGACACTTTCTTCCATACAAAGCTTCAAATGGGGCCATTTGCAAGCTGGCTTGATAACTGTTGTTGTAGGAAAACTCCGCGAAGGGCAGACAATCTTCCCACTTAGCTCCATAGGCTAGAACACAGGCTCTCAACATATCTTCAAGTATTTGATTCACTCTTTCAGTCTGTCCATCAGTCTGAGGGTGGTAAGCGGTGCTAAAGGTTAACTTGGTTCCCAAGGCTTGATGCAAACTTTTCCAAAATCTCGAGGTGAATTGGGTTCCTCGATCGGAAACTATGGTTTTAGGGACTCCATGCAAACTAACAATTCTGGATAGATACAGATCTGCTAGCTGTCCCGAGTTGTAAGTGGTCTTGACAGGAATAAAGTGGGCAACTTTGGTCAGTCTATCCACAATGACCCAGATAGAGTCATTTCCACGGCTAGACCTTGGAAATCTAGTGATGGAATCCATTCCAACAGATTCCCACTTCCATTCTGGAACTTGCAAAGGTTGCAGCAATCCCGTAGGACGTTAATGTTCAGCCTTGACTCTCTGACAAATATCACATTTAGAGATGAACGATGCAATCTCCCGCTTCATTCCATGCCACCAAAATTGTTCCTTCAAATCTTGGTACATCTTAGTTCCACCGGGGTGGATGGAGTAAGGTGTCTCATGAGCTTCCTTCATAATCATATCTTTCAATTCGGAATCAGCAGGCACACAAATGCGTCCTTTATACCAAAGAACTCCTTGATCATCTTCCTCAAATCCTGGCACCTTGCCGGAACTAATTCTGCGCTTGATTCCGTCAATACTCGCATTTCCCTTCTGGGCTTCTTTGATTTGGCTCATCAAGGTGGGTTGAAACTCTAGGTTGGCTAAGAATCCTTGACTGACTAGTTCCAATCCAAATTTTTCAAACTCTTGGTGTAACATAGGCTGCTCTTCTTTGATCATCATATTTAATGAGCATGGCTTTCGACTCAATGCATCGGCCACCACATTGGCCTTACCGGGGTGATAATGAATTTCTAGATCATAATCCTTGATCAACTCTATCCATCTTCTTTGCCTCATATTCAACTCCTTCTGGGTGAAAATATACTTCAAACTCTTGTGGTCAGTGTAGATCTCGCAACGGTTGCCCATCAAATAGTGCCTCCAGGTCTTCAGAGCTAGAACCACGGCTGCTAACTCTAGATCATGGGTTGGATAATTTTCTTCATGAGGTCGAAGCTGCCGAGAGAGGTAAGCTATGACCTTGCCTTCTTGCATCAAGACACAACCAAGTCCAAGTTTGGAAGCGTCGCAATAGACATCAAAGTTTTTGGTGATATCGGGCATGGTTAGGACGGGTGCGGTCACCAATCGCTTCTTGAGTTCTTGAAAACTCTCTTCACACTTAGGGGTCCATTCAAACTTCTTGTCTTTCTTCAATAGTTGGGTCATTGGCCGGGCAATGCTTGAAAACCCTTCAACAAATTTGCGGTAATATCCGGCTAATCCGAGAAAACCTCTAACTTCAGTTTGAGTGGTAGGGGCTTCCCATTCCATGACTGATTTGATCTTCTTGGGGTCCACGGATATTCCTCCTGCTGATAATACATGGCCTAAGAATCCAACTTCCTTCAACCAGAACTCACATTTACTGAACTTGGCATACAGCTGATGCCCTCTTAAGGTTTCTAAGATTAATCTCAAATGGGTGGCATGCTCTTCTTCGGACTTGGAGTAGATAAGAATGTCATCAATGAAGACAACAACGAACTTATCCAAGAACTCCATAAAAACCTTATTCATGAGATTCATGAAATAAGCAGGGGCATTGGTCAATCCAAATGACATCACGGTGTATTCATACAATCCGTATCGGGTAGTGAAGGCTGTTTTGGGGATATCCGTTGCACGGATTTTCAGTTGGTGGTATCCAGTTCTCAGATCTATCTTTGAGAATACTCGGGCTCCAGTAAATTGGTCAAACAAATCTTCAATCTTTGGGAGAGGATACTTGTTCTTGATGGTCACATCATTTAGCTTGCGGTAATCAGTGCACAGTTGGCTAGAACCGTCACTTTTATCCACAAACAGAACGGGTGATCTCCAAGCAGAAGAACTTGGCTGAATCAATCCTTGACTCAAAAGGTCATCCAATTGCTTCTTCAACTCTACTAGTTCAGCTGGGTTCATACGATAGGGTCGTTGGGCTATAGATCCAGTTCCGGGAATAAGCTCAATGATAAACTCGATATCCCGATCTGGTGGCATTCCGGGTAGCTCATCGGGAAAAACATCCGGGTATTCACAGACAATGGGGACTTGCTCTAAAGTTGGTCCTGAGATACTCTTATGACATCTGGGGATTGGGATGGGTTTGACTGACACATGCTTTACTAAAACTCCACGGCTACTTCTCATGGTGATGGTCTTTTTGGCACAATCTATAATTCCTTGGTGTTGAGACATCCAATCCATACCTAGGACCACTTCCAATCCTTTGGTTCCTAACACAATCAAACTGGCTAAGAATGAGATCCCATGAATTTCTGTGGGCACTGCCAAGCAGGTACAACTAGCTTTGGTTACTGACCCGGGAATTTGCACAGTCATAACATCTTTCAAAGGTGTGGGTTGAAGTCCACTTTTATCAACGAATAGTTGGGTAACAAATGAGTGTGAAGCTCCAGAATCAAACAGAACTCTTGCAAGAACTGAGTTAACAGGGAACATACCAAGCACAACGTCGGTCGCTTCCTGAGCTTCTTCAACATTCATGTGATTCAGACGGCCTTGAGAGTGAGGCGGTTTCCTTGGTGGATAGTTCTTGCCATTTCCCACACGACGCTGTTGCTGGACAGGAACAGTGGTCTTGGAGGCATCATTCAGCTTCTTGGGGCACTCATTGGAGTAATGCCCTTTCAGTCCGCACTCATAACAGGTAACACCAGACTTGTCACCAGGCTTGGGTAACACAGGGGTGCCATTTGGCCTTGGGGTATTGGTGTTGAAGTTGTTGCCACTTGGTCTTGGAGGTGCACGGTTGAAGTTGTTGCCGGGCGGACGGCTAGGATAGTTGGGACGCGGAGCAGGTGCAGACGGCCTCATAGGTTTAGGGGCGAAACCCATAGGTGCATTTCCCCTTGGCTTCTGCGAGTTGCTCGAGTTGCCTTGATACATCATACGGCGCTTGCGGTTCTCTGCAGCTTGCTTGAGTTTGCCTTCCATCTGAATAGCAGAATCAACCAATGACTCCAGGTCGGCAAAGTGAATGCTGACCAAGACACATTGCATCTCATCATGAAGTCCATCCAGAAACCTTTCTTTCTTCTTCTCAGTGGTGTCGGTGTCATCGGGTGCATACCTAGACAAGGTAAGGAACTTGTCACGGTAATCCACCACAGATAGGGAACCTTGCTTTAGATTTCTGAACTCATTTCTCATCCTTTTAACCAATCCCAACGGAACATGGGCTTTGCTAAACTTGCTCTTGAACTCCTCCCAAGGCATCACATATCCTGGGGCTTGCATTGCACGGGTGCTATCCCACCAAGCTCTCGCTGCTCCAGCAAGATAGTGGGTGGTATACAAGACCTTCTCAGTGTCACCAATTTCGGCGACTGCCAGATTGTTTTCCATAGTGCGAAGCCAGTCATCGGCATCTAAGGGTTCTTCAGACTTAGTGAATATAGGAGGGTTGGTGTTTTGGAACCTCCTTAACTTGGATCGGTGATCACCATTGCCATTGTTTTCTCGTTCACCATTGCCATTGCCATTGCCATTGTTGCGGTTCATTGCCATCTGGGTTATCTGCTGAAGAGTGGCCAAGTTAGCTTGGCGCTCAGCTCGGGCTGCTTCCCGGTCTTCCATGATCAACCTTAGCAGTTCGGCCATTTCCGGGTTCGGGGGTGGTGGTGCTCGCGGCATCTGAAGATAAGGTGTGTAAGACAAGAGGGAAAAGCTAATTGCTAAGATTTAAAGGTAACATGGATGATGCAATTTGTGTTTTACTAAGGCCTTAAGGGCCAAATTCATATTTCATTCAACACTCATCAAACATATCATACATACGAGTTCACACATTACAAATGGTTTACATCAAACCATTGCGACTCGTCTACTAGAAAGGGGGATACAACTCACACCTACACGAAGTGAACATAAAGTGGAACTCATAGCTAGATAACACGTGAATCTCTGATCTAAACAGCGGGCTCCTCGGGGTCTTCCTCCTCATCACTCACAATGAATCCATTGTGCCCGCCATCTTCCGGATCGTCAATGTCCTCCATGAAGTCATCCTCATCACTAATGAGGGCATTATCCTCCTTGCGGAGATCAATGCCTTCCTCCTCACCAAGGTGATCCTCAAGGCTCTCAATATACTCAGTCAGCTCAGCCACATTGGCCTTCAACTCCTCAATGTCCTGATCCTTCTCATCGCGCTGGCGACGAAGGCTCTTGCGCTCCTTCGCAAGAATCCTGATAGTGCTCCTCGCCTCCACTAGTGCAAAGTGCTCAAGGTTGGCCCTAGTACGGGCACGGTCGGCCTCCTGCTGAGTGGAGTACAGCAAGAAGTCCATGTGATCGATGTAGGTACTCGGCTCATTCTGCCCGGGCATGTTTGCGGGACGCCCGTCCGCATCACGCCGAGCAAAGTTCCTAAAGCGCTCCCCCTGGACCTCCTCCACATGCAGTCCACATAAGCGGGCGTGCATCTCCTGCATCGCTCGGACCAAACCATCGGCCCAAGTGTTCTCCACAAGCTCAAACTTGACCCTTGGAGAACCCAAATTCCCCTTCTTGCCACGACAACTGGCTCGTATAAGCCATCGTAGCTCTCCATCTGGGTGCTCATTGAGCACGGCTCCCTTGAACTCCGGATACAAACAATTCAGGAACAGGGTCAGGGTGGTGAGGTCGCGCTCGAAACAAAGGCTGCCACCATGGCCCAACTGGTACTGCTCAGTGAATACCGGGGCCATCTACAAAATTTTAAATTAGACTAAGTTAGTGATCAACTCAAGTGTGCAAAATTTTAAGTAGGCAAAAACTGAATCATGTACAAAACTTTGTAATAGATAGGAAAGACTAAGCAATTTTGCAACCCTTACTTATATCTTTGCTTTCATCAAGGTTTCATTTAACGCCCATTCTAACTAAGGTCTCCTATGGTCAGCCTAGGCTCTGATACCAACTTGTGACGACCTCAAATTTGATACAAATTCGAAGTGCCCGTTATGTATTCCACCGCAATCCCAGAACCGTTGTTGCGATATACATAACGTAGTTGGTAACCAGTTCCATAGACATTACAATACGATGATTCAAATACAATGGTCATATAGACCAAGTCACATTACAACACAATATAGCAGCGGAAATAACGTCTTCGGCCCATGCCTTCTCCCTACAGGCAATGGCGACTCACGGAGACGATCTTAGTTCTGGCACTCCTCTTCATACCCTTCCTCCGAATACTCTTCCCCATAGTCTGGCCAAGTTGATAGCCAGGGACACAGCCGTGAGTACATTGGATGCACTCGCAAACATCTTATAAATGAAATGATGAAGTAGATATGCAAGGTTGATATGGTGGACTAAGCACTAAGTTTATTTGCCAAAGCTAGTTCTATTTCCCAAGAATGTTCGTCTGTAGGAAAGAAGTTTAGTTCTCTAAGTTCAATCTAAAGAGGACTTCCAATGTGTCAATATCATGGTCAAGTCAAGTCAATTCAATTCATGTCATTCACCAAGTTCACCAGAAGTTGTTTTCATTATTGACAAAAGCCAGGCACAGCTTGCCAACCGTCCATGACCGCGGACGCGGCTATTCGAATAGTTTGAAAACCTCTGCAGAGGGGTACACTTTACCCACAAGATTCGATACATCTGCCGGGAGAAATCCACGGTCCGTCATACAAAAGTATGCGGGGTTCAGATAATCAAACAAAACCTTTCACTTGCTCACCCTAGTATAGGATCCTTCCCTAGAGCCCGGGGTACGGAATCCCCGCTCCGGTGCCACTAGTTCTGGCCATCCCGGGTGCCGGGTTGGTGGAGTCCACCTGGTTCAGAAGTAACCGCGCACGGTGTCCTTCCATAAAGATTTGATACAAGGCCTCCCATACTAAGATAAACAAGCTACGGATTAAGCCCCTTCCCATATAGGGGTAATATGGTTGTACGGTATAATTGGCTCCCATAGTACATCACTCGTTGTCAATTGAGAAATACATTTCATAGTTCTTAGTCAAGATTATTTTCTTTCATAAAACCATCATGTAGGAGAAACCTCCAATATCAGGTTTCAAGTTCAAGTCACTGATTTTCAACTAGGATTCCCCTTATAAATGACCTCCAATTTTATTAGCGACTAAGCAACTACATTGAGTGATGATACCATTAACAAGGTTGGATAACTCAGCTTGATGCTCTTGCTAATCAAGATATCACTACCTTCTATCCTTCTACTCTAGCAATTTAATCATGCAACTTACTTAAAACAGGTAGAAATGCAATAGTAAAACTAGGTATTTGGAGTATGATTCAAAAGATGGCTTGCCTTGGTTGGCAAAGTGTCCTGGGTATTCTCCTTCTTCTTGATAATAATAATCCCCCTCAATATCCTCCTCGGCAACACTAGTGTCTAATAACGAAATCAACACAAAACACACAATCACTACACAATGCTAGCAGCATACCAAACACACATATATGTTTGCTAACAATAGCATTCATGTTGGATTTTATGGTGTTGGATGGTAAGTTTTTCTTCTAAGTTTTCTTCAAGGGTGCAAGTTAGATTCTCTACTAAGTGTCATAAGTGGTTCACTTTCTAAACATTGGTATTGGTTTAGGGGTATTAAAACTAGTTCAAGTGGGATGGATCCACTAAGTGAATTGGTAATGAGGGCAACTTAATTCTAAGTGTGCAATAGTGATCTATCATTTTATGCTACAAGATAGGATTGGGTTAAGTTCTAATTGCTCACACTAATAAGGTTTGGGGTTGATTAGGGTTGATTAACAGTAAGAGGGGTCATTGGTGAGGTCACATTTTAATTTTCATGATTTTTGATGGCTTAAATAATTTTCTAGAAATATTCTATGATTAATAAGCTATGGTCACACTATTCATATCTAATTAAATCCCTAACTTAGTTTGATTTCTAACCAGTTCTATGTGTAGAGTATTTATAAGCTTTCCAACGCATATTTATTTGCTGGAAAAGGATTTGTATTCTCTTGGAATTTATTGAAAAACACATCTGAATCATATTGAATTAATTCAAACGGGCGGGAAAAATAATTAAAAACTAAACGGACCGTTTTCTAACTAGCTGGGCCGAGTCTGAACAGAACCCGAACGGGCCGGCCCAGAAAAACGTTTCGCACGGCGGGGGAAAAATAAAACGGGGCCTGACAGGTGGGGCCTACTGGTCAGATCTAATTAAAATCCTGAATCGGTACGCTAGCGTTGGATCAAGATCGAATGGCTCGGGCTCATCGTCTACCTCAGCACGGGCGGGAGCTCACCTGCGTTGCAGTGAAGAATGTTCGACGGCGAGGGAGGGACGTAGAGGATGCAGAGCTCATCGGCGACGTGCGGAATCGGCTGCGGTGCGTCTCCTCCACCGATTCCCAGCGGCGGCTTGCTCTGGGGCAGTCGAACTTGGCGGCGTGCTTCGCGTCCAGTACCTCGCCGGCGTGGCGAGCGTCGACGAACCAGAGCGAGCTGGGCTAAACGAGTGTGTCTGGGAGGTAGCTGGGAGTGAGGTGAGTGTCTCCGTTTGATCGGCGGGGGTATTTATAGGGTGGAGCGTCGAGGACGAAGGCGTCCAGAAGCTCGTCGGAGTGGGGGTCCTGGGCGCGCGCGTGGAGCGACACTGGGCACGGCGGCCACGCTCGCGTGCTGGAAGGGTTCTGGCTTGGCCGCGGGGTGCTGTGGGTCTGCTCTGGCGAGGGCAGAGCGGTCGGCATCG